>JAUDJH010000011.1:10045000-12445000 GCA_036320925.1 Automeris io
TTTCAATTTCGGTTACCGATATTTATACCATCTCTAGGAAACGACTGCAACAATTTAGGGTCCAGCTTTATATAAGATCATAATCTGCGGTGTTACTTATAAGAAAAAAACAAAAAATAGACATACAGAAACCAATAATTTCTACATTACACTTTTATCACTTAGTGACTATATTACAGTAATATTACTCGACAAAGAATAGAGAATGTGAAAAATGTTGACGATTATTCCTCACAGACGCTCGATATTGTATCAATTAGCTGCTCTGAGTCAGTATGTAATTCGATGAAAAAATTATAAGATTTTAAATTTTACTAAGTGAAGATTACTTAATAGTCACTGTTCTGTCAAATGCAACGATACGCGGAATGGTAATTCAAATGAAAATTAATAGCCTTAACATTTTGCGCATTACAATTGATGGCAGGGATTTAATAATGAAACAAAAATCAATTTTAATATAGGGAATTTATAAATTCTGTAATTTTCAAATTTTTCAACTATAAACATACAATAAAGCAATAATGTTTGCAACCGCAAATTGCTCACAAAAGGAAGAAAAACACGAAATGTTATATTTGTTTTATTTTTAACTGGAATTTTATAGTTTCATACGGTAACAATTTTTCTAAAATATTTAAATTAAAGTTTCTTTTTCTAGTAATAGGAATGGCTTTGTAATAGGCATCAGAGCTCAATCAGCGTGCGAAAAATAGTACATTTTTGAAAGGCATACATATATCTGATTTTTTTGTTCTTTTAAGCCATAGATTTTAGAGGAATATCTAAGTATTATTATTCTCTTTTTCTAATTAAAGATCGGTAACATTATAGTACCTTCTAGTATTATACTCGGTTATAATGAACAAAAGCTGATTTCCACCTGTAGAGTTATCCTCCTCACCATCTTATCTTTAAATGTAAAAAACAGATGTTTCACAATGTCTTAACAGAAGTATTATCTGATGAGGCGTCTGGTCTGTTCAAAGCTATGGCCCCACATGTCATATGTTAGGTATTTTTATATAAGGTACGATGGAGCTGACATACGTACACACGTAAAACTCCCCTAAATAAATAGATTTTTTTTTAAATCCATAGAAATGTTTAAGATTTTTGTTATTGCCAACAAAAGGAACTAACGAAAAGATTAGATCATTGGCTTAAAATTATATATGCAGTTTGTTTGGGATCTCCAAAGTCAAGTGACACGACGCAACTAAGTAAAGTTTATGATTCACTAAGTGATGTCTACATGAATGCCCATATTGAATGGTATTCGAAGTACTTCTCAATGCACTTATAATTGCACATTATTATATTGCAGTGGTTTTACATATTGCACAAGATAGGTTTAATGTAAAGCATTTATTTAATATCTAATCAAAATTTAGTGTAGAGATATTTCTTAAAACGTTTGTTTATCCAATAAACAATGACTATCAATGGATTTTCATCCTTTGATAGTCGCGTTTGTTTTTGGACTACACTGTACTTACCATCAGGTACTGGCTCGACATAGTGACTACAAAGTTTGAAGGTTCAGTAAGAATACAATAAGTATTTGCAATCGTAGAAACAGCTGCATTGTTGGGGAATATCAAGAATATTGGTAATGGTTCATTCTTGAACATGTTTTGTCGATTTACACAATTTTTTTTTATATATATTATATTTTTGAAGGGTTACGCAATAACCCTAAATAGCAGTAAATTTTTATTTCAACATAGTCATAAATTGTAGTTTAAATGGCTGACAGATTTTAGAAGATATTTCAAAATAATAGAACTTTTTCGAGGCAGCAATGAAGACACATAGCGGAAGGGCGGCACGCAAACGATTGATAAATCTAAGTCGACTCGGGCCCGACAAAAGTGGAACAGGGTTTGTCAACACGGGCCGTCAGCTGGCCCCGACGATAGTGCTTATCGCCCGCGGGACATAGTCCGTTCATTCACAAGCCTGTCCATTCATGCGTCCGCTCCCACACCGCATTACAGAACAATCTGGGCTTTACTTTGCCGGTGTAAGGGTTTATATTGCCTTGTAAGGTTGCAAGGGGTCGCGGGGCGAGGGGTAATGTAGATCGAGGATATCGCGGGGTCAGCGCGGATTGTAGGCGCCCGATAAATACCGATGGCGTTCAACAGCTTAACTACCCAATACTAGGACAGAAATAGTGCTGCTTAGAATTTATGTATTTCACTAAATCATTGCATATTGCGTTTCATATTTTGTGTAAATACCCCTTGGAACGTAGTAGAGAGTGGCCTGAAAAAGGCCAGATGTCGCCGAGAGTTGAGGATACTGGCCTTGCCTTTCTCTTATATGCAATACAATTGACATCAAAACAAGAAGACTGAAAAAGTGATGTGTATTATTCTCTAACGTCATAAAAATTACATATTCTATCGTTAACCAAGCGAGGCGTGGTCTCTGAGGTACTACGAGTTTTAGGCATTTTGCCCGCCTATGTAACTATCCGTTTGACAGATCCTATAACTTTTAAACCAAAAAACTGCAATTTATTATGTTAAGTTTTAAGAACAAAGTTCCGAAAAAAATAAGTTTTTTCGCTTCATTATACATAATATTAAAATTTAACCGCAAATAGTGTAGCAACGACTAAGTAGCAGTTCACCACGAACTAATAGTATAGTTAGTAAATCTATTTCAACAATTTCTGTACTGTTCCTAAGACGTACTATAACTAAATTTTAATTTTACAAGTTTTTTTTTTGCCTTTCTATTACCGTTTTTAGGAGAATTGACGTTGACCGTGAAGCGCTTTTTTTTCATTGGGTTTCGGGTCACTTGATTTTTAAGTGACTATAGTAAAAAGATATATATATATACCGATAAACAACGTAAGGATATTTTTTTTTAAATTTCTATTGTAATTCCTTCTCAAAACAGTTTATCGGAGTTTTTGGCTTCAGTCGATGTACGTAACCCCTTGAAATGGTACCGCAAATAGTGTAGTAATATCGCAGGAGCAGTTCACCACGAACTAATAAGCCGATTCAATCAATTCCATAAATAGTTGATATGTACATTAAATTCAAAATTATTAAAGGGAGTATTGTTGAAACCACTTTAAAAAAGAAGTTAGTAAATTAAGAAATACATTTGTTATTTAGGATTTACAAAAAATAAATAGAAACCTTTTAGTGTTTATTTTGATTGATTTTAATATCCTGTCGGCGCTAAAATAGTCTCGCCGTCATTCGATTGCCGCGTGGAAGTAAACACGATACTGCATGTGTCGAAAGTCATCTCGCTTTATCATTTCCTAGTTCATAATTTTAATGTTAGACAGTGACCTTTAGCTGATATACTTTTAACTGGGTTTGACCAAAGTTCAGCAAAATTGACGTTATATTTTGTGTACAACTTTAAGTTACAATAATAACGTCATTTGTGTTTTTTACAATGTAAGTAATGAAACAGAGGCTCTCTGGAAAGAATGCAATATTTATGATTTCAATAATATATAGCGTTTTTTTTTTCAAGGTTTTGATTTTGTGGAATTCTTTTACGATTTTGTAAGAGATAATTTCTCTCATTATCCGTACTATACCTTTGTGTGCAGTACACTTTGTAATATTTATAAAAAAAAAATTAAAGTTTCGAAGCATGCTTTTAAACAACTCATGTTTATTTAAAGAATGCATAAATCAATGTACCTATTTGTTTTGTAGGGTATTGTATTTTTTTTGTTTTGTGTATTTATGGTAAATGGATAAAAGAATCACGTAAAGGTCCTTTTGTTATGTTTTTCTCATTGCAGATGTAAACATCAATTAGGTAAAAGAATTAGGTAACTGCGAGATTTTTTTTTTTAGATATTTTAGTCGAGAAACAACTTATCCACTTTTTGATATTGTAACATATAAAAAAACTTGGAAACATATGAAATGATTTATTTTATGAATAAAATAATATTAAGCATATAAGCATAAAGTGGATACAGCCACTAATGTATCTCTGCTAATCCCGAAAGGGATATAGCGTGACGATATATTATTAGTAGCTTATTATTAAAATTTTTGAAAGCCCCTCACCCTACTACATATCCATCATTATAACCTATTCATTGTGAACATTCTATGAATTCAAAATATTTTCGGAAGTTGATAAAGACTTGGGAATTCGACCACCTCCAACTTCGACCCAGTCCGCCGCTACCGATGGCAGCTGGTCAGAGGTGGTGAAGAGCGGCAAGCCCTCCAGGCAGAAGAAGTCGGAAAGGGGCCCGTCCAAAGCGGCTCCAACCCCCAAGAAGACCGCAGCGCGGAAGCACAAGATCCGGCCACCCAAAACGGCCGGAGTGCTTCTGCAGCTGACGCCTCAGGCAACTGAGAAGGGCGTCTCATTTAAGAAGATCCTGGAGGAGTCGCGAGGAGAGGTGTATGGTCACCTGGTCGGCCTCGGCCTGCGCGATATAGCCATTAGAGGCACGCTCACCGACGCGCGCATCATTCGCGTGCCCGGTGAGCCAAAGGAGGCAGACCGGAAGGCGGACGCCCTCCTTGAGGTGTTGAAGGAGATCCTCTTGACGGTCCATGAGGATTTCCCCTGGGTTAGGGAATTCTGCTGATTCCAGTTGATGGTGAAGCATCAGACCAAGGTTCCCATTAAATTTTACATTAATCAAAACCAATAGAAGTTGCCCACATCAATTCAAGAACTAGAAAACAGCAGATGATCTTTCGTAAGGGGAATTTCACATGAAGCGGGAAGCGGAAAAAATAGAGGTTCCGGAATACATTCATAATTGACTTGTATGTACTTCTAGAGGGTACAAATACCGAAGAATTTGGCGTGGCCGTACCTTTGGCCCTGGCCTCGCTGCCCTCACGGCGGCCCTGAAGTTTGTGAGGATTTCTACCGGGTTAAATAAAAGGGTGTACAAATATATTGTACATTATTTACATATTTATTACGATCGGGTACATGGCGCATGCTTAAGTCGGCTTGTTGGTGCGAAAAAAAAAAATACATTTAGTCAAACTACTTCTATATCACATATGTAGGCATATAAGAACATTATATTTCACAATCTTTTTTTTTTGTATACACAAATCTACTATAATAATCTTTGATTTAATGAAACAGAGTAACGATAAAGGAGAAACTCATTCATTTTATAACTTTACAGAATGAGTAAACGGTAGAATTAGTAATTTTTACAAGAAAATCTTCGAATGCATTCGGTATTTTGCGACTTTCAAATGGAGGCAAAATTCCTTTCAATATAGTGTA
The DNA here is from genome assembly GCA_036320925.1 of Automeris io. NCBI lineage: Eukaryota > Metazoa > Arthropoda > Insecta > Lepidoptera > Saturniidae > Automeris > Automeris io. Next base: position 10,050,266 of record JAUDJH010000011.1, read on the forward strand.
GTAATGCAACTAATGAACTTTCACATAATATGGTCTTTAGTTTCATTTAAATTCTCCTCTTGAGGTAGGAACAACATTTTATAATATAGGCTTAACTTACTCCAGAGTCACCACAATTAAAAATATTTAAAGTTTTTAAATAAATTTGATTAATTTTTTTACGGTGTTTATAAGTACTTAAAGAAATGTCAAAAGTTAAAGTACACATGGTATTTTTATAAATACATTTTAATACATTACATTTACATTGCTCAATGTAGTGAAATGTTTTCCAATTGGTTTAGTGATAATGACACATAGTAGGTGTTTGTGAATTTTTTTCTAAAAATAGACGGGACTTTGAAACAAATAAGTGATGACTAAACTGATATCCGCATGCTACAGATATACTTAAATAAGAAACAAATTCATTAGTCATTTTGCGAAATAAAACAAAGTCGCAAGTCTCAAATATTTTATAATGAATTATGCATGTAGTTTTAGGAAGATATTGCTCGCGGCCTTAAGTTGAACCCTTGATGATACATATGAGGATGGTAAACTAGCAGCAGAGTAAGGTTCATGCCATTAATGGCCAACTCACGTAGGTCTGGTGAGTGGATTTGCGCGGGGAAAATGCCAAGTCATACCAAAGTGCCAATTTTTAATATATTATCATTATAATGAATTTTTTAATTCGAGGATTTTTCTTTTGTGCAATACTAATACTACTACCGCTAGTGCTACTAGTAGTGTGATAATAATATATAATATTATAAGTAACATATAACAGTATAATTAATAAAAAATAATTCAGGAAGCTTGCTAGTATAATAGAAAAAGTCTTTGTTGACGGGATGATGTCATCATATTTTATTAGAATATTACTAAACAATAAATTATTTAAATAGGTATTAATAATGTTTTCCTACAAAACATTATCATAAAGCATTTGACGCATTTTTATGTGACCCAATAAATTAATTCATTAAATAAATACATTATGAATTACGTTTAACAATAATGTTATTATTTATTATTCCAGAACGCGTATTATATCGCCTTCACCTATGAATGAGTGACACACATTTCATAACGTCATTCGGATCCAAGCGAAAACAACACTGTTTTGTATGTTATGCATAACATATATTATGTACACGATTGATAAAATGTACCAGATTACAGCTTGTGTATCATTGCTTTGCGTACAAGCTGTGGCATTCTTCATTCTCGTTGCATATTGTTTTATGCCACTGTAATATGTATTAAATAACAAATAAATAAAGTACACATTGCTTTGGGAAGTAGATGTATTCGTAGGAACTACTGAGAATTATTACTGTGGTTGGTATAAAATCTTTGTTTGAATGTGACTGTATTACTGCGTTATAGAATTCAGCTAAATAGTAGTTCTGAAATCAATTTCATTGGTGTCAAAAAAACAAATAGTTACAAGATTACGTCCTATATTTTCTTACTCACTCATAGATAAACTAATATTTAAGATGCCATAACATTATATTATTATTTAAAATAGTAAATTATTTAATTATATCTTTTTTTTTTTTACTTGGGGAAAATCCTCATAGGACCGTCTCAGCCGCACAGGGGGGTTGCGCGACCGAGGTGTGTCGGACTTATACCGACTAAAAACCCCAAGGTGACTACTTCTGCGCATTGGCGGGGACTGTGGGTCCTGTAATCAATTCGCCACAGCCCCGTCGCACCGCGCTCGATGGGCACAAGCTCGGGGGAAGATGATACGCTCCCCGATACTGCTCGTTGTATTTAGGCAGAGCACGCCACAATGCCCTGCCAACTTCTCGAGGGCCGCTAAACCAGTTGCTCAGGGCCCCCACCCTGAGCAGCCACGACCCCAAAGACATCAGCCAACTGGTCGTGGATCGATCGGTCGGCTGGGACTGATGTGCCAGGGCGGTTGCCGGCACCCTGGTGTCTCCTTCGAACGGCCTTCTGCCGTTCTCGCTCTGCGGCCTCCTTCTGGGACACGACATCTTCACAGAAGGAGACCACTGCCCTCCAGTTGTCATACCCTGCCAGCATTGCCGACACCACTGCTGGCAGGGAGAGGTCGTGTCCGATACTTCGGGCCAGGTCCCGCCGCTCATTGCCCCACGCCGGGCAATGTGCGAGCGTATGTTGGGCGGAATCCAGGTCCGAACAGCAGTGGTAGCACTGGGTCGTTACTTCTCCTCAAAACCTGCACAAGTACTCAGGGAAACATCCGTGTCCCGTAAGTACCTGTGTCAGGTGGTAGGTGACGTGATATCGACTACTGAGCCAGGCTTCGAGGTTCGGCAGAATAGCACCGACCACGCGCTGGCGCATGCACCGCACCTCATCCAGCTAAACGCGCCAAATTCTCAGGGCTGATCGGCGTTCTTCTGCCTTCAGCCTCTCGAGCACCACGGGAGCCACGCTTTCGCCTCTCAGACGGAATTCGCGGTCTCGGTTGAACACTGCCGAGTCCACTTCCGCCTGAATACTAAAGGGCAGAAAGCGTGCCAAGATCGTCGCCGCCTCATATGAGATGGTTCTGCAGCCGCGTGCGATCCGTATAGCCATCAACCGCTGCAAGCTGTGTAACTTCTGCCTGCAGCGGCGGACGCGCAATCTATGACCCCAGACTGGGGCCCCGTAGAGGGCCACGGACCGCACGACACCGGCATAGAGGCGGCGAACTCCCTCAGAGGGTCCCCCGAGATTGGGTAGGAGTCGATGCAAAGCACCCACTACCCTCTGTACCCGGGGGACGAGGCGCTCGATGTGTTCCTCGAAGCCCCAGCGCCCGTCAAGGGTGAGCCCAAGGTACCTAATGAACCGACCCACCCTTATATTTACGTCACCTACTCGGATCGACGAATCGGGAGGTTCCCTGGTTCACGGCAGTTTATGGATATCTTAATTTATCTTTTATGAGTTTTAAAATGTATAAATTAACAAATATATAATTAGATATTTTTAATGGACCACACAAGTCATGGACCCACAGACTCAACTCATAAGAATTAAAAGGCGGTTGTTATGTATTTAGACGTTATTTCCGAATGTTGTATTAATTTTGTTGGCCAACACAATGTGATATTTGTATCCTGTTAAGTATGTACTTTTATAACAAGGGTCAAGTCAAGCTTGGGATAAACTAGTGATAAACTTTGCATCACAGGTTATTTCAAACTATAGACAGCGTTCTAAGGACTTTAATATTAAGTGATCATGAGAAAATTATTATGTATTGAACTTAGTGCCAAAAAGAAGTTTATAACGATAAACATAGATAACACAAAAACAAATTCAATATCAAATTATTTCAATATGAGAAAATTATAATTTCCTCTCACAAATAATTAAAAATAAAACTACATATTCTATTTACATAACCTTTTATGTACCATAATATTGGACGGACGAGCGATAGATACATACGAGCTTGATTCTTTGGCTGCCCCTGGTTTATATTATGAAATGAAATATTGAAATATGATATCGATGACATCATATAATAAATAAAGGTGCATTCGTCTTTATGTGAACAGTGTACAGGAAATTCATTCATTGTTGACATTGCAAAGTCAAAATCGCTGAATTATGAATGACATCATGAATATGAAGGCAGAAAGGCGATCATTGAATGTGACAGGGAATTCGGGCATTGGTATGAAAGACGTTCTTATCATGCGAACGGAACATGAACCGTCAATTGTGCGAACGTCATAGGCGCCATCGCAGAAATGCTAGCTGGTTATCAATATAAACGGTTTGTTTACACAGTTAACCGTAATCTTATCCGGTGACCTCCTTATACTCTCCCGTTTCGAAATCATACCGACGGTATCGCTCGGTGTCCTTATTACAAGTCGCCGGAAGTGCGCGCTCGAGTCGATCCGGCGCGGCGAGCAAACGTTCATTCATGTTGTATGTATTTATTTAGTGGCGCCCGTACCTACCGCGCTCCTCGGCACATAATGACGTTTCAACCGCTTATTACTTACATAGGTACTTTTTATCTTTATGTGAATAATATTGTTCATCAATGGGGTAAGATTTATCTTAGAAAGGAATACATTTTGACTGAATTTCAACAGGAGTGAGCGTTTAAATTAATCAAAACGAATGACTTTCAGTAGTGCGCGGTAAACATTGCATAAAGGTTATTTGATGGACCAATATATTGCTTTATTGATTTATTTATTGGTACTTATAACAGTGGAAGTAGATTAAAAAAAATTAGTTTAATAAATTTTAGTCTTTCTGGAAAAGGGAAAAGCCTGCTTAAAAGACAAATTAACAAGCTAAATCTTTCCAGCCTATCACTATATTTAAAAACTTATAGTGGTCTTGCATTAAGCTATAATATTAGGTCCTTACATATGAAATTTGCGTTTTTCGTACTGGCCACTTTAATCACAAATTTCTTCTCTTTGGTAAGGAATTCCAAATTCAAATTTGTACAGCTATAGACTCATGTATTAGTGCTTCGATAATCGTCACTCATTTGTTTTTTTCTTCTGTTTTTTTCTGTTTGCGTCACTCATTTTACAAAATGGAAAACTTAAAATATCGCATTATTTACGAGTACGAGTTCCGCCGTGGCACTAGTGCTGCGGAAACAACTCGAAGGGTGAATGATGTGTATGGCGGTCGTGTTGCAAAAGAAAACACAGTTCGTTTTTGGTTCCAACGTTTTCGTTCTGGAAATTTCGACCTGCAGAACAAGCCCCGTGGACGGCCCGAGACTCAAGTTGATAATGAAGAGTTGAAGGCTATTGTGGAAGCGGATCCATCGCAAACCACGTCCGAGTTAGCTGCAGGCTGCGATGTTAGTGATAAAACTGTTTTAATTCACTTGAAGCAAATTGGGAAGATTAAAAAGCTTGAAAGGTGGGTACCTCACGAATTGACTGAAGCAAACCGGCAAACGCGCGTCGACTGCTGCGTTACATTACTAAACCGGCACAATAATGAAGGTATTTTAAACCGAATCATTACCTGTGATGAAAAATGGGTTCTTTACGATAATCGGAAGCGCTCAGCGCAATGGTTGGATCCTGGCCAGCCAGCCAAATCCTGCCCCAAGCGAAAATTAACCCCAAAAAAGTTACTTGTAAGCGTTTGGTGGACTAGTGCCGGTATTGTTCATTACAGTTTTCTCAAATCTGGCCAGACTATTACGGCTCATGTCTATTGTCAGCAATTGCAAACCATGATGGAAAAGCTAGCGGCTAAACAACCTAGGCTGGTCAATCGCTCCACGCCACTGCTGCTTCACGACAACGCTAGACCACACACTGCGCAACAGACGGCTACTAAATTAGAAGAGCTTCAATTGGAAAGTCTAAGACATCCTCCGTACTCCCCGGACCTTGCTCCAACAGATTACCATTTTTTTCGAAATTTGGATAACTTCTTGCAAGGGAAAAAATTCAACTCCGATGGGGCAGTCCAAATCGCCTTCAAAGATTTTATTGATTCCCGTCCGACTGGTTTTTTTAGTAAAGGGATCAATGAACTACCTATGAGATGGCAAAAGTGCATAGAAAATAATGGTTCATACTTTGATTAATTAAATATATTATATTAAAAAATATTCGACTTTTTGTTCCTCCCATACAAAACGCCAATTTCATATGTAAGGACCTAATATAAAGAGCACATCAATAAATGCACGCCCAGCCAGTAATTCTGTAAAGTATCTTATAAAGTTCTGTATAGTAAAATATCTAGTCCCGTATGGAAAAAGAGGTTATCATATTTATTTATTTTTTTATGCCGATTCGACACAGTGACTGCACCATACCTGATGGTAAGCATGGTGCAGTCCAAAAAACCCCAACGACTATCGATAGGCAAGAAAAACCCGTCAGTAGTCACGGCGATCGTGCCGGTCTGCACAGATATCTCTTCACGCTACGATTAAAAGATCCCATATCATAGGATGGTGGGAACACGCTCGCAGAAAGACTATTCCACACCCCAACGACACGCCAAAAGAAGGAGTTAGAGAACTTCTTTGTCCTGGCCGGGATGTGAGATACCGTATAGCTGTGACACCGCAAACCCGCGCGCGTGGATCTATTCAGGAAGGGAGAGGGTGGAACAAGGTTAAACAACTCTTCAGAACACTCGCCACGATACAGACGGTAGAAAACGCTCAGGGAGGCAACATCTCTGCGCAACTGAAGCGGTTCAAGATGCTTGGTCACGTCAGGATCATTCATAATGCGAAGAGCCCTCCGCTGCAACCTATCCAGGGCATCAAGTAAGTACTGGTCAGAACCGTCCCAAAGATGCAAACAATATTCCATTCAAGGCCTGACCTAAGCCATATATAAAAGGAACAGTTGATTCGGCGTGAAAAACCGTCGCACCTTGTTCAGGACACCAAGCCTACGTGATGTTGTAAAGATGACAGATCCTAAATGATCCCTAGGATTGAGATCACAGCGGATATTCATACCTAAGATATTTAGGCTGTCGCATATTGCAAGTGACACATTCTGGAGAGAAGGAAGGGGGAGAAAGGGGTTTTTTGCTAGATAAAGCACACGCCTGCGTTTTCATGGCATTGAACTATACCAAATCCTTGTCGCCCCAAGAAGAAATGAGGCTCAAGGACCGATTGAGTCCAACAACCAAATCATCCCGATTCCTGACGGAGTCCTCCCGACAATAAGTGGGCTTGCTACAATAGCCCCCATTTATTATTATTATATATGTAAAGTTAGTTAGTTAGTTAGTTAGTTAGTATTATATATGTAAATTCAGTTAAAACACACAAAAAAGCACGTTTGTCATATTTTGAAGATTATGATAAGTGTCCAGTGGCAAGCGAAGGTATCGTGAGGGAGCCGCGGAGGGACCGGAAAAGGCGAACACAAGCGGGAGGAAAGGGTCGGCGTAGCAAGCTAATTGCCGGGAATTTCGGAGGTCGACCGATAACCCGCGTCTGCAACGGAAGTCGATAGTGCTTTGATGTGTGGCGATGGCGTCCGCTCCCCTACTACATTACTAACAACACTACTTTACCGAATACAATCGCTCATGTATTATTTATTTTACTTGCAGCTTTTATATGCTTTCATAGCGTGGGTACCCACCTACCCAGTACCCTGCGCAACCGGTTAGCGATCAAGGAGAAGTCGGCGGGAAATCGTGAAGCGCTATGCTGAAAACACTATATTATATTACGGGGCTCACGTAGCACGAGATCGAACCCGGAGTTCGCAGCGGAGCTGTGGAGCATTTTCTACACGATATAAAGTCCTGGTCAACGCCAAGAGAATAATATTATAATAGTTATCTTAATGTTTTTAGCTGATACAAGTTGTAATGGATCTATGAGAATAAATTCTAATAAAAAAAAAACCGTTATCTGCTTCCAACTCTTGGTTTTAACTAATTTAGTTTATACAAGTTGGCCGTGCTTAAACCAACATAAGTTCAGGCAAACTCATGTAATGTGAACACTGTCATAAAACTAGCTGTGTTCCACACTTCGCACACAAAAAGATTTTTGTTCTACAAAAAACATTTCCTTCATTTAATATACTCATATAGGACTTGTCAATGATAATAGCATAAGTAAATATTTCATATATTTTATCCATATTAGTTGAGTAAATAAATGAATGTTTATTGCAAGGAAAACATGTATTTAAACAAAATTTCAGGATAAACAATATGGGGAAATACCTTTTACGGATTGGTTTTTACACAAAGAGCTAGGTCCGCTGTGGAGCGATAACGCAACGGAGGATTTTGCTATAATTTTATAAATTCTGTACGCGCAATAGGCTTGTTTTGTAGTCTCACTGCTGGCCAAGCTTAATAACCATGTCGATAACAGTTCTTCATCAAATCATACACTGCCGATTCTATTTTATATACGAATTGTTTTTGCCCTTTAAAGCTCATCCGAGACTTAAGGTGAGATTTACAGATACCACTTTAAGTTTGTTTAGAATTTACTAAAACATTACAATTTATATTTCTCAATGAATGTCAAAGGATTTGGTAAGTAACCGATTTTGTCAACATAGACTTGGCTCTGCGAATATTATGGTTAAACTCAAGTTCCTATTATGTATTCAGTTTTTCGTTAAAACGAATTTATTTTCTGAGAACTTTGGCAAGAAAAGTCAAAATAGCATCTATAAATCTCAGCCTTAGAGTATTTTTATGCAGAAAATCGGCAAACAGAAGGACTGCCCATTTGAATGAATGTTTTTACGGATAGGTAGACATCATAATTATCAATTCAACAATCATAAAAGTATGTAAGCCAATCCTATTTTATATGATATTCATAATTATGGAGCCATTGCTGGGCAGATTACCTATCTCGCGAGATGCTGTACTTCCTAATGTTTTGTGATATATCCGGACACCTAAAGTGTTCAGATCAGCGACACTCACAGTTGCATCTCTCAGTTTTGGATAACATTCCAACCTTCGTAGTGTAGTGTTGTTACTTGGATTGTGTCCGGACTTCAGTTTATTAGCCCCAACAATGTTCTTTTATTTTGTTTAATTGTCCAGGGTATAATCAAGATATCCGAGGAAAGCCACTTTATAAAGATATGTACCAAATCTATTTCAACATTAATCCTTCATGAAAAATGAAATTTACTCTTCTTTGACATAATTCAATGAATTAATAGTTTCTCCAAAGAGCTCTGTCAATAACTTTAGATCTTAGGCAAATAGTTTTGGTATGTTTATTATGGAGAGACCTGTTAGCCCAGTATGAGCGCGACATCCCCCAGTGACAATAGCCGGGCAGTAGACTTGAGGGAGTCTGCTGCCCAGATGAGAGGGAGGCGGTGCGCAGAGTTTAGTGCGCCGCCTGAGAGAAAGAAGTTTTGCAGGGGTGGGCTCTTTACTCCTCGCCCCAGAGAGGCAGCTTCAACAGGGCTTTTCCACCCCGGGCGTCTGGATGAATTTGGTTTCCCAGGCCCGGGTGGAGCGATTAGAGGGACACCCCGGAGTTTTTAGTCAGTAGGAGTTCGACACACCGGGGTCGCTGCCCTCACAGCGTCCCTGATGGTCCTATGCAGGATTTTAACCCGGGATACCAAAAAAAAAAAAAAATATCCTACATATTTTACTATTCTCATAATGATAAAATTTTATTAAATCCATTAATTTTTCCTAATTCTCGGATATCAAATTTACGCTTTACTAAAAGAGAAAAAAAAATCGCAAAATCGTAATTATTTACAAAAAAAATTAAGATTTTAAAGCAATAAAACATGGTTTAAAATAAAGTGGTTTTGTTAATTTATAGTAACTAGCGGTGGTCGCCCAGTGGTTGAAATTCTTTCTTGTGGCTTTTCCACTGGTGTATGGCCAATGTGATTTTGCCAAGACCATAATTATAATAATTATGGTTATGTTTGACATTCAGTAAGACCATAGACAAATAAGTTTAAAGATACACAATGTTATCTATTCTCAATTTGACCATAGACTGTAACCATAAACAAAGAGTGCGTGTGTGTCAAATGAATGGTAGTGTGTGTAATGTTTTTTTTATTGATTTAATTTATTTTTTATGCGTTATTTAAAAAAAATATTTTAAGATAATGCATTAATATTAATTAAATATTAAAATGCATTCTGCACTCCTTCTCTATATAAACTATAAGTGTGCCAAATTTCATACTCCTCCGTCCGCGTGATTTTAGTAAAAAAGGGTACAAAGTTTTTACTTCACGTATTAATATATATGTATGTAGATGTACTATGCAGGTTTGTATATTATTATGCCAACAGGGGCGACTGTTTCCCCAAACTACCTAGATTAAATAATTTTATTTGGGGCTCAGTCTAAATAGCAATTAGAATGAAGATAAGTTAATGTTACTGTATTACAATTAAAGTACCTAATCAAAATAACAATGATAAAGTAGACACTAAAGCGCCGACAAAATGCTTTGAAATCGTATTCCATCTTAAAAATTGACGACTAATCCACTGATAAGGCTCTTTGAGTAATTGTTTTATATGATTTCGTCACATATATAGTGATAAAAAATCAATTTATGTCATCAGTTAGTGTGTAACCTTCATTATCACAGGCCGCAGCTTTTTGCGTATAAATAATAGGAATGTAGCAAGAGTACGAATTTGTTATTAAATGCAACGTAGTTATTAATTCGTATTGCGTTTTTTGAATAAGTGGAATTTGTTTATGCACAATGAGAGTAGACTGAGGTACCTTTGTAAAGTGCAACGTCGAGTGCAATGTATATATATAATATATCCGATTTGATGCGAATAGACGGAAAATAGATAACCCAAAAAGAAGGAAAATGTAATAAGTAAATACCAAGTGGGTGCGAGTGCATTGTGTAACTAACTATAAATTAAAGATATGCTTAGGACAAAAGACTAGGTTAGAATATGCGCCTTTGAGATCATAGAATTCATTTAACTTTTATCATGTTTAACACTAGATTTACGGACCCAGTGGAGACCTACCAAGGCCAATCGATCGCTGGGCCGTAGGAAGTATACGAATACGCAGGCCCGGCGAAGGCGAAGAGTAGGCAGTGCTGACACCCCGGGCAGCAGCCCCTTATCGCTGCCCTAATGGTCCACGAGAAATTACACAGGGTTACAAAAAAAAAAAAAACTAGATCTAACGGCGAACAATTTATTTCTATTTTAGAAATAGGTATAACATGGTTTATTTTGTTTCCTTATAAATCAAATTAAATCCATAATATTATTTTCAGAATTAAAGAATATTAAAAAAGAAAAAAAAACAAAGATAAAAAGACCAGTGATTTTGATTGGTTCGGTAAATCTTTTTTTTTAATCCCGGGGAAATTCCTGCATAGGACCATCAAGGACGCTGTGAGGGCAGTGACCCCGGTGTGTCAGACTCCTACTCACTAAAAACCCCCGGGGTGTCCCTCTGATTGCTCCACCTGGGCCTGGGAAGCCAAATTCATCCAGACGCCCAGAGAACAAGAAGCCTTGTTGAGGCTACTTCTCTGGGAGGGGAAGGAGTAAAGCCCACCCCTCCAAATACCTCTCTCCTAGGCGATACGCCGGACACCGTGCACCGCTTCCCTCTCATTGGTTCGGTAAATCTAGTATTAATAAGTTTAACGTGATTTTTTAAATATAAACAGGCATAACTGGCATGTTCTGTACCGTGGGTACAATAATAATAATCGCAAAAATGTTATCTTATACCTATGTTATTTATCGTATTTTTTAGTTCAGTGTAAATAGTTAATTGTAAAGTGTTTACAATGTTACCTAATTCCATCCGGTATATAGTGTATTATCGACAGCTACCTATAGATAGGGATACAGAAATCTCTGTTGAATCCAATAATTTTAAGTGTTATCTATTCGAGTTGTTATACTTTATACAAACATGTAGTGATAAGGGCTGTCGGTGACATCTTTCTATGTTCACGAAATTCTAACCGGATATAAAGCCGTGGTCGCAACTCTTTACATTCGAATTTAAATCTTAATTGTGAACAAGATAATGTCTCTTACAGATTGTAAAATACAAAGCAAGTGTTTTGTCGTTTGCATCAGAGACAGTGTATATGAGATGAGTCACGAAAATAATTTCACTCGGACATCGTGTGACCTGTACACGCAAAGAATTACTTCTCCGGATGTGGTGAAATATTTCAGCGCTATCAATGTGACAGGAAAGTTTATAAGATATTTTCGTCACCGTAGGTACTTTAAAAAATGTTTTAAAAGACGCAAATAAATTAAAAATATTCAAAATATAACAAATATTAAAAATATATATAAATGTTGTATCACTTTGCTTTCCTCCAGAAATAATCACCAGAAGTACTGCAGTAGTGTACAGAAGTAATATATGGAAATACAAGTCAGCAGAATGGGATGAAATGTGTCATTTCCTTGCATCTTATTATCCTTCCCAGCAGACCCGCTTCTTTTTCAGAAAACCATCTGGCTACGTTGTTGCTATTTTCAATGTGACCTGTTAGGTTATGGAGAACTTTATACCTTATTCTGACATGCTGATTAGTGGCGAAGCTCGCCCATGGTTCAATTCCGAATGTTTCGAGGCTCAAAGAATAAACGAGTTGACTTATTAATTTTAGATTGAATCTCTGTACCGTAGAACGCTGCGATTTGCATCAAAAGAAGACTTTTAACAAAGCCGAGAAGCTCTGCAAAAATGCTTTCCGAAAAAAAAAAACGCTTGGAGCATATTGGCCTAATTGGTGGCTGGAAGCTATATATCTGATGGTATAATTTTTAAGGTCTCTTGTCAAAGGCAAATGTTCATTTTTTCCAATAAAACGAACTCGACTCCCTTTGCAAATAACTCGTGTGTGGATGCCGGCAACTCTGTACCACTGGCATCTCTGTTCGGGATATTGCTATCCATGCCAGAGATTTCCGTACTGTACTTCATAGCTGAGATGTGAATAAAATCAATGGCCTGACAGAATTACAGCACGAGTCATTAATATTTGTATATCTAATTTGTATCATACGAGTATATTGACTTATCTGTTCCGCTTCTCTCTGCAGGCTGGATCGGTTCCAAAGCCAAATCGGTTCCAAAGAAGTTTGCGAACGATCAAGCTGTTCCGAAAAAAGGTAGCCCTACTGACCATTCCAATTATCAACTAATTGCTCAAAATAAATAATAATAACAATATGTTCGTCACGCTATATCCCTTTTGGGGTGAGCAGAGATACATTAATTAGTAGCTGTATCAACAATAAATGAACTACCTATTGACAATTTCTGTATAATCCTGGAGAGCATAATAAATAAACAGTTTCTGGCCATAGATGAGCAAAATGTAATCAGATTAACGAAAAACGATTACGATTACATTTTGCGTTTTTTATCATTCATATGAATGCATTTTGCTCGTCTATGTTACATACATGACTTCTTAATTGTTTATAAGGTATTTAATCATGATTACATTTTACCCATCTCTGCTTTTGGCATACCTAGAACAAAACGATATCCTAAATAATCGACAGTACGTCTTTTGACAAAACTGATCAACTGTTTTTTTTCTAATGTAGCCCTTATGATTACCTACCTTATGATCTTATAAAGTATTTTATTTTTTATCTGACACGGCTGAATCACAATACCACGCCTGATGGTAAGCGTGCTGCATTCCAAAAACGACAACGATTACCAACAGCAAAAAAACCAACGATAGCCGCAGCGATCATGCCGGCCTGCACAAATATCTCTTCACGCTTCGCTTAAAAGACCCAATATCATAGGACGGTGGGAACTCGCTCGCCGGAAGACCATTCCACAGCCCGAAGATTCGGCTAGAGGAAGATAACTTCTTAGTCCTAGCCCGGATGTGAGTTACCGAAAAACTGTTCCTCCGTAGACCAACGACCCACGTGTTTTAATGAGATGAGACAATCGAAAGAGACGGAGAAGCTTTCATTATTTTTTTCAATCTCCGAAGTATTTAACAAGGTTTGGCATGCAAGCCTTTGCTCGTTGTTAAGTATATATTAGCAATATTCATATTTATTATCTTTTTGGTACTGATTTGTTATTGATTTAAAATACTGTACATATTTGCGGAAATGTTCGACTCACCACAAGAAAACTCCAGGAGTATCTGAAATAAAAAAAAAATGGTTAAGATTAATACGATTTAAATGGAAATTAATGATTTGTCTGAACACTTCAGTGTAGCTCGGAAAGGGAGACTCTTTTTCGAGTCCTTAATATGAACATGATGGATTTGGATGCATTCCAGCAATACGACTTAACCGAGCCTGGGAGTGCCCGGGCACTGTTAATTTACAAATTTGTTGAAATTAGTTTAGAATTAAGAAATTAAATTTGTATGTTTACGAGACAAGCATGACTGTAGTCAAAAGCCTTTTTTTTCAAGAATAAATAAAACTTCAGTGTTGCATTCGTTACAGACATCTAAAAGGACATTAAATATGAATATAATAATAATATCATTTAACTTTAAAGAAATCTTTCTTTGTTCTGTAAAGGAATAAATATTGCATTCGAAGATTTTAAAAAATACCCCTGGGACATTCAGGCATCGAAACTATATTGAGGGGTAAAGGGCTATTTGGTTTAAGCGACATTTTTTGGTGATATAGTAATATATATATTTTCGGAATCAGCGTTTTTTATCAATTCCAAATATACATATATATATATATATATATAAATATAAATATATATATCACCAAAAAATGTCGCTTAAACCAAATAGCCTTTCACCCCTCGATATACTAGTGCAATTAATAACATTCCTATTAATGATAATCTATTAGGTCTAAATTCTGTGCGATTATGATACAAATCGATAGGTTCAATCATAATAATCAAACATCTCTTGTAAATATCGATCGAAATATCGGTATATGTATGTGGTAATGTAATATATAAAAGGTTATAAAAAAAGCATATATAAGAAACTTCATCACAACACATTCACCACAAAACTTTTATTATCATGATGAACAGAATATGGAAACTATAAAAAATTATATTATTACACAAATTTTTGGGGACAAATAGTGTTATTTCGAAATATTAAAAACAACTAAGCTGTATTCACTATTTGATTGGTTTTAAATACAAATTTATCGTTTTTATGCAATGTCTATTTTTATCTTTGTTTGCGCACAAGCATGATATTACTCAACCGATTTTGAAGCGACAGTACAGTCCAGTGTTCTTGCATTGCAGAACAACTTGAACAAAATTTGTATTAAAGTTGCATGTTTTGTATAAAATCAATCTAAAAGTAAGGTTTGTGATATTCTTTGCATTGTATATTAATAATAATAACGATTATTGTCCCGATAGTCGTATCGACTAATGGGCTGATTGCAAAGAGCCTCGATTACTACCTTGAGAGGCTCTCGCTTGGTTGTTGGATCAAGGGCCGGATACAGAAGGCAGTTCTACTCGATACGGCACGCATTGTTAGGAGGTTCCTCACTCTGAGCTCCTAACTACCGGTGGCTTGGGCCTTAGGCCTCGCCCCTGTAGGTCTACATGTTTTTATATTTTAAAATTTATATGTTGTTTATATGTATTTACTTTAAAATGTAACAATATTGTATATATAATAAATAAAGATAATAATAATAATAAATATTGCTACTGTTTCGTGTATAAGAAAAATTAGTTATATCCACAGTCAGGTTGTAAAATTACAAATAATTAAGTGTTACGAAAATTACTTGCTGGTAGTTGTATCAAGAAACGTGAGTTGAATCCTCTCTTGACTGTATAATCAAAATTAATCGTCCCTCAAATTATTATATTTAATCATCCATCAAACCCAAAATAACATTATAACAAAATAATATTTATGAGAGAACATAGAACTCTCCAAAAAAAAAAATCATAATTCATAAACAAATCAAAATAAATTCACTAAAATTTTACAAGGACCTTTAGATTTAAAAAGGTTTCAATTGTATAGTAAAAAGTGGTAGTTTTATTTTTGGTAAATGTATTAAATATTGTAAAAAAACATACACGTAAAATAGTTTTG
Organism: Automeris io; assembly: GCA_036320925.1. Taxonomy (NCBI): domain Eukaryota; kingdom Metazoa; phylum Arthropoda; class Insecta; order Lepidoptera; family Saturniidae; genus Automeris; species Automeris io. The sequence goes on from JAUDJH010000011.1 coordinate 10,065,811, forward strand.
TCATAATGTCAGTATTTGTAGCCCACCGAGGCTATTGACGTTTTACAAATATTTAACACTGTTTATATAGATATATTGGTTCAGTTATGTTATCTCTGGTTCTGCCCGGACAATGATGATCAAACGAATCTTTCGTTTTAAGTTAAGGATATGTATTAAAACCCAGAAGACTCAGTTAAGACTAGTCTAGTTGTTTCTACGTAATGTGCTTTACGAACACACAAGCTGACAACATTTAGAAAAGAGGGCTTAATTTTTATTTAGAATTTGTGAAATATGCTCACTGAAATCTTTTTCCATATTTTGAATGAAACACCGTTACGGTTTCATAATAATGGAGTTGTATAAAGTGCACGGTCGCAGCAGAGTTGACCTGCATATAGTCTCAGACTATCCCGTGCGCCGGAAAGCGCTCGAAGCGGGGCGCCAGCGCAAGGCAGACACTTTGCAATTAATCGATTACAATAATTGAATTACGTGATGACGTAGTGACAGCTGAGCAAGCTCCCCGCGACGGCTGTATGCGCAAGTGGTGCACGTGTCGCGCTCTCTGAGAAAATCAAAGGAAAACCCACGCGCCCGTCTCGCGGCGCAATAGACGCCTTTTCATTTGCAAAATATTGGTGCTACCACCTGTAATCCGGTTATAGTAATGTATTCTGCGCAAGCTGAGGCGCCGAGTTTGTTAAACTTTTTTAACTAACATGACGTGAATTGTACGCAAATTATATCAATGACATTGGATTTTTGTGAACTGGGTATTTAGGTTATGTTAAAATGCCTAATCAGTGACGCAGTTTATGTGCTACAAGTTGCCTTTGTAATTTAATTTATTACATTTTAAAATATAAAAAACACGTTGTCGTGGTTTTCATATACAAGATAACGTAAAAGTAAATTACATTATTTAATTATTTGTTTTTGTTATATTATATTATTTAATTTAGCAATAAGTACTTTTTTCCAAGTATGAAATTATGAGATTTTACATTTTCGTTTTTTTTTTTGGACTACTTATTGATACGTCCTTTATAATAATAAATATTACATAATTATAATACACTGATATTTTTTTATTTATTTTCCCCTTTGCGGGGAAGGCAAAGGCTTGCATGCCATAAAGCCATGTCGGAGGTCTTTTCTTCATTAAATTTTCAATTATAAAAGCTGTAGCTATGTTTGAGATTTAATGAACTGATACAAAAATTATTTTATTATTAATATTAGGTTTTACGGCTCTGGATACAAGTCCTTTTAAGCCCACCGTTAATATTTTTAAAATTTAGTAGTTTCTGACGGACGTCAAAACCAACGACTCAAGCGACGCGCACTCCATTCCACGCCATCAGAAAAATTAACAATTATCCGCAGCATTTTGCCATTTGGGCATCATGTCGCTGTCCGGGTCAAACACTAACCCATAAAACAAGAACAACATGTCTTAAAGACCAGAACTACGATAAATCAGCAATTCTCCAATAGATGAAATGGAATGAATGATAGATGAATGAAATAGTTCTCAACCGCTTGCGTTCCTAGCTTGGACGTCAATCTATAAAAGCTTTAGTTAAACAGTCCTGTAGATACTTTAAGCCAGTAATATGTATGTATACATAAAAATACGGTGTTAAATAAGGCTAGAGTATTATCACGATATGCGGGCAGTAGACTTGAGGGAATCTGCTGCCCGGATGAGAGGGAAGCGGTGTGCTGTATCTGGCGCGCTGCTTGAGAGAGGGGTATTGGAAGCGTGGGCTCTTTATACCCATACCTCCCAGAGAGGGAACCTGAATAAGGCTGTTCGCTCCCCGAGCATTGAACGAATTTGGTTTCCCAGGCATGGGTGGAGTGATTAGAGGGAGACCCCGGGGGTTTTTAGTCAGTAAGACACACACACTGGGTCGCTGCCCTCACAGCAACCCTGATTCACGGCAAAAAATTTAGGACTTGACTAATTAATATTTAGAAAAAAGAATTAACCAACTTTTTAGTTTGCCATTCCATTAATAATCCACAAATAAGTAGTTCAGGTAAATGTACCATAGACCAGTCTATCGTATTAATGTAACTGTGTCATGGCCAGTTTAAGCCACGGAAATGTGTAATGTAATTATATACCTAATTACCATAGTGATAATGATCACTTGAATAGTACTTAATATATTTTCATAACAAAATGTGGCAAATACATCGACAAGTCACTAGATAGAAAGTAGCTACGGCCGTCGACAAGCTGTGCTTGTATACACAAGCTGATAGCAGGATGCGACCGAGACGAATCCCTATTACGTACGGGCTTTGCATCCAAGTACAATATTAACACAGCTACATCATTCCTTAGTTTATTTCGTAAAAGCCTTGCCGAATGATATTTACCTATTATTAACGATGTAGCATATATAAGACAAATCGTTAAAATTATTCTAAATAGAGGGTAGTGTGAATGTTTCCACGCTATATATCTCGTCTTGGTTTTTCTGACTTTACAAAGTAACTCCACCACATCTGATAGAAAGCACAGTGTTGTCAAAAACAGCCAATTGCTAGCAACATATTAATTATATTTATAACTAGTTGTTTGTGGCAAACGGAGACGTCGCGACGTTATTAGATTGTAATGATAAGGATAAAGTATTTTTCGAAAACTTATTTTTAACATTTATTATTTTATCATTATAAACATTACTAAGTGAAATTACGATATTTTACAGAACGAATAAAAAAAAAACCTACGAAGTATAAATTAAAATCACATACAGAGGGTACAAAGTCTGTTCTATACAAATATACACTTATAAGGGTCTGAGTATTTGATATTAATTTCAACTTGATATTTTTAAGCATTCCTGAGAAAAAGAATCTTGATGAAAGATCTTGTATAGATACTCACAGATAAGAGGTTCTATAAGGGTTTCATTTTTCCTTTTGGGTTACAGAAACCCTAATACATACAATTTTTTTAATATACTCCGAAATCTTATGATATTTTAAGTTACGTTAAGGATAAAATTTTAAGCAAAATGTATCAAATACATAGCGTATCGTATTGATACTTGAGAAAGGGTTATCCAGCAGTGGGCCAGTGTGGCCTGAAATTATGATGATTGTGATTCTCAAACAATGGCGTGCATTGCATAAAAGCATAAAAAGGGCATTATCTTGTTCTATTTGGACATATAATAAATATATTCACTCAAAATCTGGTAATTATCAGAATAGGAGTCTCAGACTCTAAATTGAACTAAAAATTATAACAATATATTGTAGCGTGCACTCTGCCGATCCACTCTCGCGGACGCCGTAATGTTTATATGGATCGCTTACGCATCGTCCGCGGTGGACGGTAGGAGGGAGATTGTGTGACGTCTCTCGATCGGCCGCGCGCCTTAGATACGGACGTTTACTATTATTGCTTGTTTTTGTGAATTTTATGTTTAATGCTAAGTATCTGTGCATTAAAGGGATTTGTGGTGAATTCTTTGGTGTTTTTACTGCCTTTCAAACGTTATAATATATATATATTAAATGTCCCATTATATAGCAAGGTAACGCTTTTTATTGCTTTTATCGGATGCATGCCACTGCCTGGAGTCACCTTCATCATAATTTCAGCCCACACCGGTACACTGCTGAATGCCTTTCTCAAATCTCGCCACATGTCTTTGTTCTGCGCTGTTCGCATTTAGAAAAATCCAACTGTCTTTCGCAAGTAATCGGTTCGTGTAGTCTTTGGGCTTCTCACTCTTCACTTGCCAAGGCACAGTCTGCACCCCGAGACTCGTTTACCCCAGTGGCCTGAGATTACACAGTAAGGAATTTAAGACCTGTGTCTAAGAGTGTTTATTGTATTATTTCCATTAAATATGTTAGCAGAACTCTAACCTGCCTAAGGCCAATCGCTCGCCGGACCCTCGGAAGTATCTGGATTCCCAGGCCCGGCGAAGGCGAAGAGTAGGCAGTGCTGGCACCCCGGTGGTTTTAGTCGGTGCAAGTCCTCCCTTGACAGTCCGAAGGGAATTCCACCGGGTCAACAAAAAAAAGGACTCCCCTCTAATCGAACTGGATTGATGAGCCGGATTTATGAAAATTGAACAGTCATCTATATTTTCACTCGACATTCTGAGACTCACGCCCGGTTTCATCAACGGATCTTAAAATAGCATTTCAAACCATTTTTTTTCCAAACCAATTAAAGTTTCATTAGTGTTAAAATCGTTTTGAAAATTTAAATATTGTTTCAGGCTAAATCAGAAATACTATTCTGAAAGTGTGTATTTTTCTTCACACTATCAAATTTTTTTGTTGATTTCTCATTTTATTCCTGTAATAATGATTCTTTATAATGAAAGTTGCATCGCGTAAGGTACGCACTTTGGAAAACTGACGTAGAGTGGCCTGGCTTTCGGTTTTCTATAGACTATGGTCTGGACAGTGTTGCGGCTGAATTTTATAATTTAGGCTGAGATTTATAGACACTATTTCGACTTTGCTTAGCAAAGTTCTCAAAAAATAAATTCATTTTGATAAAAAAAAATGAATATATAACAGGAACTTGATTATAGCCATACAATATCCATGGTGACAAAATCGGTGACCAAGCAAATCCTTTGACATTCATTGAGTAATATAAATTGTAATATTTTAATAAAGTTTAAGTAAACTTAAAATTGCGTCTATGTATTAGTGCCTTAGTTTCCCCCTTCCCATTCTACCATAAATCGACAGAACGCTGTGCGAGTTTGCCCCCGAATTGCGAGTTGTCTGTGGTTCACGCTTCAGCTGTTCGTACGAGGCGATTCGCCTTCTCTCCTGTGCTGCGAACCACCAAAGAGTAGAATTCGCTTCCTTCTTCTTCTTCCTCTTTAATTCCAACATATTGTGACATGGGAATCTTCCATTACCGAATGAATCGGTATTTGCTGGGTGAGCGCGCTCCATTATCGGCCTCATCATCACTTTCCAACAGGTGAGATTGAGGTCAAGCGTAAGCTTGTCTGTAATAATAACATTAAAAAAGCATTTGATTTTAAATAATATTTTTGTATTTTGAGATATAACCAAGTCTTTGTAAATCGCACACTATTGGCGAACTCTTAGTAGTTTCTGCAATTATAACAACTACAATTTTTTATTGTATTATGTGTATTTTTTATTGTATATATATTACTCTATGTTTCTCTGAAAATGTAAAAAATAAAATAAATAAAAATATTTTGAGCATTTTCTCTGTAAGGCGTGTCTTATAACAAGATCTGGATCTAGATGCGTTATTTGTAAAATAAAATGTAAGGAAACAAATCTGTCAGCTGTGTTATTACTTCATAACACATTTAAGGGTTACGGTAAATGAGCAGTATGGCAACTATATATATTAAATAGATGACGGTGTCGGTGTATTGTGGAAACATGCCTGCTTGCAAGAAAGCTTCATAGAGTTCCTAAGGCAACGTACTTACCTATAGCTTGACTCTGTTTGTTTTGGATTGCATATTGATGACAATAAAGAATTTCTGTTAATTATACTATACGTTTTTCTATAATGTGAAACTTACAGTATAATAAAAAATGGATGTTAATTAATTATTTCCCTTTTTTTTTATTTAAAATTTTTAAACAAGTACCGACACCGATATTTTAGTACCGAGAATATTTATTACTATTTAATAGTTCGTTTGATATATGATTAAATTTTTACACGGGTAATTAATTTTTATTTTATGGTATAAAAAGTCATATCATAGTGATTTACGAGAGTCGCGAAAATAATGAACAATTATTTAATAATGAAAGGATAAAAAGTAACGATGGGAGATGGTGGCTCAGGCAGCGGGCAGCGGGCAGCGCGGCGTGCGCGTGTGTGCGCGTGTGTGCGCGGCGGCCCGTGTCCGTGTGTGCGGCGCGCCGGCGCGTAGGCACGGCGGCCGCGGCGAGAGGCCGTGCGGGGGCGCGCGCACGCACACCAGGCCGCGCGCCGCCCAATCGCACCGCGCCGCGCACGCACACAGCCGCCGCGACCTCATACCCAAAACATCGTTTTCTTACAGAAAACGTCATCATTTTGCACACGTTTAGGGGGTGTGCGACCCCGCGCACCCTGTCCACCCTCGAAACGAACACTTTTCACCTTCACATGCGGCCGGATAACGTAGAAAAAAATAGATAAATATTCGCACGTGCCGCGAGGCTCCGTTGATTTTGACGAATTTTGTAAATTTTTCTGTTTGATTTTTTTTTGTGTTTTTGGGATCAATCGATACACATTTTAATCCGCTGTCATTTCGTGCCGAATTGATGAAAGAAAACGTAAACGAAAAAATCAAAGGCGGCGTTGAAATCTCGATTTGTATGATGCATGTTATTTCTTATGTATTGAAATATAATGGAATTTTAAAAGTTATATTGTTAGAGGACATCCTTAGCGACCTGTGTGAGTAGTAAAAGAAAGATTAGTGAACATCGAAAGAGGGAAACAAAGAGGAGCGGTGAGCCGCCCAGGCGCCGGCGCGCAGGCGCGGGCGGTGGTTCCACTGCGCCCTCGTACTCACATATTAGTATTAAAAAAAAAACAACATAACCCGAATGTTTTGATCTCGATACACAGGCGCAAGCCTAAATATCATTATTATACATTCAAAATTAAAAAATAATAACCCGTTTTTTTAGGAAAATTGTGTAAACTTTTCCGACTCTATTGTCACTTTCGTAGCGAGTCTGCGGCACGGTTGCTCATATATTTTACGTAAATTAACATAAATGCATTAATAAAATGAGAAATTTTAAATTCATTTACAAAAAGTTGAATTTCTTTGTGGAAACATTAGAAATAAAAAATACCGCCTGAAGGTGCGGTGCTGGCCCCTGCTGACAAACTATTTGCAATTTATTGGACATCAATATGACTTTAATAGCTCATATTATATATTGTATATATTTTTATAACATACAAGAATATTTGAATTTCAATCAACAGTGAAATTTATAAGTAAACTGGCGTCATGACACATTTGTTTTACAGGTGATCTTTACAAAATACTTATATTTAGGTACATATAGAAAATTAAATAGGCACTTAGGTATATCAAAATTATAACTAAATGTAGGCATCTAGTCAACAACAAAAATATTTTTTATGTAGGGATGTTCTGGGTGTCTATATCCGAAACCGAAACTAGCGGATATTCGAAGAATAAATACCTATCCATATTCGTAACACTATATGCAGTTTGTGGGCTATGTAACTATAATAATAAAAAAATATAAAATGAGGTTTTACGTTTGAAAGATGTATAGGCACTATCAGTATAAACTTTTCATATGTGCATATAAATCTCTTATAGACGTTTAAAAAGTACAAAAAACAATCACTTTTTAACTCGATAGGTAAATGCTATGTTTCCGTATTCACGAATATCCCAATTTTTAAAGCTGTGGTGTCTGTAGACTTATAAGTTTTATTTCTAAGAATATTTTTGTTACAGCAAAGGAATTTTATCAGTAAAGTTGCCGTTAAGGGGCTCTGGGTACACGGATTCCTGGAATTCCGGGTATTAGTCCTACAGGCTGGAGGCCGCTAGCACACACCGACCTAACTCCTCTGTGTGAAAGCTGTACAAAAAATTCTATTTATAGTTACAATATATTTAACTACAAGATTTTTATATCTAGACGTGTCAAATATGCTGATATCCTTGAGCTCGACTGATGGAAAGTGACTGTTGTGGCAAATAATTGACTGCGACAACCGAAATGTTGCCATCGTACGGGAGCGACTCGCGCATAGAGGATTCCATGCATATAAACTATGAGAGTATAGAACGACATTGCTGTAATACAGTGCCATGCATCTCATATAAAGCTTAAAAAGCATTATATTGTTATACTTAGGTATTTATCACACGTATGTACTTAAATTTAGTCCAATTTGGACTCTCAGACTGCTATTTTAGTTAACATCAGATTTTAAGTCAATATATTTATGAAACATCCAAGTATAACAAGATAATGCTTTTTATGCTTTATGTGGGATGCACGCCACTGCTGTAATGCAAAGATTAACAAAATTCAGTTTAACAAAATCACAATTAGTCGTTGAAAATTGTGTCGTCCCCATATGTAGGTATATTGATGCAGGTCGCCGTCAGTTTACCAGCTTCAGACAAGTTTGAAAAACATTTTTTTTATTCTAACACGACACAGTGACTGCACCATACCTGATGGTAAGCATGGTGCAGTCCAAAAACCACCAACGACTGTCGACAGGTAAGAAAAACCCATCGGTAGTCACGGCGATCATGCCGGCCTGCACATATATCTCGTCACGCTACGCTTAAAAGATTGTATATCATAGGATGATGGCAACACGCTCGCCGGAAGACCATTCCACAGCCCAACGACACGGCAAAAGAAGGAGTTAGAGAACTTCTTATTCCTAGCCGGGATGTGAGATACCATATAGCTGTGACTCCGCAAACCCGCGCGCGTTGTTCTGCTATGGAAGAGAGAGGATGGAACAAGGTTAAATAGCTCTTCAGAACACTTGCCATGATCCAGACGGTAGAAAACGCTCAGGGAGGCAACATCTCTGCGCAACTGAAGCGGTTAGAGATGCTTGGTCACGTCAGGATCATTTACAATGCGAACAGCCCTCCGCTGCAACCTATCCAGGGCACCAAGTAAGTACTAAGCAGAAACATCCCAAAGATGCGTACAATATTCCATGAAAGGCCTGGCGTGGGCAATAAAATTAATTATTTAATTTATTTTTTAATGATGTTATATTACTATTATGTTATATTTTTTGTACTTTTGGTATAAGTAAGACATTGCTTTTTACAAAATTTTATGATTCTGAGTCAACTGAGAAAGGCTTTTTTTAATCCGGACTGGGTATAGTGATCACAAGGAGGCTGACCACCACAGGTCTTGAGAAAACGGTGACATTGCGACAAAAAACAATCTTTCGATTGCGTTGACTCTAAATTTTAGTTTAATTATGCAATCAATTGTTTTAATAAGTTTTGGATCTTTTGATAGCCATTTATTTAACGATTGTTATCGGCCATAATGTACCACATTTAATAATTGCACGCAGTTTAATTAGTAGTAGAAATAATGCATTTGAGATATTGACATAAAAAAGACTTGTATAATTTTTTTTAATTTTTTTATGCTGGCTTGACAAAATTACTCCATTGTAGCTGATTGAACCTACACTGTCGTTCAAAAACGGCAGCGACCACCAAGGGACGCGGCTCGGGTGACAGACGCCATCGCTATCTCAGCTCACAAATCTATACCACGATGACAATCTCTAAAAGAAGACAAATATAAAAAAGCCTTATATATAAAGCAAACACACGTTTTTATTTTCACTATATTACTTTGATGAAAGTATGTGGTATAAAAATTGAGTTAGCGTTTTGTAAAAAAACATGGTTAAACTGTTCAACTGATATAATATCAAGACTAGAACTCAGAAATTATCTAATTTTATTTTTATTTTGCTATCGTTTATCATTGTTTATTGAATTATTGAGTGTATATTTTTCTATATAGCTTTAAAGTTACACAAACCGATTTAAAATAAAAAACATAAAGACACCAGTTATTAGGAAACTCTTCATTATTGCGGCGCATAGTTTGTGGTCAATTGGTTGAGGCAAATGATCTCTTCTAAAACCCCTTAGAAGTATCATAGCTCGTGATAAGTATCCCCGTGTTGTGTAAAATGAATGTGAACCCTACCGCATAAGTAGTGTTTAATTCTATCGTTAAATACGTTAAAGTTGAAGCGTTTGGGGAGTGGTGGATAAATTAATTATTATACAATGAGTAAGAAAGGGGGTGCACAGTTCAACGACCCTGGAGTGACCCTAGCCGCACGGATGTTCCCATTGTTTTTATTTATTATCTGCAGGTGCTGCGGAGGATTTTGAGTTTAACAGAAATAGACAAGGGGCTAAATTAATTAGATCCTAGGCTATTTTACACCTCTACTTGATTATCGTTTGAATATTAAGTCCTCTATTGGTATACATAGCCCATGAGCGATAGAAAAAATAGATTATTGTAATATTTATACAATTAGTTTTTAAATTTAATATATGTAAGTAAATATAGGAGAATGATCAGTTCTCTTACTTTACAAAATATAAGAGTGCTAGTGCGTATTGAAAAAATATGAATTATAGTAAATAGTATGTATGATAATGTAAGAGCAGTAGAAAATATCTGACTAAAATAATATATACCATAGCCGCCTTAAAAATATATCAAGGTTTAAAAAAAATGCTACAGTTATAATCTACTCCGGTGAGTAAGGAAGGTTCGGTAGGCTGAGTTTAAATAGAGTCCAAAATGGTAACGTTTACTTTAAGGTAAATAAATACTCCACGTTAATTATGACGATAGTAATTAAGTAACACTTTTATTACTCGCCCGAGGGACGCGAAGGACGGAAATAGAGTGTACGCGCATGCACGTGTGCCGGCGTACCTTAGGCCGCGATAACGATTCTCAGCTACTAACGGCCGTTCCCAATATTCAACCTAAGATAACAGACAGATAGCTATCCCCTATCCTCAATAACTAGCTGTCTGTCTCTTAAAGTCGTCCCTATAATTCAGATAAGCGCTTCATATTTCCAGTTATCTGTAGATATGCTGCTTTACCGTGACCTCCCATACGTTTCAATATATGCAGCGCCACTGAGGAAGTTTGTACAAATATTTATCGTTTTAACGAAATTTATAATTTTAGTCCATATGTACAATATTTGGTATAAATTAAGTATTGTATGATTTTATACACCTGCAGCTTGCCTGCTTTGTTTTTATTATTAAGTACTAAAATTTCGTTAAATAATTCTTCTACAGTTTTTCTTGAACGAAATCTTTTTTTTTTTGGTAACTTGAGGAAAATTCTTTATCCATTATCTAGGCATGAGCGGTGTGCGTGTGTTCCCATACACCGCTTGAGTGATAAATACACATGAGGGGGGGGGGTGGCACTCTATACCACCATCTCCGCTATTGCAAGAGTGAACGATGGGCATTCTTACCACCCTTCGTAAAATTTGGAGAAGGCCCGAGGAGGGCCAGACGTCGCCGGGCGTTAAGGCTTAGTGGTTCAGCAGTGCCCTCGGCTCCGGCAGACGGGAAGAGGATCATCCCGTTGGTTTTAGTCGGTGCGAGTCCGACACACCGGGGCGCAGCCCTCACCGCCCCCTGACGGTCCATAACGAGTTTCCCCCGGGTTACAAAGAAAAAAAACATCACTGTATATGCAATTTGTAATTATTCTATTTTAGCACTGAATTCTTATTGCAAATTACATATTTATTTACTTTATCTGTCTAAAATGTAGGATAGAATATGCCTTAACTAGCGGCAACCACAGTAACTGACCGATAGCTGTCAAAAATATATAGACACGCTTTCATTGTCAAATTCATACAAAAAGTTATCTTAGATATCTTATCCGCCCTCCCAACGATAGACTAAAGATAAGGATAAGATTAATTATCTTTAGTAAGTATATTGGGACGGTAAAAACGAAGACAGACAGATATTTTTATCCCTAGTAAGGCTTAATCAAGGATAGACAGAATATAGGGAACGGCCGTAACTGGTAAATATTGACAGGGCGTAGAGCGCCTCGGCGAGCTTGCGCCTTCGCTCCACGTTGTAGGGTCCAGTCAACCTAATACAATAGACAAAAAAAGAATTTAATAATTATCATACATTTAGTGTTAGGAAATAACATACTTTTAGTCAATTTAAAAAAAATGAGACGTATATATATATGCTAAAATATTCTCCTTATTTTGATGGCCTGATAGCGGAGTTTGTAGTGATTTCCCGGGGTGCCGGCAACCGTCCCGGCGCATCAGTTCCAGCCGATCGGTAGATTCACGACCGGTTGGCTGATGTATTTGGGGTCGTGGGCGCTCAGGGTGGGGTCCCTGAACGACTGGTTAGCGACGCTCGAGAAGTAGGCAGAGCATTGTGACGTGGTCTGCCTAAATACAAGGAGCAGTGTCGGCGAAGATATCTTCCCGCGAGTTTGTGCCCACCGGGCGCGGCGCGACGGGGCTGTAGCGAATTGATTACAAGTCTCCGCCAATGCGCAGAAGTAGTCACCTTGGGGTTTTTAGTCGGTATAAGTCCGACACACCTCGGTCGCGCAACCCCCTGTGCGGCTGAGACGGTCCTATGAGGATTTTCCCCAAATAAAAATAAAGCTTGTGCAGAATAGTGTCGCGAGAAATGGAAGTGAATTTCTATATAATTATGTAGATATTATTATGCATGTATTATTATCTAGTATCCACAGTACAAGCGCAAGCTTAGTTTGGGACTAGTTCAATGTTTGTAACTGTCCAAGACTTTAAAATAATTGTTAGATTCTTCTTAATCTGAATCTGTAACCGCTATCTTTATAATTATGTCGGACGATGACAGTTATAATATTCACTTGCATTTGTTACTCGATTACAACCTTTCATAACCTTTATCATGTAAACAAACCCAAAAAAAAAACTTCTGATCCACATCTAGAATTACAAGTCTTTAGGTTATCTGGAAATTCGTTTAAAGTTGATTGTGTATCGAACAAATAAGGTGATGATAATAATAAAATATAAATTCATAGTAATCGAGCCGGTGCGGGAAAACGACACCTTCAGGTAAGAAGTACGTATATATGCGTTGCACGTGGAAGGCAATTCTGAGTAAACGCTTGTAGCAATGTTATATACGCACGATGTGACCAAATGCTGACGCAGGTCGTTTGTCGCTGAGCAAGTTATTCAATAATTAACAAGTAACGTCGCCAACAATGGTTATTATATTATTTTCCTTATCCATTTCACGTAACTTCGCTTTTAATTACACTATTTCATACAGCTATTAATGTATAAACATACAAGTTTAAAGATCAGTTTGTGTAGGACCTGCTTATAAGATCAACTCTGGATCAAGTACTCTAGTCAATTTGTTTGTTTCTATATTCAACTTATTTATTATTAAATTAAATAAATTACCTGTAACTTACATTAAATAACAGAAACGAAACTTTTTCGGTTATCAATATTAGGCACATAAACAGGCTTTCACGCTTATGCGCTTTTATGATTTTTGTTTAATTGAATAATAATAATAATATATCGTCACGCTATATCCCTTAAGGGGTGAGTAGACATAAATTAGTGGCTGTATCCACTGAGCGCTTATATGTCGATCCCAACGTGAGTAGTAGCGCAACTGAGCGCCGTTCTCAGGGCTCCAACACATGATGTTCCTATTAGATGCCATGCGCGTTTCCTTCCGATATTTCCCTTCACCGGTGACCATGTGGTGCATACATTAAGGTACGTGCCGATATGTGAACCCAGGACCGTTCGCGTCGCCGCGCATCGACATTGGTCCATTATCCACTAGGCCACTACGACCACAATTAGTTTAGATGTTTTAAAAATATCTCTGTATATTTCTTCATCTAAAAGTAGTAAATAACTGTATTCACTTATTTAAGCGCCAAAACAACAGAAGTATATTTTGTCAACAAGTCCGGGGTTCGAATCACGACACCGAGACACCGTCGGTGACAAACCGTTAGACATCGTGTCGGATACCATCTGCATGTGGTGGATATTCCTTATATCCGCACGAAAAGATTCGCTTCTACATTCATCATGCGAACGGCTAAGGAGTGGAATATGCTTCCAGCGGCCATATTTCCGCGATCTTATGACATGGGAGTCTTTAAAAGAAGAGTGGTTCACCTTCCACCAGGTGTGATTAAAGATAAGCATGCGCCTATAAATAATTTTAAAAAAATCTGTGATCATCAGAATAGTTATTCGTGAATCATGAATGTGTAGGTATTTCTAGGGATACAAGTATAAGATTATTTTTTTACACTGTCTCGACATCGTGACTACAGAGTACCTGATGGTAAGTACAGTGTAGTCCAAAAACGAAGGCGACAATCAAAAGATGAAAATCCATTGATAATCTCCGTCGTCATGTCGGCCCTCATATACCACGACTGAAAGTCTCTAGGTATATGAGTTACTGGATATACACAAGCTGATCCCGAAACGCGACAGGCCAAAGCGAGTCATCATGACGATATTTACACTTGTGTACTGTGGTCATGACCCAGTTCGGGTAATCGCCCTACCACCAGAAAGAAAAAGAATGTATAAATATATCTTTGTCTAGTACCCATAGCACAAGCGCGAGCATAGTCTGGGGCTAAGCCAGTATACAGGGTTATAGGTAACTAACGCACAGCCTCTTAAGGGTGGCTTTGATTTATCAAGACAGACAACTTTTGTTGTACGACTTTTTCTAATTCAATTACTTTTTTTCCCATACAAAAAAAATAAAAATCAGATTTGCAGTTCTGAACTTTTTAACTCTTCGTAAGGCGACGATCGCGCCACGCTGACAAAGGCGACCGAAGACAGACTTACGTAGTGCGCGGCGTCTTGTGTCGCTACTAACGAAGAAAGGGGTCTGCGGCGCGGTGAGCGGGCGTGGCGACATGTGCTTGACTACTGTGTAACACGGGTCATGTCAGTCGCAAATTTGCTTGCGTGTGCGCCCAGCATGTGTTAGTTGTCCCAGTGACGCGTTCGTTTCATAAATCACAATGTCAAATCGATACACCAACATTGAATATACCGAAATGGTGCGTGTTTATGCTCGGTGCGGTGACAATCTGTCTGAAGCTTGCCGTGAGTCCGCGAGACTATTTCCGAATGTGTTGACACCGAGTAAATAGATTTGTGAGTATTTTTGTAAATAGTTTAATTATTGTAAATAGAGTGATTCCACTTTTTAAATACGCCTAAATTAAAAAATAGTTTGCAATTACCTATCTTCAAACAGACCGCGCGCCTCTTTTGGTGCGATGAATTGTTTGATTACGTATCAATGTTCGTGTTTTTCTATTTACTTTTTTATTTTTTAGTGTAGCCAGTCCTATGCCTGGATAAGTATGAAGGGATTGTGGATTCAGTGTATAAATATGTACAGATTGTACAACCTTTGAAACATTAACTTACGTAGAGGCCTTTACCTTGTTCATTTTACGATGTTCCCTATGGCAGACAAATAATAGGTTGGTTTTGTTTGTGAAACAATTAGCGTAGCAACGTAACTTTGCGCACGACTGCATAGCACCAGCTGATTGGATACCTACGCCAGATCGAATGAAAGTTGGAATATAGAGCTAACGATGACTAGATATTCACACTAAAACTAAAAAAAAAAAAAATCTAACGATGTATTAGGTTTTGGCAAAAGTCGTACAACAAAAGTTGTCAGTCTTGATAAATCAAAGCCACCCTTAAGAGGCCGTGCGTTAGTTACCTATAACCCTGTATACAATTGCCCGTCAATGTTATTGCATGTTATTTATCTTCGACTCAAAACTTCCCAATGATGTGACACCACGTTTATTTACCTTTTTTGTTAATTACGAAAAATAGACTATAGTTTTATTTTTTCTGTATTATGTTGTTGAATATGTTTTATCACATTTTGCACGATTGTGACGAAAACAGTATGCAGTTCCATTTATGGTGTTTCGTGTTTCCAAAGAAAAAGGTACCCTTATAAAATTATTTCGTGGGCCACAAGTTTCATCGTCAGGATCCTTTTTCTTCAAAACGCATGGAGGTATCCGTTTAAAATTATTGTCAAATATTATGGTCAACAATCTTCTGAAGCTATAAGGAAATATAATTTATACATCACAATCAAAAGATATGTTTATGTCGCATATTTTAGTACGCGCAAGGGACTCAAAATCTTTGAGATACTTTTCGTTGTCGTAAAACCATGAAATTTGGAAAGAAGCTGTGTTTTATAGCATAAGAAATCGAAAAAAAAACCGTAGTAGTTGAGTATCTTATCTACATCGCAAAAAAATACGGAACCCTCAGCGCGTAAGTGTGGTTCGCGCTTGGCCGATTTTTTCTTCTATAAAACAGATGTTATTCCTATTAATTGCACCAGACCGAAATCGGCAATGCATCTGTAGTAGCGAACGGGTGGTTGATAGGTATGTTATGATTTATCAGCGCATAAATTCGATAAAACAAAGATAATCAGTAAATGGATTTACGTGCAGAGTGTGCACTCCCCGCCCCTCTCGTGCTATCTATAGGTAAGCATACCAATAGGTAAGTTTATAAAACAGAATATTTTAAATACCTAGCAACATATAAGTACTTGACGGCAGTGGCCTGAATAAATAAAGCACAAGAAGTATTATTTTATTATGTTTGGATATTTAATAAATAAATTGTTTCAAATCTGGTAATTACCAGAATGAGAGTCTCAGTATCTAAATAGGATGGAATTTAAAACAATGTATGTATTAGGTCCTTACATATGAAATTGGCGTTTTGTATGGGAGGAACAAAAAGTCGAATATTTTTTAATATAATATATTTAATTAATCAAAGTATGAACCATTATTTTCTATGCACTTTTGCCATCTCATAGGTAGTTCATTGATCCCTTTACTAAAAAAACCAGTCGGACGGGAATCAATAAAATTTTTGAAGGCGATTTGGACTGTCTCATCGGAGTTGAATTTTTTCCCTTGCAAGAAGTTATCCAAATTTCGAAAAAAATGGTAATCTGTTGGAGCAAGGTCCGGGGAGTACGGAGGATGTCTTAGACTTTCCAATTGAAGCTCTTCTAATTTAGTAGCCGTCTGTTGCGCAGTGTGTGGTCTAGCGTTGTCGTGAAGCAGCAGTGCCGTGGAGCGATTGACCAGCCTAGGTTGTTTAGCCGCTAGCTTTTCCATCATGGTTTGCAATTGCTGATAATAGACATCAGCCGTAATAGTCTGGCCAGGTTTGAGAAAACTGTAATGAACAATACCGGCACTAGTCCACCAAACGCTTACAAAGTAACTTTTTTGGGGTTAATTTTCGCTTGGGGCAGGATTTGGCTGGCTGGCCAGGATCCAACCATTGCGCTGAGCGCTTCCGATTATCGTAAAGAACCCATTTTTCATCACAGGTAATGATTCGGTTTAAAATACCTTCATTATTGTGCCGGTTTAGTAATGTAACGCAGCAGTCGACGCGCGTTTGCCGGTTTGCTTCAGTCAATTCGTGAGGTACCCACCTTTCAAGCTTTTTAATCTTCCCAATTTGCTTCAAGTGAATTAAAACAGTTTTATCACTAACATCGCAGCCTGCAGCTAACTCGGACGTGGTTTGCGATGGATCCGCTTCCACAATAGCCTTCAACTCTTCATTATCAACTTGAGTCTCAGGCCGTCCACGGGGCTTGTTCTGCAGGTCGAAATTTCCAGAACGAAAACGTTGGAACCAAAAACGAACTGTGTTTTCTTTTGCAACACGACCGCCATACACATCATTCACCCTTCGAGTTGTTTCCGCAGCACTAGTGCCACGGCGGAACTCGTACTCGTAAATAATGCGATATTTTAAGTTTTCCATTTTGTAAAATGAGTGACGCAAACAGAAAAAAACAGAAGAAAAAAACAAATGAATGACGATCATCGAAGCACAAATACATGAGTCTATAGCTGTACAAATTTGAATTTGGAATTCCTTACCAAAGAGGAGAAATTTGTGATTAAAGTGGCCAGTACGAAAAACGCCAATTTCATATGTAAGGACCTAATATTAAATGCCATAGTATTGCAAGATAATGCGTTTTTATGCTTCTATGGAATGCACGTCACTGATTGGTGGTACCTTAACAGTGATTTATAAGAATGAGAGAGAAAGCACTTCTCTGTAGATGACATGTTTCAATTATATTTTTCTCCGCAGACAAATTTAAAAGCTGCTTTATTTCAAGGTCTTCACTAATCGACACAACATTGCTAAGTATTTTTATACTGACTCGGAAAAGCGCCTACGGTACACTTAATGGAAAGCTTAGTATAGTCCAAGAACGACAGCACAAGAATAAATAAAGTCTATGATCTCCACTCTTGCGCCGACACCAATCGCCATGAGACCAGAGAACGAGAAAAAGACGATATATTTAGAACGATATCAGCCACATGCTATTTACCAGTGGCGTGCATCCATTGATAAATATTTTATTGTTTATTGATAATTCTTATAAGATGTAACACGACCTGGGCCTGTTTTTAAATTCTTAGTTTATTGTAAGTTATGGTGAAATAAATAAATTTCATTTCATCCCATATAAAGCTTAAAAAGCATTATCTCGTTATACCTGGACATGTAACATACATACATATATACTTATATTGATCTAATTTGGACTCTCAGACTGCTATTTTGGTAAACACAAGATTTTAACTCTATATATTTATTAAACGTTCAAAAGTATAAGAAGATAATGCTTTTTATGCTTTATATGGAATGCACACCACTACTCTTTACACTTTTTATTTTCGGAATACTTCATTAATAGTACAAAAATAGGAGATGTACTGGTATTATTTCATATAAACATTCACTCTATAAGTACTTAATGTTGATGATATAATAATAATGGAAGAAACATTCAGAAGAAGTATACCATATTCCTATTTCCATAACTAGGTATAACTAGTTATAGGTATAACCTACCTACAAAGTGCGGAATATGAGATTATTAACTCATTAAAATAAATATTGAGATTGTTAAGCTTTGTGCCAATTAATGCGACAGATTGTATGTATTATAATATGCAACATGGTATTACAATTTCCCTAATGGTAGTTTGATTCGTGCGAATACCTTGTGGTTATGGATTGTTATGGAACCGTATTCATAACCAAAAATATCGAATGTCCGAAACTATCTACTCCGACGCAGCCTTGAATTTCTTTCGGCGTTTCTTTTCAAGGTAGTCGCTTCCGAAACGCTAGTAGATCACCGTTTCGTATTTTGGCTGGCGGCCCAACTCGAGGTCGTACCCACAGAATTGCCCTTGCGTTGCCACCGGGTTAGGTGGCAACTGAAATAAATTGCTGGCTGAGCATCTTAAGTGTTTGCCATTGTTGAGTAGAACAGAACGCAACTCTATGGTTGTCTTTTGTCTGTTGGAACTTGTCACTTGTCACTCTCGTTTTTATTGTTTCGAAGTGTGTTGCTTTTTAAAATTAAACCTTTTTATATAAATATTTTCCTTATTTTATATCAAAGATTCTCAAAATCTAACAGCCATCCCGCCTGGTTCCGTTGTGAAGGTCTTTCTCGGCCAGCAATGTATTGGCCGTTCGAAAAAAAATATCCGAAAATATTTCATTTTGATTTTCATAACCTTATAAATAATAATATAGATACATCCGACAATTACAAATTTCATACTTACGTAATATGTATTAATGGTTTTCATTAAAATAAAAAATAGATTTTATTTAGTTTACTCAGAATTAAGTATGGAATTTTCTATATAAATATCAAAACAGGTAGCTAGAAAAAATATGCATAGCAGAAATTATTCATTATCATATAATTGAAATCGAAATTTTCTATTTTGAATATCGATATTCTTATCAGCATCTATCTTATACATCGTTAACTTTGTAAAATAAATGGCCATTTAAATAATATTAACTAACTACTAACTAACTCATGAATTAACAAATGACACTATGCATTCGCAGTGTTTATGAATGGATTGTAACCATTCAGGTTTCATCACAGTTCACAATCTTGTTATAATCTTTATTTTTATGAATACACATACGAGTATTTGCAACAATAAACGCAGCGAAAAATGACTTTACACAGTTTGACGTGCACTTACTTACAATGCCCAATATTGTGTTCATGCGACCATAAACAACCGATTTTCTTGTAAGTATGCCACTGTGAAGATGTGCCCCGGAGTGAGCTTTTCTAAGATTAAGGTATTTCTTGCATTAGTTTACGTATTTTAATGTGAAATCGCATAAAGCGTTTGTCGCTTTTGTTTAGCATCTCTACCGAATCTGTTGCGAAGCAGACACTCCACATATTTGGATATTTAAAAAAATAAACTAGGTAACTCAAGAATTACATTTCGTAAAAATTCAAACTCAGACCTCCTTCGGTCCCTAATAGTTTGCGAGCCGTTTAGAAATATATCTCGCGCTGTACAGGGGGCCGAGAGGGTGTCGTGATGTGCACACGTCGCTAACATGAGGTTACACTTATTAATCATATTCGTATAGGTACTCTATATAATATAGATGGTATATTGATGAGTTACTGGCCAAATCCACTCAGTTTCCCTATGGACATCACGGAGAAATAATTGTATTTGTCCTAACAGGGAATCTTGTGCTATTGTGACAGCGATATTCATTTAGTTACAATTTAAATGTTTTTGCTAGAGGCATTCTCAGGATGACTAAAATATTTTATAAAGAGTACCATTTCTGTTTAACATAGCATTTGTTCAAATGTTCTGGTTTTATTCAATGGGCCAAAGACATCCGGATCTTCACAGACGAAGAGGTTGGGGCGAGCTGGGGCACCTATATTCAGAATTTATCTTTAAAAGCCGCACAAACAGTACAACAAGTAGGTATAGAGAGCCCTTAATATCAGGGCTACGATACAAACTAACAATAATAATAATTTTAAATACAAAAACAAGTAGATTTATTAAATACGATTACCCTATGTTAACTACCTCAACTCTTTCATAAATCTTTAAGTTTTTATGTGTTAGTATGAAAAAAGAATGTGTGTGTGTCGTTTACACTCTGTAGAATTGAATCTATATTCTATCTCATTTTCTTATACAGGCTTAAATCTATAGATTTGTGTGTTGTCTCTTTTTAATATCGCTCCTTCGTTTTATTGATTTCCAAACAACAACGATTCTAGAGAATTAACTTCAAAAGTGTGTAAATTAATTTAAAAAATTAGTATAAAATATTATTAAACGTACTGAAATGAGTACAAGTACAAGCTTCCTACAGTTCGTACGCACTCGCGAACACATGCATAGATATTCGATTAGCGCAGTGCCCGACGTGCGAAGTACTCGTATGTGCTGCAAGTTCGATTTTCACGCAAATTTAATATTTATGTCGCCTACAGGTTCGGAATCATAGGCTGCGTGTTTATACATGTGGAATTTGTATTTTGTAACGGCTTTGAGGGTGAAGATATTAAGAGTCCGCTTTATAGGAAATTTCTTAATGTTTCAGTCATTTAAATAAGGAAATAAAACGCTTGTTCTCTATAAAATACTGGCCTGTTCCACATACCTATTTAAAACCTTTTTTCCTCATCTACTAAATGATATATTCAACGCTCCCATAACACAGGAAACAAATAATATTGGTGGGTAGTAAATTTATAAAAATAAATACATATGTAATTGGTTAAAACGTTGCTCACGCTGAAATTTTTTCCTGGGCCAAAGATGTGTTTACAAGCACAAAAACGAACTAAGATGGGGCAACTATATATCTTGAGATATATTATAGAAATATTTATTCCGTGTGGGAATCGAAACCCTAAATCTGCTAAAACTAATAACTCAGTCAATGAGGCAAGAGTAGTTAGTTAACACTATTTAATCTACACATATGTATGTAATCTTCACATATAGCAAGCTCCTTAGGTAGGTATTTTTCTACTATTTTAAGGATCACGGAAAACCCTAAGTAATGTTTTGTAAATGTCGCGAAATATTGTGCAATTGAATTTTAACTGGTTATATACGTAGGTATGTGAAATATCGGCTGCTCTCAAGGATTAAGGGTGAGCTTAGACGCAACTTAAAGTTTGTTTAGACTTACTAAGAAACTGAGAAACATTATAATTTATTTTTCGTAATGAATGTTAAAGGTAAGTCACTGCTTCTGTCAACATGGACTGGGCTCCGCGAATACTATGGCTATACTCAAGTTCCTATTATAAATTCAGTTTTTTGTCAAAATGAATTTATTTCGAGAACTTTGCTAAGCAAAGTCGAAATAGCGTCCATAAATCTCAGCCTGAGCGCATCGGGCGTTGTGTGCATCACATATATTAGCCGGGCCTAGACATTTATAATGTAAAGATGGAGACTGACTTGTAAAATTTAGGTGTAATATTAATTATCGCGTTACAAAACAAGCATTACAAAAGTCAGCCGAATCGTTCATTGCCGAGTTTATATGTAACATAAGCCCGCTTCGAACGATTTACAATGAAATATTACATACTAGTCTCAACCTTAAAGTATCGCGAAATGAATATGATTTTGGTGTGTGGAAGGCATTATGAGAACTACATGTAATGCTCTGTAACGCTTGTAGTGCTTTCTATACACAAAAATCGAATCACGTTTCGCGAAACATTACATATTCGATTACTCTGGATTCGATTTTACAATTTAGCCTTTTTATACGCAGAACCCATACATAAACTTAAAATCGAATTAATCGTATCACAAAATGGAAATATGTACGTAAATACGCGATTACTTTATGATCTTCGTGGTCTTGTAATTTAATCAATTGGAAGTGGTAACGCGAATTTAATTATTTATTTTTGTTTTATTACTAAATTATTCTGAATTTTATATTTTGAACTATAAGTAGGTATTTGGCCAACAAAATAGTTAAATTTAACATAAGAAGTAAAATTACTATTTACAAGGTGGTAAAATAATGAAATAGATATTCTAATAAT
Source organism: Automeris io (assembly GCA_036320925.1). NCBI lineage: Eukaryota > Metazoa > Arthropoda > Insecta > Lepidoptera > Saturniidae > Automeris > Automeris io. The sequence continues at coordinate 10,088,448 of JAUDJH010000011.1, forward strand.
TATAAATATAATAATTTGTTTATAATTTAGTGAAGAAATGTTTACACGATAGATGAAAGTTATATTAACGAAATATTAAAATATAATAAATCAATAATTATTCAAAATAAAAAGTAAGATAGTAATCAGCATGCGAAATAGAAATTCAATGATCACAAGAAGCAAAGAATGCTTTCTTGTAACGTGCGTCGACGACGAGGCGCCGGGATGCCGTGGAGGTTTTAAAAAACACTGCTTACAATCATACATTGTAGGTTTGACAATAGGGATAAAGGATATTCAATGTGTTTCGGATATCAGTATAATTTGTCTTTATTCTGGGTATGGATATTTAAATATAGGAAATATTTAGGAATAGTTTTATATTCTAATGGTTTGCAACTGAGACAAATGAAAAACTATAATAGTTAAAATATTACCCACTCAAACCACAGACCAGTAGTCTAAGTGTAATTGTTAGTGGTGTTTGGACATTATGTAAAATTCCGCCCATTATAGGTAGAATTGTTGCCTAAAATGGTTTATAAAAAAATAGTCTAATATCCGAAATTTTTCGAAGTGCTTGTAAAGAAAAAAGAACATTTATTCAAACGTGGAAGAACGAAAAGTAAAGGAAAATCAAAATCATACCTAACTAATAAATAAAATGTAACACATAAAAGTTATAGGCACTCGTCGCTGAAAACGTCATTGTATCAGCATGTACGATAGAGCCCTTTGTAACGCTGATATTATGACAGGGCCTTAAACCAAATTATCGATATGGATATTAAATAATTTTGGATAACCAATAATTTCGGATATCCATAAGATCTCTATAACAAAGTTGTCGAGTGTAGTGCATAAATGCAGATACGATTAGAGGCTGCATGGGAAGAATGCAAGGCGCGGGAGGCGCGGGCGGTGGGCGGGCGGCGCGGCCACGGCGACCGCTGCAGGAATGCGACAGGTAACCGATTCCAGGAAGGCCGCGGCCCGTTACCGCGCCGAATATCTCCGGCAGTCAAACGCGCCGACAAGTGCGCCGGCCACTTGCGACAACACCGCCCGCCGCCGCCGCGCCGCCGCACCGCACGCTGCATTCCAACAGACGCGCTTCAGCTTAGAAACCAGTCGGACTGACTCGACGCCTTCTAGCCTGATGCACGCGCCCTTACCTCCATTATCGCCTGATATCACATACCTATACGTTTTGTCCGACACTGACAAACTAATCGCCAATTTGTAACAGAGTGCGACAGAAAAGCTCCGCTTTACGCTACTCCTTGTTTCCTAATTATATCTAAATTTTCTTTAAAAAATTGACACCTCTAAATCTAGATCGTGTCCTTCTTAAAAAGATCAACGATTACTCTGTACAGTATTTGATAGCGTGAAATCACTTGATGGCAGAGGAACAACGATGGGGCGCTATTTCTCTTTTTCATGTCAAAGGTTTGAATAAAAAAGTGAAAATGAAAAAACCTGTTAAAATAAAGAAAGAGTATTAAAAACTTCATGGTCTTGTCAAGAAGTTGCTACAAAAAATAAATGGAGGAAGAATAAAAAATAAGTTGTGCGCACTTTTACGCATTATATAAAAATTCACAAGTAAAGCAAGAAAAACGTGTCTCGAAAAAGGTGGCTATTGTCCAATACTCAAAACCATCAGTTTTCCGTCCCAGCGAGCATCTGAGTGTCCCGCTGCTACCACAACTCACAATAGCAGTTCAAACAAGACTAACATTACTCTCCGACCACACCAACAACTCTTCAACGAAAAGATCTATAAAGTGTGTCCAGTAAAGATTATTTCTGATAACATTTCTAAGGTTATTATTGTGGTGACTGCGGTGGCCTCGAGGCTAATGGAACGGTTTACATAGGCAGCAACGAGATTAGTAGGTTCAAATCCCGGAACGTATCTATGGCTTTTTCCAGATTAAACACGGATTTAAGCATCACATGTTTTCCTGTGAAGGAAAACGCCGTGAGGAAACCAGTATTGCATCTAACAGAAATGTCATATGTAAGTACCCTGAGAACGGCGACCAGCTACTCTGCTGGTCACATTGTACATACAATATAAGCGCAAAGTGGATGCAGCCGCTAATGTATCTCTGCTCACTCCGTAAGAGATATAGCGGGACGATATATTATATTATTGTACACAAGTAAGCATAGACTAGAATATTTTCTCGAGGATATAAAAGTAAAATTAGACTAGAATAGATTGAAGCATTTTGTCGAGCATTTCTGTATTGGTGATGTAAGTACCTTCGAATGATTGATACTGCGTTTGAAATAATGCTTTCTTCAAGTGAGAATTTACCTGAGACATTTTTTTCTATATTGTCCCATTCATTTCGCCCGCTCTCGTGATTTGCTCGATGAAATTTTACACCGATATTCTTATTGGTGTGCGATACTAGAATGTTTAGACAAAGTAATATTCGATAAACGATAACGCTAGCAGAAACGTCCGAAATTGACATAATGTGTCAATGTAATGTTTATAAAGCTTGTGTCAATCTCTTATTTTGTACTTTACTACATATGATATCGATAAAGGAATATTGTTTTGTCTAGGGGCTTGTCGATCCTAGTGTGCTGGTCGAAATTCTATTTGTAAAAGAGTGATATATTAGAGCGATTTGTTGTTCTGTTATAAGTAAACGCTTAAGTTTATACCCACCGTTATTCGAGCAACTTAGTTCCGACTTGCCAGATGTGGGTATTTCCTGCAAAATGTACCACATTGATGTAACTAACTGATGGCAGGGCTTGAATGAATGTCGTTTGTATAACACATGGTTCATATAAATGATCACGTGACCTTCACTCTTGTTCTACTTTAGTAGTCATGTGTTTTTACGGGCTACAAATAATAATATATAAGAAAGTTTTGTTAAGTGACATTAGATAGTAAATAATTCACAAAAAGAGCACAAAATGTTTTTGGTATTTAATTTATTGTAAAGCAGTGAAGTCTTGTTATGTCAGAAGAAGCATAAAGTAAGTTTTGGGAATACGATGCTCTATTTTTAATGCTTATATTGGAAATATGTCTAAAGATAGCATTTAGTATAATGTGTATAGTTTTCACTATAATGGCCATCAGTCAAAATCTATTTGTGTCCTTTACGTGTCTTAACAAATTCATTCTTAGAATATTATATCACTGGTAAATCGAAGCTTGTTCAAAAGGTCAACTTAGAAATGCTTGGAACCTAAAAAAGTGTATTATTGGTTTTATTAGACTCAAAATATATCTAACAAGTATCTATGTCTTTAAAACATAAAACGATAGTTCCGTTTCTATACTTTCGTGCTAAAGTGTATATAATAAGTGAATGCACCCTCCCCTGGTTTAAAAATATAAGTAACGCACGTGCAAGATGAACGCGGTTGCCACGTGTTGTCGAGCCAGGGACCGCTCAAACCGGAAATATATCAACGCCATATATTTGTAGTGGTGCGCCCCCTGCGACGCGTCTTTATCATCCACTAATAAGCAGACGGAAGGAAAGTTATATAGACAGAAGTTAAAAATAGGTCAGTTGAGAATAGATCGAAAGGTGAGCCAGAGCGCGCCGGCCCCACGAGTTAAAAATATGTATGTCGATGTGGCATCACACGCCGGCGCACGCACTGGCTACATACTAGACGCATTACTAAATATCATTATTCCGTTTGGTCCTTACTGCTTCCAAGCATGCTTATCTACAACTAGCTGACCTGGTCTGACTTCGCCTGAGTGCAGTTATCAATCTAAATTGGCTAACTTTCAATCAAATATTCAACACGTACCTTTCCCCTTACGGATCCCTTAGTGGGCTAAGGGATCCGTAAGCCAGCGTCATAAAAAGAATCCAATGTAAAAATAGACAGTTCTCTGTTGTTAAGGCTCTACAACAATATGTCAGTCAATATATGTAAGTCTTTACATATATAGATAGCAATAATAATATATCATTATACTATGCCGCTTTCAGGGTGAACCGAGATGCATTAATGTTTATATATATTTTACGCTTATATGTGAAGTGCAGCTGATAGTTACGAGTATTCTTTAAGCACCATTTTCCTAACTTTAATCTACTATTAAGAAATTGTTAAGGATTTGATTGTATTATTTCAAATAACTAATTAAAAGTATGAGTGTAATTGACTGGAGGTCTAACATAAATCAGTAGTATTTAGAAAATTTGTTTGTTTGCAGATTTTTAAGCACATTGAGCTGAAATTGTTTAATCAATTTTGATGGAATTTTCATTAATTTTGATATAATATAGCTAACATAACGCATGGATTTATACTTTGTTGAATCAAGACAGATATCAGACATATTTGTTTATCAGCCATATAGTTTGAAGCATAAAAGGCTCCATTCAACCGTAGCGAGGCAAGTTAAGTTGTTTTCCCCCGTAACATTAAAATAGTTTTAACAACTATAAATTTATAAAAAAACAATCCTTCCCAAACAGGTGTTTTATCATGTCGTAGACAAAGTCGTAGTCTTTACTTCCTGTATTTAAATACATTTTCACAGCTTTGACTCGCAATAAAGTAATCTGTACATCATAGAAAAAAATGTCACTACCGGTGTTCAAACTCACAGCCTTTGACTTTACAGAAATTTTATTATCAACTGAGCTATCACAATGTCATACCTCTCCATATAGGCTCATACACTTTGTGAACATGTACATAAAAATCAAACATAAACATTTAAGTTTAAATATCTTAGGATTTAATAAATATTTTCTAAGAAAAGTATGGATTTGAAGATAATAACTAAATATAACAATACATATTATATATGCGGGATTAGAAATAAAGACGCATTAAATTCCTATGATGCAGCTTTAATTAAACTTCTAATTTGTACTATTGCAGGAGATAATTCTCATTACATCGTAAAGAGAAAATAAAAACAAAATGTTATAGTGGGACATAAAATTATTAAGGTCAATTAGGCTCCATAGTGTTGTGAGTCTGTTAGGAAATATTCTATAATGAGGAATGCATTTGTTATGTTCTCATTAATAAATTAAATAGTTATAGTGTTGTTTACTATGTGTATGTACTATTATGTTCATTGCGTACGAGTTTTATATAAAATTAGGACAACTGCGTACGTATTTGAACGCAGTAAGATTGTTTTATAGGTCGAGTTTAGTTTGATGTTTTTAAATAGATAATAACGCACATCTTGGCATGTTTATTATGTTTCATAAAACAATTTTGATAAAATACAAAACAGTTTATTGCACACAAAAAAGTATATGTATTTCGACAATACGCAAAAGACAGTCTTATGAATTAAAAAAAACTTAGTTTTTGCAGGCAAGAATTAGATGATATAGAGATATCTATTACTATGGTAAAAGGTAATATTTATCTTAATTCAATATACGTGTTTGAGGTAATATGCTCGAATTAAAGGCATAAATAGTTACTTTAATTATAGCAAAATAGTACGGTAATTATTTTGTGAAGAAACTTTTAGTAATTAAGATTAATGTTAGTTTCTAGAATAAAAACTGAGTTAAAACATAAAATTCGAAACAAAATAATATAATGCGGTATTGTATTAATTGTATACTTTAACAAAAGAAAACTTCAAGTTAAACAATTATAAGTGAAAATATGTATTCAATTAGATATCATTAAAAATTGTTATAAAACGTACAATATAGACGACGCTTATGACAATTTAGAGGCTCATTTTCTGCCTATTACATATATATATATACATACATTATATTACCTATTACATTATATTGCCTATCAGTTCGTATACTTAAAATGTTTTTTTTTTTTTTTATTATTAGTGACCGATCCATTAGCTGTAAGTAGGGCTATGAAAAGTATTGCAAACTGAACCTTTTAATATAAATATGTTTAATTGTCTTATTCGTATAGATATTACATACTATTCAATGCACTGAGTAGCTACCTAATTAGGTACAATTTTGTAAAAGGCAAATAGCTTTTATGTCAAATATTACATTATATGCCCCTAATTATGTTTTCGACAATGAGAAGCAAGAAGTTTTAGATTTAATTTAATGAATATTCAGTTAATAATCTGTATTTAAGGCTATCGTTGTGAATTATTAAAAGAAGAAGTAATAATTAATAATTTCCGATCATAAGTCATAAGAGTACATATGTATATGTTAAACGTATGCATGAATGTAGAGCACTGGGCACGGTCGCAGAGTGTCACATGACATCGATGTAATGGCATGCGCAGTTTCATAGAAATCTTGGTGTCACCTTCCAACGAGCGGTATTCCTTCCTTGTATATCACTCGCTATAAACCATCATATAATCCATATAAAATAAGACTTTCTTAACCCTATTACCTCTACTGTTGATGTCTTGTAAATATTCCGAAATTGCTTTAACATTTTTAGATGTCGTTTACTAATTAATTTCCGTTTACATTTTTTTATTGTTTATTATTTACAGATGGACTTTAATCACGCGCGGTGGAGGGTGAATATGAGTCCCAACAACCAACAATGGAACGCTTCCGCCCAACAAAGTCTCTCAACGACTTCTAAGTCGTAATAAGATCGTGGAAACGCACGCAGGATACATATTCCACACCTTAGCTGTTCGTATGATGAATGTAGAAGCGAATCTCTTCGTGCATATATAAATACGGATGGTACCCGACATGGTGTCTAGTAAATATAGAACGTACCCTTAGAACACTCTCCATTGTGGAACTGGTAAAAGATTGCGAGGCGGTCGTCTATGCGTCGACGTTCTGCGTTTTAGTCTTAGCCAAAGAGTCATCACCAACTAGTCTACGAATCTTACAATCAATCGAGTCCGGAACGGTCAGCTGATATTTAGCGGTATCCGTCCCAAAGATGACAACAGTATTCCTGCACCTGTATTTGATACAGGTTAAGAAGTTGCCACGGATATGGCATGTGTATTAACAGTATTTATAATCAAAGTATTGCTAATAATGAGAATTCACGACCTTATAGTGTAATTATATTGAGTCTGCCAGTAACATTGAAGGATTCTTTTTGGTAGCCCGGGGGATATCCCTAACTGACCTTCAGGAGCCGGTGAGGGCCGCCCCCCGGTGTGTTGGACTTGCACCGACTAAAAGCCCAGGGTATTCCCTTATCTGTCTGCCGAGTGCCAAGGACAAGGCTGAGCCATCTTCATCGGCACCCGGCGACGTCTGGCTTCCGCAGACCCCATCTACTTGGTAAGGTGTGGTTAAATATACCACCCCAGCGTACTCCTAACATATTAGCGGGGAGAGTGGTGTAGAGTGCCACCCTCCCCTCATCTCCATGATTAATTATTGAAGCGGTGTGCAGGAACACATCGCACACTTCTCACGCCTGGACCTGGGCGTCGAGCTCCCGCAAGCGCGCCACCCGAACATTGAAGGTCCTGGGTTCGAATGTCGGTAGCGGGAAACTGTTTATTGGCGAATAGATTAGTATATCACGAGGCATAGATGAATATATGTATTTAAGTATATATACACCTAACACAAGCGCAAGCTTTCTTTTGAACTAAGTCAATGTGTGTTCACAAGTATGTAAAAAAAGAAAACTTAAAATTTTTATCAATAATGTTAACTTATAGATGTTTTCTTGTCATGTTCTATTATAATGTAATTAAAAACTAATGATATAAATATAATTTCTGGATATTCAAGTTACATTAGCAAACTCGATTGCCATTGACTACATTTTTTGTAATAATGTAAACAATTAACTTGAAAGTTGAACTCACGTTCGAACGATAAGAAATGGAATTCGATCCAATGGTCATCAATGCACGCTATGTCGTTAACTTTGGCTCATTCTTTTTTTAATCTAGCGTATCCATTTGGCATGGCTTAAGAACATTGCGTTTTGATTCGGTGCATTCCTTTATTTTAATGGACGATTAAATTTTTTTGTTTAAAAATATGTATATTTGTGCATATATTCTGAATAACAGACATATTTTTCGATATGTTTAATATTTATATTTTGGTTTCAGGGATTCTCTCATTTTACACTATTCTACTAGAGTTATTGTTTATCGAATGGTAATTTGTCTAGATGTTCTTATCGGGCATTCCAAAACACTATAAATACGTGCTTAGTTTGTTTCATAAGTGTGTCTGTTGCCTCACAATGGTTTAATTCTGAAGATCTATGTGCTCCTTATAATCCGTCGAGTAAATAAACTTAAACAGGCTACAATTCTGGAAGCGGTCAGTATAAAGAGCCCACCACTCAGAAGCTCTCTTAAACATTAAAAGGCATTTTCCAACCAACAGCAATATTGTCCTGCCGATAATAACCCTCTATCACTCGTTACGTAGTGTACATACACATCGCCTCCGTATCATTTCGCAGCTGACTCCTGCAAATATAGTGCCCAAGCTTATGTAATACCCTAGAAAAAGTTTTTGTAATAAATTCTCTCAATACGACAGAGAGATACAAAGCAAATAAAATATGGTCAAGCCCCCTTAGACAAAGTAATGTCTGATAAAACGATAACGGTGGTAGGAAATAGAAAATGTATAGAATTGAAATTAGCTTTCGAAACATCATATTGTTATGTTAAGCCAATATCATACACTTTACATATATTTTCGTCGTTATAATTTATCGATTGTTACTTTATTGAGGCTCTGTGATCCTTTTACTCGCTATAAATACGCTCTTGAAAACGGCGCCTGGACATAACCACGCGTCGTTACCAGCCTGTCTGCGTGATTGAAGATTGTATGCAAGCGGGTTGTATTTCATATTTGTAAAATCTTCTCGTGCCAAAGTAGACAGTAGGTACTTTTTGGGAGACTCAATCGATGATTGGGTACATATCTATACTTGCAATACAAAAATATCGAGTCCGTAAACGTAGATTACATGTTTGACTCGTTTCAATTTTGGATGACCACTGTAGGCTGCTGCCAGATTGTTCCGAGTAGAGACTATATCGTCACGAAAAAAAAAAGAAAGAAAAACGCGGGTAGAGGTGACTTTTAACGGATGCCGAACTATTGCGAGTTTTTTTTACTTTTTTTAACCTTGTGAAAATCCTGCATAGAACCATTAATATTACTGTGAGGGCAGCAGCCCCGGTGTGTCAGACTCCTACTGACTAATAATCACTGGGGTGTCCCTCTACTCACTCGGGAGCGAAAAGCCTTGTTGAGGCTACCTCTCTAAGTGGGGTGGGAGTAAAGAGCCTCTACAAAACCTCCCTCTCATCCGGGCAGCGGACTCCCTCAAGTCCACAGCCCATTTTCATCTTTACTTGTAGCAGCTTGGCCAAATTCGGTCTCAGTCGGTTCGCTTATAAGACCGCCGCAGTTTTTTTAATACCTTTTAAATTAATATTTTACTATTAATTTTCTTTTTTGAAAATATAATGTCAGTTATTTGTTTACAAAAATCGACGTTATATTTTACATTACGTTTACTTGATACAAAACACGAATAAATAATGTTAGTCGGACTCTCTACACCAGGGCTTGGCAACCAGCGGCCCGCGGGCCGCATGCGGCCTGTAAACCACTACGGTGCGGCCCGCGCAAGTAAGAGCCGTTCCACAGAACGCCGCACGGCAGGCAATAAATAAAAAACACTTATAGAAATAAGTATCTCAAATAGATTTCATTGTTTTGTATGCGCAGAAGCCGGAAATTCAGTTTACGCGATCACAGTCGGGAAAATGAGAGTAACAATAAATATGGTTAAAAATGTAAAAAATAGTTTTATCTAAAAAATATGTGTTTATTAGATGAAATGTGGCCCGCACCAATATACTCATAATATTTGTGGCCCTCATATAAGAAAAGGTTGCCGACCCATGCTCTACACATTGTTGGTATACAACAAATTTGGTCCCTTAACTTTTGTTCGTAATGTTGACTTAAATATAAAATATTTTTATTCTATTTTAATAATATCGTTATTTTAAACTGTTAATAAAATTATTATTTATATGAAAACATATTTAAAAGCTTTTCTTTTTCTTTTATATTTAAATTATTAGTGCCTAAATGTGTGCATATATATATATACAAACTTTGTTTATGCTTAAAAGAATCTCAAGTCACAATATATGATTATTATCAAAGCCTCCAATGTTGAAGGTATATTAGGTATGTTCGTTGCAGAAGCTTCGTTTAAAAGGTTAATTAACCTTCTATGTGCCATAAAATTGTCTATTCTTTGCAGGAAAGTGAACCTATGAAGCAAAAGGGCAAACTTTTGGTATTGTAACATGATTTATTCAATGTGGATAATAAACAATATTACATATATGCTACTTGTTCTATATAATTTACTATAACTATATAACTTTTATATACTATTTATAACTACTAACACTACACTACTAGATAACTTTTACTCGTATGTTTATAAAATCGGTGATAAATCGGGACTAGTGCTTTTCACGCCAAATAAATTCTATATATTTTAAATTTCTTCACCAAAAGCAAAATAATGTGCGGAAATATTCTACTCAATCATTTTAACAGGACAATCTGTACATATAATCCTTACTATATCATTAAGAGATACTTATGTGATTGTTATAAACCAATAAAATTTCTTTGGGTAACTGCTATTATTGATTTTGGTATTTATAATTAATGCAATACAATGACGCGCTATATCCCTTACAGGGTGAGCAGAGACACATCAGTGGTTGTATCCACTTTGCAGTTATATGTCGTGCCCAGCATGACCAGTAGCTTAGCTGAACGCAGTTCTTATGGCACATAAACATTTCTGTATTAGATTTTTCTAAATAGGTAATCTCAAACAGTTTTTTAAATATATTGGAGGTACAGATTTCACTTCGTTATAATTTTATAATAGTCATAGAAAGATAAAATATTTCGTAACTTTTATGGTATGTGTGAAAAATACGGTTATGTTAAACCACAGCATTAATCTCATAAGACGAGCGCATGAAATTTTAAGCATTCAGTTCTCACGGAAACTGAATCCCACACAAAAGGTATGATTTTGAAAATGTAAGTCAAGGATGTGTGTTACGATGCGCCTTAAGAGCCGTGGGAGAGTTACTCATCGCGCGGCTCTACGCGATTAACACGTGAGTCTACTGCGGACATCGTCGCGTCGTGTCGTGTCGTGTCGTCGACATCTTAACATTTAACAGCTTTGAAAATCTAGTTAGTTCAAATTTCACGATTTTTTGATAGGTTCTTAATCGGCTATAGTCGAGTGCGGCAGTTTCGGCGAATCGCATGAGCTTTTGTTATATAAAATTATTTTATAGTATCATAAATTATATTTACAAAACAAAAAATATTCCCACGATTTTTATTATATAAATATAATAAATGTTAAGTTAAAAATTAATGTGGTTGACATTGTCCCACTTGCAGAATAAATGTAAGGGGAGGTTAGGCAAAACGAGCCTTTTTAGGTAGATTGCTTAAAATAATACAGGGTGTCATATATTGAGCGAAAAAAAAAAAGACTACATCTCAACAAAATAAATAGAAAAGATATCTCAGAATATCTATTATATGTCGTCAGAAACTTACATAGAGTTCGCTAAGAAAATTTAAAATAGCATAAGTCAATAGTAAACAAAGTAAAGGGGCGAACACGTGCGCTGTTTTTTTTTTAAGGAGACTACACTTTTTTTTATATATTTTTTTATAGTTTTACGATTATTGTTACATTTTGTTTTGGATACTAGAAATACATATTGTTATTAATGTATCATATTATGATCATTCCTTTATTTTAATAAGATTTTTCAGCAATTTAAAGTGGTTTCAACTATTAGTTCCAAAAATTTGTAAAATCCTAAAAGCCGACACAGGATTCTTCTGGGTTAATCAAATAATTATAAGTTGACACAAAAACGAAACTAATAATGGAACGTGGGATGTATAATCTACAAATATTCATTATAGTTTATAGATAAAATAATTAAGTTATTAATGTCTACGTGATTTATTTTTCTATTTACGCAAGTTGAAAATTACTATAGATATGTTAAATTAATGAAAAATGATGTCGTCGTACTCAGTTTTTTAAAAAGATTTTTATTAATTTCATCGAAAAATGTAATAAACGTAATAAAATTTATCTGTGGTTGAGTGTTGCGAAGTATCGATAAGAATCAATGTAAATGGCCTATATGTAGGCGTGAGTGCATTACACGACGCTTCTACGGAGTTTTAATACTGTTCCTCATGTCTCTGTGGTGCCAGGTAGCGTGTAAGTGGATGAGTGCGCCACCCTGTTGGTCAATTTTCAGCGATCCCGACACCACTGACGGTATGCTGAGCTGCACCGGCTTTAAAATAGTAATTTTTATACCAATTTGAACCAGATCCGAGCAAATCAGAGCCTTGTTTGAAGTCGATAATTGATGTCGCCAGCAGGGATAATATGACCGCTGTACACAACTAACAGTATGATTAAGCTAAGTTATATCAAAATTGGCAATATACGAATATTGTTGCGTCGCAGATGTCACGTTATGTATTCAATGAACTGGTATGAATGTAAGGAGAGCGGCACGCGGAAGTCTTAGTGGATGGAGTTCATTCAATTAGTGCGGGGACGCTGGGAGTGGGAGTCGGGGACGTCATTGAAGGGCCACGGTGGCGGGGCGGGCGCGGGGCGGCGGGGGCCCGCCGGGAGCAGGAATATTCAAAGCGTGAGAACGCGCCGCTCGGCCCGCATGCCGCGACTTCACATATCTCACGCGCAACCTCCACTCGCGCGGCGCCGGCCTCCCGATTGCGACCCTACCGCGCCGCAATAGAGCTGCGAATTCAGCCAAATCCGCCTGTGGTTATCGCTCGGAACATCGAGGACAATACTTTTCTAGTTTAGGTACGGCGGTGTCGGTTGGCATTGGCCCGGATACCATCGACGAGTGCACACGTCCACTTGCCATTCACATTAATCAAGTCCCGGTTTACTTTTGGGATATACAACGATCTTTTCACAGAAGAAATGAACAAACAGCCCTCCGTCGGCCATCTAATCGATGCAGTAGAGACGGCTTGCTTATTGGCCACGCTGCCTTCTTTGCTAACAATATTTATAATAGATAATTTCTCATTTGGCGCTCGATCTATAGCAAACGCGAAGGAGTCATGCGATCACGAGGGCAAGGTCCCACGGGGAGAACACAAAGGTCGGTAGTTGGGATCGTTTTATTGGCAGAACGGCACTTTAATGCGATAACACAAGGTAGGCGTGTCGTGAAACATTTTCCTTTGGGCCCGAATTAATGGGCTAATGAATACTTTGCGGCCGAATGAAGGCACTGGCCGCGGCCCCGCGGGGGTGGCAGTGAGCTGCGTTGCAATCTCTGCTCACCTTGAGACGTCGACGGCGCATCCTAAATATAGACTTTAGACTATGTATTTGGAGAGATGGATGATACGATATTGCACGGGATGCAAGGCTGGACTGGTTCGCGGATTGCTTCAAAAATTGGGGGAACAGTTGCGGGGTCAGTGTCGTGGGGCGGTGCGGGTATTGCGGGTGTCGCGGGCGGCGCGGCCGGCGGGGGCTGTAGCCCCGCGGCCGTCGACCTCGTGAAAGGCGCGCGCCGACCGCTCGCCTTTTTACGCGCTCTTTCCCGCGCCGCCGCCGCCAACCCCGCGGGCCCCGCGCCGGCGCGCTCGCCGCCCGCAGATAGCGCGCCAGGTGATACCAACTACCCATGGAAATTGTTGCTACTTTTTTTTAAGGAGAGCATCGTGAAAATATATTTTTTTGTGTTTTTTATCACCGGTGAAATATAACGATTCGATAAGTTTTTTTATTTCTACTAAAACTATCGAGAAGAAGATTCAATTATCCTCAAACATATTTTCTTTAATGTGAAAGGACACAGAAAATTAGATTTATCTCTTTCGCACGCATTGTTTTATCATAGCGAAATCTTGGCTTTGGTCCGCGTGATTTTTGACTGATGTTGCAAATATTAGAAACTCTTTTGGTATGTGATTATATTTCACTGTCAAAAAGCCAATGATTTGTGAAATATCCCATGCTATCAACCTACTCAACCACAAGCGCAATACCAGCAGAACACCATAACGGCGAATCACGTAGCGCCTCTCTAAACATTCAGACAATTCACTCTTTAAATATTCTTCAATTTCTTTTCAAGCATTAATTAGAGGCAACACAACAGTAATACGATTACAAAAAATAATACTTATTTGGTTTTAATTTTATTTATTACATAAGTTTTTTTTTCCTACACGATATGGTTTGATGGCCGGTGTAGACTTTCACAACTAAACCGGGCGAGAAAAGTTATTTTATTTCTTATACTAGTAATATATTAATTTATGTAGTAATATATTGTTTATGTAAAAGAGAAGCTATATTTTGTAATAATGGACTACAATCATTGTTAACCACGTACGAAAGATAACTTTGGTTTTGTAATAAAACCGTTATTGTTTAGTTTCAAAATATTACTGATTTTCTTTATTAAATAAGTAAATACTTAAACTCTTTTGTATTATACGGCCTTAATATACAATTTGAATGTCTGTCATTGATAATTATGATTAATTTATTGCGATAATGCCAATCGCAAAAAAGAAAGACGTAAAAGAAAAATCAAATTTAATCATTAAGGACATGGTTGGAAATTGTACCGGACTGTGCCCCATTATTTTCAGAGACAAAATCTATATGATTAAAATGTCCAGGTCTACTTATTAAAGAGGAATAAAACCGCACCAGGCTCGGTAAAAGTGGATAAAAATTATGAAAGTTTAAAGTAATGGGTTTTGTTGTGAGTTTTATAATAGTTTAGCATTATTTATATACATAACTTGAACGTTAAATATTATATCAATGTATATACTAAAGCTTAGGACATGTATTTTATGGTCAAAACATCCTGAATAGCGGTTTTTTAATGTAAAAATACCACCTAGACACATAACCTATTTTAAATAAAACATTTTTCAGTATTGTCGTGAGCGCCATTTATTTTTCCATACTAAAACTAGTTGATGTAAAGTTGTTAGCAAAGTGTTATTGCAATAGTGCTGCGTCTGTATCAAATATAATTTAAAACGAATATTTCGGTATTTAAGTAATTCATTAACTTTAGATTTATCAAAATGTAATTTTAATATTTTTATTATAAACATTTAACAAAAAGGTCTGGTTACAACAAATTTAGATAATAAAATAACAATACAACTCAGAATTCTTTATTTTAACAAAAATTTCGTTATTTTCATATATTTAACTGAAACAAAAAGTATATTTCTCATTAGGGTAAAGTTGCATTGCTAATTACACACTTTTTTTCTCTTATAGTTTGGCATAATAATATTATAAACTATTCAAGTAAGCGATATGACGAGAACAAATCGATACACTTTAAAAATTGCTTTTTGTGGTGAATGATTTATGTTCCAACCTTACACATAGAATTTCTGTAGATGTCAAACTGAACAAAAATGCCACATGTGAGGAAATCGCTTTAACTTATTATCAGATTTACTTTTTTCCACCGCTGCTTTTAAATGCAAGCAATCACACACTCTTAAATTAAATGAAATTTTAAATTTATTGGCCATTTTTTTTTATTTGGTAACTCGTGCGATTTCCCTAACGGACTTCGGGGGGCGATTTTCAATCAAGTCATTTTAACCATATTTAATATTAATATTTCTCTAAAAATTCCTGAATCTCTATACCTGCAGCGCAATAACTTCTTTAATTTTCTTAGCATTTGCGTTTGATATATTAAAAGAAATAACAAAATCTCTCATATGTATTTTATTGTTATGTATAAGTGTTCGTTCTAATTTTGGAATTGTATTATTAGTTTTGAGTAATGTAAAATTGTTCCTACATATTAATGTATAGCTTTTTGCATTACCAAATTAGTAGTGCCAAAAATAAATAATGAATGTCATATGTGTGCCTTTAGAACAGCGACACGCTGCGCTATTGGTTACCTTGAGCACAACGTATTTGCGCAAATTGAATATAGCCACTAATGTATCTTTGCTTACCCTGAAAGGG
Source organism: Automeris io (assembly GCA_036320925.1). NCBI lineage: Eukaryota > Metazoa > Arthropoda > Insecta > Lepidoptera > Saturniidae > Automeris > Automeris io. Next base: position 10,104,495 of record JAUDJH010000011.1, read on the forward strand.
ATATAGCGTGATGATATATATATTATTAAACATTAATAATTCTCGATTTGGGCCTCTTGTTTATCATACATTTACTGTAAGTTTTAATTTGTGAATTATATCTTAGACACACGTACCTAATAAACAGATATTTTCTAAGTATTCGTTTTGTATAGAGTGCTAAACGTATTTTGGTCATATATGTATATAATATAAGCTTATACCTTATACATAATATTGAATCTACTGGACTCGAACAAGAATAAAATAATATCGTAACGTAGAAACAGCATATTTTAAGCCGTACTTTTTTGAAGAATACGTGTGGTGACTGCTGAAACTTTTAATTTTTTAATGCAACTGTAGCATATATTATAATAAGAAAAGGTTTCCTTTCACTTTTTTAAATAGGTTTAATGAAGAGTCAGAGTAAAATGAAATACATACAATATAATATGTAGTAGTGTGTGTGCGCGGACCGCGAGTTGGTACCCCCTGGCCGTCGCGCCGCCGCCGCTTCGCCCTAATTAAACAATAATCGAAAAACTACAATGAACGGGCGCACGGCTCTGCGTCCTCGGCGCGCCCCGCGGCCCGTACGGCGCGCCGCGCTCGCCCGCTCCGTCGTGACGTCACCATTGCACTCCTCATTATCGCCTCTCGACTCGAAGACGCACTCACTAATAGATCTGACCAAAATACTCAGACTGGTTTTTTGTCCGATTTTGTCTGTGAACTCGCGACGCGACTACCATGTCGGCGAACGCCACTTCTATGCGCCCGCGCACTCTATAGCCGGAGGTTGCAGGCAAATAATAAAATCAGAACATTGACTATATTAAAATTCGCGATATGCCAACAAAGATCGACGGCTATCGATAAATAATTATGCAATGTAAGCGCCTAATGCATACCTACCTATTAATGCGTTGCCGTACCCTCTAATAATTGATACCAATCAACCAATTTAAAGTAAAATTTATCATTTTATTAAACTATACTTTATTGTGTCATTATGAAAAGGCTCCACCAATACACATTTATTCATATTACGATATTTAGGTATCTGTGGGTGGTACATAACTCAGTAAAGAGTTCGGAGTAACGTTCATACCACATGCGAATAGTCGATAAGTTCGATTCTTGGCACGTATGACCTTCGTCAGCATATAACAGTCAGTTTTTCAGTTAAAATAAATATGACCTTTACAGTGGAGGTAAATAGGATGAAAAAAATCCAGTGAAATTTATCAAGTTGAAAATCTGTTATTACAAAAAAATGGGTAAAGTTCCTCTTTTTTTTGACCCGGTGGAAATCCTCATGGTCTATCAGAGGAGCGGTGAGGGCCTCTGCCACAGTGTTCCTCCTCCCGTCTGCCGAGTGTAGAGGGAAAGGCAGGACCAATTTCTTCACATGGCTATAGTTCCTATCGCGCACAATTATCATTGAATATGCGGATGCTTTAATTTTTATGAATATTAGTTTTATGACTTCTGGAATATTTTTAAAAAATATATCTGATATATTGATATTTTTTTTTTGTCTAACAGTGTTTCTTGGCATCTTATAGATGCTTATGTGTGCACGTATCATCTATTAATACGTTCTATTGAAAATAATAAATACTTTATTAAACGATATAATTTGTCAGTGGGTTAATATTTACATACATTTAACGATACGATTCCAATTTAATAAGACATTTCGCGGCTTCATCATGTATAAACTGAATAAAGCCGTAAAGTCTTGTAATGTTAGAATCACTTTTTTCTCGACCTTATATTTAGGACACTCTAATACACAAAAATTTTTTTCAAGAAGATATCCCATTTTTAAGTATAAATATTGAAAAATTGAGTCGAATAATGGCGTCGAAATAATTAAAACTCGTGCTGTATATTGTAGCGTGTATACTATTTTACGTTATGTATAAATAGTCCGGTCAATTTAGACATCCAAGGTTATAAAAATTCCGACTAGGCTGAATATTGGTAGGATTATTCAATACACTATTATAAAGGAAATGTGAAAAGTCCTCATCGATCCGGCACGTGCAAAAAAATTTACTCGGGGTCAAAGGTCACAAAAACGGGATGTTCGCGATTTTCAGCAAAACGGTAAGTTTTATCATAAAATTAGCTCGGACAAAAATTGTAGATCAGATAATTATCTATAAAAAATGTTTAAATACTTTTTTTTCTAAGAGCCACCGTTTTTGAGGTATAACGGTTCAAAAAGTTTAAAGAGTTGTAATCATCATAATATACACCACGTATATACCACTAAAGCCGTAATACAAGCAAAAATATTTTTAAATTAAATTAAAATTAAATAATATTTGGTAATATAGTAATATATTTATATTCGGAATCAGCGTTTTTTACCGATTCCAAATATGTATATATATATATATATATATTTGGAATCGGTAAAAAATAAAATAAAATAAAAATTCTCTACAAAAATAATGGCTGGATATTGCAATACGATATATCGTTCATTAGTTATAGAAAGCAAAAGAAAAAAAAACTTTTGTCCTGTGTTATTTGTATGGGAAATCGAAAAGTGCAATGCGGACAACCTAAATATTAATATTAAGGGCTCATATTTTCAGAGGCCTATTTTGGCATTAAAACGAAACTTTTGAGCATGGTTCCGAGGTAATTTTTTTATTTTTTGAAACGCCCTAATATATTAGGTCCTTACATATGAAATTGGCGTTTTTCGTACTGGCCACTTTAATCACAAATTTCTCCTCTTTGGTAAGGAATTCCAAATTCAAATTTGTACAGCTATAGACTCATGTATTTGTGCTTCGATGATCGTCATTCATTTGTTTTTTTCTTCTGTTTTTTTCTGTTTGCGTCACTCATTTTACAAAATGGAAAACTTAAAATATCGCATTATTTACGAGTACGAGTTCCGCCGTGGCACTAGTGCTGCGGAAACAACTCGAAGGGTGAATGATGTGTATGGCGGTCGTGTTGCAAAAGAAAACACAGTTCGTTTTTGGTTCCAACGTTTTCGTTCTGGAAATTTCGACCTGCAGAACAAGCCCCGTGGACGGCCTGAGACTCAAGTTGATAATGAAGAGTTGAAGGCTATTGTGGAAGCGGATCCATCGCAAACCACGTCCGAGTTAGCTGCAGGCTGCGATGTTAGTGATAAAACTGTTTTAATTCACTTGAAGCAAATTGGGAAGATTAAAAAGCTTGAAAGGTGGGTACCTCACGAATTGACTGAAGCAAACCGGCAAACGCGCGTCGACTGCTGCGTTACATTACTAAACCGGCACAATAATGAAGGTATTTTAAACCGAATCATTACCTGTGATGAAAAATGGGTTCTTTACGATAATCGGAAGCGCTCAGCGCAATGGTTGGATCCTGGCCAGCCAGCCAAATCCTGCCCCAAGCGAAAATTAACCCCAAAAAAGTTACTTGTAAGCGTTTGGTGGACTAGTGCCGGTATTGTTCATTACAGTTTTCTCAAATCTGGCCAGACTATTACGGCTGATGTCTATTGTCAGCAATTGCAAACCATGATGGAAAAGCTAGCGGCTAAACAACCTAGGCTGGTCAATCGCTCCACGCCACTGCTGCTTCACGACAACGCTAGACCACACACTGCGCAACAGACGGCTACTAAATTAGAAGAGCTTCAATTGGAAAGTCTAAGACATCCTCCGTACTCCCCGGACCTTGCTCCAACAGATTACCATTTTTTTCGAAATTTGGATAACTTCTTGCAAGGGAAAAAATTCAACTCCGATGGGGCAGTCCAAATCGCCTTCAAAGATTTTATTGATTCCCGTCCGACTGGTTTTTTTAGTAAAGGGATCAATGAACTACCTATGAGATGGCAAAAGTGCATAGAAAATAATGGTTCATACTTTGATTAATTAAATATATTATATTAAAAAATATTCGACTTTTTGTTCCTCCCATACAAAACGCCAATTTCATATGTAAGGACCTAATATATTACTATATCACCAAAAAATGTCGCTTGAACCAAATAGCCTTTCACCCCTCGATATATTACTTACTAATAAGTGTGAACCCACTTTGAAGTTTTATAAATTATTTTCTTATTTCAAACAATAATTGTACATGATATATAATTGTAATTTTCTTTTTTTTTCGATTGGTTATTTTTTGTTGGCCGGGGTAGATCTTCACAACTAAACCGGGCGAGAAGGCAAACATTGAGGTGGTCGGCCAGCGAGTTTATGGGTTGGCTGGCAACGTAAGGGCATCCCTGTGGGTACGAAACTCGACTTGGACCGCCAGCCACAATACAAAACCTAACGGAGATCAACTAGCGTCTCGAAAGCGACTACCTTGAGAAGAAAAGCCGAAAGAAACTCAAGGCTGCGTCAGAGTGGAAAGCTTACATACATATAAAAACCAGCCTATATCAGTTTTCTGCTGGGCAAAGTCTTTTACTAAAGTACATAATTAAGTCTGATTTTCGGCTCTTCTTTATTCGTTGCTAGCTACTCTGCAAGTCGTTTCTTTACCTTTTTATGTAATAGGAACGCAAACATCATAACAGTCCATCTGATGGTAACTGATCACTGTCACCTAGAGACAACCGAAACACAAGAAGTGTCATCATTGCGCTGCTGTCTCAAAAGAGCGTTTTATATATTTTTTAAGAGCCCCATGTCGTAGTCCTGAGAAAATACTGCACCTAGAAACCATTCCACAACCTTAAACTGTACAGCAAGAAAGTTCTACAGGATCGCACTACTGTTCCGAGCTGTAGAGCCTTTAAAATGTGAGAGCAGCTAATAGCCAACCGCGCCCCAGAAATGATGAGGGTACTAGATCTGTTAAATCTTCAGAACACTCCCCGTTGTACATACGTAAAAATACGCAAAGGAAACCGATTTCTCGTCTTAGACTTAGCTCAGCTTGCCGGGAGCACACTACCTTTGCCGATTCGTGCTTTCCATTCTCAAGAACACGTTACCTCATCTTTATTTTAATATAGTTGTTTTTTACATCTTTTGAAATTCCCAATTAACTAAAAACGCCTTCAGTCACATGATATTATATTTTTCGCCACAAAAAGGGCGAAATAGGGGCCACAAGCGGGAAACACTGATACGAAGTGCTCATGCGAACTGAGGTTGTTTAAAAGTGTTATACGTTTTCCTTTAATATTTCCACTATGTAACTTGCTGGTTATTCTCATAGAACTGTCTTTATAAATGTAATCAGATTCGCTAGTGTTTATTTAAATAATAATTAATACTAATTATTCTTAATTAAGTTAATTCTTTCTCTCTAAATAATCACATAAAACGAGAAACTATATAGATACATAAATAAACAGCCATGAGATGTTAAAAAACTAAGTACACTAATTATTTATGTGTTAATTGGATAATAGTGATATATTAAATTAATGTTTAATTAAAAAATGAAAAAAGCAAAAAATTATATAAAAATCAGACTTTGTCTACAAATTACATTCAACCTTCAATAAAATTCATCTCGACTATTTAATCTGGCGCCGACGCCGCCTCTACGGCTATATTGTAACATTCCCATGCAGCTATAAATAAAAGATAACTTGTTCTATTTGTATCACCTTAGAGTGCACTTTCGCTTGAAAAATATTTGATCAGAATAAAATATGGATTGATAGTCTTATTTCAAATTTGATCAAAGTATTTAATACGATAAAGCAAGGGTTTAGTTATTCGAGCACCACTTAGAACCCCGGGATGATTTACAAAATCAAATTGTAGACTGGATAAGATTGATTTTAAGTAAACATTCATTTGGATAATTTTATCTTACTTTGATTTTAAGGTAAGCAAAAAGAAAATAAAAAAATAGTTGCAATATTGTAGTGCAAAAATGCAATTGCAATAAAGTAGCTGTGTAAAAAATGCAGTGTTACAACTGTAATTAATATGTTTAAATACGTTGATCTACGTAAATAAATCTCTATCGAGCGTGTCACACGTCAAAATATCTTGACTTTTGTGCGTTATGCGGTTCAATTAATTTTTCTAATATTTGTGTGCTTTTTACTTATCCTAAAAGTTTATCGTCTTCATGGGCCCTAAGATCTTCAAAATATACCTCGTGAGACCATATTGTAATAAAACAGTTTCTGTTTTAAACTACAAAAATGTAACTTGGATGTTTGTATTACTGAACCCAACTGAAAAGATTACTGCCTCTTGGTGAAATCTTTGTAATTCTAATATATATTGTTTACGAACTTAAAACCATTTATAGGTGTTAACGATCAAGTCGAGTTGAATAGACAAATTAAATATTATTACACTTAAGCACATATTGATCTCTTGGTAGTACCCCTCTTTATACATATTTTTTTACATATTTTTTTCAAACTACGGTTTAAAAAACGCATTTGCAATGGTAATGTAGCGAATGGGCATGAAGATAAGTTAATATTATATTTCGAGTGTGTATCGCAAAAACATTGTAAATGACAATTTTAATTTTTACAGGTTTCTCTTAATAAATACCTAAAAAAGTTATAGTCTTAAGTATTTTCGTGATGTTTTTATAAAATCTAATTTATACAAATATTTTTCAATTAGTAACTGTTGACTACTTGAGTTAATACATAGGTAGACAGTGATGAGAAAGATAAAACCACTTTCGAGATTTTGTCGCTCGCAATGGTCTTTCGGAACACACTCGATATTATTAGCATTTATATTTTAACATTATGGCGCCATCTATTGGTGTTCACAAAGATTGATAACACTATTGTTGAGGTTTTGTATGGACATAATGTAACTTATAAAGTTCATCGGCCACGAGACTACACAAAAGTAGGGATGGTACGGATATGTTAGGATTCAGATATTCAGATGATTGCGGTTATGGATGTTTTGTCTGTAGTAATTTCATATATTACTTATGTAAAATAATATTAGTACATATAAGCTAACGCACTATTTGTCAAAAAAAATTGTGAAAGTACGGTAGTTTAATCGATGTATTGTCCATCATTAGCAACTACTTTTTTCCATCTTTCAGGCAGCGTTGGATTCCACGGTTGAAGAATTCCTTATCTTTTGTAGCTAACTAGGAATCAACCCTATTTTCGGTATCTTCATGTGATGTGAACCGCGGCTCCGACAGAGCATGTGCCATTGATGTAACAGATGATAGTCGGACGGCGCAATGTCTGGTGAATACGGCGGGGTAGCACTTCCCAATCAAGTGTTTTCAAATAGTTTTTCAATGTAATTGCTACATGCGGATAAGCATTATTATGTAGAATAATAATCTTGCTGGGTCGGGAGTAGTATTGCGATTTTCTTTCAGAGCTCGGCTCAAACTCATCAATTATATTCGGTAGAGAGTTCCAGTGATTATTTCGATTTTTGATTAGTCCACTAGTTTAGGGTTGCTCAGCGTGCGATGGAGCGAGTTATGTTGGGCAACTCTTTGAAGGATAAAGTCTGTAATGAGGTTATCCGACAGAGAACCAAAGTTGTCGACATAGCTCTTTGTATAAGCAGGCTGAGGTGGCAGTGAACAGGCCATATATGCCTAAGAGCCGATGGTCGTTGGAGCAGGCGGGTTCTTGAATGGAGATCGTGGATCAGCAGACGTGGCGCGGGGCGCCCCCGACAAGGTGGAGCGGCGACCTGCGAAAGGTAGTCGGAAAGGATTGTATGAGAAAAGCCGAAGATCTCAATGGCACTTGTTAGGAGAGGCCTATGTCCAGCAGTGGACTAGGATAGGCTGATGATGAGTAAAAAAAGAAAACTAATGATAAACATTCAATCTTTTGATACGATTAGTTTTAAAAGTAGTGTGAATTAAATTAAAAAAATACCGTTGAAATTAGACACATTAATTACCGGAAGCATTTTGATCGCTTAAAATATCTCTCATTCAATTAAAAGTTGATCAATTTAGAAGATCCTGCCTTAACCGAAAAAAAATTTTAGATATGTAAAATTGTTAATTATCATTTTTTTTCGAACTGGGCAATATGTATGGCTGGGATAGACCTTCACAACTAAACCGGGCGAGGATATGTTAATTATCCTATTCAATGGGTATTTCTGAAACGTATCATTGAGCACCCAAAACTTGTTTTTGTAATGAAAATATTAGACCGCTAGAGGAAAAATCTGATTATTACAATAAGGTGTACCTAATTATTCAAAAGATTTACAAGTTTCAAGTTTTAGTTTTTTTTTTTTTTTTAAAAAGTTGGCATACGGAGAGTAGATAATAATTTCACACATTTGGATTGCCGCCAGGACAAATAGGCTTACTTTCAAAACATACCCTTAGTAGTGAGGTAAATATCTTTATTTAAATTATGTATTGGCGTATATGCGTTGGGTCGAATTTAAAATATGACGCACGAAGCGTAATTCTCGTAACGATATTTATAATAAATCAAGCTATTGTTTGTTATATTGAATATATAAAATCTTTCTATTTTTTTTTTTTTTTTGATAATCCGTGGTAAATCCCTAACGGACCTCGGGAGGCGGTGGGGGCCGCCCCCCCGTTGTGTCGGACTTCCACTTTCCATCTACCGGCATCGAGGGCACGTCTGGGGTCTCACCCTCGATGACTGGCAAGGCGCGCTGCCTTAAGGAGGTATTCTGGTCTAGAAATTTGAAAAAAAAACGTTTTTTTTTGCATATTTTCAAAGTCTAGACCTTCAAAAATATGCCCTTATCGGATTTTTCAAAATTCGAAATATTTGCTAAAATACAGCGGATTTTAATTTGCTGTCCGACGAAACGAAATTAGTATTGTTCGCTCTGAACTGAGAGCTTCTGCTTCTTCAAAAAAGGGCAGAACAGCTCGGTTAGCAGAAAGAACTTCGCAAGATATTAATCATGAAAGAGAAGAAGACCCAAGGTATGGATGTGGGATCGCCGATTAATCCTGATTGATGAATCGGAGGTATTCTATTGGAATTGTTTCTTAAACTTCAAACGCGTTTTTCTCAAAACTCCTTTTTTTTGCAGTGGTTGACATAATATCTCAAGTTCCACTTTACCGATTCCTTTGAAACTTGATAAGAATCTATGCATCTCTCTATCGCCCTGCCTCGGATTTTTGGAAATTTAAATTTTAAGTATTTTTTAAAAAATCGTTAAGGTTAAAATAAAAGGGTAAAACAAGAATTTTATTTTCAAGTTGTCGCCATTTTGTGATTTTTTTTTATTTTTCTTTGGTAGTGGTCAACGCTATAGCGACATCCTTACTATTGAAGAATTATTTAAATTTGTTTATTTTACTACAAGGGTTGAAATCATGTCAACCAGGGGGCACTCCAGAGAGTAAAACTCCAACGGCCTGAAATTTGATGATTTTTTGATTTTTTTTATACTCTTCAAATATCAATAAAAATCATAAAAATATGTTTATAGTAAAAATGATTTTCAGTTTTTTTTTTTAAATACCTCAAATTTAGGCGTCTAGACCAGAATACCCTCTTAAAGTAGGCCTCTACTCGTTTGGGGAGGAGTGGTATAAAGAGTCACCCCTCTCATACCTCTGTGTTGTAGAGCGGCACGCGGGAACACATCGCACGCCGCTCAGACCCTTGTTGGACGACACACTCCCTCACGTGTGCCGCCCGGATATGAAACCGCCCTCTCATAGGTCGTCACAAGTTAATATTGTCTTTTACCAAGCAGACTCGGAGGTTATCCGGATAAATGTTAGCGTCATCAAAAACTTTCGCACATCGGTCGCCGCTATTTTTGGATTTCAATGTATTTTTTATATTCAGTATATGTATTCATAACATGTATTTCAGGTGCAGCAGGATTCTTAAGTCAACATAAAGAAAATCTATATAAACTGCGCCACAGTTGCAGTAAGTAATTAGCGGAAAAAAAAGTCATATGGTTTCTGCTGACCCTAACGTTTAAACAGTTCAGTGATAGTCAATAATTACTGCAAATAAAGAAATTGCAGTGATTAACTTGGCTAGACTTAGCGCGTATGCATTTGCGACAACAAAGACTTTGAGTTTGCCATTACCGGTGACATCACTAGACGTCTGCCACCTCTCTCTGAGCATTGATCCACATCTAATACATACCTAAACAGTACGTAAGTTTCTTATACTATACACGGTGGCTACGTGTACATGACGCAAACTAGACGTAAATACGTGCGCAATCTTCTGATGTCTATGATATAAGTATTCCATTCCAACCATATCTAAACTTTCTTTACACCGTGATATTGTTTTAAATGTTACGTGTTTCATTTCCGCGAAATTGATAATTTATTAACTGATAAAAGGTTTTGTATGTGCGAGCTAGTTTTTTTTACATAATATTGTAATTTATATAATCATACACAAGCAAATATTACCTAAAAAGTAAAAAATTTAATAATGATGAAAATAATATGATACTGATTCCAATCGGTTATTTTGTACAATATATAAGTGTGAAATATTGTTATGTATTATCTGATATCGGATAAATCATAATAAATGTTGTTACTACCATATACAGATATAGAATTTTGTTAACTTATTAACTCTTAATACCAACTTTAAATAGTTTATTAAAATTGTAGGTTTCTAGTTTGAAAGCTGCGCGCAGGTACGAGCAAAACAATAAATATTTGGTCCGATACTTCATAAGTCAATATATTTCAAATTTTTTTTGAAAATTTATAGAAATTATAAACGTTTCCCGTTTAATAATAGCTCTAGATTTAATATTTTTTTTGACACAAATCAAATATCAATCTTCGAAATAATAAAAGAGCTAGAACCGTGAGTTATTTCAAAAAGTGTAAGCGCGAATTTATTTTCGTTGCAAATTGATCAAGGACTTTATTCAATACCACTGATAGCCCATAGGTATAGTCGCCAGTAAGTTCGTGTTATTGAATATTCGCTTTTATATCATACGACATAAGAACTATAGGAGTATAGTAGCCATGCATATTAACACGCCTATTCGTTGCGTGTCTCATTAACACCTCTGATAGTTTTTAGCGCGGCATCTCTGCAGAGGCCCCAGTTGTTAGTTTGCATGATGTTGTCGCCAACATTTTTGTATAATACTTACAATTACAATTAGATCTATTCTTCTTTCCTCAATATTTATTCTTTTTTATATGCCAAAAAGTTTTGTATCTCGAATTATTTTATCCAATGTGTTATTGCTTATAAATCGTTATTTCAAAACTATCTCTGTATATTACACACACAGTAATTCTTCAACTATTTTCAGACTGGGATAAATTATTATTTTGCCTATACGTAAGTTATTCCCATAATAAAAAATTCTATTCCCTGCGGTATTGTCATGATATTTTATAGCAGTATTGTTTCTGTCATAGTTTCATATTTGACACCAGCCGGATGGGGCGTAAAGTTGACAGCACTTTTTAAAAATGACACTATATTTAGCTGGTTATTTAGCGGCGATTAGCTGCGATAATGTCTGGCGTGTGTGTAGTGCAGGGCTTTTTAAACTTTTCTCATTCACGACCCCATTTATGATTGCGAGTTTCTTGACGACCCCATACAAAATATAAAAGAAAAATAAATTAATATTTTTTGATGATTTATTTATTAGGTAGCAATATACATATACATATGAACATATATAGTTTAAAATTCGTTTTGAAGCATACAAAAATTTAAAATTAAAAGTTGCACAAAAATTATAAAATTGTATTTATTATAGTTTTAAAAATAAAAGTGGATTCTGACCGTTTTAATTTGCTCGAATATATTCAAGTAGTTGCGTGGTAAGTATTAATATTGTTATGGATTCATTGTTTAGCTGCAGGTTGCACGTGTGTACGCGCGCGCATTCCTCCCTTTGATTGTGTGTGATATTTAGAGGTGGCGGTCAGGAGATAGCTCAAAACCTTTAACAAATGCGCGTGTTTAGACGCTGCAAGTCCACTGTATTCCGCCAACTCTAGTGATGTTATAAAATGGTATATATAAATATTTGACATTAAAATCTTTTGCGACCCTAGAATTTTGCTACGCGACCCCATTTGTCACGTTATTGGTCACGTTAGATACGATATATAAGCGCAAAGTGGATACAGCCCCTAATTAATCTCTGCTCATCCCGAAAGGGATATGTGTGTTTATATATTGTTATTATACTATATTTATTCTATTTAAACTAAATTTACTAACGATTTTGTTTTATGTACGTTCCGGCTCGGTGTAGAAGATATTAGTGGGTTTGAAGATTATACAGAAATGCGTGGTGACATGTAATTTGAAGCGTTTGTCATAACATATTTTAAATTTTCACGTTTTGTACACATTATAAATACTTTATCAAGTTTTATGCGTGAATTAACTTACTTTTAATTATGGCTCGATATTTCCACCTCGTTGCACATGCCATGCGTAGGAACAGACTAAATAAACAATCCGTAGACAGTGACATAATATGAATATTATTGAAATTATATAGATTTCGGTTGCTGCAGCCTAGAGAAGCCTAACTATAGAGGTATCCCGTTCAGTTGTCGTATGTAATGGGATGGTATTATTCCCATAACAGTAAATTCTACTTTTATGATTTGGATGCTTCGTGTGTAATCGGTGTAGTCTATAGAAAAGTTGGGCGAATCCATTTCACTTGCCTTGCAGGGGTCCTGCGTTGTCGGACTAGGGAATGGAGATCGTACCCTGAGTTTGTTGAGTACTAAATTGGTACTCTGAAAAGAGCAGTTATGAATAACTACCATAAATAATGTATTACGTATATTATATAGAATGTAAATCGATTCTTTAGCTAGTTATAAGGAATAACATGAAGACAAAAATATATAAACAAATTTTAGAGGGGTGGGTGATGAAGTGACGTCACAGGCAGGTGTAAGTCAGTCTGAAGCCCCTCGCTAAGTGCGGGAGGCGCTCGAGACGCGCAACCGCGCATCAAGAATTGTGGTTCATCGGGCTTGTCCCGTACCATTGCTTATTCGCAATTTTCGCCTCTCGCTGCTTTATATAGAGACCTAAATCCTTTGCATATAATCAGCACGTGCATTCGTAACATTAACCGTTTTCGATTTCCTTCACAATACAGTATAGTTCAATCGATCTCAAATTCCCATTGATAAGATGTAACGTAATAGAATGCAGTAGGTATGTAATATTTATCAGGTGTATATATGGATGCGGGACGACGTGAAACGATGCACCGACGGACGAGCCGACGCAGTATGTAAACAAATAAACGCACGGCGCGTCGAATGCAACGCATTGTGAAACACTCGGGACTTGGTATCACATGCATAACTTACCTACGTGTTCGTACGTAGGCGACGTCACGTAAACAAAACTGTACAGTTAATTGGCCGGAGAGCGCATGGACTCTGCACTGGAACGTGACTGAGGCGCTGCGGGCGGTGGATTCGCTAATTGGTGCTGTTTGCGATCTGGTGGCCGCACAGGGGTTGCAATATGCCGTCGGTACTTGCACCGGTGGAGTTGCGGCGCGGCTCGGCTCGGGTGTGCGCGTGCACAATGCGCATGCGTCGTGCAGCGTGCACGGACCGCGGGCGCACGGAGCTGACTGCAGCCGCGCGGGACACCCCGCGCCCTCTGACGCGCCACCGTCCCTTTTATTGTCAACAGGCGTCTAAAGAATGGAAATTAGATCGGCGCCCTAGCGCTTCCTTGCCACTGTTCCCCCTAACGATCTTACTTTCGATATACATTACTTAATGCGATTTACATTGTTGTACTTACCCAAGAAAATATATATTTATTTTGTAATGGCTCAAGGAAGCTTTATCACGAGTAATGATTTCTTCCAGGCAAAATGAAAGGATTCCAAAAATATCAGTAAAATACTGATGCTTAATTTTACCATCGTTTTTAAAAGATTATATCCAAAAATTCTTCAAAATCCCCAATTTTAGAGCTCATACTATATCACTATAATATCTATAGAAATAGATGGATTTACAGTATTAGAAACCTATTAATTTTATTCATGGTCGCTGCATTTCAAATGGCACTTATTTATTCATAGATTTCTTAGAAAAAGACTTCGAATGTAATATAAATCGTTCTGAAAACACATCAATGACATAATACTAATTTAATATAAAACACTACCCCACCATTTATTGCCTTATATTTTTTAGACATAATAAATCAAACCTATCAAATCTTCTGAAAGAATCAATACACAACAGTTCGATTATGGACTATCTATTATCTATTTTTACTGGCTATCCGAATGTACTTTCTGTACTCGTCTATGGACGTTACACGGAAAGTGCTTGGTTATTGAAGTGAAAAGAGTTCCGTGACTTTACATTTATGCTACTCCATTGATGTGCTACAAGAACGATGGCTGTTATATTTGACGTCTTATTCCGAGTATTCTGTGATAGCATGTATTCCAGAAATTGTTCATAACAAACGAGACGGGCGCGCGTGCCGACTCGGGCGAGCATGCTTCGGATTCCATTGAGAGGGTGTTGTCGCTGCCAGTGGAGAGGAACTGCGTACGCGCAAACATTCGGCTGTTTGTCTACAGCGGAGTAAAGAACAGTACGGTAGCTCCATAGCACCGTCATGCAGCATACATTATATATTGTATATATATTTTACACACAATCTTTACAATTGTTATCTATTTATCATAAAATCTAATTACAGAAGTTTTCAAAGACGCCTAAACTAACGTATAATTACTGTATACACTCAATAATTTCAGATACAAATTAAAATTAACATATTTGTTCATTGGTTTATTAAGAGGCACAATTTCAGAACATAAATTGTAGATGTACAAATTACAATAAGTTAGCAATAGATCAGATTTTTCTAATTGCAGTCATGTACAACTTTTGCCTAAAATGGATATTATATGTTACTATAAACTTCTTTTTATTTTCTCAGCATGTAAAAAATTGTGTTTATTATAATATGATTCGTTATATTTCCACATTTGTCTTAAAAAGTTTTCTAATTCATACTTCGGCCATAGTATTAAGTTTTAACTTCCAGCAAGTGTAACTTTTCCCTTTAAATAATAATGGGATTTTTAAAACAAGTGAAAAAGAACTTTTAGGCAGGTTAGGCTAAAAACGGCGGCCATCGGCTGATCCGCGCGGTCACACGATGATTGCAGACGGATTTTAATCTGTTTGGTAACACTGTAACTACAACATCAAGTATATTTTGTAAAGTTAGGATAAATTATAAAAATAATATTGTTACACTATATCCCTATATTAGTGATTATATTTTGTACCCAACGTAACCAGTACCTAGTGTAGCGGGTCGCTGTTCTCAGGGCAGTTACATATAGTATTTCTATTAGATGCTTTTTACGTTTTTTTTCCTTCAGTGGTGAGCATGTGTTCACTAAATCCGTGTTTGATCTGGAAAAACCTAGAGGTGCGGATCTGGATTCAAACCTACGACCACTTTCGTCGCCGCGCATCGATACCGGTCTCGTATCCACTAGGCCACCATGGCACAAAAAAGCTAATCAGATTAATGCTAATCATAAAAATAGTGACAGCTTCAGCATAGCATTCGTTAAGGTAAGTTCAGGTGCTCTCAAGGAAGAACTCAAGTTTTCATACTGAATTTATCTGTTCTGTGGTTTGGGAACGAAGCAACGCGGTCGGGTAACAAGGGGTCGACGACCGCGTAGCGCCGAGGGCGACCGCCCTTTCAATAATCTATCTTTATATATACTCGCAACTAGCGTTGGCCCGCGACTTTATCTATAATCTTCATTGCAATTATTAATTTGGATATTACAGATGATAAATCATGTATTCACTTGACCTTCTTTACGTATGATAGAAAATACAACGGAGAGGGTAATTTGTATCTTCGATTCTAATGGACTAATGCAGAATAAGAGTATCAACGGTGTTAAGAAGGAAAATATCTTTTAGAACTACGACAGTCTCGTTAAAATAGGTACAGTAGTTTTACTGTGATACCTAAACAAACAATCACAATTGCATAATAGTTGAGAGGAAAATTCAGTGAATAAGGTATACATAGTTGATACTGAAGCTTTTGAATTAAATCGTTAAGCGCTAAGAATTATTTTACTTAGCAATAGGACAATATTTTTATGTAAAATAAAATGTAATAACGTCATCATTTCCAAAGAAGACCACTTAAGTATATTGGCAATATAATACTCATTTTCCTGCCCAGCATCGAAGAATAAAACCGAGGAGGAAAGAGGAAAAGTGTTGTGGAAAACTGCGAGTTAATAAAATAAAGCTTTATGAAGTAGGATTACCTGAAAAGCGGACCTTGTCGTTAAACCGATATAATAATGGAAGATTTTATAAGATTTTACTATTATAAAATAATAAAAGGGTCCGTTGGTTTATCCATTGCTACACACACAATATTATCAATAACGGTGGAGCAATTGATCGAGTTAAAAGTTGTTAGTATACGACGTAATATGAGAGCGGTCTCAGTAAGTTGTTTCCTGTTACAAATTAGCTGATTCTCGGAACAACGATAAAATATGTAACACAATAAATTATTTAACAATTCTAACTAGTGCTGCATAGCTCCTTTTGTAATATATTAAAATCAGAAGAGTTGCCGGTGACTTTTTTACATTAGCAATGTTAAATATCTCATGTTGAAGTTGAATTAAGCACTTTAAAAATTTTTTTTCATGCTATGGAGAGAGACCATATTACAGAGACTACATACCACTAAATACTATAGAGAGTTCAAGCTATATAGCTGTATATTGTAACTAATTTTCATAAAATCAAATTTAATACCAACCTGTTCTAATCACATGATTATTAACAGTCCACTGTCTAACCGATGTAAGCTTCTCAGCAAGCATTAAAAATTGGATGTACAAAATACATATGACGGTATATAGAAAATATCAGTTAAAAAGACAATGCGCCAATTTTCGATGGATACATTTGGAAATTAAAACAAACGTCTAGACGTTTTATGACATAACGTGGGTGAAACCACGAGCTTGCTGTAGTAAAAAGAAAATCAACAAGGTACATCTATATTTAGATGCCTAGCTTTTGTTCTGACTTCGTACGAGTTTATAAATGTCGATATACAAACTGAAATTGCTGTGCATAAATTAAGGCGGTCTTCTTAGAGTTTGTCCCAGCCTGAGCTAAACTCAGTTTTCTTACTCCGCCTAGATCGTATCCGGTGGGCCCAGCACTACTGAGCAGTTTAGCAATGATTTCTGGACTCATAGATTAATAAACCTTAGGATGTGGTTAACTTAAGGGTTTCAGCTGCTTCAAGTTCCACACACTTCGACTGATATTCCCATGTGCGATAGAAATTCGATGAGAATCTCAAGTTGACGTTCCTACGATTTAGGGGCCTTTAAAAGAAGAGTGAATAGGCATTTGTTGGACAGACGCGATCCATCATTTGCTTCATCCTTATATTTTGGTTCTATTAGGTGCGAATGCAGTCAAGCGGTTGATAGTAAATCATCTTACCTACCTCTGTTGTTTGTTTGTATTTAGTTTAAATTATATAATGTAGACTTAAGTATAAGTTTAACTTTATAGTTGTAATTTTTATTAAATAAATGACACCACTCATACATTATCAGCGGACGTATGAAAGAACGAAGTAAGAAAGGCAGTAGAATGTGAGTGGTGTGAAATTTGAAATCTTGCCTGCTAAGTGTTAATATTTTTGCATTAATTTATTTAGCTTTGGTATCTAAATCCTTTAAATCTCATGACCGCCTCAGATATATCAAAACGCACATTTAAAAAACGGCAGTTTTTAAAGTAACGGGACACACCAAGTACCCTACATTATTTTTAAAGATATTGTCTTTCGAACTTTAACAATTTTTAATATGAGTAACAGTTTACAACTTCTGATCATAACTTTACTAATACAGTAATAAAAATAAATTTAATGATTTAATAATAATTTAGTAATACACAAGTTAAACCTAAAACTTTTTGAATTTAAAAGTCTCGTATTAAAAAAAAATCAGGATTAAAAAAAAAAATGTATTCTCCAAGTAACATATCTCCTAAATGCGCCGCCATTCGAGAATTCTATTTATTGTAAGCTATAGACCTACCGTTCCTCTATCAACCCTTCAGCTGTGTTGGGGATGTAAACTTGTGTTACTTACTTTGAGAACAAAATTAAGTAAGGAGCTGATGTCATATTCTTATTTTCGGTTACAAAACCCAGCCATCTTAAATCTGACAAGGGAATGTCATAAATTAATTTACTTTTACTTATAAATTACTCATGTGGTGAACAACTAACTTAAAAGAACCCTCAATGACTTGAAACCTGGAAATCCCTCGATATTACTTATACGACTTAAATCTGTGTGGTAGATACTACAACTGACTACATTATATCACTTTTAAATGAACAATTCGTGACAAAGTTACACTGATATCATTGTTGCATCATCCTTGCGGCTCGTACCATCGCTCGATTGAACTCCTTAATTCAACGTTTGGGAATTTCCGTTCATATGCGACACATCTACGTTTTGTTATATTTTATTAATTCAAAAGTTAGTCTTATAAGATTACCTTAGTTCAAATATCATATTCTAAAAAAGCTCACACAATAACACATTTATTATTTTGGTAAAATAAATGGGTATATAAATGTCCATACTTTGTATAAAGCTTGTCATTTTTAGCCTTTTCGCTGTGGTTAGGTTATTTTGTAAATTAAACCTGTAAACCAAATGCATTTTTTTTTTCGGTTTAATTTACGTTTTTCAATGTAACAATGTATCCAGTTATTATTAGTTGTAGTATGTTATTTCCCAAACGATACTGTGGTGAAGCTGATTAAACCCTTTCTACAATTTGACTCTAAAAAACGTAAACTAATTCAGGAAATAAATTTCGAATCATCACACTTGGGTTAAACGGTCCTGGAAACGATCAAAAAAGTTTGACGTCAAACTTTAAATTTTTATCAAACCGTAGATGAAAAAAATTGTGAAATTTACTACAGTACATTCAATTTATTCCTTGTCGCATGACATCTCATGCCGCAATCAACAACGATAACAAAATATATTTTACAGGACACTTTTGACAAAAACTGTCATACCCCTGTTTGTCAAACACGATTTCAATTTAAATTTTCATCAAATACAACATAATGTAGGTTGTTTGACAGAATCGTCGAGCAAAGCCACATACGAGTATTATCAATAAAGTGGACAAAAGCGTAAAGTTTGACAAAGAATTTGATAATAGCCAGGGCTCTTAAGTCCATTATTGATTAACATTACGTTTATTAACACGTTCCCTGCCGGACCGTTTTTTGAAGACTTTCCGTTTAGGCCGCGTGGGGCGTATGCCACAAAAATTATAATTATAAAGGAAAGGTTGTATACGCCCGTCGATTAAATGAAGGCATCAGCAGTAGTACTAAGATGCCCGTAATCGACTGCATATTTTTTTTTTTTAATTCTTCATTTTACAATGATAATACCAAATGGCTTGACCGGAAAGTTCAGCGTGGGGCGCATACGCCCCACGCGGCAGGGAAAGTGTTAATAAAGAATAGGCCTATACATATTAACATTGAATTAATAAAACACGCAAGTAGTAAACTGCTAAATATATGAGCTTTTATCAGAAAAGCTTTTTAAATAATACGTCGTCACGTTATGTTAATACCATACATTTTGCATTATTCTACTAGTGTTATCGCCGATCAACTGTTACTTTGTCTAAGTCCTTAGGCTTGCTACAAGACGTAATCAAAAATGTCGTAATTTATACAAGACTCAGTGTCACTGTGTCTACGATTGTTTGGGAATGTAGCGAAATCAATCTCTTATATCAAATCTTTGTCATTTTATCGATATTACAATAGTTATTAGCTTTAGATTACCTTTGCCGTTTTTTTCCGTTATAAGACGTGTTTAAGTCCACCTAAAGGTACCCCTACCACGCTAGACTGTGCCTAGTTGCATATCTGGGCAATGAGCGACTCGATAGCCATTAAAGATGTCTTCAGAAACTGTCCCCATTCTAACGGACTTGTTTTTCATAATATTAATTTAAACAACATTATGATGTTGCCTCAAACGATATAAATTTTATCATGTTACATTTGTTTTAACGAGTTTAGAGGTATGAACGTTTTAGTGTAGGGAAATACGTGTGGTTACAGGTTTATTAAGGACCCGGTAGGGCCCCGGTTATCGGTGCTCCCGTTCCATTTACACTCGATAAGCAACATTTCTGTTGCGTAGCAAAACGGTGATGCAACAAGCCTCGACACATTCAACGGTATGTTTACAATTTTTTATATAATGCATGATAGCACATAAAAAATATGGAAAAGTTTTGTAATTTCAATAAAGTGTGTATTTGTTGTGTGTGAGATTCAGGTATGATAAGCTATATTATCGATGTTCACTAAAGATGGTATGTAAATTATAATGTAAAAGCCTGTATGTTTTAAATTATTTGGTGCTATAGTCACGTAGTGACTATAGCGATTATAAAAGAGAATTCATAAAATATGCAGTTTATAATACATTATCTTAAAAAGTTTTCTTTTGTCAATAAATTAATTTAGTTTCAGATCATGGTTTTGGATTTTCAATAAGTCTATAACAAGATTATAGTAAATATTATTTTTCTATTATATAAGTTTTTTGAACCTATAAATTATGGATGCCCTTTAAATAAATAAATATAGAATAAAAATAAAACACAAAATAATATGCAATTTTTCATATATTATATAAAACAATCCTTAAAAAGAAATATTAATAATTTTACAAAATACTTCAACCGTTGAGCACAGAACGGCCACACAAAATGCAAGTTGCGACTTCCAATATGACGGTATCGCATCCTCCTCATACACTATGATCGATGTAATATCATCACACCCTGAGTTATTAATAACACATACATTTGAATATAATGTTATATTCTCAATGATTTGACATATAAACAGTTAAAATATTATAGAACATTATTTGTAATAAAAATATATTAATTGTATTGTTACAATTATGGCTGTTTAAATGTCAAATAGCACACACTTGTATAATGTAATTGTATTTGTTTAATTAAATAGTAATTCTAATAACAACAACAACGACAATACACACGAATTATGAATATTGTACAATTGTGAGTCATTTTAAATAATCACATTTCGAAGAAAACCATTATTATTGTACTAGAAAGTTTAAAAACATTTAATGTTATAAAAAAACAGTAAATTATATGCTGATTTATACGTCATTCTTCGGTATAAAATCTCGGGGTCTGTTTTTTTATTTTTCAATATAAATGGTAAAAGGACTTAACGATTCGAAACGAATAACGAGATGTCAACTTAGCATAACTAAAATGTAAATATAATCTTAGGCCCAATATATTAATTATTTTTCTACAACATATGTTTGGAAGAAACACTAATATCCTCATTTGAAAAAAGGAAATAACCTAAGTTTTTAATGTTCAAATGCGTGGTCACATAAAGACGTTAGTACGTCCGAATTGCAGATGAATGCATTTAACTTTTAAATCGACTTAAAAAAAGGAAGCTCTATGTTCCGCTGTACGTATTTTTATGTATATCCATATAATAAATTATAACTTACTAACGGATTTTAAATACAAACAATAAATATAAAAGGAACATTTCTTCTTATTTTACTATTACAATATCCCGCGAACATTAGTACATACGTCATTTTAAGTTACGTTAGCAATGACAACGTGGGTACAGATTTACGTATATAGTGATGTCTTATGACAGGATACAAGGGTGCACACACATTATATAAACTTTCATTCATTGCAAAAGCAGTTGTTAAAGTCCACATTTTTCCAACACTTTTTTTTACGAAATTACCGATATATCTTTAAATCTAGAACGCAGGAATAGGCAGCAGAGGTTATCAATATATTTCGTCATATTTTGCGAAACATCTAAAACAAACATAGCTTTTCGACGACACATTCTAATAAATTTAGATTCGTATATCGTATGCCTGTCGAGTTAGGCCGTTCTTTCATTGGCTGATAACGATAAAAATGCTGTCACCGATAAATTTATTCCATATTTTTCTTTTAATCGATTTGTAACAGTTTACTGTGTAATCTTTTTTCTTCAGCCACGTGCATGTGAAAAGGTGTGTACTTATTGTATTTGCAATCGTAATAAACACCATATAAATTGGTACAGACAGGTTATTAATTGGGTTGAGGTTATTATTTGTGTATGTAAAGTTTGCAGATTTATCGGTATCGGTCAATGAAAAATGGCTTTAGATCACTATTACAAAGAATGAAATAATAATACAATATTACTTTGAGTCAACTGGCACAGAGGTTGAATAATCGGTTTCATCGCTGCGCGTTGTTAGTTCATTGCCAACATAAAACAAATGTTTTCAAAGAATATACATAAGTAGTTAGTTGTTTTGGATTTGTGTGTTTGTTTTTGTAAAATTCTACCAAGGTAGAAAGTACAGAAAAATATATAAAAAGGTTTAATTGCTCTGTTAGTAATCGCCGAAAGGACAAACCAGTGTTATTTGTCATCAATAATTCTAAAAACAATTAGCGTTCATCACAGGCTAAATAGATATAGTGTACAAGCTAAAATTATACCTAGTTTATAATTAGGGATAATTTATTCTAATTATATTTTAAAATAAATTCCTTTGATTTTGTCCCGCTCTCCAGTAGCCAATTCTGTTAACGTCCCTAGTTGTTAACACTAGATCTACCGAACCGGTCAATACGGCAGGAATTTGTATTTGTTTTATTTTTTTTCTATTGTAATATTTTTTTCATTTTGAAAAATAAAATATCGTTTATTAATACAAAATAGTGATAAATATTATGGATTCTATTTTATTTCTAACAGAGTACAATAATCCATGTTATTATAATCTATTTTTACAATAAAAACAAAATGTTCGCCGGGAGATCTAGTGTTAAAAATCTTAAGGTCGTTGAAATTGATTTGAGTTAGTTAAGGACTACGTCACGTTTGGTAGAATATTAATTTTCTTTTATTAGAGGGATAATCAGCATTGCAATCGTGCGACAAATTAATAGAGCTGAGTTCGCAAAAGTATTCAAAATTTCTATAAGTCACATAAAGTACAAAGGGCCAAACCTAAACATTTTATATGATATTTATAAACAAATTAAGTACACAATAATGAAACAGCTAAAATACATTGAAATCTGAGAAAAATAGTTGTAAGTTTTTTTATAAACAATATTCTATTTACATATTTACAAAACAATTAAAATATTGAATATGCAACATAATTATCTTCTGACACTATTCACTACATTTACAAGTAAACTCAGTAACTTTATTAGTGCGGTTATAACCTCTTAAGTGGCTATGACGGATATATACGTCATCAACATATGCATTACAAAACGCCAAAGACGACTATATTCGCATAAATTTAATTTTGTATACCACTATGGATAAAACGAATATGTTGTCTTGAGTATAATATACGTATAAATATATGTCTAGGAGTCCGCGTATCATTCGTTGCGTTTGAATGGGAAGAATGGGGGCAGGTAGTGGTCATTTCGTTTGACGAAATGATTCACTTAAGAGGTTAATTAAACAGGTATAAAGAAAAAATTTAAAGCGCCAGTATTTTATAAGTGTATACTGGAATAATTATTTTTATAATATAGCTCTGGCACTAGGAATCCGTGTTATTGTGAATTTTTATTTCCTTATAGAAACGATCCCGAAGTTCAATATAGCTAATGAAACTAAAATATTTCGACTTATTTATTGTTCTTATTACTTGCAGACATCTATATACATAGGGCAAACCTTAACCAACGCGAACAAATTGACACAAGACTAGGGCTACTGTTAACTTGATTTTGGGCCGATTGAATTTGTGACAATAGTCTTGCCTTCACCTGCACGGCTAGACGAGCGAAGGCAAGTGAGCGGCACTATCCACACTTTGGTATTCGCCTTCACTCAGCCAACATGTAGACGGGCTTTTATAAATTAACCTAACCTATGAACTTAAGTCTTTTAACAATTATCTAATTTCTATAGTGGGAAATATCGCAAAACCATTTAGGTACAATATGCTAGTGTCGTCATCTAGAAAAGTCAGCGCAGCAATACGTCTTATCCCAGTCCCACGTCGAGGCACATCATCACCACAAAGCCGATAATGCAGCCCCACGTCGCTAGCTTACCGTTGCCGCTGGAAATAATTTCACACTTTAAAATTAATTCTCTTATCTACTAGATACTCACATTAGGTACTTTTTTGGACTTCACATCGGTTAATCCAATATTAACCTCTCTATCTAGCGAGGAAGGAGGCGGCAGAGCGGGATCGGGAGGCGCTGGCAACAACATTTTTAGCAGCGTCGTCCCAGCCCGCCCATCGGCCCAAGAAAAGAGCGCGCTCCTTCCCCTCCCAGAGAGGTAGCCTCTACAAGGCTTCTTGTTCTCTGAGCGTCTGGATGAATTTGGCTTCCCAGGCCCAGGTGGAGCAATCAGAGGCACATCCCGGGGGTTTTTACTCAGTAGGAGTCTGACACACCGGGGTCACTGCCCTCACAGCGTCCCTGATGGTCCTATGCAGGATTTTCCCACGGGATAAAAAAAAAACATTATGGGTAAAATCGTTGTACAGGACTAATCAACGTGCTACCGAGAAGTATTACAAAATCAATAGTTTTTTACATTAGATCGACAAAGTGACTACATTGCACCTGATAGTAAGTACAGTGTAGTCCAAAAAAAAAGCGACCATCAAAGGATGAAAATCCGTTGATAGTTTCCGTCGTGTATCAGCCCACGTATACCATGACTGTTCATCTTTAGATATATGAGTTACTGGACGTACAAAAGCTGTCCCGAAACGCGACAGGCCAAAGTGAGTCACTATGACGGTTTACGGTCTAGTTGCGATTTTGTTAGTACTCTTAACAGTCATTTACGCATGTAAAAACATTTTGTAGCATTAAAATTGAGCCAACTTAAGAAAAAAGCAATTCGATCTGTCTATAGTGATGATGAATAACAAATGTACCACAGTTTTGTTTAACTGTCAACTTTAAGCATATAATAATAATATGTCATCACCCAATATCCCTTTCAAGGTTAGCAGAGATACATTAGTGGCTGTATCCACTTTGCGCTTATATGTCTTACCCAACGTGACCAGTAGTTCAGCTGATCGCCGTTTTCAGGGCAGTTACACTTGATATTTCTATTAGATGCCATGCGGGCTTGCTCACGATGTTTTCATTGACCGGTGAGCATGTGCTGCCTAAATCTGTACTTAATATGGAAAAACACAGAGGTACGTGTTGAGATTCGAAACTACGAGCATTCGCGGTGCCGCGGATGGGAACCGGTTCGTTATTCACTAGGCCATAATAGTTACAATAATATAATATTTCATAATTATTATCGAGTAGGAATCTATACAATATCATTGCCTCGCAATATTGGTGTAAGTATATATTATAATCAGACAATAACATGCAGAGGTCCGTTATAAACGGTGTCGTCATACAATATGCGGCATTGAGAAATAACGAGTAAACGATATTTGAATATCAAATAGGTAGCAAAATGACGATATCGGAAAGACCGCCGATGGCGCTTGCATCTCACGCACTTGGGTTTAGAAACCGGCCGACCGGAATACGCTAACTGGAATTACTGGCCATTACATTTAAATGATTCCCGGTACTTGCTTAGGTACTCGGTACTCACATTTTTATGTACATACCAAATTTTACTGGAAACCTAAACGGGCCTTTTTAAATGCTTTGCACGTGATCCGAACTGCGGGTTTCAAAAGTTATTTATTACATAAAAGTAACTTAAGTCATGATGGTGCCCACATATAATAATAATCAAGACATAATTTTCTTTAAAATGTTTAAATATATGCAAAATGCAGACAGGCTCGCATTATCTTCGCGATTATTCATAATGTACTAGCTGTGTAATACGTAATAGTCATACGTATATTTGTTTCGGTTGTCACATTAAAATGTCTAGACAGTAAAAAAAATTACAAATTGGTAATGCATTTAATAAAAATTTTATGTTTTAAGGATTCTTATACAATGTATGGATTATTAATATTTTTAACGATTTTTAGAAAAAGTTACAAGTGTTAAGGTGGTTTAAATTAAATATTCGGGAAGTATATCATTAATCTATTTTCTTTTTTGTATTCATATATTTTCGAACTGGCTTTTAATTTTAGGATACCTGTGATATGTATATATTTAACGAATAATTTTACTCTTTTTATTTACAGATACGGGAATACCTACAGTACCTTTCATTAGAAACCGGCAATCTTGTAAACAACCGACTGCCCCTGACACCAAACTGTTTTTTTTTGTACTGGATTGATATTGTGACCATAACGCACCTGATAGGAAGCTCAGTGCAGCTCCTAGACCGTAGTGACTTCCTAAGGAACGGTTGGACGTTCACAAGCAGATTCAGAAATGGGACAAGTCAAAGCGAGACACTTTACACTTGTGGACTGTGGTCGTGATTGAATTCGAGCAATCGACCAACCGTCTCGTCTATATTCTTAGTAATGTGAATATAATATCTGATTTTGCAAAGGGAAATGTTATGATAGATGAAAAATTCTACAGATAAAATTTAATTATTACATACATAACTATACTCTCACCATTTGTTGATGGAATGTGTCCGATCTGAATCTGTGACAGAGGCATTTATGAGTGCCTTCGGTACGAACAGATTACACGAGTCTAACAATGTTGTTTAACAAAGTCTTAACAGAAGTATTATCTGATGAGGTGTCTGGTTTGTTCAAAGCTATGGCCCTGCATGTCATATGTTAGGTATTTCTGTATTAGGGTACGATTGGGCTGACAAACGTACACACGTAAAAGTCACCTAAATAAATAGAATATAAAAAGGTATACTCAATCTTATTGTAGATTTAATATATAATGATAAAATTTCGTGAACATATTAATTTTTATTTTTCGTGATTTTTCAATTTTTGCCCATCAGTTTATGCACATAAAAATTAAACTCTCTTTTATGTATGAGAGGATCTCAACAGAGTTTATGAAATAGCCATACATAAGATACGTTTTAGGTTGTCGTTCTGACATCCGCTTCGTGACCAGGTTCAGCTATGGAGTTTGTCATGCTAACAGTATAGCACTATGATCCATAGTGTGTGTTATTCCGGTCACGTGCTGTGGGGAACCCCGACTGGATACACGGCGTGCACCTAAATACCACCGGCTGACATCACACCAAAAAAGCGAAGAATGTTGAAGACACGAGTTGCGAGGCTGATTTACAAAACTTCTACGAGCATTGCTTTATAATGGCGTTAATTCCGGGCGGACATTCCCAGTTATCAAATCAGTTACGTTTTATTCGATTATATGAAACTAATACAAAATATCTCTCAATATTATTTTGAAACGTAATATGTTTTAGTTTTTGTTTGTTACTGATTTTGAATCTTTGCAAAAACAGAAAACAACATGTATGGATGACGATACACTTGTTTTTTTTTTTACAAAGGATAATGTTGCCTTATTATGAGAGTTTGTCTTAGAGTTAGTCAGTGATTCGGACTTTTTAATAGGACACACGGTTTCATGTTATATAATAAAAATATATATTAAATTCAATAGATAAATATTATATATTAAATAGATAAATATTGTTTGTGGAGCCAAATAGTTCCGATCTTTAAATTTGCCATCATACAGCCTAGGCAGACATTCCAAAGAAAACAACTCGTCCCAGCCGAAAATAACGGCAACTAAACGTGCATTTAAAATTTATTAACTTTAATTAAATAATTAACTAAATCATATAATTAACTAAATTAACTGTATGGAAATGAATTTCAGTAGAGACTTACAAGAAATTCATCGTTTTAATATTATAATGCTATCTATATCTATCTGTATATGCTATATCTGGCTATTACTGCTACTTAAGGACATACAATAACTTATGGATTGTTGATTTATTACATTTTAATATAACCTTTGCGATGAATTCTTTTTTTTTACATTTAATTTGAGTTGTATTAAAATCGAGTGAAAATCTATGTAAAATAAATGGAATCCAAAATACCTTGTAATAACGCCTAACAGTGCCCATTACTTGAATAAAATGGAATCTTTTTGCAAGATTACTTCATAATAAGATAAAAAAAAATGTATTAAGCTTTAAAGCTTCATATTTTCTTAGAAGTGTCCTTAATTATGTGATCCCCACAGCATATAAATGGACTTGTCCTGAATGACATATCGTAGTGCCTGAACTACTGAAATTAGAAATATGAAATTTGGACATTGGTTTCTTTTTTATGACGTAGCGTAGACATCTGTTAAGGATTTTTGATATACTACCATTAACGGGGTCGAATAAGGGTTAACAAGGGGTTTCAAAATTCTCCAATTTTGAAGTTAACATTATGGAAACCGGTATTTAGATTTTTGGTTAAAATAAAAAAAAGTGTTCTGACTTTTCGGAAAATCAGACTCCAAGTGGGTGAAATAGGGGCAGAAAGTGTGTTCGAAAATCCATCAATTTTGAAGTAAGCACTATGAAAACTGGTATTTAAATTCTTGGTTAGAATTTAAAAAATACGTGTGTGACATTTTTGGAAAATCAAACCCTTTTTTTTTGGAAACTCGGGCAATATACCTAACGGACTTCAGAGGGCGATGGGGTTTGACCCCCGGTGTATCGGACTCTCACCGATTAAAACCCCCGGGGTATTCCTTTTTCCGCCTGTCGAGTGCCAAGTGCCAGGCCGGGCCAGCTTTCTCGGTATCCAGCGACTTCTGACCTTATTCAGGCCTCGCCTACTTAGCGGTGTTGAAAAGCAACCCCCGAGGGGTTAAAATTTGGTGTGGATATTTGTTTGAAAATCAGTTAGTTTAGAGTGTAAATAGCACCTGGGTGAAGTAGGTTGGGTCCGCTAGTATTACAATAAAATGATGGCATTTTAGATTAATGACATAGCTAAATTAGCTTGAAAGGCTTGTATTAAATGTGCCCCAATAAGGATTTGGCTCGTGGCATCTGGAGGTAGGTCAGGGAGCTTTGGTTAGCGGCTCGCTGGATTCCCAGACGATGACGTCAGCGAATAGACAAACTAGATCGGCGTCACTAACTTTATCCTGGCAGTAAACGTGTTATTTTATAATATATATTTTATTGTTATTGACAGCGGCGAGACGGTGACAAGCCCAC
This sequence comes from Automeris io, assembly GCA_036320925.1. Lineage (NCBI taxonomy): Eukaryota > Metazoa > Arthropoda > Insecta > Lepidoptera > Saturniidae > Automeris > Automeris io. The sequence continues at coordinate 10,133,755 of JAUDJH010000011.1, forward strand.
GCACGGCGCGCCGAATTAACTGCTAAATGTGCGAACAAGCGTCCCGTCCCGCCCGCCTAGCGCGAGTCGCGTCTCACTAGCCGCCCGCCCGCTTCAAAATCTATAATCGCTAGATTTCAAAATAATTTAATACTTTTCCATTCGCTACGTGGAAACCACAGGAATAGCAGAACAGTAGAGTATATATCTCTATGCAGGTATGTATGTATAAATACGTAAATAAACCCTTTAGTTGTTTATAGACACGGATACTTTAATCATAACGGAAGATTAGTATAAAGCTCACTCTGATAGCAATTTTAATAAATTGAAACTAAAATTTCGTATAGATTATAGTTTTCAGTAATAAACAACAAACAAAAAAAAAACATTAATATGTAAAGTAGAAGCAAAGTGTTAGCTAGCGATTACGACAATGAGCATATCGGAAAATTAAATATTTGGTTGTAGTTGGGTCTTGTAGGGTACTACAAGTACCGCTTTTATTGGGAAGTTTTCAACTATCCTGGTGAATACGAGTCATTCATGTTTCCCTTTTTTAAATGTGTTGCTTTGAAATAAATTTATTTCATTTCAAATGTATTATTTAATTATTTGAATCCAACACGAATATACAAATATTATTCACATCAACAGTACCATTATCCATTTTGTATTTTATCCAAAAAAAGCATTATCCATACTGAAATAATTATTTTATTAGTGTTTTAACTATGAATGTATGTGAACTAGTAGATTCCTACAAGCTGTATGATATTACTTCATCTTCTAATTTAAGGTCTAGAATAAAACTATTCACACCCCAAAGAGTTCGAATATTTCTTCAATTTTAGGATAGGTCTAGTCAATTGTTAAATTTTATTTTATAATACAGATTTAGTAGTTTGGTGTACCATTGAAAACAAGTAACAAACATATACTATTGACAGTGAAACATTCTTTTTGGTTCTTACCCTTATAAATAGTAAAACTCAATTAGTTTTTACTTAAAAATATCTATCACGCATAGAGGACAAGTCCGCTGAAGTGCTAATACTACTAAAGTTTCTGCACGCGACTTTATCCATATTAATAACGCGGAATGCATCCCGTTAAAGTTCGATTGGATTTTTATTTTTAGCTAGTAAATCTATTTTATGTTGCGAGAATTAACTTTTCTAGTGTATGAAAGCGAATACAATGCAGAGGTCAAACTGTATCTAAGTTTTTATCCAACTGATTTCAAACCAACTTGTTCCAATAGTCGAGACCCCATAATGTATTGAATATCTTCAAATGTTAAAATTCGAATCGATTAAGATTTTATAAGTACTTAAAAGAGATAGATTTATAATGAGTGTTACAAATAGGAGAACGTGTTCGGAAGACGATAAATGTCACGGCGGTAATGTGCGAGGCCGGCGCGGCGCAGCGGAGTCCCGTCCGGGGTGTCAGACGGCGCGCCGCTATTTCGGGCAGAGTATTTGCGTCGCGACGCCTGCGTTTGCCATGTCGCATGCAGCTTGCACCGCGATACCGGCCTTATCTATGCCTATCGACGATATTATCAACTTGTTCACGAGATACGGACATGTCTCATCTAAGTAATCATAACATATGCTTGTACAAATAATGCGGAAAACATTAAAAATTTACATATTGCAAAATAATGCTCATTTCGGCCGGTCCCCATCCGGGATCAGACTTTGTAGGTGGGATTGGCTCTTGATCCATCTGCTGAGAAATTAAGTCGTAGTATATTTCAATAGGCTGACACGATGCGATAGTCAGTGGATTTTTGTTTTTTTTTTACGGTCGCTGCGAATCTTGAACTGCACTGATTTGCCATCTGGTGCCGTATAGCCCCTTTGTCGTGCCACTATAGGATTTGTTTTAGAACTCGTAAAAAAACAGATTTTAAAAAATATGGACTTATCACTTCTTACTTTTCAGGTACAAATCGTTATCTACCATCACTTGCGAGTATTAAGAAATAATAACGATGTTTCAAAACATTTTTTTTAATTAGCTAATAAAATAATATATCTTCATTATATATCCTTTTTGGCGTAAACAGAAATGCATAAGTGCCTGTATCTTTTTTTTTGTTAACCCGGTGGTAATCCCTTCGTACCATCAGGGGAGTGCTGAGGGTCACTCCCCCGGTGTGTCGGACTTGCACCGACTAAAACCACCGGGGTGCCAGCACTGCCTAGTCTTCGCCTTCGCCGGGCCTGGGAATCCAGATACTTCCGAGGAAGTGGTTGTATCTACTTTGCACTTATATGTTAATTAATTATGTTTTTTAATTAGGCATTAACAAATTAATTATAGTTATAACTTTTGCATATGTTTATTCATAAAGGGTGTTTATTAGGTCAATTAAAAAAGTATACATACCATCACTAAAACTAGTAAATTAAATAGGTCAATAGGAAGTTCATATTAGGTGTGGGAATAGGTTTCCGCCGTTTTTTAGATAAAGTTAATATTTATTCAAACAATAAAACACAAAATGAAATTATTCAAAGTATGCACCATCTGAAGCGACAACGTTTTACCATCTTTCAGGCAGCATACGGATTCCTCAAAAAAATAATAATCAGGGTTTTTCGACTCGGTCCAATAATTGATTTTGTTTTCGTACTTTCGTATGAAGTTAACCATTATTGGAGAATGGTTGTCTGATGTCAAAATCGCCTCTTTGTAATCTTCAAAACCACACTTTGCAAGTTGTATTGAACACTACGGGATCACTGTAAATATTTCTCAATATACCACGACACGTTTCAGCGGCAAATTTTCTTTGAATCGTAATAGTGCATTATAACCAGAGATGTTACGGAGCTTTGACTCCGACTCAGATAAGTCGGAACTTCCGATTGATATTACACCTTCGGTTCCGAAACTTTTTAATCGGAGGTATATATCGGAGGTCACCACCACTATTGTAGTTAATTTATTTGATTTAATTTTATAGGTAATCAAACAATCAGTGTTACTTAATTCAAAGATCTCATTTTTTAAAACTTAGATTAAAAAATATGATTAAAATTATTAAATTTAGAATTAAATGTACATTTTAATTTATTACTAAAAGTTTTTTTTATTTTACATTTACATTAAATTAAATTAAATAGAAATTAACACAAAAACAACACTGGAACAAATTTGATGTAATTTGTGCATTCTTAATGGAAAAATGTTAATAAGAAACATAGCAATTTTTATTGTCATTGTCTGTGTATGTGTAAATTTATCACTTTCTAAATAAAAGGGTTCACTGAATAATGTTTTTATTTGTCCCTTAATAAAACTATTTTATTCTGCCGTCACTTGTGACTGACATTACCTCCGACTCCGACTTCGGTTCCGATAAAAATGCCTCCGTTACATCCCTAATTATAATTACGCGTAAATGCTGCTTTTCCGGAATGGATGTTGACATTTTTGACACCAGATGAAAAATCATGTTTACGCTTGCAACGATTGTCAACTACTGAAATCGAGACCGACACACAACTTCAAATTAAAAGTATAGCACTTGTGAGAGCATACATGTAAATGTAGTATCACTATTGACACAACACTTCTTTCAAAAAAGACCGGGTACTTATTCCCATACCTAATATTATTATATTTCGTTCAACACACCTAAATTATTTCTAACTAAAAGCACCCACTTAACGACTTAAAAAAGTACATGGTAACTGTAACGATAGGATTCTAAAGCTGTATGCGAAAATCGGCGATTTGTTAGTGCATCATGCAATTCTTACAAACTAATGTAGAAATATAGACAACTTTTTCACTGAATTATAAAGAAGAGCTTATGAATTCGTGTGAATATTTCTTTTTTTATGATATGTATAAGCCACGTATAAAAGGTACTTAAAAATTGATTGTTATTAAGAAACACATTGTTCTAACACCAGTAAGATAGTAATTATATCTAACAAAAATGCTAATACGTTTAAACGGCGAACCCTCGTGGAGCGCATCGCGATGCTATGCTTCGCTTGTTACTTACACGTAGTCTAATTCATTTTCCGTTTATGTGATATGGTTTAAATTAACATATGTAATTAATATACATATTACGCATCTACTACGGTCGTTTGTTACACCAACAAAGAGAAATAAAAGTAACGGACTTTTTGGTTAGTAAACAAATAGCATGTGAACATTTAGTTACTACACGACCCAGGTCGACGTTAACAATATATTCGTAACGTTTCTGGAAAAACAGGATTTTTTACGGAAGGGAAACCGGAACGGTCCCGGTCAATAAGCAGATGTTACAATAGTTGCTATATAATCAGGGAGAAGTCCGGAAGAAACTACACGGCTTTCGTCCTTCGCCCTTACCCTAACAATTATCCATTGATGCTAACAAGCTGTCAATCTGAACTCTATAATCATTTACCGATATGAATAGGTACAATTAAAGGACCCTCGACATGATGATTGTAAAATTAATACGGAAATTTGGAAGTCGTAGTGAGATAGTCATAATAGGCATAAGATTACTCCGGAAACTGGCTCTAAGAATGAAATTTATAATATCTCACTAATGATATTATTACAATAAGACTTCAGTCTAGTGTCATACTTTTTTAGATATATCAGTAGATTGCTATAGCGAAATATAAATCAATAGACAGATAATCAAGGATTTATGAAAGATTCACAATCATACATTATGGATTATGAATTCCTATGAATACATCATTTTTTGACCTCGTTGCTACCTTTTCGTAACCCGGGGAAATCCTGCATAGGTCCATCAGGGCTCCTTATCAGGGCAGCCACCCCAGTGTGTCAGACTCCTAATGACTAAAAACCTCCGGGGGTGTTCATCCTATCACTCCTTTCAGACCTGGGAATCCTGATTCTTCCAGACGCCCGGGGAGCGAACAGCCTGTTTAGACTTCATCTCTGGAAGGATTTGGTGAAAAGAGCCCAGCCCTCCAAACCTTTCTCACGAACACAGCGCCACCCAAAGCGCGCTGCTTCATTTTCAATCATGATACGTTACACTATGTAAAATTAAGGCGCAACATTTATGACAGACTAGTAGAAACAAAACAATTTTAATATTTATCTAAACTGATTCTTTAACTTTGCAAAATAAAGCAAAGGAAGTAAAGCAAAGGAAGGGTTATAATAACGTTAAGCAAACGTATGCCGTGTTCTGGTTATGGCACTCAACTGCATATTCGATAAAAATTGATTATTTTCACTGAATGTAAGTCGACTGGCACCATACATTAATACTCTTCCCAGTGTTACAAAACTAATGTTTGTAAATATTTTTTAACGCGATGCATTCGAACACGCCCATACATTTATTTCTATTACTTCTACCATAAATCTATATAATTTATATTTAAGTAAACGACATACAGATATTTAGTGGTTCAACATAAAGAGTACAATAAGCAAGATGTTATCATTTCTAATAAAGGGCTACAAATTGCAGGGGCTACAACAAAGTACCGGTGCAAAGATGATCATTTAGGTCACACCAAGGTTAGTTATTATATGGTATTTGTTAGGGGAAACTTTTAACTTCTCTAATTGCAATGGACATAATATTTAAATATGACTTAAGTGGAATTTAACTTATAGTCTCTTTTATTATTAAAAATGGGCTATGTAATAAAAAAATATAATGTAAATACATGTCTACGATCTATAGTGATTACATATTTCACTTTACATTCAGAGAATATAATACTGATATGACTAGGGACTTAGAATGTCAGATAATGCGTTTTAACTTATCATTGTCCACGGATCATACTAAAATATCATCACTGAATTAAAGTTAGTAAAAAACAAAATGAAATGGGCAAAAGAAAGGATACTTACTTATTTAACAAACTTAAGAATATGAAATTAAACTTACGATGCATTAGCCTCCGGAATAATATCATCTGCGACTACATATATCATGGCGCCCGCGGCAAAGGCAAGGGCATAAGGCAGAGCTGGTTTTGCAGCAGCCACCGCCACAGCCCCGAGCACCCCGAATACTGGCTCCACCATGCCGGATAACTGGCCGTACCTGATAACAATAATATGATATTTAATAAATAATCATTATAATTTATTCAATCCACAATCAATAATTATTTGTAGTGGGTTGACGCTGTCTCATTTCGTAGACTTTATCTACGAGACCTTAATCGTAATCCGGTATACTAAACGAGCACTAAGAGAGATGGAAGAGCGTTTTTATGAGACTAAGCCGCCACTACAGCACTTAAGGGGTTAATGGGTATATCCAGTTATAATTTTCAAAAAATCGATTTTTTTATTTCATTTTCGTAATGTACATATATCCAAGAATACGCGGAAGAAATTTCATGATGATCCGGCGAATATTTTCAAAGCTACAAGCTCAAATTGGCACAGACATGCAAGCTGCAACCCGTGAGCTTCAAACTAGACGCATTTTTCTCAAAACTGCATTTTTAAAGTCGGTGAGCAAGATTTCTCAGAAACAGCTAAGGCGATCACTCTGAAATTTTGACACAAGCCTTTTTAAGTATATTGTTTAGTAATTGATCGAAGGTTTTTTTCTCACCGTTACATGTTTTTGATTTTATAAGCAATTTAAGGCCTAAATTATTGTTGAAAATCGATTTTGTTTTTTACAAAGCCACAATTTTGTGAAAAAGCATATACTATATATCAGTGCTTGGCACTTGTTCCAGCAGCTCTAGAATTAATGAGATATTAAGTTTAGATACACATTAGTGAATCTAAAGCTTCAACACTGCTTGTCGTCAGATCGGTAAGGAAATGAGAAATGCTTCTTTTCTGTCTATTGAACGCTACGCTGCTTCTAAGGAAGTTATTTCATCTGCTTCTGCAATCAGATGGCCTTAAGAGGTATCCTATTATTAGCTGAAACGTATAGCTTACATGTATATCATGACATTGAATTACTAATATAATCTAAGTGCCCTGGAAGATGATACAAGCATCCTTGTAAACAATATTTCTGTCATGTTTAATACGTATCGAGTATATATGTATATTATTTCAATAAGATGATTTTAAAGGACTATTACTTCCTAAAAACCTTCCTATATGATTAAATATTCTAAACATAAGTCCGATACATAATATAAGTATGGTGAAATGAATTGACTTAGAAAAACAGTGATGAACCAACTTATCAAAGATAGATATAAGCTACAGCACTTTCTAATTAGATACATGTTAATTGGACGAGTGTATTCAATCTAGATCATACATAAGTATCTATCGGTACTCATAAAACAGAGTTGAATCTATTAAGAAATTAAATTAAGCCATATTCCTAATTTCTATTATTTGATTAGTCCTTTTAGTGCTTACTAATGCATTATGATCATGCGGCAGCTGTGACGGGTGAATGTACATACCTTTGTACGAAAGTAATGTTTTCCTCATTCCTATTTTAACTCTTGAATGTTTCAGCGTGCAACTGAGCAATGCATAGCAATAATTTATTATCGAAATAAGCTGCACCATAGACCGTTTTTGTGACAGAACTTTATTTACATTCAATTTAAACACTTTTTAAATATGTAAGTTTTAAAAACTTCAAAATCCCTTGTTTGATAGCGGTTATCTTGTCATCACAATTAAGTCCACAAGGTTCATGTGCAAGGCCTATTTAGGTACGATAACATGCTTCAAGTCAGCTAGCATAAGAATTTAAAGTATTCTAAAGATAACCCAATGAATAAGTTACGTCCAGACTCATTTAAGAACGTCAATTGTTTCACTAAATTCGAAAATAAGTAGGTAGACGTTAGGTATCTTTTTTAAATATTATTATTTTAAATATTATTATTAATATTATTGTAGCGAAAACTAAATGTAAAAAAAAATAGCAATTCTCAGACTCCAGATTATTATATGGACGGGTGAAAGGCTATTCGGTTTAAGCGACATATTTTGGTGATATAGTAATATATATATATATATATATATTTTTCAGAATCAGCGTTTTTTACCGATTCCGTATACATATATATTACTATATCTCCAAAAAAATGTCGCTTAAATCAAATAGCCTTTCACCGCTCGAATTATGATTCTAAGTTTTCTTGCACGTTTGTAAATATCCCATTATTTATGTTATATAGTAATCCAAAACACTTTAAGGGATTGATTTATGAGCAAAACAACGAAACAAACCCCGTCATGGTCATTTAAAATATTTTTATTATTAGTAGAAAACACGAAAGTTTAAAATGTATAACAATACAAAAATTAAACAGATGTCTGAATTTGTCGACAATTAATGTAATTTTCAACTATTTTATATTAACTCCATATGTAGTTCCACCAAATTTCCAGACTTTTCAGGAGAACTATTGATTACACCGTCAACTATAAATATTTTGGAAATGTTCACGTGTGCGGGTGGCGGGTAGGTAGTGCGGCGGGCTGAGGTGTGCGGTGCCGTGCCGAAAGAGGCCGCTAACGAATTGTTTTGGTGAAAGTGCGGGCCGGTGCGGCGACCACATTCCGATGAACTGGTCGAGGAGTCGCCGCTGTGGGAAATGCCGCCACAGGGCCACCCCACACGACGAACAGCCCATATCTGGCTGCTGCTAACGTTACCACGCAAATCACACTACGCTTACACAGCACACATCTTCAAAGCTTCAATATAGATATACATGCTGATATCTGGCGCCTATATCAACAAGCCTTCCAACAATGATGAATTGTGCAGTCAGAATTTAGCGAAAGGAACTTAAGTCTTAAGGAGGCAGCTTGAACAAGTAAATGTAATGCGCAGGTGTGAAGCGAAGGTATGTGCAGTGTCGTCAATTTAGTACTAGGAAACAATGAGTAGCAAATGATATCTAGGTAGAACGTGAGGGCGAACGGGTTTGGCGATGGTAGCGAGTGACACCGCAAGACGCGGGACGGCGGTCGCGGCGAAGGCGGCGACGGGTGCGCGACGTGATGTTATGTTATCGCATGCATTATTCAGCGGGTGGCGAAAGCGGCAATTTGCGACAATATCCACTGATTCGCAGAACTGACGACTGTTGAGCCGCCGACAACGTATAAAACAGGCTACCTGTCACTCAATAACTACGCTACATCAAATAAGAGAATACATCTCGCCGTATTTATTTCAATATGTTTTGTTAATATTATTAAAAGGTTTAGTAGAATCAGTGCACCCAGGTGTATGTTAGAGACAACTGGTAATTTAAAATAGCTTTTTGTATACCACATTACCAACATGTAGGATAAAAACATTTCTGTTGAGCGAGAAGTTCGATTTGAAGATCGACGTTGGTCACATCCGTGGCCTTTAAACGCGCAACTCAAGACGTGACGCGTGAGTAGTAGTAAAAGAGCAGCTAAAGAGTGGTAGGCCCATCACAGTGAGGAACTTTGACTAATCGCATTTGGAATTAGCCCATGTATATCGTATTAATTTTTTTATTTCTTTTTCGTCGATTTTGTAAGTGCAAATGTCAATTGATTACATTTTCAGTATTACTGTTTTCTATAGACGATATTACGTACTACTTACTATGAGGAATACAAGCTTGCTTGCCATTTCTTGATATATATTTTGTTATTACATCAGAGTTTCTTAAAGTGACTGGTTACTATAAATGCTTGAAAACTTTGAGAAAATAGATTGATTTGTATATATGTTATATTAGATATAACATGGGCATTTTCTATGCTGAGTTTAGTTATTTCTGTATAATATATAAGCAAAATTATATATTATTAATTTTTTTTCTTATCGATACTATCCTATATTTTTTATAATGATATATTATAGTATATAAATTGTATGCTGTGAAATATTGTGTAATCCAAAAACGACAACAACTATTAAGAACGGGACTATTATATGACGGCAATTCATTGACAGCTACTGTCATCATATCGGCTCACGTATGTAAGCTCACTACGTTAGGTCTGTAGTTATATGAACAACTGTTCGTACATAAGCTCATCACAAAACGCAACAGGACTAAGCAAGACATTATCACTATTATTCGCTTAACACCATTTGTGGGTTACATGCAAGGTGATGAAATCTATCTATGATAGTCCTAGCATTTCTGTAATGTGATCACGATTCAATAATTGAGGAGTCTAATTTCAAAACCCATATATTTATAAAAACTTATAATTAATCTAGAGTGAAAAAGAAAAAAATCATATATAATATTTGCTTTGATACAAATATTTCAAATTACTATTAGGACTATTAAGTAATTTTGAACGAAAAATCGTTTTTTTAAATTAGACGCCTCAATTTACCCTACTACCCCAATCGTGCCCTATCTTTAACATTTGGATTATATTACAATTAATTACCAAAAAAAAAAGTAAAGCTAGCCATACTTTACGGAACGGATAAAATATCAGTCGGAATAACACTTTGTGTGTAAACGTTTTTTCTGCATTTTCTGTCTGTAAATGGGGATCTTTCGCGAACTGTCGTTTATTCACCCCTTTGATGCATTCATAAAGTTCTCAAAAAATATTGCTACTGTTCAAAACATGCATTTTGAAATACCAATTGAAAAATTTCTTCTTTAAGGATATAGTTTCCGATATCGCGAAAACAGGCAACTCGGTTATAATAAAAAAAGACATGTATGTATTTAAATATAATACAAATACTAAAAAAACAATCTTAAATCTAATACGGAGACCGTTCCGTGTCACATTACTATTCCTCCTACTCTATCGTCCACCTCGCTTCTCGGATATAACTCTGAGTCAGTTCGGACGCGGGACGCTAGTGCTGATACAAATAGTAGTACTACGGGTACTTTATAACCATCAATATGATGATCCGAATCAGAGCATAACATATAACGGATAGGAATCAGATGACGGAGGAGTACTTTGTAACTTATTTTCATGAACTCGGTTCAGAAGCTGTGCGTAAACACCCTTAAAGTAGGGACCAATCGAATCGAGAGTCAACGCAAGTCGATCTTAGTTAATAACATCATTATTTGGTTAGTTATATCATTCAACTTTATTGGTTCATTTGAACTTTGCATTTTCCCTTCACAAATAAACATTCATTCCTCACGGCCGAACGTACATGCATGTAAATGTGTCGTTAATTATAATATATTGAAGACAAAGGCATTTACGTTCGATTGTGCTTGTAGATATTATTAAACCGGAATATAAACCTACATAATGTTAATCACGAATATGTTGCCATGGTTAGAAGTGAACACAACTATAGATTTTTTCATAGATTTTATAGTTAGTGCTCATGTATATACCTAGGTAGTATGTGCCACGCTCAGTTCGCAACTTAAACAAAAGCTTTGTGCTTTGTTTGTGTTCGATTGGCCAGGGACGCCATTAGACTTTGGAGCATAGGTGCGGCAATAAGGCAACATGCGCAAAACAAACCGGCCTCGATTGCGCAGATCAGCGCCATCAAGGCTAGCAGCGCCTTCCGCGACGACTTCTTCGAGGCCCACGCGGACCACGGCGGCAGCGGCGATGACAGCGACCGCAGCGGTTGCGGCGTCGTTCTCTCGATTTGAATTATTTAACTGTGAAGGCCGATCGCCCGGGGCGGGCAGCGGGCGGTGCGCTGCGACTGGTCCGACGGGTGCGGTCCGGAAGAACGCACAGACAGCGCGCCGCCGCCCGTACCACCAGACTCCACGGCACCACAGCGACACATCGCACACCGAGCACACGCAACGCCATCATTTCGAAATAGATGACTTTCTCGGGACCACTCAGCGATCACCATCTCACCAAATATCGCCGGTCGCATCGAGAATGGCAAGCCGACACGCAGGCTTGCGCAACAGATACCCCTGCATAGGCCTCTCGTGACAAATTACCTGCAGTCGATGGCAGACGCTTTATTTTCTTTCAATGGTAATAATAAACTTAATCGGTCTTTATGAACGAATGCCAGTGAACAGGCAAATGAATGCTTAACGGTCAGAAGAATTTCGATTGCCCAATTATAAGAACTTTAATTGAATAGTTATCTAACTAATGGGCAACTATATAAGGCGTACATAAGTGCGCTGTTTGCTACGTCACTATGAGTCACATGCCCATGCTGTGCGAAATGTTGACTAGACGCAACGTCTACAACAATGGTCACCTCACTATTTGATCTGATTATATCATGCAGCGGAGCAAAAAACGAATGTAGGTTTGCAATTACTTATACGGAGCCTGCTGAAATTTGTAGTACCTAATTTTGTTAGACAATAAAAATTCTAATACTAAGAAAATAATATACTTAAAACACTAAATATACAGAGCTATAATTGAGATTAAAAGTAGTAGTAATTAACATTGCTGGTACTCTTCACTTTAAAGTTAAATTGGCTAAAGCTTTGAATATATTATAGTTCATACATCACAAGATGACTGTGAGTTTCAAGATCGTTATTATCGTCAGTATAACAGACTCATTTGCTTAGTTGGTATTTTACTCATCCATGTAGTAGCGTGCATTCCATAGACGCATACATTATCTTGTTATACTTGAACATTTAATAGATATATTGTTTAAAAATTTGACCCAATTTGCATTTTGACACACTATTTTCTAGTAATTATTATATTTTAAAAAATATTTATTAAATTTGCAAGTATTACAAGGTAATTAATGTCTTTTATGCTTCTATCGAATTCACGTCACTGCCTCTTAGGTATTATAGCTTTGATTTCATATCGTTATAATCTTGGCTTTCTTCTAATGTAAATCTATTCTTTTATTCTTCACACTCACAGAGCAATTCAATGGCAATAACTGCAGCAAGTACTTCCAATTATAATTGTGTCTTTTGTATTTTGAAGTCGATACATTACGTAAACTTTATATAACTCAAAATATTACAGCACCTGAGGTGGTTGCTATGGAAGTGAGTAAAATGTCACGTCCGGTATGTTAGGAATGTTGCACATATCCCTTAGACGAGGTACAATACACATGACGGGTGCGCGAACATTTCTTGCTTGGACTGCATTCCTCGCTTCTCGTACATCGTACCAGGCACACATGTATTTAACGTTATCGTTGCATTTCTACTTGCCATTGCTATAAGAATTTTGTATTCTTTTGAACAAGAAAATAAACAAACAGCCTGAACATTTTATAGTAAGTGCTAACTGTTATACAAACTACACCACATGCAGTGTTATATTCGTGTTGTTATCTATAAAAACGTTATTCACTACCTATTACTACAGGCATTTACATACATACATACATTTTTAAGGCAAAGTACAGTAAATCGTGTCCGGTAGATACCCCATTCCATAATTTCAGTGTGCACGACACGTATATTCATGAGTATATATTTTGTATTGTCGTGTTTCTTATGGGACTTTTTTATTCTTTTTTAACTATTACTCAATGTGTCAACCTCATAAATATATACGATTATTGACAAGATATATTATATAAACATAAATGTACCAATTGGAAAAAGTTAATTACTTCTGCCTGCTTAATTTGAATGGACTTCATAAGGAAATCTTGTTGCATTAAAGTCTAAAAATGTAAGCCTAAAAACACGAATATACTTCCATTATACTCCTGTGTTTGCGTTGATGAAATACCTCTACTTAAATCAAATTAAATGAATACATTTATTATACTTAGAAAAGCAATATTTAAAATACTACGAAAAAAAAATTACTTGACCTCTCTACGACAGCATAACTACTACTAAGGAGGTGTCAAGTAAAATGGTTATCTTCATAAGTGCTCTATATTAGAAAAGCTTACTTACTAAATATAATTCTGATGCGACTTCAACAGGATCATAGTTATAATACATACTTTTGTTTTTAAAATTTAGGTTACTTTTGTCATGATCGGTTGGACAGAACAAGAGAAATAGCCTGACCAATATATATAATAAACCTTTACTTTTTTAGTATCAAAAAAGAGAGACAGATCTCTCTTCGTAGAGATTTTCATTCGACCATCCATTATACAATAAACACGTGAAGTGATTTTTATTCTTAACATTAAAATAAGTGTGCTTATAAAATATCCACATCTGTTTTGATTGTCAACTTATAAGGGTGATTTTGCACTGCTACCATAAACAAAGTCGCGTTGACTATATCCCTTTTGAGGTAAGCAGATACACATTAGTGGCTTTAACCACTATACGCTTATATGTTGTGCCAAACAACGTGACCAGTAGTACACCTGATTACCGTTCTTAAGGCACTTAAGACATTTTTATTAGACGCCATGCGGGTTTGCTTATGATGTTTTCATTCAACGGTGAGCATGTAGTACCTATGTCCGTACTTAAGGGGGTCGTCTAGTGTGTCAGATGAAAGAAAATCGTTTTTTTTTTTCATAAATCACATCTAAAATATGTATACAATACATGGGTAAAAGGATTTTTCGAAATTTGAAGCCGTTCAAAAGTTACAGCCGTAAACCAGAGCGAGTATACGGAGCGCGCAGGCCCCTTACTATAATTTATACGCGTTTTTCTCGAAACACGATTTTCTCAAACTGCTGCCATATCTCAAAAACTATTAGATCAATTCTGTTCAAATTCATACAGCATCTTCAGTACACACATTACTACAAGAATAATTAAGATTGCTTCGTTAGTTTTATTTTATCAGCCATATAGATCCCGAGAAAAGTACGAAAAATCGATTTTTTTTTCTAAAGCTTACAAAATCGTCATTTTTTGGAATTTACACTTAATAATTTATAATTTCTGACTTTATAATTATACATTTTAGTTTAACTTGGAACCTCAAGTCTCACGATCGAAATTACGTTTGGTTTTTTGATCTCACATAAGCAGAACGGCTGGAATCATGGCGACAGTGCAGCAACACTTTTATATATGTGTTCCTGTTGGGCGGTTTATCTCCGACTATATTCGATATAATGACTTCAAATAAAATTCAGAAAGATTATTGCAACGTTGATGAAAATGATACATGATTTATAAATTATTTTATTTAAACGGTGTGAAAAAAAATCCTCAAAAATCCATTGAAAAATGGCCTTTACACTAGACGACCCCCTTAATCTGGAAAAACTCATAGATGCCGGTCTCTTCTCCACTAGATCACTACGGCCATACATTGTTTACACAAAATGCGATATGCAGGAGTATTGTGTGTATAGTTTTAAGTTGAAAATGAACTATACGAGAGCTCATAAGTACCGAAGAAAGTTATGCTATCCGATATGTGTATAGCCGGGCAGTTCTATCCGGTAACAGTCGCTAAATGAATTAGCCTGAATAGGAATGGGGTCGGCCAGTCTGGCTACGCTGGCATCCGGCCTAACGACGAGCGCGATCGCATTCTCTAGCATCGCGAGCCGCAATACAATGCTAGAGAAACAAAAGCTAGTAGCGTACGTTAACACTAAATTATTTATCATTATGTAAAGCTTTACCAGTATGTATATATCCTTAATTTTTTAAACGAAGCCCCACAGCTGAATACTCCTCCTAACACCCTATCCCAACTCACCTAACTCCTGTACAGCAGGTGCGTTTACTATACACAAACACCGAAATCGGCACAAGTCACATCCGGGAAGGTGGCCAGAAAGAATTGGATGAGAAGAGCCGAAGACTTAGCGCAATGCCGCTTATTGGGAAAGGCCTATGTGCAACAGTAGACTTCGGTAGGTAGACGATGAACTACCAGAATTACTAACTCTAGGTCATACAAATATTTGTTCGTGCGTAGATCAACCCCACACTCGACGTACAGAAATCGCCCGCATAAGCACTGCGCCAACTAGGTAAAACGTTGTACGGACAAAAACAAGGGAAAATCGGAGGGCGCTAAATTCGGGAAATATGGTGGAACCTACAGAATTTCCCAGTCTAGTTTTGCAATCTTTTGTGAGTCCCAAAATAGCGTGTGGCCTGCTATCATATTGTATTATAATGCTATTTCTACTGAACATTGCCAGAGTCTTTGTTTGGACTGCTTTATTTAAATTATCCAAGTGCTGACAATACTTCTCCGAATTAAGCATTTCGTAGGGTTTTAAACGCTCATAATGCACCGATCCTCGTGTGTTCCATCATATACACAATATTCTCTTAGTCTGGTTAAGAGATGCAAGGGCTAGGTTTTCCGGATTCACAATATGCCTGTGTCATCCCCAGTTATCATCTAGAAGGGCTCTATTTTGTTCTGAGCAAACAGATATATGTGATGACTCGATCATTCAAATTCTTTTCACTTAATTACTGTGCCACTCCTCTTGAATAATTCCACGCCGTACTGTCTTCTTAAAGTGATCCGAAATGGTTTGTCGAGTTGGATTTGATCTTTTCGCGATGTCCGATATTGTCAGCAAAGGATCTTGCTCCAACATAGCCTTAACAAGATCATCCTCGATCGAAGATGGTTACCCTTGGTTGTTTTTGAATTTTTCGAATCACCTTCTGCATGTCCTATTAAAAACTATACCTTTACCAAACACTGTCAATAAATTTCTACACGCTTTTGCAGCATTACTTGCTTGTTGAAATTCGTATAAAATACTGTTGTTTATTAGTTACCATGGGTACACTATCACTCCATACAGAACACTAACGTAAATTAACGTTATTCTATTTATTTGGTACGTAATTATGTATACGTTAAGTGTTAAAAATAGACAGCCAAACATTAAACCAATTAAACATTTGATTATGTGGCAAAACTTGAAACCGAAAAGTGACAGAACTATCCGGTAGACCTAATATATTTTAAAGTAAAAATCTATATAGTTTACAAGATATTTTGAAATTAATGACTATAATCTGCGTATAATGATATATAGATATGAATGTTGAAGGCGATAGCGTCATAGAACCTAATAAAAACCATCTAGGTGCATAGTTTATAACTTGTATAGCAAGTAGGTCAAAGCTCACATGTCGATTGATATAAACTAAATACCTATACAAGAAACAAAGAGCTCCTATTTAAAATTGTAAAGTAAATCTGAATCTTAAGCCAACAGCTGTAGATACGCAGTATCTGTACTAAGTTCATTAGGAATAAATATATATATATATATATATATATATATATTTGAAGGAAGGAACGAGAAACGAAGTAAATAAAACAGGAAAACCGCCGATTGATTTTACCTACTTTTGTAGTGATGTACATACATCACTACAGGGTTTAAATGATATACAGTCTTCAATGAATTTAATAAATGAATGTATCGTGTTATTGGTGAATGTACTTATATCTAAATATTGAATAAGCTACGAGCTACATAAAACCATTACAATAAGCTTTGAACAAATTGTATACAAATGCCAAACGGTAAACATTTTTTCAATATATAGGCACCTGTTTAATGAATCGAGCTTGTTCTGGAAAAATACCGCAAGCAACAATTTTAATTTTTTACAGATTTTCTTTAATACTCTAAAGTATTTATGTTTTATTTGTAATATTTTTACTATATATAACACAATGTCAAAATTTCGCGGATTCGTCGCTTAAATTGTTTTTCTGAAACATGCATATACATAATCGACAGATAAATTATAACAGACCATGAACTTACCAAAACGACCGCCATACTGAGAATCCAGCAGCTTGAAGCGGCAGGCTCACCGCTAATCCTTCTGGGAAGTTTTGTATACCAATGCCCAATGCCAAGTTCCTGTCAAAGAAACAAAACAATTATTTAGATATATGCACTTTTTTGCAAAAAAACTAGTTCACGCTTAACCATAATCATGCACTATCAAAAAACGATGATATGAACGCATTTATCCAACACTCAACGATTTACAAATCCCTAAAACATTCCTTTGAAGTATTCATGTTGAGTAGACTTTGGGGATTGATACAGTTAATGGAGCTAGAGATCACCTTCGAAACCCCAGACCACCAGCATAACCCCAGTTGACTGTAAAGTTTAGCGGTTAAACTAACGGCAGTGAAATCGTAGCATAAGCTATTGTATGGGTAGAAAGCCCGTTACAGTAGGATTGCTTCAGGTAGTTGCGTTTTGGGTTCAGTGTGTTAGTTACTTAGTAGAGAAGGACTCATTGCTACTTAGGAGTATTCCGCTGTATATGAAGGGGGTAACAGGATAATAAATTTCATCATATTAATGTATTTAAAGTTTTTAGAGCTATACGGGATGTTATGAGCATAACTGAATCAATTATTGACTAGACAAGTGTTTTGTCAAAGCGTCAAAGTGCAAATCTGAACGCAAAAATTATGAACAAGTTCGTGCTAAAATGATAAATACATATATAATGATACTCTGGTTTCCCTTCAATACGAATAAATCTTTCGCCTTTTATATAAAATGATTAAATTTGAAATTAATCCTTTGCTTAGTTGTGACCAAAATACCCTATCTTTTTTCGCAAAGTTGATTGATGTGTGTAGGCTTAATAAAAGTTAGGTCATTTTCGTGTGAATAAACGTAATGTTTCCGTTTTATTTAGCTAGCATAGACATACCAGCTTTGGATGTAGGCATGGAATGACTTCAAGAACCGTGATACCAATAACTTTAGATGTAACGTATGTGTGTAATCGGAGTGTGTATGTATAGATGATAATACAGAATCAAGTTTAACAGAATATTGGTACACACATATAAATAAGAATGTGTACATTAGTTTTTAAATTAACAGGAAAGGTTTACGTTAAATAATTCGCTGTCTTTATCCGAGTAACATTACAGGAGCATGCAATTTAAAGAATAAGGAAAAACGTATTACTAATTTTTACAATATTGTTTGAAATAATGTATTGAAATTGTTCTCTTCAAACTGTATATTGCGAAGAATGATAGAAAACTACAAAGAAGGCAAATTTTTAAAAGTACATTAGACATTTCATATGGTTATAAATGCGAACAATTATTAAGAACGCGGTTTCTTATTATAGGGAACAAACAGATGAGGAGACACAATTATATATCAAGGTAATTTCACTATTGGTATATTCGTTGTGGTCGAAATGTGACCCAAAAATTGGTTAGACGCTTACCTTTTATATGCGATGTTTTGTACACATCTATCATAGCAATTAAAGGAGTAATTAGTAGACAATATTTTAGCACTGTAAACAAAATATTGTATATACGGAATAACTTAAGATATTTGTTACTAGATTGTTGCATGTTCCTAATAAACGTTCGCTGTACCGAATAAAGGTAAAAACGGATATAAGGTGGCGGTAGCACATTCCTTAAGAAGAAGTCCTCTCCCCGCACTGCACCTGCGACCCTCACCGGCCCGCCGCGCCCGCGCCGCCCGCTCTAGGAATGCGATTAACTGTACAACGTAGAGCCTCCGTCACTCGCCGTTAAACTCAACTATTCGTACGGTGCACTATAAAATTACGGGTTTCAGCATATTGTGTAATACCGTAATAGCATGGCTATTTATAGATTTTAATCAAACTCATTATACAGGTGCTTTTTTTAATATGAGCGCTTTTCATGATATATCTCTTAAACCGATGGATATAGTGAGTATTTACATACAGTAATAATTATAATAATAATATATCTTCCTGGGTGAGGAGAGATATATTAGTGGATGTCACTTTGTGTTTATGTCGTGCCCAACATGACCATGTAGCGCAGCTGATCGCCGCTCTGAGGGCACTTACACATGGACATTTCTATTAATTGCCATGCAGTTATAAACGAAGTCACATGCTGGAGTTCTAATCTACTACCACTTGCATTGGCGCGCATGAGTCTTGGCTCCTTATGCACTAGGTAACCACAGCCACAACAATTTTGTAAACTGTAATTTTGGTGGTTAAATCTTTTATTGGCAAATCTAAATTGAGTCATTTTAGTAAAAATAGTAGGAAATTATTATTATTGTATATGTTTATTTATTTTTCTATATCTAAAAAGCTCGAAAAACAATCGTGACAAAGATATCACTAGATAACTTAAAAATACTGGATAAGAGGTAATATTTTTCGTAGTCACTGAATACAATAATTGTATTTAAGTTGTGGCATTAATAGGTTCGGATTCATTACCAAGGTTTAAGAGAAAGGTTTTCAGGTTATTAGGAAATACACACAATATATGACAATGATTAATGACATACAGGATAACAATCTGTGCATATTATTTAGAATTAGAATTTGTTGAATTTATGCTTACACTATTCGTTTCGTCTTTTTAATCTTATTTTTATTTTAAATTCTTAGTATTCTGTCTAATTTTATCTTTTCTTATTGTTATGGACGCTTTTTTTCATGATTGATAATGTGGATTTTTATTATTATCTACATAAAACAGGCTACTCTAATAAATATTGTAGATACCTTAATAGAAACTATACATTTGTAATCGTAATTATGTATGTATTATATGAATGGAATAGTGTATTGAGCTACTGACAATCCTTTGTATGAATAAAATAAAATAAAAGCATTTGTACCTATCGGCATATGTGCGTACTTTTATAAATGAGCACGTAGAGAAATGTTTTCGTATTATGCGAGTAACGGGATGTTCAAGCGCCATGCATTACAACTAAAAGTACTAATAGCGACGTAAACGGAAGCTTCGGGAATTCCTGTTAAAATGGTTAACTTAATAAACATGTGCGGCAGCGCGGGTGCTTTGAGCTCGGTGAAAGCTGCCTGCTACAAGCGGACCATGCGCCAGCAAACCGCTACCGGTGAATTTGACTTTAAGAACAACGACTCTACATTTATGACCGGTTTTTATTAAACTACACTTTTCCCTACATTGAATATCACAGCAATTCAAACATATTAATATTCTTATTTTCCCTTTCACTTATGAAATTCATGTAATCAGGAAGATATGGCTCTCCATATATGTTCTACCCATCAGTGCAACTTGGCCGATTCAAGGATGAATTTTCATTATTAATCAAATAATTCTAAAAGAAAAATGTTAAAAAATAAACATATTTCCTGTTTTCATGGCTTTTAAATAAAGGTAAAATATACTAAGGTTTCTGGATAAGTTAAAATATTAGTTAGAATTAAATTCAAATATTAAACATCTGTAATACAAGGTGTCTCAAAAGTAAGTTCACATTTGCTTATCTTATTACGCGACAGCAACTATTCTCTGGTGCGGACCGTGCGTTGTGCGTACGTGAGTTTTACAAAAACGCTAATTCGGCGACTGTAGCGCGTAGAAAATTCTGCAGTATTCGACATATTCGTCACTTAAATGATGCGCCTAGCACTCGACTCATTGCAAAATGGGTTGAGAAGTTTGAAGAGACTGGGTCAACTCTGGAGAAACCAAAATCTGGGCGGCCAAGAAATCAAGAACAGCCGAAAACGTGGACAGTGTTACTCAGTCTATTCGAGATGATCCAAACCTCTCGATTCGGAAGCGTGCTGTTGCTTTAAATGTGCACAGATGTTCATTATGCCCCATTTTACACAAAGATTTAAAGCTGTACCCGTACAAAATTCAGTTAGTGCAAGAACTGAAGCCTCAAGATGCTGGTCAGAGGCTTGCCTTTGTAAATCAGATGATTGAGCGCTTTCCAACGTTCACCAACATCTTGTTTTCCGATGAAGCCCATTTTCACCTGAATGGGCATGTAAACAAGCAAAATTGTCGTTACTGGAGTGCAACCAAACCAAAACAAAAACATCAGAAACCGCTACATTCACCCAAAGTCACCGTATAGGCAGCGATGTCGGCGCGAGGAATTATTGGCCCTTACTTTTTTGAAGATGGAAGGGGACGCACACTCACAGTGAATTCAGAGCGTTATGTGGAGATGTAAGACGAGTTTTTCGTACCCCAACTGCAAAACTTTCCTGGTTACAACCAAAGAACATGGTTCCAGCAGGATGGAGCAACTTCACACACGTCCAACAGATCTCTGCCTCGAGTTCGAGAAATTTTTTCGAACAAATTAATCTCCTGGCGAGGTGACATAAATTGGCCTCCACGGAGTCCCGATTTAACGCCTATGGATTTTTTCCTGTGGGGTTATGTCAAATCAAAAGTTTACGCTAATAAACCGACTTCCCTGGCACAATTAAAAGAAAATATCCGTCATGAAATGGCAGCCATCATGGAGACTACCTGCCGAGCTGTCATAGGCAATTTTAGTGCCCGACTAAATTAATGCCGAGAGCGCAACGGTTTACATTTGGACGACGTTATTTTTAAAAAATAAATTCCCAATCAGTGTACTTCAATATAAAATAAACATTTTTTCAATAACGCTAAGACTTTTCTTTTAAAAAAAGATTTAAATGTGAACTTTCTTTTGAGACACCTTGTATAAGCTGCATTGGATTCTGTGATACATCGCACAGCACCACACAGTTTTGTGCCTTTTAATCTCTCTTTTGAGGAGTATTGATTTCCACTCTTTCATATAGAGCCCAACTTATATATATATATATATATATATATATATATATATATATATATATATATATATCTCGAACTTTGTAATATTCATTTTGTGACACTATTGTTTGGTATGTAGGGAAACTAGATCTTTTTTACATTTCTTATTATTTTGTTTCGTTATATAATAATTGGCATGTATTTTGCCTTTTAAGGATTTATGTTTTTATTTCTTGTACTTCAAGTAATATAAAAAGTAAATCCATTATTAAAATAGTTTTTTTTTATGTAGCGGTTTACTATTTTTGTTGGTCATCCTTTTGTACTGAAATATACCCCTGTAAATTGTTAGACAGAAAATAAAGGCTTGAGTACTTAAACAAGTTTTTTTGTTCGCTGTTTCATCTATGATACATTCATAGTCAATCCTTGTTTACATCAAATAATGCATTATTGCGAATTTTATTAAAATTGGATGTATAAAAATAGAGATACCGCTTGAACTCTCCATAATATGTAAATCCTTAAATTTACATATACTCAAGTAAACTTTTTTTTGTGCAATATAAAAGTGACAGCACTAAACATAAGTATGTATTTAAATCACTGCAAACGGAGATATTACGTAGTCACCACAGACATAGTAGCGCTCGTGGACTAAATTAGTAATTCTTCAAGAATTGAGGGTAAAACCGGATAGATAATACACTTTTTGAAAAGGCCTTTAATTTTTGAATTATTTATTTATGGTGTATAATAATCTCAAGAAATATAGCTAGTTTAACCATTTCACTTACATTCTGATTCATTTCTGTTGGCCTAACATTTGCAGACTTTGTAGATATTTAATTTTGGCAAAATCTTTTTATTTGGGGATAAATACCCCATCATAAAAATAATAAGTATATATGCCCTATAGAATAAAATCAGCAAAATACATTGTTTTAAGATGTCGTATATGTAAATTTTAGAACATAATTCTAATATAAAACACGAAACTATTAGGAGTACAAATAAGTTCCACCGTTTTGAAAGAGGTGGCATGGCACGAGGCTTAGGGTAGAATTAGATTAGGCTAGAGCAGATAATAATCGGCTTGAAAATTAGGTTGTTCATTCAAGAACAATATAACCCTATCATATTATTAACTTCGTATAAGCATCACTTTTTTTAAGCTACCAAAAATTACGTTGATTCGTGGATAGCCTTAAAAGATAAGGAAAAATTATACTTTATAATTAATTAATAATTTGATTATCGAAACCAGGCTGTGACCACAGTTCACAGCTGCAAACACCATCATGGTGACTCGCTACAGCCTGTCACATTCTGGAATCAGTTTGTAGACATCTAGTTACTTATACATACCTAGAGACGTTCTGTCGTGGTAAAGTTGCCCGGCATGACGACGGCATCTGGCAATAGACTCCGTTGTTCGATTACTCTATACTTTCTGAGATGTAGTGAGGAGGTAATTTACGACCCCCTCCTAGAGAGAATGCTTGCCTGAAGGCCAATCGTTTGCCGGGCCCTCGGAAGTATCTGGATTCCCAGGCCCGACGAAGGCGAAGAGTAGGCAGTGCTGGCACCTCGGTGTTTTTAGTCGGTGCAAGTCCGACACACCGGAGGAGGGGCCCTCACCACTCCCCTGACGGTCCGAAGGGATTTCCATCGGGTTGAAAAAAAAGTATAGATACTTTGTTAAGCTAGTATAACATATATATGTCGACATTTATTTGCAAGCCAGCTTAATTTCGGTTGAGCTGGAATGAGCCTTCAGTTTTCAGCATATTTCATCAATAATTTCTGAAAATTGTACAGATTCATGTAGCCACATTATACTCGTAAACTGAATTCGGTCGGAGTTTAAGTTTATTTAAAGTTCCCAAAGCATTTTATGTTTTTCGTCAGTATCTTTAGGGTTGGGTTTAGAGTCTTGTGAAATTCTTTTAGCTTTATCGTCGTTATTCGGTGGATTGTCTTATATTTCGCTGTTGAAACTATAAATAATCAGTCGTTTTCGAGGTGTTTGACCTTTATTTACTTTTAAATAATTATCAATCAGTACAGTGACATTGTCTTCTACACTAAAATAATGTATTTGTTTCCCCCTTTTCACTTTATTGTTTTGTTCTTCGCCCTTAGTGCCATTATTAATTTTACGGTCTCCTTTTTCTTTGATACTTTCAGTCTTGTCTCCCTTGTCCAGCTGAGTTATTCAGTAAAAATAATTTAACGGGCCTTATCCACAAGAATACATACTTTTAATTACTTATCATATATATATATATATATCGTTTTAATGTTATAATAATGAAGTATTTATAAATTTCATTATTTGAGTAGCATATGTATTGCAATATTTGAACGCTCTATAGGTAATTTTTTCGTGTCCTGGAAACAGCGAAGGCACGCAATCTATTATGTCAATCGATACTAATAGAAATTTTGTAAGTGAATGGAATAATGCTCAGTGCGGACACATCCGAATTCCAATTACATCACAGACGAGTCCATTTCACTTTCCGACCTACCCGGAAGTGAATTCCTAAGCTCAAGCATACGGCGCGGCGTTTTTATATAGTGCAGACAAAATTCTACCTTATAAGTATGTATTGAAAAGCGTCTGTTACGGCTAGGTATGATACACTAGATGGCACGCATGAAACGTCGAAGCGGATGTAAATTTTTCGGCTTTATATTCCAAAAGTAACTTCGTGACGAGGTGATAGAGTGTAAATTCTCTTGCTCACGCGAGAGACTGTCGCGAAAGTAGTGGCCACTTTCACGACACGATGAGGGCGCAAGAAGCGGCTGTGTGGGGCCCTACCGGCGGCTCATTGAGGACACCGTGACCTACATACCAAGGGTCCATTCATGCCGCGCAGCGGTGCGCAACACGAAGGACTTGAGGCCCGGACACTTGAAGCTGACAAATACTGCGATAACGGACTTTCCATCGGTCACTTGCATAATAGCAGTTGTCGCAATCGCAGGTAGATGCCATATCCCGAGGTCGTGCCACCATCACCGCACTTGTTCAATTAGAGCCTCCGCTCCGATACTATGCGCAACCGACCGAATTATTCATCTTTATATAGATAATATATTATGATTTATAGTTGACGCTCTTTATGGATTGTGTTGAAAAACTTATAATTACTACACGAACCGAAGATTTGAACAGACTCTTTATTAAGAAAAAAATCAACATGATTTGTAATTCAAATAAAGATGTGTGTAGATATTCCAACCAAAATATTAAGTATAATTTAAAATCAAGTTAGGATCGGCAATATACGAATAAAAATTGTATACTGATATTTTAATCGCTAAAGATCCGAGCGTACTTTGAGTACAGGCAGCATTCTTTCTTTATCATACAGTATCTGCAACAAGTTTTGTATAGTAAATGACATTTACATAAATTCCTTGGGAAGTACGTTAGTTTAATCCGGGTATCATCGTTGTACACGACTCACCATCCTTTGAGACAGGGAGACCCAACACAAAATATGCAGATTATTAATGGTGATTATAAGTCAAACAGTATAAAGTATTAGTGGTGAAAGTAGTTTGAAAACGTTGGAGATTATATTTAATTGAATTTATCGCGTGCTGATAAAACAAACACAGATTAAACTTTTATAATTCATCAACTCGAGTAGAAGATAATTTCTTTATTAATGATTTGATTGTCTAGTAAGGTTGGTTACACATACATATTATAAAACGGTTCCAGTCATGTAATCCGATGTACTAAAGTACGGTGTGATCAAGTATTTTATTTAATGTATGTGGAGTTACACATACTGTTAAGACTTACAGGTGGAGTAAAAATTAATATGTTTTATAGATAAACACCAAAGCTTTCAGACTAGTAGATGACAACATACGAATAGATAGTATGCAGATAGGTTGTATAAGGTTCAAGATTTAGCAAAGTGAGTTAAAATATTCACTTATATATCAGCAATGGTACTAAACTGCATTTGCTTCTTATGTAGAAAAAAATTACCACATTATAATATATGACCGAAATATATTACATGTAATTAATAACACTGTAATACCTGTTTTATTTTAATTAATAATATAAATGAATCATACCCAGCAGACGTCTGCTGAGGCGCATTGTACGTTTTACAAAATTCAATGATTATGATGATTGGATGGCTTTAATAATTGGCAGTGGTGATAAGTGAATTGTCGAGTCTTTAAGTTAGTTTAGTCTGATGAATATGCGGTGATAGAGGAATTGGCAATATGAGGTGGTTGTGCTAGGTATTGCTGAAGGCGAGAGAGGTGCGGGGCGGCGGCGGCGGGGCGACCGGGGGCGCCGGTTGCTAGACAGCGGGGCTCCGCATGGGAGGCTGCCAGCAACCTCTTGCATCGCTCGTTGTTCACCGTCGCGACAGCTTCATGCGAACATTGCTCCACTTTGATTAAAATTGCATATTAAGCAACACTTACGTGACACTTTAGCAACAAACGACTTAAATAACAAAAGAGAATGTTTCTTGGACTTTACTTATCAGAATGTAATCGAGATCATATGAAAAGCTTTAGGTATCAAGGTAATCAAGACGGCATGCAATTTGACAATGTATAAAACTCCCGATTTTAGATTTAAGACTCCCGACATTTTTGTCTGTCAAACCTTCTAATATAAGCCTATTATTACATAGATCATTTACTATTGTTGGATCAATCGACATTTTTCATTATCATACTGAATATGTTTTCATGTTACCAATAGATATTTTAAACAAAAGAAAGAAGTAGAAGGCAAACAACGATTATAAACATTACCTATGCCTAGACCATTTATATAAGGGTATAACGTATACGTATGTAATATTGTGAAAAGTGTGTTAAAATGAAAGTAGACTACACAGAAAGATAAAAAAAAAATCTTTGATATCTACATTTGTCTTATAG
This sequence comes from Automeris io, assembly GCA_036320925.1. Lineage (NCBI taxonomy): Eukaryota > Metazoa > Arthropoda > Insecta > Lepidoptera > Saturniidae > Automeris > Automeris io. The sequence goes on from JAUDJH010000011.1 coordinate 10,161,046, forward strand.
TCCAGGGTGAAAGCTTTTGGTCCTTACAGGGTATAAATAGTTCCCGAACAGCCAATACGTTGCTAATGTTTTAAGAAAAGGGGAGTTTATTTTGTTTACGTCTATGAGCTTTACCCCTCAAGACCATATAGACATGCGGATAGGGCGTAGAAATGAGGTGATTTAAAGTGTTATCTGGCTGCATTAACACTAGTGTTGCTAATAAATTTATCATACGACAGTTTAGGATGTAAAACGCACTTATGTATATTGAATTTCACCTAAAAAACACCCTAAGACGTGTTATGTGCAGGTGGATGAAACGATGACTGCTAAAAGATTTTAGGTGTCCTGGCAGTCACTTTATGTTGTCGGATTTTATCGAACATATTAACGATGCGATGTAATCACTGTAAAATCAGTACCTCTTAATTTGGTCTGCATAATGAATAGTCTCGGTCGGCCTCGGTTTTTACTTTCACTAGCATTCATATTTTACATCATCTTTGTCTTTCTTTCATAATTTACCATTTTTACGTGTCTGAAAACCAGCGAAGCACGCTTTTGTGCTAGCTGTTAATAACGCTGACTATTGCATTTCAATAGATAATAAATAAATATATCGGTATATCTAGATGTTGTTATAAATCATATGGTAATAAATAATTTCCAATGCGTCGTCAATATCTGTAGTATGAATTCTTCCGGCTCACCTGTTCTGATGGGCGTGCCCCAAGGCTTTATTTTGGTCCCATTTTTCTTCTTAGTATACATTAATGATCTCTCACTGTTTGTTAACAATATCTTTGATATAGTTCTATTGCCTGATGACACATCTCTTCTTTTTAAGGTCGATAGAAATACAAGCAATTACGACAATGCAAATGGGGGTAATGGAAGTGGTATTTAACAATATATTATAGTAAATAATATACTGTTAAATTCTCAGAAAAACAAATGTATAAAATTAACTTTGCCTAATGTATGAAAGCTCATCACTAATAAAATACTTAATAGAGAAAGCGTTAATATTGTGTCAACGGTGTTTTCTGGGAGTAATACTGGATTCAAAATTACAGCGGAGAGCACACATTAACGTCATGTAGAGAAATTTTGCTCGGCTGCTTATGCAGTCAATAAAATCAGGCAACTCACGATATTCAAATAGCTTGACTAGTTTATTTTAGTTACTTCTATAGCGTTACGTCCTATGGTATTTTAATGTGGGGTAAAGCTGCTGATTTAAAAATTGTTTCCATTTTACAAAAGATGGCCATTTCTTGCTATTTATAATTTAAGGACTAAAGTTTCACTTAGATAACGGTTTAAAAACTTTTAGTTATTTTAACATTTTCATCGCAATATACTTAAGCTTGTATTTTGAACATACAACAAAATCGGCATTTTTTATGGCGAGTAGTGATGTTCAATCTATCTAAAATTAATCTAAAATTGGAAATAAACACAATTTATAATAGTTACAACTAATTACTGGCTTAAAAAAGTTTTAAACCAGGCTAGGTATCCTCATATACAATAACATAAAAAAACATTTCAGTTATCTCCATTAAAATTTAAAAGAATAAGAAAATTCACGTTTGTAAAAAGGGATATTATTCCCACAGTGATTGTTTTATTGATAATAATGCGTGTTCGTAATATATTAGGTCCTTACATATGAAATTGGCGTTTTGTATGGGAGGAACAAAAAGTTGAATATTTTTTAATATAATATATTTAATTATTCAAAGTATGAACCATTATTTTCTATGCACTTTTGCCATCTCATAGGTAGTTCATTGATCCCTTTACTAAAAAAACCAGTCGGACGGGAATCAATAAAATCTTTGAAGGCGATTTGGACTGCCCCATCGGAGTTGAGTTTTTTCCCTTGCAAGAAGTTATCCAAATTTCGAAAAAAATGGTAATCTGTTGGAGCAAGGTCCAGGGAGTACGGAGGATGTCTTAGACTTTCCAATTGAAGCTCTTCTAATTTAGTAGCCGTCTGTTGCGCAGTGTGTGGTCTAGCGTTGTCGTGAAGCAGCAGTGGCGTGGAGCGATTGACCAACCTAGGTTGTTTAGCCGCTAGCTTTTCCATCATGGTTTGCAATTGCTGACAATAGACATCAGCCGTAATAATCTGGCCAGATTTGAGAAAACTGTAATGAACAATACCGGCACTAGTCCACCAAACGCTTACAAGTAACTTTTTTGGGGTTAATTTTCGCTTGGGGCAGGATTTGGCTGGCTGGCCAGGATCCAACCATTGCGCTGAGCGCTTCCGATTATCGTAAAGAACCCATTTTTCATCACAGGTAATGATTCGGTTTAAAATACCTTCATTATTGTGCCGGTTTAGTAATGTAACGCAGCAGTCGACGGGCGTTTGCCGGTTTGCTTCAGTCAATTCGTGAGGTACCCACCTTTCAAGCTTTTTAATCTTCCCAATTTGCTTCAAGTGAATTAAAACAGTTTTATCACTAACATCGCAGCCTGCAGCTAACTCGGACGTGGTTTGCGATGGATCCGCTTCCACAATAGCCTTCAACTTTTCATTATCAACTTGAGTCTCAGGCCGTCCACGGGGCTTGTTCTGCAGGTCGAAATTTCCAGAACGAAAACGTTGGAACCAAAAACGAACTGTGTTTTCTTTTGCAACACGACCGCCATACACATCATTCACCCTTCGAGTTGTTTCCGCAGCACTAGTGCCACGGCGGAACTCGTACTCGTAAATAATGCGATATTTTAAGTTTTCCATTTTGTAAAATGAGTGACGCAAACAGAAAAAAACAGAAGAAAAAACAAATGAATGACGATCATCGAAGCACAAATACATGAGTCTATAGCTGTACAAATTTGAATTTGGAATTCCTTACCAAAGAGGAGAAATTTGTGATTAAAGTGGCCAGTACGAAAAACGCCAATTTCATATGTAAGGACCTAATATACATTTTTTTTTTCGGGACCCTTTCCTTTTTTATATTTGTTACATTTTGTCAAAAAGAGCAATTACCAGTTTCTCACTGGCTCGTTTTGATAGATTCTGCTATCCGAACAGGTGGTAGACTCATTTTCTTTGGACGATTCAAAAGCGCTTGGAATTAAGCCTGATACCTTTTTCGCTACGGGTTGTGAATTCGAACCCCACACTGAACAAATTCTTTTATGACTTACAGGTAGTTGTTACTCATTTGAGTGTCTGTACGTGTGAAGTTCTTGTTTGTAAACCCAAACACGACATTGGACTGAATCTTAGTGTGGGGCAAAGGTTTCATTAATCTTTTTTAAAACTTCTTGATATGACATTTGACTATAGAACTATTATTCTTTGCGTGCCGGTAGATTTTTAGAATTATTTTTGCCTTGTATGTGATCGTAACAGCTGTATCTATAAATTGACAAGCTATCTAGTACTTTTTGGAGAGTGTATATTAGAACCTAGAACGGTACCACAGTCGTTCCACTACCTTAATAATCCTAATATATCCTAAAAACGTATTCAATTTGTAACAGGTACTGCATGAATACGCTATCAAGCCAAGTTATTTGCAGCGGTTTAATAAATTCGAATTAAATACATAGGACACAAACGTAATAAATAATTACTTTAAGTAATATATATTTATTGTAAACTGAAATTTATATTTAAGTGGGTAATTTGGTTTAGAAATTCGAGATAATCGCTTTTTTTCTTATTTGCATATTTTCATAGTCTAACCTATATGAAAATGTTCCTATGAGGATTATAAGAAATTTGAATAACTTTCGAAGTAACAGCTCATTTTGTGACGCGTCGACAAGCCAGTTGGCAGCCCGACCGTAGTGGATCAACAATAGGCAGTAAGCGAACTCCGACTGCCAGAAAGGACACAGAGTTATAAAGTCTTTTGTATTCGATATATGCATCGAGCAGGGATCGCCGATTATGAAAAATTAAGTTTAAAATTTTATTAAGCGACTTACTCTGCGCATAACTTGATATCGGCTAAAGTTTTAAACGCGTTATTTCAAAATAATGTGCATGATACCTACAGTTCGACTTAAGTGATTCACTTGAAATTTAGTACAGAGCTTCTTTCTATAATATAAGCATGGCCTATGAAGAGTTTTTTAATACACATTTATTTTTAAATAATTCCGAAAGACGAAAAAACAGAAGCAAGCTTTACTTGTTTTTCAGAAAAATGTTTTTAAATAAAACTCCTCGTTTTGCTGTAACTAAATTATTGTTCCTGAAAATTTTGATTTTTTGTTTTTTTTTAGATCATTAGACGTACTGGAAATCTGTACATCATTTTTTCATGAGCCTCAATTATTCAAATCAATAATTAAAAAGCTCTAAAATTGATACATTTTATGGCGTCTGAAGGAATACCCTTAATTTAGGCGTCTAAACCAGAATATCCCCTTTAGTTTGTGTTGGACAAGTCTCACTAATTCTAATATTATGACAAGTTGCCTTCCCAAACGAGTATTTTTAAAGAGCACGAGAAGAACGATCGGAATGCAATAACCATTGAATGAGAGAGCAATTAATAATCAACATTCGAAAGCGTAAATGATTATATGAGAGCTGACGAATTCCTTAGCCAGGCGAGCGCATGACCGAGCGAGCGCCATCCTCAATAGCAGGACATTAGCTAACTTCACCACGGGACAAATAGAGACGCTGACAACGATATAATATAAGTTTCTCAAAACATTTACTACACATTCAGATCACTAACTGTAAAAAGTAACATTAAAATGACTAATCAAACGAATGACGCTAAAGAATCCAGTAAATGTTAATTATATGTTGGAATTTATTGAAATAAGATTAATTCTTGTTGTGATTATTGCTAAGAGTTGAGCTGGTCGTTAGGGAGAAGTGGAAGGCTCCCACGGACCGGTTCAAGTAAGTGGTCCGTCAACCTCGAAACTCTTTCCCAGCCACTGCAACGGCTGCTATCGACGTTTTTTGGCATTCACACGCTCGCAGTGACGCTACGCTACTTCGCTCGCATTGTACTTATTCACTTTAAGTACATTGCTACCACCGAACGTCTGCTTAAATTAATAACTACTTTATTCGCAAAGAATACAAAGCTACAAATAAGTTTTATGTTTTCCTTTTTTTCCATTTCTATTTTATCACTGTGCTAAAATTTTAAGTAGTAGTTAGTTTAAACATAGCAGTTTTAAAACAATATTATATATCTACAAAATTTCTATAATATTGTTTATTAATTTCATAAAAATAACTTTTTCATAAAAAAGGTCTTTAAAATAAAAAGGAAATTAATTTAAAATCGTAAACTGAAATACATAATTTCAGAATACACAATAACATTTCGGTCTCCGTTTTTACAGATATACGAACATACATAGTACCTCTACCGTTGACATTGTAAGTGCATTCTGTTGAGAGGTACTAGCTGTTTCTTAGTTGAGATGAGCGCCGACATTGCGCACGTCACGCGACCGCATTCCAAAGCCTGAGCGCCTCCATTCATACAGATGGTACCTATCTCTAAGTTATGCTTAGAATTCTGTAAAGCGGAAATCCGCGAACTTAAAAATGAAAACCGTTTATATAATACAGACACGAGTATGTAAACATAAGTCCTTCTTTTTTGAATGAACACGTTTGTATAAATCGGAACTTTACATATAAAAATGAGAAACAAGCAATTTTTTTTTACCCTGGCTCGACTTTGGGACTACAATGCACCTGATGGTAAGTACAGTTTAGTTCAAAAACAAAAGCGCCCACCAAACAATGAAAATCCACTGATAGTCCCGTCATGTCGGCCCACTTATACCACGACTGAAGGTCTCTAGGTATATGAGTTACTGGATATACACAAGCTGATTCCGAAACGTGACAGGCGAAATCGAGTCACTATTACGGTCTTTACACTTGTGTACACAAGTGTAATATATATACATACATATATGTGTGGTAATGACCCCCAGTCGGGCAATCGCCCTACCACCAAACAAAGAAAGTGATTATTGTGATTATATCCCAGATTTAATGAGATACTATTTCATATTCGTAGATACCTTACATGTGCAAATGAAATATAATGCAATACATTACAGTTTTAGCCACTGATTATATGTAGGAAAAGTAACAATGATAAAATATGAATCTTAACCCACCCTCTTAAACTTATTTATCTTCAGGCATAAGATAAATTATATCAGGGGACGTATCTGATATTAGTTATATCTCTTTCGCACGCGTTTTATTGCCATGATGCTAACTCGGTCTAGACCGCGTGATTTTCATTTATCACAGTTCAATACCACTAATCACTAGCAGTTTCAAATATATTACCTATGTCTATTTCTCTTACACTGTTTAGATATATCTTGCTTAAGCATAATTTTAATAGGAGCATTTTCAAAATTATATGACTTTAATACCAGAAGTTTCCGCTTGTTGGCGGGGTGCTAAGGAAAATTTTACCACCTACCAATGACTCTGATATTTTTCAGAACTTTTAGTAACTAGAAGGGGCCGGGTATGTTCTGATATGTCCTTTAAGCTTATATTAGGAAATTGTTAAATTGCAATATTCTTTTATTCTTTTTTTAACTTTACTAAGGGCGGCTTGCACTAACAAATTAAGTCTAGTTTAAGCTTTTATAGACGCTAATTAATCGAAGTACATTAATTCCATCTTAATGATGATTTGAGTTTAAGAGTTGTTACAACTGGGTTTTTATTCAGTGCAAGACTATAAGTACAGTTCAGCGCTAAATAGCATTTTATGTAAGTCTAAACTAGACTTAATTTGCTAGTGCAAGCCGCCCTTAGTCGAAGTTTAATCATGTTGAAAATAATGTAGACAATCATTAAAATTGAAATTATAATGTCTCTGGAAAATATTCGATTCATAGTATATATTTTTGTTGTATGCATTTATCATAAAACACGCCAACTTGTTTTTTTTTAATCCTTACACGACACAGTGACTGCACCATACTTGATGATAAGCATGGTGTAGTCCAAAAAACGCCAACGACTATCGACAGGTAAGAAAATCCCATCGGTAATCACAGCACTCCTGTGCCGGCCTGCACAAATATCTCTTCACGCTATGCTTAAAGAATTCCATATCATAGGATGGTGAGAACACGCTCGCCGGAAGACCATTCCACAGCCCAACGACACGGCAAAACGAGTTAGAGAATTTAATACAATAGTCTACTGCAATAATTAATTGATAAGTCTTTATCATTTTAATTTTAAGACAAAGAGGCAATGACATATTGACATATTTAATAATCTAAAACTAATAACAAATGTGCATATAACTTATTTTTCATACCGAAGGAATAGAATAAAACAGTATAAAACGGTGTTAAACTGTATAAAATGAAAACCGTATTTAAATTTTCACTCATAATACCCCCGAAAATGTAGTCGCCAATTTGTGAGACAAGAATAGAGCATTGTCCCCACGATTCAGCAACGCTTAGTCACATCCGCCTTTAAACATAGCACGTTACAACACTGAGATATCTATAGACCAATGCGTAGGGAGAGACACTCTTACCAAGGAACTTTCTCGATGATTAGGATAATTGTATCTACTTTAAGTTTGTTCTAAAACAATCAAAGATTTATGATAGTCGTCTAATGTAATTTTTTTTGGTTACTTACAGAATCTGTTAAACTTTACATTAATTAGAAATATACACTTCATTATAATAGTAAATAATATACCGTCACTTCTCTTTCGGGATGAGCAGGAATACCTTAATGATAATGCCTACTTTACGCTTATATGTCATGCTCAACCTGACCAGTAGCGCAGCTGATTGCCGTTATTAGGCCACTTACACTTCTATTGAATTGAATTAGATGCGGGTTTCTTCAGGATATTTTCCTTCACTGGTGAATATGCGGTGTCTAAATTAGTACTTAATCTGGAAAAACCCATATATAAGTGCCAGGATTCGAACCTAAGACCGTTAGCATTACCGCTCATGGATACCGGTCTCTTATCCACTAGGCCACTACAGCCACACACAAACACACACACACACACACTTACAGTACACTATGGTAAGGCTTAAGCAGACTTCAGGTCATACAATCTTACAAATATAATTTTGATTGCGCATTCAGATTTAAAATAGGCACTATTCTTTATCCTAAATCAGATCCTAAATTAAAATGGATACCACTTAATTTTTATATTCATAAATCTTAGTATTCAATGTATAAAGAAGTGATTGGAAAACTAGGACCACGTTTTATTTTGCGTTGTAAAAATGTTTATACTGTGAGTGCTGTGGTGTGTTGCGGCTATTTAAATGATCAAACACAACCCACAGGTAAAAGGAGTAACATACTGCCTTCGACAAAGACACTACGGGGCTCCAGTTTGCTCGTGTCTACAGCCTTTTTAACCAGGGCGAAACGTCGAGTTAAATGTTTATAGTGATAGGGCGATTGTCCGAACTGGATCATGACCACAGTACACAAGTGTAAAGACCGTCATAGTGACTCGCTTTAATCTGTCATATTTCGGGATCAGCTTGTGTATATCCAGTAAGTTATATACTTAGAGAACTTCAATCGTGGTATATGTGGGCCGACATGACGACGAAGACTATCAATAGATTTTCATCTTCACTATGTCACTATGTCGAGCCAGTATAAAAAAAGTCAAACGCTTATTATAAAAATAGAACGCGGATATTTTAAGTGTATTATATATTGCCTCTTTATAATAGAAGTATAGATATAGGATGACATAGATACAGAAATATGGATTGTAAATAAATTAATACTAAAAGAGAGAATAATAACTAAGTAATAGTCCATATAATTGGAAGCTATCATAGTGACAACTCAGGCAGTAACAATTATCTAGTATACGTATTGCACAATGAATGTTTGCGCCAGTTTTGTTTTATATAACGATTTGGAATGTTGCCAAAAATGTCACAATAGGGAGAAAAATGTAAACAGAGTCGTATTTTAATATAAAAATAAGGTCGTCTCGTCTCCTGTTTGTGAACAATGACTATTGCAAAAAATATTACTCAAAACAAAAATCATCAACATAGGGTTTTTTTTTTAAAACCAAGGCGCAATCAGACTTGCGTGAAAATAAATCACGCAGGTTCATATCTGTGGTACTTTACCTATGGGCTCATTATTTAAATCCACATTAGTTTCCGAGTCAACCTTAAAACAAGTATATAAGTTATTTATTTAGTAATTTGTACTTTTCCTGTTTTCGGAACAGAAAAAGTGACACTTAAAACTGTGTTGGAATAGAGGAAAGTGTAAATTATGTGCAACAGTTACCACCCTGCTGAGACCGACAGAAATATAATGAGATTGTATTTGTTTATAAGTTATTACTTACTTACACACAAATTAATTATAAAGAGTATGGACTACCATGGACTTGTGTATATACGTATTATATAAAATATTCGAATATTCATTGTTATTTGTACCAAATAAATATGATACTATGCATAAAAGCTTTATTCTTAGTTATTTAACGTAATAATAAATAGCTCATTTGTCAATACTAACCTCGACACATTTGCATTTAAATATTTGAAGTTTAATGCAAATAGGTATTAATACGTAAGTATTCATTGATCTTGCATATCTTTAAAGGATATATAGCTTTTTACATTTGCTTAGCATGGCATCTATTCACGAACATAATTCAGTGACATTAATATTTAGCCCTTTGTCGATAACATCATCCAAGCAAATGATGTCATTCTGTGCATGTGCGTACTGCCGCATAGGTTTAGAGATCAACGGTATTATAGAGATACATGACCGGCGCCATTGCGGATATCCTTCGGCAAATGCAGCATTCCGCGCGAGCCTTAGCTCTTGCTCAGCGTTCGTACTGTGCGATCAGGCGAAGGGAATCGTACACATATTGAACAGGTGATTATGAATGGAACACGTCATTACACCTACCTGTGAACATCCTCGTACTGGCTGGCCCGTGACAGATAAATACTCATCATTTACATAAACCCAAACAATTTTTTCATTATATGAAAAAAAAAATATCTACCTTTGAGAATGTGAAAAAAGTATTTACTATATCTCTAATTGGTTCTGAATGGTAATGAAGCAAGTTTTAATGGTATCTATTAAAATTCCAGTTTTTGCCAAATTGTCGTAAAGATTCCTTAAAAGTAACTAAATATCCGCCAACTCGTTATCAAATTAGTTAGTTTACAAAAATGGGAAACAAGTTGCAAAATTATTAATATCCTAGTGTGGTAAAAATGAAAATACCCCTTCAATATAATATGGAAAGCTTGTAAACAAATAAAAAAACTATATAATTTTTGTAAAATATATTAAGAATTAATATACACATATATTGCATTTACATTTCAATTTAAAATGATTATATTTACCTCGTCAAGGAAAATAATTAATCATTTTGTCGTATTTGTCCAAAATATTTCTCATTTATAATAGTGTTATATAAAATAACATTGTGCACCTCCAAAACAAATTACTACAACTAGGAAAATATTGCATTCCCAACAAAATCGATCAAGCGGCTGTCACCTACTGTCTATTTGCCAGGTACTGTATTAGTCATCCATTCATACTACCAAACATGGCTGGTAACGGCATCATACCGAATTGGTCAGATTTACTCACCAACAAGACTGAATATTAATAACATTTACTCATACCTTACTTGGAAAAATGTGCATATAATAAGAACCGGCCCCAGTACGTAAACAAACCTGAGTCACGGACCTACCTATACGTGAAATAGTGACTTATTCAAGTAGTAAGGACGGATTATCCTGTTCAGACTATTACAACTCAGTTAACGATAGCGATTAGTACTTTAGACTAATGCTCATCACAGTCGATTTAGTTGTAAAATTAAAAAAAAAAAATAGTGATCCTAACAACTTAAATATTATGTTTATCTATCATTATGCCGATTTCCTACTAGAGAAGGCAGAGAGAGTGGATCTCCACCTCAAACACATTTGCAAACTTATTCAGCTTGTTTAACATTAACAATCCTTTCTTGCACTTCCATCGCATCTGCATACTCATGACCGAACCCTAGGATCCTCTTTATTTGGTCTTTGCGGGTAAGTCTGTGCTGCCCTCAGCTCTTACTTCCACAATATTATGTAGATAGTATTTATATAGATTTATAAAGAAAAATCTTTGTGGCATTCACTGTTGGGATAAATTATCATGCCATCTATTCACGACAACTTTAAATGATAACTAATGAAATAAAAATACAACAAAGATTCTTTTTACCTATATTATACAAAAATCTATGATTAATGCATTTATCCCATTTTAATATTAGGTCCTTACATATGAAATTGGCGTTTTTCGTACTGGCCACTTTAATCTCAAATTTCTCCTCTTTGGTAAGGAATTCCAAATTCAAATTTGTACAGCTATAGACTCGTGTATTTGTGCTTCGATGATCGTCATTCATTTGTTTTTTTCTTCTGTTTTTTTCTGTTTGCGTCACTCATTTTACAAAATGGAAAACTTAAAATATCGCATTATTTAAGAGTACGAGTTCCGCCGTGGCACTAGTGCTGCGGAAACAACTCGAAGGGTGAATGATGTGTATGGCGGTCGTGTTGCAAAAGAAAACACAGTTCGTTTTTGGTTCCAACGTTTTCGTTCTGGAAATTTCGACCTGCAGAACAAGCCCCGTGGACGGCCTGAGACTCAAGTTGATAATGAAGAGTTGAAGGCTATTGTGGAAGCGGATCCATCGCAAACCACGTCCGAGTTAGCTGCAGGCTGCGATGTTAGTGATAAAACTGTTTTAATTCACTTGAAGCAAATTCGGAAGATTAAAAAGCTTGAAAGGTGGGTACCTCACGAATTGACTGAAGCAAACCGGCAAACGCGCGTCGACTGCTGCGTTACATTACTAAACCGGCACAATAATGAAGGTATTTTAAACCGAATCATTACCTGTGATGAAAAATGGGTTCTTTACGATAATCGGAAGCGCTCAGCGCAATGGTTGGATCCTGGCCAGCCAGCCAAATCCTGCCCCAAGCGAAAATTAACTCCAAAAAAGTTACTTGTAAGCGTTTGGTGGACTAGTGCCGGTATTGTTCATTACAGTTTTCTCAAATCTGGCCAGACTATTACGGCTGATGTCTATTGTCAGCAATTGCAAACCATGATGGAAAAGCTAGCGGCTAAACAACCTAGGCTGGTCAATCGCTCCACGCCACTGCTGCTTCACGACAACGCTAGACCACACACTGCGCAACAGACGGCTACTAAATTAGAAGAGCTTCAATTGGAAAGTCTAAGACATCCTCCGTACTCCCCGGACCTTGCTCCAACAGATTACCATTTTTTTTTCGAAATTTGGATAACTTCTTGCAAGGGAAAAAATTCAACTCCGATGGGGCAGTCCAAATCGCCTTCAAAGATTTTATTGATTCCCGTCCGACTGGTTTTTTTAGTAAAGGGATCAATGAACTACCTATGAGATGGCAAAAGTGCATAGAAAATAATGGTTCATACTTTGATTAATTAAATATATTATATTAAAAAATATTCGACTTTTTGTTCCTCCCATACAAAACGCCAATTTCATATGTAAGGACCTAATATATACAAGTAAGGAACCATGAAATGTTACTTTCTTGCGTTTTATAAGATGATAAAATGTAACAAAATCGTTGATTTTTTTAAAATTATTTTTCTGATTTATATATACATGAAGACATATACATGAGGCTCAACGACCAAAGATGGACACTAAAAATCACCTTGTGGGGAGACCCACAAGGTAAAAGAGGAAAAGGGAAACCTATAACCAGATGGGATGACGAAATCAAAAAAATTGCAGGCCCAAGATGTTGTCAAACAGCCCAAAACAAGGATGTTTGGATATCCTTGGAGGAGGCCTTTACCCGCTAAGGGATTCTTGACTTAGTTAACATTGATTTAGCAGTTAAAATTAAATGTAATTAAAAAAAAAGCACAAATAAAGGCTTTTTTATTTTATTTTATATACACGAACGATATGATGTGTTACCTTCTAAAAAGGCTACAATCTTATAGTCATAACAATTTTTTTATTAATCTAAGAAAAAAATATATAGAGATATTATCAAAATTTTAGAATCAATTTACTTTAACTCGATGTGGCCACCTTTTGCCATGGCTTTGACCTTCAGATGGTTAAAAAATGAGTTGCGGACTGCACGAATGTGATCCTGCGGTATATTGTGCCATTCACGCCCAATAGCTGTCTTTAGCGCATCCAGACTGGTATATTTTTTAGTCCTCAAATTGCTCTCTAAAATGGACCAGATGGAAAAGTCCATCGGATTTACGCCTGGGGAATTCAAAAGCCATTGCGTGAACGAAATTTAACGTGAAACACGATTTTCCAGGCATTCTTGATTCAAACAAGCTTTGCGAGCCGGGACAGGGTCTTGTTGAAATGTCCACGGCCTACTTTGAAGTGTTTGCATGCCCACGGCTCCAATGCAGCTTTCAAAACATTGCCACCGTCATGAAGAACATGACGAATCAATAACAATTAAATATTTTTCTTCTATCTTAACTGTTAAATATACTGTTTGAAATGCCTTCGTGCGCGTTAATATTGCAATATGTAAATGATCGCAGTGGCGACATTCACCTAAAATAGATTTCAGTGAACGGCAGTCGAGCACAAAGCAGACTACCTTTTACACGAGGCGGAAGTTGGCCGTGTGCGATGTCGGAAAGCGCCGCGCGCCGGAAGATGCGCATCGACAGTGCTCTAGATGCACTTTTACGATTTCCTGTGAGCCGGCGCCGGAAGTTTGCTTTGCAAGCTAAATCTACACACTCAATCAGCACGATTGTTTTAACGTTATTCCGTGTTTACAATATTACAATGATTTATACATCGAATACTGGAAACTTTCGACGTCTAATGATATTAAATGTACTCTATAGACTTATACACGAAAAGTAAAACATGTATCGCAATGTCGGCTAAAATATTGTAATATTTCTATTGGAACAATGAAAAATACTCTAAATACATATTTAATCTGAGCAAACGTAACAAACGGACAAAAAAAAATGGGAAAACATAATATAATCCTCTCAGTTTGATCATAATTTTGATAGTGTCTAATTTATTTTTCTACGCCGTGAACACTGTGCAATATCGTAGCTGATCCATGTTTTCTGAGCAACGCATAAAGTACATATCGACATATTTTTTTAAACGCAATGACTTCCTTACCAAGGTTCCCGACGATTAGGCAAAATTCCCTTAAATTAAAATATATATATCGGAGTGAGAGCGTCTAAATTGTTATTAATTGAAACGTTAAGTTTAGTGCCTGGATGGAATCAGAGATGGCGTTGCAATCGTAATCAATTATTGCATTTGGTACAAAATTTAATTATGAAATTGGCAACACTTAATTATGGAGAGTTGGTCGGGATTTCTCATTTTCGAAGGGATTCATATTTGGACGGTCGCAACGATTGGACGCATCTCGGAGATCGTCGCGTTTCCTTCCTACAATGAGTGATGAAGAAAATGCACGTGGCGCCCTGACAGGCTGTATCCCGTCATGTATATACAAAAGAGAGAGCAATCGTATTTCGAATAAATACCGGCTCTTAAGTAACTTATAACTAAATATGTTACCGTAGCGGAACAAAGTTTTTTAATGAATAACTTTGGTAACGTAGATTAATAACCTACGAATAATATACTCAGTTCCCTAATTAAAATAATAATTTTATACACCTTAATACTACAACATGCTACTTAAGCCGGGATGAGGGAAAAATTAGAGGGAAACAAAACTTTATAACGATCACAATTTTCACAATCAAATTTCCCATCTCGCAAAACGTTAGAAGTATATTGTAGTTTATATGAAGAAAACGTCTGGGAGATTCCATTCTCTGAATTTGAATTATATATAAAAAAAAAACAAACCTGTCAAGTGCGAGTGAGACTCGCAATCCAAGGGATCCGTATAAACTTGTAGGTTTAAAAGTTTATAGTAATTACGACAATATTTTTTGGGATGTAAATATTTTATGTTTTTCTGATTATTCCCTTATGCTATTGGTATAAAACATTGATTTTTGCCAATTTCATGATTCATGTTCAACGGGAAGTGTCTTGTTGATTTTTTTCCCTTGCGAATGCGGGCTAAGCTAGCGTATATTTTAATTGCGTTGACTTAGATGTTAGATTTTTTGACAGCTCCGAGGGATTACAAGCCACGGTATTTGACAATAATGTCAACTTGTTGTTTCCACGCATTCCTCGGTAAAGGGTTTTAACAAATACAGACGGGCAAAGAAGTGATCCTACGAGGAGTTTCTTTCAGTGGCAGATCCAGAATTATTATTTGGGGAGAGCTTGGTCCAGTGTCGGTGCGCTTTATTAAAATAAACACTAAAATATTAACACAAATAGATATAAAACATAATATTTATATAATTTCGGGGGCTTTGGTTTCTTAGCCTCTGCCCCTACTCGATCCACTACTAGTTACTTTTTGTTTCTGAGGTATGGAACCCTAAAAATTAGAACTCGTCAGAAAGGTGAAACAGTTATATGATCGATAAATGATGGAATTTATCGAGTTAGGTAGCGTGCACGTGCTCCGAGGGATACACGAGCGCAATTTGATGTGGAACATTGTGAATGATATCAATTACTGGGTTTAGGACACAGCGCCGGATACGTTAGGCACGCATACATGCGTCACGAAGCCGCGCCCGAAGCCCGAGCGCACCGATCTAATTGCCTATTCCTACTGAGCGCGTGTTGCATTCAAGCAAACAATACATGATCATGACGTGAACTGCATCAACGAATTCACGATGGAAAATCTGGTCAAATCAAGAAGGAATTAATGAAAGAACAATTTCCTACATCAACAAATAACAAGTGTCATTATTAAAATGGTTATATATAATGAACCAAAAACGTCCTTCGAAATCTGCAAGCGTTGATTTTCAGTAGATAATACTTTTTATTATTTTAATAAACACCTTATTGAGTCAGTGCTTATCTTCGTAAGTGACCCTTAAATGGATTTCACTCCGGTTATCTGTACATTATAAATCGTAAAAATCGTCCTGCGATCCTACGTCCTATTTGAATCCGTGAAAATATGAGCCTAGAAAACTCGGATTGACTTTGGATATCACTTTGCGAGCTGCCTTTGATGCGAATTCAAGAAATATGAATATAGCAGCTCCTTAAAGCTGGTGCAGACAATGCCGTCGATGCGCCGGTAGCCCCGCTCTGCCACCGCAACGCAAAGGTTTATTGCTATGGTGCACAACAAGATGCGTAGCGACGCTACATAAAAATGTATGAGAAAAGACAATATAGTTCCATCATCGCAATGCTTTCATACCCCTCCGCCTCGTCAGGCGAAGCGCAAGTCCGTTAAGCATGCAAGACGGTGCCACAATACACCGTGTGCGTACCATGGATCTTTTTGGTATGTAAAACGATGAAGCGATGGCGCTCTGTCGCCGCCACAACGCATCGTGTGTCCCGGCTGTTACAATCACTATGAAGCATTACGTCAACACGACGGAAATTCTACATAGTTCTGACTTGTTTTGGACGCATTACACGAGTTTTCATATAATACTGTAGCTATTTCGGTTTGACAATATTCGGATCTGAATTAGAGATTAACGGAATACGGATGTAGTGTTTAAATTACCATACAAATATGGTTACTTCGGAAAGTATTTTCCTTGATTCGCATCTGACGCAGTGCGTAACTCCCCTAAAATAGCCAAAATTTATTTGAAGACATTAAATAAGGCTGATTGGGATCGATAGTTTAGAGATTATATTAAACGTAAATTAACAACCCAAAGAACACCGAGATGGGTCGACGATATGGTATAAAGGCCGCGGGGAATGCTTGGATGCGATTGGCATAAAACTGATGATGGTGGACCAGTATGAGGGAGGCATATGTTCACATGAACAGTTGTCAGAAACAGGCTGTGAATAATGCTGATGAACGCGAATCAAACATATTCAAAATTAATGTCTGTTTGTTCCGATACACCAAACGAAAACAACTTTCACAGTTTTAAAAATATATTTTCTAATTTTATTAATGTCGGATAGACGTAAATATAACTATAGATGGAATTTTCCGTATTAATCACTATTATACATTGAGGAGGGTAGGTAAAATGATAAGTTTCCGTAACATTAAGAGCTTCACTATGAGTATCCTATTCAAATTAAACGGCGTGTTTTATCAACCTGCCATAGATAGTCGCTAGCACAAGTTTCTAACTATAAACAAGCAGCTAAATATTAAAGCGTAATCTTTAAGCGCACGCCCTTTTTTAGCTATACTGATTATAGTATTTTAAAAAGCCAGTTTTACTTTATAAAATAATAGGTTGTTAGTCATACAGATCAAATTCATAATAACAATTTTGTTTTACTTTTATTCATAAAATAATAAAAAAATAATCTTTGTCCGGAAAAGTGAAAATATAAATTGAAAACATGAATATGATTGGTCTAACACAAATTTCCATTATTTCTGGAAAAAATGTTTATTTATTTGTATTAAATATTGTTACAAAACAGCACGGCGCACTGCACCGTTCTGTAAGGTAATTCGTTCAAACTAGACAAAAAAAATGTCAATACCATACCAAAGAGAAGTGTTTTAGAAAGTATCGCTTTAGTAAAGAATTCGTTATGAAATAGCATGAAAAGGTATTGTTTGTGCCGGTAGAGAAAAAATGAAAAAGCAAACAGTTGCGCATTCCATTGGCTAGTACATTCCAATGGGGTCATGCACCACACGGTGCGCGCGTACGTAAAAACAAGTGCAATGCTCTGATCGAGTCCAGCCCTGCCTCGGCCGGTGCCTTCGCACATTTCATCTAAACCTACAACCATCGCAAAATCAAAAGACGTTTCATCTACTGCTAGTTACGTACGTATAATACGCATATACAAGAATTAAACATTTCCTCTAAATTTTATTGGCCCTCTTTTTACTAAGTTTTACGATTACATGAAGACTATTTATTTGCAAACATAATAAGTTTGAAAACCATGCAGATTAGAGGGTTATCATGTCGCTCAACAAACTCTTCTTATCACTCCTCATCTTTTATTGCCTATAGGTAATTAGGAGACCAATCATACTGTCGCCCAATTAAAGTTTGAAATATGCGAAGCGTTAAATATTTTATAGTTGTATATAGACTAATAAAAACGCTGGTTATTTTCGAAACACTCGTCAACAATACGAATTGGATTGTTAATTTTATTTTAGTATATTTTATCATTCCATTGTGCAGGGAAAGCGCCAGAAGCTTTGGCGTGCGGCAGGCCGGTGGGTCGGAGGCTTCGCAGGAATGCGGCCGGACGCACGGGCTCGCATCGTTACAGTACAGACCGCCTCCCTCCCGACTCGTGCCTCACACCGCACTCGCATATTCGTTACTTACATTACTTTGTATAAATAAGTACAAAGTATAATTATTGATTATTAGGAAAGTGTACACCACGCCGCCTTTATATAGATCACAACTGTTTGCTTGTAAACTTTCACATATATAGTTTGAGATTATAAGAGTTATAAGCGAACGAGGGGTATGCGGAAACATACTAAGTGGGTGCAGGAGAAAATGCCATAAGCGCGAGGGAATACATACGTACTTTATCAGTTATGTTTCTTTCTCAGATCGCCATTTACATAAACAAAATCATTCATGTCTGTTTATGTATGGTAGACATACCACAATATGCCACTGAAGTTTATGAATGGAAAATTTATGCATCCAAACTACCTAATATTTTTTTGGAGATAAGCTGTCATCCAGATCAAACTCGAACATTAAGACGTAGACAATATACAGGATAGACAAAAATCAGTCTTATTTTGATATAAACAGAAAACGCTATACGTTTCAAATTCCTCTTGGGTATAAATAGGCACAATAATTATAGCCTTTTTTGGTATCCCGGGGAACATCCTGCATCCTGCATCCACCTGCAGCGACCCCGGTGTGTCAGACTACTGCTGACTACTATAAAACCCCCTGGGTGTCTCGCTAAGCGCTCTACCTGGACCTGGGAAATCAAATTCATACAAACGCGCGTCTGATACTTCGCACTGCCTCCCTCTCATCCGGGCAGCAGACTTCCTAAAGTCTACTACCCGGCTATTGTCACCGGGGATGTCGCACTCGCTCTGAGCGAACGCGTCCCTCCGGCGACAGTGCCTTAGCCGCCGAATGGCCAGAGAAGATGATCCTCTGATCCTTTCAGAGACCTCCTTCTGCTTAATCCCGACCTTGCAGAAGGATACAATAATTATAGCTATTAATTAACTGCTCTTTACTTCAAACACAACGGAATTTTATTATCTGATTTTCATGTCAGTTCCTAAACGGCAATACAATATGACAAAATACATCTGTCCATCAAGCGTCAGCCGTTTGCGAGTAATTCGCATCAATACAATTGAAAGATATGGCATGCATGATTTGACATAAAGCAAATCATGCCGTTTTACTTTCTGAGTATAACATTTTAGTTTAAACTATGATCTGGCTGTTAGAATACAGTAAATAGTCTATCTGCTATAATTAAATCGTTGTCTATCTATTAAAGCTTCTGTATATACATATAATAAGCTGTAGAATTTTGGCTATTTGTTCAAGCATTAGGGACAAGCTACGTTTTTTCGCATGTGATGAACCATTATAACAATTCCGTGATCAATAAATATTGAGACTACATAAAAAAAAAACATATATATGCCTTACTTAGATCTTTTAACATGAGTACCAATCGTTATACTGCCTCATTTATATAAACTGGGCTCCTTGAACCAGTTCTGTTCTGCATTGAAAGGGTACAATATAAAACGGACCAAACAGCACCGAAAGCCGTGAAAGGAGCGAACGCCGGCACATTCCTGAACGTCGAATCGTAAATTAAAGAAGCGCGAGCGGCGTCGGTGCCGGGAGGAGCGCTTGTTACGATATTTGAACAAATTCCCGCCGGTGTTAATCTGCATAATAACAGCGGCAGACACAAAGCGGTTGCCGACTCCCATTATGCGCGGGCGCCATCCGCGGCCCGCACGCCGCTCCGCACGCATTCCCGTCTTGCGCCCCATAATCACCAACCTCAGATATGTTGCTATCCTCAATTTAGCAAAATATAAAAAAAAAATGTCTATCGTGAAATGTTCGATCTCGTCGTGGTATGCCTGTAGCTTATGACTTTCTGTACCAATTTTACAATTTGTATCGTGAAATGTTCGATCTCGTCGTGGTATGCCTGTAGCTTATGACTTTCTGTACCAATTTTACAATTTGTATCGTGAAATGTTCGATCTCGTCGAGGTATGCCTGTAGCTTATGACTTTCTGTACCAATTTTACAATTTGCAATGTCAAAACATTGTTGTTGAACTAGAATGGATACCATCATCATATATTTAATAACGACATTGTTAACTATTTAGCAAATATAGCATATCTGACGATGAGGATCTTCTACTGTATGTAAACCCTTGAGCACAAAACTTATTTCAATAGCTAGAGTTTAGTTAAGCTTTGTTTCTACATATGGAATACTTATTTCGAAGATAATTCTCTTGTCAAGAGTATGTGGTCCAAAACATCTCACGAAGTCTGTGGCAATTTTCTTGGTGGGACTATGCCAGCCTCTCTAGAAGTCTTTTAGTAGCGGCATTTAGGATTCGATCGGGACATATTCCTTTAAACGGTTATTATTTTTTTTATAAAAAAAAAACTTTCTGAGCTATTTAAGATAATTGATGAAATTTATCATCTCCTTTGGGCTATGAAATGTTGAAGAGAAGACTTTTCTCAGGACTGGCGAAGAATTGGAGGAATTAACATTTTATTGGGAGAACCAACGTCGGTTAACGCAAAAAGAATATACGGATTTATACAATTGTCACTTCGTTACAAGGGATTTTAAACAATACGAAATACATTACAAGGCTGGCATAGTCATCAAGGATGCACTAAAGCCTCATCAACGTATTTGACTATAAAACAAACACGAATCAGATATTTAATTGTAGCTAGTACACTTAAATTAATGTTCCGCGGAATAACCCTTGCACTTGATCTGTCTCAAGTAAGATTTCTCGTGCTGGATGAGGCCACCATAAGTCGCGTAGCAAATTGTATTGAAAGTCCTTTGAAAGGTAAGAATTCTTAAGTTCAAAGTGGTAAGAAACTATCTATTACACTACGTTTTTTAGATGTCATATGACAAGTTTCACTTAAAAAAATACCGCTCAGGCAGGGGGTTTTGAGTGCGCTGGACTCATTTGCATTTGTTACTTCTTTGCTATGTGGTTAACTGGACATTAGTGGTATCCACAATGTAGAATTTAAGCTGTAACTTTATTTTTATACAAGCGTGACCAGAAGCCTCTAAATATTTCCGCATAGTTTTTTTAATGTCTTCAAATAGCTGAATTTAAACTTGCTTATGCCTGATCTGCATTGGAAAGTCTTTTGAGATAACTTTTAAAATAAATACATAATATAATAAACTTTGTAGCCTAGGATTAACAGATAAGCTTATCTAGAGCTTATTTTACTACTAAATAATACTCAATAATAAAAAAGAGTTGTAATAGAAAATTCAGTATGCAATGGAAATATTTTCAATCATTATCTCATTGAGCATACAAATAATGGACTTCTATTAAACAACATTCTATGCCAGCTCTCTGCAGGTACACTAAGAAGGGCAGAGGCTATGTTTTCTGCTAGCTTAATTGATTGAATTATCAATTGTAGTCTAACGACCTGACCCTAATAAATCCTTTAAAACATGGCTTAATTATGCATTTTTTTTTGGGAGTTGAAGCTGCTCGCTTCCGTAGGCTTTACCCTAATTTCCCTACACGTGACTCCTGGGTGGTGCTAAACGAGCAGCAGCGAGGTGGTAGGGCGTCGGTGCCCGTCTGGATCGCGACCACAGTACATGGGTGTAAAGCCCGTCATAGTGACCAGTTTTGGCTTGTCGCGTCAGCTTGTGTATATCCAGTAACTCGTATACCTAGAGACCTTCAGTCGTGGTATATGTGGGCCGACATGACGATGTAGACTATCAATGGATTTTCATCCTTTGATGGTCGCTTTCGTTTTTGGACTACACTCTACTTACCATCAGGTACTCTGCTGTCAATTTGTCGAGCCATGGTAAAAAAAAAAACAAAAATTCTAATATAACTTTCTGTATCTATACATAGTTGATTATTTTGAAAACCAAGACTAGCGTTTTTTTCTTTAATTTTTGTCGGCAAACATATAGCTCACTTGATGTTAAGTAGTTACCGGTGCTAGGGATAACTGCAATACAAAAGGATTTTTTTGCTTTGTCGACCTATTAGAACTTAATTAACTGATTTCTTAAAAATTCATGTCATAGACCAGAGTAAGTAACTTGTAAAGTAACTTTAGTATGTAACATTGATAGAGTAGTTTGAAAGATAATACACAAAAACACCACCAACAACACCAGTTAATTATCAACACACAGTATGGTAAAACTTTTATTTTCTACCCTGGTACACCCTACGATCACTGACACTATTTGTTTACTACTACGCCAAAACGACACGAAACGAATGTCTGCGAAATTTTCATAAAGATATTATTTATAAAAAAAAAACACCACGGACAACGTGTAATTTTGAATGATTCCAGTAAAAAAAAAGACTGGGGAGACGGCGAAGACTTGTCAAAAGATGGTGGAACTCGCGCGCTCCGAAAGTATGAAATCAACAAGAAGTGATCCTTCAAGTACTTTTTAGCAAATTACAGGCAACTGGTTAAGTTTTACGTTCCTCCACAGCTACTTTTACTTTTGTGTCGTGAGTACATTTTCAAACATAAATTCAACATACTTAACACAAACACTCAAACGCTACAACTACCATAATTATTTCGTGCATAGAGGAAGCTTCGCTTTTAGGGTAAGACCACATTATGTCGTAACGTACCCACATGGCTTGAATAATAAGAGACATAATTGACAGTTAACGTTTTCGAATAATTCCGTTGTCGCTTAGTGTGGGCTCATCCTTATGGATGCCTAATATTTATTAGCCCATAATTACGATACACGAAACCAAGTACGATTTGTATTTAGCTCAACGCTGTCTGTCTCATTATTTTATCATAACTTGCAACAGTTAATCGGTATTAAATTAATTAAACAAACGTGTGCTCGTTAGTGCCGCAATTAGTTATGTAATAACCAAACGGCGAACTATATAGCAAACAGAGAAGCCGGGAACAATGGCACTATGTTATAATATTAAAAATACTTGTTAATATTTGATAAGAATTGATTGTACCAGTTTACTTTTAAATTTGAAACTAAGATTGTACAGTAACACAATAAGGTGCCGTCGGGACACTACACTATGATACTTTTAATTATTTAAATTTCAGATGAGAATTGGCATCCATGTATTAAGAGCTAACAAGAGCTGTTTTGCAGTGACATTTCCAGACTTTTATTTATCAAGTGCTTACTATACTTAGCAAGTAGGCAGTACAAGTTGATTACGACGCTCCCGCATAAAGCAGATACAGCAACTACTGTATTAGGTTACCACAAAATACTGATTCCGAAACCCAAATAGCCTACACCCCTCAATATGTTTTTGTATTTTCTTCTTATCTGTATGTTAGTTTATTTAAATTTTTAGTTTTAGTTACTTTGTGGCGAAATAAATGTATTTCAATTCATTTCTTGCTGAGTCGTTGGGCTGTGGAATAATCTTCCGGCGAGCGTGTTCCCACCGTCCTATATGAGGTCCTTTAAACAAAGCGTGAAAAGATATTTGTGCAGACCAGCATCATCACTACGATTATCGATAGGTTTTTTTTTGCTGTCGATAGATATTGTCGTTTTGGACTGCATCATGCTTATCTTCAAGCGTGGTGTGGTCACTGTGTCGAGTCAGGATAAAAAAAGTCATAATTAAATTCTAGGTTTAGTCTAATTTTTTTTTTGGAAAAGTTTTGTGTGACCATTATAAATATTGGAACATCGGATACGAGATACAAAACAATACTTAATATTATAAATACGATTAAGTTGAATTTATAGAATACAAATAAAAATTAAGTGTTTCATAAATGCCGATTTTCCAACCCATATTAATGACACAATACCTTAATAAAACACTTCTTTTCCTATAATAGTGTAAGCAGTTAACACAATTTTTCTTTTTTGTCTATTTTTACACTGTATCATGTGCTTGTTTTCGAAATAGCGTAATGGTATTTCGTAGGCGGATAGTGTTCATTTTTAAGTAATCGTCATCAATATGTATCGGTCAATCACATATGTGTATATGTAAGTGTCACAGTAATATGAATTTCTAAATATCATTCTATCCAGATGTGATTATTTTATAGATAAACTAATTAACTTAAATGAGCTAACTAGACCAACGTTAGTGACCTAAACTTTTATAAAGTATGTACCAATTTACGAGTTTTTTTATAATAAAAGTAGGTGAGTTGATACATATATGAGCGAGGTGGCAATATAATAACGGTTATGAATACTCTGCACCCACGCGTCGGTGTAGACGTCGCGACAAATCGTCAAGGTTGACTTCAATGATATGGCGCGCGCCGACGGATTTTTCAGTGAAATAGTTTCACCGGGCGGTTTCGAAGGCGGCAGTGACGGCAGCGTCTGCGCCGGCCGCCGGTCAATGACCTGCCGCCACGCGATTTGTCTCTGCACGACCTACTCAAACCCATACCCCGACTAGTTGAGTGTATTCTCTCACCCCAAACACATGAACCTTTCACGAACACACTTTAATTACATTCTGTTCCCCCATTTACTCAAAAATAAGTTATTCAAGTACAACGGAATTCGTTGAAAATTTGTATTCAATTGTCTTAATTGTTAATCTAGGACTAAGTAGGAAAAATAAATAAACAAATCTCAAAATTCAATTTAGTGAAAAGATAATATATATATATATATATATATATACCTACGTATGCCAAAACCTTAAGTAGGCGTGAGACGACGCATACCAAATATTCTATACAACGAGGAGATTCAATTCTCGACATCGGTACAAAGTTCCTTTTCGTTCTAATTGGAGCTAACGAAAACATATTAAAAGTATGATATATTATGTGAAAATATAAGGGATTAGGTGGGTGGTCGTTATGTTTTGATATTGATAAATTAGGATTAAGTTGGCGTAGGCAACTATTGTTAGCGTGGAGCACCGGTGGGTTCAATGTATAATCGGATAGTTCATAGTACGAACGGCTAGTGGCGTCCCACTCGCGCCCGCAACTTATCAATGAAATGCCTGCGAAACCACAGCCGCCTTCGTTCCGAAAACATAACCTCGCGTTCCTTGTTTTGACGTCGCAAAATGGCGACTAACATAAAACTCATATCGTTCCTTTTATTATTAACAATTCTTATATATATAAGTAATATGATATAGACAAGCTGTCTACGAAGATATCTTATTGGAGTCGCTGTTTTAAACAAATTTAAATCAGAAAAAACCTTTTTTATCAAACTTAATCAAGAAACGGTTTCCAAGCATTAAAATATTTTCCTGAAGAATGTTAATTGCGCGAAGTAGCTACTATAAAATCGACAAAACGAGAAATTCTTTACATGCTTTTTGCGAAGCTAAAAATTTATGTTAAGTAGCGCCATCTAACGAAGTAATCTAACAGCTGTATCAGCGCAGGTTATACGGATAACTTTAAAATATATTTCCACTAGAGGGAAGGAACACGTAACTAAAAAAATAATAATTGTAGTTCGTATGCTTTCCGCTAGATTGCACTGTATGTAATTATTCTTGTAAATTTATGAGTCACATTAAACAACACGAGCATATATCATGCAATTAAATACATGTGATCATTTAATGTCGCCTACCGATAATTCTTTAAAAATGTTCTGTAAAGCACGTACTAAGTAGTGGTTATGATGAATATTCCAATATAATATATTTTTTCCTTTTACTATTGAAATTACTAACCTTGATGTGTGGAACGAGGCTTTATCCGATGTCCCCGCTGCCCCGAAAGAGACACCAACGGCTAATCCCTCAGGAATATTGTGTACAGTGATGGCGACAACCAGCAGCATGATTCGCTTCCACTGCGATTGCCTTGCCTCTAAGGCTCGTGCCATACTGTCACGACGATCTATGTCACCATTTTCGCCAGCTTTCTGAAATATATACATTTTATTGTTTAAAATTCCAGCTTATTCTCTTTCGAGGCTACGTACTAAACTGAGATATGGATACATTGGGTTTAGGTGGCATAGTCACATAGCGACAAAGCCCATTCCATTAAAAAAATACATTGTTGCAATTTAATAACATTGTGTGTTCAGCAGTTATTAATTATTTAAAATATATATATCTCTTTAAATAGCATTTAGTAATTTAACTTTGTTGCAGTTTTATCGTAAAAAGATATAGAACACAGATCAATTAAAATTTTATTTAGATCATAGACGGGCAAAATGTAATCAGATTAATGAAAGACGATTACGATTACATTTTGAGTTTTTCATCATTAATATGACTGCATTTTGCTCACCTATGTTTTAAACACTACGAAATCCTCAATTGCATACATATTTATAACTTCTTAATGTTTTGAAGGGATTTAATCATAATTTAAGAGAGACAAATACACACACAAATCATCACACAAAATCACAGAAAAATAATTAAAAATAACGGCTACATTTTGAAACCGTTAACCATTAATCAGATTACATTTTGCCCATCTCTGATTTAGATAATAATAATATTATTGAATTTTACAAATTCACACAATGAACAAATAATGTTATGCCCTGAGTGGTAGATATTCTTTGTCGAGATATTTGTAAATTCATTCATAAGGCAGGAAATTCTATGTGGCATGTACTTTTTAAGGATTACCATACCACTACCCACCATCATTTATCAAGAGGATATCATCCTCTTACTCTTCAATTCACATCAACAATCTGCTCGAAAAGTAAGAGAGGAACAAAGGACAATAATAGTTATGAAGGCGAGAGTTATTTGTAAGGACAAAGAGAGAAATGCTATTTAAATTTTTCTGTCGACAGCATGAGGAGCGTAACTTTATGATGGATTTGAATAAGTCGAAAAAAGTACTGAGAATTGTTTTGCTGTGGTAATATCAAAGATGAGTACACTCACAAGTGAATGCTGCGAAACATGATGTCCACGTCGCCGCTGAGCCGTGTGTTGGTTGGAAATGCAGTCCGCGAAGTCTCCTGGTTGTGTGGTCTCCATAGTAACAATGCTGGTGGGATTCGACGGCCGCCTATTAAGTGCCGTCATCATTTCCAAGTCTTCCAGTTTTTCTTTGGAATCTTTGGTCTTTGTTATAGCTGTAGACAATGATAACCATAGATATATTGATTTAAAATAATAAATAAAATGTTGTTTATTTTACTTCCCGCGTTTACTTCACTTATATATTAATATAATATAACATAATAGTCGTGAAATCAAATATACGATTTGTGTAAAATCGTTCACAAGAAAGTAACTATAATAAACTAAATAACCCTTAACGTAACGTTTTTCAAAGTATGTATGGTGATTTGCCTTAGCCAATTCAAATTATCTACTAGGGGGCCGCAAACAGTCTTGAAATGACAGTAAACAAGAAAGAAAGTAAACATTTCTTATCATAACTTTGAATCGATACATGTATTTGCATACCGAGTTGCAGATAAAGCTGGTTTTAAGTACACAATTAATGTACCTACAATTGTGTAAAATTGTTTAAAATACTAAGAAGATTTAATTTACTTTTTCGTGGCAAAAAATTGAGATAAAAAACAAGTTTTGTGATAAAAACTATTTTATCCTATATGTATACACCATAACGTCTAATGGAATATGCAGACAGAATGGAGAGTGATTCTTTTTATTCTTACAAATCAAAGATATTTGTATATGTGTTACAGTTAATGACTTTGATTTTATCACCCTCCTTTGACATATATATGTTACGAAATTTAACTTTTCCCATCACTCTCTGATAGGTAAAAGAATAATAAAGGTGCGTTCTTGTAAACATGTTTCCTGTTTCGTTATCTAACAAAACAAAACAGCTGTACATCTGTAGGTGAGGAGAGCCATAGCATTCCAGCAGGAACTACTTTTGAAACAGCTGGAATGGAATGGCACTTGTATATGTTTGCTAAGTTTTTTTTTGTGTCGACGGTTAATTTGTTTAGTTATAAGTTAAGGTGTGACAGGACTAGCATAAGCTTGAAATAAATTTCCCTGGATAAAAAAAAAATACATTAGATTTTACCATCATTACACAGAACAATATACTATATCACCTGCCATATTTCTATATAAAATATCAAATATTTTATTACAATCAAACAAGAGTCCTTCCTATCCTTAAAAGATTTCTTTTGGTTAGTTTATAAAAATATTGTATTACTGAAACCGCAATTAGAAGAGCTTCACCGTAACTTTGAATCAATCTAAAAAAATTGGTGTCATATAGCATATAGCTATGGTGATAGTCATCAAAAAAATACAGAACAGTCAAAGGTTTGTTTTAAAAAAGAACCTAATAATATAATCTAATAATATAATAATAAAATATAATATACCAATAAAATAATTCTCTTCTTTTTTATTATAACTTTTTGGGTTGCATAGACAAGTTTTTGTCAATCTCGACATTATAAATATTTGTTATTCTTAGCATTCATTCTATTGAATTGCTCAATTCAATGAAGCATATCTTAACACGTTCAGCGCCAAGGGCTGTAGAGGCTAAAGTTGTTGAAATTACTATTTTATTTTGTCGCTTTATTAGTGTCCTTTGGCACTTATTTAGAGTATGAACTTGATATTACCTTCATCTTTTCCATTTCCCAGTTGTTTTGTTATATTAACCAAAATACACTAGCTTCGGAGTAAACCCTGGCCAGAAATGTACCTCACAGGCCAAAACGGATTCAAAGGCTTCTTTCTGTATCCTCATAAAAACCAATAAATATTTCTCTGATAACCCCGCAAAAAAAAGCGCGATTATACATAACAATATTTAACAGTAGCCTAAAAAATCAGCGCAATGTTACAAAACGAATATGAATCGGTAGCAAATTGCATATATGTCAAACTACATACATACATTAATGCTTATAATATCATATTTTATTTTCTTTTTAAATTCGATGTAATATGTAACCTACTCTATATCTATCATCAGGCCTTTGACCTGAACAAGTGTATTGGAAACATTTCATAATTTTGCCGACTTTATGACGCATTGCGCAGTCGTCAATTTTGTCCACATTCGTCTGTGAATCAATTTCACGAACGTAAGAACATTCTTTCTCGGCGAACTCAACTGCTATACCTTGAACTCTATTGAAATTCCAAATCAAGGAACCTAAGCTTTATATTAAGATCACCTGAGGAAAATGCCTTCATAGGGTAAAAACGCCTTTTAAGGTTTTATTTTTTACAAAATAATAGGAATACAGCACCTTTAGTCACATTAAATTACAAATTTAATATATGTAAGCTACTGCCTATTTAATTACTGTATTTCGATGACTTTGGAAAGAAATCTTAAGGAAGTAAGTTTAAAAGCCGCAATTATCTTATGTACGCATTTTCCTCAGGTAGCCTTTTAACTATTTTTATTTAACTCTCGATTACACTTGTTTTTTACTACCTACCTCAAAAACATTACAAACAGTGTATTGTTAACACTGTTAACATATAATTATACATCACTAGCAACTAGCAATTTATGAATTTATTGTAATCAATAATCATTGTTTTTATATAGTTTTTTTTTAATTAAAAATGTTAATTAATATTGACATGAACTGACCAGAGAGTCAAGCTGCATCTGAAATTTTAATACATCCAACAATTTATGTTATGGGAAATTCTAGATAGGATCGACCCAGCCGCACATAGGAACGGTTGCCGATGTATGCCGGACTTGGACACGATAAAAGCCCCAAAGTGACTATTTTTGCGCATTGACACGACAGGGACTGCGGGTCCTGTAATCAATTCGCCACAGTCCCGCCGCGCCGCGCCCATTGGGCACAAACTCGGAGGAAGATGATGCATGCCCCGATACTGCTCGTTGTATTTAGACAGAGCACGAAGGTGGGAGCCCTAGTCTTAGGAGCTATTGGTTTAAAAGGGAAAATTTGTATGAATTCCGATTTAGTACTTTTTGCGTGATATCCCAATCTATAAAACACATTTCAGTCTTTAACAAAATTTAGAATGTTTTGCCAGAAATAATGCTTTCATAATTATGCACTTTTCATCTTCATAGTTCTTTTATCATTTTCACAGTTTTAGTCACAAGTTTAATAGTTAATCGCACAATATTTTACCGTTTGGTTTATCGCATGTCTATTAAATCTATACTTTTTGCAAGTACTATCCCCTGATAAGATGATAACACGCAACTCAGTAAGTCTGTGTAAATACTATTTTGACATTGAATAAAGATTCAAATATCTAAAGTAATTTAATCAATAAGGTAATCTTCAGATAACATTACGTCATTAAAAAGGAAACATTGCAATCATCGCTCATGAGCATTATTCAAGGTCACTTTGTCTTCATGCGAATTAGTTGAAACAAGTATTTTCATAATTTAAACGTTTTTAAGCATACTGCGTACATGATGAATAGCTTTATAAGCAAAACATAACTGCAATTATTTTTAAAACGATTTCAGTTTTTGTAAGACTAAAATATTTTGTATTAACAACAATCAAAATGTATGTTGTTTTGAAAATTAACACAGACTGTAGTTGTTTACAGTAAGCTATGACTTAGATAATATTCGTAGAGCTATGTACTTGCTTCGGCAGTACATATACTAATATTAGAACGATACAGAGAAGATTAGCATGGCCCCTGCGCAAGGATGACACGCAAAATCGTGAAGCGTTCTTTTTTCTCACTTCGACGCAACCTTGAGTTTCTTTCGGCGTTTCTTCTCAAGGTACTCGCTTCCGAAACGCTAGTAGATCACCGTTAGGTTAGTTTTTCAACTGGCCAGCCGCCCAAGCCGAGGTCTGTACTCACAGGGGTGCCCTTGCGTAGCCGCCCAAACAATAAATTACGCTGGCTGAGCGCCCTCTGCGTTTGCCCACCAAGCCCGGTTTTGTTGTGAGGGTCTTTCCCAGGCAAACAACGTAGGACATGCCGAAAAAAAAAACTATGTAATAGATGTATAAATGGTTTTAAAATCAATTATCTGAATGTTAACTTATCAGCATCATCAACTTGTCTGTTCCGTTCATATCTGTCCACTAATGGACATAAGCCTCTCCCAAGATTCACCGCTGAGTCCAATCTTTTTAAAAATTTAAAAATTTTAGATTAAAAAGAAAAATCAGTTTTATCACTATACCAAACCTAAGATAACACAAAAGATACTTAAAAAAGTACCTAAATATCCGCTACATTCAATGAAGTTTAGAATAACTCTGATAAAAATAAATATAACAATTTTTGTCAATGATGATAAGATATAAATATCTTTATTCTTAATTTCCATTCATTGAACTAAAAAATATAAAACCATATTATTTATATTATTACATATTGATAGCATACACAATTCAAAAACATGCCAAAAAGTGAAATAGCTTCTTTTGATAACTTATAAAACTGAATAACTTCTGACTGATTTATCAAAAATTGACTTCAGACCTTTATTGTAGAGCGTTAAATTCTCTACAAAAATAATGAATGGCTATTGCAATACGATATATCGTCCATTAGTTATAGAAATCAAAAGAAAAAAAGCTTTTGTCCTGTGTTATTTGTATGGGAAATCGAAAAGTGGGCAGCGGAAAACCTAAATATTAATATTAAGGGCTCATATTTTCAGAGGCCTATTTTGGCATTAAAACGAAACTTTTGAGCGTGGATCCGAGGAACAATAAAAAAAAATGTTTGAAACGCCCTAATATATATATATGATGATGTCCTAGCCGGATTCTGCCACGGACACTGTTTCAACGCCGATTAAGAAAATCAAGGCCCAGTTTTCGGAAACAGTCAATTGCGCAGGAGATATTTAAGTGCATAACTGGACGCGCTGCCAGAAAAGCACTCTCTCGTCTGAGCTCCCTCAGGCCCGATGGAATGGAGAACCAGTACGATCGGGAGGGAGCGGGATGCAGGTTTGGTCGAGTTGTCCTTCTCTGAACACCTGGTTGAATTGCGGTATTAAAGAGATACCTTAGTCGCCTTTTACGACACCTCAGCAAGAAGAGGGGGGTGCTATTCTATTCTGCCGGCAGTTACCACGGCTATATATATATATATATATATTATATAAATAGATATTTCGTTAAAAAAATTAACCAAAACCAGAATACTTAAAATGACAATATGGGACCAAATTTATTTGTCTATTATATAAGTAATTAAAAAGTTTTTTTTTTTATAGATTATCATAATGTATCCACTTTTCATCACCAGTGCCGATTCGATGTAAAACACATTCTTTTGTGCCTAGCTAGTAGTATTTCACTCGTGCATAATCGGCGTTCAACATCTCTAGGGTTTAATTCGTATGGGACGCAATTATTTTGCTGTAAAAGATGTGAGACTACTTGCTGAATGACTTCTAAAGTGCAAGTTCTTTTTGCGTTTGAGACGAATCTTCCTCAAATTTTGCATCCTCGTAAATTTTTGACCTTCCACTGCGATATTTGTCTTTTGCGTCAAAATTAGAGTTTTTAAACTTTTAAACCACTCACGACATGTTCACTCACTCTGGGCAGCCTCATTATATACTTCTACGAGCAATCGATGCATTTTTGGATTTAAAAACAATATGATGCTAATACGAAGTTAATGATAATTATGATAGGGTTATGTTGCTCTTGAATGAGCAATCTAGTTTTTAAGCCGGTTATCATCTGCGAATTCTAATGTAAGCCTCATGCAATGTTCTCTCAAAACGGCGGAAATTTATTTGAACTCATAATATTTTTATGCTTAATTAATGCCGATTTGGCAAACTGACTGCATTACACCTAATAAGTATTAGGAGTATTGTATGTTAATACACACATTTGCCTTTCCCGTGAGGAAGGTTTTTAGTGTATAATTTGTAAAGTTGTCATGTAAATTTGTTGAAATATACCGATAATTGTTGTCAATGTCAGAAAATCTCGAGTTGTCTGAGAGTTTTAAATGGGAACGCTGTTTAAGCCCTTGGAGATAAAATAATTCGCCATTTATAAATCTACACAAAAGTACGTGATGGCATATATCTATCTTGTAAGGTTCGCTGACTATAGTAACGCGGTAATGGAAAGCTATTAAGATGGATACAGTATTAATTCTTATCAACTTAAATATGTTAATTACCAAAAGGATTTCATGCACATTATTATTATTCGTTACACGGTAAAACATTTATAATTTATAAAATATATTAGGAGTCAACACAAAATTAAAACTTAGCAAAAATAAAGTCAAGAGCAGGTCTCACACCCATGACGACATATATAAATAAAAATAAATTAATCACAACATATTTATCAATATTTTGAACAGACGACAGAAAATAAACAAAAGACGGAGTAGGAGGAAGGAGAATGGCTATAGGAGAGGGGGAGTAGGTTAACAGGACATAAATGTCGGTATGAACTTCGCGGGGTCAGTTAGTATAAGTATAAAATTAAATAAATATTAACAGTCTCGGGCAAGCTTTTGAAGCCAACAATAAAAAAATGTTTTTTTTTTTTAAATAAACAATTTCATAGTAAGTGTGATTTTATGCTTGTTTGTTTTTGTTTAAAGTCGTTAAGTTTGCGACACGGGAAAGTCCTTCACAACAAAACCAGGCATAAAGCTTGTTTGTAATTTTTTAAAAATTGTAGTCACAATAATATAAGTTTAATTAACACTAGGTTTACGGGATGCGACAATTTGACGCATTTCGTATCTTAAAAGGAAAATTACAGAAACCATTCGTATTTTCATTTTATTTCTTCCATTGCAATCCTTTGAAGGAAAGATATATAAATTGTTATTTATTTTCTTCATACCTAATGCAATATTGAAGTTTTCGTAGAGATAGGTACATAAAAAACGTCCGTAAACTTAGTGTTAATAAAAAACAATGTTGAATAAAAAGTAAGTAAATAATAAAAAATGAGAAACAAAAAAATGTAATACAAATTTAAAGATTTAAAATTGATTCACTAGGTAGCATTTAGTAATTAGTAAAACTTCTTAGTGTACTGCCTAATAGTTCTGTATCGTCTCAGTATGCTAAAATACAGGCCGTCTAGAGATGCCTGGAGAATCCTAATGCAAGTTCTTGAAATATGCAAGAAAATATTATGTTTTGTGCATAAATTTTGAAGCAACTTTTCAAATGCTATTCAATCGAGCAAACCCCAGGCATGCTCGATAGATTCATGTTGCACAACTGCGGAGGCTAGTCTAGGACAATGATATCATGCTCACGAAAACCTTTCATCACAGAGCCTATGACATATGTCGTAAACTATT
Source organism: Automeris io (assembly GCA_036320925.1). Lineage (NCBI taxonomy): Eukaryota > Metazoa > Arthropoda > Insecta > Lepidoptera > Saturniidae > Automeris > Automeris io. The sequence goes on from JAUDJH010000011.1 coordinate 10,195,692, forward strand.
GTCCTGCATGAACAAGAAATTTTCACCCCTTTTGCTGACGGAAGGGAGTAGTACTTTTCAGCAGTCATAGTGTCCCATTTGAACAATCACATTTTTACTGTCAATTCAAATTCAGTCCAAGCCATGATTGTTTCACCTAGATAAGAATGAAGTTTTTGTGGTCATTGTAGTCCTTAAAATGTCATAAAGATCGCCAAAAGCGTATCTTTATTGAATCAGGGTGAAAACTGAATCTTGATTCATCAGAGCACAGGATATAATAAGCTCACTGATTTTCAAACCATTGTTGGTGAACCTATGCCCACTCTTATACTCATACTCAATTGTCACTCTAAAGAGATTAGATTTGCAGCAGCCTACAAGATCTGAGACTGATCTCATGCAACCTCCTCCTCAGCTTGGTTGCTGACAACCTTCTAGTGTTCAGACTGTATCCTTTCTACATGTTTCCGAGCCATAGTCTCAAGCTCTATGCTTTTTTGTAAAAAAAAGTGGTCTTGACACTAAGTTGTTGCATGATATCTTCCAGGATGGCCTTTCGCAGTGCTTCCAGTAACTTGATAACATACCCATAATCATTGGATAGCTGATTGGTTAGAATTAATGGTTGTAGTAACTTAAAAATATGTGCTGTATATCTAATAAGTTTAAATAAAAGGAAACTTTAAAATAGGTACAATACTGAGAACAACATTTGCCACTAATTTACTCAAAATAGTTAACAAATCATTTATAACATTTGAGTTTAGAATATTATATTTATCACATACATCTTGTTTTAAATTTATAAGTGACCAGTACATTACTTTGAGTAGTTATATACAAAAAAACTTTGATTTACAGGCTGTACTTAGACTTTATTGATGTTTATATATTCTTGAAATTATAGTACAATAGATAAATCATCTTATATGAGTTGATAAGAAAGGTTTTTATATACTTATTAAAACTGATAAATGATATATCAAAACAAGCTGTGATTGTCTGCAATTAGTTTATCTATCATTTTCATGCTTTTATAACATTCAATATATATTTGTATATTTGTGGAGAAGCGTTCGTAATCCTTAAATAAATAAATGTATTAAATATGCCAATCTAAAACAGTTACATGTTTGAGCTATAATGAAACTATCCCTTAAAAATTACAAATGCCTTTTTTACTTTCATTCCAGTATCACATTGAATAGTGGCAATATTTTCATATAATTTACTATAGTAAACAAGGACTATATGTGTAAATCCCTCATAAATCTTTACATTTTTCATGTTAGAAAAATAATTAAGAACAATCAGCATTTAATTAAAAGTTAAATAGTACTCACTCATCATCATATTAGTTGAATGAATTCCCAAATAGTCCAAAAATCTGTCAGTTGCATATACAAATACAGCTCCAAATAAGAATCCAACAGCAACAGGAACAAACGCATATTGTCCATAAGATTCACACATTTCAATCGCTGGCTGTAATAATGACCAGTAAGATGCCGCCGTCATAACACCAGCCGCGAAGCCCAAAGAGACATCCAAGAGTTTTCTCTTAAAAACAATCACAGATTACTAACACTCCTCCGATATTTGAAATAAAATATAAATGTAAGCTAACTTACATGTTTCCCTCGTATAAAAAATACACAGCCAGCACCAACAGCAGTTAGACCCCACGTCAACAAAGTCCCTAAAAGGGCCTGAGTTACTGCACCGTATCCTTCTATCATTTTGATTTATTTATAAATATTTAGTATATATATATATATACATTAAGACTTCCTCAGTCTATTTACTTTTTAATAAGCATTTCAATTCAATGTTTCCATCGTAAGTCACACATATTAATTAAATGTTTTACCACAAATTTTCCAATTTATAAACTCCACATGTTTTTATCCTATATGTCAAAATGAAATAATGGCGCCCTTGAAAGTGTTGCCAGTTATTATATAAAGTCTGCTCAATATATATGCCTTTTTTTAAAGTACGAACAGTTCCTCTATTTCACAGCCCCCACACACAAATTTTCGACACAATTGAGAGCCATACACAAGTTTTTTTTAAATTTTAGTTTTTTAATTACTGATAAAGAGCTACCTTGGGAACGTCAGCATTATTATTTATTATATCTAATACTTTAATATCAATATCTCCTCATTCTTGATTTCATTTCGTTTTCGGACTACGTTATAAGATCATGAACATAAAAGTTGTGTACATAAAAGTCAATTTAAATTATTATTTATCTCTCTATGAAACAATTGTCCATACAGATGACAACTTTTCAGTAGATTTAATTAATACTAGTTACATAATACTCTATAACGGAAAATTCAAAAGGTATACAGACGGTATTAGGTTACAGTAAAATCAATACCTTAGTGGGCATTCAGCGTTTACAGTGATGTTTCTTTCATGACTACCACAAACATATGTTTGAAGTAGATTAAACTGAAGAAAAGACGAATATGAGAATTAGGATTAAATTTAAATTTAGTTTTTTATTATCAATTTTTTTTAAAGAAAATTTTTTTTTATTGATGTTGGGACATCAACTTGTGGCGGACTTTTTCATAAAGTAATTTGAATCATAATCAGACTCTTTGATGGATTATCTTTTTATTTATTTTAAATTAGTAGCTAATATTTTATTTCAAGAACAGATCTTAAGTATAAAGTCTATTACTTTTATTAATCACCCCAATAATAGGTAAAGTTTTTATAGCTACAACATTATTTTATTATTTTAAGACAAATGACAAGTTCGTAATAGAGATAGCATTTGTAATGTTTTAGTTGCAATAATAGAGATGTAATAAGTGAATAAGAAACAATACAATAATAATTTTAAAATATCATCTTATCAGATGGCTAAATTTAATAAAATAACACAGTTTTCACCATCAATAAGCAAATTTATTGCTATTTAGCAATAGTTTAAAATAAAAATTATGCTTCAAACTTATTTTTAGAAATAGAAGAGAACCCTGGATTGTTTCGATTAAAACCAAAAAAGACGTTTTTACAGTGCTTGCTACACATGACATGTGTTAGCTAAACCACTAAAATTACGTGATATCAATGTTCGTATTGCTATAAAAGCGTGTTTTTCAGCTTATATTATAATATTATTTCTTATGATCACAATTTTGTTGCAGAAATGCTCTTTATGCTTAAAAACAATTTTAAACATCAATTCTTAGATTCAATGATTCGAAAGAAATTTGATACATTTTGGTGGAAAACTAAAAACAGAGAAGAAAATTATACGTATACAATAATGACGCTTGAGTATATATAGCATTTTGTCTTCGACAAATGTACTTTAAATATTTCAGTGCTTATCATGAGCTGATCTCGGACAAGTATCGTGTCATGGTCAATAAATTATTGTATTTTCATGGGCTAGGTGTTTTTAATTACCATTTAATAATAGTATCATTTATCAGCAGTTTTTAAACTATTTGGAAGTCGGAGAAGAAGGAAGTGGGCCAAATTTGCAACAAAAGATACCGTTTAACTTCTACTTACGGACATATTAAAATACAGATAAAGCTAACAAAGCCTATAATAATAGCATATTCTTATTTCGACGTCATAATGACTATCTTTTGAGGTTGTCATATAATAACCCTTTGATTATAAAAGATAATCTTCTAAACTAAATTTAAAATAAAACCTGTATTAATAATGTGGTTTAACGACGGTACTTTGACCTACATAGCACTTCGCAGTTATTAGTTGCTTTCGGCAGTTTAAGCATTTAAAATAAATACATTAATATCTTCAATTTTTTTTATTATCAATAAAAATCTTTAAAAGTATTGCTAATATAAATCATTATTATAATTTTATAATATCACATTGCTATCATAGTTTCTACTAATTACACAGGCACAGACTTGTAGATGTAAAAAGATTGCTCTGTAATACTTCTACATAAGGATACGTTATATTCAAAACATTGTGCAAAATGCTCAGGAAATGTTAATAGATCTTAACCGTTAAATTAAAAAATTACGGCTAACGTTCCGTTATAATGACGTGGAATTTAATAACAAAATACATATTAATCTTTGCACAAATGATGCTTATCACCACACGAGATATCTGTCACGTCGACGTCCTACTGAATAAAACTTAGTTTTATAAACAAACCGTGTTTATAGCCCCTATAAAATGCGTTAAGTTTTAATTAAATATCTACATTTTTATAATGAGCCCGACATTGCCAAGGTCTCGTTATATTCACGGGTAAATAATACAGAAGTAGGTAATTTGCTACCTCAGCTCAGTAAGTCTGTAGTGCTTTGAGAAGCGAACTGTGACAAAAACGCAGTAAATGAAATCTTTATATTTCATCAAGGTTTTGATCGAGTTATTGTTCGAGTTTCAAGGATGTTTTATTGGCGAAATATTGAAAAAAAAAAACAGGATTGGTGATTACAATGCCGTTTAACATTGTGTTTAAAATTAGACAATGAAATAGACAAAAGATGATAGGTATCATTGAGATATAAATATAGATCAATTGTAGGTTACCACAAAAAATTTTTTCAAGAATACCAGAGATATGAACCGTTAATCTATCGAATTTTAATCACAAGCAGGGTCTGTTGGAATTTAATCTTCTTCATTCGCACACCATGATTCTTCGATTTAATCTTGCATTTCCTCGTTCTGTCCATTAAGTTTATTTATTAGGCAATTTCAAATGGAACACTTTTCGAATGCTTTGCGAATTTTCCCTCCATATCGGCACAGGAAATTGGTTTCCTTGTCATGCGATATCGCCATATAGGTTACTGTGCGTTATAGGCACACCGCGAGGAATTTGGGGTAATAAGTAAACTAAGATTTAACTTTTATCCAATACTAGCTGACTCGGCAAACGTTCTGCGATATAAATTATTTGTAGTGAATATTTTAAAATTTAGTTCAGTACTTTTAAAATAATAAAAAAAGTACAAATATTAAGCATATCAATCGCGTGTCAGCAACACATAATTGAATTAAGCTATGTACATATAGTGTCACATGAGTTGCTTTAGATTTAATGCTCTCGTGAGCGGGAGTCGGTACACAGTGTCCAGCAGACAGCCTGAGAGAGAGGTTTTGGAGGGGTGGGCTTTTTACTACTACCTCTCCCAGAGTGGTAGCTTCAACAAGGCTTAATGCTCCTTGAGCGTCTGGATGAATTTGGTTTCCCAGGCCCAGGTGGAGCAATTAAAGGGACACCCCGGGGGTTTTTAGTCAGTAGGAGTCTTGACACACCAGGGTCGCTGCCCTCACAGCGTCTCTGATGGTTTTATGTAGGATTTTTCCACAGGATACAAAAAAAGACTTAATTCTCCTCAATGAAGCACCTTGTGATATAAAGTATTTTTTGCTGTTTATCAGGCGCAAGGACAATGTAAAGTAGGCAATTCGTAAAGAAACTGGTTACTGTTGTCGCTGGATAGGTTTCAGTTGAGCCGGATTCGACGCTATAAAATATAATCTTCGAACGTTTTCCAGATGCACCGCCAAATGTGCAACAGTGGGATGATGTTCGTGAATAGGAAATAAGAATATTCGCCAAATTGCCTCATTGCAGTTCACATATCTACTAAATAGATAGTTCTTATAGAGCTTTATATATTTATATAAGTACACACAAAGTAAATTTCTGAATGCACGCAGGAATATTTGTTAACAATTATTTATGTCAATCCTTTTTCATTACCGACATTATTTTACATTTTAAGATATAAAATACGTCATTATCGAAATATTGTGGATACATCTTGTCGATTCGAAACCTTTATTTAAATACGTTCTTTTATTTGCGAGCAGAGTTTGCCGTATCGACGGGATGAATATTAAATGTTTGACAGTTACGAAACCCAGGAATATTTTGTTAAAAAAAAATGTTTTTTCTTTTGTTCTTTTTTCGTCAATTCTTTAATAGTTATTCAGCTATTCGGGACGGAGATAAATATAACAAATAAAAAACCATCAAAAACAGACCAGCCGTTCTTGAGGTAGGTATAAGTGTTCGAACAAACCCGACTTTGTTTCATATGTTATATACACACTGCAGTGTTATAATGTTTAAAAGCTCAATATTAGTCAGTACTTGCAGAAATAGTGTGATTCTTAAAGCTTTTTTATTATTTGTTTTATTATGACTTTAGTATTTATTTTCATAATATAAATAACTTAAGAGTATTCTGTACCTAAACGTAACTCCAGTAATTTTCATAGAAACTATATTATTCGAATTCACATTTTAACATATCTTTTGAAATATTTTTTTCTTGAATTACCAATTACACTATTACCCGATCGGTAAGATACATCAATTTACTTGGGAACTATCGCGAGTAAAGTAACGACATTATTAGTATTCCTACTAATCTAATCGCTAATGTATTACATTTCCTCTTACATAATGTATTATAAATACGTTAAATTGTTAATTTAAAACATTACATTAAGAAACATAACCTTGAATTCGGTTGTGTTTTATGTAGTTTTTCCAAATAACGTAAAAATATACGTTATGCCTACTTTTTGCTAATTAAATTATTAACATAGGTTGGTTCGAGTATGTATGGATTTTTTAAAATAATTTACAGAAAGACGCTTGTACTCAATCACACCTGGTAGAAACTGAAGACGATTTCAACAATGGACCTTGTCCGCCCAAACGCGTACAAAGTTTCCCAAGTTATAACAACGTGACAATATTGTCGCCGAAAGCATATTCCATCCCTTAGGTTAGGTGTTCGTACGATGAACGTTAATCATTTCGTGTGGATATAAGAACGTCCACCACGACATGGTGTTTGGTGCATTTAAATTTTATTTCATAGCACAATGGATATCAAAAGTTCTATCGATATATTTTGGTTAAAAAAAACCACCACGGCCATGTCAGATGTGTATCTAAGATATACACCGAGCGTTTGTACAAACTTGCATGAATATTTTTGTAGATAAACTTCTTAGATGTCGCATCGTTAATCGATAAGTAGACGAAAAGGGTGTAGTTAGTAGTCTATAAATGGAAAGTTGTTATAATTTTCTTTTTTATATTTGGGCATGTACCAATTGTTGTGTACTCAAATATTTAAATAATGAAACTATAGAAATATAATATAAGAAAACGTAGTGTGGGTTTTTAAAATTTTATTGATTTTCCGGTTTCCGATAAGCATACTTATTGTTGGAAGCTCGTTATCTCCTTTTTTTCCGACGAAAAAATGAAAGAAAAACATTTTTTATACCAAAGGTTTCTGGGTGGCCAGTCGCTTCCTGTGTTTGTTTTTCCAACATCTTATGACATGGGAATTTTCAAAGGTTCGAGTGAGTCGATATTTGCTGGGTGAGCGCGCTCCATCATCGGCCTCATCATCACTTTCCATTGAGTTATGCGTAAACCTGTAATTAAAAATAATAGAAGTAATATTTAAATTATTATTGAATACTAATAAACTTGAATAGTGAAGCTTTTCATGTAATATTAATGAGAATGTAATTATAAACGTAGGTACTTAAAAATTTTGCTTTAATTATTTATCAGACGGTTCAATTTTTCTGTAAAGACTTAACGGTGTAGTGACACGTTTTTATTGGTCATTGCAATGAGACAGACAATAGGATGAGATTAGATGAATAATTATAATATCTTTTACAAAGTAATGAATGCCGTAGAAATTGAACATAATTAGAATACTGGTAAAAATACAGTTCGTCGAAAGTAACGCCACAATTTCAAAGACCCCTGTCATTGTATGTTATATTTAATAATTTAAGTGTAAATTCAAGTTGAAGTATCACTACAACAATAATTTAAATTGAATTATACTGAATTCTACGTATTAGTAAAGGAAAGATAAATGAACAATCATAATTTTAAAAATACCTGTAATTTTTCCTTATAAAACTATATCCGAAGGTTGTAGTGTTCAACTTTCCATGTATCAAGACACAATGTTATTTATTCTCAGACAGAACTATAGGTAACTAGTACCTCTCATTGAGACGTGTAGGCTTATAAGATTGTTTTTTGACATTTTTTTTATTCGTTCTAAAATAATCCATGAATTTAAGCAACATGTGATATTGGAGGGATCGATTTTATTGCAGTAGCAGTAGCAAATATGGTTGTAGAATTAAATGGTTCGAACAAAAGTCTAGGTGCGACTATCATAGGATGGTTAGGCTTCTCCGACTAGTATATGCCCTGTACCGAATCGTCTATTCCCCTCGACAGCTTTCCCATTTTTTTTAGCCAGAGAATAACGCCTTGAAGAAGGATAACGACCAGAGATTTAATAAGCTACAAATGACTTAAAAACCCTCGATTTTCATCTCGCGCCGATGGCATCCAGCCGTAGGAGCAAACTATGCAATCTGCCATGATACCAGTAGAACGACGGTTTTCTCAAGCCTCTTCAGATTGTGGAGGTGGGTGAAATTAGGCACCTGGAAAGAACCATCCTGATAGGCAGTATGTAGACACACTCACACTCTACCTCCCTTGTGCATGGGTAGTGGACAAGGGTGTTGTCCCTTCAAGAATTGTAAGATATTGTCAGCACTTAATTGATAGGTTGTTTTTTATTTAACATTTTAAATAATAAAATCGACTGCCCCCAACTGCTCCAAAAATTTTCATTCAGAGCCCCCCCCGAAAAATTCCAGACGAGCCGTTTCTCTTTTTCATCCACCTTTTAAGCGAACAAACCTCGGAGTCAACAGTGCTTTATGTAGATTGTCTCGGGCCTACAATCTTCTTGGAGATTCGGTTGATTTGTTTGCAGACTCCATGCCGGGATTCAGGAGAAAGGTCTTCGGGTTGTTGAGAGATGCACAAACGAATAATCTTGACATCAATTACCATTGATATGATATAGTATTTTTGCAAACTAATAATACATTTTACTAAAAAAATAAATTAAATTACAATTAATTTTCTTAATTACAAACAAAAATAATTTGGGCAGTGATTCGACACAATAACAGAGCTCTCACGCAAGCTAACAAGAGGTCTGCTCCACCCAGAGCCTCAAACAAGCCTCTTTAACAAGAGATGCGCTCCATGCGGAGCGTCGAACGAGACTCCCCAACAAGAGGTCCGCTCCACACGGAACCTCGAACAAGAGTCCCATAACAAGAGGTCCGCTCCATACGGAACGTCGAACGAGACTCTCGCAAGAGGACCCGCTCAGCACGGAGCCTCGAACCAGAGTCCCCCAACAAGAGGTCCGCACCATACGGAGCGTTGAACGCGACTCTCCAACAAGAGGTCCGCTCCCCACGGAACCTCGAACAAGCGTCCCCTAACAAGAGGTCCGCTCCATACGGAACGTCGAGAGAGAATCCCCAGCCGACGAGCTTGCATCCGCTTATAAACCGTTTCTATATGGGGCAAATAGAAACGACTTGTTTTTTTTTCTATTTAACAATTCTCCAACAATATAATATAGTATGATATAATATGATATAATATAATATGATATAGTATGATATAATATAATATAGTATTAATAAACAGGCCACTCTGACGTATGTATATTGTGGATGCCTTAATAGGAACTGTACATTTTTGATTGTAACTGTGTATATGTATTGTGTAAATGAGTTATTGTACCGGGCCACTGGCAACCCTGTAAAAAGTAAATAGATAAATAAATAGGTAGAGAGATGCATAACTAAATGCAAGTCTGAAACAGACAATAATTGTCAGTTATTTACACAAATAAAAAATTATGAATGAAAAAAATTTATAATTTTGGAAATTACCTCTTACATCTAAATTTCACCACTTTATAATTATTTTAGTGTAAACTGGCACTTTCATAATTCACTTAGTACCTATAATGGCGCGTTATAATTATTAGCCGTTCGCCTAGGACAAAATGTGGGCCATTTAGAGCACACATCATGTGTAATAAGCAACCACAGCTTGATGCTTCAATTTACATGCAAAAGCAACGGCCCGGGGTTTACATTAAACACCTAGTGTCGAACTAGTCAGGCGATTACGAGCGGCCTGACGGTGACCATGGTACGGCATCATTATGTCCCGCTTGCTCTACATACATGTACTAATACCACAGAATTTACTTATAATATGGATATATCACTATTCGCAAATCAATAATATTCCTTCCTATGTACTGATTGAAATAAAATCAAGGAACAAAATTAAAGTAAAACGAAAAAAGCACAAAGGTCAAATCGGTCCGGACTACACAAAATGCATAGAATACTGAATGGGATATGTTCTTCTTGAATATGTGATTCTTGAAGAAGTTCAATATATTTGAAAGCATCAATTTCATGAAAAAGCGGATACATTTAATGGTACCAAAAAAAAGAAATTTTAAGGTAACGATATATATTACTTATCCAAATACCTATTATTGTAAAAACTAAGGTATATTCAAGCAGCTTCTCTCATTATATAGGTAAGTACATACAAGCTTTAATTATGTATCATAACTAATCATAATCAATTAGTTAGGTATACTTAGGCCTATTTTTTAATACCTAATAAATAGCATCGTTTGAAAAATTTAAGTACCTACGTTATACGTTTAGCGCTGTAGACTTCCTCTGTTGCTTTAAGCTGATGGAGGTCCCATTTTCGCCATGTTTATATGTTTTTGTATTTTATTTTGTTTCTGTTACTGCATTTAAATTTTTAGTTTTTTGTTAGTTTGTGGCGAAATAAATACATTTAATTTCATTTATAAACAGAAGACATAATTTAAATACACTGTGTCTGTGGTGGCCTGGAGGATAATGGACCGATTTCCGTGCGCGGCAACGCAAACGGTCGTGGTTTCGATTCCCAACACGTACTTCTGTGTTTTTCCAGATTACGTACAGATTTAAGCACTACATGCTCACTGGTGGATGAAAACAGCGTGTGGAAGCCCGCATAGCATCTAAAACAAATGTATTAATGTTTTAATCGGCTTATAACGGTGATCAGCTGCGCTACTGGTCACTTTGGGCACGACATATCAGCTCAAAGTGGATACAGCCACTAATGTATGTCTACTCACCCCTTGAGATATATAGCATGACGATATATTATTATTATAAATAGAATTTTAGTTGCATGTTCACATTAAAAAAAAATGCTAGAGTATGTGCACGCTACCAGCTAATTAATTCAATATATGAAGGATAATATATTAATTTATCTACGAACACAGTTTTCTTTGCAATTGCTACACATCCTCACAGACAGCGCGGCAGAGGCAACAACCGTAGAAAACAAAGTATTCCGCTAGATCGTCATTATTACCATTTTCGCTGTACTAGATGCCCGCTTGTTCCGGCCGCTGCTTTTTGTCCTATTTCGGAGTTTGAAATTACGATTAGTCCGGTTGAAATAAAACGCGGTCATCCGCGCTGGACAGCCGTGTGAACGATCCGTTATTCAAACAGCTTAAGCGGTTACTGAATAAAAGCACAAGAATAGTTAGGTCCGACCAGAAGGTAAGTTTAGTGGAAAGCTGTTAAACGCGTACCTAAATTTACAAGTTTTGTTATAAATGGATAAAATAAATGAAACAAAATATAATATCCATTTATCTGCTAATTCATTAAGCGTGTCGAATATTATTATTTATGAATTACTTACTCTAAATATTGATTTAATAATGTTTTTTAATAATTTCTTGTTTGAATTAGTAATGGCAAATAAAATCAATAATTAAAAAAAAACATTGTAATATTGATTGATCCTATCATTACAAATCTAAATTCAGAATGGCGACCAAATGTCGTCACGGGTTCCCGGCTATTTTGAATTTAAGTGATTTGGCGATATCTCCGATATTCTTTGCTATTTATTGCTATATGTTTTGCTTTTAACTTTAAAAATATCGATCGTAGGATGAAAATGATAATAAGTGGTAGAAAGAAAACCAGCTAGAAAACAATTAAAACAGTGGGTTTCACCGGGTGAACGTGCACCAAAGAAGGCCAAGGAGGGTTTGTTAGCCAGAAAGTTCGTGGCCACAGTTTTTTCGGATGTACGCGGTGTTATTCATATAGATTACTTAGAGAAGGGTAGAAAGAGCACCGGCGAATATTATTCAGAGATATATTATTATACCCCTCCCAGAGAGGCAGCCTCGACAAGGCATTTCGCTCTCCGAGCGTCTGGATGAATTTGGTTTCTAGGGCCCGGGTGGAGCGATTAGAGGGACATCCCGAGAGTTTTTAGTCGGTAGGAGTCTGACACACCGGGATAACAGAACGTGATAGGTGCATATTAATAGTTAATATAATACAGACAAAATACAATACAGTGGATGCAGCCACTAATGTATTTCTACTCACCCCGAAAGGGATATAGCGTGATGATGTATTCTTATTATTGTTAAAATTTAATGTTGTTTATTTTTACGTATTATTAATGTGTTATTAATTAATGGTTAAGACTGATTTCTATCAGCAAAGCTAAAAATTGAATGAAAAGTTAATATGTATTGGCTTATTTTTTTATAATGCAGAATTTTTTTAGCGGAAGTATAACATTATCCATTAACACAGACACAAGTGATAAAAACCTATTTTATACAATGAATACTTTCCATACGGGTTGTTATCTGTTACTATGTATACATTTTAACATTATGAATAAAATTGAGCGTATTTTCAATAATTTACTTTAAATACTAATTAGTGAAATACGTTTAAATGTGAATAATTTTTACAGGGTAGAGAGACATGTTTGATGTTATTACGTTCAAAATAACTCATAAAGTATCGGATGATACTTATTCAAGATTATTCAAGAAATTACGAAGTTAATTTTTCTGCTTTTCAATTTCCAATGGTATAGAATTAAGCCCAGGCCCCATCTATTTATGTGGTCTCGAAAAAACATTTTCATTGCGTAGCAAAGTATCTACTTAAATAAAATAAACAATTTAATGAAATTTGTCTGTTATTTAATTAAAGAGATTTCATAATTTTTTTGCTAAAATTTAAATAGGTGACTTTGCCTGGTCAACACTGCTGAGTCTCTGTCCAGGCAAAAAATCTGGTAAGTTCTAAACTGGAAATTGAAGCTTGTTAAAAAGCTGAACTCAATTTTGATTACATTAAGCTCGGGCTACAAAGCCTCGGGCTTGCGGTTATGTCAAGTTCTAAATCAGCATCGATTAATGCGGATATTGATATTGAAAAGAATACAAATAATCAGCTGATGCTAATACTTGTAACAAACCTAGTTGGTATAATGTGTCAGAAATAAAAAAAAACATATCGAAAAGAAAAATGACGCCCAAAAGATCATCAAGTACGTTCCATTGTAATAGCAATGGGTAGGAGAGGAGGGTTAAAAAAACCTAGTCGGTATTATAAATAATAATAATATATCATCATGATATATCCTTTCCAGTGTGATTAGAGAAACATAAATGGCTGTATCCACTTTGTAGTTGGTACTATCATCTGTAAATTTGAACTTTGGCGGAAAGTTAATTGATACAAGGAAAATAACGCAGATGCTGGTATTTACTTTAACAGTATTGTACCCTCTCCTGTCTAGGCAATATCATCCAAGTCAAGAATAAAAAATAGGTATACAACAGCAGCGTTCATTCCATAGATGCATGAAAGCATTGCATGCTCTGACGATACATAAGTCTGGAATAAATTGCTTAAAGTCAAACAAACGAGAAATCATTTATATTCATATTTATTCTATATTCATGCCCATCTATCTTTCCTATGAAAGCAATATAATATTTATTATCATAATATAATATTCAAACGAATCACGCAAATTCTGCCTACCCTGTCGAAATATCACATGCACGTCACTGGTATACAATAATGGTAATTACAATGGAATTACGAGCTGGTCTGTTTTAATTTGCAATTCTGAGATAAGAGGCTAAATGTCACTGTAACTGAGTCATACCTACGTTTTATTAAAATCGATTCTTATTATTTGAAAGTTTTTCCATTGTAAAATAAGTTTAAATTTGTACTTAATTGCACAGATTACATTATATCAATATTGACGAGCTTTTAATAATATTACACTTTTTAATGTTTCAATCATAAACAGATATATTGTTTTAAAAATATTATAAAACAAACTAACATTCAGATTATAACGTGTACGCCGTTTTCCAAATAGCGGTAAATATTTTCGCGTTCTAAATTAAAGGGTAAAATCAGAACTGCCAGTTTCGCCCCATTTCTTTCAGCTGTCGATACACCTGCTCATCGTCACGATCGTTCTGTCATTATCTCTAATTTAAAGTATCTTCAAAAAAGGATGAACCATCTTTCTAGACCCAGGGTAAGATCGCACTATGCAGCAACAGGGCATTAGACGGTACGTACCAATACTCTTTGTATTTAAATGCTCGAGATATACTGCATTAGGTACCAACATAACTCTAGACTACAAGTGGCGGATTAAATCGCGTCTTGTTCTCGTCGTATTTTCCTTGCTACAAAGTGGAATCTCAACATTATTTTTAATATATCCCTAAAATGAACAAACATCGTGGAACAATATATTTATAATTCTATAAAAAACGGTTACAACAGAACAATTATAAGTTTTAAATCATTTTTTATTTTAAATCATTTAGTTTCTATGAAAATATATTAAGCCGTCGGCCAGTTAAGACACAATAATCCATTAAATGGTTCTTTCTAAATGCGTCTCCTATCAAACAAAGCTTGTCTTAAAAGGTTATATCAAATCGCTTATCACTCATCTAATAAATTGATTGACTTTCTATTGTACAAATTTGATATTAAATAATATCGATAGCCATGATGTGCTTTTTAAATAAAAGTATTTTCTTATCTTACAATCGTTCAAGCTGAAGCTATTTGTGGAAGAATCGCAACGTAAACGTGACTTCGATGACCCGATCAGAAGAATCACCGCCCGACGCGTCACCGAAATGTCACTCAATCAGAAAAAGTAACCGCATTACAATTTCTCGAAGAGAGTGGACTCTGTAATGAGCGCAACGAGGAGAACGATAGTGTCCAATAGTGCTCCTAATCCGACGCCAATCAACTATGTAGAGCACGAGATTGTCGAATCGGGCGGGTCGGTGATTGTGTCGTGAGAACTGTAAGGTACGGGCAGGTGGTGCCTCCCCGACGGTGGCTAACTGTTCCACCATCATCAGCAGAGCGAGCCGAGCGCGGCACAGCGCAGTCCCGTGTTGAAACACTGCATGCGCACCACGCGGCAAGCTCAGACCATCCTCGCCATAGTTCATATTTCTTACGCGGAAAAGCTCGGGCCTCTAAAAAACGTTAGTGCTCGATTCAGCAGAATCAGTGAATGTGAAGAAACATTAAATCGTAACAGTGATTTATGTTATGTTGAGTAGTACTTTAAGATACTCTCATCATTATTCTAGTTAGCGAAGGTTTTTTTGTATAGGCACCGGGAAGGTAATCGGGGCAGATAGCTTTAACGGTTGACTCCGCGCTCAAGTGTGGCAGACCATAAGCATGACGAATACTCGCAACAACGTCCTCGTGTTTCTATTATTGGTATGTCTTTCTACACTCTTTAACATCAATTTAGTTCATGGAATCAATGCACCAGTTATATAAAATGATCGGAGATATGTACTATCGGTCTATATCAACGCTGCGACGTCGCAAAGACGAGACGGTACATGTTACACTCACGTGCAACTTCTTACATAAAGTGAATATTTGCTTTTTAACATAGTACTTATACTTAAAAGTTGTAATATGATATCCAGTATCTCATATAGCTTCTAGATTAATTGGTCTTCGTATACTTATGTAAAATCGTTATTTTTGAAAATATATCGAGAGGTGAAAGGCTATTTGGTTTAAGCGACATTTTTTGATGATATAGTAATATATATTTTCAGAATCAGCGTTTTTACCGAGTCCAAAAATACATAGTTATATTACTATATCACCAAAAAATGTCGCTTAAATCAAATAACCTTTCATCCCTCGATATGTAGATATATTATGACACTATAAAGCGTAAAATTCTGCAAACTTTGAAGTGTTAGGAAATACTAATGAAACCATTTTTTTAAGTATATATGTTATAAAACATACAGCATACAAAATACAAAAGTCGTAGTCATTGAAAATTGAAATTTTTTCATACAAGAATTTGTAAAGTTTAGGTACAGACTCTATAGGTACCTAATTTATTAATAACGAGCTGTCCCGGCAGACCTTGTTGTGCCCTATATTTCTAAAACAAAGTCACATTGTTTTTTTTAATGTTAATAGCTACCCCGTCAGATTTTTTTGAAAATTGTTTGAAGCAACCTGGCCTTAATGCTATATGTATAAAAATTGATAAATATTGACATTAATATTTATACGTCCCTCAATTGTTTTGCCTTCCCGGAACCCGTCAACTAACATTTAAACTTTATGGTATGGTGTTAAAGTTCAAATTGACTTATAACAAATATTTTGTATGAGAATATAGAAAAATGTTGTTTTGAGACTTTTTCCGACAATTTTTTAAATTTTTCTCTCCGTAATAACCTTGCCCAGACTTCAATAAACACAACAAAAAAGAAATCAGCTAAATCGGTTCAGCCGTTCTCGAGTTTCGCGCTTATCAAGACATTTTGCTTTTCATTTTTATATATAAGAAGATGATTGATGACATTTATTCATAACGATAGAACTAAGTCCGATTTGCATATACCAATAGTATTTAGTTTTGATGAACTGTAATAAACATCTAATTTCCTAATGTATGTCACATTGCACATATCTATGCATCCAAGATACGTTTATACTAAATATTCAAAAGCTTTAAACTAAAGATGTTAACGTGACCAAATTGAAACCATTTAGAAAATTAAATTTAACGGTTCGTAGATTTTTGTGATTCCCGCAAAAAGTTTTTTAGAATCTTTGTCACTGTTAATAATTTCTTTATTGTTGCGGGCTTTATTTTTGTAGCAGACGCTAGTTACGAACAAAAGATTACAACAAAATGTAGAATAAAAAGTCGCCAATATAATAAGAAGTAACGACTTGATATAACAAAAACGTCGTAAGCATAATAAATGGCAATTTTCGTGGAAAATACTAGAACTCATATAAAGATAATAAACATAGAAAGTTGAGCATTCGGTTCGGTAATGTGGGAAGGCTTACATTTCAATTTTGCTGACTGTGGCTATATACTTACTCGGACTTGTATGGTATGCTCAATATTAATAATTAAAATATATATACACATGTCGTAATTTTTCATTGATTAACATTTCGCGTAATTTGAACAATGACTAACCGCGTCTGATCGAGGTCAAACGTATTTCTGAAAAGTGTTATAATTATAATGTACCACTTTCATACAATATTAAAATAATAATTAATATTAAATTTTTTTAATCTTTAAAATTGGATTATATTCATATAATTAACCCTAATTTGATATCTATGCCAGTGTAATAGCACATCACAAGCCCATAGCATGCTACCGCTTTGTTGCTCTCACACAACCTCCACCTGGTAGAATAAATTATGATTGTACAATCAATTATTCATTGATTGAAGGACGAAATAAAGTCTTAATTAGTTGGTTAAAGAAAGTTCTTCTATTGGAGCAATTAAAGAATTGCTCCAGTAAACGCCAAAGGATTCAATGTCCAGCGATCAGTGTCAAATACCATTGATACCGTAATCCAAGTACCTATACATTTTCCTATGCCATTAAAAATGTAAAAAATATTGTTAGTGTCTTAATGTTACGCTAAAACTTCTAAATCGCACCTGATAATTAGTCCACTAGTAGTTTGACACTGCAGTAAAAAAGCTGCTGCGAGGACTAAGATTCAAGAATCCATTGAAAACCGCTGTCATCATGTCGGCCTTTTAGGCCTTTCGCCCTCCAGTTGCATAAATAACTAAACATACAGAAGATGATCTCGTAAAGCGATAAACCGTAACAAGTCGCCATGGTGGTCTTTCTTTTGTGCAGTCCGATTACAATGCTGCCGGGCATAGACACTCTACTACTTCACTGATACTCGTTTAGAATCACACCGAGAACATGTGTAGACTATAAAGAATTAAAACCAACGAGCTATAGCAGTACCAACAGATTTTTATTAATGTATAATAAATCATTCCTTTGTGCTATGAGTGCTATAATCATTCTATAGTAGGCGCATAGATGGGCAAAATGTAATCAGATTCCAGCCAAAATGCAATCAGATTCCAAGCAAAATTGAATCCCAGATTGCTCAAGTATTTATGAATTCTTAATGTTTTAAATGGATTTAATCATGATTAGAGAGCAAGAAAATTAAAATTCTGACTACATTTTGTAATCGTACATGTGTAATCGTCGTGATAATACCGGCCTACATAAATATCTTTTCACACTTTGTTTAAAGAACCCAACATCATAGAACGAACGGAACAGGCTCGACGGAAGTCCATTCCACAACCCGAGAAAGCTAAGAGAACTTCTAAGTTTTAGCTGAAATAGAACTCAGTGTAAAGTTGTGGCACTGCAATTACGTTATAAAGGGAAGAGGATGGAATTATGTTATACAACTTCAGAACACTCGCCATGATAGAAACGATAAATAACGTCGAGAGATGTAATGTCCTTGGCGCAGCTGAAATGTCTCAAGGTGATTAGAACCGTCTGGATCATTCATAATGTGGACAACACTACGCTGCAGCCTATCCAGGGTGTCATGGAGGTACTGTGCGGAACAATTCTAGAGATGCGAACAGTATTCCTACATATACTATCCTAGGCCTTCTTATATAAGTAGAGCTGACCTAGCATGAAAAATCGTCACACACGGTTAAAAAAACTGATTGAGCTTATGAAATATTACGGAAATAATGATGTCTTTGTAATCTCCCAGACTAAGATAGCGTTTATTCCCGCCAAGAATATTTAAGCTGCTCGTCTATTATTTGATAATAATAATATATTGACGAGCCTTTTATGGTTTCCTACCCATTTTTCAATATAAAATCGTCAATGTATTTCATCTTGGTTGGTTGTGTAAAGATTTTTGGTGGTGTAATAAAGGCCAACAGGCGAAAACTATAACTGCAATAACTGCGTAACTGGATTTATACAATGAAGTTCGTTTAAATAATAAAACGATTAAATTATTTTAATAAGTACTCGTTAATTTCTTATCTATAATGTTTATATCTTAAACTTAGATTAAGTTTTATGGTTTTTGACAGACCTCATTTACCAGCAGCTCAAAGCAGCTCTAAAGTCACGAAAAATATGATTTCTAGTATGCCAACCATAGCTTTAGGTCATTAGAGGCATAACGTTCATAAAGAAAAAGCGACTGGTTGTACTAAATTGGAATAGTCGACAATAACAATAAAGTAATCATCGATCCATCGAGAGTTAATCATCGGTTGACCGATCATTACATGATAATAGAGGTAACGCTACAATCGGAGTGAAGCGCGCGTGCCCAAGCAAAATGATTAAACTGTGCACCGTCATGGCTCCCTAGCTTTTGGTTTTTATCAGTAAAATATGTACTTATTATTCTTATGATATTTAATGAATTATTTTATGATATTAGTAACTGCGCTAGGGCTCATTGGGCAAAACGAACTTAATTTTACACTTGTGTAAAACTATTCCATAATGCTATCTGCCGGCTACTCTGCAAAAAGTATGTATTATTATGCATAACGTAGTCAATAATCACATATCCTCAAACTGTAAAACTTGAGCAGGACCGGAAAATATACGAACAAAAAAAAACCTATCAAAATCAGTTTATTAAAATTGATTTGACAATTGCATTGCACGAAATTGACAATTAAAATGAGAATTCTATTGAAAATTTAATTCCACTCTTACTTTTCTACCACATATACGTAAGTTAAAAGACACAGGCTGCAAAATAATGTTGTTGATATTTGTTATACTGTGAGGGCCACTCCCCCGGTATGCCGGACTTTTACCGACTAAAACCCCCGGGGTGTTCCACCTTCCGCCTACCGGCATCGAGGGCACGACTGGGGTCTCATCCTCAATGACCGGCTGGGCGTGCGGCCGTGAGTAGGCCTCTACTCGTTTAGGGAGGGGTAGTGTATGGAGCTACCCCTCTCGTGCCTCTGTGTTGTAGAGCGGCACGCGGGAACACATCGCGCACCGCTCGCACCCTTGTTGGACGACACACTCCCTCAAGCGTGCCGCCCGGTGTCGCCGCTAGAGTCGGACGTTCCTGAGAAACGCCGCTCTGCGGCGCCCTGTTCTTTTAGGCCGGCGGGCAGGTGGGGACGGCGCTGCCAAAGATGTTGTAGCCAGCGCCTCCCGGACCCGCTCCGCCGCCTCCTTCCTATCTAGCACGTCCTCGGCGAACCGCAGGACCGCCCGCCATGCATCTTCGCTGCCGACCATTAGTGAAACCAATGTCGGCAGCGAAAGGTCTCCACCCACCACTCTCTCCAGCTCGGCCCGCTCCGAAGCCCAGGCTGGGCATATCTGGAGCGTGTGCTCAGCCGCCTCGTCGGGGCATCCGTCACAGTGGTGGCATTTCGGTGTTGGTTCACTACCGGCTGACCTGTGCAGATATCTGCCGAAGCATCCATGCCCCGTTAGAATCTGCGTCAACCGGTAGGACACCGTGCCATGGCTACGGTATAGCCACTCCTTGAGTACGGGACGGATTGCCCCGACGGTTCGCAGGCCGGCGCTTGGTCGCTCCAGCCTGGTCTTCCACGCCTCTACTGATTCGGCGTCCAATAGGCGCCGTTTGGCTCGCAACTCGGCCGGGGCCGTCCGCTGTCCCTTGACCCTTCGCTCCTCACGCCATGTAAAGAGTGACGTGAGGGCTCGGGAGTCTAGGTCCCACGGAATGGACTCCGCCAGCAAGCAGGCCGCTTCGCATGACACTGTAGAGTACCCCCGTACAGCCGCAATTGCCAGTGCCCTTTGAGGGCGTCTCAACAGCCTGATGGTATGGCTGTTGAGGGCATCGGCCCATACGGGGGCACCATACAGCGCCATGGAGTGGACTATGTTTAGGTACAGGCGCCTAGTGGACGCGCCTGGACCTCCTACATTTGGCATGAGCCGCTTCAGCGCTCCTGCGACACTCAGCACCCTCGGCAACAGTTGGCTGAAGTGTGGGACGAAGCTCCAGCGGCCATCAAGGAGAAGACCAAGATATTTCATGGTCCCCCAGACGGCAAGCCTGACCCCGCCCACTACGATGTTAGCGTCTGGAGGCGGCGAAACCCGAGGGCTGCAAAAACACAGAACCTCAGATTTGTGCAGTGCCACCTCCAGGCCCAGCGCACGTATCCTCCTAATTACATGCGCCGTGCCAGCTGTTGCCGAAAGTGAGGCAAGGCGATAGTTCCTTGCGCGGGCCGTGACCAGAGTGTCATCTGCGTAGCAAATCACGCTGACACCCGGAAGATTCGACCCGCGCAAGACCCAGTCATATCCGATGTTCCACAAGAGCGGCCCTAGGACTGACCCCTGTGGAACACCGCAGGACATCGGCCTTTCACCCCACCCATTCCGCGTCGGATACCTGACGACGCGATCCGACAGGTATGCTCCGATTACTCGGCGCAGGTATAGCGGCACTTTGTGGTGTCGCAGCGCCTCCCTTATGCAGCTCCAGGGCAAGGTGTTAAATGCATTGGCAATATCCAAGGACACTGCCAGCATCACCCCGCCTCTGGAGACTGTCTCCTGCGCTAGGAGTTTCACCTGCCGGATCGCATCAACAGTGGAACGACCTCGGCGGAATCCAAACTGTCTGTCGTCCAGATTTTGACCCTCGCCTTCCAAGTGTTTGTTGATTCGGTCGACAACCACCCTCTCAAACATCTTTGCCACCTCATCGAGGAGGACGATGGGGCGGTACGAAGAGGGGGAATCGATCGGACGCCCTGGTTTTTGGAGGAGGACCAACCTGCCCATCTTCCACTGTCGTGGAATCTCGGCTTGGGACAGGCAGGCGTTAAAAATCCTCCTCAACCACTCCTCCAGAGCATCGAAGGCGAGGGTCCAGACTCTGGCATGGACGCCGTCTAGACCCGGAGCTGTCGATTTGCCCCTCAAGCGCTGGACTACAGCCTGTAGATCCTCTCTGGTCACTGGTGGTGTCTCTGGGTCCTCTGGGATGTATTCCCAGGAAGGCACCATCGGTGGGGGCTGATGTTCTGCCCTTTGTGGAAACAGAGAGGAGACTACTTGCTCCACCAGTTGCGGTCGGAGAGTCTGGGTCAGCGGGGGGGCCCATGGACGGAGTTTATTCCGCACCATTCGATACGGTGTCCCCCATGGATCGCGATCCAACATCTCCAGCAGCTCCTGGCGAGCTTGCTCCTTGGCCTTGGCCACTGTCACCCGAAGTGCAATGCATTTCCCTCTATAGACGGAGTAGAGGGAAGCCTCCCTTTCCGAGTCTCTTCTTCTCCTGCGACGGCTCCGTGTGTAGGCGCGTCTCGCGGCGACGCACTCGCGCCTCTGCTGAGCTAACTCCTTCGACCACCAGTACAGACGGCGACGTCGATTGGGACCACCTTTGGCAAATTATACTAGTTTGACAAAGGACAACACAACCGAATGAAAGTACAATGTCAACGGCAGCGATTATTAAGGTAGCTTACGTACATGAATTGATTGATTGCCGATGCCGTCATGACAGCCCACATACAGATACCACGACCGAAGACCTCTAGGTTTCAACTGAATATAAATACATAGGCTGATCTCGACACACGATAGTCTGAAACAAGTCACTACGGCGGCCTCCGCACCTGTGTAATGTGGTCGTTATCTTGTTAGGGCAATCGCTCTACCCTCTACCTACTACTCGTAAGAATTTATTCGCAAGCTCCTTGATATTACATGCCGCCAAGGAATTTGCTTCCATCATCTATTTTTCAAGTATTCTGCGTATTATAACAAAAAGAGTGAAGTTTTAAGTAAATGACTCTTGGAGCAGAGATCGCGTCTCAGCAAGCGTATTGAAGGAACTTCTACTAGTAAAAGAATAATCTTCAAAATTATATTTATTTTAATTTTTCAGGATTATACAAATACTTTGGGTAATTCCCAGCAAAACCGGATATGCCAATGTTTACTTTTTTTGGATTTACCCGTAATAAATACATTAATCCATACACACAGTCCAACAATCACAATACATAGAAATACTAATTCATTTATTGTTTTTGTAGTATTTCGCAAAACTAGTTCTTGATATGTAGAGGTTTATGTTTAACAATAAACACTAAGTACAATGTTTCATAAAAGAAAAATCTATCGAAGTTGAAACGATTGAGATAGTGTTGATATAACATAAAGATATTATAATTTTAGACTAATTTAATCAAAGTATCTAAACATTTTATCACGCGTAACCTATATTACCGGATTATCTGCAGATCTCCAGACTCCGGAAAACAGCTTTTGCGCCGTATCAAAGTGATTATCGTAACAATTAAACTAAATCGCGTGGGAGAATGTCGAGACACCGTGGGACAAGACATTGAGTACCGCGTCTAATCTCTCAGTTAAAGAAAAATAATTCAAAGTCTCTACAAACAAATTAACTACTTGAAAAATGTTATGAATGAGTTTTATGATCATATAAAAACTGTAGCTAATTCATATATTATTAGTATTTTAGTAACAACCTTTATGGGAACTTTTTCTCAGCGTTAACCACAATTCTGACCTTAGTTTAATGTTAATATATTGGAATTATATTTGTAATCTTTCCTTATTTTGTGTTGTATGTTGTGTGCCAAATAAATGTTTTTATTATTATTTTTATTTTTATATAATCTAAAAATTATAGTTCCTCTATGTACTTAATTGTTTTAGATAATTTTTCGCCTACTAAAGTATTCACGATGAAACTAAATTTCGAAAGTGAGAGAGTAACAACAGCTAATCGTACATAAAAAACTAAATGTAATTCCTAGGCTAACAATGATTGAGTTATCATTAATTCTTGGTTGCTACTTAAACATCTATTATCTCTGATCGAGCTATTGAACTAATTTTGTGCCATTTTTTCCCCTTTATTACTAATAATGAAAACGAAATCAACTTACAACACTGATCAAGATATTTTATAAAAAGTTTTATTAAAACGCCACACCAATTAGTTTCCCGTTTCGGAAACAACACTTCACGGTTAATAAACAGTGTAACACCGTTTTGAATAAACCGTTTAACAGTCTGAACATTTTGCATACAGCATTCAGAAAGAGCGATCTGGACTTGATCGTACGCACTCGTTACTATGAGTGGTCGGCAGTAGTTAACTCGACACGTACCGTAACTTTTCAACACAATCTCTTTTAATATTTCTGTAGTAAGTATATAAGATTTTATATATGCAGCGGTGAGTGATTAATATAACAAAGAAATGAAGCCGAATTAGATGTGACTGTTTAAGTTAGAAAAGCTTTTTTTTTTAATTGGGGATATCCTAAGATCGCCACGGCCACACAAGGGGGTAGCAGCCAGGATGTGTCGGACTTGTACCAGTTAAAAACTCCAAGGTGACTTCTGCGAATTAGTGGGGACTGCGGGTCTTGTAACCATTACGCCGCGCCTAAGTTAGAAAAGCTATTTTAACATTTCAAATATGGCTAAAACATTTTACTTGAGCTGAATTTTTTGCTTGGGAACAATTCTTCGCACACCATGTGCCATATATACTTATACGAATATTACATTTTTGCCAAATCGTGAACTTTCTACGAAAATAAACAAAATTGATTTATAATTATTTTTACAGTAAATGAACACAGATATATGAAAGGGTCATTATTTAAAAAAAAAACTGAATATACAATAGAAACTTAAGTATAATCTAAATATTCACAGAGATAGCCCCAAGTTAATGAAATTCGTGTCTTATATACTTGAATATTAATGAAATAATATAATCTGTAATGTTTGAGTAAAGCCTAATCAAAGTCAAAATAACGTCTATAAACTTTGGTTTAGAACGGTGACAACAACCAAAGAACGAGAATACCTCAACTGCCGCCGTCGTTAACACTTTATCTTACCATATAAGTACAACACTCAGAGCTCTTCTGCTGTTATTCTGTTGTTGTTTCTATAGGCCTTATTAGATTCTATTCTTTTGATCGCCACCACAACTCTTGGTCTCTAAAGTATAAACCATTATAGAGTACGAATTTTATGGAGGTGATTTATAAAAATTTACGGCTACAATAAAATATTTTTACTTTCAAGGGATTGTATTTATTTTGACCTCACGTTCACTGTTGAAATTATGCGGTATGATTCGCTTCATTTATTAAACCGCAACCACATTCTTAGCATAAGTATTCTGTTCTATTTATTAGAAAAAGAATATTTACTGTTACACTTTCTTTGTACTATCGCTTTTCTATACTATAAATAGGCACTTTGAAATAATTCACTGTCAGAATAAAACGTTATTTTAGAGAAATTGAAAATCAATACAATCATCTTCTATTCCATCATCGTTACACAAAATTTGTCTACTATACATTGAGTGTGTTTATCTATATTTAATCAATTGTTTTATCTAATAGAGGTTTCGAACTAATTTAGACATATAACAATTTTTTTTATGTTTGTAGCTGTGGTGGCTAAGTGGTCAAGGGACCGATATCCATGCGTAGCAACGCGAAAGGACGTAGATTTAAATCCCGCCACATATGCCTAGGATTTTACAGATTATGTAGGTATTTAGGCACCACATGTACACCGGTGAATAAAACAAAGTGAGAAACCCCGCATGACATCTAAGATAAATGTCATGTGTAAATAAATGCTCCGAGAACGGCAATCAGCTGCGTTACTGGTCACGTTGGGCACGACATATAAATGCAGAATAGATATAGCCTCTAAATTATCTCTGATCACCTCAAAAGAAATACAGCGTAACGCTATATTATGATTATTATAACTTGTTATTAACTTACCAACCGCAGCAAACCATATGCTTAGAATGACCCAAAATAAGATTGTAATTTATTTCACATTAGATTCAGCGCAGGGTGTAGACTGTAAAGCTGTAAGGAATAGGTACTATACACTGCCAAAGCACTGAATACTAAACATATAATACCATGTTTAATAATACTTTAAGGTAAAATACAATTAACCAATTATATTATTTATCTTTAAATGTTTATTGTTTCAGTTACGAACGGCATTCGCACAAGACTATGACGGTAAGCTGTTATCTATCTAACATCTCTGTATAACCTAGCTCCTACAATTAAAACCTACATTTAACCATATGAACTCAACCGCATACAAAACAATGAATTTTCTACAAAAAAGGGCCCATGCTGTTAAGAGCTGCGTAATATAAAAAAATCTGGTAATATTGATGTAGTTTCTCTATTAGGTATATCTGACACAATTAGTACAATTTGGTATGTTAACGGCGTTCTCACGTGCCCCTATTGTGACATATCCTTTATCAAGAAAATAGGATATACGTTAAGCCACTTAAGAGTACATGAGCGTTATCAACAACAGAACTGATGCGTTTCTAAGCCGGCTAAAACTTGATGATTATTATATTTAATAGATACACAATTTAATGTTTACAGTGACTGATATTCAATGCACGTTTGCGAGCGGCGGTTCGGGATTACGAGACTCGGTAACTGCTCTGCTAAGAAAGCCGGAAGGATTTCGCGGAGCACCGTTGTTTGCAGACGACCGCGTTACGGACCCAGTAACTGACCCTGTCTGTCAAATAAGATCAGAGCCTGAGGACGCTACAGGATTGCAGTACCGACTGCGTATCACTGACTTCTCAAGATGTGGTGTGTTAAAACGAAATGTAAGATTTCAAATTTATTATATTTATAACTGGCATTTCCCATTGTATTTGAAGATGACTATTGCCATGCATAGAGCCTTAAAGAGCTTAAAGATAAATAAACTAGGCGATATATTATGTCAATTACAAGCCCATAGTTTTGTTAAAAATATAAAAGTAGTATATTTCATTTACATTATCTACTTTTCCATCATTTGAGCACTAACGAAGTTGTTCAACAATAAATTTATTTTTCCCCGCTTGCGAACCGTGTTACGATACCTCCATTATTTCCGTGAACTCGTCAAAATATTCCTCATCATTTACGAAGGCCGCGAATGATGTGTCATCGTCATATAATAACAGATTCCGTTACTAACAGTAAGAAGTCTAGGAGTGGCCTACACATAACAAGTGTGCTGATATATTATTAAAAGAAAACCGCTGCGACCGGTACTATACAATATTGAGGTGAAGAGAAAAGTAAAACACCCATGTCAACAGGCATAATGGCACAAAATACTCCGCATCTGGTTGTATAGTTAGATCACTTTTTATTTTACTATGTCCGTCCTACACGTATCTCTATTATTATAAAATAGTGCCTTGGTCAATTACTACTATTATTGCACGATGAGTGGGATCGACTATGTTGGGTTTTTTATAAATCTTTTTTGTATATACAGAAACTAAACAGATCTTGACGGGCGTTTTACAATTTTTATAACGTTTTATAAACAACATGAAATGTGTTTGAACACCATTGCTTAAGCAATGAAATATAATCCTTTTTACCTATTTAATTGTTTTTCGATCAGGGATTCGTGCACGTCCGCGTGTGGTTTCCGCAATTTCCCGGAGTAGTGATGCAATCCGATCAAGAGCTGATCATCATGTGCAAGCCGCCAGAGCCGACCATTATTGAGAATAAAGCGGCGGGGTTCGCTGGAAGCTTGTAAGTAAATAAAATACTATAATTATAATTCGGCTCGAAGGACCTTTTATTGTCTATTTGTATGGAATTCTCTGTACGTGAATATGATAAGTTCCTAGCCAGTTTTTTTTTTAAATTCGGTCTTCTGTAAATATTTCAATTTCATTTAGTAACAGTTTTACTTAGTGTTAAAGACAAGGTTTTTTCCACGGCGTTACAATATAATAATGCACCAAGGTCTCAGTTTGCCACAAACGAATAGTATATTATTATTATATAATGACGAAAATTCTGTAGTTTTAATTATGGCTATATTAATGGATGTAAACCACAGAACCTGAATCGTAGGAAGCCAAAATAAATCACAAAGACGAGCATTGCAGTTTTGTAGACTATGATGTTGATAGCGATTGAGTTGGACACCAAACGCCATACCACTCAAACTAAGCTTAGAGAGGAAATTTTATATGTATTTATGTAATGACAAATAACGATATATCATGTTTTAGTCCACACGGAGCTCGGGTGTCAGGAGTAGTGGAGGAAACCCCAGGACGACTGGAGTACGAGGTCGCATTGTATAAGGAAGCACCACCAGTAACAAGGCACTCAAACCACTCTGTAGATTTACCTGTTGATCAGGTAACTGCTGTACGTTCTATACTTTTGTTTATTTAATTTGTTTATTTGATTATACTATATAAAATAAACTTTATTTTCCATCATTATAAAAGGTAATAATTTGACCTATAATGTTTTCAACTGATCTTGCTTCTAGCGCTACCTGGTTCAATCGAGTTTCATAGATTTAGAGCACATGAATAACTATTTTCGTCCTTGTTGATCGGACTAAAACTTAGAAGGTTAGCTTAGTGGTAAGCTATGAAACGGTGTGAAAGAGTTGTCACACATGGATAATTTAAATTGGATAAGATAAATTAAACAAAAGCTATCTGTTAAACTCAAAGTTACAATAATGTATGTAATATTGTTTTAAGGCTGTACCAATCGGCACTAAATTGCAATTGCGAGCACGGATAAACCCGGACTCTGCGTGGCGACATATCAAACTGCTAGAGGTTGCTGTTTCTCCCGATCCGGATCGACCACACGCTCCCGGATCAGTACTGCTCGTCAAAGATGGGTATAAGAACTTATTGATATTATGTTTTAACATTAGAATAGATTGCTAAGCACAAACAATTATCAGCAACAAAGCATCATTAGCTAGATTCAAAACTTTCAGATATTGTACTCGTAGTATAAATATTTGCGATTACGTATTCGTATGGTAAACCAAACTATTCCGTGGAGTTCTAAAATGGACACTATATTCTTAGTCTGGATTTACATCAAACGAGCGAATGCTCATTCTATCCCCACTCTATCAAATTCGGTTACTGTAAACAGACATCGAGCGTTTTTTCGTTGTTCTTCCTGCGCTCGCAAAGATTCTATAGAATATTCTAAGAATGCTCCTTCGCTTTATGTAAACAATACTAGAGCATGGGAACAGATTTTTAGAGCGTTCTTGCGTGTTCGAACGCGCTCGCCCGCCGGAGCGGTCTCTTCAAAGTGTTCTTGTGTTCGAGCGATCTCGATCACTGATCTGAGTATACTCGTCGATTGAACTATGTATTGGTTTTAAGAAAAATGCCTATATATGATAGAAGCCTACTGAAATTCCAAATGTCTGTGGGATCCGATGTTTGAACACTACAAAAATACATATTGCAAAAAACTGATTGGCTGGAGATTGCAAATATACTAGAATTCAATGCTGAAGAAGTAAAAAAAAGATGGACTCACTTCTCGCATCTTATCGCTGAGAAAGGGTATGGTCACAGAACCACAGAATTAACACGAATGCGCAATGAGCATTCGTTCGGCCGCTAAACACCTGAATTCTAGTTCTTGATTCTCATTCTTGCTCGTTGATCGTTTGGTGTTAACGCTAAGAGCGATATTTCGTTTAGACTAAAAGAGCGAGAAAGAATGCTCTTGTT
The DNA here is from genome assembly GCA_036320925.1 of Automeris io. Lineage (NCBI taxonomy): Eukaryota > Metazoa > Arthropoda > Insecta > Lepidoptera > Saturniidae > Automeris > Automeris io. Next base: position 10,225,466 of record JAUDJH010000011.1, read on the forward strand.
CTTGCTCTAGCTCTATGTTCGTTTGATGTAAATCCAGCCTTAGGTATTTAGGAACAAAGATGGGCAAAATGTAATCTGAATAATGATTAACGATTACCAAATGTAGTCGTAATTTTAATTTTGTTGCTCTGTAATCATGATTAAATCCCTTCAAAATGTTAAAGAGCCATAAAAGTGTATGTAGTTGAGGATCGCGTAGTGTTTTAAACGTAGATGATCAAAATACAGTCATATGATGTCATAGTCATAGTCAGTATGATGAAAAACGCAAATCGTAATTGTTTTTCATTCATTTGATTACATTGTGCCCATCTATGTTTAGAAAAATGCTTTTAACATTAAATTTAATAACTTTTTAACAGCGACACCTCTTACCATTGTTAATGAGGTATTGGGGTAATAAAGTTTGTAAACAATTTCACTTTCCCACTCCTTTAGATGCATATACAACATACAAATAATATTATGACTTTGATCTGATACTGCAACTAAGGCACCCTGCATGCTATTAACTTTTTAAGGCTATCATTCTGGATACAACTAACATAATGGCATGTATTAAGAATATAACAATAATAGTTATATTGTCGCGCTATATCCGTCACGGGGTGAGCAGATGCATTAGTGTCTGTATCCACTTTGCGCTTATATGTCGTGCCCAACGCGTATCTGATCGCCATTCTCACAGCACTAGATACACATATATATACATACATATATAAATATATATAGATGCACATATGACAGTTCTATTAGATACCATGCGGTTTTCCTCACGATATTTTCCTTCACCAGTGAGCATGCGGTACCTAAATCCGTATGTAATCTGGAAAAAACCCAGAGATTCGAACCTACGACCGCGAATGGAAACCGGTCCATTATCCACTTGGCCACCACAGCCACATCAGAATAAAAATATTATTAAATATTAGAATGTTAAGAATATCCCTCACGGTTTTTCGTGTCACATGATCTAAAAAAACCTCAAATAAAACATAATATAGTAATTATATTTAATAATAATAGTAATGAGTATGTGTAAGGAGTTTGTAAAATTAGATTAGATACATATCTGTAGCGTTGGCCGTCAAGTAAAAAAATATTGTTTTGTGACAAAGAATTGTAAAAAAGAAGATCGTTTTAATTTGAAAATTAGAAGATTTTTTTTTTTTTGTAACCTAATTTTACAAACTCCTTATACACAATCACTACAATACCTATACATTTATAGCATTTAACTAAATTTTAGTTCCCAGCCTTAATTCGAACTAACTGTCAATTTAACAGGTGCAGGAATCGTGATTTCGCTTCAATAATTCCTCATCAGCCAGCTCGTTACAGAGAACGTCACAATGAAGTATTCTTGGATTTCGAAGCTTTCCTATTGGCCTCGATGAAGGAACGTTCCACGTTATGGATCCATTCGCAGATCAAGGCTTGCATGGACGCTAGTGATTGCCAACCTGATTATTGTCTCGATTTGTTTGAACCATCGGGCACTACAGGTGAATATTATTATAGTAATTTGTTGCTAATATTATATAATAGGCTCCATATATTTGTTTTAAATCTTTTCCCTTGACATTATATAAATTTTTTACTTGTTCTGGTTTTATACATTATTACAATTTCGTTGTAACATTATGAATACATTTAAAGCTTTTATGAAATTTTTACATCACTACAATTTCACATTTTGTTACGTTTACGTTAAGCTACAATTCTGGTATATAGCACTGATTTCCCAGGAGTTTAATTTTCATACACATTAGGATTTAACGCATTGGTATAGGTATACATACGTAAATCGTTAAGGTTAACCAAACCGTTTATGGAGAAAATCCTAGATTTACACAGAACAATCGACATATACACCAAATTAATTTTACATGCGCCTTTGGAAACACATTAATGCATATAACACTACTGTAATGTCACCTTTACTGATGTCACTTTAGTAACTTATCAGTTATTGTATAATAAGACCAATCAACGTTTAATTTTCTGCCGACCTAATCCCTCGAATCAAATAAGTAATTAAATGAGATAGAATCATCGCTATATTTGACTATAAAACCTGCATATTTATATGATTAAAAATATTAGTATAAATACTAATTAAACTTTATCGTAGGTCATGGTCGTCGAAAAAGATCAGTGCCCGAATCTTCTCATAACGTATCAGCTTCAGCACTTAGCTCAGAGAATAGTACAACACCATTTACACGGTTTAAAGAGAACTTGGAATATTCAGTAGTTATGCCTGGAGAACTGTTTCATAGAACGCCTGTTGAAGTTACATGCGCTACATCCATGATGGTTGCTGTAGCATTAGGCGCTTTGTTATTTATGTCTGCATTATTGGTAAGTAGTTTTAAACCAGAATTAAAATAAATAGCAACTTTAACTGCCTTTATAATAATAATAATAATGTAATGTCGTGCTTCACTTTCGTGGTGAGCAGAGATACATTAATGGCTGTATGCACTCATTGGCTTTATTCCTATAAATAGAGACCGCTTGGAAGAAAGAATTTGAATATAACACAGCCACTGCCAACACATCAACCTAATAAAAAAAAATCTATAAACGTGATTTTGCGTATAAATCATTAGACGAATAAGTTCCCTACCAACATACCAATCTAATCCATTGTTTCACTTCACAGAGTTATCAGCATATTTTGTATGACACGCAACATATACCTACTTTATACTTTTATTGTATATTTGCGCTTAAATTATCGTTTTTTTTTTTAGATGTGCTACTTAGCTACAAAGCTTAATTCTACAATTATGAAAAATAACAATCTTCAAGCTCCCACGGGGAAAGGCTTCGAACAAATACTTAGAGAACTAGCCCACCACTCTGTTCCAGATACTGGATATACAGGTCGTCCGACAGTACAATGATGATATCGGAGGACAATATTTTATTATATAATAGTATTTAATCTTTCTAGCCTCTTGGGATTATAATTATATTAGCAAAATCAATATATAATATTAGGTCCTTACATATGAAATTGGCGTTTTGTATGGGAGGAACAAAAAGTCGAATATTTTTTAATATAATATATTTAATTAATCAAAGTATGAACCATTATTTTCTATGCACTTTTGCCATCTCATAGGTAGTTCATTGATCCCTTTACTAAAAAAACCAGTCGGACGGGAATCAATAAAATCTTTGAAGGCGATTTGGACTGCCCTATCGGAGTTGAATTTTTCCCTTGCAAGAAGTTATCCAAATTTCGAAAAAAATGGTAATCTGTTGGAGCAAGGTCCGGTGAGTACGGAGGATGTCTTAGACTTTCCAATTGAAGCTCTTCTAATTTAGTAGCCGTCTGTTGCGCAGTGTGTGGTCTAGCGTTGTCGTGAAGCAGCAGTGGCGTGGAGCGATTGACCAGCCTAGGTTGTTTAGCCGCTAGCTTTTCCATCATGGTTTGCAATTGCTGACAATAGACATCAGCCGTAATAGTCTGGCCAGATTTGAGAAAACTGTAATGAACAATACCGGCACTAGTCCACCAAACGCTTACAAGTAACTTTTTTGGGGTTAATTTTCGCTTGGGGCAGGATTTGGCTGGCTGGCCAGGATCCAACCATTGCGCTGAGCGCTTCCGATTATCGTAAAGAACCCATTTTTCATCACAGGTAATGATTCGGTTTAAAATACCTTCATTATTGTGCCGGTTTAGTAATGTAACGCAGCAATCGACGCGCGTTTGCCGGTTTGCTTCAGTCAATTCGTGAGGTACCCACCTTTCAAGCTTTTTAATCTTCCCAATTTGCTTCAAGTGAATTAAAACAGTTTTATCACTATCATCGCAGCCTGCAGCTAACTGGGACGTGGTTTGCGGTGGATTCGCTTCCACAATAGCCTTCAACTCTTCATTATCAACTTGAGTCTCAGGCCGTCCACGGGGCTTGTTCTGCAGGTCGAAATTTCCAGAACGAAAACGTTGGAACCAAAAACGAACTGTGTTTTCTTTTGCAACACGACCGCCATACACATCATTCACCCTTCGAGTTGTTTCCGCAGCACAAGTGCCACGGCGGAACTCATACTCGTAAATAATGCGATATTTTAAGTTTTCCATTTTGTAAAATGAGTGACGCAAACAGAAAAAAACAGAAGAAAAAAACAAATGAATGACGATCACCGAAGCACAAATACATGAGTCTATAGCTGTACAAATTTGAATTTGGAATTCCTTACCAAAGAGGAGAAATTTGTGATTAAAGTGGCCAGTACGAAAAACGCCAATTTCATATGTAAGGACCTAATATATAATAAAAAAATATGTAATTTTTGTGTGATATAAAATATAGCACTTTAAAAAGAAATAACAAAACCTGTTGTTAAAATACATAATCATATTATTTCTATGTGTTCTTATTAAATAACATTTATCTTAAGGCTGAGTTTTATAGATGCTATATCCACTTTGCCAAGTAAAGTTCTCAAAAAATAAATTTGTTTTGACAAAAAACTGAATATGTATTAGGAATTTGAGTATAGCCATATTATTCGCAGAGCTAAAACCATGTTGACAAAATCGGTGACTTAACAAATCCTTTGACATTCATTGAGTAATACACATTGTAATGTTTTAGTTAAAGTCTAAGCAAACTTAAAGTTACGTCTACAAATCTCAGCCTAAGTATTAAACATACCTTGACATGATTTTAGTGTTCTTTTACAAATGATTGTGATCAAATCAAACAAAACACTTGGACAATATTTTCTTTTTTTAGATTAACCATAAGAATAATGGTAAGTAGTTAAATGATAGGTTTTTAGATAAGTAAGTTTTAGGTTTAAGTATGTTAGTTAAATAAAACAAAATTTGTTACAAATAAATATGTAATAAAACAATTAACTTATGACTGAAAAAATATGTGTTGTACTTTTTATTTGGTTTCATTCTTTTTTCAGTCATGACTGTCATTTTAAATAGAAAAATAAAATAGGTACCATTAATAGCGATAAGGCTTGTGTATTTTATTAAATTGATTACGAGAATAAAATAATAATTCCATAAATCCTTTTTTTTCTTTTATATATCATAAGAACTAAGAATATTAATATGTTTGGATAGCGTCATAGGTCGACCATAAAATTCCCGCGTCAGAATTTGTAGTGGCATAGCAGACTAGACGCATGGCCTATTAGCACAGATCATATAGCCTATTAAATTATGTCCCGCCCACTAACCAAAGTCAGAGTTGCCACACGTCACCCCGTATACCCAAAAATTTGTTATGTATTACCCTAATCACTATATTGCCATATAGCACTAAACTGCTGTCAAACATACTATTTAAGCACTCAACTTGTCTTGTAGTTAATCAAAAACCATTTATGAAAATAATATATTCGAATGAATCGTAAAATGTTCTTAGGTACATAATGATTTGAATTCTCTAGAGGCAAATCAAATTATAATATAAATAACAATACATTACGCCATAATTAAAAAATATTGCAAAGCTCAACACGGCAAACCTCTTGAGTGACAACTGTCATTTATGTGAAGTGTGGGGTGTATATATCCATCCAACTCATTAGACTTGTCCTGCGCGGTTAATGCGCAATTAAGTGTATTAATTATCTTAGTATAAAACGTATGCGATCCTCAGACTTTCTGACTATACCGCATGCTATCCTACGCCGGAGCAGAACTAAAAAAGAAAGTTATAATTTGTAAGTCTAGCATTTCAATTTCAAATTTTTTTTTCTGACTTCGATACGTATCCTAATTTTTTTTTATCCAAACGGAATGAAATTGTAATTTGTATGAATGCCGGAGACAATGATATGTTAAACATACAGTTTAAACTAAAAAGTTAAACTAGTTTAAAGATCCGGCAATGATTTTATTATCTGATACTAAAATATCAGCTGATATTCTGACAATGGTTGTCAACCAGACAATAACAGTCAAAAATGACTGTTTCACTTAGTAAATAAAAGCAAAAATGTCGAGTTTGAATATTTGCGGGATTAACAGCAAAGTATCGTAACAAATGTAACTAACTTTATTAGCTACAAAGAATGTATGACTATGAGCATTTGTGAATATATATATGCCAATCATTTTTAATGAATTTATATGTTACTCATTTTTTATGAATAAATATTATTGCAATAAATAATCAATAAAGACGTTTTCAAGATATCAACCCTCTAAAATATTTAAAATGTCTGCAACAAGCAAACCTGTAAAGCATTGGTCTTTAGGATTGTTACAATCTATGGAGGATCCGCAACATATTGTAAAGGAAACAAAGCGAGTCGTAGTAATAAAAGACAAATATCCTAAAGCGAAAATACATTATCTTGTTTTACCACGGGAATATATTAACAGTATATATAAAATGGATCGATCACACATAAGTTTGTTGGAAGAATTTGGTGAACTTTATGAAGAATTTAAGGCAGTTCAGGATTTGAGTCTAAGAGCTGGTTTTCATGCTGTACCAAGCATGCAAAGGTTACACATGCACATTATAAGCACAGACATGATATCCCCATGTTTAAAGACAAAAAATCATTGGAACAGTTTTACTACTAAATTTTTTATACCTTATGAAGGTAGGTTATTTTATTCTTCATATAAAATAATACATTGAAGTAATTGAGAATTATAATTTACTCAATAACAGGGATAGCAAGTAGAAGTTCAAAATGATATTTTGGCAATAATTTATTAGCTTTGTTTAGCACATTTAAGCACAAGATCATCAGTCAGAATCAATAATGGAACATCTCTGAAATAAATTTGCATTTATTAATTTTGTAATATGATTTCAATTGAACACTTTGTCTAAGACAATATTGTAACAAACCAAATGCAAACATAGCACAATTATGGAAGTATTGGATATACCACTATTTCTGATGTATGCTTTGTGTATAATGGGAAGGAATAAATTGTGACTATATTATGTTAAATTTATTTCAGAAATACTGAAGGAATTGAGGAATAATGGGAGTATAAAGAAAATATCACCTGAATTGCACAAGAGTTTATTGGCCACACCTTTGCAATGTAATAAATGTTCATACAAATCAAATAATATGCCTCAACTTAAGAAACATTTGTTAAGTCACAATTAAAGTTATGTTTAAATAATTAAAAATAATTTTATGAGCAAATTCATTCAATAAAAATAATAAGATTTAAAATTATAAAGTATACATGATATTTTATTTTGCTATAGATTGCACTTAACTTATTGCCAATTTAATAAAATAATCATTAATTCATTTTAAAAACTTAAATATTATCGAATAAGGCAGATTTAAGTGAGGACACCAATACATAATTGAACTAAAATTAATCTCAATTAAAAAAAAGACAATGATTACATTTATCTTAAATTATTCTATTTCCATTATGGTAATATCATAATAAATTTTCTTTACATGACAGTTTATTTGAAGTAGGACTGCCAGAATCTGTTAAAGAATCTAAAGTAAATTCATTTTCTTCTGAAGATGTATACATTGATACATTACGCCTTTTAAACACTTTCCTAGTACTGCTTAATGCTGATAAAGGAGACATGAATTCAGATGTGTTACAAGAACTATCTGAGTTTGGAGAAACAACATTATACACCGAGTTTTGTTGCAGTTCACTTTCACTTGGTGTAACTGGAGCAGGTAATGACAGCTTTAAAGTTTTTACTGGTGTTTGGCAAACAACAGGTGAGTTAATACCATTACAAGGTTTTGACATCATTCGCCCAGCTCTTGCCATAACAACTTGTACTGGATCATCAATACCTAAAGCTTCACATAAATTTACTGTCTGTGGGTTTAAAATAGGCTGTGGTAGATTTCTTTTTGGAGTACCAGGCACATAAACTGGAGCTGTTTGAACAAAATACTCTTCTTTAATGACCATAGTTTTCATCATTTCTTTAACTGCCTCAATTTCATCTATAGTTGGTGTAAAATCATACCTAAAAGATATTATTTTTATAATGATAACAGTTTTACTAAATTGGTGAAAAAAAATCAAAAATTATAGAATGCTTACTTCTCACTTCCACCAGGACCTGGCATATGGCACTCTACATTTTTAACTGTTAAAAGGTGATTAGTGCTTCTCAATATAGCCAACCATTCGGCATCATAACTCAAACATTTATCACCATCAGACTCTTCAGGTATATCAACAATCTGCAAATGTCTGCGTTTGGGCAAACATTTATCTAGTGCCAGAAATTTTGTCTCTCTTTGATCATCATGTTTAACCAATGCTGCAAATTGACAATGTAAATGTGCCGCAAACCAGTACTCAGGTTTCAATTTGTAAAGTAGTTTTTCTGCAGGAACACTGCCTAGTTGATTAGCTTCAATTTCTTCTCTAAAAACAATTTTACAATTAGATATACTGTATATTTATATCAATATAAATGCCTTACAATAGTATCAATATTTACCTGAAAAATGGTTTTCTCCTTATTAAGTTATCCTTGTCTCCATGTTCAGTAATGCCCCTTGGCCAGTCATGAGAAAGCATAATATGGACCTTGTCTTTGATTTGACTTAGCCTAAATACATCAAATGATCTGACATGATACACAGACCTCAATGAATTTTGTGTATATGGAGAGCTTTCCCAGAGTCCTTGTAGATAGTCATGCCCTTTGTAAATCCCTGATAGACCTAAAAATAAAATATACATTGATTTGAATGATAGAAATGTTTATCCTAAGTTTTTTGTATAAAATAATGTAAACTAAACATGTGTTGTCATTACTAACATAACTTCATTTAATTGGTGATGTTGACAAAAAGCAATTAAAGTCATGGCCTAAAATTATTTTGTTAATAACATGTTTTCTTTTTATTCGCTTCTTTCTTTTATACAGTGCAAACTTTATATAACGACCCTCAAGGGACTGTGCATATTTTGACGTTATAGAGAGTTGTTGTTAAATGGAGAGAAGAAAAATCTGTATTACAAAAAGAAAAAGTTTTGTAAATACACAGAGATTTTCTCTTACTTGCCATGTTTACAGTTTGAAAGTTTGCGAGGAACTAAGAACATGATAGCATATAGATAATCCATGACTCCTACTAACAACGGTCAACATGTGCAAGCAATCCCAATTTGTAAACAAAAGAACAAATTTCTTAGAAAGTTCCATATGTGTAATGCCGACAGTGGAGTTTATTATGGGCTAGGATAATAAAGCAACAAAAGAACATACACAGCTATAAAGTTTTTACTAATGTTGGCAACTTAAAAAGTACTTTATATTATTAAATTGCTGTCATTATTGAGAGTGGGTGTAATGTTATATAGAGTGTATCATTGTATGGGAAACAAGCTAAACCAACCAAAGCAGAGTGATATCGAAGCTTTAGGGAGTTTGTCGTTATATCGAGTGATGTTACATGGAGGTTACACTGTATATGAAACTACAGAATCTATCCCTCTCATTTCTGCCACTCCTGCTTAACTTAAACATGTTTTACAGTTTTTGTACTTAAAGTACAAACAGATTATAACAAAGTTTTGAGAAACATGTGGTTTTTACAGAAGTTTGCAATGACAAAAAATATACTATAAGATGCAAAAAATGCTTAGGATGATACAAGTCCCTTATTAATTTATATATTTTTCATGGGGTCATACAATAATTTCATAACAATCTTATTTAGATATTATAAGTTATTCTATAGCATGAGTTCTATTTACACATCCCTGTAAAACTAGCGTTAAGAGAATTTTATTCTTGAAAAAACAACTTAAAAAGAAAAAGCTATTAAAATAATAAATACCAACAGTAAATGTAAGTGATATTTTAACAGTACTTTCAATCTTTAAGAAAGTATTTAATAAAAAAAAAATTGAGTACTAACCTCCTATTCTCAAATTGCCGTACTTAATAATACCAGCCCGTCCTAAATAAAAAATATTTGGTGCCACCCATCCTCCATAAGGTAATTCTTGTAAATAATTTGATGCTTCATGATTTCCTCCAATAAATATAGTTAAAATTGGAGCCCTTTTCTCACAACTGTAATATCTAAAATGTTAAATAAAATACATAAATCTGTATTCAAATTTTATTTACAAGACAATCTCCATATTTCTAATATTGCTATTTAAGTTACAACCAAAGAATATGGCTGCAAATTTAGTCAGTTACTTGCTTCAGTTTATTGCGTTTCAGGACCAACTTGTGGGTATGTTTAACTATATGCATTGTGATCTTCAATCATGGAATATTGGCAATTACCACCATAACATATCCATTATTAATTGGTTGCTAGTATGCTTTAACTATATTCTACCTACTATCAGGTGTAATATAGTTATTTTGTCATACCATTAAAATAATTATTTGTAGACTCAAAAACCATTATCATCAAGTTATATATATGTGATGTATTTTGACTTCAACATCCATAGAAATAAAACTCATTAAGAAAATCAATACAGGAGAGTATAAAGTGTGAAAAATCAGTTAACTAGTCAATTACTGTATTAACTTAAGACACAAAATGTTTAAACTCATAGGTTGCTAAAATGTAGTGAACACTTTTTTTTAATGTATAGGGCGACATGAGTTACAGTTGAAATTCAGTTACGGGCCATAACTGAAGTCATTTTAAGCAAACCTAGTGCAGTTCTTGCGTATAACCAAAGCAAAATTTATTAGTGCATAAGCCTTTCTCTTAATCCAACTCGAATTAAAAACTTTTCGCTTATTCGCAAGTGAATAAAGCATGGCATAGTCAAATATGAAAGTACATTGTTTTATGCATAAGAAATGTATATTATTGACCATAAACGATACACAAATATTGACTCACTTGTAAAATGTACACATATTTTTATATTTTTCTGGCACTGCCATTGCATGCAAGTCGTCAGCATTGCGTACAGATTGAAAATCACCACAACATATAAGCAAATCTATCTTAATGCGTTCTCGCTTTTGTAAAGTTTCTATACACTCGTATATTTTGTCTAGTTCACCATGAGCACATCCTTCTACGGCGATTTTCATTTTTAAAATAATAAACAAACTTATATTTAGGCGGTATTTCGATTACTTAAATCTGTTACGTTTCATACGAAAAACAAAATAATAAAAATATTACTTTAACCTCTAAACGTAACACTAGTTTCTTTGCCAACTTAGTGTCACGTAGTGATGCCTAAACAGCTGATGAATGAATAAGAATGATTCAGTTGAACTATAGTTCGAATGGATAGATCAAGAATGACATAAGAATTAGTTATTTAAATAAATAAAACAATTTGAATCTTCATTTCATTCGAATGAAAATTAAGTTTATAATTTATGTACATATATCAAATTATTGGAAATTGCTCAGATATATTATTACTTGATGGTTGGAGGGAAGGAAAATAGAAATGTAATAATGAGATGAATAATCTAATAATATTATTTTGTGTATTATTTATTTTGCAAATTTCTCTCGTTAACTGAGTACAAAATGAATTACAACCAAAAAAGGTTTTTAAGAAACTTAACTCTCATCGAACGTTATTTTCATTCAATTGATTTATTTTACTCAGAAATATTTGAGGCGTCCTATTCCATAAATTCCCATGCTCATTTTGAAAATGCTGGAAACTTCCAACCAATAACGATGTATTATGATGTTTTTGATTATCTGTTAAAAGGTATTTGTATTTTTATTAACTAATTTACTTGTTGCTGTTTTTTTTAAATAAAACATAAACTTTGATGTATTTTTAAAATCATAAATCGAATATGTCTACGTAAAGTCTAAAAAAATATTTCAATTACCTTGGAAACTACGGGCTACCAAAAAAAAATCACATCATTTGCTGAAAAATAATCCTTTTAGTTCTCGATTTCTAACCTGATTATGCTACAAATGTACAAGTGCATTTTTAGTTTACAACAAAAGATCCTGAAGTCCTTAGCTTATAGAAACCTTGATAAATTTCCTAAACCAGATGTTGAGAGTGAAATAAGTCCAAGATTTTTATGTATACATTTTTACTAAAAAACGAATTGTAATTTTTTAATGATGTCATTAGATTTTATAAAAAAGACTTATATAACTATTTATAACATTATTTATTTTTTAGCATAACTCTCGATAAATTTTCTTTTTAAGAGTGAAATATAGTTTTCTTTTCTAAATGGTGGAAAGTTAATAAAATGATCAAAAAGATTTCCACATTTAGACGAATCAGTCTTTTTAATCATTTGATTAAGTCAATTGTTGCGTTTTTAATAATTAACTCTACATCACTAAGGGATTTGTAAATTTTCGTTTAAATGTTTTTATTCATATCTTTTATGGTCCTAAATGCATACTCTTGGAGTCATTTGATTTTTGAAGTTGAATAGTGCTGCCATATTAACGTTTTACATTACTACTATTTTTTAATACAGAAAGAACAAGCGATAAATAATTGACATTTAAACCTAGCTTGACTACATTCTCAATGTAACTAGGAGTACGTTAAAGATATTCACGGTGCAAATGAATCACTATTTCATGAATTGCGAAGCCAACCCAACTTTAGTAGTCTGATTATTTGCCACAGAATATATTTTGGCAGATGATTGTTACAATGATATGTAAATAATACTATTTTTATTTGTCAATTTTGACGCTAATGTTCCAAATAGTGTAAGGTAGGGATGTAACGGAGGCAGTTTTATCGGAACCGAAGTCGGAGTCGGAGTTTTTAAATTTGATTTATCGGAGTCGGAATCGGAGTCGGAGGCAACGTCAGTCACAAGTGACGGCAGAATAAAATAGTTTTATTAAGGGACAAATAAAAACATTATTCAGTGAACCTTTTTAATTAGAAAGTGATAAATTTACAAATACACAGACAATAAAAATTGCTGTTTCTTATTAACATTTTCATAGTACTGTGAGAAAGCGATTACTTGAGCTACTGGTCGTGTAGTCCACGACATTTAAGCGCAAAGTGTATAAAACCACTATTGTATGTCTGCTCACATAGCATGATAACGTGAAGATATGTTATTTATTATATTAGGTCTTTACATATGAAATTGGCGTTTTTCGTACTGGCCACTTTAATCACAAATTTCTCCTCTTTGGTAAGGAATTCCAAATTCAAATTTGTACAGCTATAGACTCATGTATTTGTGCTTCGATAATCGTCATTCATTTGTTTTTTTCTTCTGTTTTTTTCTGTTTGCGTCACTCATTTTACAAAATGGAAAACTTAAAATATCGCATTATTTACGAGTACGAGTTCCGCCGTGGCACTAGTGCTGCGGAAACAACTCGAAGGGTGAATGATGTGTATGGCGGTCGTGTTGCAAAAGAAAACACAGTTCGTTTTTGGTTCCAACGTTTTCGTTCTGGAAATTTCGACCTGCAGAACAAGCCCCGTGGACGGCCTGAGACTCAAGTTGATAATGAAGAGTTGAAGGCTATTGTGGAAGCGGATCCATCGCAAACCACGTCCGAGTTAGCTGCAGGCTGCGATGTTAGTGATAAAACTGTTTTAATTCACTTGAAGCAAATTGGGAAGATTAAAAAGCTTGAAAGGTGGGTACCTCATGAATTGACTGACGCAAACCGGCAAACGCGCGTCGACTGCTGCGTTACATTACTAAACCGGCACAATAATGAAGGTATTTTAAACCGAATCATTACCTGTGATGAAAAATGGGTTCATTACGATAATCGGAAGCGCTCAGCGCAATGGTTGGATCCTGGCCAGCCAGCCAAATCCTGCCCCAAGCGAAAATTAACCCCAAAAAAGTTACTTGTAAGCGTTTGGTGGACTAGTGCCGGTATTGTTCATTACAGTTTTCTCAAATCTGGCCAGACTATTACGGCTGATGTCTATTGTCAGCAATTGCAAACCATGATAGAAAAGCTTGCGGCTAAACAACCTAGGCTGGTCAATCGCTCCACGCCACTGCTGCTTCACGACAACGCTAGACCACACACTGCGCAACAGACGGCTACTAAATTAGAAGAGCTTCAATTGGAAAGTCTAAGACATCCTCCGTACTCCCCGGACCTTGCTCCAACAGATTACCATTTTTTTCGAAATTTGGATAACTTCTTGCAAGGGAAAAAATTCAACTCCGATGGGGCAGTCCAAATCGCCTTCAAAGATTTTATTGATTCCCGTCCGACTAGTTTTTTTAGTAAAGGGATCAATGAACTACCTATGAGATGGCAAAAGTGCATAGAAAATAATGGTTCATACTTTGATTAATTAAATATATTATATTAAAAAATATTCGACTTTTTGTTCCTCCCATACAAAACGCCAATTTCATATGTAAGGACCTAATATCTTAAATTTGATCCCATTTTAATATGGTGCAGGATTGATACATGTCTTCGAAAGTATAAGCCAGAACTTTTGAATTGACAACAGCATAATCCATTTCCCTCTACATCTCCCTCGTGTGTAGACAGATGTTGAAAATCGAGACTGTTTCCAAGCGTATATCAGGTTTTTTTTTGATAGCCCGGGGGCTATTTATGACGGACCTCAGGAAGCTTTTTGGTTGTCGGACTTGCACCGACTAAAACCCCCGGGGTCACACAGCGCTCTCGCCTGGATAAGTTGGGCGGCACGCTCCCTCAAGCGCATCGCCGACGTATATCAAGTTGGGTCAACATAACACAACACAACACAACCCAACACAACCCAACACAACACAACACAACCCAACACAACACAACCCAACACAACACAACCCAACACAACACAACCCAACACAACACAACCCAACACAACACAACACAATCCAACACAACACAACACAACACAACACAACCTAACTTGGGCAAATAAAAGCTGTTGTTCACAAAGTGTTGGATATATCAGAAACCGTTATCCTCCAGTGAACATTGTCCAGTGAACAAATCAAATCAAATTTGCTGCAGGGTTGTTTTTGTGTTAATTTTTTATTTTACTTAATTTAATGTAAATGTAAAATAAAAAAACCTTTTAGTAATAAATTTAAATGTACATTTATTTTTAAATTTAATAATTTAATCATATTTTTTTAATCTAAATTTTAAAAAATGTCTTCTTCAAATTAAGTAGCACTGATTGTTTGATTAATTGATATTATGTTTCAACAACATATAAAGTAAAATTAAATGAATTGACTGCAACAGTGGTGGTGACCTCCGATGAATACCTCCGATTAAAAAGTTTCGGAACCGAAGTCGGAACCGAAGGTGTAATAATGATCAGAAGTTCCGACTTATCGGATTCGGAGTCGAAGCTCCGTAACATCCCTGGTATAAGGCTAGAGTAAGGTAGTGTAAAGATGAAGGGAAAAAATTATGGCAATATACATAGATACTATCGTCTTAGAATTAGCTAGTCAAACATACAGAATCTGAAATCATGTTAGTTTAGAAGTGAGACATCTATACTTCTGTACACTTCTATTCGGTTAATTCTTAACTGAATAGTTTTTGGCAAATATCTCAAACGTCACATGCTAATTATTCCGTGGAGTTGTATAGCGCCATCTCTGTTGATATGTATAGCTTAAAAAAAGAATGACATGAAAGTACATAGTAACGAGTCGACTTTTTAGTGTAAAATAAATTAATATTCAATAAATTTAGAATAAGAGAAATAGCAAGTTTCTTCGTTTGTTCGTTGTTCGATTTGTTTGATCGCTTAATTTTCACCTAATAATCCGTTCATCAAAATTTTTATTCCATATATATAGACAAATTATAACTATTATAGGATATTTATACTGAATTGGCAATATTATTATCATATATTATTTATTTCTTTTTTTAGAAGTTTTGTCTCTGAGAATAAGCCTTTTGAACTGCATCCAATTTCTTTGACTCAAGCTAAAGATAAAACATCGAAAGTCCAATCAGACCAACTCATTTTCATTTTTATTAATTTTACACATTTAGGTAAATATTACCTTTGCGGTTGTTATCGTTATGTTATGTAAGTCGCCGATTAGCAAGTTAAAAATTAACAGACAAAGTTGGAGCATGGCACGGCATTTTGGCAAATCCTTTGTCCAGTGAAGCCAGAATGCTGTGCTAGATGGTGAAGCTTGCTCATCCGCAACTTCCCTAGGATGTAAGGACGTAGGTAAGGACACAATGGGGCTGATATATTCGCTAGAATAAAAACACCTAAATTAAAAAATTAAAAAATTAACAGATATCTCTTAGGTGTCACGTACACCTCAGCGTGTAGAGCATGTATATGAGGAGATGAATCAATCAGGCACGTGATACCTGAGCTCTATGAACTGACAGTATACCGGCCACGACACATCAGTACCCCGAGCTCGCTTTTGGAAACAACAGCAATGGCAGACGCCTGGCGAATTTACTGGGGTACAGAGTTAAAATGATTGGCACTATTCTAACCCAATGTCACACAAAAGAGGCGCACATAGACGTCGAAATGCGGGAATAAGCCTGATTGAATCTGATACCCGTGAGGGACTACCAGGAGAGAGTATATTCTGCTCGTGGACAAAAATAACACATGCATTTATTTCGAGGCATCTGTGTGCCATGCACCTACTTCTTTCACAATAAGAGAGTGTGAACTTTAGAAGGTAAACGGGGCAAGCACACGACTGGAATGTGAGGCATATGGCTACAAGATCTCCAGTCCTAACCACGGGCAGATGAAGCCTTGGGTCTTAAATCGCTAAAAATCGCCCACAGCTTTACTACAGCGCTGTAGCTGTACTACTGACCTTGACTGTAGTCGTGATGATCGTATCAGAATTTTCTTCCAGTATAAAGTTAGGTGAAATGTAGGTAAGATGAATAAGAGATTTAGATATTTACTTTCGCCTGTGGTACTGATTTTATCTAATATCTTGTATGTAAAATAATTTCTTATCAGGCACAATTAGTACTTTTTTTTAGTTAACTCGGTGGATATCCTCATGGACCATCAGGGCAGCGGTGAGGGTCGCTGCTCCGGTGTGCCAGCACTGCCTACTCTTCGCCTTCGCCGGACCTGGGTATCTGTAGACACGTATAGTACTAATATAGGCATAAGGTAAATGAATATCTATTGCCGGGCAGTAGACTTGGGGAAGTCTGCTGTCCGGATGAGAGGGAGGCGATGCACAGTGTTTACCGCACCGCCTGAGAAAGAGGTTTCAGAGGAGTGGGCTCTTTACTCCCACCCCTCCCGTAGAAATAGCCTCAACAAGGCTTATTGCTCCCCGGGCGTCTGGATGATTTTTTGTTTCCCAGGTCCGGGTGGATCAACTAGAGGGACACCCCGGGGGTTTTTCATCAGTAGGAGTCTGACACACCCAGGTCGCTGCCCTCACACCAACCCTGATGGTCCCATGTAAAATGTTTCCCCGAGCAACAAAAAATCTATTAGGCAAATAAATTTAACAAGCCGTATATATCCCAATGGCTACGATATGATATTTGATTTATGTTTTTTTAAGTGTTTTTTTTTTTTTAACAGGTCAGTATGTTGACCGTCAGGGTTGGCCGGGACACACCTTCACAACTAAACCGGGCGAGATCGTAAAAAGTTTTAATAAAATCATTTTATACATTATACATACATATATTTAATAAAAGTGTAAAAAGTTGTAACATTTCCCTATAAGTATTTTGTCTTATGTTAATAAATAGGTACATAGGCACCTAATAAACCTGATTGTATCTACCTATTACTGAACTGAATTATGTGTGATACGTTAAGTTATTAGTTTGCTTACTGCATACCTTGACACCCCAATTAGCGATAATATAGGTACGTGAAGCGGGCACAAAATTAGATCGTGCTAAATACAGCGAAGTGGAAGTTTTTATAAAAACAGCAAACTAATTGCAACTTTTTGTGAACTTTCAATCACTTGTACCTTGATCTACAAGATAAAAATAATATAATTAGTGTTTATTTAACGACACATAAATGTTGGGAAGCTTTTGGCTCTTTTTATTCTTATAGATTTACTAAAACTCCATTGAGAGCGATATCCCATACCATTACAATGAATTGATTATGTTTATCAATTTTTTTTACAAAAGTTTAGTTGTTTAAGTATCAAAAGGCGCGAATCGAATTATTGCAGTCGCTGCTCAGGTGAGACGACCCAGCAAGGGATAAATCCGTTGGGAGTCGCCATCGCTATGTCGGCCCACATATGGTATACCACGACGAAAGGTCTCTATAAGGTTGGAATAACACAAACTGATCCCAAAACGCCACAAGCCGAAGCAAGTCACTATGCCGGTTTTTACACTTGTATATTGTGGTCACGACTCACGACCCAGTTCAGGCAATTGCTCTACTACCTCAAAACACATTAATGTTATTAATTGAAGTTATTAAAAAAAAAACAATTGTTGTTTTTACATCAAGTAAGTCATTAAAATTATTATTTGAATTATATGTACAAAACAAACGTTATAATGTGAAAAAACATACCAAAATTCAAATGAATTCATCTTGCTTACTTTTACATTATTCTACACATCAATAATCTGCTTGAGCTCGGTATCCTTGGGTGTACAGATGATAGCGCCGCTACTGAAATATACTTATGTTGACCGCGGATGAATGCCGTCGAGATCTACCAGGAGAAGGATCATGGTGGAGTGAACGGATTTAATTCTTGAATTTGTTTCTGATAGAGGCGATACGAATCTGGTTAGTTTTAATGCCACTAAAACACAGGCGTGCCTTTTTCGCCAGACGGAGTCCCTTATACCTAACTCCTATCTTCTAGGTTGTGCTTTTACCGGTAACTGATAGTTTCGAGCTCCACGGTATGGAGCTGATCTGAACTTTGGACGGTCGATTGATTTAGATTAAAAACAGATGCTCGAAACTGGGTATCCTTTTCAAGGTCATAATTATTTATTTATTTATTTACTTTTACAGGGTTTCCAGTGGCCCGGTACAATAACTAATTCACACAATACATACATAAAGTTACAATAAAAAATGTACAGTTCCTATTAAGGCATCCACAACATACGTCAGAGTGGCTTGTTTAATTATACTGTATCATTTATTTTTTTTCGAATTTACGCGTGTTTGTTGACTGGGAAAGGTCTTCACAACTTAACCGGGCGGGTAATACTGTATCATATTACATTATACTAAATCATACTATACTATATTATATTATATCACACTATATCATATTACATTATATTATATCTTATCACATCATACTATACTATATCATGTCATATGAATGGTAATTGATGTCATATGGTACTTTACACCTTTTTTTTTGTTCATCCGGAGGAAGTCCCTTTGGACCGTCAGGGAGTGGTGAGGGCCACGCCCCCAGTGTGTCGGACTTGCACCGACTAAAGCCACCGGGGTGCCAACTATGTCCTCTCTTCGCCTTCGCCGGACCTGGATATCCATATACTTCCTACGGAGTGCTTTACACCATCGCATCTTTTAACCTGTACCAGGTTCAGGTACGGTCGGGTGTGGCTGTCACCTTTGGGACAAGTCCGCTATATATCAATTACCGCTCTGGACTCAATTGAATATAGGTCTTGTAGACTTATTGGTAACCTGCGTCCCGCTCCCTCCCGATCGTACTGGTTCTCCATTCCATCGGGTCTGAGGGACCTCGGATGAGAGAGTGCTTTTCTGGCTGCGCGTCCAGCTATGTACTTAAATATCTCCTGCGCAATTGACTGTTTCCGAAAACTGGACCTCGATTTTCTTAAATAGTTTGAAACAGTCGCCGTGGCTGAATCCGGCTAGGACATCATCATCATCATCAGACTTATTGGCGATGACTCTTTGATTGATACTAAAATGTAAAACATCGAGAATCGACGTAAGGTCACCTGCCTCGCAGTCTTCTACCTTTTGCAGAATGAAAAGCTCTATTCCATATTCTCAAAAGTTACCTACATTCTCTAATACTCCTAGACCCATTTCTACCATAAAACCGCAAGGTGTCGTGTCGGATACCATTCGTATGTGGTGAACGTTCCTTATATCCGCACGAAAACATTCGCTTCTGCATTCATCATGCAAACAGCTAAGGAGTGGAATATACTTCAAGCGATAATATTTTCACGTTTTTATAACTTAGGAGCCTTTAAGAGAACAGGGAATAGGCATTTGTTGGGCGGACGCAGTCCATCTTCGGACTAATCTTCACCTTCTACCAGGTGAATTAAGGTGAGTTATTAAGGGCTAGTGTCCGCCTGTAAGTCATTAAAAAACTTACATTAACACATTAAAAGCTTTTATAACCGTTTACACTAGTTATAACTTATATTAATGTTTTTTGTATTCATGTATTAATGCCCATGCCAAATTAAAAGTTTACGACAACTATCGATATGGAAATAATGTAACAACTATAAAGGAAAAATATAAATTATCTTTATGTTATGCGAAATTGAAATCAAATAACTATTTTTTTGTCTACACGATATAGGGGACCACTAAGTAAAATGGAAGTCCATTTGTGTGCCCTAAGTATTGCTAAATAAGTACATAAATGAATCACTTATTTTGTTTAATGAGGGTGAACTAGTCCAATTAATAAGGATATGTCTATTAGGTATTAATTATGGTAATGTCTAATAGGTGACAAGTGATTATCATTGTTAACTTCCAAAAAATTATAATTATTAATGTAATTACCTAATAAAGCATTTCATTAGAAAATAGAACCCTGGTACAAACTAAGGCCTTAGTGCTTCGTAGATGAAACTACAGATAATATTACCCATCAAGTTGATATATTAATAAGCACGTATTTTTTTCGTAAACAACACTGCTCTATTTACACTTTTATTACCACGCATTTGTAGCTGCTTTTGACTCCTACGTATTAATGCTTCTTAGAAAGTTTTTATCTAAGATTTTTCAAATCTATTTCTTGTCGCTCATGAAAAGTTCATCTTTTTAAACTATGCGCTTTTTTTTGCGACATTTCAAATCATAGATTTTGTACTTTCTACTGAAGTTATAGCCGATAGACTGAAACGTTGTTTAGGGCCTAAGTATTGCTGTGAGCGTATGAAATTGATCTCCAGGACTGCAGTCGGTAGGCACGTAGATAAAGCCGGAACGTGGTGACGTCAGAGCGGACGGCGACGCGGCCCAATGGCGCACCGAGGCGGCGCTACACTGCGCGCGCGCACCGCCCACTGACCTCCTTACTGGGAAAACTCGGAAAACTTACGATGCTTTACGCGCAACGATAATCATCAAAGAAGCTAAAGGCTAAAGAAATAAAGACGTTATAACCTACGACAATGTAAAGTTTTCATTGTTATCATTGGGTACTCTAAATGTTTCTAATGAATCTACTGCAAAATTAAATAATAAAAACCAGTGCAGATTAAACGAACGAGCACTTAACAGATCCTTGCGTTAAAAAAAAAACGATATATTATGATACAACAGTATTATTTTTAAATATTTTAATTATTTATTAATAATAACAGTAATTTAAAACAACCTAATATTTAATGCCTAATATTTGTGAAAATAGGTTACATCTCGCAGTAGTAACTTGAAAGATGAGTAGGCACCAGTGGCCTACGACAATCGTTGGAAAGAGAAGCTAATACAGTCAGAAATATAGTCTGATTTATATATTATTTCTATAGATTTTTAGATAGATTTCTTCTTTATATATTTAATACGTACTTTTGTAAATATAACTTGATAGAATTGTAGTTGTCTAGAAAGTGTTTCTTCGGCAGGCCAGATATACCTGTAATCATCCTCTATTCTGTTCTCTAGATTTTAATTATAGTCCAAAAATTTTACTATAGGAGCAACGGCTACATGTTTGACTGCTCAAGCTTCCTTTTGAGCGATTACAGTAAGCCACTGGTACGTTATCAAAGCGTTATTCGTTTTAATGCCGACTGCTTAAACTTTGTGCATTTATTGATATTTATAAGCAATATTATAATAAAATAATCGATAAGCAAACAAACATAAGACGTTATCAGCGATCTGCGTGCGCCCCTTCTGTTGAACATTTTTATAGTAATGCGGCGTAGAGTTGAGCACAAGGGATTCTTTATAGTGTCTGCGCGCGAGTCGACCGCACGCGCTCGCTTAGCAGTCATCAGCCTTCTGACGTATCGCTTATTCGGAAACTTATTTTTTCAAATCAATAACATAGAACTTGTGTAACCATGAGTTGGGAAAGAGATAGGGAGATGCCGTGCGAAAAGTTGGAAATAAACGAAGCGGTCGGAAAGCTACTAGAAAGTTTCAACTACGATACCATTGTTCCTCAGCCGGCAAAGTGAGTTTGTTTACATATTTACATGACGTGACCTATTGTAGTAAGCTTCCTAAAATTGTAGCATTTTTTTAGTTATTATATAACATCAATACTTCGTCAAGCACTTTTGGTGTGAAAATAGCATTAGAGGGATTATAACTTAGCGTTGGTGTGTCGTGCCCGACGTAACTACGTAGCACAGCTGATCAGCGTTGTCAGAGAACTTACCTGCACATAAAATGTTTTGTTTAATGTCATGCGGATTTCCTTATCTACTCTAGGAAAACCCAGAGGCAAGTTAATTGCAACAAAAGACCTAATTTTTTTTTATTTAAAATTTTTATTTGTCCTCATTGCATCCTTTTTTGCCAATACTAGTCTACATTCGATTTGTATTCTAATTTCTGATTACAATACATAGTATTCTGTGTTCGATATTGAAAGTTTCACGAAAGCTTTTATTAACCTCGTCGCATTTATCATTATCATACTTCATAGCTTTTGAAGTAATATTTGCTTAATATTAGTTATAGAAAAATTAAAATTAAACAACTCGTTATTTTATCAAAGAGCTAGGCTATGTATGTATAAGATAATATCTAATTTAAATAGGTCTAAAACACTCAAAAGACATAATGAGAAATAAATAATCTTAAAATATTTGTAATAATATGAAGGTACTCTGGATGTCCATAATCAAATCATCAGTGCTATAAAAGTAAAAAATAATAATAATGCAAGGCAAACGTGGAACACTATTTTTTTAATTTATTTATTTATTGAGTAGGGGATCAATAATCATTATATTATATCAGACTAGATTAGAAATAGGTATGTCAATATAGCGATAAGTTCTACCTATCCCTAAGAACCAAAGCAAAAATTATATGCAAGATATTTTCGCAGAGAAATATTATGAAATATTATAACGAATTTTGATACTAGTAAGCAGTTTTGAATATATTAAAATATGTAAGTACTAAAACTATTTGATAACTATACCAATTTTTAGCTTCAAAAACCTGTCCAGTAATATTTTTCATTACAACTTTGCTCCTGATCTACCTAATAGCTATCGATATTTCGAGAAAAATGATTAATTATATGCTCAACAGTAAAATAAAATACACTACAGTTTAATGATTTTTGTGTATTTATAGATAGGTCTATTGCTTATGTCATACTCATACAACTCTATAATATTCCAAATCTTTGTTGTCACTAGACCGCGCAGTAGCGGACATGTGTGGAATCCCGTCTCTTGCCAATTAAAGTGTGTCATCATATAATAAAAAATAGTAAAACAATTTACGCTTACTAACAAGCGCATACCTAACTATAAGTATGAATTATAATGATAGTACTTAACAAAACTTAGAGACTGTAATGGTGTTAACATAAAGCTTAACCCTATAGTCTAGGCTAGCCATTACTGCCTTTACTTTTTCCATTAATTTTATTTGTAACTAGCCTCATCCCGTCTCTTTTTAGGGATTCAGGTTTTCCGTGAGATAATATCCAATGCCCCATGTCCACCCTCATTTTGTTAATAATGGTGATTTTTTAAAATCGATCAAAATAAACATATTTTACCCCTTTATAATGGTAGTATGGATTTAAAAATTATTATAAGAAAAACTCAACAGTATATGTATATATATATTTTACTTTTGAAATTTAAACTTAATTTACGCAAGATTGATATGACAGGTAAATTAAAATAACGCTGATCCTATTTTACGTTTGTGATTATTACTAGATAATTATTTAAATTTAAAATCATTTCTTTTTGCATTGGCTCGACATAGTAACTACAACACACGTGATAGTAAGTACAGTGTAGTCCAAAAACAATATTTATATTCAATATTGTTAATTTGCTACTTTTCCGTCTTTGCAAGTCCGATGAAAATGTGTAGGCAGCACGGCTCTCCTGGCAGAATTAGTCAGCTAAAAAATATTATATTTTTATGAGTGAAAATCATAACACAACCTAAATAAGAGTTTTTTTTTTTAAACTACGACATGTCTAGTGTAGTTTGCAATACAGAACTTAATAGTCGTTCTTGTTTGCGTTTCTATTTTAGCTTTTATCGGCAACTGATGGAAAATAGTTACTGTCGCCAATAGACAACTGCAATACAATGAGCATTATTGTTGTTTGTCGTTCTTCTTAATTTTTTTTTTGTATAAATCATATGTATATTTGTCGTAATTTTATGAGAATTTGATATTCAAGTAGGATTGCATTGAGATGAATAATGGACAACAAGATACGGAGGATTGTATCAACGAATAGGCTGACCAATTTATCAAGAGTGACCCCAAATTACATGAAAATTATTCATTAATTAATTATACATAAATTATTATTAATGATAGGAGGAATTACGTATGTCATAAGTCGCCGTGAGGTCACAGATGCCTTTTGTACCGAACCGACACATGATCTACGGACAGTAATTGAATAGGAGCAGTGTTATCTCTTATCTGTTTCTTGTTTATTAATTTCCTATCAACCAGCGGCATGTTAGATCTCCTGCGTTTTAGATATATGAAATATACCATCAAAATTCTTTAGAAAATAATAACATAATCTTTGTTCTAAAGTCGTATCACGTTTCAGTGAAGTTTTGTAATTTAGGTAATCACCAATTATTAAGACGCACATAAATTCCTCTATTATTTTCTTTCTCGCAGTTTTATTTACGATGACAAACCAAATGAATGTCACCTGAAAGCCAATGCTAGGTAGAACGTCTGGTTATATAGCACGGCATGAGGTAATAGGATAACAGGTGCTTAATTTTGCTTTGCTATTTGTCTTTTGCATCGGCTATTTACTTTTTCCTTGACGTGAGTTTTTTCTGTCAAGTAGTGTAAAATGGAAATTATTGTCTATCTTGTAACAATAAATTATAATTTTAGCAAAATATTTACACAAAATACTGGCGTAAATTTATTTTTGGACTTGGCCAATATATGTAATTGACAACAAACATTAGTTATAAAAGGTTATTACAATAATAGGTTGAGGCAGGGCAGTAGACTTAAGGGAGTCTGCTGCCCGGATGAGAGGGAGCCTGATACTGATACGCCGATTTTGCTCCACTTTTTTAAAATTGGCGTCCATTTTATTCGTAACAGGGCGATCAGAACGCGACTTATCCCAAAATTCTGGGATTGAAAACGCTTTTTTAACCATTTTTTTGGCACAATACGGTATGTCTCTTGGCAAGACCGTATCATAGAATTCTTTCTAATTATTATTGTTACTTACCCGTATTATCAATACATACTCGTATAATAAATCCATTCCTCAGCTACCTATGCAATATTATCGAAATGAAAATTATTTGAGATCTAAATAAACTTTTAAATACACATATAGGTGCATAACTTATAAATACTATCTTACTGCAATACTTGCATTTCGGCTTCTATTTTGTCAATAAGCCCGTATGCCAATAGGTGTGTCCCGTGTCTCAAATTGAAGTAGTTTTTAGAATTCTTTCATATAGCCAGCAAGCACACACCGCTAATCGAAGGAGCTTCACATCGTGTGACAATCTTTATCATGTTCCCTTCCTGCCTTGTACCGATTTATTTCCGTATAACGCAGCGATAATGTTCCTGTGTAAACATTCCTATTGTAGGGCGCTTATCTTTGAAGCGAGGGACTCCCCAACAGCCAAACTTCATCCCGTCTAACAATTTCGTCTAAACATTGACATAAGCTAATTAATACACTTCCTACCTGTGCTTTTTAACATTTTAAAAGTACCTAAATGGAAATAAAACTATATTTTAGAGTATTTTATTCTAGATTAATGTTTCATGTGGCACTCGTTGCCATTTTTTCACCGAATTTAGCTCACAGTAATTACTAAATTTCTTCCAGTTTTATTACAAATTTTCTAAGCTATTGTCAGTTTTATGATAACGAAGAAATCATGCTCCTGTGGATATATATATAAATATATTTTAAAACACTGGATTTTGAAGATATAAAATTTGTAAGAGCTTTACGAAAAGAGTACCAAATATAGAAAATATATATCATGTACATTTCAATATATCTAGAAAGAGAATCCTTTTACTATAAATATAAAAGATGTTATTTTTTTAAATGTTAAAATGATGAAATTCCTTAAATAAATAAAAACTATATTATATATTTTAATATTAATGAAATTCCGATAATATTGTTACCGGATATTTTTTGATCGATCGATTTAACATAAGTAATATAGACGAGTTTCCTTTAGTAGCTTGTTTTTTATTATTACTTCAATTGATTTAACAAACACAACCATTATATTACATTCCCTCGGAAGTTTTTTCAATTTTACAATCTTTACGTAGGTACACATATCTATACAAATTTTGTTCGCGTTGGAATTCCTCAGTATTGTCTACACAAGTAATCAGTGTAAGTTCAAAGCTCCGCCAGATTAAGATTTCCTCGCCTAAGCTCGCGATGTGGTATTGTAGACAAACAGTTCGGTTTGCCCAGGTTATTGTAGCCTACAGTGTAAGTGGGGGTGCAAACAAGAGCTCACAGGTGCCGCCAGGAGCGGATCTCACCCTCCCTGTTTGCAGGTCACTTTGCGCCCTCAACAATCACACTTTGACATTCGAACACATTGAATATATTCATTACATATAACGTTATATCTGCCTAAACGGTAACTAATCGTTAAAAACGGAATATCATATTTTTAAAACGATTCTCTTTTTAGAATTTTCTCTTCCATCGCCGGTGCATTTGGCAACGCAATTTTCACATATAAGTATATGTACAATGTACAAACATCCAGAGTCGTATCAACTATCTATAGAGTGTTGGACATAATATGGGAATGAAACTTACAACTCTTAGAACAGAAAGCGATCTGACGAAGGCACCGACAATTGAGGCTTCTTAAGTAAAAGTATATAAGTATGTATAAATAGTTACATTTTTTTTCTAGTCCGGTAAAAGGAATACACTGAAATCTGTTTTTTAAATACATATACTTAAGTATGTACAACGCAGTGCAAAATCGACATCAACTACATAATATTGAGGAGTCCGAATGTATAAACTGCTGTGAGAAAATAGATATAAAGTAGATATTCATCAATTAACGTCGTGTTTCTATTTTTTTACGCAAATGTATCTTAAAACTATTTCTGAAAAACCCAATATCAAAGGAAGCTCTGTACACGCTTGCTTGGAGTCTATTTGATATTTTGATTACTTACTTAATAGAGACAAACTAGAAAACTAATTTCTTTTGAATAAAAGCTATTTGATACATAGACACACACGAGCTGATGTCGTCAATAATCAAATCAGACAATGATGCTCTTCCACTATACTGCCGTTAATTTGGAATCATTTGAAGGTAAAGTATTAGGAGGTATTGAGTGATAATTTAAGACAGCAAGTGGTATCAACCCTGGACCAAATAAAATGGTAAATGTTGTTTTGTCGGTCTGCGAATACTATTTTATAATGATGCTGTGAGAGCGGCGAAGGTTCCTGCAGTGAGCACACGCTGTTACAAATATTGACAGAGTTGTAATCTGGCCGGCACCGCCTGTATGTTTAGCGGGTCGCCGGTAATGCGGCCCGTTAACACTATTCTTCATTACCGCCTCACTGTTCCTACACAACTCACCAAAGGTACATATTATTCGCATTTCAATGCGCTACTTCATTAACACAATCACTGTGATCTAATGCTGCGCATTTTATTTATTTACAATCCGCCAACTGAGTGCAATAATGCATTCCAAAGCGCCCTGTCAGTTGTGATTTTTCGATAAAAAGATAGAATCAGAAATATAAAACTACATCTTAGAATATAAACTGGGTTCTATGCATATAAAACATATCAGACAGGTATCTATCTAGGTATAAAATATGTTAGAACTCAACTACACAATGTCTTGAAAACTTTCAATAGTCCAGGAAAGATGAAGTCAATTTTAAAATTAAAAAATAAATTCTAAAGTAAGGAGTTGTATGTACATTTTGTATGTGTTACTTTTTTTAAATAAAACGGTTCTAGGGTAGTATTTCATTTTAAAAAATAAATATATGTTGTACTTTATCTATACTGGAATATTAAAATTTTTCGAAATATCACAAGGTTAATTCTTATATTGATACTTATGGAGACAAAATATTAAATCAGTAACCAAAGTAGTCTTGTCCCTTGACTAAAATACTCAATAATCTCAAATAAAATATACTTTCAAGTACCACTAATGTACCTCTGCTCATCCCGAAAGCGTATATAACGCGAAAGTATATTATTATTGTTTTACTTCAATTGCAATGATTTTCGGTTCACGTAGAGCTAAAAACTAAAAATTGATTAGTTGATACATGACCACCTTAACATGATATATCTGTGATTCATTCAAAAAATCCTTGACTCACATATGAAGCGGTAGTTTCAATTAGTACGTAATGTGTGAGGGGTTTGCCTGGGAACGCTGAGGGCGCATCTGTGTCCACATTACTGATAACGTCCACTCGGCTACCGATATCTTTGAAGTAAGCAGTATGTCCCGGTCTAAGAACTTCACTACATTAGAACTCAGTTGCTAAAACAGTTTTTAAATATGCATAAATTATCTTTAAAGACTATTTATAACACTAGTCGACCATAAATTAATTTTTAAAGACAAGAAAAATAGAGATGTGCCAGCAAATGACGGCCCTTTGCTTAATGATTGGCTGTCAAATGACGTTGGTGATCGCCTTCAGTGCGGACACTCGATAAATTTTCATATATTTAATAATATCTCATAATGTAATCAAATAAAAATAATTTTCGCTGATCGATTTGTCAGAGCGGCCCCTGCCGTATGCTTGTAATTGTTTGTTTTCACTTACATAGTTGTGATTTTGTCCTACGCCAGTTAAATGACAGTGGAAATAAATACTTTGTAGAGTTATGGTTTCGCTTTCCAAGCACTGAAACAAGTTGTTGAGCTGTGGAATACAGTTTGGGTAGTCGAAGCTGCTCGCGTCCGTAGGCTTTACCCTAGTTACCTTACACGTGACTCCTGGGTGGTGCTAAACGAGCAGCAGCGAGGTGGTAGGGCGTCGGTGCCCGTCTGGATCGCAACCACAGTACATGGGTGTAAAGCCCGTCATAGTGACCAGCTTCGGCTTGTCCGGATCAGCTTGTGTATATCCAGTAGCTCATATACCTAGAGACCTTCAGTCGTGGTATATGTGGGCCGACATGACGATGTAGACTATCAATGGTTTTACATCCTTTGATAGTCGCTTTCGTATTTGGCCTAGACTGTATTTACCATCAGGTACTCTGTAGTCACTATGTCGAGACAGTGTAAAAAAAAAAGTTCCACCGAGCGTGTTCCAACCGTTCTATGATATTGGGTCCTGTAAACAAAGCGTGGAGAGAGATTTGTATAGACCGACAAGATCACTACCAATATCGATAGGGTTTTCTTTGCTACAGATTGTCGTAATTTTTTTTAGTACTGCACAATGCTTATAAACTGATGTAGTATGATGAATATGCCGTCTCATGATAAAATATAGAATTGAATGCTAAATGTACCGTGCGTCTTTTTGTCGAAAAAATCTTTTATCAACATTTTTTACAAGGATACAGTACAGCCTTGATATAATATTTCAGCCTCTAAATAGTACAGTGTTATACAAGTGTGCTAAGTTGGTCATTACAAACAAGTTGAAAATATGCACAATTCGCGAGGCGATCGCCATCAGAAAACCAAGGATCTGATGACCAAAAGGCACACGTGTTTTATACGACGATTTTATCACACTCGCGAAGAAAAAGAAATTCTTATATTAACACTAAACCTACCGAGACGGGTCAAATGATCCGTTTTAAACTTTTTGTTAGAATTTCTTGTAAATAACAATATCACATCGCCATTTGTCTTTACTACTTTTATTTAATAATACATCCAATGTATTTTTCAATATTTACTTCTCTCTTGTTATTTTTTTTACCGAGAAATATATGTAATCTGCCCTAACTACCGCAACGGGTCATTTGACCCGTGCAAAGATTCATATGATATCATAAAGATTTGTATGTGTGGTTGTGTTACAAAACCATAGCATTAGACATTTTTCCTATTGCATCGTATATTTTGCTGTTACACCGTTATATTTCTTATTGGCTGACGAATTCAAATTTCACTCTACTCCAAGCGAACATTACAGTAAACATTTCAAGTTACAGTGCTATTTTACGAGTCAAGAAGTCTTATTTCAATATTTGCCTAATCATTTTTATCCTAAAAATGTCGAAACATTTGAACATATTTGAATTTATTGCAAGTTATAAATAATATAGATGAAGAGTGTTCGGAATGTAGTGAAGAGGAACTATCTGAAAGTGAAGTGTATAGTGTAGAACAACATCATGACTCATTTGACACTACGGATGAATGTGAGTCCTCAGGAAACGAAAGTGAAGACGAGAATATTTTGAATAGACCTAGCGGACAAAATGCGGAAGAACCGTCACTACAGATAATTTCTTTACGAGCGCATCATTAGCTGCAAAATTACTAGAAAAAATAACCACGCTTGTTGGCACTATCCGCGGAAATAAAAGGGAACTACCAAAATTCGTCAAGCAGGTGAAAGATGGTATGCCACGCTTCTCAACAAAACTATATAAATCGCGTCATTGTTCGCTTACCATTTACAAAAGTTAACCAAACAAAAAAGTGCTTCTGCTAAGCTCAAAGCATAAATCTATAAGCATCGAAAAAAACGGTAAGAGTATACCTAAAACCATCTGATTCTACAATAGTACTAAATAGGGTGTAGACATGACGGATCATATGGCAAGAAAATACTCCGTGAAATTGAAATCGCAAAGGTGGCCTGCGCAGATTTTTTTCAACGTCCTTGACCTGGCTGGAATCAATTCATGGGTCCTATACAGAATAACAACCGGCGAAAAAATTTCTAGACAACAATTTTTATTCCAATTAGCTGAAGAGCTTGCCGAAGATTTGCAACATGAACAACAGAAAGAAGAACAAAAAATAAGTTCAAATTCGAATTCTCGTGTGCAAATGCGAATAAGGTGCCAAATAGGTTTTTGCAAAGAAAACAAAACTACAAAAATCAGTCTCAAATGCGACAAATATGTGTGTGGAAAAAGTGCCTTCGAGAACCCAATAATTTGCAGTATATGCGGTTAACATAAATGAAGTATTATTTTTGATTGAATAAAGTTTGAATGAATAAAAGATTATTTTTATGTTTTAAATAAACAATTTGAATGGTTACTTGAAAAAAAAAAATGTTTAATTCATGTACCAAATTGTGCTAAATTATATATTTTTTGCTATACATAGTAATATATATAACATTTTAAATACGGGTCACTTGACCCGCTGTGGTAGGAATAGGTATACATGAAGTATCGGTAGGTTTAGTGTTAAGTAATTAACATTTAATTATTGAAAAAAAAGAGCAAAAGTACAATTGTCACAGTTTGGAGACAAATCACGTTTAATTAGTATTTCCGACGAGGTTATATCTATATCTTATTCTATTGCACTATTTGAAGTTGACATATTTTGATAATAACCACAACGAAAACTTTACACAACATAATACATTTGCTTTAACAAAATATCACCTATTTATAACATATAACATTAGAAAGACTATAAGAAATAAGAAAGGATAAACTAAAACAAAACGCGATACTGGTGAAGCATTGTATTTTCTATGATTTCGTAAGTGCATTTTGTTTTTATCGTGTAGCGTTTCTTGATACAAGTAAGGCATAATGTAATGAAAATTAGGAGATCACAATACGTAAACTTCCTTCAGATCATCTATAATATTTACTCTTTCCGGAATACCCTAGCAGAATAAACATTCTGTCACAAACCCTTATAATATTTACTCTATCCGGAATACCCTAGCAGAATGTTTAGTCACAAACCCTTATAACACGATAAAACAAAAAATATGATTTCTAAAATTTTCAAATACTAAATAAGTAATTGTTTAAGACAATTTACATATGTCGATTTACTATAGTACTATTAGCTAATCCATATTTTAGACCTAGCTAGTGTTTGTTAAAGTTCAAAAATAAACAATAAGTATAGGTATTATGTTTTATTATGTTTATTTTCAATTTTTAATGAACTTACAACAAAACTTACACATTATTCATATCATTTGTATGCTGTTTTCGGTTAGTATTTTATTATGAAAAATCCATAAAGATAATTAACTTTGACTTAAATGATATGGTTCAAGAAATGCAACCTGAGATTACATTCTCGGTATAGATACTTTCAAAATGTTATTAATATAGCATTGTTCAATAGTTATGGCAAAGAAGTATTAAAATATGCAATGCTTTGATCAAAGGGGCTTCTCCCAACAACAGTATATAATATTACCAGGTAAATTATTACAATAAGAAGAAATGTGTAATTACTTAACAGATAATTCCTAACCAGGCAATGTTTATTTACTTATATTCTAAGTATCTTTTATAATTTACAGCAAATTACTATTGTTTACTATGGAAAAAGGGCAAATAAACAGTTTTCTTTCAAGTTTGCCTTCACGTTTCAGTGGTATAAGTAAATTGTATACGTACGATTAATTCATTTCCGGGATGTGAGAACGCATCGGATTACATTCGCAGAACGAACAGATCTTATCGAATGTGTATGTTTGTTGGGTGAATTTGTAGGTATATACGTTCCTTTTATCTTTTTTTATTATAAACATAATAAAAACATAATAATAGAATGATCTGCTTAGCAATTATTAAAATATTTTTAAAGAAATGCTATTTACAAATTATTTTTATAAATATTTGTACTACTATCACAGTAGGTCCCATAATATAGTAAACACTGAACCTGTGGGAAAATTTTCCCCTTCTAGATATTATTGAATTCCGACACATTACTGATAATTCACCCTATTTAATATGCAGGACCCCAAATAAACTTACTACAGTTTTCCCGAGGGTAGCTGCACGTACTATAATTCTTACAATCTATTCCCTTACTAATTACCTTCCAGTTTTTATGATAAGGCTGCCTTCAAGTGTCAGGATAATGATCGTGAAAGGCATCCATCGGCTACTGCCGTATTTACAGCGTCGTTAATTGTTTTATGGCTGTAACAGTCACTGTAAAGATAAGTCTGGTCTGGGGATGTTTATAAAATTTCAGCCGCTCGTGACAAGGAGAAATCAATGTTCACTTGTTTGTACTACTCATAAGAATGACGTGTCTCCAGTACTTTATAAAGATTTACCGGGCAGACAACTTAGTTGGTAGTAGCCGTCAAAGACATTGATTAAATCTAAGGCAAAGATTTATAGACGCTATTGCGACTTTGCTTAGCAAGATTCTCAAAAAATAAATTCTAACTAACTGAATATATAATAGGAACTTGAGTATCATAGTATTCACAGAGCCAAGTTCATGTTGAGAGAATCAGTGGTTTATGAAACCCTTTGACATTAATTGAGAAATATAAATTTAATAAATCTAAGCAAATTTAAAGTCGCATCTATAAATCTCAGGCTTAGACTTTTAAAAATTCTTTGAGACCTTAAGAGAGATTTTAAATTTTTAAATATTGATGTTTACAAACTTCTGTATTTGTAATTATTATAAAATATTATTAATTGTTCTTGAAGATACATTTTTTTAATATATAATTTTATGGCTTTACAGATAGGCATCCCATATTACATAGGATTTTTTTATCAATTAGTTTTTACGATAAAATATTGTTTCGTATTTATAAAGAAATAGGTGTGTGTTCTGTGTACACATATGATGAATAAAATGCTCAATATTTATAATTATTATGCTACGACCTGCACACTTGTTATCATTCAAGTGTCTTAAACAATAACTCCTTCAACAAACTATTTTAAAATAGTTGTTGACAATTTAAAAAGAGCCAATTATAATTTAGACTTGAACTGCCAATGATAACCTAATGCGGTGAAGTGGTAGATTCGTCTTATTCCAAATATTACTTACAATTTTCATTTACTTTCCGTAACTAATCTTTTAATCTAAATCACGGGGGTTCCCAAAGAATTCTTCTTTCAAGGGATTTATTGCCGATGTTCAGATATACCTTGGAAAACCAGTGCAAACCAAAAGTTATAAATGGAAACTCTATGATCCCGTGACAAGTTGCAAATTGTAGTACCTATATTTATTACAACCGTTAAGAGATGGGCAAAATGTAATCTGATTAATGTTTACGATTAATCTGCTGATTAATGGAATACCTATGTATGTCGTAGAAAGCTTTGGTGTGCCGCAGCATGCTAAAGCGTCTTATGGTAACTATACTCAAGAGATCTTTACCATAGTTTTTACATTTCCGAAATAAAAAAACGGGTAAGCGCGTTATAGACAAAAAAATCATCCAAGTAAATAAATAAAATGGTGGTAGGGCGATTTTCCGAACTGGGTCGTGACAAC
This sequence comes from Automeris io, assembly GCA_036320925.1. Taxonomy (NCBI): domain Eukaryota; kingdom Metazoa; phylum Arthropoda; class Insecta; order Lepidoptera; family Saturniidae; genus Automeris; species Automeris io. The sequence continues at coordinate 10,260,244 of JAUDJH010000011.1, forward strand.
AGCACACAAGTGTATATACCGTCATAGTGACTCGCTTTGGCTTGTCGCGTTTTGGATCAGCTTGTGTATGCCCAGTTACTCATATACCTAGAGACATTCAATCGTGGTATATGTGGGCCGACATGACGACAGAAACTATCAATGGATTTTCATCCTTTGATTGTCGATTTCGGACTACACTGTTCTTATCATCAGGTGCACTGTAGTCACTTTGTCGAGCCAGTATAAAAAAAATATGATAATATATGTAGCGGAAAGTTCAAAAAGTTTATAAGTTATAATAGGTATAAATAATAATTGTTTTAAAGTTTAAACAACCCTACGTCAATGCACAATAATGTAGTGGTCAGTGCGTCAGTAATATAACTAACTAATATTAGAGAGCGTTTTGTAATGTAGGAATCTAAACTTAAACACTAGTAGCAACAAAATTCTCAAGACGGGTTTTACCGCCAAATTTATGTGGTAGTGCCAGCAGTTTGGTGGGCGGCTGTCGGTGCGCTACTGAAGGGCAGAAATAGCGTAGGCGGAGCCGTCACAGATGACAGCTATCTGCTCTGTTTATGACTTCCTCAGCCAATGGCCTCCTGTGCACGTACCCGATACCTATTACCTATTTAATAACAGTGCATTGCATCTTTCTGTGGAGTATATTCCACAGAAAATTCCCAATTATATCGAGGGGTGATAGGGCTTAAAAAACATTTTTTAGTAATATGTTAATACACCAATACCTCGCTTTGCGTCGGGGTTATGTTCCGAAAAAACATGATGCAAATTGAAACGACGCAAAGTGAAAATAGATTTTCTATAGCAAACCATTTAATGATCGAAGATAGGTTCCAAGGCTTACGAAAATACTACCTTTTAAAAATAAAATTGAACCAAGTAAAATTTTTAAACAAAAATAATATACAAAAAACGTATTAACGTAATTAAACAAAATAAACTACATATTCATTTAATTTATGAAAGTTAAAATTAAAATTGTCTGATGAGTCCATAGTGGCTGTTGTCGTAGGTCGGCTTTCTTTCACAAAAAATTGGTCCAATGTTTTTTGAAAAGCTTCTTTTTTTCAACGTAAAATAAATTTCCTTGTAGCAATTGATATTAAGTTTGTATAAAGTAAGTATAAAACTGTATTAAATTTGCGTTGATTTTTAGTTAGGAAGGGAATCCCCCAATTTTGATGGTATGGCGCAATTAAAAACAAAGGTGTTGCCATATTTTAGGAAAAAAAATTAAAGACTCGAATCCAAAACAACGCAACTTCGAGAATCTAACGACGCACAGTGAAAATCACTAAAAATTAAGTAGCGACGCAACTTCGAAAAAAACAACGCAATACGAAACGACGCAAAGCGAGGTGTTGGTGTATATATATTTTTAGGATCGATAAAAAACGCTGATTCCGAAAATATATATATTACTATATCACCAAATAATGTCGCTTAAACCAAATAGCCTTTCACCCCTCGATATGTAACTCTAAATAGGACACTAAAACTGTGACATAAAAGATATAAAATACTTTTAAATATATTGCTTGTGGCCTAATGGATATGAGGCCAGTATACATGCGTGGTGACGCAAATGGTCGTAGGTTCGAATCCCAGAAGACAACTTTGGGTTTTTCCAGATTGAGTACGGATTTAGGTACCAGGCGCTCAGCAAAATCTGCGTGGCATCTGATAGAAATATGTGTAAATGCCCTGACTATGGCCATCAACTGCGCTACCAGTCACGTTGGGCAAGACGTACAAATGCACAGGCGACACAACCACTTATGTATAGACACAAATACTAATTCCGATAGGAATATAACATCAGGATATATAGCGTAGGGAGATATTTCAGAATACAAAAATTTGTACCTTCTTTTAACTAATAATTTGACTGAATCGCTTCCCTTTAGTACTTTATCCTAGTTTAGGAGAGACAAGATACCAACTTAATAATTAATTGTTATTAATTCTATCACATGTGTCATTGTCCCTAAATATGTTGACTATAAATTACTTTGTTTTAATGGAAATATTAAGATATCACTATTTTTATATATTTGGAATTAGAATCGAATGCTGAATATCCTCCTTGAATATATCTCTCGTCAATATAATCAGCCTGTATATTATATTTTTTTAATATTTTGAATATATTAGGATATTAAGCTCTAAAATTATGAGAGCAGATTAAATATAGAATCTTCCGATGGTGCTAAAGATAGAGCGGCAATGAGGCAGTGTGCATCTGTAATCGACTGGATCAAAACATTAATGAATGGGTATAAGATCGTAAAGTTGACTCGCCTCGGCTAGTTACTTGTTTTTCTTCTTATTCAAAGTTTGCATCACGATGACACTACTTTTGGTGGAACTGTATTCACTATTTAGCAGGTGTACTGTAAGTCTGTCCGTAAAAATAAATTTAGTTTTACTCTACTAATAAGTAGAATGAGGATCAATAAATAACAAAATGTTAAAAAGCTAAATATTTCGAACAGGTTATTAAGCCGCTAAATGAAACAGTAGGTACACAATGGTACACGATGTGTTTACAATTAGTAGTTAAGTACACATCGGTGCTAGTAAGCATCAATCAAAAATAATTTCGCTATTAGAAAACACCTTACACATTGCCAAACAATGCCCATATTAACTAGCTAAATAAGCATAACATTTTGTTTTTACTTGGCACATGGTCACGTAATACATGCGACACGTGTATGAAATAGAACTATGTTTGAGGGTTATGATTTGACTTTTTGAGAAAATTAAAGGTTTTTTTTTAAGTTACTTCATTTTTATTGTTTTTTTAACAATAGCAATCACCAAAATTATTTGGTACTAGAGTTCGTTTCCTACTTTTTATTCTTGGCAATTTCATCATTTTATTATTCTTGTATAATTGTGTATTAAGAACCCTTCGATCAAGGAGATACCATGGTCTAGGTAGAACTCTAGAAGTATCCAAATACAAAGTCATTTTTAAAAACATTTTTATAATTAATCTATACTAATATTATAAAGCTGAAGAGTTTGTTTGTTTGTTTGTTTGTTTGTTTGAACGCGCTAATATCAGAAACTACTGGTTCGAATTGAAAAATTCTTTTTGAGTTGAATAGACCATTTATCGAGGAAGGCTTTAGGCTATATAACATCACGATGCAATTATTAGGAGCGAAGAAATAATGGAATATGTGAAAAAACGGGGAAAATTATTCATCCTTGAGGGCTTCCATTGCGTGCGCTGCAAAAACGGTTCAAGATACCAAAAATATATGTAAGAAAGAATTATTCCTGTTGAAATGATCTAAAAAAATGTCCGCGACAGTATATGTCTATCTTTTAAGATTAAGTCACTAGAACCGTTTTTATGGTAAACAAATTTGGTCGAAATTAATGCATTATTTGTTAAGAGTTGTATCAACGTAATAATATTAATCTTTATCCAAATAAATGTGTTGCTGATTAAGAGTATTTAATTGTGAATAAAATTGTCTTTGACATACCTTAATTTCAATGAACATCTTAGAAGATATTACAAAACCTTATATAGCAAAACAACGTTTGCCGGATCAGCTAGTATAAAAGAAAATTACAACTACTTTACATCTGTGATTATATATCGCTCCTGTTATATCTGATAATAGAGGTGATGACCACAGAAATGAAAATCTTTATATTTTGTAATTGCAGTTTGTTAGTACAATTGGAAACTGATTACACGGGGAACTTTTCCCACGCTAAATTATTTTACATTGATATTTAACAATCTTTGTATAAGCACAGCTTTAACAGAGGTTATTTATCAGCTTTTACACCGTGAAAATTACAAAGAAAAATGTTTATTGTTAAAAACCTCAATAATTATATTTCACTATAACGCCGGTGTGTTAATGACACTGCTATAAGTTATGTACAATAGTATTGGAGCGACATAAACTTTTATGGACTAAAAATAATGTTACTGTTTTTTTTTATTTATGCTTCATAGCCGTAATGATGATTATTTTGTAGCGTATGTAGAATCAAGAATAATGCATTGATACTTCACTGATTTAATTTCCATGAGATTCAATTTTAAATTAATATAATTATCAATCTCCGATATTGAGTCATTCCAATTTTTGTTCCCATCCAAAAGAAATACAAAATACTCAGATAACAGAGCGAGACATGTGCCTATTACATCAAATAATTATTTTCTTTTATGCTATATTGTAGTTAATTAAAGTTTACGGTAGATTTCCATTAAAAAAGTTAAAAATTGCATCCAGAATAAATGTTCACTTTTATTTATAATACAAACTTGTTTGCTGTAGGATAGAATTACCCTTAAATAAACTCTTAATTAATAAAGATTTATATTGTTTATAGCGGGCTACAGGTTAGTTAGGCTGTGTGACGTATAGTTACCAACTTTAGACCAATTAACGTCTATGTTGATGTATGTGATATTGATTGTCGCTTTTCGTTCAGAACTGAACACATATACCTCGAACCACCCTCGAACTCTATTAGATATAGAATACCAGATCAAGTGACTTACCTATATATTTATGTTAAGATATTAACAGATATTAAAACTTAGGCTACATTTAACAAAGCAATAAATCTCTGCGAAGATTGTAAGTACTTAGTTGAGTGTAATTAAATTAGTAACTACGAGTAGTTCCTATCTGTGATTGTCAGAAACTGGTCTGTTACTAACCAGATGGCCGCATGCGGTGGGTCTACTCTGTCGCATAACAAAAACAGCTCAAACTTTAGAACCGAAACTCATTATTAGAACGGATTTAATTGTAAGTATCGTGATGACTTGAGTTGTATACGATATTTCACAGTTCTATTATTAGTGTGACGTCATAAAACTTGAAAACGATAACTGGTTCGAAGTAATAAACAAGGAAGCCGACTAAAGTTCGCCGAAGCTGATCGATTCTTCATATTGCTTCCCGAGAGTAATCCGTTAGAAATCGATCTTTTTGTGGCGTGTCAGTTCTTTAAAGAAAAAAATATATAATTTATTGTCAGCATTCAGATCCAGAAACACGAGTGAAGCATTAGAAAATAAAAACGCAATAAAATAAGAAATGTTTACGAGCGTAAAATGACGTGGGCCATCCACTTGGGCTGTTTACAAATCTTACATGTGCCCGGCTTCAGTGTTTATTGGGCGCGTGCATAAAGGGTAACTCGTAATTTATATTTTTTACAGTCCCCGCTTGATAGCTTCGGTTACCTAATAATTATCGAGCGCACGCCGAAAGCTAAACCAATTTGTTTATAGACGGAGCGCAACGTTGAGTGCGCAGTTCCTATTGATTGTGTCAACAAAACTTTTTTGTTCCTTTTCGGTTATAAACTTTCACTATTTATGTCGCTGCTACTATACAAGCGAATATGATATGATACAGTTATAAAAAACCAAATGCAAATCAATACAGTTGAACATGGTGTTTACGTTCGTAAATTAGATATTTGTTATTTATCTGTAATTATAACTTATTTTCAGGGCTCCGTACTCCAATAGGAAAAAAGGAACCCTAGTAGGATCTCTTCGTTGTACGTCTGTCTGTCAGTACTCTTTTTTTTTCAGGACCGTGTGTATGTCTCATGTTGAAATTGATATTGTACTTTTGAAAATGTCTAATTTCTAAGCGAACATAAAAAAAATCACGGGGCCTAGACAAACTAATATTCGATAAACGATAACATTAGTAGAAAGTACAAAATATGTGAAATTGACATAAGCTTTCAAAATATCACGATGAAACGATATGTCTACTTAATAAATTTGCACTTTTCTACTAGCGTTATCGATAAACAGATTACTCACTGACATTGGCGAAGTCACAAAGGACCAGTCCTTGGGATAAAGCCATAAAATAAAAAATAAAAACAAATTATTCGTTGTCTAGGGAAAAAGGTCGTTTATGTTGCAACATTTTCGTTTTTATAAGAGTATCAAACCTAGGATTCTTCCAGTTGATCTAGAACATTGAAATTTGTCACAAACAAAACTAACTAACTAATAACTATAAAAATTTTAAAAGCGTTTTTCTATCTTAAATTTTCTTTTGTTAATAGAGGAGGTGGTTGCATGCGACGGGCACACGTCAAGCGGCCAATGAATGCCTTCATGGTGTTTGCACAGGCAATGAGAAGAAAACTCTCCGAGCAACGACCCTCGCTGCACAATGCAGAACTCAGCAAGTCATTGGGATCAATGTGGAAGTGAGTCATTTCACTATTTTTTGAGCATCTTTCCTTACAGACATAACTGTATACTATCAAGCGGACTGTCAGTTTAATAACTGACAAACGTAATCGTAAGCGATGTCCGGACATATCCTGTGTATCCATAGTCATTCGCTAGGCTAGGCACTAAAATCGTTTGCACACATCAACTCTCAACAGATTCATCCTCGTCGAATGGAATAGCCCTTTACTAATTTATTTCGTTTGGAAGCGTCACTGAAGCTAAAATCGTTATTAATCACTGTTACTTTTTAGTATACAAATATACTACGTCAATACGGTTGAAGCTACATTCAGTTAGTATAGCTGTGCGTATGTTCCAAAATATATCTACGTGCTGAATAACGATTCAACTTTTTGCAATATCAACATGTAAATATTATTGTAGGCTACCAAAGGAAGTAAACTCCTGTTCAAATGAGTGTTAATTCTGTATGTAGTAGTTTGTCTATTCTATGGCAATGTGAGGTCCGGTGCAGATGCGCGTGCGACCCCCAGCCGGGAGCGTGCATCGATTGTTTACTCATTAAAATGCTATCGCTGCTAACTGCCACGATAACATCTAGAAATGTTTCGGCTCGCTCAAATAGAAAATTGTTGACCAAATTCGCATGACATCAAAAATAAAAGATCGTAAATAGGTATGATTAGACTGTACCGTTAATGAAAGTTTTACGAGTTTCGTAACGTAATATTTACCTATAAATGCGTATTAAAGACAGTTAAAAAGTTTAGCCATAACACAAGAGTAACCATTTTTGTCCTTGTCGATCGAACCAGAACGGCTAACTTCGTGGTAAACTGTCAAACGTCTGCCAAATTTAAATCAAATTCAATCAAATCCAATTCATTAAACCAGTTGTAACCTGTGGCACGAGATGGGGCTTCATCGTGAAAGGCCAATCGGAGTCTATAACTTTCTTATTGACTTAAATAACATCGAAAGTTATAAAAAATAATTGCACGAAAATTTTCTCGGCTTAAAGTCATGTTGACGTGTACATACAATTTGACGTCAAATCGTAAAACAAATGACAAATGAATGAGATATATACTCAATAAAATTGGTAAAGAGTTATATTTTCAAAATATAAACTATTATTTTTTAATATAATGTTTTTAAGTGGCCAGTTCTAAAAACTTTTAGTGTGGCCCTCGTATTTCTTCCATGTTTCATCAACCTTCAATTTGCAAAATATTCCAGTTGTTACTAGTTTTTGTGAACAAAAGTTAGATGTAAATACGTTTGCTTTATGGGTATAAATGATGGTTTATTGCTCTTTTTTAAATAAAAACCTGTGTAAACACGTAACGATGATGAGTAAATTTTTTAATAGGGATCGATTTTTAAAATTATTATTAATTAAACGGTTTCGAGCTTGAGAAAATATATGATATACCATATTCTTCGGTAGTATTCATGTAGTTTGTAAATTAAACATCCTACAACACTCATAAAATAAATTGAAAAACTATAACTGTCGATGAAATAAAAAGCGATCAATGTCAAGCCATTAAAAACAAAACAATCTGAGCCAAGCAATTTTTGAAACTCGTAAAATTTTGTGTGAAATGACTCATTACAGTTAAGAAAGGATGACGAAACGCTTGTTGATTTAATATAGTGAAATCAGCTAGTTCTAGGAGGCTAGACGTTTTAGTTTATAAGTGTATAAGAACAAGTCATGGTACATTAGCAGTGACCGGCGGCATCTGGAAATAGTCTTGCCGATACTATCTCGCGCTGATGGCTCAGTTCACTTGAACGCAACGCTCCACAAAACACTCCGTGATTCAGCTTGTAATACCTCTCGGTCTTCTTTATAACGCTGCTCATGTTTACAGGAATTTAAGCGAAGATGAGAAACTACCATTTATAAAAGAAGCGGACAAGCTTCGGACGCAGCACAAAAAGGAACATCCGGATTATAAATACCAACCCCGGCGAAGAAAGCCTCCACCGGCGTCGGCAACGAGGCTCAAGAGAGAATCGTCACCAGAGCGAGGGCACATTGACTTCGCTGGTATGCCAGAAATCTCTCCAGCCCTCCTGGTCGACGGTCCGCCGGACGGTGCAGAACTGGACCAATATTTGAAACCAGGACCGATACCGGACTACCACGAGTTGCAACCGAGATATGCAGCTCACGGTCTCTCGCACACGCATCCGCCTCCTTTGTACACCCCTGTCCTTTCACATCTTCATCCGTCTGGTACAGACTGGACCTACTCAGGTCACCCGTAATTGATTCTTCAGTCCACCTTAGTGTGAAGATTCGAACACTCCAGTGATTTTACGGCAAGAGGTAGATATCGTTATCCTTTTGCAAATAGGTACGCATTAACAATTCTAGAATAGGTCATGTGTAAATAAATATAAAGTAGGTCTAAAATGTTTCGACATGCGGTTCTGTGGAGCGCACGTGCGTTTAATCAAACGCTAAGCAAACATTTGGTTTTTCTATCCTGTTATTATAATAAAGTATATGTCATTTAGTTTTTTACATTCATGTCTGTGGAAACATGTTGTGCTTGATTTATTTTAATTGCTACTTTAGGATTCACTCATACCCGTTATTACTTAATATAAGCAAACGTGCGGAACCTTTATACTTTTGATATTTCGATACTTTGATCTGTTTGATTGATGTTCCTATCTAACTATCGTAATGAACAAGACGTATATAATAAATTATTTGTTATATATTTTAAGCATCTAAATGGTATTTCTATATCACCTATTGTTCATATAAAATAATATCTACGTTGGTTAAATAAGCTGTTGTTATAATAAATTTAGCTATTAAGATGGCAACTGTCTGTCAAAAATATATTACACTTGCATGACTATGAACAAACGATTTATGTTAAAAAACTTTCTTAAGAGTTTTGATACATTGAAATGGCTTTATACAGACCATTTGATGACTAGAAACATTCTTTTCATTAGGTATATGAAATTTAATTTTAAGAACTTATATTTTAATTTTTTTAACTACATTGTTATGTATGTTTCAAAGGTACATATGAATTATAATGATTATAGTTCCCTAGAGATAATATAATAAATATTGCGAATCTTCAATCTTCATGAAATTCCTTAATTTCCAAAGTTAATTTAGATAAGAATGTGGGTTATCTTGGTATTTAGATTTAATTTAATAAGTTAATAATATGCTGATCCGACACTGCCCATAGTTAACAGTTTCATTCATTAATAAAGATATGCTTTTCTCTGTTATATACGCACCTATCTCAACTGGCATAAGTAATTAAGAAAATGTAAATTTATTTAGACTGAGATTTATAGATGCTTTTTCGACTTTGTTTAGCAAAGTTCTCAGAAAATAATTTCGTTTTGACAAAAACCTGAATATATAATAGGAACTCAAGTTTCTATTATATATTCAGGTTTTATATATTATTATATACTCATGTATAGCCATAGTATACGCAGAGCCAAGTCCATGTTGACAAAATCAGTTACTTATCAAATCCTTTGACATCCATTGAGGAAAATAAATTGTAATGTGTTAGTAAATTCTAAGCAAACTTAAAGTTCTCAGCCTTAAAACAAACACATTGCAAATGATGATAATAATTATGATACGTATTTCTAAAACATTACTTAAAATGAAATGAGATAAATCAAAAATGTTACAAGAAATATATCTTTGTAAACATTTTATAGCTTTAAAATGTATCATTACAATGCTTACCCATAATTTTTTTATTAAGTTATTGTTGTGATTAAATACTTTTAAGTAACTATCTATTAGAATGAAATCATGTTATTAATGAAATAAATTGGTTTATATTTTATAAAGATGTCGTTTCATAAACAGAAACAAGTTTCTACCTAGTTGAATCCAGTAGGATAGTTTGAGGATTTGAGCTATTGTTTAATTCCTCTTACAATAAACCTAAAAACAGAAGACTTGTATTCTTAGCTTTAAGTTACTGTTATCACAACTATCTAAGAGCATAAATATACTTTTCCTGTGAAGTACGTAATTGGTGGCAATAATATCCTCGATTTTTTTAATGTAATATCTAAAATTCAGTTGCAAACGTTTATGAGCCTTGAGACGTATTTTTTTTTATAATTTCAATACAATTCCACAGTTAATCTGGGTACTATGATTTGAATACTATTCAAATCATCATTAAATTCCTCGAATTACTTTAAAGCTTCAGCGCTTTATAAATTCTGACTATCTGCCGCAAGTATCAATTCAATTCCAAAGCTCCAATTCTATTATACAATATAGAGAAACAATGAGATGCAGAGCATGTATTAGGTCCTTACATATGAAATTGGCGTTTTGTATGGGAGGAACAAAAAGTCGAATATTTTTTAATATAATATATTTAATTAATCAAAGTATCAACCATTATTTTCTATGCACTTTTGCCATCTCATAGGTAGTTCATTGATCCCTTTACTAAAAAAACCAGTCGGACGGGAATCAATAAAATCTTTGAAGGCGATTTGGACTGCCCCATCGGAGTTGAATTTTTTCCCTTGCAAGAAGTTATCCAAATTTCGAAAAAAATGGTAATCTGTTGGAGCAAGGTCCGGGGAGTACGGAGGATGTCTTAGACTTTCCAATTGAAGCTCTTCTAATTTAGTAGCCGTCTGTTGCGCAGTGTGTGGTCTAGCGTTGTCGTGAAGCAGCAGTGGCGTGGAGCGATTGACCAGCCTAGGTTGTTTAGCCGCTAGCTTTTCCATCATGGTTTGCAATTGCTGATAATAGACATCAGCCGTAATAGTCTGGCCAGATTTGAGAAAACTGTAATGAACAATACCGACTCTAGTCCACCAAACACTTACAAGTAACTTTTTTGGGGTTAATTTTCGCTTGGGGCAGGATTTGGCTGGCTGGCCAGGATCCAACCATTGCGCTGAGCGCTTCCGATTATCGTAAAGAACCCATTTTTCATCACAGGTAATGATTCGGTTTAAAATACCTTCATTATTGTGCCGGTTTAGTAATGTAACGCAGCAGTCGACGCGCGTTTGCCGGTTTGCTTCAGTCAATTTGTGAGGTACCCACCTTTCAAGCTTTTTAATCTTCCCAATTTGCTTCAAGTGAATTAAAACAGTTTTATCACTAACATCGCAGCCTGCAGCTAACTCGGACGTGGTTTGCGATGGATCCGCTTCCACAATAGCCTTCAACTCTTCATTATCAACTTGAGTCTCAGGCCGTCCACGGGGCTTGTTCTGCAGGTCGAAATTCATATTCGAAATTTCATATGTAAGGACCTAATATAACAGGAATAATCTATAACTTGTAAGCGATACTTTTGTAGAGCTAATTTTTTTGTTAGCTTGAGTTTTAGAAGTATGCGCGAGAATTGACCAAACGTATAGTATGAACTAGAATAACGTATATACTTGCAAAACGTAGGGGATATATTTAGATTTGTTAGATATAAGTCAGCAAATAGGCTATGAGGATGATCCACGGTCACAACAAGGTACGACCAGCATATCCTTTTTAAGAATCCCATGAATTAGTCGTAGGCAAAAATCGTGCTTAGTATGTTGTAGCAGGTTAAGCTAGCGCGAGATTTGTGTGCTCTGCCTAAATACAACGAGTAGCATCGGGGAAAGCATCATCTTCCCTCGAGTTTGTGCCCAGTGGGGACGGCGCGTCGGGGCTGTGACGAATTGATTACAGGACCTGCAGTTCCCACCAATGCCCAGAAGTATTCACCTTGGGGTTTTTAGTCGGTACACTTGTACCGACTAAAAACAGACATACTTCGGTCATGCAACCTCCCCCTGTGCGGCTGAGACGGTCCTATGAGGATTATACCCAAGTAAAAAATATAAAAAATCGCTGGATTTGTAGTAAATTATATCGAAAAGCCCTTGATTTGCTGCAGGCTCTTAAGTTTAACGTGCTTGAGGGAGCGCGCTGCCCAGATCCAGGCGTGAGCGGTGTGCGATGTGATCCCGCACACCGCTCCAATGACAAATCATGGAGATGAGGTGAGGGTGGCACTTTACACCACTCTCCTGCCAATGTGTTAGGAGTACGCGGGGGATGGTAACTATTTAACCACCGCTCGCCAAGTAGATGGGGCCTACAGAAGGCCAGACGTCGCCGGGTGCCGAGGAAGATGGCTCAGCCTTGTCCTTGGCACTCAGCAGACGGGAGAAGAAATACCCCGGGGATTTCAGTCGGTGCAAGTCCGACACACCGGGGGGCGGCCCTCATCGGCTCCTGAAGCTCAGCTAGGGATTTCCCCCGCGTTATCAAAAAAAAAAGTTCTTAAGTTTAAAGCAGTAAACAAATCTATTAGCTATATGTATAATAACAAAATTGTTCTTCATTATCTCATTATTATTTGCAAATATTATTATAATTAATGCTCCTAGGAATTAAGTTAGTCAAACAATTCAAATTCAAATATTTACACGTTTTAAAATGTTTAACTTTACAAATTAACCCTAAGTCAAAGGGTCTGAGTACGGCACAGCTTATTGCGGGCTACTTATGGCTACGCCAGCACAGTTTTAAGCCATTCTATAATAATATTTTAGTGCACAATAACAATAGTGAATTAATCTCAATACATAGTGGACGAGGCCTTTTGGCGTACTTTAATCATCCGCGTCTGCGCGTGCCATTAAACTTGGTTAATATATGAGATGATGTTGGAGATCAGGTCGAGCCCGCCGAGCGGCTTCCGGCGGCGCAGGCGATGTCGGGTCACGCCCGTCCCTGCACAAAGCTTCCTTGTTCTCACCCCTATCTTATCGCTCTCACATTTTTGCGGCCAACCGACGGATCCAATAAACATATCTGCAAATAATTTAATTACGATACTTTAAGAGAATTTATGTATAATGTCACTGAATTATCTTTAGTTATTGTTGTGAGGCTTTATCGTACTTCGATAAGAGGTATCTCTCTGAGCTTTTTCGTGTAGCTATTTGTAAGCGAATTTCAGTAATATTTCAAGATGTACTTGTACTTTAATGTCTACGCAGGCAAGTGCCGCATTACACATATTATAATTTATACATGTTACATTTATCTTAAAAAAAGAAAGATTCAATGTCCTCCGTTAATCTGTAAATGTTCTTAAATATATTGAATTGTTTATTTGGTCAACGATGAATAAGAATTTCGTGTGTACCTTCAGAACGGCGATCAATTGCGCTACTGGTCACGTTAGGCGCGACATATTTTGGCAGGGTATGACAATTGGAGGGCCGTGGTCTCCTTCTGTGAGGACGTCATGTCCCAGAAGGAGGCCGCTCGAAGAAGACACCGGGCTGCCGGCAACAGCCCCGACACATCAGCCCCAGCCGATCGGTCGATCCACGACCGGTTGGCTGATGCCTTTGAGGTCGTGGTCGCTCAGGGTGGGGGCCCTGAGCGACTGGCTAGTGACCCTCGAGAAGTAGGCAGAGCATTGTGACGTGCTCTGCCAAAATACAATGCGCAGTGTCGGGGATGATATCTTCCTCCGAGTATGTGCCCAGCTGGCGCGGCGCGACGGGGCTGTGGAGAATTGATTACAGGACTCGCAGTCCCCGCCAATACGCAGAAGTAGTCACCTTGGGGTTTTTAGTCGGTATAAGTTCGACACACCACGGCAGCATAACCCCCCTGTGCACCTGAGACGGACCTATGAGGATTTTCCCCAAGTAAAAAAAAAAATTAAGGTGCGACATATTATATAAGCGGGAAGTGGATACAGATACTAATATATTATATCTCTGCTCATCCCGAAAGGCATATAGTATGACGATATATTATTATTAATATATGATTGATCTGGTTAAGGTAATGAAGTTTATAAACATAAAGTTCGTCACATTCAAAGAAAGATTTCCCTATCCTCTAGTCCGTGAAATCCATTACTTAATCCTGAACCTGATTTTTTCTAAATCTAATTGAAATTTTGTATAACTAATTAGTTTCAATATCAATCATCTATAATATGGAAACGCTTCTAAAAATTAATGAGCCTTAATTTTGTATGCAATAGACGATTCAATAGCGTTTAAAACGTAGACGGGCAAAATGTAATCACATTTATGGATTACAAACTATAATCGTAAGCATTAATATGATTACATTTTACCCATCTATGTTAGCTAAATTACATCTGTAGACCGCTTCATACGAAGATTGAATAAAATGCTTAAAACATATAATGGTGAAGATTTCTGTGATTCTTTATAGAAACAAAAAGTCAAAAGATGTTATTGTGTATATTTAATCGTGCACTCTGACTTTGATATTAAGATTGAGTGGAAATGAGCCGCGAGGCGCGTGCTGGGACCCGCGTGGCGTCTCGCGTTACACATAGCTGACGCGCCGACTGACCGACTCAATGATATTTGGAATGTGAATATCCGAAACAGTTTACAATAAAAAAAAATCGGATATCTTGAATAATTTTATACAATTTAAATACTCTAGGAAAATATGAAAATATATTTGATTACGGGCATTTAGTTGGCACTTAAGATTATGAATATCATTCTTTCATATAAAAAGAGGTTGAGGAGGTAATGCAATAGTTTTAGTGCGCAGTATCCAGCGCACTGCCTGTGAGAGAGGTTTTAGAGAAGTGAGCTCTTTAGCCCCATCCTTCACAGAGAGGTAGCTCCCCGGGCTTCTGGATGATTTTGGTTTCCCAGGCCCGGTTGAAGCAATTAGAGAGATACTCCGAGGGGTTTTAGTCAGTAGGAATCTGACACATCAGGGTTGTTGTCCTTAGAGCGGCCCTGGTGGTCCTATACAGGATTTTCCCCGGGTTACAAAAAAAAATAAGGCGATTGTTCGAAGTGAGTCAAGATCACAGAACACAACAACAATTAACCCTTATAATTGCTCGCTTTTGTACGTCCAACTTCAGTTCTTATATCTAAAGAACTTATTTTTTGTATACCTACGTGGGCTGACAAGGTGAAGAAGACAGTTAATGGATTCCCATTCCTTAATAATGGCTGCTTTTCATAGGCTACCTTATAATTTACATCAAGCGCATTCTAGTCACTTTGTGGAACCATTATAACAATATGAAAATACTTTCTGCACAATGTCTATAACATGACCTATTCCGTATTCTCAGTTTTTAATAACTATATCAATATCTCTATCCGAAATCCCATACCCTTAACATCCCTAAATGACACGGATACTTTGACTAAACTTTTTGTGCGCCTGCACACCCTACATAGGATATTAATTACTGGGGCGGAGGAAATGATTTTACGCTTTAATATAAACGTCAATATTCACATACAATGTACCAGAGCCATTAAAAACCATCCGATTATAAATACTTTAACAGACCTTATGCGCAAACAAATATACCTACTTTTAAATATGACTCAATGTTTAGACCTGGTTACACAGGCCATGGTAAATTATCTGATAACTAATTGATATAATTATTATTATTATGTTTTAATTTTGACCCTAATATACTTCTATATACTTACAATAATACACACTACTTCTACACCCGGTATGTACCTGGTGTGTCCTGTATGTGGTGTGGTGGTATTTTTAGAACCTTTACTTCCGAGCGAAAAAAAAAATTTAGATCTTCAAAAAGTGTCACATGATTCGTTTCAGGACATGAAACTTAATTCCTGTAATAAATAAATACCGATTCTTTGGTACAATTTTTTTTTATCAATGTATTATACCTATACGTAAATCTATTTATTTCGATAGGACATAAATTATAGTGTTGATATAATTATTTTATATATACATATATTTTGTGAAAGTAAAGTTAAATAGGTAGATTAGGTAGATGCATTGTTTTGAAACTTTCAAACAGAGCTCAAGTGGTTTCAATTCGAGCTACGGCCGAACTCGTGTGAATTCTGGACGCGGTTATAACAATCAGCAGAGGGTAATACGATACTCTGTAGTCTGGGAATCATCGAGCACAGAGAAATCAAATCTTACATCTTTAAACGGCATATCTTACAACATGTGTGGAATTTCCTTTCAAAACATTGAGTCGGTACCGGATTAAGCCAGTGTGGGCTCGTAGCAAGTACTAAAAGACCTTTGATCTGATGTAATCTTAAGTTTAAGTAAAAATTGAAGTCATGACGATTGAGCGATTGTTTTTTTAAATACAAAACAAAACTATTCTATTTCGTCTAAAAAGCTTAGCAAAGGGTCTGGATGCACGGGGTCCGTAGCAATAGCTTGTTCCGTTCACGAACGTATGCCCTATATACTCGTATAAACCCATACATACGTCCTGCTACGTTCCTAATCCGGCACTGGGCATATGTTTATATTGTTGTAACGATATTATATTTATTTTAAAATTTTAAAATATCGGTTCCAGTTACTCCTATTAATATAATGGTCTCATTGATTGTGATATGCGAATATCTAACAATAATCTTAAAGGAATAAAATGAAATGAAAAATGAAATGAAAAAGTATTTATTTCGCCACAAATATACAAAAAAAAAACAGACATTTAAATGTAGCATTACAAACAACACACAAAAACAAAAGAAAATACAGAACATATAAACATGGCGAAAATGGGCCCTTCATCAGCCTAAAGCCACAGAGGAAGTCTGCAGCTCTGATTTTCGTGAAGGGCCCCGGTCGTGTTACATTTTATAAGAATTATCGATAAACAACAACATACGTATAGCTTAAATAATAAATACAAGTGATACTAAAATAAACTATTACATACAATAAATAAATCGACTACAAAATGTATTATAATACTATAGTAAAAATATATGTATACCTAAAAAAAAAGAGCAAAAGTATAAGTAAAAATAAATGAAATAGACTACGTGTAACTAATAGATTATTAAATAAATATCATTTTAATTCTATTTTTGAAAGTAAATTTAGATTTGGATATTTATTTATATTTATAAAGAGGTTTTCCTATTAACATAATATTATCTTGAAGGAACGGATGACTTTATTATCGCATTTATCTTCATGTCGTTAGATATAAAAATGAAACGTATGTTATATATCAAAGTTTGAATCACGTATACGATAACTAGCAATATTAAAGTCATTTGAATCAACCAGGATGAGTAAGAGAATTAATAAATGTTAAGGAAATGCAAAAGGTTTCTAAAGGTAAAGAACAAAGGCTTCTCATTTTTGTCTGCCTATCCCTATAGGGACTTTGTGAGATAATACATCTGATAGAAACGATATTTGCCAAGAACGACTATCTATGCACTTAAAAATACTTTTTATTCAAAATAAACTCAATTATTTCCAAATGTATATTTAAGCCAAACTCTTCTTGTATTTCTGAAACAATTTGCCAGTATAATAATAAACGATTTTCAGTAGACCATTACATTCTTTTACTCTGCATTTGCCGTCGCCTTAGTAGCATATTGCTTACATGGATTTATAACAAATTTGTGATCATTTTACATTACCCGAGTCCGTTCAAATCCTTATTCGTGTGAAAGTAGAGATGTAGATGTGTTGTTACCAACGTCCATGGTGAACATATTGGTTAAACGCTCTATTTATTCGTACCTTTTGTTAAGATCAAAAAGTCTTAAGTTTTACAGAAAAATAATCTTTATAAAAGAAAAAATGATTTAGATAATGGATAATGATAATGTTTTGTAATAGGAATGTTCTAGGTAACATTTTTTAGTCAAATGTAATACTCTTTTATTTGCATAAAGAGTAACTAAACTATTATTTGAAACGTGATGAAAATATGAATAAAATATACTTTTTGAGCAAGAAACATAGTTTTAATAACGGACAACATTTTGATTATACAACCTTACACAACATTATTTATTGGGCTAAAAGACTTGTATCGGTATTAGTAAGTCATTCTATAATTAAAATCTTAAAGTTTTTATCTGGGATTTGACATTTGACTGATCCTTAAATAAAGTTGATTTAATAATCGACATTGAAATTGATTTATATGTTAAAGAGAATATAATTAGTTAGTTAAAATGAAATAGTGGCCAATGAAGAGTGCTTTTTTAAGGTTTAACATGAATATAGTTAATTATAACTTGCATATTACTGCATTACAGTTAAAGAAAGCTGTTGAATTCACAATTAAATTCAAGTGAATCAAAATATAAAGTAATGTTATATTATGGATAATAGAAAATAAATGTTTTTGTTAGTCTAATATGACACAAATAATAACAATGGCATAGCAAATTAAACAAAGTAATCGAGTCAACAATTGAATTGCCGGGAAGATTAGTTGATGAAATACATTTCATTATTTTAATTCCAGTTCAACACAGTTTTATCTTGTGAATAATCGAATCGCCCAGGCAATTCAATGTTGATTGCTTCCAAATAAGCTCAACTCCGAGTTATTGAATTAAGTCACGATTACTGTATTTATTGATGTATCAGTAGGAATCGAACGTTACCATGAAGCTTTGGTAGTTGCGGAGTCGCAGCAATCAACGTAAAGAAGATAAGCAATTATAATCAAGTGACTTGAACAATCGATACAATTAACATTATTGACTCATCATCGCCCATCCCTACTGCACACTAAAGTAAAACAAGAAAGGATTGGTGGCAAAGCTTCAAGACGGAGTGGCTGCATCTCTTCTGCACTCTCACTGAATAATAATTATTTTCTTGTTGTGGCCGTCGACTGGGCATTCAATTGTTGTCTGAGCTTGGGAGGCAATGGAATGCTCTGCTGACCGTGTCCGATGAAGAATCAATTGTTTTATGGCCAGACGTTAGCGGAGTGATGCGTTCCTTGGGCCACTGAGTTTTGCCCACAATCTACATAGTCTTCCGCGTCGTTAATGTTGTGTATGTGAAGAAATGGTGCAACAAACAGGAAATGAAGATGGAATAGATTAAATAGAATTGAAATTACGACAGAGATATTTGAGCGTGGCGGGAAAACTTAACAGAAAATTAATAAAACTTATATAGAAAAGACCTCAGACATGGCTGTATGGCGTAAATGCCTTTGCTTAATCATCAAAAGGGAAAATATAACAAAAAAAAAAACAGGAAAATGTTATCAATTTGGGAATAGCGGCAAACTTCAAGCCGGAGTATCCCTTCTGCACTCTCGTTAAATAATTATTGTTTTCTTGTTGTGGCGGTCGGCTGGATGTTCAATTGTTGTCAGAAGTAAAATGCTAGACCGACCGTGTGCGCTGAGGAATTAATGGTTTTTTGGCAAGACGCTAGCGGAGTGGTGTTCCCTTGGGTCGTTGAGTTTTTTCGCCAATCTACAGTCTTTCTCACCGGATACATTGAGTGCAAACGTTGAAAATTGATCATTGAACAAGATATTAAGATGGGTGTGAAATCGAAGCTACGTCAGAGATATTAAAGCATGGCGGGAAGACGATATGAAAGTTAGAGTTGAAAAGAAGAGACCCCCAGACAAGGCTGTATGGTGAAAGCCTTTGCATTCCCTACAAAGAGGAGAATAGAACAAAAAAAAATGTTATCAGTTGGTGACAGATGGACGGTATATTTATTAATTCAGTTTGTAAAATCCTTTTCACTATTAGTAATTTATTGGAAATGATAACTCATTGAATGCTATAGATTTTTTAGTAACAGTCTTAATGGCCAAATCACCGAATGGCTGGGTTCAGCTGGTAAGCTTTATTTTCGTTTTTACTTTAATTTGATTCAATTAGCAGTGTTTGGATATTTGTATTCATGAATTATTGTCCTCATTGAAGAATGATTGAGAAAATTATACTCGCGTAGTAACCAGCATTTTAAGCAATATGCATATTAGACTCTTCATGTAGATTCCTACAAAATTCAAATGATTATAATAAAGTGTTTCTTCGTCCGAATAAAAGATTTTATGTTTTCGCAACTTTTTGATAAAAAAAAAAATAATAATTTTAAAGCGTAGCAAATATAATCAGGATTGCAGTTTTCTCATATATATTTTATTATAACAGATGACTCAACTCAGATTCTTCTCATTTAACATCCCAGAGCATTGGTAGTTATGCTTGTATAATATTGTTAACTGTTTGCACTCGAGGTCTTTCCCGCGCGCGTATATATGGTGAACTAGAGTCACCTCTCGAGTGCAAAGGGTTAAATATGAATTACCTCCTATATATTCAATAAAAACCATTTGGGCATGCACCTGGTGCCAATATATTCCAGTGATAAGGCTGAGAACTTGAAAACATTTGTAATTTCTAAAAGACTTATATGTTTTCAGGTACCTATCTGAGGGCTTCCAAGTAATTATTGAGAAGTCAAAAGACACAAAATGTTCACTTAAAGATATACAGTTGCGTTTCTTGTGCCCTGATGATTTGGAAGAGGTATGTATTTAAACTTAAATTGGTATTATTTTATACTAACTAAATAATTATATTTATTCACATATGTAAACCAATGCATTATTATAAAGATTAATTTATTAAGTTCTCATAAACCTAAATCTATACTAATGTTATAAGGCTGAAGAGTTTGTTTGTTTGTTTGATCGCGCTAATCTCAGGAATTACTGGTTTGAATTGAAAAATTCTTTTTGAATTGAATAGACCATTTGTCGAGGAAGGCTTTAGGCTATATAACATCACGATGCAATTATTAGGAGCGAAGAAATAATGGAAAATGTGAAAAAAAAATGGAGAAAATTATTCATCCTTGAGGGCTTCCATTGCGTGCGCTGCAAAAACGGTTCAAGATACCAAAGATATATGTAAGAAAGAATGATTACTCTTGAAATGATCTAAAAATATGTCCGTGACAGTATATGTCTATCTTTTAAGATTAAGTCACTAGAACCGTTTTTATGGTAAACAAATTTGGTCGAAATTATTGCATTATTTGTTAAGAGTTGTACCAACGTAATAATATTAATCTTTATCCAAATAAATGTGTTTTTGATTAAGAGTATTTAATTGTGAATAAAATTGTCTTTGACATCACTTAATTTCAATGAACATCTTAGAAGATATTACAAAACCTTATATAGCAAAACAACGTTTGCCGGATCAGCTAGTTACATATACAATTTTCGGTTAACTAAAATTTTTTCCTTGTTTTCCTATGTAGCTCTGGTTATGTGTTAGTAAGCGTCTACATTGTAATTTAGAAAAACCCAGAAGTATGATACAATGTGTGATTTGTATTTTTTTACATTTATTTGGATGCACCATTTTACAGTTCAATTCTTGATAAAAGAAATTATTCACCATAGTGAGTAATTTATTTCATAATCCCATATGTATAGTAAATTACAATGCCCATATATTGTTTCTCATGAATATAAATAAGATCATGCTTCAAATGAAATATAATTCAATTTATGTAACGCTTTATTCATCACTTATTTTCATCTTTTACGTAACATAAAATAGTTTGTTCAACATTAGTGTAATGTAGTTTGCTTTAATTACATTTGTACATACATTTGTGATTTTTATCAATATAGTCCAGGAAAATGGGGTTTTGAAGGTTGATTGTACTTATTATGGTCTGTATAGTTATTTATGAATATTATTAGTTATTTGAGATATGGAATAAATAATTATTTATATTTTCTTTAACACATAATAATCAATCAGTCATGTGGTACACGGTGCCATTTTACATTACTATGGTAGTCTGGTCAGTCTGTGGTGATAGGATGATTGCCCAAATTGTGTCATGACCTCATTACACACATGCAAAGAACATCACAATGACTTGCTATAGCCTGTTATGTTTTGGGATTTATTTGTACCAGTTGTTCATATATTCAGAGATTTGTCATGAATGTGGACAGTCAAGCAGACATCATTGTTAAAAGCTATTCATCCTTTGGCAATTCTAAGCTTACACTGTACATGTGTACACACACAGTTGCAATCAGGTACAGACATAGATGGGCGTAATCATGATTACTTTTAATCAGATTAATAATCAGATTACAAGTAATCATGACGAATGTAATCATGATTACTTGTAATCTGATTACTTTTAATCATGATTACATGGGTAATCATTAATCTTGATTACAGTAATCATTCAATTAATCATGATTAATTGAATGATTACTTTTGAGCTCTGGCTGAGAGAGAGAGACCGATTTAAATACTCGTTTATTTAATTTTTCAAGTTATTTTATTTCGAATTAAATATTACCCCAAACTTCCGTCTAATAGTGGGGTGGTGTCCAGCGAAGAATGAGGGGTGGCGTCCAGGGGAGAAAGGGGGGGTGACGTCCAGCAGAGAGTGGGGGTGGCGTCCAGCGGAGAGTGGGGGGTGTCCAGGGGAGAGTGGGGGGTGGCTTCCAGCGGAGAGTGGCGGGTGGCGTCCAGTGGAGAGTGGGGGTGGTGTCTAGCTGAGAGTGGGGGGCGGCGTCCAACGGAGATTGGAGGGATCCAGCGGAGAGGGGGGAGTGGCGTCCAGCAGAGAGTGGGGGGGTGGCGTCCAGCGGAGAGTAGGGGTGTCGTCCAGCAGAAAGTGGGGGGTGGCGTCTAGCAGAGAGGGGGGGTGGCGTCCAGCGGAGAGTGGAGGGTGGCGTTCAGTAGAGGGTGGGGTGGTGTCGTTGTGTGTGTGCTCACACGCCGCCCCAATGGGAGGTATTGTTTGAGTAGTTTTACGACCCTCTCCCAGGGAGGAGGCCTGTCTAAGACCAATCGCTCGCCGGGCCCCTAGGAAGTATCTGGATTCCCAGGGCGGCGAACGCGATGATTAGGCAGTGCTGGCACCCGGTGGTTTTAGCCGGTGCAAGTCCGCCCCCGAATATCCGTCTCGTTGAGCGAATCATAATCATTATAAGGGTCTTTGCAGTTGTGTACTTTGGTCACGAGTCACGACATTGTTCGGCCAATAAACCTACCAACTCATAGTAACTCGCTTCGACCTGATTACGTTCAGGACCATTTTTGTGCTTTCAGCCGTTTGAGTTGGTAGGGTAATTGCCGGAATTGGGTCGTGACCAAGGTACAAAAGTGAAAAAACTGGTATAGTGACTTGCTTCCACCTGACTACTTTCAGGATCAGTTCGTGCTCGGTGGCCATTAAGTAAATCCAACGAAATCTAGCTGATCATAAATGTTTTTACTATTGTTCTGAGTGATACCTGCACTATTAGAAGTGATTATCAAAGTACCGCCCATATTTTACTGAAATACCGACTACTACCCGATAATCCACGCCCGCCTTGGAGATGGAGAATACTTCTGATAATGGCCAAAGACTTTGTGTGCAATCCTTTAAGTTAAAGTTAGATTTTTAAAACAGAAAAATGAAATTACTATTTTTTACTTTTATTACTCATTAAACAATATATATATACATATATATAAACCAAAAAGCGTTTTTAGTGAGATAAAAATGGCGCGTGCCCGTATGTCGATTTGCTTCTTTTTTCTGAGTACTATATTCCTTAGTCTTTAAGAATATGGAAGTCAAACGTGAAAAAAATGAGGCAACTGAGAAAAAAAACTATGTATGTGTCCCGCTGATTTATTGTAAGAATCAAAGTTATTTGGTAGAACGACAGTTATCCGGAAAAAAAATTAGATCTATATCTCAACTTTAATTATGAGTTAAAATTCAAAATACGATACGAACGTGTGCGGCGCGGCGGCTCGGTTTACATCAAAGACAAAACCGAGTCAGTAGAGAGAGACGGATGACCAAGAAAGGTGATGTTGCGCTCTGCGCTATAGAAGCTTGTGTAAATTTGAGAAAATAATGTCTTATTCTGATCAATTAAAATTTTGCGCTATCTTGCTCTCTCTATCTCCATCCCGAAGGCGGGCGTGGATTATCGAGTTGGAGACGGTATTTCAGTAAAATATGGGCGGTAGTTTGATAATCAGTTCTAATAGTCCAGGAATCACTCAGAACAATGGTAAAAGCATCAATGATTAACTAGATTTCGTTGGATTTACTTAATGTCCACCGAGCACGAACTGATCCTGAAAGTAGTCAGGTCGGAGCGAGTCACTATGCCGGTGTTTGCATTATTGTAGTGCGGTCACGACCCAGTTCGGGTAATCGCCCTAACACCTATGTGCTGGTACTCAGTTCGCCAGTTTAGCTACTAGTAGTCGTATACTATAAATAAAAAAAGGCGAGCGCCGCTCTGCTGTCGGCAGCACATTTTACGTATCAAACAGAAAAGTAATCATAAAAGTAATCATGATTAATTGTAATCCGATTAAAGATTAATAATCCTTAATCACCGAAAAATGATTACTTTTTTTGATTAATTCCGTTAATCATTAATCATGATTAATGATTACAAAATGTAATCGTAATCGTTAATCATTAATCTGATTACATTTTGCCCATCTCTGGGTACAGAGTAGTCAATTTATTGAACCAATATTAAAAAAAAAACTATTCTTGTTATTGTTACTGGCCATACCTTGCACTTTGGATATTTAATAGCATCTACTATTTCCTTCATCATATTTGTTAAATTATTATCACCATTTGAACACACCTCTGTTAACATCTTTTTTTATCTATAAATTTAAAATCTTGAGAAAAATAATCATTTGTAGGAATTTTAATTTATTTCTTTAATTAAAAAAAACCTCCAGCTGAGGTTCCTCAATTGCTTCTAGTAGCATATAATTAAGCTGCCTTGAGTGAGTGAACTTGCCAAGAGTGATCACAAATTTAAAAAAAAACTGTGATTTTGACTAAGATTGCAGTGGAAAGCCTTTAACTCACTAATTAACTCACTGGTGATGAAAAGTGGATACATTATAATAATCTAAAAAGAAGAAAATCGTGGGGACTGTCTGACCATGCCTCAACATGAACAATAAAACTGAATATTTATGGAAAAAACTATGCTGTGTATTTGGTGGAATCAGCTGTGTGTAGAGCAGTAGGAGTTGCTTAATCCAAGTGAAACAATCACTGTAACTCTCTACTGAACACTGATGAGATTGAGCCAAGGTCTGAAGGAAAAACACCCTTAATAGTACTCCAGACACGACAAAATTATGCTTCTGTAGCGATTCTGATGAAAAATTATTTGAAAACACTTGATTGGGAAGTCTTCAGTGCCAGACTTTGCGCCGTTCGACTATCATCCGTTACAGTCGATGGCACATGTTCTGTCGGAGTAGCAGTTCACATCATATAAAGGAATTTGGTTAATTCATGGATAGCCTCAAAAGATAAGGAGTTCTTCAGACGTGAAATCTGAACGCTGCCTGAAAGGTGGAAAAAAGTAGTTGCTAGTGATGGACAATACTTTAATTAAATTTATACTGTTGTTCCTTCACAATATTTTTTTTTTATATATAAAATAGCCGAAATCTTATTTGTACTCCTAATATATATTTCACCTAATATATATTTCACGTTATATAAGGGTGCAATTTAATTTTTTTATAAACTGCAAGTGAACTTGCACTTTTGCACTTTCATTATACATAAGGGAAGGTAAAGTTATGGCTAGGGATGAAATACATTTGCCCCACAAATGCCTATTCTCTCCTATTTACTTCATAATTGTAATTTAAATTAATTTTAATTCATAGAAAACTCTTTTATATTATAGACAGATCTATTTAGATGTCTATTGTTTCAGG
The DNA here is from genome assembly GCA_036320925.1 of Automeris io. Taxonomy (NCBI): domain Eukaryota; kingdom Metazoa; phylum Arthropoda; class Insecta; order Lepidoptera; family Saturniidae; genus Automeris; species Automeris io. The sequence goes on from JAUDJH010000011.1 coordinate 10,286,063, forward strand.
TGAGATCTCTATGCAGAGATTGGTTTCCAATAGAGTATCCTCAGTCTTGGTATGAAGATATAACATCATCAGAGAGATTTTTTGCATTAGCAGCTGTTCACAAGTCACAGATTATAGGGCTTATTGTGGCAGAGATTAAACCATATCTTAAATTGAATGCAGAAGATAGAGGAATTCTGTCTAGATGGTTTGCATCAAAAGACACACTTGTTGCATACATTCTTTCATTGGGTAAGTAAATTATAAATTATTTATAGCGTAATTGATATATGAGTGTGATATGTAATAACTATTTATTACAAATATTATGTTTTAAAAGCAAATGTTTTACTATGTGAATGTTTATCCTTATTCACTGTGAAGTTGAATACATTGCCCTTAAATAATAATAACATATCTTCACGCTATATCTCTTACGGGGTGAGCAGTCATACAAAAGGTTGCCCTAAAATGTTTTTTGTTAAAGTCAACAAACTCGAAAGATGTTAAAAAATATTCTCTTTATTAATATACCAGTATTTTATTTTTTGTTGTAATCTTCTCTAATTACACATATCTATAAGCTAATGTGTAACTATTAATAAAGTTATACTATAGTTATTTAAAGTATTTTCCTGTGTTATAAGGAGCGAATTCTTAATTATCATGACGAATCTGACTGTGGGCCGATTTATAATTCACAGAGATCGTTGCTGCAACATTTAGTACTGTCCTTTTACTACCGAGTTGAATATGATTTTTTTTTTCTGACAATAAAAAATGTGTCGGTCGCGTTTTCAGGGGTGGCCCGATCTTTTCGTCGATCCGGCGTGGCGACCTTGCTGCTGGATGTTTTTATGAACCACTTGGCGGGGCCGGTACCACAGCCACCCCATGACCACCGAGTCAAGGCCATATTCTTGCATGTACTGACAACTAACTCGGAAGCTATACTTTTTTATGAACACAGAAGGTAAGAGAAGAAGGATATTAGAAATTGTTTCTCACAGCATACTGCTTTTATACTCTAGGGTATATAAACTGCAGCCTTTGTGCTGCGCTTCCAATCTTGATCATAAACTGAGTCCTGGGTCCGTAATTTCAAGACCTTAGCGGCCTCGAAATTCGAGACTAAGAAGACTAGACTTATATCAATTTTAAGTAAATATTTCCCTATGAATATTACATATGTTTGTGTCTATGTATTTTATTCCAATAGATTAAAAGGGTACAGCTTAAATTTATTGACTAATTGAAAACCTCAAGTATTTTATAACGTTGCCATTATTTAAACAAACCGTTTAAATTCTGAGTGTGCCTATTTTCAGACGTTATAGTTAAAAGGGTTTATTTCAAATATAGAGGAATAAACCCGAGCATTTCCGGATGGAAGTCACTCCTGGTGCTCTATAGTTTGCGATAAGAGAACAACTTTAAAATTATTATTATGTTTCAACATGCTGATATGAATTCTGTTGATTAAACCTTATCTACCAAAAACTACAATTTATTTGAGTGACAAAGATTATCTTGTAGATTGCCATAGATTACAATTGTCGAAATTTAGTTCTACATTCGTTTTTTTGTGATAATTACGTTTAAATCTTTAAACTTTAACTCACCCTGAAAGGCATTTCGTGTGAAGAAACATTGTTATTTTTCTTGAAAATAAAATTATTTTTAACAATGTTTTATTAATATACGTATATATTGTAGTTTATTTTACATAATTGTGTACCCAACATCGGTGACATTGAATAAGGAAATAAAAACCATGGTACATAAAATGGAAGATATAAATGCCGCCACAATTATAGGGCACCACAGCATGCACAATAATTTATATACATTCTGTCAAAGGTCTACCCGGAATTTCCTATTTAAAATTCCCGCGTAAGTCTTTTGTCAAATTTCTTTTTTCGGGTAAATTGGTAACACCGTAAGACATGATGACGCCAAGTTTGAGCGCTATATTTCAATTTTTTCGTTTAAAACTGCTGCTCTTATTGATTAACTTCAATTGCGTTTTTCGATTGTTTACCGTGAATAATTTGGTAGAGCAGTCAAGTTTTGTGTTTCCAACGGGATTCCATGTGGCCATTCGTCGAAAATGTTAAAAAATACCTACGGTGACTCAGTTTTATAGAAAACACAAGTTCATGAATGGTACAAAGCATTCAAAAACGGTCGTGAAGACGTTAATGATTTGCCTCGCGCGAGCACTCCAAGATCGGCTGTAACTTAGGAAAACATCGCTAAAGTGAAGGAATTGGTGCTTGAAAATCGTCAATTTAGCTTAATAGAACTAGCACAAGAGTTGAACGTTTCACAGGAATCTATTCGTACGATCTTAGTCGATATTTTGCAGATGAGACGCGTCACAGCGATGCTTGTTCCAAAAGAGCTGAATTGAGCTGCAGTTGTGAGCGAGTTTTTAACCAAACACTCAACTTATTTGATTGAACAAGCACCGTATTCACCAGATATGGCCCCCTGGTGTTTTTTCTTGTTTCCCAAATTCAAATTGCCACTTCGAGGAACACGTTTCGTGTCGATTGAAGCAATAAAAGAAAAAGCGAAGAAGGAGCTGAAATTAATCCTTGCCGCGGCCTATCAAATTTGTATGGATGAATGGAGTAATCGTTGGCGTAGATGTATTACCTCAGAAGGGGCTTATTTTGAAGGATATAGAATAAATTTTCATGATTAATTTAAATTGTTTTTTTTTATTTTTTTATTGAGAAATTCCGGGTAGACATTTGACAGAATGTATGTATAATGCTAGCTTACAGTAAAGTGAAGCATATCGTAGTGAAATTCCAAAAAAAGAACAGGTTATACATGGATACATAAACACAATACAAAAAGATAACTATAAAATAAGTTCTGTAAATTATTTAAAAAAAAACATTAAAAAGGTATGCAGTCACTTTTCACATGGTGTTCTAAATTCCGTGAGAGAAACAGTAAGGTCCACGTCATCAGATAGCAAAAATGCTTAGTTCATGATAATGCTGTACTTTCCTAATTTATTCTAAAATAGCTACAATATTACTGATTGTTTCAGATATTATTTGAGCATTTTGATAAATATCAATTCAAGTCTCTAATCGAAAATAATTTTATTTATAATAATAATATGGTATAATATCGTTTTACTTTGACTTCAATTTCAGATTCCGTCTCCACTCATTCCTGCCATACTATTACTCGATAAAAGGTCGGTGCAAAGATGGCTTCACGTACGTTTATTACGTGAATGGCGGCCATGCGCCTTGGGGGCTATACGACTACGTGAAATACGTTGCTCAGGCTGCATGGCGTGGCGGAGGCTTGTACCCTTGGTTGTGGGGGAAGCTACGCACTGCGCTCACCATCGCTTGGCACAGGTAGTGTGGAGATCTTAGCGTCTTGTGCTGTGACTGATCTTGTAACATTGCCCCTTGCCTCATGCAGGTGGTTTCAAAAGGGTTAATCGGATGTGGTGTTGATTGTGCATGGGAGGTTTTCTCCTGGAAATCTCATTTTATGCAACCTGAATGTGTATGACTTTATACAATACTGACGATAATGTTCAGAAAGACAAAGTGGGTGGATTACCCAACTTTTAGGTACTGTAATTGTATCTGCGTTTGAAGTACTCTATTTATATTTGTACTAGGTGTTAATATAATGTTATGTGTGCATGACGTGTCGTAAGGAACATTTTGTTATCACGTACTCAATATCATCTGGCTTGGTGTTAGATTATGTAAAAAAGTGTATTGATTTTATCTAAATAGCTAACCACCGCTTTAGGTATTTTATAAATAAATAATTTGTGTCTTATCGTATGTAATTCTTAGTGTTCGATTTAATCTTCCTATTTTCCGATATAAATATATAACAGTTTAATGCGTTTAACAAGTATGTTTATGCTCCAATTGACAAAAAAACGTTTTATTGTATCATTTGAAACGAAAGTGTTACTTCTACTTTTTTAATATTTCACGTCTATAATGAAAAAATGAACATTATTGCAGATCTCTAATGGCCAAAAGTTGCATGATTACCTATAGGCAAAGATGGGGAAAATGTAATCAGTTTAATGATTAACGATTATGATTACATTTTGTAATCATTAATCTGATCATTTTGCCAATTTATGCCTATAGGTATCCTACTTATAATATCTTTTTTTTTGTAACGCACATAAATCAGTAAAGTAAAAGATTAAATTACTGGCAACATTTTTTATATATATTTGAGTGTAATAATACAAAACACATTTGGTGGGAAATTAATATCGAGGGGTGAAAGGCAATTTGTTTAAGCGACATTTTTTGTTGATATAGTAACTAATATATATATATATATATATATATTTGGAATCGGTAAAAACGCTGATTCCGATAATATTTATATTACTATAGCAAATATATATATAAACTATAGCATACCAAAAAATTTCGCTAAAACCAAATAGCCTTTCACCCCTCGATATTTTAAATAATTAAGATGCAAAAATGAACAACTATTCATAAATAGTTTTTGTGTGTGTTCAGTTATTTTTTTGTCTAAAACCTTTGTGGATACATGTGTAAATTGTTGTTTAAAAAAATGTTTAGATTGAATTAAATTTTTGATGTACAAATAATATATTTTTACAGTTTAACATCTACAGAATCAACAAATCTTAGAAGTGCAATTTTAAAGCAGTGACCGCCAAAGAGTTTGTTGTAAATCATCGTTACACGCAACTCTAAATATTTTATTGTCCTAGATGTGCCGAATGGAATCGAAATAATTCACTCCTTAGGCTCTTAAACATTTGCTATGTGATTGCACTCATTGACATTGCACCGAAACAGCGCAAACCGAATCAACCGATCACGTTTCAACGACATCTGCACCTATCCAACAAAAGTCATCGGCAAATACCCACATATCGTATGGATATACATTTTGTCTACAGTGCGTGTAAGCATATTAACTAATGACATAAGAATAAACTAATAAATAACAAAGTAAGTAATTAGTGTAGACATTTGTTGGATTGGTTTGGATGTAGCTTTTGTAACTTAACCAATTTATATCAATTCGTTTAAACGCGACCTGATTCGGCGCGCTACAATTCGTGTCAAGTGGTTGTGCATAATATATGACAGTTTACATGAAAATGGTGCTATTATGATTTCTCTTATTATTAATGTTTCATATGCGTTTGATAATTGTTGAAGTAACACCTAAATAATTTGATTAATTTTATATTGTTAAAAATTTGTTTTAAAAAATTAAATTAACAAGTAAATATTTAAAATGACTGAAATGGATAGTTTTATGTCAGTTATTTTTCATGACTCTTAATACATGTAAAATAATACTCTTTTTACCGCAGTTTAATTGCTTTCTAACAACTGTGATCTACAAAATAGCGTATCACAAGTTTTCTATGACTGATAAAGTTTATTGTGATATATATTATGTATACTGAAAGCTTTAAATTGATTAGACACATACTTATGATTTTCATCGATATTATGTGAGTTTAGATTGGTTAACACATAAATTAAAGCATATAATTTAAAATAGTTTAATAAACATGACACAAAATGTTGAGTGTTACATGAATATAATGATACATGTAAAGCGTGCCATGATTGAATTTAAACATAAGATGCCTGCGTGTGTTCAGTATGAAATGTAATTTACGGCTGAATTATTAAACTTACCAAATATGTTGAAATGTTTATAAATCTGTAGTTATAACGACTTTATATTGGGTTAATTAATACTAAAACGTTTAATAGTTATTCAGTTACCTAAATTAATTTTCCAATATAATAAATGTAGGCTGTGGGCGTGCATTGAAAGTCCGTACAGTCAGACATATTTTGCGTTCGTAGTTGACGCAAATAGCAGTAACTCAATTATTTTGTTTTCCTATATTTATGACAAAAAATTTAGGCTGAGATTTATAGATGCAACTGTAAGTTTGCTTACACTTTACTAAAATATTACAATTTATATTACTCAATGAATAACAAAGGAATTTGGTAAATCACCGATCTTGTAAACATGTACTCGGCTCTGCGAATACTATGGTCATAACGAATTTATTTTTTGAGAACTTTGCTAAGGAAAGTCTAAATAGCGTCTATACATCTCAACCTTAGTGCCCTGTGAGTTTTTATTACAATAACTTAGATAATATTGACGATAATAACGTTTTGATGTAATAACAATTAGTAATGGACTGATTGTTTATCGACTAAAAAATGAAGGCTACGAAGATTAATAAAACGTTAGGTAAACAATACTATATAAGGTAAATTTTATGAATTTGTACGTAAGCATTGATGTTCATCAGACTAAAAGTTTTGTTTTATATTTTTTTAGCTTACCGAATAATCTTAACTTTTCTATATCATGTGAATACCCAAATAGACAATATACATAGAATTAGAGATGACTAACTGATGACATAATTTTCTTTAAACCAATGTACGCACCAATATTTTGTTTAATGTGTTATTTATTGTAAACCAAAGTATTGTCTTCATTTTGTTTTTAGTAAATTTAAAAGTAATGTTTAAGTATTCATTAATATTATATGTTAATCATAAATTTGAGTATTATTTTGGAGCATTATTAAATTGTTTATTATAAATCACGTTCATGTTAGTTAATTTTAATAATTTGTGATAATCAATTTTTATTCAAAGTAAATAAATGAAATTTGTGTTAATATTTTTGGACGTTTTAATTTTTTACATAACTTGTGAGCACTGTTTAGTGTTTTAAGTTGTACTCTCACTTCCTTCGCACATTTTTTTTTACACTGGCTCGACATAGTGACTACAGTGTACCTGACGGTAAGTACAATGTATTCCAAAAACAAGACCGACTATCAAAGGATGAAAATCCATTGATAGTCTACATCGTCCTGTCGGCCCACGACTGAAGGTCTCTAGGTATATGAGCTACTGGATATACACAAGCTGATCCGAAACGCGACAAGCCGAAACTGGTCACTATGACGGGCTTTACAGCCATGTACTGTGGTCGCGATCCAGACGGGCACCGACGCCCTACCACCTCGCAAAACATTTGTAACGTGAAGGGATTATCTGAGTATAGTATTAACCATTAAAAGTTTTTAGTTTACAAATCAATGATATTGTTTATCCAGAATGGGTGGTTATATTGATTACAATTTTAACCCTTTACACTACAGCCTAGTAACTCATAGAGGATACCAATACCTCCATCACTATAATCGTTACAAGTACATACCTGTGATATAGAAGAAAAATGGAATCGTTGCAATAAAACAAAACATTTATTACTGAGCTATTTTTTTAAACAATTTTTTTATATTTGTAAAGAAACATTCTAATTTATATTATAAAAGAAAAACAAATTTTAGGGCTTAAAATTTCTCAGTAAAACAACCGTGTCGCCGTAGTCACGACAGTGGATTTAATTTTAGCATTTTAATGTCGCTAATACGGCGGCAAAGGGTTAATTAACTTATTAGGAAGTACATTAAGGGGTCATTCTGGTTTATAATTTTCTAAATATCGTTTTCCTTTTTTAATTTTTCGGCATTGCTGATTGAATAAGGGTAAGATGTATCACGATTTTTCATTAAAAAAACTTTAAACGCGTTTTTCTCTAAACTACAGTTTTACGATCGGCAGCGCGGATTTCTCCGGAACTACTGAACCAATTCTCTTGAAATTTTAACCACGTATTCTACACATAAATAGCTCTCGGGTATAGCAGAATTATATTAAAATTTCAATTTTTACCATTGCTCCTTACCTGAAAACCGTGAAAAAAAAGTCGTTTTCCAGTATTATTTTTAAAATGTCCGCCATTTTGTTAATTAATAATACAGCTTTGCGCGAGAGCCACACTTATACTGAATCTAAATATTTTTGGTTTTTCTTTTCAGATCATCCGTTATCGAGATATCAACGCCGCCAGTGACATACTAATTCTGCGAGACGTTACGTTTGACGGCCATTTTCATATATATGAAGGATTAAACATAAATTTAAAAAAAAATTCGTGTATTTCCAGAACATATTTACTGACCTTAATCAATAAATTATCAATATTTGTATAAATAAAATCCTAATGAAATGTATTTAAGTAGCCTTTTTTTAAAGTTCTAAACGAGAACGATCTCTTAAGTAGATAACTGATTCTTTTTTCGATTTTAGACTGTGTTGGTTGAGTAGTTATATTGGAATAATAATAATAATTTTCACGCTATATCTCTTTCGGATAAGCAGAGATACATTAGTTACATATACGATACATTATATAGTCTTGTTCCGGTTATTCTTTGATCCTATAAAAATGTATATATGGGACGATATTTCAACGATAGATAAGATTAATATTAGTTCTGTAAACTGTATTTTCATAACCACGACCGACCGGGCACTTCATGAAAATCAGCGCTGCAGGCTTCCTCTGTGGCTTTAGGCTGATGAAGGTTCCATTTTCGCCATGTTTATATGTTTTGTATTTTCTTTTGTTTCTGTGTGTTGTTTGTGTTGCTGTATTTTAAATTTTTGGTTTTTTGTTGCTTTGTGGCGAAATAAATAGATTTTCATTTGATTTCATTTCATTTTCATAAAAAGTATTGAACTCCTTCAGAGCTCTTTGAAAGGAAATGATAACCAGGGGATCATACGGGATGTAGGATATTAAAAAAGCATCTTTAACAAATCAGATTTTTTAAATTTTAATAATTGCTTCATTTATAGTCAAACTACGCTGTACATATCATATAGCTTACATTAAATTATTAGCAATTAATAATTGCACGTAAAACTTAACAAGTATTTCAACTTTTCGATTGGAATGAACGATTTTTACCCATCAAGTAATGTATATATTTTTTTTTTACAATAGTAATCCTACCAAATGAAAATATATTCAACAAGCAGTCACAATCGCCCAATGATATGTTAAAATTATTTTATTTATTATTGCGATCTAAATTTTAAGGTAAGGTACTCGTATCGAAAGTTCTAAGGCGAGCGATGGCTTCTACGTAGTATATAGAGGCGCTAGTGTTCGTGGGCCCTGGCTCAATCGCTATGGGAACGTCGAAGGTCCTGATCCTTTTGTATAAATTTCACCACGTGAACTCATGTCAATTGAGTGCCTCTTAGCTGATATTGAACATTGTCTTTTGCTTTACAATTAGAATGCAACCTCATCAAAGCCTTTCACTTCTAAGTATGATCTTAACGCGTCGACAGTTCTCATCGGTAATGGATGGATGGAGACCCTGATGATAATTCAATGGGGGCACATTGAAGCCTCGAAGCGGAAACCTACATGACTAAGTTGGCCCTTTCCGACGCAGTGCCTTTGTGATTTTGTCCTTTGAAGTCTTGCAATCGTATCGGCGATGACTCGCTACCCGAGTCTCCCTGAAAACAATTAGTTTCAGACAATAATTTCAATAAAAAATAGTGATTAATACGTGATTTTCGTCTAACTTCTACATGGGGGTACTATGTATAAAAAGACAGTTGTGGTGAGAAGGAGACGGTATCTCACTTGTCAGGATGAGGCAATGTTAGGAGAGGTGCAAAGCCTTACATAATTACCTGGGAAACGTCTGCTATTACAAAATTAGTCCGTGTGACCTATACTTTCATTTCGAAGTGACTGTTGTTTGGCCGGGACAGGCCTTCACAACTAAACCGGGCTTGGTGGGCGAACGCAGAAGGCACTCAGCCAGCGAATTTTATAAGTTGGGCGGCTACGCAAGGGCACCCCTGTGGGTACGGACCTCGACTTGGGGGACCGGCCAGTGAAACGGACTTAACGGTGATTTACCAGCGTTTCGGAAGCTACAACCTTGAGAAGAAACGCCGAAAGAAACTCAAGGCTGCGTCGGAGTGAAACCTGTACCCTTACACCTAGAAGCTTAAGGCTCAGACAGCTATGATGCGGTCGTTATGAAAATAGTAACTTGAAGATTCTACTTTTCTGTTCTAGCCTTATGGAACATTGGTAGGATGTGGAAATCACTAGAAACGGACTCCCAATACTTATAAAAACTGAGTTACATTGTGGATTTATCTGCGTTAGATGAAGGATATAATAAATATTCTCTGTGGACCTGGAAAGGAATATAATGTGAAATTATATTATTAGTATTTAAAACAACTAACATTGGCGCCGAGCGATGTCGATTCCTGTAAAAGCAGTTCACTATCGGTGCCACGAGATTCTTTATTCTTGAGGATCGATCTGGAACGTGAATCCCCTTCCAAAGGCCAACCGCTGCTACGTTTATTACTATTCTTACCTATAATAAACCACACGAGTAACTCGGATGAATACTTAGACACCTAATGTTAAAGTTTTTTGCAATTATTGGATATTATAATTTACGCAAAAGAATTTCAAAGAACCGTGAGGAAATTAAATATGTAATACCATGGTAATTATTTTTTATAACATATAGAACATTCGTTTTTAAGGGACGTGGAATAAGAAGATAAAGATAATGAATATTGAAAACGTATACAAACCAAAGAGGATATGGTGATTGATGATTCTCGTCGCTATCCCTCTGGGTGGCTTCTTCTCTTCCTCCGACCAATCCTGAAGGGAAAGTATTTATGACTATATATCTAATTCTACAAACTATCGTGAAAAAACTTATTTTGACAAATTAAATAAGTAGGTAGGTACGTGCATAACATTTATGGACTCCAAATATATGCAGCTACATCGTGCACCATGGTATCAGTGAGATTAAAATATTGAACTATGAAAACTTTCGGAAAATTAATATTATTTTTATAACTACATTATATAAGTTGCAATGACGTTAAATAAATTTTTAATAAGATTTTTCGAGCGTTGAGTGGTCAAACGTTGCAATGATTGAGGTCACAACCCAGATCGCGCGACATTACCTGCTGGAAGCGAGCTTTTCTATGTTTAGGCTTGGAATCATCAGTTCCTGGTGGCGCGTAGTCCAGCGGCAGCGGTAAGCTGGTCCGCGACGCATCAAGAGGTCGAACCTCACATCCAGTGAGGCTAGCTCGCGAACCACGTGGTGACCCTTCGCCCTGCGAACCCTTCGCACACAATAGGCTCCCATCCCCAGAAGCACTCCTGCGCACTGCGTTAAATTCAGCCGAGACCCCGCCCTCACCCGCTCCTGAGCCGCTTCCACCGCTACCATCCAACGGATTCACATACAAGTTTGACGAGTCGTTCTCGCATGCGATGTCGCCCTCTGAAGGAAAAGGGTGCGTAAGGCATGATGCAAATGTATCTGTAATGTAAGACATAACACGCACATGGAGCCGCGCACGACTTGCTGTGCAAAATGATGAATGTGCTACCTACGCGATGCTCGAAATTTATAATGAGTTATGTACATTTTGTGCCGGAGAGGAATATGGCATTGCACTGAAAAAACAACGATGGGACATTCTTTAAATTGTGGGAACACCTATTTACGTGACGAGAATGAAAATAATTTTAGTGCTGGAGTATTTATTATTTGTCATGATAAAATAAAGGGGCCCAAAATGCAGAAATAACTAATTTTTTAAATTAATGTAGTACACATGTAAACAAGTTAGCAGTATTGAACCGATGTTATAGTATTTGTTTACATCTGTTCTGTTACAATATGCGAGGACACACTTACCTGGACTATCAAGGCTGTTCGGGGTGGCTTCTGGAAGGGCCTTAGGCGCGGGATGCCGTTGCAGGCAAGCTAGTTCGACGCACACGGGCTGCCGAAGGTCCGACGTTGACATCGGCATAAGTTGCTCGGCGTCTATGAATTCTTTGTAGCCCTATGCAACAGAAAAATATACATTTAATTTTCTCAGCTCTTAACAATATAAAAAAGATTTCTATAAGAAAATAATAATGACTTTAATGAAATTACGACGACCTGATAGCGCAGTTTGCAGTGACATTACCTGCGACGCTGAAAGTCTTAGGTTCGAGGCTCATTAGAGGGAAACTGCAATGTAATAAAATTACTATGAAACGAGTCATGACTAAATAAATATATATTGTACATTTTGACTAGTACGCGTAGCACAAACGCAAGCTTAGTTTGGGGCTAGGTCAATATGTACCATTGACTGTAAATATTATTATAAATTAAAAATGGTAAAATTGTCTGACAAATTATCAAAGTTTATAGTTTCTACATAAATTTGATAATGAGTTTAAAGTAAATGTATATATATTTCATATTATATAATTGATTTTTATGTCTTTGATAATTACCCATTGTATTCTATCTATTATGGAATCAGCAAAAATTTGTTACTTACGAACATGGATCAGTTGTGAAATAATATAAATAATTAGAATTATTGTTAGTAAACATTTAAAATAACAAATGAAAGTAATTAAGAAGTAATGCATTTCCAACGTTAATCGTTAGCATTAGTATATTTAGTACCTTAAACGTGCAAAAACAACATTCAAACTCAGAAGGCAGCTGATCCAAGTCAAGCTGTTTTTCAGCCGTTTTCTTTTCCTAGAAAAAGAGAAATAATTACAGGTTTTATAGCGTATCTACCCAGAAAATATAAGGAAACAGAAAACATTTTGAGTACTCTGTACCTACTGCTTATTGGCTCACCTAAACATTTAACAGGTGAATGTTAAATCTGTGAAGAGCTAATTTAAAGATTAATATAATATTGTGGCTATACTATATGTAAGTTGAACTATATAATGGCAGTGCCTAACAGAGGTAAACACAAATGGCAAGAATTAAATTAAAATATGATGTAAAAGAAAACTCTTTACCTATTTGCATTTGTCTAAACACAAACAATATATAGATATCTAATCTATTATAATACATATTATACTATATATTAGCTGAACATATTAGTAAAATAAAAATTCTAAAATCTACGAACGACTTGAGCTAAGCAATATTTAAGTTTAAGTCATCATTATCGATAATGAAACTCGAATTTACCTGATATTATTATGTAAATAAAACATACTTCGGCCAGGCACTGCACATTAGTAATTTGAGATTATTTGTCTGAGGAACTGTTAGTTGAAACTACGATACTGGTGATATCTTACTGATGTGGGCTCCGGGTTTATTAGTAAACGTTTTTCCGGCGTGCCTGGACCTTCTATAGAGTAGCGACGTTCTTTTTTAGGACTGCTCTGAAACTGACAAATAATACAATGTCCTAGGTAAATATAGGTATCAAAGCAGTACGTTTTTTTTTTTTTTTATAAATAAGTGTATATAATAAGTATTTAATAAATATCTCTTTATAGTAAATATTCTGCGGTTACTTACATACGCGTTTTATATAAGCTTAATACGGAACAATTTATATTAGAGTGAATCGTCGCCGGAGGAACACGTTCACCCAGAGCGAGCGCGTCATCCCCCGGTGACAATAGCCGGGCAGTAGACTTGAGGGAGTCTGCTGCTCGGATGAGAGGGATGTATTGGAATCATGGGCTCTTTACACGCACCCCTCTCAGAGAAGAAGCCTAAATAAAGCTGTTCACACCCTGAGTGCCTGGATAAATTTGTTTTCCCAGGCCAAGGTGGAGTGATTACTGGGACGTCCCAGAGGTTTTTAGTCAGTAGGAGTCTGACACACCGGGTTCGCTGCCCTCACAGCAACTCTGATGATCTTAGCTAGGATTTTCCCCGGGATACAAAAAAAAAATAGAGTGAATATAGCTTTTAGCCCTAACTAAGACTTCCCTGATATTTTGTATTGAGCTGCACAACATCTGCTTCTCACGTAATCAAATCGATCGGACAATATAATAATAGAGGAATATTAGCTTGAGAACTATTTGTGTTTCACCCTAAATGTTTACAGTAGTGTTACCTGATTAGAATCGGCATTTTGTGGGATCTTGGAATTTATAGTATGGTCGTACTGCTTGTAGCAACCGGTTGTCGCCGGAGGCTCGCCTTCCAGGCTTGTAACGTCCGCCTGCGACAAGTTGTGTCCTGAAGACACACACCAGCATGAGTAGCGACTTTCTTCATAATCTCCCGTACAACACCGAAACTTTTTACGAAGTACATAGCATTGACAATGAACAACTACACAACACGCATACAACATAAATAGTAGAGATCCAGTGTCCTCCGGAAACACAAATCCAAAGGTCTAAATGATAAAATTGTTAGTTTTACTAAGCGTTAGGCTTACGCTGACAACGTAATCAACCTTATTATAATAGTCTTCATTGCACATCGCAAGCTACACTTGACGCGAATCCCAACCCAAGTTATTGTCTTAATTATAAGGGGTCGAGTGTGACGATTGTGCGAAAGTAGTAAGTAGCTCATCTGGTCTCGTCTCTCGCCTCAATGAGGACGCATTTGTCACCTGAAGACAATGAACAAAACACTCTGAGTGTACCTCGTCACATCGAACGGATAAATATAGCTGTAGCTGCGATGTAACGTGATCTGTTTTGAATTTGGAGATGTCTGCGAGTCCGGAGAGTCAACGATTTGGAGATGCGTTTATTCAACACACAGTGCATATAGTAATAAAGATGCAGGACGAGGCGAAAGGCATGCTGGCATGCACTATTACAGTGGTAAGGAACGATCACGAGCAGAGGACACATGACATGGAAAAGCGGCAAAAGCAAGTGGGTCGTTGCGTACTGACCTGTATCAACAATGACATCGATGAGATCCATACTCTTAGCGAAGGCGTCTCGTAAGTTTATATGATGGAAGGAGACGATGGAGCCTTCGCGTTTCGCGCGTTCAAGCGCCTCCCGCCGTTTGAGAGCCTTCTCGCGTCGCATCTGATTCTTGTAAAACTCGGCGAAATTGTTGACGATAATTGGGATGGGTAACGCAATTACCAACACGCCGCATATACAGCATACTGAGCCGATGACCTTGCCCAACGGGGTCGTGGGGTAAATGTCACCGTATCCGACTGTGGTCATGGTGATGCCGGCCCACCAAAATGTTTCCGGGATGGAAATGAATTTAGTTCCCGGCTCTTCTTTTTCGGCGAAGTACGCAAGCGAAGAGAATATGAGTACTCCCATGGCGAGGAACAACATGAGCAGTCCCAACTCTTTGTATGAGTTTCTGAGCGTGAAGCCGAGCGACTGCAGCCCGGTCGAATGGCGTGCGAGTTTGAGAATACGCAAGATTCGCATTATCCGAAATATTTGAACCACTCGACGCACGTCTTGAAACTGATCCGTGGCGTTTTTATTGGTTTCGAGCAGAAAAAGAGACACAAAATATGGCAATATAGCCAGTAAGTCTATCACGTTGAGTCCACCTTTGAAGAATTTCCACTTATCCGGAGAGGCACTAAATCTCAACACATATTCAAGCGTGAACCAAGTGATGCACACTGCCTCGACCATGGCGAGTTGTGGATTGTCCATGGGAGCACCTTTCTCGTCGACGACTTGCATTTGAGGGATCGTGTTCAGAGTGAGCCCTATCGTGGATAGCACGATGAAGAGGATTGATATCACCGCGATCACCTGTAAAGCATGCATCACTAAGCGGTCTTATCTCTGCGCCAACTGGCACAGCTGACACCCTTCCACCGAAACTGTTAAGTACTAACATAGATCCCACATGTGTAAGTCAGTAGGTATATGCAAGTGTTTATACATTACTAGTAGCCAATAAAGTACAGAGTAAGCCGCATGTGAAGAATATAACATGTTAGTCAAGTATAATATTTACAGATATATTAATAAGTATACTTACAACGATAAAAGCCAATATCTTAATAAATATAACACTTAATAGTAATTATTAAATTTTGGTGTAGAAATAACATCTATACATGTGAATAATGTTAGTAGTGTTGTGTAGTTGTGGTGTTAATAATATGTTAAATATATCGGAGAACGGACGAGCGTTTTCTCTCAGTTAAGGAGATTTTGTGTGGCGAAGCAGACGTATGTAGATGTAACATTCGGTTAGTCAGATCAGTATCACTAAGCCGAAGCGCTGGTGAGGTAAAAAGGAGTTATAGCAGGTTGGACGGCGCGGACAGGAGAGGGATCTTTTTTTAGCTGGTCTTATGATGTTAAACCGGGAGGGTCTTTGCAACATCACCAGACGAGAAAGCGCGAACGCTTAAGGCGTCAGCCATTCAAATTATTGATTTCGTTGGCACCACAAGGGCACTTTTATGAATACGGACCTTTTCTTGAAAAGTCCCCGTGAAATCTTTTATGTGTTTTAATAACGTTTCGGAACTCTTAAGAAAGACACTCGGCAATAAACTCATGGTTATGCCAGAGTGATAGGGAGAGGAATCGAGAATGGCAGTCGACGCCGGCGGAACGATGCTCAGCCGTAGTGGGAGGCGGCGCGGGCACAGCATGGCGCTCGCCGGACACGGGCCGGGTCCGAGGAGCGCCTGAACAGTCCCGTGCCACCCCGCACGCGGGCCTCAGAGCATCGCCCATTGGCGGCTGGTCACATCGCGTAAGCCCATCCCATCTTTGCAACTTTACGACAACAATTAAGCTTTGTTTTTAATTCTCCTTTTCATAAATAATCGTCGCGGCTGTGAACATTTATAAAGATTAAGTTTACAGTTTCGTTTGACCTAAAGATTGTATCTGCAAGCGTCACAAATAAAAGGAAATAAAACTTATAAATAAATCCAGTAAATAAAACTATCAATTTAACTAAAACCGTGGGGGTAGCGACAATATTATATTATATTTAGATTTTTACCAAAATTTACTAAAAGAATAATAAAAATACTGCCCTATAAAAACACGATGAAAAGCGTTAAAATCCATATTACATTAATGATGAAATTTTAAAAGTTTATGGTTCGAGCCTGTAATTATTTAGACAGGAAATAAGTTGATTGACAATGGTGGAAAGATCAGATACTTCCTTGTAATTTTTATACTTGGTAACAAAATAAATACAATACAAATATTCAATTCAATCTAAAAGAATTATTATACTGAAAGTTTAATAAAATCTGTGACCGACAATAACTAATTCAATAACAACTAGACAATAATAACTTGATGATTATTTATTTAAATTGATATCTGGTTAGCCAGGTCTGCTTCTCAAAATGATCAACGAAAGTATCAAGGAATAGATACCTAGTTACACTTGGAAACACAAGATTAGACCAACAGGCTCTCAAAGTATAATCGACGCGGAGTAAAGGAAGTAAGTGAAAGCTGAGTAATCTCTGATCGTAATCTTTAACAGTGAGGGGAATGAGAATAAATTAGACCAAAACCAAACTTATTTTTTCGTCGTATTGTAATAAGCCGTGTTCATGTGTTATTTTACGATTTTAAGGTAAAGTCTATATCATATCATAAATGGATTGAATTATTGGTAGATTTCAGGAGTTACTTAATAAGAAATAAACCTTAGTATAGTTTCGAATGATATTGAATAAATACATAACATGTATACTCACATAGGAAAAAAAATCACCGTCATAATAAACATAAATACCGGCACGTGCAATAAAACAGGTTAATTATATTATTAAATATACGTACTTAATTGCAAATTCTACGTAATATTAGATAAAAAGCGATCACACAACACTTACAATGACCTACACTAATATTATTAACGGATAGCTTCAGACCACAACACCACATTCCATGAACAGCGAAACGAAGACACCGAGGTGGGATAGATGTTATTCATGCACCACAACAAATATTCTAAATAACAAGTGCAACGAGCTACTTATTACAAAGCTTGTTTCATAAAAATATACATGACAATAATTGAGTTTAGGTTGTACATAGGAAAGAAAGGATGGTTATAGATTGCTGAGGTAAATATAATATGAAACAAACTTTTATTTTGTATGTTACGGTTTCACGTTAGACTTCTTATGGTCTATTATTTAATAACGAATAATCGAATATACTATGCATATATATGCACAGTATAGGTAGTTAGCAAAGAAATACTTACTTATAAATGATAATAGAAGCTTTTATTTCCACGATAAAAGTCAATTTTTCATCCGTAACATACAGTGTAAGACAAAATGTGTGTCAAAATGTATAATTACATAAACATATCACCTACTCAGGAATATTTATTTAGCTTAGAATTATAATGATTAATTTTAAAACGTGTTCACAGCTATATACAAACTTATTACATGTGTGTTCTCCTTAATAGCTTACTGTTTCAACAATTCAAAGTATTAATAAAAGCTTCCATCAAATATGATGTGTATATTTGATCGAAGATTGAAATATGTGTAAATTGTGTTCAGTATTTGATAAAAATAGGCCATCATGTTAACTTCAACCTAAAAATGCTGAAAAGAGTTTTTAGATTGTAATAAGTAACTACAATAAATGTAGTTTATTAAACAGTGAGTTTACAATGATATTTTTTAATATTTTATATCTTTAGCTTGCCTATGCTTTATTTTTTAGCACAAATTTTAGCTGAACCAGCCATTTTGTATCTTTACTACCACGATGGAAATATAGTGCGGTGCCGTATTAATATTACAGTCCGTGTTCTTTATATATGAAGCAATTAATATAGATATTGATTGTCTTTGTGATTGATTTACGGCAGCAAAATTAGAGTGCGATAATGTAATAGTCGTTAAATATCTTTTAGTAATGTAATTGCAGTACGACTGTAAATCGATATTTATATTTATAACGAATTTTTGTTGCTTATCTTCAGATATCCACGAAATTATGATATCGAAATAGATTGGTTAGTGTACTGCTTAAAGTTATACGTTACCCTAGCTGCTATACTCGTAGTGGGCTTCTCCAATAAATCCCAGAGCCATTTCTGATACTGTGCACAGGTGCCTTGACCGAATTCTTCCTCCTCCCTTTGCCGTAAGCTCTCCGCTTCCTTCCGCATTTCCTCGTGCACATGCTCTTTGCGCTGGTGGTATTTGTGTTGACAACACGACTCGAGATATAGTTCGTCTACGCCCCAGTATTCGAGGTCGTCGCTAAATGCCAACACGCACATCTCGTCCACCAAATGCAACTTGCCAGTCCTATAAAAGTTCAATATGGAGCTGAAGCTTTTTGGGTGCCTGAAAATATCATAGTAATAATTAATATTGCTTACTTTTACAAAGAAAACAAAAGGTTTTAATGATAGGACGTATGTCATAAAAATTCCCGCGGCAGGCTTAACGGGAACTTGGGACTCATACTTTTTATTTACTTGTGTAAATCCTCATAGGGTCATCCCGGCGGCAGATAGGAGGGTTGGTAGCGAAGGTATACTTCTCTGACACCGTCTAAAACACTGAGGGGACTACTTCTGTGCATTTGCGGAAACTAAGGATCTTGTAGTCAATTCTTCAAAGCCTCATCTGCAATGCCCTCCGAATTGCACTGAGTATTCTATTGAAATTACAACAACTCGCACGAATATATTCTTGTTTTATTCCCGATTTTAGTACCGCTAATGAGCGGATCTCTATCCCGTATCTGTTTTGTCATAAGCCTTCAGGCAACGAGTGCATTGGTGTTGATTGGGCAAGCGCGCTCCGTCGTTGACCTTATCTTTGCTTTCCATCAGATGAGATTGAGAAAACAAAAGCCTGTTTATGATAAATAACATCTATTAATTTAATTTTCATTTAAGGTAACCTATTTTGTAAAACATACCAGCTTTCCAATTAAGTTTGCACTAGTCTATTATTAGCCTTGTTGTACCGTAAGTTACCTCCTTACACATTAGAAATATCGCTGATGAATAAGCACTACTTTCTAGCAGACAAGTCGGGCTTCCCTAAACAAAGGAGCTGCCAAAAAGATAATACCTGTCGAAGAAGTATTCGTTATCCTGCAGGGAATAGTCATCACAGAGTTCAGTGATAGCTTCGTGAGTGTTACAGTCGCGAAGCCGGCCAAGCCGCGTGTGCGGCAGCCGCTCCAGCGTCCTCCACAGCACCTCGTGCCGCACGCCGCCCACGTTGATAATCACTCGCTTGCTCAGCGCCTTCGCGCGGAGCATCATGAACGGCTCCGGCGGCAACGACGACATCGACCTGCTAATATACGCATCACCTTCATATTCAGCACAGCAGTGAGGACGTAGGGTGTCTGTGCAAGACAAGATCTCGATTACAGTGCACAAATACAAATCTCAACACAGCGACTCGCGATGAAGCTAGACCGGCATAATGATGGTTGTTGTCAACGGATTCTCATATCTTGGCTGACGTAACCGTTCTTGAACTACGACGTAGATCCTTATTTCCAGGTTTACAGCAGTTTCAGCCTGATGTAGTTCTAGATCAGCCAGTATTGATCTAATTGTCAATATACCAAGATGCCTTCCATCATCACATATTCAGGCTGACAATGACGTGACTGATAATGAATTTTCATCCCTTAGGTGTTACTGCGTTTCTTCAACTACACCATATTTACCACCAGATTTGACAAAGACATTATTTGATATTTTAATGGAAAAATTGCATCATTATTCATAATTCGATCAGCAAAAAAGTGAAATATGCTCACTTTGTCCATTTTCCCACAATCTTACGGAACTGGGACTCTATGCAGAAGAGTCAATAGTCATTTGCTGTGCAAATATCGTCCATCATTGGCCGCATCTTCACCTACCACAAGTCGTGACTGAGGTCAAGCACTGGTGTGTATATCGTTAACAGTAATCTTGCTTAGCCAGTATAAAAGTGTTGGTATGGACCTGGAGTGTGCCCGGTGCAGTGCGGCGTTGCCGGCGGGCGGTGGAGGTGGCGCGGGCGCGGGCGCGGGCACGGGCGCCGGCGCGAGTGCGTGCGCGCGCTCCACCAGCGCATCGTGCGCGGGCGCCGCGTAGCCCATGGGCGCGCGCGGGGGCGAGTCGCCCACGTGCCAGCGCGCGGCGCCGCGGCCCGCCCCCTCGCCTGCCATTCCCGCTAGCTCATGGTGCCAGCCGTAGCCTCCTTGTTATCTTCCAAGAACTCATGCTTTCCATTGATCCCTGAAATTACGATAGACATTCATTAAACGGTGGAGGAATATTATTATGCGGTAAGGAAATAGGTTTCTTCTGCGTATTTTATTGAATATACAATAGGAAGAATTCCAAAAAAAAAGTTTGATTTTGTGCTCTCATCTCCATTCCTGGAGTACCCCTTAAGTGGTTGACTACGGACTCATTCCTACACATTAAAGGCTCACCGGCTCACAACAATAGTTCAGTTCTCTAGAACTTTCTTATCATTGACGTTGTGGAATGGGTTTCTTGACGCATAATTTCCTCACGATTATGACATGGGTATCTTCAAAGAAGGTGCGAAGACTGCTCTTTCAGTTCAGCAGCACAATGATAACGTTTCTTGTGATACAGTTGTCCATAGGCGACAGTAACCGCTTACTTTCAGATGGGCTGTTCTTCTGTTTGCCTTCTTTTAATATAAACAAAAATACAATATAAACCATTCAGGAGTTATACATTGATATGATCACGGGTGATCCCCTGTACCTGCAAAAACTAACACAAATTTTTTGTGTATATCAATGTTTTACATATCTGAAAAGTCCTTTTTAAATCTTAAAAAAATATTGTCATCTATTTTTTCTTTCGTGGGCATAGCATTAATTAATCATTTATACCCTTTTTATATGCATTTGTGCAAAAATGATAAAATAAATAAATAACTTGGCTACAGTAGTTTTTTGGTCCTTTTTTGTTTATCGTCAAAAATCAGGATCGATTTTGCATTGACGATTTTTGTAGGCACAGCGACTACATGTTTATTTTTCATAAGCCATTACTAGTAAAGATTAATTGTGGCGACTGTCAATAGTTTCCCGCACTTTGACAGTCAATTTATAAATAAAATATTAGGTCCTTACATATGAAATTGGCGTTTTTCGTACTGGCTACTTTAATCACAAATTTCTCCTCTTTGGTAAGGAATTCCAAATTCAAATTTGTACAGCTATAGACTCATGTATTTGTGCTTCGATGATCGTCATTCATTTGTTTTTTTCTTCTGTTTTTTTCTGTTTGCGTCACTCATTTTACAAAATGGAAAACTTAAAATATCGCATTATTTACGAGTACGAGTTCCGCCGTGGCACTAGTGCTGCGGAAACAACTCGAAGGGTGAATGATGTGTATGGCGGTCGTGTTGCAAAAGAAAACACAGTTCGTTTTTGGTTCCAACGTTTTCGTTCTGGAAATTTCGACCTGCAGAACAAGCCCCGTGGACGGCCTGAGACTCAAGTTGATAATGAAGAGTTGAAGGCTATTGTGGAAGCGGATCCTTCGCAAACCACGTCCGAGTTAGCTGCAGGCTGCGATGTTAGTGATAATACTGTTTTAATTCACTTGAAGCAAATTGGGAAGATTAAAAAGCTTGAAAGGTGGGTAGGGTACCTCACGAATTGACTGAAGCAAACCGGCAAACGCGCGTCGACTGCTGCGTTACATTACTAAACCGGCACAATCATGAAGGTATTTTAAACCGAATCATTACCTGTGATGAAAAATGGGTTCTTTAAGATAATCGGAAGCGCTCAGCGCAATGGTTGGATCCTGGCCAGCCAGCCAAATCCTGCCCCAAGCGAAAATTAACCCCAAAAAAGTTACTTGTAAGCGTTTGGTGGACTAGTGCCGGTATTGTTCATTACAGTTTTCTCAAATCTGGCCAGACTATTACGGCTGATGTCTATTGTCAGCAATTGCAAACCATGATGGAAAAGCTAGCGGCTAAACAACCTAGGCTGGTCAATCACTCCACGCCACTGCTGCTTCACGACAACGCTAGACCACACACTGCGCAACAGACGGCTACTAAATTAGAAGAGCTTCAATTGGAAAGTCTAAGACATCCTCCGTACTCCCCGGACATTGCTCCAACAGATTACCATATTTTTCGAAATTTGGATAACTTCTTGCAAGGGAAAAAATTCAACTCCGATGGGGCAGTCCAAATCGCCTTCAAAGATTTTATTGATTCCCGTCCGGCTGGTTTTTTTAGTAAGGGGATCAATGAACTACCTATGAGATGGCAAAAGTGCATAGAAAATAATGGTTGATACTTTGATTAATTAAATATATTATATTAAAAAATATTCGACTTTTTGTTCCTCCCATACAAAACGCCAATTTCATATGTAAGGACCTAATACTTCAAATATTTTGAATCTGTCTAATTACTGTTAGAATATTAATGTCTAATTATTGTATTTTGGTGGTAGGGCAATCGCCCGGATTGGGTCGTGATCACAGTACACAAGTGTAAAGACCGTAATAGTGACTAGCTTTGGCCTGTCGCGTTTCAGGATCAGCTCGTGTATGTCCAGTAACTCATAATAACACTGACACCTAAGGTAACCTTGGTAGCCCTGTTACGATTTTAGCTGACTATATTGTACCGCTTTTAAACTGTTTATCTAATGTTTTTTTATATTTACTTACAAATACACTCATTGATCTAGTCCCAAATTAAGCTTGCGCTTGTACTATGGGTACTAGACAAAGCTAGACATAAATCGATATATACAACCATGACTCGTGAAAAACTCATCTGCTCATCATAGAAAAGTTTACCACTACCGGGACTCGAACCCAGGACCTTAGCATCGTAGGTAGGGTCGCTACAAACTGCGTCAATCAGGCCATCAATATTTTACGTAGTATTTTAAATACTTCTCAATAACCAATTAGTTTATAATATATTGTTTACGAGGTCGTTGGATATAATAATATAATATATATAATAATAATAATTATATATAATCATATGGATAATGAATAATGACGTTTTATGTGTAAACAACTAACTAGAAACAGGTTTGTTAACAGTTAATTAACTGAGCATTATAGTTGCACTATAGACTATATGCTCTTTGCATACATCATGTTGAAAACCGCCGCCGCATAGGTTGCATTGTGGCTAAATGTGTCAAAGTGAATAGTATCCGCTCTAATTTCAATAGCCTCTATACCAGGTGACCTACCTAACAGAAATTCACGGAATAAACGTATCAATTGCAGTTGCAGTACAGTATACAGTTGTTTGTAGCTTACAACTGCAGCCTATAGCTAAATGGTATAGGTCATTTTGCTCTGTGACCTAAATCTATAGGAAAGGTTATTAAATCACAGAAGAAAATTACCTTTTTTAAATGAAATGCGTTTTTTAGATTCAGGGATAGTAGAAATATCGACTGTTGAAATGCGCATTGACGTAAAGGGCAAAACCTAGAACCAGAATCGAAATTTCTGATAGAACAAATAATTCTTATGCGAGATTTTGTTGTTCATGCCAATTTATATTTTCACAGTCGCTGTTATACTTCATTTTTATACAAGATATTTTTCTTAATACTAAAAAGACTGAACTTTTGTACATAATTTTACATTGTCTTTTCAGGCTTCTATAAAACACTATATTAAAAAAAGAAAAGGAAAGGTGACTGCGCTATATATTATCAGATGGGATCGAAAAATATGGATGTAAGTTTGATTAAGGTTTATTTATTTGAATCAAATTTAATAAATAGGTAACTGCCATATTTTATATAAGCACTTTTAATAAAACTAAACTTTTCTACAATGGCCCCGCTGTCCTTTGAATGAAATACAGTTGTGAATTGATTTATGACTTTTTTTGTCCCAGGGGAAAATCCTGGATAGGACCATCAGGGACGATGTGAGCGCAGCGACCCCGGGGTGTCCCTCTGATTGCTCCACCCGGCCCTGGGAAGCCAATTTCATCCAGACGCCCAGGAAACAAGAAGCCTTGTTGAGGCTACCTTTCTGGGAAGGGAAGGAGTAAAGTCCACCCCTCCAAAACCTTTCTCCCAGGCGGTGCCCCAGACATCGTGCACCGCTTCCCTCCCATCCGAGCAGCAGATTCCCTTAAGTCTATTGCCCGGCATCGATTTATAACTGTACTAAGTAGGTGTAACGGTTAAACAAAATTTGGTATTTTTCATACTAATAAAGACGTAACTTTCATAAGTTTTTTAGATGCAATTAATATTAATCTGATTTCAAAAATATCGCTAATATTTAGAACGGGTGTAAGCTGTATAATCCCGTTCTCACTCAAAAATGGAAGTTCCACGGGAGCGAATTCGCAAGCAAAAACTCCTCATAAATAAAAAGATAACGTATCCAACGATATTATCAGTGTGAATGCTATTTACGTACTTGTCATCAATTACAAATCCCTCTATATCGAATTAGAGATAACGTTCTGGATGATAATTTTACGTGGAGCGTACCGTTCCACATTGTTGGTTTAGCAAAACCTGCGTAAACAACCACCTTTTGTCATATCTTTGTTGCTAGCCGAATGTGTCTTTAGTACCTATTTTTCTTAGCTAAATATTATTATTATAATTTCGAGCGTAATTATTTTATATTTGGATATAAGAAATAAAATAAGCTACTATATCGAGGGGTGAAAGGCTATTTGAAACTCATTTAGGATACATTTCGCGATAATATCTAACTTCCAACGGTTTTCTTCAAATTAGGTATTGATATTTCTCTTAGTTTATACACATCATCGGTCTGATTCAGTTTTATGTATAAGTAAAAGAGTGACGTAAAAGGGTCAGTTATAATTTTGTCTTGCAATTCCTTCATTGCTTAATGTAGAATTGTAGACTAAGCTTAAATAATAAAAACAATATATATTTTTTATTATAAATAAATAATCAATACAATTTATTTATTATAAATACACTTCCTGCATCATTTTCTTCACGTACTTACTTTTTAAGTGTATTTAAAAGAAGAATAAATATATATTTGTTGGGCAAGCACAGTCAATCATCGGGCTCATCTTCACCGACCACTGACGGGCGTGATTGTGGTCAAGCTTTTGCCTGTAAATCATTAAAAAAAATACAGTATATATAGTATAGTTTCGAACTTGTAAAATCATTTTCTAAACGTCACTAATTGTTAATCACTTAAAATGAAATTCAATTATAAAGCTATCGAATGAAACAAGAAATCATAAAAGACAATCTGTCATCAAGCATGGCAAGAAATCATTCATTAAACGGTTCAGCATCGTCTAACCGCATTGAAAAAGCGATAAGGAAATAACAAAGATCCATTTCAAGAATGCTAACAAAACATGCTAAGAAATCGTTCATTTAATGGTAAAACAGCATTGTCTGATCACTTTAACGCTATAAAGAAATACCAATGATCAATAAGTGGATCATTCTCGAACACCGTCTCCTTTAACCAAAAACAAACAAACGTTTCTTGTAACAGCGCTGTCCCTATATAAGGCAGAGCTGATATTCATTCAATCAGTTTAAATCCAAGTGTCAATCCGAAGTTGTATTCAATTAAAGAGCTCTAGAATAGTTCTTCATCAGCATTGTAAGTAACTCTGTATATCTTGTAAACTAAATAAATAGTGAAATATGAAATTCATCTTTATTGAAGAACATTACGGCCTCAAGCCTTCGAAAAATAAAGGTATATCAATTATTTGGCAAAGTTTTCAGGCATTTCGCCTTCGACAAGAGATAATTTACAAGGTATTACAACAGAGAGAAGTTACAACGGTTCGTGCCCTGGAGGCACTCACAAACATGAACTGAGATACTCTCTCGGGAAGTCTACAGTCTTTGGGCATCCGCTCATTGAAACTAGTCTTCATAAACACATAAAGACAACGACTCACCCAAAGAGAAACTTACAGCTGAGATGACACAGGGATAAGTTCGGAGTTTTGGTATTCTCTCCTAAATAAGAACACCTGGTGGCAGCAACGAACTCAAATACCAAGCTGAGGATTAAAAGGAATCCAACAATATATATATATATTACTATATCACCAAAAAATGTTGCTTAAACCAAATAGCCTTTCACCCCTCGATATAGTAGCTTATTTTATTTCTTATATCCAAATATAAAATAATTACGCTCGAAATTATAATAATAATATTTAGCTAAGAAAAATAGGTACTAAAGACACATTCGGCTAGCAACAAAGATATGACAAAAGGTGGTTGTTTACGCAGGTTTTGCTAAACCAACAATGTGGAACGGTACGCTCCACGTAAAATTATCATCCAGAACGTTATCTCTAATTCGATATAGAGGGATTTGTACTTGTCATCAATTACTTCAATTGCTATCAATTATCAATTATAATCAATTGCTAAACCAACAATGTGGAACGGTACGCTCCACGTAAAATTATCATCCAGAACGTTATCTCTAATTCGATATAGAGGGATTTGTACTTGTCATCAATTACAAATCCCTCTATATCGAATTAGAGATAACGTTCTGGATGATAATTTTACGTGGAGCGTACCGTTCCACATTGTTGGTTTAGCAAAACCTGCGTAAACAACCACCTTTTGTCATATCTTTGTTGCTAGCCGAATGTGTCTTTAGTACCTATTTTTCTTAGCTAAATATTATTATTATAATTTCGAGCGTAATTATTTTATATTTGGATATAAGAAATAAAATAAGCTACTATATCGAGGGGTGAAAGGCTATTTGGTTTAAGCAACATTTTTTGGTGATATAGTAATATATATATATATTGTTGGATTCCTTTTAATCCTCAGCTTGGTATTTGAGTTCGTTGCTGCCACCAGGTGTTCTTATTTAGGAGAGAATACCAAAACTCCGAACTTATCCCTGTGTCATCTCAGCTGTAAGTTTCTCTTTGGGTGAGTCGTTGTCTTTATGTGTTTATGAAGACTAGTTTCAATGAGCGGATGCCCAAAGACTGTAGACTTCCCGAGAGAGTATCTCAGTTCATGTTTGTGAGTGCCTCCAGGGCACGAACCGTTGTAACTTCTCTCTGTTGTAATACCTTGTAAATTATCTCTTGTCGAAGGCGAAATGCCTGAAAACTTTGCCAAATAATTGATATACCTTTATTTTTCGAAGGCTTGAGGCCGTAATGTTCTTCAATAAAGATGAATTTCATATTTCACTATTTATTTAGTTTACAAGATATACAGAGTTACTTACAATGCTGATGAAGAACTATTCTAGAGCTCTTTAATTGAATACAACTTCGGATTGACACTTGGATTTAAACTGATTGAATGAATATCAGCTCTGCCTTATATAGGGACAGCGCTGTTACAAGAAACGTTTGTTTGTTTTTGGTTAAAGGAGACGGTGTTCGAGAATGATCCACTTATTGATCATTGGTATTTCTTTATAGCGTTAAAGTGATCAGACAATGCTGTTTTACCATTAAATGAACGATTTCTTAGCATGTTTTGTTAGCATTCTTGAAATGGATCTTTGTTATTTCCTTATCGCTTTTTCAATGCGGTTAGACGATGCTGAACCGTTTAATGAATGATTTCTTGCCATGCTTGATGACAGATTGTCTTTTATGATTTCTTGTTTCATTCGATAGCTTTATAATTGAATTTCATTTTAAGTGATTAACAATTAGTGACGTTTAGAAAATGATTTTACAAGTTCGAAACTATACTATATATACTGTATTTTTTTTAATGATTTACAGGCAAAAGCTTGACCACAATCACGCCCGTCAGTGGTCGGTGAAGATGAGCCCGATGATTGACTGTGCTTGCCCAACAAATATATATTTATTCTTCTTTTAAATACACTTAAAAAGTAAGTACGTGAAGAAAATGATGCAGGAAGTGTATTTATAATAAATAAATTGTATTGATTATTTATTTATAATAAAAAATATATATTGTTTTTATTATTTAAGCTTAGTCTACAATTCTACATTAAGCAATGAAGGAATTGCAAGACAAAATTATAACTGACCCTTTTACGTCACTCTTTTACTTATACATAAAACTGAATCAGACCGATGATGTGTATAAACTAAGAGAAATATCAATACCTAATTTGAAGAAAACCGTTGGAAGTTAGATATTATCGCGAAATGTATCCTAAATGAGTTTCAAATAGTAACTGTAATAAAGTTAGCGAGATAAAATAGATAGAGGAAAACAGAGGGCACATGCTGGGAGAGGTTCGGGAGATAGCGAGTAGGCGGGGACAATCGATTGTGGAATCGCGTGGCGGTCTGCAGCCCGGGCCGTTTGTGTTCTTAGCTTAAATATATTAAGTTGCACTATACGTACCACATCCAAAAGTATTTCTTTAATACAAGTTAGCTTACCACTCACTATACATACTGCAGCTGATGGAGCGTATTGTTAAAAACACACAGGATTGGCTCCGTTAATGGTGCCCCTTTAATTTTGTCATTATAAATATCATACAGGGATGTAGTTGGGAGTGTAGTTTTAGTTTTTTTTGTTGTAGCATTAGCATACTATCTATTTTGATTTTAAATAAATGTAATTATCTAAATACGTCGGGATGTTACTTCCGGTTGGCCGGCTTCCGGTTTATAGAATACTATAAATAATAGCGTGAAATAGTTATTTTGGGCATTTTAGTTAGTTATTTATTTTAAAATCGTAATATCTTCTAAGATGTTCATTGAAATTAAGTGATGTCAAAGACAATTTTGTTCACAATTAAATACTCTTAATCAACAACACATTAATTTGGATAAAGATTAATATTATTACGTTGATACAACTCTTAACAAATAATGCATCAATTTCGACCAAATTTGATTACCATAAAAACTGTTCTAGTGAGTTAAACTTAAAAGATAGACATATACTGTCGCGGACATTTTTTTAGATCATTTCAAGAGGAATAATTCTTTCATACATATATTTTTGGTATCTTGAACCGTTTTTGCAGCGCACGCAATGGAAGCCCTCAAGGATGAATAATTTACCCCGTTTTTTTCACATTTTTCATTATTTCTTCGCTCCTAATAGTTGCATCGTGATGTTGTATAGCCTAAAGCCTTCCTCGATAAATGGTCGATTCAACTCAAAAAGAATTTTTCAATTCGAACCAGTAGTTGCTGAGATTAGCGCGTTCAAACAAACAAACAAACAAACTCTTCAGCTTTATAATATTAGTATAGATGAAAGTGAATGCGTAAAATAAGGACAAATATTACTACAAGCCAATGTTAATAATTATTCTTTAATATCATATAATTTATGCTATAATCGTTTAACAATAAGTATCATGGACTACGATGTTGGACAATTAAATAGGACTTTTGGGATAAACACAAAAGATGGCAGCAGAATGTATTGAGAAGCATCAGCGAGTAAAAGATGGAAGTGGTATCGTGACAAAATAAAGAATATTTATCTGTTTTTATAGTACGGTATAATGCAATCCAAAATTCAGTGAGGCTATCCATAAGCTATAAGTATTTGCCGATAGTCACCTTGCCTGCACAAATATCTCCTCAGGCCTTGTTTTATGAACCCCATATTATAAGAGTGGAGACTGACTTGTGATATTTAGGTGGTTTGGTGAGCTTACATTAAAAATAGCTATGACGAAGAGCAGCTAAAAGTAATAAGATAGGACTAGCACTGAAATACTTTCAGCTGGTGTTGTTCATACATCTAGAGACCTTCCGTCATAGTACATGTGGGCCTCTACATGCCCATTGCGACTGTTAATGGATTTGCGTCCCTCGGCGGTCTTTGCAGTTCTTGGACTACACTGTTCTTTCCATCTGGTACAGCTTAGTCAGTTTATCGACCCAGTGTAAAAAAAAAATTAAATATAAATTTTAAAAAGTGTGTTATAAAGAAGTTATAGATAATATTATGTTAATTATCTAGTTCCCATTATTATGCAGTAAGCTTTTTCATTTAATAAAGTTTTACCTAAATTATTATTACATTATGTATAAAAAACACAAACATCTAACTAAATTTTATTTCTTCAAATTATTAAAAAAGCTGAATAAAATTGGTTGTTTAATGACTTCTGAGCACGAAATAATGATGTTTTTATGTTTCTAGTCGTATTACATAGACATTAATGAACTGATCTCGACTATACTTTCATATTTTTAATTGCAATTTGCAACATAAACCATTGGTTATGTTTGGTGACGATTGGTTTATCAAAGTCAAATGGCATAATGAATGTATAATATGAACCATCATTTATATAAAATTAAGATGTGTTTAAATGCTGAAATGCTTTAAATGATGGTTTATTAAATTTTATCTATTAAAAATATTTGAGTCGAAATACATAGAAGTATTACTTGATTTTTCGTAAGTAGTTAGCAGAGATGAACAAAATGTAGTCTGATTAATAATTAACGATTACAAAATGTAATCGTAATTTTAATTATGCTGCTCTGTGACCATAATTAAAACCCCTATCCCTTAAAACATTAAGGAGTCATAAATGTGTATGCAATTGAGGATTTCGTAGTGTTTAAAACATAGATGAGCAAAATCATATCAATGATGAAAAACGAAAAATATAATCGTAATCGTTTTCCACTAATCTGATTACATTTTGCCCATCTGTGGTAGTTAGTTACCATCCTATACTATAAAAGTAAGTAAATTAGTTTTTATATGCAACATTAAAATAGTATTACGTATTTAATTAGGTATCTATTATTATTTTCTTATTTCTTTATTTTAAAGGGAAACAAACAGCAATATACAAACGATAAAAAAGAATACACAAAAACTGATACTTAAGTCAGCAAAGTTTCCACAAAAAAAAATATACAAAAGTAAAAATCAAGGTAACAGACACAAAGCAATAAAAGAAAATCAATCATATACACATACATATATGTACATATAAACTATGTTTTAATATTGCTATAACACTCGAAGTTTCGGGCTAAAATTATAGTACAATTGTATATGTACTATGTAAATAGGCCGAAGTGTCTAAGATGTAGAGCCTTAGTATCGGCGGCGCCACACCGTCTCGCTGTAAATACTTAACGTAGACATGAAGCGAGCGAGACACGGCTACCTACAGCCGGTTTGCTTACTCAAGCAAAACTTAGTACGTAAAGATATTTTTATATCAATCTTAATTCTTAACTTTGTTGACGAGTGAGTGAGATAGAAAATAGGCTCGAATGGGTAAAGGCGACCTCCGTATTGATCTCAAGTTGTGAACGGAAAAGCAGAGGCGATGTCGGCAAGTAAATATGCTACTTTACTCTGCAAACTTAGTTGACCTATTACATTATAAGTCCACATAATGTAAAGTAGTAAATCGTAAGAAATATCATAACGCGTTGATTTCTTTTATTTTTGGTGTCAATAATATATTTTTTGAGATTATTTTTAAATTGATATACTAAATATTTAATAGCTCTTAACACCTACCTACTTTTCATGTAATAAAATTAATTCTCACTGTAGTGTACCATTTTTTAAAGGTTATGATCCGTTTCAAATCTTTTGCTTAAACGGCCCAATATTTAGATAAGATATATCTAGATGATCTAAGTATTAATAGATCAGTCTTTAAACATACGCAAATCGAGTTAACAATGGTATACAACAGAATATAGTTATATAACTTATCAAAAAGTGAATGAACGCACATATTAAAAGCGTATGTGCAAATCTCGCCCGCTAACAATAAACAAATTACGCGAGCTCGTGAACTAGCAACATTAACAACACCACTCATCACGTAGATTATGAATTGCTGACGTAAAGTGGATATTTTAAAATAAACTAACTGCCTAACGCTGTCTAACCGCGTAAATACACTGTAATTTTGGGAATCGATTTTTGTCTGTTATAAAAATCAAGATTTTAAATAACCATGCGTTGTATTAATTTCAAACTTTTTTTCTTTTGTTGAGATATATCTATGTCTCAAACAAAAAAATTTCTATGGCATAGACAAACCTATCTCTGCCGGGAATTGAACAGAGACA
The DNA here is from genome assembly GCA_036320925.1 of Automeris io. NCBI lineage: Eukaryota > Metazoa > Arthropoda > Insecta > Lepidoptera > Saturniidae > Automeris > Automeris io. The sequence goes on from JAUDJH010000011.1 coordinate 10,318,834, forward strand.
TTTAATATACACAGTCAGCATTCCAAATATTTGAGAAATCAAGCTGTTAAAAAAAAACCCATAACAAAAAATTTATACCAAATACGTTTTTATAAATTCTCTTTTATTCTTTGATATTTTTCCTTTAAGTATTATAACTTATTCGCTCGTATGTAATCAATTATTTACGAACCAATTAACTAAAGTGAACAAAATAGATTAATAGTAAGAATAGTAAATTACCATAACCGTTACGAAATCAACACTATTTCTGAGTCTTGGCAACTAGCCACTTGTAAAATTTAACACAAAATTACACTAATACTCTCGACGATTGCTTGATATAACAACACTATTAACGGGTTATTTGCTACATAAAATTATGTTGTATACATAATAAGGTAATACTTGTTAAAGGTGCTTATTTATTTATTTATATATTCATGCTTACCTGTTTAGGTTAGTTAACTGCATATTCTTTTCGATTGCACACCGTGCCTTACATTATCACTAGTCAAACCTATTTATTTAAAACCGTTATTAAGCAAATATGGGACTTTGGATTTTTCTTCATAATCTTATACTGAGATTTATAATTGCTGGTCAGCATGGTGGTCATCAGCTGATAAAAAAATGTGCTAGTCTTTATATTAATTTTCATAATTCGGTACAACACGTAAGAGTTTCTAGGAGTTTCGTTTTCTCGGTGTTATAGTTTTAGTGAGCCTTTAAATATATTATCAAATGAATAAAATCTTGTAGTAAGATAATATAGTACCCTCCCGGAAAACAGACGTAACTTTAAAATACTAACATTTCCGGAGAGTCAAAAAACAGACTTTCGATGCCAAATCTAAGATAACATCTTTCAAAGAAGAGCTTTTAGCTAAAAAAAATACCTGCAAGAACTAGTTAATATAATATAACTGAGTGTTTTATGAGAAAACTTAAGAACGTGCCTTTTTTTTAGTTTTCTTTACTTTTACACTTATCTTTGTATTTTTTTTTAATTGAGAAGATATGTATTTATTTATCAAGGTGCACAATATAAAAGATAAACATGAAATAAAACAACATATATCCCACACAAGTTCTAAAACTAGTTTATCTTCCAATATATTATAAGTACACACAGGAAGTAACCAGTATAGTAAGTAGATACAACACATACAAATTATGTAAATAAAAGAGAAAAAATGAAATATTAAGGTATAAAAGGCTTATAAATTAAGGTTTTAAACCTGCCGAGACTCCTGATTTTAATTTAGTAAAGGAATATTAAATAGAATCGGACTATGATTGACAATGGTGTTGAAATTAATCATCGCTAGTAGCTGAGGACAGTCCATGGAAAAATTAACAGTTCGTCTACACGATAACGAAAATATGATTTAATGTAACAGTCCCATGTCTATCCAATAAAGAAATAAAAATTTCGGTGTAAGTTAATCTAAGTAATTTACGGGAAAGGTACTTCTCTTCATTACTACGATAGGCAAGTTACCGATCACATAAAGGATCGCTACAGAAAGCTGCGTAGCCCGTAGCATTGCTACGTGTCATTGACTTATTTACCTTTTACCTTCTGATCACATTGTGTCGTGACAGCACGCAGCAGCGCCACAATTAGCCTCTACGAACCCGCCCTTCCTTTTGTAATAATCGAACACGTACATTAATGCAACAATACGACCGATCAACAACGTTGGAGCTGAAACGTACCACAGCTAAATTGCTTTTCCTTTGTACAATTTACAAATTATGGTGTACTAGTAGATTTCGTGTTAAGTTTTTATAAAATTTTAGTACCTGTATACGATGAAGGCCGCGTTGTTTGATTAATAGTTAAGCAGCAAACATTTCAAGTTAAAATGGGAAATTAAGCATTTTTCGTTTTATTAAAAATAGTTAGGTACTTAAAATATAGGTACATTTTTAGGGTTCTTTACCATAAATGGGAAAAGGAATCCAGAATGGTTTCGTTACCCGTCAGTATGTCTATTAAAATCTTATTTCTTAGTAAACCATGGAGGCAACTTTATATATAAAAAAATCGAATCTACCCCTTGTTAGTTCTTTGTGGTAAAGAAATCAAATTTCTAAGTCAATACAGTTAAAAGGTACAACCGCTTATGTTACATATTTTTGGTTTTTGCAGGGAAATTTAAGCCTACAGAGTACCACCACCGTTGTTTTAGAATCATAAAAGGCACGAAGTAATGTCTTAAAAAATAAAAATAAAAGCGAATTTCGAAAACAGTAAATATGTACCCTACATCACTAAAAAAGGTCTTTTCTCATTTTAAATTTATATTTATAAGTTTGTTCACAACATTTAGTGTGCGCATCCGAATTACACTGGGCAACTTTTATATTTAGTTAGAAAATTACCAGTAGTAATAGCCTTTGAAATGGTCAATAGCTAATAATTTTAGCTAGTCATACAACACCGCGACCTTAATCATAATTACTGATACACCGATTACTGGTTACTGTGTTTTGTATTATTTTACACGCGATATTATCGGACCTGCCTAATAAAAGATATAGTATGTACGCGTATTATAGAGTGACAATATTTTTATATCGTAAGTAAGACGTACAGTTTGCTTATATTATTATAAATTCTTATTTACTTGTAATTTTTGTCACATCTGTCATAAGATATCACAAGACAGAAAACCAGGCCCAATATTATACATATTTTCTATTTATTGTTTTCGCGTACTAATATTTATGTGTAAGAATAATATTTCTCCGTAATCACTGGCTATGTATATCCACTGTATATCCTCTACGTAGTAACATGGTTTGTAAATCAACTTATTGTTACAATAATATAGAAGCCTAACAGCAAATATCACTAATAAGCTATGATAGATGTAAATAATTATCATTGCCTAAATTTCTAAGTGCCTAAATTCGTACATAATCTGGACAAAGGTATCCTTTAGGTTTCGAAACTACGACCATTGATACTCGCATGGTAGTCGGTCCCTTACCCACTAGGCCACCACGCTCAAAAATTTTGATGTCAATTTTCAGTATAGAAATAAAATTAAAACAAACCAATACAATAGTGAAAGAAAATTTTACAGGATAATGAGAGCATAAAATAATTTTATTGTATGCAATGAGCAAGAAAATGTCATGAATGGGACTTGTATTTGCTTGCCAGCCCTGAGGTGGCAATTACAAAGGCATTTATCTGCCCCTCTGCGGCGCCGTTGAATAAATTATTACTCGAATATAAACCGCCACGGTTCACTAAGCTATGGCAATCAATACACAACCCACAAAATGCATTGCTGTAAGTTTGTAACGTACATTTTTTGATACTCCAAAATGTATTTTTATTATTTACATCTTAGCTACTATGACCACTTTTATCATTATACTTTGTAGGTATTTTTCGAATACGTAAATATAATATAATAACAATAATATTAAATATTTGTGGACAATTAGACTCCTTGGCCTAGTCTCAAAATATACTTGGGCTTGTGTTATAAGTACTAGATAAAGATATATATATGTTATATATGTATATACTTATCATTACAACTTGGCTACCAAAATAAAAATAAAATTTAAAATGTGTAAACTTATTTTTTCTAATTTTTTGAGCCGCTCATAGTGTATTCAGGTAGTTAAGCTTAAAACCTTTAACAAAGGTGTCAGCCTGCCAGGATTTGGAGTTAAAAGTCTTGTTGAGGCTACCTCTCTCGAAGGGGTTATTAAAAAGCCCACCCGTCCAAAACCTCTCTATTATATTATTATATGCTTGCCTTAACGTCATATCGCTATAGTACCTTGTAAGCAGTGGCTTTTGGTCCAATTTGGACTCTCAGACCGCTATTTTGGTAAACACCTGATTTTAACTCAATATTTATCGAATGTCCACGTATAACAAGATAATGTTTTTTATGTTTTATATGGGATGCACGCCACTGCTTGTAATATTTGTAACATTATTACATATTTATAATCTAAGCATTAAGTATATTATATTTATTTAATTTTTAAATAAAACGCTAAGGATAACTAATTAATGTCTTGTAAGGGCAATGAATCTCTATGAACTCTTAAGTTACAGCTTATATTCAGAATGTAAATAAAATCATTATTTCAAAGTTTTAGATTAAGCGCGTAGGTCCAAATCCTACGACGTACCTCTATCTATACCTTGGGTTATTCTAGATTCACATGCTCACCGGGGAAGGAAAACATCGTGAGGAAACCCACCAAGCATCTAATACGAGTAGAAACGTCGTGTGTAAGTGCCCTGAGAACGGCGATCAACTGCGCTACTGGTCACGTTGGGCACGACATATAAGCTCAGTCATTACAGCCACAAATGTATCTCTGCTCACCCTGATAGGTATATAGCGTGAATATATATTATTATTAAATATTACATTTATAAAATTGGCTTTAACAAAACTTCCATAATTATTGCAAATCTGTATACACAATAAAAAACAAAACACGTGAAATGTTCTACACCTGCCAGTAATTACCTAGAACTACTGAGAAATAAACAAATTATATTCTATAAGCCACGAAGAAAGTATTGTATTATAATTATAAAAAACAACACTTAATATTTTAGTGTAATCAAATTTTACAATTTATTTATTAGAGATAAATGTATATAGTGGGTAATTCGTCACGGAGGTATCAACAGTGTAATACACTTGGGACAGTTCGTTTCAGGGAATGACGTGTCAATCCGTATATAGCTCGTAGATTGTTTTTGGCACGACTTGCGAGATCTTTATGTTGTGTCGCGGTTCAGGTACTTTTCCAACTCTTCATACATTTTTAAATTAATTTTCTGATCTTGATTTATGTATATTATTTTATATTTCTGATTTTCAAATTCAAATTTCACACCACTCCCATTCCACTGCCTTTCATTCGTCTTTCTTTCATCCGTCCCTTGATAAGGTCGCAGTGATGTCATTTATTTAATAAAAATTTACAATACAACCTTAAATTAATAGTAAAGCTACATTATAAATTTCCTAATTAAACCTAACAACACATAAAGCCTTACTCCTAGTGAAAGTACAAAAAATTAACACAAGCCTTAAATAAAATATTAACACAGGAGCCGTTTTTATTTTACATTTAAAACTTAGCTTAACTAATAAAACTATGAATGGGCACTGGAAGCGGGAAGCCGTTTCGAGGCGAACCGCATGATTTCTGATTTATATAATGCGAATATCTTTACACATATTTTTTTTTTAGATTTAATGTAACAGCGCGGCGTTAACATCAATAGGATTTCAATATTTTACCTTTGTGGAATAAGCTAAATTCGTGATTTAGTCTTTATTTGAAAAGTAGTTTATTAGTTCAGCAATAGATGAAAAATCGCTTTTCTCGACCGATTAATATTTTCATTTAAATTAAATTAGTTGAAAACTACTTATAAATTTAAAACTACAATGTAACTCCTCTCTAGTTGAAACAATTTGTTCTAGAATCTATTCTTGCAAGTTAAGTAAAACAGGTTTTATCGATTAATAGCCCCGAATCATAATATTATTTAAAAAACACGAGATATTTCCCATATTTAAGTTTCTGGCATGTGAGATTGCTGGCAAACTAACTGTAAGTGGACTGTCCTGTTTCTCTTAACACATTTTGTTTTTACAGAAATAATCCTTTGAGATTCCAATATGATGACTCGGAGTTCATGTACCTAAACAAGTATGTGTAATAATATATTTGTGTATCTGGAACAAATGATTCAAGATTTCCTTTCAACAGGCTTATGGTTATTTTAATTATATTTTGATAAAATAACCCGTCGCGGAAACCGACTTTTCCCGAAAATTGCAATAAAGTTTCTTTGTTTTTCTACAGCCGTGTAGGCGTGAAAATACTGAAATACTTTTATGTTATCATTCAAAAAACACAATCCACCATTAATTTATTATCACAGGATTATTGTTGCTTATTGTTCAAGCACTTTATCGATAACCCGAACTCTTGCTTAAAGTCAAGGGAAAATATTAAATATAAATAAAAAGTAGGAAATACCTACTTCATTTATTCTTTCATTTGACATAATTAAGTACTAATATTTTATGACTTCACATTCCTAACTATTGTATGTGTCGGACGTTTTATACATTTAGAAATCTTCTGCTTAGAGAATACAATTAATTGTTAGGGTATTTTGCTTGTAGAAGTAAGGGCAAACTAAGTACCAGTAGGTATATGACAAGTTCAATGTACTTAATATATTTCTGACATGCTCGTGTAAGCTTAAGTAAAGGTCACGGATAATGATGTATGTACACTTGCATTGAACTCGTCCGCAAAGTCAAATTCATATGGCAGGTCAGAAGCCTTTTTAGATCGAAGCAGGTGATACGCTTTTTCAATAAACATGATTGTATTTTTATTTAACTTGTTAAAAAAATAAATGTTCCGTACTCTATTATAAGTTATTGACTTATAATAATATATCTTAATAATCAAAATTCTAAATAATTATATGTTATTAAATTTGATGCCAATTATTTTATAGGTTAATTTAGATTAATCTTTCTTATACGTTACGTAATTATAGATTTAATATATAAGCATTCCATTTTGGTATCGTTGTGAATGCTCATATTAAATATCTAAATAAATAATAAATTCCTTGACAATTCAATTTTGTGTTTAATAAACTTCAAATTTTACAATATATAATGAAACTGGATTTAGATTTTTATTGCTATTTGTATAATGGCTCTTTACATCGGATGGCGTGGAGTGCTTTCTCTCTGAGGATTGATATTTGATTTTTAAATGGCTTGCGGGTTTTCTCGCGATGTCTTCCTTCAATAGCTAGCAAGTGGGTTTTCGTGAGCTCTATTGTTTGTGACCGTAGGCTTCAAATCTCGAATATAGTCACATAGGTCGGTCAATTATGTGATAAATTAATTTAATTCCGTAGTAATATAGTTACACAAGAATTAAGTTTAACATAATTGTTTAGCTCTACGCCGCCACAAGAAATGAAGAGGCGATAAGAAACAATCATACCAATAATTTATTTTTATAATTTACCACCTTTTGAACATTTTATACTAAATCAAATCAATTTAATTTAATTAGAAAAGACTGCAGTATATACAACTGAAACTAGTCGAAATACTTACACATACACTTATACATGAAAATAAATGCTCGTAATAAAATAATGTAGATGTTATGTAATCAAAAAAAGGAGCAAAATTAGGAACAACATTTTGAAATCAATAAGAACTACAATCTGAGTGCGTTAACCGTGGCAAAATACGAACGATAGAGACCACGAAACCACAGTTTAAAATAGGGGCAATTCCACAAAAACCACGACACATTGTACGCAAACTGTGAAAGTAATTATAAACATTATAGAATACCAGCCGGGACCAATGCCCCAAGCCGAGACGTATAGTAAACCACATACAAATACATAATGATAGGCAAGATATTAGTATCTTAGCAATAATAGGTGAAAGGCCATCGACACGGTCACTTATCATATGTTTCACGTCGCCGAAGCAACGTGGACACGATATGGCGCCGCCAACGTAGGTCACGATGGGTATTTTCGTCCTCGCCTTGATGCAGGGCTGCCGCATATCACATTTGTATGTTTAATAATAACTATGCTGTCATTCGCGGGATTCATTTAAATCGACACCTTGTCATCCCTCAATTTTTTTTTTTATAATTAGATCTGTGAACTGATGTACATAATCTCGTCAACAGCAATTTGAATAGTCTTCTGTTTTATTTCTTAGTTGTGATTATTAAACTTAAAAACAATGAGCATATGTAAATAGTTCACGATTATATAAAAACTAATCTTTAAGTAAGTTTGTTAAGTTTCTTTTATATAAGCGACATTTTTTAGTGATCTAGTAATATATATCGAGGGGTGAAAGACTATTTGGCTTAAGCGACATTTTTTGATGATATAGTATATATATATATATATATATATAGTATATATATATACTTGGAATCGGTAAAAAACGCTGATTCCAAAAATATATATATTACTATATTACCAAATAATATCGCTTAAACCAAAAAGCCTTTCATTCCTCGATATATTATCTTGAATTTTAAAAAAAGTATCCTATTTCTACAATTACAATTTTGCACTGAAGAAAAAATGTAGTTATCATTTTTAACTTCAAGTTTTATTATTTTATTAAAATATTTTAAGCTTTTATCTTAGTCATTGGTCATACGACACTCTATGAAGAGCACTCTAGTGTCTGTGAATCTGCACATATGTAGAGTATATAAGCAGATTTACTTATTTAGATATAATTGCAACTTTAAATCGTTTATTATTAAAATTGAAGGTTGTGATATCTCTTTCATACATTGCGAAATAGTTGGAAATATTATATCAAAATGCAGATCAGATAGATTCGTGAAGTGATTCATTTGCCAGTCGGTAACTGTTTGAAAATCTTTATCACCTGTTACTCATACGTTTATGATAGGTTCCTAAAATATTATACATCTGGCTTTTGCGGAATATTCAAAATTTGTTTTAATAGCATACATACGAATAATATAACACAAGCAATTGCTAATTAATTTATATATGTCTTTTTATCTTGATATTTTGTTTTTTAGGAAGATATTGCATTCGAGATTTTATTCTTTAAAAATATGGCGTAACATAGTGATAAACTAAATAATACATATACTGAAAGCCACAATGTGATATGTTTACTTATTCAAAAACTAGAATATTCATTTTTTAATACAGAATAATGAATAAAAACTACCACAATTTATAATTATAACGAGGTCACAAGCTTAAGAAAATAATCTTGTTTGAAACGGTCGATATTTATGGAAACCGAATGTCGAAGAAAAGTATTACTCACACTCAAATAATATTTAAATAATGGCATATTACATGTTCTGAGATATACAACATATAAGCAAATATTTTATCAATTTCTTATCCCAAAATAGAAAATAGCATAAAACACCAATGGAAGGTCGTGTATGCGTACAAAGTTTTAAGGGCAAAGCAAAGTCAGGTAGGAAACCTAGCAAGATGTGAAAAGGCTTTTGACTCAAGTTAGTCCGATGGATTTCTGATAAATGGCACAAGGACAAGAGATACCTTCTAAAAATACTACCGAAGCCTTTATAGATTTATCTGAAATGTAATCTATTCTGGATTTCAAATACACAAGGTTTTGTAGATTGGTCACTTATTGGCGTAGGTCAGAAATAAGTTAAATATAGGCTTATAAGTGGTTATTTTTAAATGTATTAAACTAATAAAATATGCTTTTTAATTAAATTAATTAATATATTAATAAATGTGGATTTGACATTAACTTGTACTTGGTGATTATGGAGATATAATATTATACACATTTTTTTGCCGATGGTACATTTCAAGCGGACGCAAAATCTATACAAAGCTCGAGACATTGACCTATCTATACGCAAGAGTAGTATCGTTATAAAAAGATACATAGCACATATAACGCGTAACAATTACGAATATAAGTCGAGTGGAGATATTTTCGCCTGCCCAACTGTCGGGTGCGATCGCGACTCATCTGGATTGATCGATATTCATACAAAATAACATGTGTTCGGTCTATAATACTCGTTTTTTCATTTCAGAAATAGAATAGTTACTGTAAAAATTCCTTACAAACCTTTAAAGTTACGTTCTTTTTGACGAAAACGACAGACTTTGGCTTTTTGTAAAAGAATCAAAAAGAACAGCGGAAATTTTAGCTTCATTAAAATGGATCCCAGCAAAAAGTAAATGTAAAAATGGGCAAGTTTGATGAAAATCAATGGCGAATTATCAACATTGCCGATAAAAGTACTTTTGATGAATAAAAACACATACGTTAAACAAAACGATGCAGGGACTTATTATTAAGTTAGTAGAAAAATACTCTAAAAAAAGTAAAATAAACACTTCTCTTCACAGTTTAAAACAGGACATTGGAAAATATTTTTTTATCGAGCACTATATGCAGTTTCATTTACAACACTATAAAATCATTTTACGCCATCCGGTCATAAACAAATTGTATTTTTTAAATAAACCTAATTCAACCGCAGAGTTTCCTGTTAACTTCGATGTTCTTTGACATACCTAGGTATATGTATTTGGAAACCAATCAGATATCCATAATCAAGTTGTTAGATATATGGATGGGCATAATAAATATAAATATTTTAGAAATATTGTAAATAAGTACCTAATTCTAGCATAAACGAAACTGATAAAGCAGTAATACAAATTGTTGCAGAACAACATACTTAATTGTGTTTGTAATGAAGCGTTTAGAGGTATATATATTTATAAAATATCTAACATTTTCTTAACAATTTGTAATAAGTCGTTTTTGGCAAACGGAGATCTCGCTGCATTATTAGATTGCAACAACACAGAAAAAGGATTTTTCGGAACTTTGTACTTAACTGTTAGTACTTTTAAAGTAAAACCGTATTTAAACGAAATTACGGACTTTTATAGAAGAATTAAAAAAAAACCTGGCAAATACTAAACGGAGTCGCGTACATAGGGTTAAGTAAAAACTTGTTCCGTACAAATGGGCCTAAAAGGCATTTTTTATATTAATTCTAACTTGACACTCCCACGCGGCCCTGTAAAAATGGGTCTTGACAGACAGACAGACAGATAACGAAGTCGATCTATAAGGGTTGCTTTTTTATTATAAGTTACAAAAGCTAGAACCATAGTGTTTTTAATACAGCTTTCAATCCTTTGCTACGTTCAGCTTTTTTTTAGGTACATACATTTACACTTCATACATTTCATATTAATATATTTAAGATGCATTTAAAACAATAAGTACTTTATTGATAATTAGTGCTTAGTAACAATGGTATGTTTAAAATAATACTTGCAAAATGTTAAAACTCCATCAGGAAAATCATGCTAAAATATATTTGTTAGTCATTAATGCCGATGCAGTGAAAGTAAGCAGTTGTAAAAATTATAAATTTATAACTCTGGCAATAGACCCTATACATTGACTGATATCTGTAAAGATATAATTTGTACGGTCCTATGTTTTTCATCTTTAACATTTAAATCAAAAACTATTACTACAATCGTATATAGGAGCAAACACTTTCAACTTAAAGGAATGTTTGAAATATAAAACAAAATACTGCATACTTATGAAACTTATTCCCTTTTTTGCTTATAACTTTATTCTTACAAACCTTTGCCGGTTTTCAGTATTTTTTGTTCAAATACAGGATATTACCTAAAGTTCAACATACGTATCAACAGCATACAATAAATAGTTTTTATGATAAACCAAGGGACAAATTAAGTATAAAAACCGCCATTTTGTCTACTTATCAAATTATGAATGATCGATATAGAAAATTTTAAACTCTGCTTAAAAATTTTTTTGAGACGATACCTACGTGCATTATTGAAGACGAAATAAAAAATTGCATGTGTAAGAAAAACAAAAGTAATTAAAATGAGATCCTTCATGTTACGTTAAACATAATTATCGGCTTTGCTCAGAAACCTTGCTTCCCTCAGTAAGTAATCAACGAAATGCTTAATTTAACATCGTATGTATGTATTCGCTTAAACTGAATATAAGGGGCGATAACATTATCTATTACTTAATATAACACTACGTTATGCGCAAAGTAATAACATCTATTTGGTATATTATTCTGTTTAAAAAATCGAAAGTTATCAGGTCAATAAACGATATACACCCTTTCAACTCATTAAGACTAACGCGTCCGAACAGGGACGGGACACAACGCTCATAAATTTACCAATTTAATGGATGTCAATAATTAACTGGTTTACGAGCTATCCCACCAATTAACGACACATTGGCAGGCGGCCATGCATATCGTCAATGCTTATTGCAACACAAAATATAATACATGTTTGTCTACTTTGTAACATAGATAACTTCTTTACAGTTACTATTTACACGGAATTGATTACATGGCGTCAAACGTACGCCAAACTGTTTAACAGGGATGTCGATAGAATCAAACACGTAAACTAGACTCGTAAATGTAAACCACAAAAATGTAACCTACACGTTATACCATACCCATTTCCCTTTTGGACTCTCATCGCACGTCATCCCATAGTCTATTAAAGCCATTATTTGAAACTGGCCTTTGAGACGGATAACCGCGACATCGTCTGTGTTAGTAAACCGTCAGATTATTTTTAGGGAGTTCAAAGCCACATACTTGACCCCTAAAACTATAACTATTAAATACCAAAATTATGAAACAATACAGTGATTTTGTCTTGGTAGTCACTAGAAAGATCACAAATGTCAATTTAATTGTAAATATTGTGTTTATTGAAAAATTTAATGGTTTTAATCTTTGGTGGTCACTTGAAAATTCGGAACTATAAACACGCAAAAGCAATTACCGAATTTGTAAATATTTCACACTGTTTTGATTTACGAATACGTAAACGCATTGTTGCGTGATACATTAAAACGAAGCGATTTAATTTTATGCGAAAGCACGCAGAGTCTTTTTTCTACTTTGTCTATATACATATTATAAATTAGTTTAAGTTCTGTTCTTGCTTTAAAAAATTGGTACATCTACAGACAATCTTCATTTTCTTTGGTTTTAAATCTAAAATAAAAATAGCATAGTATAAATTAAACTATTTATTTGTGTTTTATAAAGGTGATGGTTACATGATAGTTTTACATATTACATGATAGTTACATTAACACCCCTAGATAAAATGAAATTGTTTTATTAATAGCGCTAGTACAGGGGTGGCCAAGCTCCATGATAGTGCGAGCCATTATTCAAACTTTGAATTTTTCGCAAGCTGCCCTTAAATACGTATTTAAAAGGTATGCAGAAAGGGCTTTTTCTAAATAAAAATATAATAACACAAGAATGAAAAGGGTACATTTATTGAGAGCCAGAAATAATGTTTCAAAGAGCCGTATGTGGCTAGTAAGCCGCAGGTTGACCCCTCCTGCGCTAGTAAAGACATACAAAATGTATGAAATTAATATAACGTGTCAATGTGATATTTTATGTCGATTACATACGTATTGTACTTTCTTATAGCGTTTCCTTTTATCGAATGCTACTATGTCTAGGCCCATATTAGGCCCATCTAGGCCCATCCATATATATATATATATATATATATGGATATAAATATATATATATATATATATATGGATGTTGCAGGCTCAGTGATTATATATATATATATATATATATATATATATCGTCACACTATATATTAAACCTTTCGAGGTGAGCAGAGGTTTCGACATTTTGATGTATTGTGTAATTTTATAATTTCGCATTTTCATAAGTATTGTATTATTTGTACTAGAACGAATAAAATATTTTAACATTTCTAATTTTAAACTAAAGTAAATAAATCACGATACAGAAATATATCGATTTCGCTATTTGTGTACTAATGATGTCATTCTATCTCTAACTACTTCGAAATAAATCACATCAATAAATAACCCTGAAAAATAAATAAATTTCCGAATTGTAATGTGTTATCTCTATCCAGTTGTAATGTATGGACTTGCAGCTGGTTGTTGTAAAATGATATAAATAGTTATCAATAACGCAAGTTGCAATCTAACTGCTGTATTATGTCAGTATATACAAAATAGAATTAAATATAATAATAAAACTTAATTATTCTGCCGTCACCTGGTGAGAGTAGTCCAGTCAAATAACTTTTTAAATCAAAATTTTGACACTCAAGTTTGCATTTTTGATATTTTGTACTTCTAATAATACAAAAACGACCTGTAAAGGTTTTAGTGTCTGAAACCCCCGGCAAGAGTTAAAAAAAAATGATTTAAAGTTTTTTTCCACAAATACTCGAAAACGGTAATAGTTAGAGAAAAAAAATGTAAGCAAAATATATAGAGCTTAAAATTATACATAAAAAAGGTAGTATGACTTTTTTTCCTCCGGCCTAAATTAACCAAGTTAGGGAGGTTTTTAAGTTTAAGGGTTTTTAAATTCCGCGCCATTGCATAAAGTCCCGAGGCAAAAAGAGAGGGACTATTGCTGTGTCGCTTACTCCCATTGATACTTGACAATGATTATTGCGTAGGCGTTCAATAAAATGTCCGAGTAAGAGTGAGAAAGCATTATCGGATAATTATTTCTCGTACTCTATTTTTAAGCATCTGTTCATTCGAATAGATCAGGGTAATAAACGTAGACGGGCAAACTACACCAAGTAATCTGATTAATGAAAATGATTGACGATTACATTTTATGTTTTTTACCATTAATATCACTGCATTTTGCTCATTTATGTTTTAAACACTTCAAAATCACAGATCGTATACACAATTATCTTTTGTTAATGTTTTAAATGGATTTAATCATGATTACAGAGCAAGAAAATTAAAATTACGACTACATTTTGTAATCGTTGATCTTTAATCAGATTACATTTTGCCCATCTCTGGTAATAAATATATCGATTGTAAATTTCAAGTTTCGAAAAAATTACTTGACATTCTAAGATACTAGATATAGTACACCAATACCTCGCTTTGGGTCCTTTCGTTTTGCGTTTTTTTCGAAGTTGCGTCGCTGCTTAATTTTTACTGATTTTCATTGTGCGTCGTTAGATTTTCGAAGTTGCGTTGTTTTGGATTCGTGTCTTTAATGTTTTTTTGAATTTTTATTTCCTAAAATATGGCAACACCTTTATTTTTAATTGCGCCATGCCATCAAAATTTGGGGATTCCCTTTCTAACTAAAAATCAACGCAAATTTAATACAATTTTATACTTATTTTATACAAACTTAATAACAATTGCTACAAGGAAATTTTTTTTACGTTGTAAAAAAAAGCTTTTCGACAAACATTGGACCAATTTTTTATGAAAGAAAGTCGACCTTTTTTTTTTTTTTTTTTTTTTTGTTAACCCGGTGGAAACCCATTATGGGCCGTCAGGGGGGCGGTGAGGGCCGCCCCCCCGGTGTGCCAGACTCTCACTGGCTAAAACCACCGGGTGTTCCTCTCCACGCGCATGGTACGCCGGGCTACGGGAACGTGGCAGTGGCCTGACCGCGGCCCGACGCGCGATAAGCCCAAAGGGCAACGTCACAGTCATAGGAGAGGTGGGATAGAAGAGTGATCACCACCCCCCCTTCGCCAAGTGGTGCGTGGGAACACGCACGTCACCACTGGAGTATAGCCGAACAGCAGCCCCCTCAGGCAGTACTGCTCGGCACTCCTTGGGGAGCCTCCAAGATGGGCAGAGACTCCTCCCGCGACACGTTTTCGGCCGCGGTGGCGGCCTGGGCGTTGCCCTTTCTCCATTTGGCCCGTATAGGCCTTCGCGCGGCGGCGCAAGCTTCGCCGCCGACTCTGTGGCCTGCAGCTAAACCTGCGGCCGCGCACACCGCGCAACGGGTCTTAGCCCGGCAGTCCATGGACTTGTGTCCTGGCTCTGCACACCGAAAAGAAAGTCGACCTACGACAACAGCCACTATGGACTCATCAGACAGTGATTAATTTTAATTTTAACGTTCATAAATTAAATGAATATGTAGTTTATTTTGTTTAATTACGTTAATACGTTTTTTGTATATTATAATTCTTTTATGTATATTAATTATATAAATGGTTTTTAATTCAAGACGATTCGAAAGAAAAAATAGTATAATTGACAGAAATTTAGCATTATTCCGTATTGGATTTTTTTTTTAAACTGACACTGCACAGTGACTGCACCAAACCTGATAAGTAAGCATGGTACAGTCCAAAAAAAACGCCAACGACTATCGAAAGGTAAGAAAAAACCCATCGGTAGTCGCAGCGATCATGCCGGCCCGCACAAATATCTCTTCACGTTACGCTTAAAGGATCCAATATCATAGGATGGTGGGAACACGCTCGCCGGAAGACCATTCCACAGCCCAACGACACGCCAAAAGAAGAAGTTAGAGAACCTCTTACTCCTAGCTGGGATGTGAGATACCGTATAGCTGTGACACCGCAAACCCGAGCGCGTGGTTCTATTCAGGAAAGGAGAGGGTGGAACAAGGTTAAACAACTCTTCAGAACACTCGCCATAATACAGACGGTAGAAAACACATAATGAGGCAACATCTCTACGCAATTGAAGCGATTCAAGATGTTCAGAAATGTCTGGATCGTTCACTATGCGGACAGCCCTACGCTGCAACCTATCCAGGCCATCAAGCAAGTACTGGGCAGAACCATCCCAGAGATGCGAACAATATTCCATACAAGGCCTGACCTGGGCCTTATACAATAGATACAAAAGATCAGGTGTGAAAAACCGACGCACTCTATTCAGGATACCAAGTCTACGGGAAGTCGAGGAGATGACCGTCCCTATGTGATCCCTGAGATTGAGATCACAGCGAATATCCATGCCTAGTATACTAAGGCTGTCACGCACAGCAAGCGGCACATTCTGGAGAGTAGGAAGAAGAGAAAATGGGGATTTTTTGGAGGAAAAAACACACACCTGGGTTTTTTTGGCATTGAACTCAACCAAATTCCTGTCGCCCCAAGAAGAAATGAGGCTTAAGGACTATTGAGATCAATAACCAGATCTTCTCTATTCCCAATGGTTTCCTCCCGACCACAAATGGGCCTGCTGCAATATCCCCCGTGAACCGTTCTGTCATCTGCATAGCAATGAATACAGCCCAAAAACAGCATATCATTGATATGCAGAAGAAACAGGGTGGGAGAAAGTACAGAGCCTTGTGGATCTCCGGCATTAACTGACACGAACTGCGAACTGTGACCATCAACAAGGACACGAATTCTACGTTCGTGCAGAAAGCCAGAGATCCACGCACACAGGTTGTCAGGAAGACCGTACGCTCGAAGCTTGGAGAGAAGACCACTATGCCAGACACTATCAAAGGCTTTGGCTATATCCAGGCTAACAGCCAAAGATTCGCCATGCTTATCCATAGCCTCACCCCAGCGGTGCATGACGTACGCTAGAAGATCACCCGTGGAACGATTCGGTCGAAAACCATATTGACGATCGTTAATAAGAGAGTGATCCTCTAGGTAACGGACAAGTTGAACATTTACAATCCGTTCTAAGATTTTACAGAGCACTGAGGTGACGGCTATGCGGCGGTAGTTGTTTGGGTCGGAACGATCCCCCTTTTTGGGGATCGGTTGAATGTTGGCTTCCCTCCAAGCCTGAGGCACAACACCGGACGAGAAAGACAGGCGGTACAGGCTTGTAAGAGGAGACGCAAGCTCGGCTGCACAAGCCCTCAGCACCACCGCTGGGATACCATCAGGGCCACTAGCCTTCCGCACATCGAGTGACCTCAACTCACGTAATACAGTACGCTGCCTTATCACAACGTCAGGCATCGTGTAGCCGCAAGAAGGAATTGTGGGCGGCTGGGTGTTGAGATCATCAATTTTGGAATTAGCCGCGAAGATGTGAGCCAACAGATTGGCTTTCTCCAGCGGCTCATGGGCCAGCGACCCGTCAGGAGATCTCAACGGCGGAAAGGATGGGCGACAGAAATTAGTTTGCACGGCCTTGGCCAGTCCCCAATAAGCTCGACTGTTGGTCGAGTGGTTTACTGAGATCTGGCCAATCCGCAAAACACGTTCAGCATCCGCCCCGCGATACTCCCTCCTGCAAACCTTGGTAGCCTTGTTATAAGCTGCTTTAAGAGCGTTGATCACAAGTTGCGCAACCCTTAATCCAAGCACGATATGCATTCTGCTTCAGACTAACAGCGACAGAGCATTCGCGATTGAACCAAGAGCGTCCAGAGCAATTACCGACGATTACAGAAGATGGAATGTAATAATCCATTCCAAGCCTGATCTCGTCGGCAATCGCATCGGCAGTCGCAGAAGGATCACACTCATTAAAGCAGCGTTGGCGCCACAGGATAGAAGCAAAGTACTCACGCAATCCATCCCAATCTGCTGACGAGTAATGCCATACCTTACGCTTAACCTCACGAGGAGATGGTGTGAGGGCGTGGGGCACCAAAGAACCAACCAGGCAATGGTCAGAATTACCCAAAGGAGCATTTACCGACACAAAATACCCGGAAGGATGGTTCGTCAGCAGAAGGTCCAATAAAGAGGGAGCATGACCCACAACATCTGGAAGCCTGGTGGGCTGGACAACCAGTTGAGAGAGGTCATGAAGCAGGGCGAATGCATGAGCAGACCTTCCTGCATGGTCAGTCTTGGAGGATCCCAGCAATAATTCATGGTGCGCGTTAAAATCCCCCAAAACTACCAGTTCTGCTGCAGAGCTCTTGAACGACATCAGCCGCCTGGCTGAGGTAATCAAACAGCCGAGTGGTCTCAGAGTCCCCATTATGAGATCGGTATAGGCACACGTAGACACGACTCAGAGAGCCGAGATCCACATGCACCCACAGGCCAGAAAAAGAGGGGTTCTCCAAACAGCGCAACCGACGGCAACACACGTCCGACCGCACAAACACACAGACCCCGGCCTTTGCATGAAAGTTTTCCTCAAGCTGATAGCCAGGGAAATGCAAATAAGATGAATCAGCCGGACGGTGTATTTGAGTTTCCGTCAAAAAGAGAAGTGCAGGCCGGACTGTCTCAAGATGGTGGTGGACAGCATTTAAGTTAGAATAGAGTCCACGGATGTTAGTGAACTCCATAAAGAAGGTGTTTTCGGGATTAAACACCGCTGAATTACCAGAATTATTATATTGCGCTGACATGAAGCAAAAGTTAAGAAGACGTGAAGAGAATTAACGACCCTCGACACAGCAAAAGGAGAACAGACCAGACTGGGCCAACGCCAAAACCCCCAGAGGACGTAAGCTGAACCAAGGGACGGAAGGGCCCCGTACCCCCCCTGGAATAGGTCGCCGGGTTCCGAAAACCGGTTACCATCCGGCACGACGATCCTACCCAAGATTATGCGCGGCATGGTGGAGCAGCCTCTCATAGTGGTTAGCTATGATTGGGCCCCTGTACTATACCGCGGGCGGCCAGCAGTACAACCGTTTCTACGGGTCTCTCTGGCCGGCAGTTCAACGTACCCCCCCATAAGAGAGCAAGCGAAGATGTCAAGTCAGAACCCTAATACTGTACCAAAGGTCGCCAATCATGTGCTACTGGATATACACAGGCTATTCCCGAAACGTGATCAGCCAAAACTGGCCTTACACCCATGCACTGTGGTCGCGATCCAGACGGGCACCGACGCCCTACCACCTCGCTGCATCTCGTTTAGCACCACCCAGGAGCCACGTGTAAGGAAACTAGGGTAAAAGCCTACGGACGCGAGCAGCTTCGACTCCCTAATATATAATTAATTTTAAGGGTACTTAGGGTGAATGTCGCAACTCTATTTCTGGTGGCGCCATCTGCTACAATGCATCTAATAGGCCAAGTCACGTGCAAATTTTATGTCCGATGTACGAGCGGACGCCATCTTTATCTTAGTTGACATGTTAGGATTAATTTTGAACTTTTTTATCAGAAATATTGGGTTTGCAAATTGAAAACAACTTGTTCATATGACAAGTTATTTTTTTTTACACTGGTACGACATAGATATTTTTTTTTCGAATTTACGCGCGTTGATTGACCGAGAAAGGTCTTCACAACTCAACCGGGCGTGTGGTACGACATAGTGATTTGTAGTACACCTAATGATAAGTACAGTGTAGTACAAAAACGAAAGTGACCATCAAAGGATGAAATTCCGTTGATAGTAATATTTTTTCGAATCTAAAAAAATATTTGAAATATAATAATTGAAGGTCTATATTTAATTTAAATTTTACAGTAAAAAATTCTATTTCTATTTAAAATTCTTTAGTTTCTATGAAAAGCTATATTTTTATTATTTTATTAATTTATCAATTAAAGTAAATTAATAAATACATATATGTTTATTTGGAATTTGCAAAATTTCTCCACTTTTATATGCTTGCTAAAAACATAAGCGACATAAAGGATATAGTAAAAACTTAAGTTTGAGACAGAACTTCACGTTAATGTATATTTTTTAATAACTAAATGTAATATATATATAGATAAATATTAATATATAGTGGAAGGGGAACTTGTGTGACCGATATTGTGGAGTTCTTTTTGTCTTCAATCAAACTCTTAATATCACTTTAAATTATAAATTTAGTAAACCATTAATACATTTACATAATATTCTCGTTATTTGTTTATTCTAATTTTTCAACCTTTCATTCTTAAAGCTCAATACACAATCTCTAGAATAATCAAGTCCTTTTTCAAATTCGAATTTCGAATTCAAAACGATCTTCCTATTTTCCAATTCTTTCATACAAAATATTATATTTTTACTAAACGTAATTGGTAACGCCACAGATAACAAAATATTATTGCTTTGTCTGGCTCTTGTTGCGTTTGCTTGCCACCCAGTCCGAGAGGGGGGTAGTTTGCCTAACTACTGTGAAACCGTTCGTCTTGCTATCAATACGTATGCGTCGACGGTGCACCTTAATCATTTATATTTTGGTTTCATACAAATACTGTGTTGTGAAAGTGATATCACACATATCGTCAGGACTGCTGAACAGCCTAACAGGTGGGTGGCAACAGTTATATCGCATGAGCCAAGACCTAGAATATTACAGTCCACTTTTAAATTGCACGGAACCCTCCAAACTCACGGCGGTTCCAGTAATATTTATGTCATAGATATGTTACCTAATTTTATGCACTCCTTACATACAATCACAACATTATCCTCCCTTTCCTTTAAAATTTTTTTGATAATCCTATTAAATTTTTTATACAATACAAAACAACTATCCTACCTATGTGGGGAAAAAACATTTTTACAAATTTGTGAATACTCTCTGCTAGAGAGTAATTTAATCTTCAGTTCCATTAAAAAAAAAAAATTAAATTAAATTAAACATTTTTGATAAACTATGTTACAAGAAGATTAAGTTTTCTTCAAAACCCACCTAAAAGCCTGAAAATATTCACATCCTAACGCAACATCGTGATCATTTAACTACACTTAAAATAATAAAGCCTATTCATTTACAAAAAAAAAAAAACAAGTTGCATCAACCAACTTCTTCCAATCCTTAAATGCAAGCTATTCCAATTAAACTATTATTCAAGAATTATATTCATTAAAATCATCATTAATTTTCCACCAATCCACTTTTCTCGTTTACTATTACAAAACTCATTCCTTTTCTATACCTAATAACATTTCCTTAATCGAACCGACTGCTTTGCTAATAATACATTAACTCACACCACCTTATAGTCTAAGTGTGTTTTATATCCCTGCTCGGACATTTTATAGTGAACGCCTACGCAATACTCATTGTCAAGTATCAATGGGAGTGAGCGAGACAGCAATAGTCCCTCTCTTTTTGCCTCGTGACTTTATGCGACGGCGCGGAATTTAAAAACCCTTAAACTTAAAAACCTCCCTAACATGGTTAATTTAGGCCTGAGGAAAAAAAGTCATACTACCTTTTTTATGTATAATTTTAAGCTCTATATATTTTGCTTGCATTTTTTTTCTCTAACTATTACCGTTTTCGAGCATTTGTGGAAAAAAACTTTAAATCATTTTTTTTAACTCTTGCCGGAGGTTTCAGACACTAAAACCTTTACAGATCGTTTTTGTATTATTAGAAGTACAAAATATCAAAAATGCAAACTTGAGTGTCAAAATTTTGATTTAAAAAGTTATTTGACTGGACTAAGAGGCTTTAATTATTGTAGTATTCAGAATAAATGCTTATATTGTCTGAAGTGTATTTAAGTTATGCACAGGCTTAGGAATGCGTTTATATATCTGTGAGTTTAGCTACCACCAGGTTAGAATTAGGTTAGAATTCTCTAGCTTACACAGAATGAAACTAATGAGAAACCACGCAGATCCAATTTAGATTAGTTTTCCTTTTTGATATTTTGATGAGAAATGTAGAGTTTTAATTATTATGTTAAAGCGTACAGTAGTGTAATAAGTTATCGCTGTAAATTCCTTTTTCGTTAACGAAAAAGCGTTAAGCAATTATTTCTCAGAAACTTACAGAAATTAAAGTTGTAATTGTAAGTGTAAATTGTTCAGATTTTTTTTATATTAAAAATGGGACATTTCACGCAAAACACAGAGAGAAAAACAGTAAGGTTTTGGAATCGGTAATATTTTCAAATTTAAAGTGTCTATACCTAAAATACAAATGTGATATGGGAGCTGTTACACTAAGTGAATTCTTTTTTTTTCACACTAATAAGCCGACCTAAGCATGCTCAAAGTACCGCGCTCAGAGCGACATATTTTAAGTTTGATCCATATATATCCTGAATACGAGTTTGGCCCATTATAAAAGTTCGAATATATGTATTATTACCCTTTAAATAGAGGATCGAAATATGAAACAATTTTCAAATATACTTTCATAATAAAAATACATTTAATTTACGTCTCAAGCTATATGTTTATTTTTTTTATTATTCTTTATATTAAATAAATCGCCTCCATAAAATCTGGAATTTGATTAAATCACTTTGTCCAAAGTTTATTTCAGAATTAAAACTTATATAAATAAAAAAATACACGAAGACATTTATACGCTCTAAAAATACAAATAAGTCAAATACGAACAAATTCCAGAACTTCACTCTTTTGTCGTTGGCCATTTCAGTTGTAACTTCACAAATACCATCACCTGGTTTTTTTTTAATACAATAAACGCGAACAAAACAATTCATGTAAAATTCCTTAAAGTTATAATAATTGTAGATAATTTAAGTTTATTATATGAAGCAGTATAAAATTTTACCATTTCATGTGTATTATGTACCTACTCAGCGCTTGTGATGGGCTAGTGGATGAGGAATCGTAATTCATGCCTGATCACGTGACTGTGCATAGGTTCAATCTCGGTGCGTATTTCCTCATTTTTCCAGATTAAGTTCAATTTTATGTACCTCATGCTCGCCTGTAAATGTAAACAACATGAGAACGTAAATAACGCGCATGGCATGTAATACTCGTAGTGATGCATAAGTTTACTAAGTACGCTACTGGTCACATTGTACACGACATACAACCCTAAAGAGAATACATCTACTAATGTATCTCTGCTCAGACTGAGAGGGATATAGCATAACGATGTATTATTATTACTCAATAATATAGTCATACGAAATGATAAATACATATATTCGTTTAATTTTTTTATAGATTAAAGATCGAATAGAACTATAGTCAAGCATGTTGATTAGTATAATAAAAACAGGACTATTTTTACTTTTAATTTTAATTAACTGCCTGTTTAATTAAATTTTCAATGTCATAAAGCTCATATTTATGTTTAGACGATGTTATATTTTGATTATTTATTTACGTGTGCACGCAGCCGGAAAGTTCCGACATATATGATGCTATGATTTATCATGGACAAATAAACTATTGCTGACATTGCTCGATTTTATTACGAATCAAAATTGTTGAAAACGAAAAATATAGGTATTAGCTACAATTTGATACATTTTGTTTTCATATTAGAAACACAAGACGAACGCCATCTCTAATAAATCATATTATTATTA
Organism: Automeris io; assembly: GCA_036320925.1. Taxonomy (NCBI): domain Eukaryota; kingdom Metazoa; phylum Arthropoda; class Insecta; order Lepidoptera; family Saturniidae; genus Automeris; species Automeris io. The sequence goes on from JAUDJH010000011.1 coordinate 10,342,463, forward strand.
TAATATTTCGCACATATTATGCTATAATCAATATACGTAACAAGACATTATGTAGCATGTACAGTAGAGTTTGTATTGCCACAATAAATCTGATGACATTCGGTAAATTGCACTTATTATGTACCTATGTTGTAAGGAAGGATGTTATGTGTAAATTAAAATTAAATAGAGTGGATGTTGGTATGTTCCATAGTATTCTGGCGGTGCCCACTAAAGCAATTGCCGAAATGCTATGGAAAGTGTATGAAAGGTGAAGTATTCAAGACTTTATTTCTATATATTAGGCTATGATGAGGCTTATATGACCATTTTAAATGCCCCTAATAATAAATAAAAAATGTATCTACGTACGTATATCTAATGTAGGTAGGTATCGCACTTCTCATAAGCAACAAAATCTATGTTTATAATAATTTAATTCATGAATAAATAAATGTATTAATAAATTTTATTTTCGTTAGTTCCATTTACGCATTGTACGGATTTTTCAAAGATACAGAGAATCAAAAAGTATGGCGTGAAGTGTTTTTTATGAAAAGTTCGTGCAATGTTTGCTTTAACTTATCTCTGCAGTGCCTCCCAAATTATTAAGTATTTATTTTTGCTTAGATTTTACTTCTCAATTTAATGGCATATACATATGCTTGTGAATTGTCTAACGGGATCATAAACGACACTTTTACTTAATACATTTAACGGAATTTAGCTAATTTATAAACGCACCTTTCTCATTAGTGTTAAACGCAGAAACTCTCCGTAAAGTGGTTCGCTCCACGCGCTCTCTCGATCAACGAATCGACGAAGATCGATTTCAAACGATTAGTAAACATCCAAACACATCGCTTTCCGCAACGCATGCAATGTCGAAATAACATAATTTCTTAGAATATGAAATAAACTTTACAGTTTTTCATTTAAATAAATAAGATTAAGCAGTTAACAGTTATTCCAACATTAATAGGACCGGCCTTGACAGTCACAAATATTTATAACATGTTTACGATGCTCAGTGTGAATGTCTTCTGTTTTCATGGTGATTCCGTGTTTATCAGACAGTTATTTAAATCGCTACATAATAATAAGATGTAACTAATAGCTACTAGGATTTCGTATACCAAATATAATACATTAATCTTTTTTTATACTTTGAGCATATTGGAAACGGTTAAGAAAAAGATTCCAGTTATGAAAACTTATCACTTAATGTAAAATATGCCACTAAACACCAAAAGCTTAAAAAGCGTAAATATTAAAAATGAGTAAATTATGTATTATTACTTCATATTTTGGCTCCTTTTAAATTAATGTATAAGATATATATAGAAAATAGTATAAACATTACAAATTAAGCTACAAAATTAGCCAACCAATTATACTAACAATGTTATTTTTTTACACTGGCTCGACTACTGTGAACCTGATGGTAAGTACAATGTAATCTAAAAACGAAAGTGAACATCAAAGAATGAAAATCCATTGATAGTCTCTACCGTCATATCAGCCCGCATATACCACGACTGAAGGTCTCCAGGTATATGAGTTACTGGATATACACAAGCTGATCCCGAAACACGACAGGCCAAAGCGAGTCACCATGACGGTATTTACACTTGTGTACTATGGTCATGAGCTAGTTCAGGGAATCGCTCTATCACCAAAAAACTTGGTACTTGTTTTGATGTACTTTGTTGTGATTTATTGTGAATCTTGTATTTATTGACACAATATAAATATTTTTTAATGACGCAATTAGCCCATATTTTAATCACATAAAATTCGTCTTCTATTGTTGAAGGGAGTTTAAGTTATGTTATTAGCTTTTGAAAACATCTGAAGCTTTATTATAAGTATACAAAACACAAATAACATAAATATATGCTTAAACATACTTTTCTGTATCGGTCGTCGGTGACAGGGAAAAAGGCCTTTATAATACATCGGGCTTGAACGGGCGAGCACTGAATGTGCTCAGCCAGCGATTTATAGGTTAGATAGCATGGGCCGGGCACCCCTGTGGGCACGGACCTCGACTTGGGTAGCTAGCAAGTAAAAAAACTCAATCTCAATTAATGCAAATGTCACGTTGTTAATTAAAATTAAGTTAGTATTGATAGAGGAAAATCAACTCATATACCAACACAATATGCGCTATCCCTCAATTAATAGAGGACAGGCCTCAGGTAGTCAGATAGGATACGAATAGACCAAACTCATCGACGTAACGGAATATAATAACGTGGAATGTTGCGAAGTAACGCAATATTATCTTTCATTCGTTTACTTTGGTTAAGAACTGGGATTAGTTTTTAGTATTAAATTTTTCGACATTGCCTTCTGTTATAGGATATAGCAAACATAGCTTTAGAAATAATTGTTCCATGATCTCAACAGATACTAACGATAAATTAGAGCGCTTTCTGTCGTACATAAGAAATATTCGCACGAAACTTACAATAATTGTTTTTTCCACAACGGGACTACATCTGGTAGAAAGTACAGCGTTTTACAAAATCTAAAGCAACTATTAAGAGACGAGAATCCACTAACATACGCTGTATATTGCCTAAGCATAGCTATCGAAAGACTGAAGGCCTCTAGAGGTATTCCTATGTACAACTGGTTGTACAAAAGCTCATACCAAAACACGACAAGCCGTTTGCATTTATTGCTTTACATATAAATTGACCTTAGAAAGGATGCCTTATGGTTATCCATTATTTTTAACTTTTTATAGTTGTATAAGTACGTTACGTGTAATTCCACTCATCGTGATACTTAATGGCTCTATGAATCCTTTTTATGTAACAGTTCTGAAGCCCAGTTCAGTCGTTAAAACATGTTTCAACTACATTTTAAAAGAAATATGGGAAATTATTCATCGGAAGTGAGGTGGCTTCGAGATTTGGCATATGTCCAGCGTTTTTGCTGGTCCAGTCAAATTGTTCATTGTACTTGTTACTTGTTACATATTTCATGTAATCTCGCGGCGTGGCGTGCGCGTATAATATAGCAGTAATTAAACTGTAGTAAAATACAAAACATCAAATTATTTTCTAATTAAAGTGAGCCTGGTAAGAAAGCTATATAACTTATTTAGAAAGGAGATCCTGTAAACATTTTTTAGCAATATGCAGTATAAAAGAGTTGCCGAATCGCATCGAGCACTCGGTCGATGTAATTAAATATAAATATCAGGCATATTGTAAAAATACACAAAGTACTGGAAACCAACCACGGGTAAGTTACATTATCTTCAAGCTATTTTTACAACATTGATCATAAACTACACAACAAATTATGCTATAAAATAAACACGACGTGGATATAATTTATATCTGGCGAAACTCCACGGCTATGCTTTCTAAGCACGGATTTTAGTAGACACAAATTGCTTAGCTTTTATTTTTAAGTACCTAGTAAGTTATTAACGTGATCAATTAAGAATTTATGATGTAGGGCCCGACTAAGAGCATATTTTTGCAAAGTAGCAACTAAAAGTTCAAGTTAATAAATTACTAGTTTTCGGGGTGAATAGAACTCCGAAGTGGCTGTGTCCACTCGGTGCCCATTTGCTTTTTATCAACAAGACCATTAGCGCTGCTAATCGTCTCTTTAAGACACTCCAGTAATTTCATGACATTATTGTAAGATGCCTTGTTTTCTAACGTTGTGGGTTTCAGATATGGACACACAAACAGAAATAAATAAATCGACACCTTTTTCACCAATCTTATACTCATTGGGGTCAACATACATCGTCGGAAGGCACCATCGTATTACAGGCCTTAGTCATAGCTTTTATTAGTTCTGTGACAGTTGTTTTATGACGCAACGAAATAAGTCTCTCGCCAAATATTTAAATGCGCAACGCGATGCAACTACCCTAGTAAAACCGCGTTTTAGATGACGTGTAAAACAGAAATACTTTCAACGAAGGCGACGCTCTACTCCCCGATAGTGGGCAAATCTGGTCCTCTGCCAGAATGGACATGCCAAGTGGGTGAACCAGGTCTCGCTGCAGGCGAACTGTCTCCCACAACAATTAGGTATCGATTTATATCTACAAAGTAGATAAAATGCGACTGCAATAAGTATTTCTACGTTATTGCAAGTTATAGATTGGTTAGAAGGTGATTAATACATTTCCCATAAACGTACGCCCATGTATAAAAATATTATATTTCTCAGCCTCTATCTGAAAAGGTTTGTTTTTTTTTTTAAATCCGTAATATCTTGTATCTACACAGCCTACAAAACTAATTTTATATTTATTATTAATACACTGTGTAAAAGGCTCTACTATTATATACTATGTATTTATTACTAACGGTTTTTTATGACTTACCAGCATAAACAAGCTTTTTCACTAATAACTCTTGTAGTAACGAAATTGTTGTATGATTGTTGATAGAAAATAAAAATTAACATTTTCCAGGTTGTAAATTAGTATTTTAAACTCCGTTTTGTAATATAGAAGCGTTATTTGTAAAGTAATATTGAATTAGCAATAAATAATACCTTACGTTTCATAAATAAAAATAATATTACTTAATATAATTATTTTGTTTATTGAATTATGAAAACATATATGATATTATGAATACAGCCGAATATCTATGATAAATATTATTATAAAATAATGTGTAGGTATTATTTACAATAATTTGTAGCGATAAACATAGCATTTTATTGAAAGTAATCTTACAATAAAGTATAAACAACTTTAAAGTACGAAGACGTGTGAAAACAAAGTTTTATTTTTATTATATGTCTATTGTAAATTCGTAATTTTATAGAAAGGCTATAAACTAAATAAGTTATTACCTCAAGATATCAGGAAATTTGGTTAGTTGGAATTCAGAATTCTATGTGAAGACAATGATATATAGATACGTCTAATTTATATGCAAGTACATACACAATATGTATGTGAATATAAGGAGAATATCCCTGAAAGTTTTATTAAAGCTTTTAGGTCACGGCTAGAGGAAACAGCCGACTTCATGCATTGCAAATGCTAGTTCTTCGTACAACAGAACAATCTATTATGCATATAAAAGGCAACTCGTTGTTGTACGTAAACAGATAAATGGACTTTGAAATAGTTTAACCCCGTACAACTCTTTAACTTTACCTTTACCAATGGAACAGCCTAATTCTAGAAATTACTAGCCAGTTTCGACTCTTAACCTCGGAATCATGAATAGGGAGGCACCTGTATATTCTGCAGGTAAGCCCCACGGCTAAATTAGTAAAGTAATGAGAAATTCTTAACATACATAAAACACTAAACATACTGATTTGTTCGAAATGTTAGTAAACATTTTTTATTCAGAATTCTGTGATATTTTTATAAATAAATCAGCTTATATTAAAGAACAAACTCAGAGTTATGTAAACTATTGTACTTTTTATGATAGTTCTTAATGCTTGCGTAAATTTATAACTTTCTTTTCAATCTTATCTAAAAGTGCAAATTCGATTTAGTGATTATTTAAATTAGGCGGTGCTGTTGTTGACGAGAACATAAAACTGTATGAATATTAATTTCTATATTATTCTTTTTTTTGCTGAGATAACCAACACTTTTTTCCCATTTTGTGCCGGTTCATCTTTCTTGTGATATATACGTTATAAAAGCATTGACTTGTACGCGTGGTATATCAATGAAATAGCAGCAGAAGTATTTTGAAATAATCTTGTGAATTTTGAAGATAGTGCCTAAAATATTTTGCGTAACTTGGCATTGTCACTAGAATTTACAAAATTGTATTATCATTTTATACCCTATTAAATAAAAATAGATTGATCTATGTCGCTTTATAATCGTTTTATAAGTGACGAAACTATGTTGACATAAAAAAGAACTCAAACGAACATATAATTTTCTTTTTGAAAGTGGTAAAAATATTGCAGTCATTGAGCCATACCAACTTACAAATACAATGTTTCATGTTTTTAAGCTATCCAGCTAACAATAGTGGATCTATGCACAGTTTATTACCTAATCTTGAAATAGTAGGCGCCGATGTGGCAGAATTCGTAACCCGAATTTAATCAATAGTAGCTTTTAAGCCACCCGTCCGTAGAGATTCCGTAATCTAAATATCGCCGATCCATCCCGCCTTTAGGCTTCACATGCATCGTATTCTCGGTCCAGGCCTTGTCATTTACACCATATTTGCCTGGCTATTATTCCTCATGATCAAAGCTTTTCCCAATCTAATTGTTAGTATACAAACTTTTGGAATGCTAAATACGAAGTAGTTGTATAATGTCGAAATTCTATAAAGGGCACTGTTTGGGCACAGGGCATGGGTATAAAAAAGGTACTTGAGATTCCCTTCCGTCTCCCTACATTGCCATTCCACGCTCGGTCCTTAACGGTGATACATGTGTACGCACGGCGGTATCGCTACACTTATGATCGGCGGCGAACTCGGTCACAGTACGGAATAGTCAGTTGCTTTGGACATTACGGCGGAACATCCAATTAATAGTATACGGTGAATGGTGCGGAGCTGCAGTAGCCTGTCCTCATCATCCAGTTTCCAGGTAAGTGCCTTTTGAATATTTCATTGTCACTGTGCCTGAACGAACTCTTTGTTCCCTAATTCTCTACGTGGAAATCCAGACCAGCGACGCTCTCCGGCGACTACACAAAATTTTTTAATTTCCTTCGGTATCTCTGCGCTATCCTGCGCACACAGGCACAATATCTTGTAATCTAAAGTACGTTAAAATACTCTCTTTGTATAGTGGCATAACCAAGGGAATAGCGTGACGTGAAGGAAAAGTAGAGAGTAGCTCAAGAATTGCGCACAAGGAACCATTTACAACAGCCGTCGTCATGCTGACCTGACTAAGCCACGGTGAAAAACTGACGACAAATTGATAACTGCATATAAACGTCCTCGAAAAGCGGCGGGCCTATTCGCGTAGCTTACTATATATACGTTACATTTTACGCACACTTTATATCTATGTATGTATATTGTATAATATAACTAAGATTTAGTTCCATTCATAGAGATATTAGATAATCACACTAATTTCAATGAAAATGTAACATTAAATAAATCACGAATGTAACCGTCAAAGTATTACTTTATGCTTTAACATAATGTTGCTTTTTTAATCAATTTTTTTTCTACATGATTTGGTTTTTAATAAGTAGGTCATAACATTTTTAACTACGGCCAGGCTACACGTGTAATAGTCAGGATTCAGTAGAGCACTGAGGCCTTATTATCTCTAAAAGAAACCATTGTGTTATATATAATTAATTTCAAATTGCAGTCTCTAAATTTATAAATACCTACAAACATACAAGTCCTATATTAAGTTTGTTCAGTATATTTGGCCTAGGATCAACATTGCCGATTATTTTGTTAGTAATAGTTAATATCTTGATAAGCGAGAGCGGCCACAACCGGCAGTTATCAGGGTATCACTTAATGTCGCTGTTGTCTGTAATACATATCACATCAGGTCACTGATAACATCATCAATTACGATAAGTATACGTAGTAAATATTAATTACGTCACGTATAAATAGAAAGTGGAGACAACTATTACTACATGCCTGTTCACCCTGAAAATAATATAGCATGACGATATATTATAAATCTGTAACACATAAATGAGTTTCAACGAACGCAGGTACTTTAAAGTGTTATAAATTTGAACGTATTCGTCCTATTGGGTAAGTTATATCAGTATTCTTGTTGAATAGGTAAAAATTTAAAAAATCTATTTACTGTTTCACATTATTACTTATCATATATCTTGAAAAAATTACTTCACTGTAAAGGTAAACAAACCAATTACTTACTAAACTTATTGTTCCGGTGGTTATTTATATGTATATATAACTTCGTACGTTTATACTTTTTGTGTACGGAATAAACTCTTTTGTATTATACTAAACGATCTTTTATGACAAAATATAACAAAAGTTTTCACGTGTTAACTATATTATGAAATATAGAAAGTAAAGGAATATTATTCAAAACGATAAAAAGAGAATGTTAGTCAATAATTGTTTTTATTGAAATTGAAACTATTTATGCATTTTTAAATAGACATTGACTTCCCCTAAAGATTAAAAAACTGGCCTTGATAATTCTCGTAGATGTAAACACATCGGCGAGTTGGCAGCCATCGCCATCCACAACAGAAACGAGAGCGCTCAACTCCACTCCACTCATCGGTAATTAAATGCCTATCTATACCTACCCACAGTATATATACCTAAATAGCACAAACTACTTTATTGCCGGTTTGTTAGGAATGTTTCAATGTTTCATTCACTTGATAAGCTTTACAGCTGATTGAAAGGGAAAAACGTGCAAGTGTTAGCACTATAAAATGTTTATCGCTAGTAAGAATTCTTAAAACTTTTGTGGACATCTAGTACTCAGATTTTTTAGATCTACGATGCTACAATTTAAGATATAACAAAATAATTAATCAAATAAGTAATACGAGTAATCATTAAACGAAGTTTGAGAGTAAGGCTAATATCCCACGGACATGTCTAAAAAAAACATTTAAGCTGAATATATCTATTACATCACAAGCTACTTTTTTTAAAAACAAAGAAAGATAAATAGATATCTGCTCTGCATCAAAATAGCACTATTTTGAATTTACAATAATGTGATCTCTGCACACCTACATTTTGACATACTAATGGAAGCAATACAATATGAGAGCACGCTTATGACGCCTTCGCAATCAAATATTCTGCAAGCATTTGACTATAATGTAACAGAATATAACCAATATATTATGTAAAAAGACTTGTCCTGACTGAAATACATATCATCGTAGAGCTTAAAATACTGAAGTTAGAAATATACAATTTGGACAATGGATTATTTTTGTATGGCGTAGGTTTTTTTTTAACCCGGTGGAAATTCTCAAAGACCATCAGGACAGCGGTGAGGGTCGCTGCCATGGGATGCCAACACTGCCTACTCTTCGCCTTCGCCGGGTATGAGTATCCGTATACCTCCTACGGCCCGGCAAGCGATTGGCCTTGGCAGATTTTTTTTTAGAGTACCCGGTATTGAACCCTGCATAGGACCATCAGGGGAGATGTGAGGGCAGCGACCCCAGTGTGTCAGACTCCTACTGACTAACAACCCCGGAGAGTCCGTCTAATCGCTCCACCCGGGCCTGGTAAACCAAATTCATCCAGACGCCCAGGCCGCGAAAAGCTTTGTTGAGGCTACCTCTTTGGGAGACGTGGGAATACAAGCTTGTTAGGCTTCTACTCTGAGAGAGGGTACGAGAGTTACCCCTCACTACCTCTCTACTATGATGGCGTAGGCACCCACTAAAGGCTGAATTTTTATATATTTTTTTGTGTGATACAAGGGTTGAAAATTTGTTTCAAAATCCGCGAGTTTTTTATAAATCGTATCTGGGTGAAGCCAGCAGGACCTTTAATAATTTATAATACTTCTACTAATTTATATCACTAGTATATCACTAGTATTTATACTAGTGATATAATAGTATTCATAGTTTAATTTTTGCCCACAAATAAAATATACATAGCTAACTTCTAAATATGTCTGTGGTTTTATCTAAATATGTATCTTCAATTGTCGTTTGCCGATCTGTTAGCCTCCATTCCAACTATTTTTTTAGAGCTTTTGCCATTTTGGCATAACGTCCCTATTGTGCCGAATACGCATACACAAATGGCATTTTCGAGAGATTCGCTGATGAGTCAGCGTTACTATATACACCAACAATTTCATTACATTTTGTCAGATCATATAGAATTCTGTGAAAGGCCCCTACACCAGCGACTCTCTCGTACTTTTATTTGTCACATTCCATCCGCAAGAGATGCAAATCCTCCCGTTTCTCACAGGCACTAGAATTAGGCGAATCTTTTTTCTTCCTAAGATATTTAAAACTCGCCGATGGATAGTGACCAGATAGGATTGCTATCAATCTGTCAATTAGGAGCCAAATTGACTATAGCAGTTAAGGTAACAGTGCAACAATACACAGTGTGTAAGCTGGATAAAGTACAAAGTGCAGCTATGAGGACGATTGGAGATTTCATAAGAAGCACTCCTACTCATGTCATGGAAAGTGAGTTCGTTATTCCACCTTTAGATATTTATGGCGCATACATTTTATGTAAAAGACTTATTGTCTCAAATAATTTAGCGATAAATACAATTAAACAACTTGACTCTCAATGATATTCATCGTATTAGAAAAATGAAAAACAGTTACTTTAAACTAAGCTTTACTATTACTTAGCCAAAATTGATTTACCTCAATGTCTGTCGATGCTGCTATAGGCATGTCCAGTTCCGTACCAAATGCCACTTCAATTTCCTTAGCCGAGTTGATTATTAATGCTTTGATTCTTTGTGAAATTGTATAATAATAGGTATAAAAGAATGATTAAGGTACTCTACGAATTATTGAACGCAAATAAATTTAAATAACACAATGAATAACAAACAAGTCGGCTGTGTTTATAAACGACTTGGTATGTGAGGGCAGCGTCGAAAGTTTAATGCGGTATCGACCAAGCGCAGACGGATATCTGATGGACTTATAATAATATTGATGACTGAAATACGCATTCAAAGTTTACCTATTCATTATTTTAATAGTCGTAAAATTAAACATAGCAACAAAGGTACAAAATGTAGTACCATAGATTAGCATAACAACCTGTTTTTTGACAGGAGATGATAGGATTGTAAATAGAACTACTCTTAAATGTTTTTTCTTGAAAATTATATTTCTATTATTTAACAATGATATAACACAAATATTCATACAATTGTTGTAGAATGCAACTGAGTATCCACTTTACAACTCAACTTTGGTAATAGAAGCCATACATTTTTGCAACTAAATTATATTTTTCAAATAGAGTAAACATCATCTGATTTTAGTATGTTTATGAATATAGTAAAGAAGATATATAGCACTCATGCGTTGTGGTAGTCAGACTTCTACTATAAATTTATGCTTGTGGTACAATGTGAATGTGTATTTTTAATTGCTTAATACTTTGGTAATTATATTCACTAATAATTGAGAAAGGGTAACTAATTGTGCATATTATCATTTTTATTGCGAGTTAATATATTATAATTTTTATGTAGTTTTTTTTTGTGGCTGTGTTGACCTAGTAGGTAACGTGTGGTCGTAGGTTGGAATCCCTCCACGTACTTGTGTATTTTCCAGATTACGTACGGATTTAGGCAGCACTCGCTCACCGGTGGAGAAAAACATCGTGAGGAAACCCGCAAGGCATCTAATATCATGTATAAATGTCCTGAGAAGGGAGATCAGGTACGCTAGTGATCTCGTTGGGCACGACATATAAGTACAAAGTGGATACAACCACTAATATATCTCTGCTCCCCTGAAAGGGGCATAGAGTGACGGTATTGTAGTGATTGGACGTAAGGAGTATTTTAAAAGTAGGTTATATGTCTATGACATTAATATAATGTTGTCCGTTTAATAAAAAAAAAGTTTATGTAAGAATGAATTGAAAAAAAGGAAGATCGGTTTTTGAATTTGAAATTGAATGGTATTTGATTAATGTAGTGATTGCGTCTTGGGATGTGGAAAATACATACATAAGTATGTAGATGTTGTATAAAAATTAGAATATAATAAATAATAAGAAAATAAAATGTAAACGTATCAATACTTTTGCAATATATACATTGGGAAAGAAATAAGAAGCATTTTAATTAAAAAGAGAAGGAGCTCTACATTCTACATTCAACACGTAGCCAAACGCCACAGTATATTATTTATTGTTATTATTTGACGTTGTATCATGTTTACAGCAATACCTTAAAAGATAGTGATGGCACGTGGTCGACTGAAGCAATGCGCGAGTACAGAATCGGTACCGTAGCGTGGGACGAACAAGCCCGACCTCCTTTGTTCCACCACCACTCGCGACCAAGGACCGATCAATATTAGTACAAGTCCAAAATATACACTTATATAAGCTAACTTATAGAATTAACTACAGGTGCATGTCGATTGATTATAAGCTCGGGATAAAGCATCTCCCGTTTCTAGTACGAAATAAAATAATAAAAAATTAATAACTATATTAATTATTATTAATAATTTAATAATAATAATAATTAATAGTAAAAAGATGAATTCTACATTTATTAAATCATCGTTTATCGTCATTAAAAATGTGTTTTTAAACTTAATTTCTCATTTTAATACTTCTAACGCCCACTAGGCAATACTACAGTGAAACATTTTTTAACGTCATTCATAAAGGGTTTGTCTAATATAAATATTTCAAGAGGCAATTCCATGTTCCAGTCGAGCAACTCCACTCAACTCTCTATAGGTAGTCCAATCAGTCATTAAGTTAAGGAAATATTGTTGTTCTACTCTTATTATATTCATACTGGCTGGGTAAGGCTCTTTTTCGTCTCTTTGTTTATAAAACATGTTATATTTCTGACGAAAAGATGTATATAATACCAATATATGTCGTAAAAGTATTTTGGTGATTACAAAATATATATTTTATTTAAACAATACGTAATTTATGGAATTGCCCGCTTGATATATTAAAATGATAAAATTTTAACGCCATAAACTTATTTGTAGAGTTTGTTTAAATTAAATAAATCTACAGGACTTATTTCTAAAAGTGTTTTAATAATTGAAATGTATTCTACCGAAGGGTGCGACTGTGAGTGGCACTTTAAGTAAGTAAAGATAGTGGTCACAGTAAAAGGATTGAAACGACGAGAAAAGACCATCTATAGATAAGAAGCAATTCGATCAATCTCAATTTGGACTTGTGTCTCATCGTTTGAGTAATTAATGGTCGAACGTTGAATTACACAGTTCAATAAGGTTTTGTTGTTGGCCAAGTGAGGGTCATTTTCGAAGTAATTTTTTGCATAGAATCCGAATCAAGCGTCAGAATTGCTCCATCACGTCAGGTTTTTAAAATATCTTTCAATTTATGATCAGCAACCCGAAAAATCCATATAGTATATATAAGTCTGGCCTAGTGCATTAGCATAGATCAAATGTTGACCTGAGTAACGAAATCAACATATTACTAAATTTCAATTGCAGAATAAGGATTTTGAAGTCTAAGAGTAGTACTTTAAACTGACTCAACTCGTTTAAAAGAAAAAAATATTCACAATGTTATATTAGATCTAATATAGTAAAATACCGTCTTTTTTTTTTTCACTTTTTAGGATAAGATATTTTGTAATCCTGACTTGATAGAGCAATTCTGATGCCGCATTCGGATTCTACGCAAAAAATTACTCTTAAATGGTCCTCATTTGGTCAACAACAATCGCAACCAATTTTTTTGCAGATCTAGTCATTGCTTCTTCGATTATTGTTCAGATAAATTGTTTGGCTGTGTAAAAATAAATTTACATAATGTTGTTATCGTCACGCGGTACAGATATACGAAACGTGGGCTATTTTTAAGGTCTACTAACATTACTTTGCAATTCAACCAGTATCATACAAATCAAATCATAGATATAGTACATAGTTAAAAATTTAAAACAAATCTCGCCAATTGGTTTGACACATTTTGAAGGAATTTCACTGAAAGAGTTTATTTTGTGAACAATGCGGTATACATTATCTCTTTGTTGAAATTACGGATGGAATTTCGAGAGGCCAGGGTAATGCGGGTCACAGTGTGTCATAGAGGTTGGAACCACGCCAAATGTGGTTAAGACCATATTGCGGGACACAAACTCGAGCATTCCATGGACGGTTAGTATAGATATATTATCTGAGCTGAAGTAAATTTGGAATGTTGAAATGGAATGGAATAAAAATCAGTCACATTTTATCATTTAAAGAATAATCAGGATTATTATTTCAAATAATAATTGGACATTGTATGAATACTTTATTTACTTAGTACAGTCAGTAAAATCTACACATATTCACATAAATATATCAAACTGCAAAAAATAGGTCATGGCTCATCTTTCGTATAAAGTTATGATTATTATAAACGATATCCTTGATAATCAATTATTAACAAACATTTTCATATAAAATATATAAATATGTGTTTCAGTACATCACATCAAAGAACTAGTTTTTGGTATATTTGCTAAATTATTTACAATTTGCTAAATTCATGCATGAAGAATATTTATTTTGTGGCGTCGTTACAATTTCCGTTCTTCTTTTCCCATACGTATCTTAATTTCAACGCTCGAAAGTAGTTTTATGGGTAAACTCATGAAATTTTTTTTAGACTAAGAACTATCATAATGACTTAGATTTCAACGCAAAAGCGTATTTTTTTATCTTCGCGACGTTTGTTCTTTCACTTATAGGTTAAACAAATATTTATATTTTCTATTGACTTTTACAGTTACCTGATAATAATAGTCTATTATTATTTATTCTGTTTTACTTGTAAAAATTATGGAAGATTATGATTGTGATCATTTTTAATAATAACAAGATTTTATTTTATTTGGAAATCCCTCTCTGCTCTTACTAGGTACATACTAGCTAATTCGGTAGTTAATCCACTCCCATTAAAATTTCAAACTCTGATTTCAGATGAAGAATGAGTAACTAATTGGAACGTCTGTTTTCTCATACATAATATTAATTTTCCGTCTGCTTTACCTACATATTACCCTATTTGAAGGATTGGATCTGAATGTCGGGATGTTTAAGGCCTATTAGTATTAGTTCAGGTATCTGTGTGTTACAGTTTCGAATTTTAATACAATGGGTTAATAATAGAAAATATATCTATATCACAGTCTATACAAATGTATATTAATAATTACTGGCATAAATCTTTTACAAGGGTAAAATTACACAAGTTCGCCAAAAATATAAACGTTAAAGCTTTGTTTTGGATATTAAACGAATGTAATATTCTAATTGTATTTGTAGGTAGGTATACCTACTATAAGCCACTTTTAAGTTTCTATTTAATATTTTCGTATGAACTTAACGTTATCTATAATTCTCTAGGGGTAAAACCGTTAGGTCTCTAACCCTCCTTAATGACGTCGGGCCAACCCTTTCCGAGGCAGCCGCGAGTTCAACTTCAAGGAAAATAGGTCAAGGCATTTACTGTCCATATACCTAAGCTTTTAGCATATGATCGAATCAGAAAAGGAAGCCATCTAAATGTGAAGGTACGGGAGTACCCCGACAAAGCAATGAAGTATAATCAGTGGCGTGCATCCTATATAAAGCATAAAAAGCATTATCTCGTAATACTTGGACATGTAATACATATATATAAATATATGTACTTAAAATTTGATCCAATTTGGACACCCAGACCGCTATTTTGATAAACACCAGATTTTATGTCAATATATTAATTAAATATCTAAGTATAACAAGATAATGCATTTTTTGCTTTATATGGAATGCACACCACTGAGCAAAATAAGTATATAAATAAGATCGTAAATTAAACGGTGTATGTCATTAACTGACGAGCAGATATGAGTTCTAGCGCTAGCATCAAGCAAAAACTTGGTTTATATTTAACCGAACGTACAAGATATAATGCATATATATATTTGCATGAGGCATATAATTATGAATCAGCTACATCAAAGGGTAATCTGTATTAAAATAAATAAAATAAAGAAATATTTGTGAACAATTTACTCACGTTGACCTAGTCCGAAGGTAAACTTGCGCTTGTGTTTTGGGTACTAGACAAAGATATTCATACTTAAATACGCATAAAATATTTTATTATAAAATAAAAGCATTGATGATCCCATAGGGAGTTATATAACTTTACACTCGATCTAGATATAAATTTTAGAAGTCATATCAAATTGTGAAATTTTGAAAAAGAAAATTGTATAGGTTATCTTTTAGTATTGTTACAGTTGAATTTCGTTTAAGAACTTACAAATATTCTTGCAGAAAATGACAGCGATTTGGCTATATTTTTAAATGAAAAAATGTTTCCTGAATGTATACTATATTTATTCAAAATTGTCTTAAATCACACGTAAATATTGTAAATAAGTGAAGAATTCCACTAATTTACAATCCGCCATCCTTTTTCCATCAGAGAATTGTAAAATGCGGTACTGTGAGGTTAATATTTAATCTATATAATATAGTTCACAAGTTTATTCAAACTTCTTTCCTTTACCACTAGGCTAACTGTAAAGGATTTAAATATTCATGTAAGATGAAAATTGGCTGGTGAGAACTTCGTAATTGTTATAGTACGATGCAGGAGGTATTGTCATCAGAAATAAACAAAATGATGACATTAAATGATCCTTTTAAAATTTACGAATAAGAAACATATAAGTAATAGTTAATTTTTCACCTAATTTCATAATTAGAATGAACGAACTCCCTAAACTGAATACGTAGGTAAATACACGCAACTATCAAGCAAACAATGAGGGTTGAGTCTATTACTACACGGAACATGGGTACGTAAGTTTGTTCAACGTAACAAATAACAATTTTACTGAATAACTAAGTTAGTTACTCGTCCAGCTTTAGTCATGTTTTAATTTGGTATGTAATAACCTACAGTTGTAGGTACTTTGTGAATATTAATATATTATTCCAGAACTTCATATTCTAAACACGTAAAATCAAGAATGTTATCTCATTTAGGGTTTAGCCTAGTTACGACGCAATATTGTCCACCACATATTATTTTTAATTAAAAAAATCTAAAAAAAGAATATTGCCTGAAAGAAAATGTACTTGAAACGTATTAAAATCTTTAACGTACGCGTATAGTTTAGTAATGACTTTTCAACAAATATTCGATTTAGCCAACGATCAATTCCATATTATATCCAATTTACTTACTTACATATGTACAGGGGATGATTTTGTAACTGAAATAGAAAAAAAAAACAAACTTTTCTAATCTAAATTGCGTAGATGTACTGTCTTTGTTTACGAAATACGTTCAATTATTTTTATTAATTTTACCTATTTGAAATTATTTCCAATGTAACTAAGAATAATTACCACTGATATTGGTTTTTTTACTCTATAGTGCAATTACAGTATAGGTAGAAACAGATAAAGTTAAAATAGCCTATTATATTTTCGATCAATTTTCAATCTACGGATTATTTAAAAAACATAATGACTTTTTTTCTCGCTAGGATATGTATGATTTTATAATAATTTTAAAATATAATAAAGTCAATATTACAAATAGCTGATAATGACATTATACAATAATTCGACTGTTTAGAAAGCTTTCACTGAGATAAGTATGTACGCACAGGTATAAGTGGTATGACATACATCCTTTCGCATTCCCAAAATATCTTCAAAGACATTGGAAAAAATATATTGTCCCACCTTTTTATTGCCAACTGTTGTTGAGTTACTGAATGTCGAAATTGCAAAAATGGGTCACTAGCGAAATGAATGTTACAAAATATATAGGTACTTACCTCATGAACGTTGGTAATTTATATAAGAACATAATATAAAAGATTTATTTTTACATTCTTCTCATCCTATCATAGTGAGTCTAAATTAAAAAGTGTTAATTAACCAGATAATAATAACTGACCAGGAGTTACATCTCAACATAGAATTATGAATGAAACATGCCGATGTTTACCTGTTTATGTGACCCTTGAAAAGACGTCAGGATCGCTTCTTCTATTGATCCTGGAGGCATATGCACCTCAATCGAGTAACGAATGCATCCGACGCAACCAGGGTACTTTGAGTTAATATTGGCACTAACACAAATGGTAAGAATTTGTGGACACGACTCAGGATACGGTATAAACTGATATCTGTAGAGTGGGATATGATTCTGGTCTCGCGCAATTTGAGGCCGAGTCGGCAGGCCTGTGACCATTAATAACGAAACAACCAGCTGCAGAAAGCACGGACGCAAACTGCTCACGCGGGGCTCGCCACACGACGATGTCGCTATTTGTGCCCGCTCGCCGCCCACCCCGACCGCGGCCGCCCGCCCAGACCTTTCTCTGCGCAAAGCCGTTATACGATAAATACGTGCATTTTTCCATTAATAATTAAGCTTTAAGATATTATAAACACATTATATTAATGTTACATGTGTAAATATAAAACATTTTGCATAAATATATAACTTAAAAATATACAATTATAAATCTTCCAGCGTAGTGTGACGGTCAAATTTTGGTATTAAATAAACAAATTTAATAAACAGTCAAAACAAATCGAATGCAAAAAAAGAATAAAGCCAACCATGAAAAATCTTTTATTCAGTATCAGGCTTTGATGATTGTGAAAGTAGTTAAAGTAGTAATCAGTGCTATTTTAAAATCAATAGCAGTTATTTTATATTCAACAACAGCACCTCGGATATCGGCAAAGCTATGCCTATACATCTGAAACATAGTAACAAAGCTGATTTTATATAGAAAATATAAATATTCTTATGAAATATAAATTATAATAGGTGAGTACTATATGTACCTACTGTACGTAAACGAGTAAGATACGAGTAACATAGAACGCAAAAGAACATAATGAAAATATATTAACAACTTTATATTATTTAAAAAAAAAAGTCGTAATAATGCAGACTCTTTTAGGCATATTAAAGAGTTTTCTATTGAACATAAAAATTTACCGACATCCTAATACTAGAGATAGTGCTAGAGACCGTTATATGTGCAATTGGAGAAAGTCGAATTACCATTAAATACATGTAAAAGAATTAAATGAAATCGTCAAAAAGTAGCAGAATATGCAATATCAAATTGAAATAATGTTTTACTAAACCGGGAACAAGGACGGTGAACCGAAACAAAATACCAAATCTTCCGGTAAACCGAGATCAATGCTCTAATCCTGGTCAAAACGGGGCTTATTGTTCTATTAAATATTTACACGTAGAGATGGGCAAAATGTAATCTGATTAATGATTAACGATTACAAAATGCAGTCGTAATTTTAATTGTATTGTTCTGTATGAAATTAAGGATTCTATAGTGCTTAAAACATAGATGGGCAAAATGCTGTCATATTACTGAGGAAAAACGCAAAATGTAATCTTAATTGTTTTTCATTAATCTGATTACATTTTGCACATCTATGTTATATATATTGAATTCCAATCCATTACCTCCAATACCATTGGAACTCATCTCGGCCTGCCCCCGACACCCAATGACGATCAATGGTCCGGAGAACTTTCAGCTGGACATAAACAGCCCTGGTTAATTTGGAAAGCCCTTAACCATCTTTGTGCACAGGTAGGCTGCTGTAGACACAATCTGAAGGAGTAGAGCTACGTTGACGGTGGGTGCTTTATGTGCGCGTTCGGGTTCACACAACCACATTTCATTTACTCTCATGCCCCTTAAGCACTGCCACCTGCCCATATAAAGACTTAATTGAGGTCTCCAACAGCGCTATAAAGGCGGTCGAACCACATCATCTAATATTATCTAGTCATCAATACGTAAGAAAACGAAGACTTCTGCTGAAGTCCTCGAAATGTGTACCTTTATCTTAGTACATCGATCAAGCAGCATAGGCACCAATATTGCTACTTGCTAGGCAGCAAGCACAACGACTAGTTAATATAGATTTGTATTGAGCAAGGGCTGCTTCATCTGAACAGGTTACATACAAATCAATAAAGTTGTTTTGTTTGTTGCCGTTCGCGGTTCGGATACGGGCGCAATGCATAGCGGCTAGCTAATATATTGTAGTACACAGTCCAAAAAAATAGTTAGTTAATACCGTCATATATGCCACGGTTAAGTTGTGGCTTCGTAACTGCATATTTTGTTACATGCTGAAAAGCTGCATTAAGCTTATACAGCTCATCATCACTATTACCTTACTGATATCTAGTAATGTCTGGAGCCTTCACAAGGTAGATAACCTTCTTCTGCGTTTATTATATACAAGGCGTTATCGTAAAGGTACTGTTCGGAACCATCCCAAAGATGTGAACGACATCTTGTGCAGAACCTAATTTATATATTAGAGGGATGTGAAATGTTTAGTTCCAGATTTTGTTTGGTAATTGAAGTTAAATTAATTAAGAAAAATGTTAAAAATTGTTGAGTTTATAGCCATATGTTAATAGTTTTTGTACTAGTAATCAGAGATGGGCAAAATGTAATCTGATTAATGATGAACGATTACAAAATGTAGCCGTAATTTTAATTTTCTTGCTCTGTAATCATGATTAAATCCATTTAAAACATTAAGAAATCATAAATGTGTATACAATCTGGGATTCTGTAGTGTTTAAAACATAAATGAGTAAAATGCAGTCATATTAATGGTAAAAAACGTAAAATGTAATCGTTAATCATTTTCATTAATCTGATTACATTTTGCCCATCTATAGTTGAATATATTGAATTCGTTAAAAATTTATTCATCATGAACCACTTGGTATTTTATGTCAGTTATTTTATTCAAGTTGTAGATTTTGTGGCTTATTATTCTCTTATCACGATCAATACACTATATAATATAATAAATATTTGACCAAAATAGGTAAAATAATATGATTTAATGCTGGAAAATCAAACTGTTCCCACACTAATGACATTTAACTGCTGTTTAATTGACAGATCGCCATTAAATTTATTATCTACCGTGGTAGGTTAAAAGTGGCGTTATTTTTTAAGTTCCATGAACTACATGGGGTTTGTCATTAGTGGTAAAATTGTCATATTTAATGATGTTATAACTCCCGCATCCATGAATAGTATTATTTTAGGGTGAAGACATCTTAGTTGTTTCAGAAATGGCTGTATGAATGACGTATCATTGCTTTCCCGTACGTAAAAAGATACAAAAGTATTGATAAAATATTCGTTACAATTGAGTGTTTTGGTGTGTGGATTTTGTTATTTCTTTGATTAATTACAACGTAATGTTTTTACAAAATCCTTTTCATTTAAACTCAATTCAATTGCTAAAAGTGTATTAGTAACATTTCTTTTATTAAATGGAATACGATCTGCAATGATTCAGAATGGCTAAGTGGAAACTAAGTCGGCAATTATATGGTGATGAAGAATTTTCTTTCTCTGAAGGTGATAAAATCACTATTGGTAGAGGGCTTAATAATACAATAACGTTATCAAGCATTGTGATATCCAGAAACCACTGTGAAGTAAATGCTGGAGAAAATGAAGTACTTATTACGGACTTACAGGTACTATTGTTTGAAATATTATTAACCGGCATTTGTAGTATTTGTAATGTTAAACCTACTGTAAAAAGGATTTTAAAATTTAGATTTCTAAAAAGTTGGCTAGACAATATAGGTTATGTTAATTTTTTTTAATATAAAAAAACAGAATACATATACTCCGCTCAAAATATTAACCGATTTGTAAATCGCGTGGTTAAATATTTCCTCAATCACAAAAACAAAATGATAATGGCAACAATCTTGAAGTGTTTATAAAATGTTCATAAAATATTTTTTCAGAGTTCAAACGGCATATATGTTGGTACAAACAGAATACCTCAGAATACACCTTTTATTTTACAACATTCTGACATAATTGGTTTTGGTTGTACAGATGGACCAAGTTTTACATCAGTAAGTGATGAAGAAAAATTTGTATTTAAGTTAATAAGAGAATCAGATACACCATCACCACTTATTAGCATCCAATTTCAAAATGAAAATAAATTTAATGATAGTATAGAAGAGAAACTTTCCATATTAGATAGTAATGATTTAAAATCAATTAAAAGCCAAGCACCAAAACGAAAGGTCCCTATTTCAAATCAATGTATAAAAAAAGAAATTAAAAGTGAACCACAGCCTAACAAAGTTATCACGTTTGATAATGAAATTATTAATATACTGTCTGATAGTGATTTAGAAGAAGAGAATAGCAAACAGTTAGAAACATCTGTTAAGAAAATTAAATTGGAGAGTAAAGATAATGAAGATGAACCAATGCACCAAAATGAAATAAAACAAGAAAAATATTTGGAGTTTGAAGCCTTCAATGTGAAACAAGAATATATGGGTTATGATGATGGTCCAATACAAATTGATAGTGATAGTGACACTGAATCTGACCATTGGATTTTAAGGCTGTCTCAAAATTCACCTGGAAAACCTTTTACCAAAATCTCAGAACATGACAGAATATCAGAAGTAAAACAAGAAGATTGTTCTTATAGTCAGTTAGATGATTTTGTAGGATATGAGAGAATTAAATATGAGGAAGGTCAAGAAGATATAATTGATGACTTGATCACCATTCCTTCTTATCCAACCAATACAGATGATGTTCATACAAAAGGAATCCCATTCTTGGCTGATAATATAAAGAAAGATTGTGAAGAGTCTATTGAAGAAGATTTAATCACTATACCTACTTATCCACCCAACACTGAAGTAAATCCTAGTGAAGTTGTAAAGGTTTCTCACTGCCAACAGCATATGATTTTGCTGAAAAAAACTGAAGAAAATGATAAAGTAAAAATATCATCCATCCCTAATAAAAGTGTGATAGAAGCTGTTGATAGACCTCATGAAATTGAACAGCTTACAGATAATTTAGTAGACAAATCTGTCTCAAAGCAATGTACTAATACTGATCACTGTGATAATGAAGTGTATGGTAGTAACAGAAATATTTTGATTAATCATTTTGATAAAAAATCTTCTGAGTTGAGTAAAGGAACTAGAAAAACTCAAATGATTCATGCATTTGCTAAGTTGCCACAAAGTAAAATTAATGTTAATACTGAATGTAAGTTAAATATTAAGAATTTGAGCTATTTACTAACAGAGAGGGATGTAATCATGATTACATTTAATCACATTATTAATCACATTTCATGAGTAATCTTTCATACCAGTAATCATTAAATTATTAATTCTGATTGATAGTGAAACCAATGTAAAAACTCCTTATTCATTTATTTTAATTAACTTATTGAAGATTTTTTAACCTGGTGAACTTTGTTCCGCCTAACAAGTCAGTGAATTTAGTTTTTACTTTTGTTAAAAACATCCTCTTCTCTCTGTTTCATTTTAGCAACTAAAGCGAGAAAGTAAGCGCTGTAGGAGAGAAAAAGAAGTGTGAATGGTGTGGTGGTGTGAAGTGAGAGTGGTGAATGGAATATAGTAATGAGAGGGGGAATGGGTGGTAAGTGGAAAGAAAGAGAAGGGTAAATGGGGTGGAAAAAGGGTCGAGAGGAGAGATGTGCAGAAAGTGGCGAGGAGTGGACGAGAGAGCAGGGAAAATGGTTGAATGAGGAGAGATGAAGAGAGGCTAGGTAAAGGTAGATCGAATAGAGAGGGTTTGAGGAGAAGGGACAGACGGAGGGAGGCATGAGGGAAAATGGAAGAGGAAGGGTGGGGTGAAGGGAAGTGGTAGTAAGCAATGGGATTTAAGGGTAAGAGATTGTTGAGGAGCAGATGAAATAAAAGAGAGGGGAAGTAGATATAGCCAAAAGTTAACACAAAGTGATTGTTTTGCGGTACGAAGATCACCAGGTCAATTAGTAATCGTATATAATTAAATATCGTTGAGTGCCGCTTTGCTATCTATACTCCTTAATCTTTGGATATGATTGCTGTTTTTTATAAATTTCATAAATTTGTAATCATGATAAAAAATTACAAAATGTAATCATAATCGTTAAACATTTTGACTGTCTATGTTTACAATGAGTATAAATTATGTTTATATTTTCAACGTTTTAGCAAAAAAGAAGAAACATGTATCTAGACATACTAAAATACAAAAACGCTCTCATTTAAAACCGCAAATATCTTCATCCGAAAAAGAGGAAAGACGAAAAAAATTACAGGAAATAGCTAAAAAAGAAAAAATAAAAAAAAGTAACACGGAAAATAACCTACTTAATAATTGTAATAATGTTACAACTAAAGTTAAAATGACCACAACAAATCGTGGAGCATTTTTGACTAATGAACTAAAAAATGTTAAACCAACCAAAAGACAAGAAGGCATACATGAAGTACAAAAAGATAAATTAAATGAAAATGCAGCACCAATGACAGATAATAAAAATAAATACCACGAAGAATCAAAACAAAAACAGACTGATTTTCCAAATGAAAAAAAACCTGAACAGAATCTTGATAAAACTAATATTACTTCAGTATCGAAGTTTAACAATTTATATGTAAAGAGCAAACCAGAATCAAGAGATCCCCTGAGAAATGTTGAGCCAATTGTTGATAATGATGCTTTAAATCATGTGGAATCTACATTTTTAGGAAAACCATTTTCTAAGGTCAAACCTTTGCCACGTGATAAACCTAAAAAGAAAGTTCGTTTTTCACATTCACCACCAGAAATATTTGAGTTCGAAATAGAGCCTGGGAATAAAATGAAGAAAACTAGTTTGGCAAAAACCTTATTTGAAAACCAGTTTCCTAGGTTCTCATTAGAAAAATTGACTTTGATAAAAATTCTTAGATGGAATCCTCATTGGCTAGAGGAACAAATAGATAACAATGATCCACCACCAATATTAGGAAATAATATTCCACCATCTATTAAATTACATGCATATCAAGATCATAATAATTATCATGAGTGAGTAATAATTTTGCTCTGATTTAAATTATGTAATAGTTACAGATTTGTTTTAAATTCATAAAATATGTTTTTGCAGAACTTTTGGTGCTTTACTGCTTTTGGAAATCTGGGAATGCCTGACCATTGGCTACATGAAAACAAGACATCAAAACAATCACATTGAATTCAGAATAGAATTTATACCCTCATTTCCTTCTGAACGCACTCTTGACTTGTTCAATATTAATGTTAACAGTAAGTAGTAACTAATTTTATAAAATATAATATTTTATTGTATTCCTTTCAAGATGTAGTATATAGTAAATTTTATAGTCATATGTGTGCTTGAAAGTTATTGAAAATACTTATAATTTTGAAGTGCTAATCCGGACCAGAGTGGGAGAAATATCTAATAAACTTAAATATACTTCTAAATCACCCAAATATTGCAAAGTAGCAATATGTGCAACATTAAAGTGAAATAAATATGTTGGATTAATTATATTAATTAATTGGATTAATAATAGAATTGGAAGTGAATATTGAGATAAAATACCAAATAATCCCATATTCTAAGACTACTGTTATAAACTAAGAGAATAGTGAAGAAGCCCACACTTATGGTAACTCTACATTTAACGAGTTCTGAATATTAAAGTTTATCTTCTAATAACTGCTATTATCTAGTCTTGATTTGTCTAAAAAAAAAACAAGGCAACAAGCATATTCTTTAAAAAAAAAAATACAAATGATACAATTTTCAAATTACGTGTTTTCAGTGTCAGTACCATCTACAGAGAATCGAAATGTCCCTAGAATGGGAGAAATTATACTTGTTACATTTGGTCCAGAAAATTCAAGAAACCAAAGATTTTTCTATGTACATTCTGTAAGATGTCTTCCATCACCACCAAGTGTGTATTTAATTATTAATACTATTACTTATTCTATTTATTGTCTTAATTATGTCGTATTAATAATTTGATTCAGATAATAAAAGAGCTTATACTTTCAGCAAACAAAAATTTATTTTATAGTATCACATTACAAGCTCCCTTCAGTGGAAAAATGAAATCATTAAAACAAGGAGAATTAATAATTGGAAAAAATTTGACATATATAGGTAATGAATTGAAGTTGTTTGAGGCAATGGAACACTTAAATGAGTCTCCCCTTTGTGATCTCATATTAAAACCGGAACCTCACCATTTTCCCAAAATTGATAGGAAAATGTTTTCAAAAGATAATTCACAGGTGATTAATTTATAGCACTTTTATTTCAGGGCTTTATGTGATTATAAACTATAATAATCTATGCTTCATAGAAGGTTGCAAATTTTTTTTGTAGTCAATTAATCCAATTTTTTAAAAGTATTTTTTCATTTTCTGTATATTGAATACCTAATATTAAGTACAGTGCAGTCCAAAAACCAGCGGCCATATTGAGAGGATAGATAATACATCCGTTGATATTCACTATATCATGCCTGTCTGCTCAAAAGTATTTATATATCTATGAAAAATAACAATGTTCGTTTTTTTACCCTGACTCGATAAAGTGACTACAGTGCACCGGATGGTAAGTACAGCGTAGTCGAATAACGAAAGTGACTTTCAAAAGACGAAAATTCATTGACAGTCTCCATGTACTGACAGAAATCGGCTACAATTTATTATAAGTATGATATTGTACCTCTTTAGCTATATCAGTCGTTTTATACTTTTTTTTTCAAAATAGATCAACGATATTTTTTAAACTGACATAACTTTTTTATCTATGAACTGATGGAAGTAAAATTAAAATAAAATTTTAGTTGAGGTTTCCATAATACATTAGTGAAAATCACATTCAAATCAGTTAAGCCATTTCTGAGATTAGCCGGCACAGTCATATGTGTGTATATTGATTAATGGTTTAAAAAATGGTATAAAATAACTTCAGGTGATTTTGCTTGAATACATAGGATTTTATAATAAAAATATATGCACATTGAAACTTTTTCAGAAAAACTTTTGTTAGGAGTCTTTCTTAATGCTATAGACCGAAAACAATTATTATTACAATGTTTGTGGGTGTCTTTAATGCACGCTACGATTGAAACTGATTTATCTTATAAATTATAAAGCTGCTATTTATCCCGAAGAAGTATCCTCTACTTTTATTTATAAAACTGTAACACAGCACTAATGCCATCTATTGTCAAGTATTGCAAATCATTATTTAGTCGTCCAGGACCTTTACTATATTTAAATACATACATTACATTATATTTAATATATTTTATACTAAATTGGGTTGCGTCGCTAATAACTGATGACTGTTCTGCATGCAGTGGACACAGATGTTAAATGACAGCCAGCAACAGGCTGTGAACGCGTCCGTCTCCGCTGCCTTGGCTGATCGTCCTTCTATAAACCTGATACAAGGACCTCCGGGAACAGGTGCCTATTATTTATTTCTTGTTTACAAATATTGTATCTATAATTTTCATTACATTCTTCATTTACATTACATTCTAATAAAAATAAAACACAACCTGAAAATAGCATCTAACGTGTCTCTGCTGTACTCGTTTCTATATAGCGTGACGATGTATTATTGTTATTAAATAAAAGAGCTCTCTCGACCATCAAATGAACTCATTTCCCGATTTAATGATCATATCGAGGGGTGAATGGCAAATTGGTTTAAGCGACATTTTTGGTGATAAAGTAATATATATATATATGTTTATTCGGAATCAGCGTTTTTTACCGACTCCAAAAATAGATATTACTATATCACCAAAAAATGTCGCTTAAACCAAATAGCCTTTCACCCCTCGATATATTGTCCACTCGGGTTTTGACTAATACAACTAATTCACTGTTGTATCAGTCTAAAGTATTTATGCGTTTTGATGTAATCTATTTTCTTTTGAAAATATATTTGAACTTTGATATGTTAGGATCCTGAGGTTTTCATCATTTCTAAAGTCTGTTGCAGGTAGTTGAGTAAATTTGTTTTAAATTCAAAAATAATTTAGAAATCGCTGCTGTGTCCAAGCAAGCAAAGCCCGTTAATTTATAAAAAGTACTGAAAAATGCTATTTCAGTTTTTAGTGTCACTAATTTATTTAGAGGTATAATAATTCCATATCATATTTTACAGGAAAATCAAGCGTTATCTGTGCCATAATAATGAAATACTTAAACAATGTTGAGAATAAATCTAAGCCAAATAGACGAAAAATACTAATATGTGCTACAAGCAACACTGCTGTCGATGAATTAGTTATTAGACTACTAAATTTAAGACAAGAAATGCCCAAAGGTATGTTTTAAGAGTTTTATTTATTACAAATACTTATCAAACAATGAAATGGTATAACTGTAGCCTGTTTAAATGACATTGAGTTACAGTTGTACCATATTAGAATGTTGCAAGGATATACCTGAGATATCAATCAGTAATAATCAACTTACTTGTCGCCTAAATGATAATAAGAATCATCTACTAGAACCAAAGACTAACAGATTTGAATCTTTTTTTTTGTGTGTGCCGGTGAAAATCCTGCATAGGACCATCAGGGACCCCGGTGCGTCAAACTCCTACTGACTAAAAACCCCCGAGGTGTCGCTCTGATTGCTCTACTCGGGCCTGGGAAACCAAATTCATCCAGACGCCCAGGGACCTAAAGCCTTGTTGAGGCTACCTCTCTGGGAGGGGTAGGAGTAAGACCACCCCTCCAAAAACTCTCTCCCAGGCGGTGCGCCGGACACCGTGCACCGCCTCCCTCTCATCCGGGCACCAGACTCCCTCAAGTCTACTGCCCGGCGAATCATTAATGTATCAGTCAATGTATTTTAACGCTAAATCACGAATCTGAACGCTTTAGGGCGGCTTGCACTAACAAATTAAATCTAGTTTAGAGTTATATAAAATGCTATTTAGCGCTGATCTGTACTTATTGTCTTGCGTTAAATCAAAATCTAGTTATAACAACTCTTAAACTGAAATCATCATTAAGATGGAATCAAACCAATTCAATTAATAAGCGTTTTATACAAGCTTAAACTAGATTAATTCGTTAGTGCAAGCCGCCCTTAATATGTTTTTTTATCATTATCATCTATAATACGTTTAATCTGAGCAGACACTTCTCTTACGATATGTATGTTTAAATATAGGGGAACGTTTTCGTATGGTTCGTTTTGGACGTACGGAGGCAATGCACTCTCGTGCATTTGATGTGAGCTCGTATCAGCTGGCTGTGCGTGACGTGCGAGCGCAAACGCAGTCGCAGAACTATCGGCCAGCAATAGGCCAGGAGGTAAAAATTTATTTCTTTATTCATCTCGACAATGAATATTATTGTGAAAATTACAGCCAAAACGGAAAAAGAAGAAGTGGTTTTACGGCCATATTAACATAAAAAAACCATCATCCTTTAATATGTAGAACAGGCTTCCGAGTGCACTTTTTGATCGGTAACGCAACGATGACTCTTCTTATGTTACAGCTGTCCATAGGCCACAGTGATCGCTTATTATCAGGTGGGCTGTTCGCCCGTTTGCCTTCTCTTTTCTTCTTTTCTTATACAGGGTTACAGGTAACTAACGCAAAACCTCTTGAGGGTGACTTTGGTGTAGCAAGACTGACAACTTTTGTTTTATGACTTTTTGTAATTCAATCTTTTTTTTCCCCATACAAAAAATAAATAAATCAAATTTGCAGTTCTGACCTTCTTAACACTCTGAAAGGCGGCGCGATGCAACTGGGGCAGACGATTTCGTAGCATCAGCTGACTGAACTTTAAACATAGAGCTAACGATTGATAGAAATCCCCACTAAAAATAAAAAAATATATATTTTAGGATGTGTTAAGTTTTGGCAAAAGTCATAGAACAAAAGTTGTTAGTCTTGATGTACCTAAGTTACCTTTAAGAGGTTTGGCGTTAGTTACCAGTAACGTTTTTTTTTTTTATCTGTTTTTTTTTGGGACTTTGGATCAGGCTGACCATGTCAGTCCCATAATCACCAGTAACGTTGTATATATATATAACTTTGCTTATGATCCTTGAACGAATACCTGATCATACTCATTAAATATATTGCCATAGATTCAAGACACGAATGCTAAATCTAAAATTATTTGTAAATCTGAAAAGTGAATTGAACTATTATTCCCTTTTACACATGCAGGTGAAGCTACTATAAATAATGTGAAAAGTAGAAAAATTCCGCTCGTTCTTTAATTCGTAGATAGATAGCGTTATACTCGTATATTTCTCTTAGATTTATGTCATGATTGTAATAGTAATTAGTAACAAATATCGAACAAAGGATGGGGAGATTGGGAAGTTGCTATTCAGTACCTGTCTCCTACGACTTCATACAATTCCTGATAGTTTCGTTCGATTCCGTTGCCGCGTATTACGGTATTCTTGAAACTTTTTAAAATTAAATAAGTTCAATATTAAATTAAGATCCTTCGCTTGGAAGCCAAACTGAACATGTGGAAGTCGGCAGCGCAGGAGGCAAAAGATCCAGTTAGAGTAGCATATTGCCAGAGTCGAGTCAACGAAACTAACCAAAGAATTGCCCAGGTACGTACTTACTCAATAAAACTAAACCTTATTTAAATTTCATAGTTAGTTTAGCTTGTTACGTTTAGGATTCAGCCATTATCGCCAGGAAAGACCGCAAGTGCAACTGCTGCTGATACTGAGCATGTTTTTCTTATCGGTGATATAACAGAAAGAAAAAACAATTTTGTAATAAACAATATAATAATAATATTTACTAACAATTACACACATTGACCTAGTCCCAAATTAGGCTTGGGCTTATACTATGGGTACTAGACAAAGATATACCATACTTAAATACAATCTAAAAATCTTAAAATATATACAACCATGACTCGTGACAAATTAATCAGCTCATCACAGAAAAGTTTACCACTACCAGGACTCGAACCCAGGACCTTAGCATCGTCGGTCACTACAAACTGCGCTTTTAGGCCGTCTAAAAAAACTATTATTTACCTTTTTCGTTAGAAATGAGAAGATATGTGTTTCGATGTTTCTAGAAAATCAATAGCCAAAGGTGTAAATTGTTTTTACCTGGGCAACGCCGCATCATCACAGCTATTAATAAGCTTTTTTTTTGTTGTAAAAATGCGGCTTTTACATATATACATCTTTGCTTATATCAAAACCCATATTTTAAGGCAGTATAAGTCTATTGTTAAAGTTGTCAAATAACATAAAATGATATTAGTCATGCCAAAAGGCGCAACCCCAGAACCTTAAAATAATAACAATGCGAACGCACCTAATCGCCAACGCCACCTGGCGAACATTCTTTCATTCTACTTCTTAACGTTCTCGCATTTTAAAACAAACTTCGCATCGCATTCTTTTTAAACTTAAAAACATCGCATCGCATCCTTCTTGATTATAATCGCATTTTTAACAATTACGTCAAACTCGTAACACACACAATCCTCACAAACACCATACTCCACATATTCGCATACAAACATACATAGTGAGTGGTTGTAAAGTGCCTGGAATACCGCTGCTCGGTAAGTACTTGATTTGTCTCAAACTATCGCAATCTTCTTTATTATAAATTATCCCGCCTACGAGGGTGCATTTTGTGCAACGGCATAAGGCAAGACTTATCCCCGCCCTCGTAGATATGTTATTAAACAACAGATTATAATAATAATATATTGTCACACTATATCCCTGTCGAGGTGAGCAGAGATACATTAGTGGCAGTATTCTCTTTGTGCTTATATGTCGTGCCCAACGTGAACAGTAGCGCAGCTGATCACCTTTCTCAGGGCACTTACAGATGTGTATTAGACGCCATGCAGGTAAACAACAGATAATGTGAAGTGAAACTGTGACAAATTCTCACACGTAATGAGATTAAATATATATACATATATGTATATATACTAGCTGACCCGGCAAACGTTGCTTTGTCATATAAGTTATTTCTAGGTGATAATTGATCAGTTATCTAGCGGGATGAAAAATGATTAAAATACTAAAATGGCTATTAAAAAATAGGGGTGGGCGATAAAAGGGTAAAAAATTAGGGTTGTATGTATTTTTTAATGCCACATTATAGAAAAATAAAAACAAAAAAAAATTTAAGGATGAACAACCCTTATCACTTAGGGGTATGAAAAATAGATAGTAGCCGATTCTCAGACCTACTGAATGTGCATATAAAATTTGGTGAAAATCGCTAAAGCCGTTTCGGAGGAGTAAGGTAACTAACATTGTGACACGAGAATTTTATATGTATAGAGATATATGCCTCCTGTATAACAGTGATTACACCTTTATAGGTGCGAACAAGCGTGGATGGCAATGGTGTTGTACGCGCTGACCTGCTGCTTCAGAGCGAACGACGTATACTGGAGGGTGCAGACATTATCCTCACTACGCTTAGCAGCGCGTATAACAGCAAAATGAAAGGGTTCGTGTCTACTTTGTTGTTTCTTAGCGTGATAGAAGGCCACTAGTTACTGAGTGGCAGGGCGATTGCCTGAACTGGGTCGTGACTACAGTACACAAGTGTAAAGAACGTCGAGTGACTCGGGATGTGTACCTCCAGTTGTTCATAACCCTAAAGACTTTCAGCCGTGGCATATGAAGACCGGCATTACGACGGCAACTGTCAATGTATTGTCGATCAGGTGAGATATAGATACTTGGTCGAGTTAATATAAAAAGAAGAATAAATCGCATTTTTTTTAATTTATGGTGGTAAGACTATTGTCCGAACTGGGTCGTGACTGACGGTAAGTACAATGTAGTCCAAAAACGAAAGTGAGCATCTAAGGATGAAAATCCGTTGATAGTCTCTGTCATGTCGGCCGACATATATCTCGACTGAATGTTAGGTATATGAGTAACTGATTATAAACAAGGTGATTCCGAAACGCGGCAGCTCAAAGGGATTCACTATGACGGTCTTTACACTTGTGTACTGTGGTCACGACTCACGACCCTGTATGAGCAATCACCCTATCATCTCCAAATATTGTAGTATGCGGTTTTGTAATGCGGTAATGTAGTGGGCTGAAATGGCGTTTAGTTGGTAATGTATACATTTTACAAGTTAATTTTATATTTTGTATCTTTTAGACTAACGGGGCGCATAGACCTATGCATAATCGATGAAGCTGGTCAAGCTATAGAGCCGGAGACACTTATTCCTCTGATGCTAAACATTAAGCGGCTCACATTGGTCGGTGATCCTCAGCAATTGCCTGGATTTATATGCTCACAAGTAAGAACATCATGTCAAAATTACAAGGAAAAAATAAGAAATTATTAAGAGAGTTTTTTAATGGAGCAACGGCAGTATCAGCGCTGATGCTGTTTGGCACTGATAACTCGATTTGTGGTCGTGATGCATACTGCCACTACTTCATTATTACAGTTTGTACTACTTTAAAAATATTGGCAGTTAAACCATCAATATTAAATTTGCAAGGACAATAAGGTCTCTTCATATCATTGGCGATCATCAAACAAGTAATTGAATAAAATCAATTTTGAAAATAAACATAAATACAGCCAGCCGTACTTGTTTGCACAGCGAAATGTAAAACACAATTATGCACAAAACTCAGTCTTATATAGATGACTTTACACTTACAATAAAGATATCAGTATTTTTGATATATTTCGACTGTTAAAAAAAAATAGAATGCGAGTTTTATCATTAGTAAAGTCGAAACGGGAACAAAAGAGTACTCGCACTAAACATGTTATTTAAAATACATTAATTAGCACCGCACGCATACATTTTTTCAACGCACATAACAGTATAGAACATTCACATTGAAACACACGTGACACACAAAAATTTTGATTAGATTACCAATGTTTTTTTATGTTTACGTATCATCAATGACTTGTATTTTTTTCTGCTGTATATTTAAACCCTTTTGCTACTATTAGTGACTATAGTAAACGGCTAAATAACTAACTATACGCGATCAGTGACTATAGCCACCAGCTGAAAAACTCCAACTATATGCGATGGGTGTCTATAGCCACCGGCTGAGAAACTCCAACTATACGCGATGGGTGACTATAGCCACCGGCTGGAAAATTCCAACTATACGCGATGGGTGTCTATAGCCACCGGCTGAGAAACTCCAACTATACGCGATGGGTGACTATAGCCACCGGCTGGAAAATTCCAACTATACGCGATGGGTGACTATAGCCACCGGCTGGAAAATTCCAACTATACGCGATTGGTGACTATAGCCACCGGCTGAGAAACTCCAACTATACGCAATGGGTGACTATAGCCACCGGCTGAAAAACTCCAATTATACGCGATGGGTGGCTATATTATATTCACCCGTATTATTTTTCCTCTGAAAACGAATAAAAATGGTTTTGAATAAAACCTTTGGCTCTGAATGCTGAAGACTGCGTGTTTGACGTGCGCACTTTCAGCACGGAGTTCTGTTTCCTGCGAAACTTTTTCAGTGAGGCTTGCCGTAGCGAAACGATTGAATATCATCATTATAATTAATACATTATCTAGAACTTGAACTGTATGTAATAAATAGTATAAATGTGATGTTCAATTATACTAAATAAGTAAATATTGGTCTGGATTAATTAATATTATTAATAATAAAACAAATGGCATAAAGTACTAGCATAGTAATGCTTTAAATTTTTCTGAGGTTACTTATAATAATATTTTCCCATTGCAGCGTGCGAAGAAATTTGGCCTTGGAGAGAGTCTCTTTTCCCGTCTGACTTCGTGTATGGAAATATGGCCTGGGGAAAGTCCTGTAATACTTTTACAACAGCAATACCGAATGCATAGTGAAATCGCTGATTATCCTAATCGTGCTTTCTATGACTCAATGATACACACCGTTGACATACCTCGTCCAAAACTCAGCATACCTCCATACACGGTGGTTAGTGTATCGAGTGGAAACAAGGGACAAGGTAAATATTTTTTTATTTCTTTATGTTATTTTTATATGTAACAATAAGGAGTCATTACGTAATATATTTTCAGGGTTGAACAGGGATATTAGTGGCTATATAGCCACATATACATATAGTGAATATTCACTTAACGCTAATATGTCGTGATGAACGTGAAATTAATTAGTAAATATTGTTAATAATGTATTCATAATGCCATAAACAGGCTGAGATCTTTGTCTTGTTTACGATCAATCGAGACGGCATAACAAAATAAGAGATTTATTGATAATTTCATAGATAGTACATGAGTTGTATCTGATTCTGATTGAAAATAATTAAATTATTATTATTATCAAATAAAAGGCGAGCAGCTAATAGCTGATGTGCCTATGTCTCAGCTGGTGTTTTCAACTATGTATATTGTTTAGCACTGCTGTATATTAATACTACTGCTATGTATATTGTTAGCTTGTTTAGATGAGAGCCATCTATCCAGTCTAACTTTGAAACTATTCGTTGATGGTGTGTCAACAATAAAAGAATTCATAATGTATACAATAAAAAAATGTTTATTTTACATTTTAGGTTCTTCTGGTGCTAATGAGGTAGAAGCGTGGGCTGTTTCCCGTATAGTGGTTGCTCTGAATGATGTTTTAACAGCACTAAATCTAAACTTGGCGGTAATCACCCCTTACAACGCACATAAAGAGCTCATAAAAAAGAATCTCAAGATATTGGCCCCGTGAGTTTATAATAACAATATATAAGCAACCTTTCGTCAATGACACGTACTATTACAGTACACAGTAAAATGTCTTTGTCTTATTAGGTAACTCGTAAATGCAATGTCCGTCGCGCCGCCTGAGAGAGAGGTTTTGGAGGGGTGGGCTCTCTACTCCTACCCCTCCTGAGAGGCAGCCTCAACAAGGCTTTTCGCTCCCCAGGTGTCTGGATGAATTTGGTTTTCCAGGTCCGTGTGGAGCGATTAGATCCCTCTAATCGCAGTGTCCTCACCGCGGGGGTTTTTAGTTAGTAGGAGTCTGACACACCGGGGTCGCTGCCCTCACAGCATTGATGGTCATATGCAGGATTTTCTTCCAGGATATAAAAAAAAACATTAGATAACTCATTTCTCATAGAACAGTGTAGTACAATTTAAAGTCAAGTGTAGTGTAAGAAAATACATAAAGAAATATATCGATAAAACTAATTGGAGTTATACAAATTTCAATTTCATTTAGAGAAAATCAGGGTCAGGTTCAGGGTCTTGTAATGGGATTCCACGGACGAGAGGATAAGCCACACTTCAAACCAAAATTCATATCGATTCTGTATAAATTAAATAATATTTATGGCTTACAATCATCGTATTTCCTAAAAAGACACGATAAAGAAACCATGTAAGCCTTTAAAAAAAGAGTCAATAAGTATTTGTTGGACATACGCAGTCCCTCATCAGTATCACCTTCACCTTCCACCGGGTGTGATTGAGGTCAAGAACCTGCCTGTAAACAATAAAATACAACAATAACATTCTAAGACTGAGATTTATAGATGCAACTTTAAGTTTGCTTAAAGTTTACTAAAAAATTACAATTTATATTACTCAAAGAATGCCAAAGGATTTGGTAAGTCACCGATTTTGTCAACTTGGACTTGGATCTGCGAACACTATAGCTATACTTAAGTTCCTATTAATTATTTCGTTTTTTGTTAAAGCGAATTAATTTTTAAGAACTTTGCTGCGCAAGGTGAAATAGCGTCTTTAAATCTCAGCCTAAGAGACCAATGGTTACTGGACGCCCGGATTGGCTTTGCATTTTCAGTAGGATGACCGGCGTTGATGTGAACACAGTGGACAGCTTTCAAGGGCAGGAGAGAGATGTGGTGGTCGTGTCGATTGCACGGAGTCAAGGCGTCGGCTTCCTCACCGACACGGGACGGATGAACGTGATGTTAACGCGCGCCAAACACGCGCTCATTGTTTGTCTTAACCCGACCGCTCTACTGGTAACTCAACTAAATATTTTATCTGTCATCCTTTTAAATAATATAGGCTAATGGTGTCGGATATAATCATACTTAATTATATTACTACAGTCGAAACTGCTTACGGCGATATCGTTTAGAACAACATACCGGTTATATTGACACAACAAAAAGCCCGGCATTAAAAATAGGATTTCGTGTCTCGAAAACATCACCAGTTTATTACGACTATCGATTTTTATGACTAAACATGTGTAGTCCCTTCAATGGTGTTATAACAGATTTTCACTGTATTTTGCTTTTCTTTTTCATGTAATTACCATTATTTATCTCTTTCTCGCAATATTTTGCGTATACTACAAAAAGGTTGTCTTTGGCGTGCGAGAAAGAGAAAAATAATTGACAGTCAGATGTTTTGCAAAATACGAAACATTTGCTATGGACGCGCCATTAAAATAACGTTTATCGTCCAAATTTTTCTCTTTAATACTAGTTCGTCAAAGTACCTTAACCGTATCTGACGGAAAATACAATGAATTAAAAAAACAGCACCCGCCAAAGGACGACAATCCATTGTCACACAGTTGCCATTGTCATGCCGACCAGCGTATATTACGACAGGCCTAAAGGTATATGAATAACTGAAGGCATGCAAGAAGCTGACCCCGAAATGCGACAGGTGGAAGCAAGTCTGTCTTATTTGTTTCTTCATGTATATTTTTGCTTATTATAAGAAAAGATTGTCGGGCGCAATTGATAAGTTTTGTTCGTAATGATACTTTTTTTTACACTGGCTCGACAAAGTGACTACAGTGCACTTGATGGTAAGTACAGAGTAGTCCAAAAACGAAAGCGACCATCAAAGGACGAAAATTCATTGATATTCACCGTCGTCGTGTCAGCCCGCATATACCACGACTAAAGGTCTCAAGGTATACGAGTAACTGAGTTTATACAATCTGATCCCGAAACGCGACAGGCGAAAGCGTGTCACTAGGACAGTCTTTACACTTGTGTACTGTGGTCATTACACAGTTCGGGCAAATTGCCCTACCACCATAAAAACATATAAATACACATATACATTAGTTTTCTGTACTGCAAATGTCAAAAAACCTTTACCTTATTTGTAAGCTAAAAAAATGGAAAGTTAATAGGAAAAAAATTATAGTACTTCTATTAAACAAAGTAAAATGGTTGATAACACTTTTTTTAATTTTACAGAAAAATAACCAATGGAGAACACTAATCGAAGACGCGCAAAGAAGAAATGTTTACAAAGTGCTTCCAACAAGAGTAAGGCAATTCGCACCAAACCCGTCGCATCCGGAAGATATCCTTAAATATTTAACGAAATGAGTGCAATCGTTTGTCTCCTGCAAGTGTGTGTTTTATTCTTTTGTATTTTTAGCGCGACATATATAAATGTTTTGTATGTGGGCGCAAAATATAGCAAGAATAAGAAAAATAATTATAAATAAGTGGGTAAGAAAATAGCTCGTAGATTTTTTGCGAAACATAAAACATTTACAAGTGACAAGGCATAACAAATGATTTGTTTAGTATTTTACTAAGTATAATAAATATACACTCAGTTCCAGAAATGCTTTTAAGGTGACTAAACTAATGACACTAATGTAAAAATATTTTTCCTGTGTAAGTAACAAAGTAACACTGATGTTACTTCGACGATTGTAAAATCATTAAAATTTAAAAGGTATTTTCGTAACTGAATGTGTATGTCTGTAATGTGTTGGATTTTTTAATATCTAATAATGCTCATTTCAATATTATATTACAATCATACATTTTCGTATAGGCAAACATTTTTTATTATTTTTAGGTTTCAATTCCATGAAAGCTTTCTTGAATTATAATTTTTATTTCCTGTTTGATTTAATAGTAAACAGAAATAATTTGTTTATATTTAAAAAGTGCCGTGCAGAATTTAATAATAAAAAAATACTTCGTATGTGTACATATCCGGTATTGCATATTTTGGGAAAATTAATATTGGAATCCATAAAGTATCGCCAAATAGAATCTTTATTAACACGTTAACGCTGGGGCGAATATCTACGTTTTTCCGCGTGATGCGAGACTGCCTTATCTCGTTAACACGGAACAGTCAAGTGGGTCACGCTGGCGTGAACGTGTTAAAATCTGATATGTGCTTTTTATACGATATCCGACTATGGATATTTTGTTAGTTTGTAATCTCACTATTTCCTAACAAAGACATCTATTGGAGTTCACTTGTTAAAAATATCTGAATTTGTAGTATTTTTTTAGGTAAGCGAACTAAATTATTATTTGAATTCATATAATTTGGAATTTACATTCGAATAAAAAATTGGATTACGCTTTTTTTATGAAATAAATATGCGTATACTTGCCTTGACAGCAATATACACGTCATGTTTTCGAATTGAATCGTTTATGAATTACTTTAATTTCTCTCCTTTTATAACAAATACCCAACAAAGAAAGCAGTTGTCATCGGTATGTATTACTTATATGGATTCAAGTTAATCCTACTAATTATATTTAATTGTCGCCGTCTCAGTATAGTGTAATTATATAAACTAATCATTCATAATAATATGTGTAACAAAAATTTTATATTGTTTTTATCAAAGAGGTTTTTATAATCACTTATTTGCACACGGAAAATAATCAGTATGTTTTAAGTGAAGAAATACAAAAAAATAACATTCACACTGGCTCAGTTCACGCCTTTATAAACGCTACTGGTAGTAGCTACCGGCTACTAGTTAATCCATCTCTATAGATTAGATTTTTTCGTAATAACAGTTAAATCTGTACCCTGAACTAAGTATTGAATATGTATTTACAGCATTATCCGGTCAAAGGAACACCAGCGAACTCCTAGACAGAAATAAAAATTTGGTGCGTGACAATCACTCCAATCATACCTGGTGGCAAGTGAAGATGATGCTGATGATAAATCACGACTGCCCAACAAATGCCTATTCAATCTTTTTTAAAAGTTTCAGACAACAACATAACATAAACAGACGCAAGTAGCGTATTCCACTCCTTTGCTATACGCACTATGAAAGATTAAGCGAACTTTTTAACCGCCATGTAATGATATTCCTCATTGCGTCTACTGGGTTTGATGGTGAAAAGAAACCGGTGGAATCAGAAAATAAAGCTATTGAGCACACACTTCACAGTGCCGGCGGTAAAAGACTGCGAAGCAGGCGACTTCACT
Source organism: Automeris io (assembly GCA_036320925.1). Taxonomy (NCBI): domain Eukaryota; kingdom Metazoa; phylum Arthropoda; class Insecta; order Lepidoptera; family Saturniidae; genus Automeris; species Automeris io. Next base: position 10,382,250 of record JAUDJH010000011.1, read on the forward strand.
TGTTCGATGGAATGTATTTTTGCCACAGTTAAAAAGTCGTTTCCTATAAATCGGCGAGCCCTACGAGCGATGAAGTCTGCGACAGCGTCTTTCTTTTTTTTTAATATACGACAAGATATGGTTTGATGGCCGGGAAAGACCTTCACAACTAATCCGGGCTAGAGGGCGAACACTGAGGTGCTCAGTCGCCAAATTTATGGGTTGGGTGGCAATGCAAAATCACTTCTGTAGGTATGAACCTCGAATTGGGCCGCCAGACAAAATACGACACCTAACGGTGATCTACTAGCGTTTCGGAAACGACTACCTTGACAAGAAACGCCGAAAGACACTAAAAGGCTGTGTCGGACTGCGCCTGCGTCCGATATAAGTGCTGCGATGGTGTAAGGTATCATCTGATGTTGAAAAGAATACCTAACTTTTTAACTGCTGTTTTAGCTCTAAGCTTAATCTATCGCCCAAAATTTTGGTCCATGGTGGTGATTGTGATGGATGGTTTTGTAAATAATAACTATAGTTCGCTTCTCTTTATTCTTGAAAACTTAAAATCAATGTTTAGAATAATGTTTTATTAGTAATATTGGTCTTATAAAAAAAATACAAACGAGAACCATGAAGCAATTGTTGCATTAATCACCATTATTGGCATTTTTTTTTTATTTGGATGCTTATGTGCTTACCTTATAATCCTTCTGTTACACCAATAATATATAAACTTAAAATGTTTTTTAAGGCTATGGAAATTTTTCCTAATATTAAATAAATTTGGTTACTTTTGTTTAATTTATTATGGAACTGTTTGGGGAACTTGGGCATTATCATCTGTATACCGGAGAATTTGTAAATTAACATTATCAACACTGGTAATAAGTGGCAACATTTTTTATTTGACATTTTTAAATCCAAAAGTTCCAAAATGGCAGGCAAGACTTGGAACTCAAAAGACATTAATTTAAATACTTTCTTGTGATTTAATAAAACTGTGACGTGGTGTAACGGAATTATAGTGAATTTTGACTAAATGTTTGTTTTATCTTGGAGAACTATTGAAGCAAGTCCCGTGGAACAATTTGTTCAATTAATAAAGGTGAGTTTTGTGACCGCCCATAAAAAAGATCATTCTGCATCTTTTTAACCATATTTTATCATAGCAAAAAAATTTATGACTATGCCAATAAATGTATATAATTATATCATTTGTAAATATGATTTGAAGCTAGATAACAAAATGAGTATGTCATTGATAGATACGATAATTCGCAAATAGTATCAACTGTCACGATTTTCTTGAACGGTCAGAGACTACGCAATAATAAGTTATTATTAACCTGGTGATCAATCTTTTACATTAGTAAAATACAGTACACGATAATATATTAAGTATTTACTCTAGTCTCTATATCCACAAACGATATATTACACTCATATAATAGCACTGTTTATATCGCCGGTGAATGTACACATCGTGAAAATGAGTTGTAATAACAAGGGCGATTGTCACAATTTGTAACCATTACTAATAGAATGATAAATATTAAATGTTACATGACATAGAATTGAAAATTGACTGAGAGTGAAGTAGAAGAATTAACCAACAAAATAATTGTATCAATGTTTTCATCATTTAAAATTATTGAAGTATAACAAAACATATTGTATTTATATTGAAAATAATTTTAATGTAGTTATGTTTACAACAAATACATGTGAATTGAACTTACTGAAAACAGTTATATACACATAGTGCAAATTTTATATTTATTGAGGATATTTACATTCCATTGGAGGAAATATAGTGGAGTATACATAAACCATTTTTCTAACATTATTACTAATTGCATTTTACTTTGTCTAGACTGTGTGTGATATAAAACTGTAAAGAATATTACTATGATAAGTTATATGTCAATTAAAGTACACCTATCCCCCGATTTACACGGTAGATACGTTCCTGAAAAAAAACGTGTAAATCGAAAATTAAAAATTTTCAAGTCAAAACCGTGTAAATCGAAAAGCTTGCAGAAAATGCATAATTTTGCTATTTAACAGTTGTGATTTTTTTCAATATTTTTAGGTGTACACAGAAATAAAAATAAAATGCATTGACAGGTTAAAATATGTAATATATTACGGAAACACTGCTTTTTATTTAATTACAATACATTAAACAGAAGAACAAAAAATAAAACCAAAGGTGTTTTATTATCCTTCATCATGTGCAGCAAGTCAGCACATAAGCTCGGGATTCCCCGTTAGATGTGTACACAGCGCATGTGTTCAAACACAGTAGCATTTAGTAGAGTGCGATAAAAACAAAAAAACACTTATTTGGAAAACTGTGTAAAAGCGAAAACGTGTAAAACAAGTACTGTGTAAATGGGGGGATAGGTGTATAGTATAAATTGTACAGAGAAGCAATGACACCAAAATTAAAAATTAATATTTTTTTGTTTTTTTTTTTCTTGTCAATGACCATCAATGCAAACAATATAGGTCTATTACTATGAATCCACCTCTATATCCTACCAAAAGCCAAAGTCAAATCCTCAAGAAAAAGTATCAGTGCTTGAAAGTCACAAGAGTACAGGCAACATGATATAAGTGATTCCACATCTGCACTATATCCCCATTATCATCAGTGTAACCCTACTTACTGATGATGCTGCGGCAAGACTCATTTTTTTTGTTTTATCATGACTCAACGTAGTAACCACACCACACTTGATCCAATCGAAAAAATTACTATGACTAAACAGTATAGAAAAACTTATCAACAGTAGCAATGGTTTCACAACCTTGTACAAATCATTCTTCACTTTCTATAAATATAGGACCCAATATCATAGGACAGTGGGAACATGTTCATCGGAAGGTCATTGTAATGACACTGCAAAAATAAGAGTTAGAGAACTTCTAAGTCCTAGCCGAGATATGAGTTACTGTAAAGCTGTGACTACATAAACATATGCCCATTGTTCTTTTATAGAAGGGAGAGGGTGGAACAAGGTTAAATAACTCTTCAGAACACAGTAGAAAACACTGATTGAGGCAATATCTCTGTGCACCTGGAGCGGTTCAAAATGCTTAGTAATATTTGGACCATTCACAATGCAGTCAGTCCTCTTTTGCAATCTTTCTGTAAGCAAAAGTAAGTAGTATGCAAAACAGTCCCAGAGATGCAGACAGTATTATGCAGGGCCTGACCTAGGCCTTATACACTAGGTATATTTGAACCGTCATACTTTGTTCAGGATACCAATTCTACATATATGAGCTGGAACCAGTGATGTGCATAGGGTATTTGGACAGGGTAACCAGATTCACATAATTAATGTGAATATTATATAATGATATTAAATATTATATACTCTCATAGGGAAGATAGATGGCGTGAAAATAGAATAGATATGACAGTGACGTGCATAGGATATTTGGACAGGGTAGGCAGAATTCGTGAAATTAATTAGAATATTACATTATGATAGTAAATATTATATGGCTTTCATAGGAAAGATATATGGCATGAATATAGAATAGATATGAATATAAATGGTTCATTTTTTGTTTAACCTTAAGGGGTCGCCTTGTAAATTTTTTTTTGACATTTTTTTCTTACTAGCTCCTTTCGGAGAATGATACCCAAAGCTTTTATGTAAGTGGGAAACCTTTAAGTGATCCAAAAAATCTTTTTTTCGAGTATAGTCACGGCGCTGTTTTGTTGTTATTCGCGCGCGCTCGAATGCAGTGCAGCAAAGGTTCTTGTTCTTTTTTAAACAATTGTTACCGACCGAAAATAGTTCAAAAACACAAAATTTTAGTAACAGATGTCTCCCCTGCTCAAATTTTCAAACCTGAATGCCAGATAATTGCACAACAAGGCGTTTTGTTTATGTTAGTTAATAACAACCGTTTTTCGTTGTTTGAGTAATATTGCCAGTGTCTTTCATATGATTTATGTGCAAAAATGAATAAGAATCAGTGCTCATCCCGGAAAGGAACAAAATCTTATTCAGGAGCATCGAAAAAAAGAAGTTTCAAAAGTCGTAATGTGAAAAATCGGTACATGTGAGAGCTGGCAGCTGAGAACGTAGGCACTTCCGCGAAATAAATAAGGTTACCAATAGATAATTGTGAAATTGAATGAAACCAATTGATCAAGAATTGAGCAGTGATAAGCTGCTGACACGTTGTTTGGGCGGGTTCACTCAAAACTCGAAAGAGAGCTTTAATGCACTAGTGTGGTCTATGGCTCCAAAAACTGTTTCCAGTGGCAAGACAGTACTTGAAATTGCTGTGGATCTTGCAGTGGTCTATTTCAATTATAGATTTCATGGAATCATGCAAGTCATGAAAGAATTAAGCATAGTAATTGGACGGAATTGCTACAACTTTGGCTCCGAAGCCGACGCCACGCGTATCACGCATTTCGAGCGCTCCCTCTTTGCAGAAGCCCAAGAAGCCTGTAGAGCCTCATTGTCTTCAAGGAAGAACAAGAGCAAGAAAATATGAAATTAGAGGGTCATCTCTACGGCGCAGACATAGTAGTTTAGAGGTAAATAGAAAATTTCATTGCGATTCCAGTGCATGAAACTTTAAATATGTTTTACTGAGAACTCTGTTTTTCAAGCTGGCCGGACAACTAGCGACTACAGTTATTGACTAACTGACTCCGATTTTGGAGTTTAGCTTGATATTTACATTCTCTAGTGAACATCGTAGGATTTTTTCGTTAAATTAAAATTTGTCAATTTTATAAACGATTTCCGGCTGATGTTTTCGTTAAAAACAGTACTTCTATATTAAAGATGTCGCTATTTTTCGAAAAATTTAGTTATAATAAAAATCCTACGATGTTCACTTCATATTTATATATATTTTAAAAATCTCTCACATTTATTGTTGTAGGTGCAAAATTGCGACCGCAAGCTGTCCGGCCGAGGCGGGTATACAAAAAAAAAATATGTTTTTACAAGAGATGCTCCGCCGGTATTTAATCATCAAAAATTGAAAAAAAAAATTAAGTGCCATAAAAATTGTACAAACATATATGAAATAAAAATTTAATATATAAATCCGTTTCTCTGTAATTAACTCGATAAAATGGCCTTTTATTTCGTGCTTACAAGGTGATATTACCCCTTAATCAATTTATGCCAGACTTATTTATTGTTAGGGCATGCAATGCTTTGATGCATCAATGGAATGAACGCTACTGAGATATGAATAGGAATGTGTTCATTTTTTTGTTTAAATTAAAGCAATTTATTCCAGGTTTATTTATCGTTAGGGTATGCAATGCTTTTATGCATCTCTGGAAAGAACGCTACTGGCTGGAACATAATATATCACAAATAATAATGTGCCATAAATGTGAAAGAAGTAAAACTTTATGCATCTTTTAACACGTTCCCGCCGGCGTGTAAATCTATGTCGCGCTTCATCTGGAGGCGCGTTAATTTCGCGTGTTCAGGCTTGCACGCGCTTCTTGTTTCTTCAGTAGTACATTGAGTGCTTACCTTGCAAATTGTGTAACTCGTGTTGTTTTTATATCCTGATCAGAGATCTATGCCGGTAAAAATAACAAAAGGTGTTCAACAAATTATACAAAAATAATAAATCAATAAGTTACAAATAAAATAATATTGAATTATTTTGTTAATTTTATCGATTTTAAGTTACATTTATAATATTATAAGTTATTGAGCAAAAGTTATATTTATAATACGTTATTAAATATAACTTTTATTCAAAATAAACGTTTATATATGTACGTTAAATTATCAGTGTTTAATAGCACAATCGAATGCGAAACACCGGTAGTACACGACGCTTGATGAGGCGGTCTAGCGCGAGCCACCAGTGGTACACGCCGCCCGATAGCACAATCAAGCGCGAGCCACCGGTGGGACACGCCGCCCGATGGCACAATCAAGTGCGAGCCACCGGTGGTACACGCCGGCGTGAACGTGTTAAAGGTGTGCGTGATACCTCAGCTGTTTATATACAGCATCTGAGGCATTATCTATAATGCACTCATAGGCTACATTATTTTATAGCTTTGTATTGTGTATACCACACTCTTTTTCTACTGCAATCTTTCTTTTTTCTCATATAACAATATGTGCCTAAACGTGATGAATCCTTATAATTTTACACTAAAATCTCTTCCACTAATTGGTATGGTCAAATCGTCGTCTAATACATTTTTATCAGAATTATTTGTAAATGCTAGATAACTCTAGCTAACTTACAGAACAATGGTTACAGGGCCTACATTAATTTTCACTATTAAATATAGTCATTTTGAGGTCTTTAATTTAAAGAAGTAACTTCGTTGGACATCCTCCAGTGGGTCGGAGATGATTCAATGACGATTAAACCCATGAAAAAAGGGGCTACGTCACGCGTAGGCTCTCTGAGCGGCGTAGCGTAGATGAGGCTGTGATGCGCTGGCGCCGCTGAGCGCGCGGGCAGTAGGAGTCGTGAGTCACAACCGCCCAAAATAACCTGGGACTGGGCGCCGCCTACCGGGCGGGCGGGCGGTAGGCTCAGTGGCAGCCGCGACGCCGCCGCCTGCAGAGGAGCGGTCGAGGTGTAGCACGTGAGCCCGCACGGGACACACGGGAGGTGGCGGCGCCGGCGCGGGATGCGCCGCCATGCCGGTACGACACCGCGAACTCGGCGACGAGCTCGCACCCCCAGAGCCCAAGCGCTGCAGGCACTGCGACGGTACGGTACACTATTGTATTGCTATGCAGCGCAGGATTTTTTTTCTGGCCTTGTCATAGGGACTAGCTCGAAGTTATTACAACAATGTCTGGGTGTTGACCTAGAGATAAGAAATATTTACCGATTATAGGTTCACAAATCAAATTATTATTACGCTGGTGCATTGCTTACTCCAAAACTATCTATATTGAAATTTTCTGGTGCTTTCTTAAAGTATAACACAACAGAAACTAATTACACGGGATGGCACGTCAGTGCAGAACGTGTCACAATTCTTATCTTGCTCACGAAGATAACTAACGCTGCTTACCGCTTTCATTAACTATTTCGTCGTTCTTTTCAAAGAATAAATGCCTACGGGTTCTTTCAACATTGTAAGTATAGTATATAATTCGTTAAAAAACGAATAAAACTTTAAATGAAACTGACTCATGTGTGAAGTTTATTGAATTACTTGTATAACTTTTTAACACAGGATATTTGATTTTATATTACAATCAATATTTTATATTATAGTTCCGAGATTACTTATTTATTTTGTTTAATATACCAACGATATATACACGTAAAATTTTTAAAAACATACATTTATTCATAGATAGCATGCTATATCCTTCCAGGTATATCTAATTTTAAGCGTTTGTCTATAAATTATAAAAAGAACTTAGTTCTTAGTTACTATAAAATATGTACATTATTTTTTAATCCTTATGTGACTGTTTAAGTACTGCATAATTTTACTTATCTTCCACAATATATTAAAGACCTTTAATACAATTTATTTCAAAACTGATAGGTGGATGCTCTTTATTTAAATAATAATAAATAAGCTTACATTACATTTTTATCTCGTCTTGAAAGGTTTTGTAAATCGTTATCCTTAGCATTATTAAGTCATTATGACTGCATTAACTGCAATCTGGTTATGAAGTCTGATTATGTAGTAACGAATTATATAGTACTAGTTCTGGTGACCCGGCATAGCCCGGGTAGTAATGATAAACCCATACTAGGGAAATAATTTTCTAAAAACTTCGAATTTCATATTTTTATATTTATAACAAAAATTCTAAATGCCGGTTTTCATGGCGCTTACTTCTAATTGAAGAATTTTCAAGCAAACTTACAACCAGTATTTTAACTTCGTAACGGTGAAATATAATATATATATTTTTTTTTTAACCTCTACATAATATTATTAACTTCACTGATTTTCAAAAAACTAAGGTCGATCTGTTATAAAAGTATATTTAAATTGGTCAGCACTATAAACATCTTTAGCGTAATCCTTAGTCACAGGAGGTGGTCGTGCTTATGTTATGTATCATGCAGCTGAATCGAAAAAGGCCTATAAATAGTATTAAAACTTTTTCACACTGACTATACCTATATTAAAATGTAACATATGAGTGGAAACTAAACGTCATAATAATATAACATCATGCTTTATCTCTTTCGGGATGAGCAGAACTACATCAGTGGCTGTATCCACTTTTTCGCTTATATATGACGTTATTAACATGACCACTAGTGCAGCTGATCGCGGTTTTTATACATGTTCTATATGATTATGATCCAAAATCTTACTTAATGATAACCGTTGAAGGAAAACATCGTGAGGTAACCCGCATGGCATGTAAAAAAAGTCAGATGTAAGTGCCCTGAGGATGGTGATAAGCTACTGGTCACGTTGGTCGTGAAATATAAACGCAAAGTGGACACAATCACTTTTTTTGTTTTTACTTGGGGAAGATCCTCATAGGACCGTCCCGGCCGCGAAGGGGGTGGCAGCCGGGGTGTGCCGGACTTTTACCAGCTAAAAACCCCAAGGTAACTACTGCGAATTAGTGGGGACTGCGGGTCCTGTAATCAAATCGCCGCAGCCCCACTACGCCGCGGCTGACAGGCACAATCACGGGGGGGGGGAGATGCCGCCTCCCCCGATACCACCTAGTATACTTCGGCAGAACGTGTCACAACGCACCGCCGTCTTCTCGGGGGTTGCTGACCGGTCGCTCAGAGCCCCCACCCTGAACAGCCACAACCTCTAAGAGACACAACAACTAATATATCTCGGCTCACCTCCAAAAGGGATATAGCTTGACGATATATTATTATTATCTTAGTTAATACATTAAAATTTTATATCTATCACAATGTAGTTTATTAGCATTAATAAAAAAATATTCCATAAATTAAAATAAAATGTCTAAAACGTGCGGATTTTGATTAAGAATATGAAAGGAAGGAAACATTTTCTTTTCGACTCTAACTTTCTATATACGTAGCGTGGAACTTTGGAGTCTTGTAGCAACGACTGAATCGGTATTTCGCGACCGCGTTCCATTATTTGTCTCATATTCCTTTAGAGCAGATCGAGCATAAATGTAAGCCTGTTTGTAATAAAAAAGGAGAAAAAAAAACTGAATAATAAAACCTATTCATCTCGATGCTCTCAGAGAACAAACTGCAATAGCAAAACATTTTTTTATAATGGGAGGAAAAAAAATCAGTAATATTTCGTAACTCGTTTCCCTAGCAAAACTTTAATATTTATTTATACTTAATTAATAATACGAATTTCATTTGATTTAGAAATATATATCAAAGTCGTCAAAAAATGTCGTTTGAGCAAATAGCTTTTAATGTATTTTGACTCGATATGTATTTTGACATGTAAATGAGAAAAATGTGAAAACAGTTTTGTTAACGACAGTGTCATTTACTTTAAAACGTAGTTAGTGAGGGCCATCGATGTTTGGATTTATGCAAAATTTGTCACAGTCGAATAATTGGTTCGTCTTGTCGCGTCTGCCCGATGTCATCGTCGGACTCAGCAGCCGGTATGTTATGACAGGTGTAGCGTCATCTGCGAAGACGTGAGCCAGCCAACCACTGGGACGCCGTTTAATTAGTATAGCTTGTCGAGCCCGCATACCGAGACGGCTCGAATGAAATCATCGATCATCATTATTAGTGTCGCCAAAACACTAACTAACATAATAAAACTTGGTTCTACTGTAGCTCTAATGATATTATTGAAAATGTTGATGGTGCCCTTTTCGGTTATTAATTCATTTATATGAGACATGCTTTTTAATTCTAAACTTATATTTTTTCAATGATGAAAGATATATAAATTTCTGTATATATTAAATTATCTCAATAAAAAATCTTTAACGTAATAAGTTAGGATGCTCTTTGGTTGTCTAACGCATCTAGAACCGACTCAAAGATATTTTTGTATGTTTTTTGGCTTAAGTTTTTATCCACATATTATTCAGATTCTAAGAATATCTAGCACAGATAGCGCTTACAGATTGATGGCAAGAGTTAATTGATTAATAACTTTCGTTCCATTTAGGTTGTCCTTTAGTTCTGATGAAAATTGTCATGTTACATGAAGTTAGATGTCTTTTGCATCATTTCTAATGATAAGCATAGTCCAAAAATACGAAAACTACAACTAAGAAATAAGTATTGTTGAGAGTTGTTATCATCGGACTGACTTACCGTTATCATACTTGATAATCTCCAAGTGAATTATCTTAGACAATTTTTAACGCAAAAGCCCTACAAAAAAATCATCATTCACAAAAAAAGTGTGTCGTAGGACCCCAATACAGTAATCTCCGAAGAAAAACATTGAATTTAACAGATATCAAACAATAGTAAGTGAAACACCTTAATATATTCCCAATATTCATGATTTTTTATTGGCTCGCGAACCAATTTCACATTTCAGATCCCAGGTCTATAGTCAGTAGCGTTCTTTCCATAGATGCATGGAAGCATTGCATGCCCTGACGATAAATAAGTCTTGACTAAATTCCTGAAAGTAAAACAAAAAAAGGAACCATTTATATTAAAAATCTATTCTATATTCACGCCACCTATCTTTTCTATGAAATCCATATAATATTGACTATCATAATATAATATTCAAATTAATTACGCGAATTCTGCCTACCCTGTCCAAATACCCCTATGCACGTCTCTGTCAATAGACAATATTATTTTAATAAATTTGGTATGGAAAATTCAATAAGATTACAATAAGGCTTTGTAAGTTGATTAGAATATGATATTTTTTGTAAAGTTATAATTGAGATGGGAACCTAACGCATGTGAACTATAATAGTGCTTTTTATTAGCTAGCGTTTCTACGCTCGCTTTTCATTTATGTCCTGAAAGTTAATATAAATATCGAAATATGTATACACTTTAACTAGTTATGTTCATATTTTCAACACAAATTTTATTCTTTTAATAAGTTAAAAGTATTTTAATGAAATGGAGATTCGTAATATGCTATAAGGTATTTTTTCTACTAAACTCCCAAATGCACAATGGCTTGTGCACGCAGATCATTTTGGCTAGGTGATCTGTGCTAGTGCGGAATCGTTAAATTAAAAAAAAATGTTATCTCATATAAATTACGTCAATATTACGCGTCAACGGATCTGCTTTTGATTTACGTGCATTGTACACACGTCTGTGCATAGTTTTTGATTTAACGTCATGCATTATTGTTTATCACTTCATAAATAGGCTATGACTACAGTTTCCACGGTTTCGTTGATGGCCCTAAAATAAAATTAGTGAATTTCCATCCAAGAATTGAGTCTATTTATGCAACAGGCGTCGGCGTCTCAGTTGTAGTGTTGTAGGTCGTACCACACATGAGAACGGAATGTTTGTTTTGAAGAGTCGCAAACAAAATCATTATTGTTCTCAGAATAACTGTTTGCAAAGTACTCGGGTAAAGCAGTCCCATAATTTGAGGAAATGGCAAAGCCACCATTTCGATTCACAGCTTTTAACTTGTATAAAATTTCATTACATAATTTAATGAAATTTTAATTCGCTAGTAATTTAATATATTTATGTATCTTGAAAGGTAGAAAGGGTTTTGATTTAGCGTTGTTGCTTACGTCACTACACAAGTATTACAGATTTATGGTTTGTCTTACATTCTTACGTATATTGACATAATGATGTATGGAAGCTTTTTATTGCGTTCCAACTATTGAACGATCTTGTTGGTTTTAATGTTGTTTTGTTTGATTATATTGTAACAGTTCTTAGATACAGAACCTATTCAACAGTTTATGGGTGGTAGTTAAATATACCCGTCTCGGTTTGTCGTTACAAATAGAATTTTGGCACTGACTGTCTGTGGTTGTGTAATTCACATATAAACCACTTGTTTAATTCCAACTATCTCTTAGCTTTATTAAGTAACTGCCAATAAATTTCCAGATATATTGAATTATCAGTTAGGTAAGTGTAAATTATATTTTTTAAACAATTAAGAGCTTTATAGTTTTCAGTTTTTGTTCCATGTAGAATTTTTTTTAATATGTGTACATTCTAAAAAATGTAATTCTTCGTTTTTATTCAAGTTTTAACTTCTGAAATTTTTGATTTTATGCATTTAAGATTTTACAGTAAATTTTACGTTATTATTAATATTGCTTCTTATGTGTTTTTGACTTGAACTTTTACCTATGACGAATTCGTCTGTCCGAATTAATTTATTACTTTTTTCACTACGTGATGTTGTCTACGAAACAAACACATTTACGATGTTTTCTATGGAAAACGATATATGTGTTTTTGTGATTTATAATGTTAGACAATCTATTACATGTTAACATCACGAAAAATGTTTAAAAAAAGATGAAGATTTCTTGATTCTATTTTTTTTTCTTAAAAAGCAAATTATATGTTTATTAAAACATATACGTAATAATAAGATAAATTATTTTTCTTTAGTACGCATTGTATTTTTTTTTGTGGTAGGGCTATTGCCTGAACTGGGTCGTGACCACAGTACACAAGTATCAAGACCGTTATAGTGACTCGCTTTGACCTGTCGCGTTTCGGGATCAGCTTCTGTATATCTAGTTACTCATATACCTAGAGACCTTCAGTCGTGGTATATGTGGGACGGCAGGACGACGGAGACTATATACGGATTTTCATCCTTTGATGGTCGCTGTCGTTTTGGACTACACTTTACTTACCGTCAGGTGCATTGTAGTCACTTTGTCAAGGCAGAATTTTTTTTTTCCGATATAGTAAATGGAAATCAGTAGGTTAATACAGAAAATACTTTGTTTATCCGTTATGTATAATTTACAGATTTTTTATGTAGAGTCTATGCGTAAGAGTTATTTTCTATAACTTACGTAGTTATTATTGACATGTCGGGTTAGTAATTAGCGGAGTCGTCCTCGTTCTAAACACACCTTGACCTCGTTGAGTTATTTAACGATCCACTATTCAATTTTATACTTTTCTTTGTGAACACATCTCATAAAATTGCAGGCGGATGTTTTTCAGACAGCTAATTAATATTTACATGGAATATAATATTGCTGTTTATAATATGTTGTTTCATAACTTAGTAGTTTTACTGTGGAGATTAAACTTCCCACTTGATCCTTATTTTTGATAAAAGCGTAATTGCTATTCCAGTGTATCGTGTCGTGTCGAAAATATGTATTACTTATTCTGTATCAGTTGGATTTAAGCCCACACAGACTGAAAGGAGCTTTTATTCGCGAAGAACGAAAGTATTTATCGTTGGCAAATATGTCTCGGGGTATCTTAGGCTGAAATGTATAGACGGTATTTTCACTTTGCTTGGCAATGCTTTCAAAATATAAATTACTTTTGACGTAAAATTTAATATATAATAGGAAGTTAAGTATAGTCATAGTATTTACAGAGCCAAGTCTAACTTAATGAAATCGGTGACTTACCAAATCCTCTGAAATTCATTGAGTAATATAAATTGTAATGATTTAGTAAAGTCTAGGCAAACTTTTTTTTTTCGAACCAACTAAATGTTGACGGCCTGGAAAGGCCTTCACAACTAAACCGGGCGGGGGTGCTCAGCCGGCAATTTATAGGTTGGGTGGCAATGCAAGGGCACCCCTGTGGGTACGAACCTCGACTTGGACCGCCAGCCAAAATATACGAAATCTAACCGTGATCTACTAGCGTTTCGGAAGCGACTACTTTGACAAGAAACGCCGAAAGAAACTCAAAGCTGCGTCGGGCTGTATCAAACTTAAAGTTGCGTCTATAGATCTCAGCTTTAGGATTAAAATCGATCATGTTTATCTTAGATCCTTGGTACGACAGATAATTTTTTCCGCTGCTTTTATATTATCCGGTTCCGAAGACTCCGAAGTTAATAGCTACTTCTTGGGCGAAAGTCCATAGAGTGAGCGTGTCATAAGGTGTATTGCCAAATGCAGTTCCCATTTTATTACAAACTTATAATTTAAATACGACTCTGAAATGTACGATATGATTACTATTCGTTAGATATTAATCGAATGTGATTAATATTAGACACCTTTTCGCAAATCACACGAACCATATTATCGTTATCTGTCGACAGCATCTTGGAGTAGTGACAATCATACGCAATACGTCACTTTCAATTTTCTATTATTCAAAGTATTTTGTGATTACAAATTAATCTACCTAGCGGCCTTGGAAAAGAAAAGGATTTCTAACTAGAGGAATGATTTAAAGTACAAAAAAACACCAAATTTCTTAAACTCATAGATATTTTAATAGAATCACTGTGACACCCATTAAATATGTCCAGTAGACATATTTCGGTCAACACTAAAATAACTTACTACTAAAATCATTGCGACATGATACATTTTTCCATTTGTGCGATGGAGAATAGAATTTATCATTTCGTTATTAACTTATATCATAATTATAGTAGCTATTGTGAGTTTTATTGGACTGATCATATTAATTAAATTGTCTGTAAAATTTAAGTTATTATGGGTTGCTCTATATTTGTGTTTTTTTTTTCTGTTCCATAAACATTTATTCAGGGTCCTCCAATTCGTTAGCGTACTTTTAAAATACAATCTATCATTTAATTACGCAGAAGACGAATATGGGATTTTTCTCATTATTAGAAAACGACGAAGCACAGATAATAATTAATATCTCTATCTAATTTCTGTCATGTTCATATGAATGTTATGTTGTATTTGTTATTAATATTATGTGAATTATGTATTATTATTATATGCATTTTTAACAACAATACTACAGTTAAAAATTACATTATTAACATTTTTATAAGAACCATTAATATATCTCCTGTATTGGTAGCGGGAATAGGTAGGACGATGCATTCTTGTCGGTTTGTAATGTTATTTTCAAAGCTGCGGGCGTTAATCATTCCCAAATATATTATTAAATAGTGTTTCAGACGATGCGACATTGGGAGCCGATGCCATTTGGATTAGTCTATCAGGTGTGTGACACGCAGTCACCGATGAATTACAACTTTTGTATTTAAGCTTACGACTTTATTATAGTGAACTTTATGGTTGTTGACCTAGTTCCGTAGTCGGATAGCGACTGTAAAGAGTTCGTAAAGTTGTATTATTGAAACTTTACTGTTTTGTGGCTTTATTTACTTCGATATTTCGTTTTTACTTTCATTATACAAATTTAACACCATTGTACATCCATAGTAATTGCTATTTGAAGTCACATTTATGACTATATTTCTTGGCACATATTGATAAAGATCTTTTTAGAAGGTTTTAATAACTTTGCTCTATCCATGTGGTTATCATCAATAAGCAGCCATGTGGTTTAACATACCATATATAGTGTATCGTGCTTATATAGATACCATAAATGGTTGGTGTATATTATAGAATAGTACGTAGTATATGGACTATACTGTTTTTATTCAAAGTGCCTTCATTATTTAGAGAAAGCCAACCGGCCGGTCGGTGGTCTGCTTCGACCGCCACTGGGATAGACTGGACTCCTCATTCCATCATCATGGAATCCTCATTTTTAAACTCAGTATAAAAATGTGCGGCCTTCTATAATAACCGATAGTTGCTGTGTAGCGTAACTTTTTAATGGAACAGACTAAGGCCGACCTGCGCGATGTAGTTAGATGCGGTCATCTCTATTCAGGCTATACGAGGGCCACACTGAAAGTTTTTAGAACTGGTCATTTAAAAACGTTATATTAAAGACATTATATTAAAAAAATAAGTTTAAATTTTGAAAATAGAACTCTTTAGCAATATTATTAAGTATATATTTCATTCATTTGTCATTTGTTTTACGATTTTGCGGCAAATTGAAAATTGTCTGTGTACGTCAGCATGAATTTAAGACAAGATAATTTTCGTGCAATGATTTTTTATGACTTTCGATGTCATTTAAGTCAACAAGAAAGTTATGATAGACTCCAAGTGACCTTTCACGATGAAGCTACATCTCGTGCTGCAGTTTACAACTAGTTTAATGAATTTAAACGTGGTCGCAATAATATCACCGAAGATCTGCGTGAGGGACGGTTTTCTTACAGCGACGACTGAAGATAACATCAGTGTTGTGCGGCGTATGATAGAGACTGACAAAAAAGTGACCTATCAGCAGATTCGGACAAGCCTAGGCATCGCTTTGAGTCAAAAGCACAAAATCCTCCATGAACATTTAGCAGTTAGGAGGCTTTGTGCCCGCTGGATACCTCATAATTTGACCGAGACCCCAAAAACTTTACCGTTTTGATTGGTGCCGAGAAATGATTAAAAAATTTAACGGAGGGGATTCAAATGCTGTATTCGACATACTAACGGGTGACGCAAGCTGGATTTACTGTTATGATCCGGAAACCAAAAGACAGTCTGCGCAGTGGGTGTTTCCTTTCGAAGAGTTGCCAACTAAAGTGAAGGGAGGTTGAAGTGTTGGAAAAAAGTTGGTGGCCCCGTTCTTCGGAAGGACAGGTCATTACGGAAGAATTGTCTTAGAGGATCATAAAACGGTTAATGCAGAGTGGTACACTAACAATTGTTGGTCACTTGTCTTGGAAAAAGTTCGAGAGAACCGACCTTGCAGCAGGATCCTCCTTCATCACGTCAATGCCTCGTCGCACACCGCCAGGCAACAAATCGACTATTTGGCGACTTTAGACGTGAAATTACTAGGTCGTCCGCTGTATAGCCCCTACCTCGCACCCTGCGTTTTTTATTTATTCATGAAAATAAAGGAAAATTTCGAGGAATATGTTTTATGGACGCCGAGGAAGCAGTGGCTGCGTTTCAAAAGGCCGTCGAAGATACCCCTAAGGCCGAGTGGGCAAAGTGCTTTTCTTAGTGATTCCATCAGATGCAGCGATGTATTAATGTGAATGGACGCTATTTTGAAAAGTTATAATAAAATAAATAAGTAGCCAGTTTGCTTAGTTTTTGATTTTCTAAGAACTTTCAGTTTGTCCCTCGTAAGAGTGCATTTTGATCACCTGTGTTTTAAACACTACGGAATCCTCAATTGCATACACATCCTTAATGTTTTGAAGGGAATTAATCATGATTACAGACCAACAAAATTAAAATTACGAATACATTTTGTAATCATTAATCTTCATCATTCATTAATCTACATTATGCCCCTCTCTGATTGCAAGGTATTTAATTGATACACAAGTGCTTATTCGTTAATCTAATAGACTCGTTTTTAAATTCTTTAGTTCTTTGACGTAATGCTGAAGTAGTTTGCACCGATTTACTGATTTTGACGTCAATGGTTTAAAATGCAGTAGAAGAAACGTAAACGCTTGCTCTGTGCATTCCATGATTCATGATGTGTGAATCCGTCTATTATTACGATATTTTACAAATCAGAGGAAATTCGCACAGTGAATTCTAGCTTTTCATTCATTCAAATCATTTGAAAGTCTTCATCAAATATAGGAATGAAAATCTATGTTTTTGAAGTCCGTGCTTTGAAGATTTGTTTTGATATTATCATTTAAAAAAAACCACGAATACTCTGATGGTTTTTTCTTCTAATTTTACTCTTGTAATATACTGAACAATGGATTTAAAAGTTGTAATGGGCTGTTGTTTTTTTTTCTCTATTCACTTGTATCTAAGCAAATTTTACTTGATTCTGAGATCTGAACGTTAATTGTGCAAACGTATTCCTTTTTCGGCCTCATCTTCACCTTCTACTAAATGTGATTATGATTAATAATTTACCTGTAGAACATATCTACATAAAAAAGTTTTGAATACCGCTTATCCATATGAGATAATTTTTATCTTTTCTATGCATTTATCACTAAGAAACCCTCGTTATTTGTTCAATCTACTGATGGTAAATTTTATATTAGACTGTATATTCTCTCTTTTTTTAATACAAATCTTTATTTAAAGGATTTTTTTACTAAATCTACATAATGGCTTATGTTTTGAAATGTTTAATATTTGTTCATAAAAAAAGGTTAAAAATTAAAACATATTTTCTTACGGCTTCAACGAAAGTTAATTTATCTTATAATAGCTGTAGTGACCCGGCTTTGACCGGGAGAAATTCCTTTATTATTATTTTACCCGCATGGGAGAATGTTTAATAGATACGTTATATTACCTTTTACTTTTAACTCAAATGCTATATACCATATTTCATGTTTACTTACTACTGAAATACTTCAAAATTGACTGATTTTCCAACAAACTGTCAACCACTATTTTACCCTTTTAGCGGTGGAATATCCAAAAATCCATCCTTAGTGGGCTTTGCTGCATTGTTACATGCGAATCAGTAAGACGACATCACTAAACGTGAACGTGACGTATTTTGATAAGATAGACACTAACCAATACTAAAAAAATATTTCCTAGACGACAGGCTGGCCTATTATGGATTTAATGACTGTGGTGGTAACTTATCTGAGCAAGAGTTTCAATTATAGACACAGTAACAATTTTCCATATTATTTTAAATATGTTTTTTCTAAGTATTGGGATTATTACATACGAGTACATTGGTTGCACGAGCTGATACTATATGTACATGTAATTTCTGTGAATACTTTTCGGGAATGTTTTACATTACGTATGACCCTGGCTGTCGGCGAAAATAACCATTTTTATCCAATGTTTGTTTTCGTTTTGTTATACAATACATCTTTGAAGAATATTACATGGGCATACGTAACATGCACGGGCAATGTTTGCCTTGTTCGCATATAATTTGCTTTTTTTCTTCATTCTATATCAGTTGGTGCATGCAACATGTGCTTGTAATGTACACAACGTCGGTGTATATAGATATTCCTGGACAAATTGTTTACAATTGGATACATGGCTTTCGTATTTTTAAACTGGAGAAAATGAAATTATTTTAACTGTAAATACATAGGGATAAATATTAAAAGGGATTATAGAGGAACATATTTGTTTTGTTAATATACAATGTTTACTTTGAGAACGTTATATGTATAAATATTAAACCTATTTGATTTTATTTAGTGTATTATATAGTATACTTTATATAAAAATCGTATAAATCATGCGTATGAACTTATCTATTTTGCTAAACGTTTATACATACTATATTGAGATTTGAGATAATCCCTGAGATAATTCAGTGTTACAAACTGCTCACACGTTTTTTTCTGTTAAATCAAAATAGTTTCAATGTCATCGGCCCTAGTTCAAAACAAACTGGGAAGCTCTGGTAAAACACTAAAATAGAAAATAACTACATTTTATTATTTACCTCTAGTCTACAATAATTACGAGATTATAGAAGGCTGAAACCAAGCTGAAACCTCTAATTTGTTTATGACTTTATCATATCTATGACTAGAATATCAACTCGTTTATTGTCGTAAGTGTTGTAATTCAATTTTCAATGTGGTGAATATATACTGTTTTTATTCATACCTATAGGTTATGTATTGTTATTTTTGTGATGAAATAAGTCATTCAATAACCATTTTTATGAAGTGCACGTTTAGAAGATTAATGATGGAAAAAATATAAATTTATTCAAATACTTCCAAGTACTTTGAAATAGTCAATAAAGAAGTAAAATTAATCTACCACCGGTTCGGAAAGCAGAATTTACAGAGAAGAACCGGAGTGAAACTCTGGTAGTTGCTCTTTTAAAGATAATGAGGTACAAAGATACCATACACGAAGGAATTAATATATTTTATCATTGTTTAAATGTCATTGATAGATTAGTATCCCTTCAATTTAGTTTTATTAGTTTTTTTTTTTTAGTGGTGATAATTCTTAGATGATGATCAAAAAGAACCGTAAAAAGAATAAAGTTTTATTGAAAGTCTGCTGTTAACACAAGTGTATTGGTTAAGGCTGTGATTTAAAGACTGTACTTTGACATCGCTTAGCAAAATACTCACAAAATAAATTGGTCCTTGACAGAAAACTGAATATATAATAGAAACTTAAGTATAGAGTAAGTATTCGCAGAGCCATCGTCAATTTTGCAATATCTGGGACTTACCATATCCTTCGATATTCACGAGTAATGTACGTTGTAATGTTTGAGTGAATTCTACGCAAAGTCAAAGAATCGTCTATAAATCTCAGCCTAAGAATTATTTCTCGGTATACCCAACAGAAGTCGTAATTTATATGATAAAAATCATAATGGTTTTTAGGAAATTTCAATTTTGAAAACTTTAACCCATTTAGCTTAAATCAAAAACATTTTTTTAAATATTTTAATTACAGTACTAAGCTTATGGTGCTGCAATTAGCATGTTACTTAATCTCTCTATATATATATAAACACACATATATATATATAAACGCTTGTCCTGACTGACATACTTCGTACAGCCTAAACTACTAAAACTATAAACATGAAATTTGGATATTAGTTTCTTTGTATAGTGATTTCATACCTCGGAAAAGCGACCCTCAGGTAAAATAGGGGTAGAAAGTGTGTAAAAATCCGTCTATTTTGAAGTAAAAAATATGAAAACAGGCATTTAGATTTTTGGTAAGAGACAAAAAAATACTTGTTTCGATCTTTTTGGAAAATCAACCTACTACGGGCTAAAATGAAGAATTTTTAGCGAGAAACGCCGGGTCACTACAGATAGTGTTATCATAACATCGCTTATTTAAAAGTTTTGCTATATAAAAAGCGAGCTTATACGACGTTTCTTGTTTATCAAATTAAATGCACTCCTCCAAGTGCCGCAGGAGCTCCAGTCAACTTTACACGCGTTAATTTTATACAAATGACTCAGTCGCGAAGACCAAGCCAACTTGCGTAATATTACGCCCATTCATGGCACGCCGCGGCCAAACAAGAAATTTCGCCGTAATACATTTTATGATCTATTTTTCAATGTTGTGATTGGGTCAGGGTGCTCTTGCATACCGGAAACGCCTGCCCTGTCTAACTTGCTGATTTATTTTTAACTGTACGGTGTCAACTGAGGGCGTCATCCTTTGCAACCGAACTGAGCGCATTTGGCGCTTGTTTGAGATTATTTCACAACAGGCCTCAATGCAACCGTCGATGGAAATATAGACCATATGTGTTGGCAAAATCGTATATTACTTCATCAGGGTTAACTCCTATTAATTTTTTTGGACGTCCTACCTCTAATTAAATCAAATTATCTCTAAATTAAACACAATACGATTGAATAATCTGTTTAGCCCACAACACACACACTCATTACTGTTATTTTAGAGATATTATTAAACTTAAGTTATTTGCTTGTGCCCGTAACTATCCCGTATACCATGCTAGCAATATTGTTTTAGTTAAACTATTTAATTATTGATATGTACACGATTTAAACCTACCTCGTAGAACTCATTGTCTCTTTATTAAATATTCTTTCATAATTTTCCTTGTAGAATTTCGCATAAAATAATTATTTGATCTAAAATGAATTATAGCTAGTCAGGGATTACGTTGTTTATTAAAAACCCAGAATATTCGATACTTTTCGTTTGATGAGTCGCTGGTCGGTCAGCGAAAGTAATGTCAGTTTAGAGATTAGTGAACTTTAGTAATTCGACCCACCTTCGAATATTAACAAACCTGGTTCACAAGCATCTTCGTTTATGTAATAAACGTTTCCATATCATTTTTCCCGTTGCTTATTTTATTAGATAAATACGAGCGTGGTGAAAAAAATTTTCGATTCAGCAATTCAATAACAGTTTTTGAATCTCGCTGTGATAATTTTTCCTACTGTTTATTATGCCAGATAATAAAATTGAGTATCTATAAATCATTAATCGAGAATTTCGCATTACGTTCCTTTATTAGTTAAGTTTAAATATGTGCTGAGTGTTTTATTGAATATTATTTGTACTACGTCGCTTTTTTTTTGTACTAAAATACACAAACCGGATGAAATATAGACCACCGAAGGCAATTAAGGTCACATTAACTAACTTGGTTTCTTTTTTTTTTTTTTGGAAATTTATGAAAACTCGATAATGCGACAAGGTTTTTCAACAGCCTACATTTCAATTATGTAGAGTTTATTCTAATTTGTTAAATATTTGTAGATACAGCTGTTTAACAATTTTGTTTATTAACATGATAATTAGTCTCAACTATTTTTATAATTACTTTTGGATGTATCGGTTTCGCTTATACATTTCTATTTATCAAGTAATGTAATGTAAGCTTTATAATAGACGTTAAAGTCTCTTCGCGAAGTTTTAAATCAACGAACCGTGAATGACAAGGAACTAATGTATTTTTTACAGTTATACATTATATAGCTAGTGTGTACCTATCTTATACTTTTCACTAATAAATAATTACTCATTACAATGTATTTTGAGTAATAAGTGCAGCTATCAAAGCGTTACCGACAGTGAAATTATTACCTGTAATCAATATTTAAAAAACGTTGGTGCCAATAATAAATGGGCAAAATGTAATCAGATTAATGAAAAACGATTACGATTATATTTTGCCCATCTGTTTTATAACTCTAGAATCTTCGATTGTATACGCATTTATAACACCTTAATATTTAGAAGGGTATTAATTATGATTACAGAGTAATGAAATTAAAATTACGACTACATTTTGTATTCATTAATCTGATTATATTTTACACATCTCTGATGTCAACTGCAACATCGGCAACTCAATATTAAAAACCAACCTACAAACCAAAGCCTACAGGTATTTGTTAAATTACAGGACGAACGCCTCCAAAATTAGTCTAAAAATACAGTGTAAACTCAATGTAACGTCACTCAATTTAACGACAAACTCCCTAAAGCGTCGATATCACTCGGCTTTGGTTGGTTTAGCTTGTTTCTCATATAATGATACACTCTATATAGCATTTCACTCACTCTCAATAACGGCAATTTAATAATACAAAGTACTTTTTAAGTTGCCAAAATTAGTAAAAAATGCGCAGGTGTGTACGTTCTTTTGTCGCTATGTTATCCTAGCCCATAATCAACTCGACTATCGGCATTAGACATACCGAACTTTCTAAGAAATCCGTTCTTTTGTTTACAAATTAGGATTTGGTGAGAAAAACCGAGTATCAAGAACAATGAGATGAAGATGAAACGGATGAGCTTAAGGCTCCGCCGAGTATTAAAGAAACTCTGGAAGCAGCTAAATTATTGGAAAAGTATATTCTTTATCACCAATATGCCTCACTATCGCAAAATATGAATAAAATAATTTAAAAAATACAACAAAATCACTGGTGCAGCAAAAGACGTCAGACAAAAATAACAGACTATATTAAATAGCGATAAAATAAGAATTGCTTTTTATGTAATTACTAACACTAGTTAGTATACACTTAATAAACTAACACTAAATAAACTTTTTCTAATACAGATTTTTCTTTTCTCCATTAAACGACAACTCTCTATAACGTCAAAATATGCACAGTCCCTTGAGGGTCGTTATATAGAGTTTGCTCTGTATTTATATGAATTGTCAATTTTATTTACATAAAAGACTATGTTTATTTAATTTTTTTTTGTAGATTTTGCTTGCCATACGGTTTGTTGCCTATTTTATTTGTACACACTAATTGTGTTTTTTTCGTATTTTCAGGTAATTAACCTTCACGTTTCTTCTTTTTGACCGGTTAAATGTTTGGCAAATCTACAATAACATGGTAAGTCTAACAAATATTAAATACGTTTCATTAATCAGACGTTTGGAATAACGAACGCAAATATAAATGTTGAGTTTCGTACTTTATTATATGTCAGATTAATGAACTAGTTTAAAACTATGTGACCTTCGAATAAAACCTAAAGATGTATCTGTATGTTGATCTGTAGGGTTATTTGTCTTTAAATTATACATACACCTTTACATGGCTTATCTACTAAAATTAATAAGTCAATTGATGGCTACAATATGACGTTACAGCGTGTGCCTACTCTAAAACCAGATTATAGTGCAAGAAATCTAGATCACTACCGATTTAATTTTCAATTTACTACAATAATATGTAAACGTTGCATTCTACATTTGAACCGCAAGTAACAACTGTTAGGTATTTCTTTTATCGCGAAGCGAAATATATACGAGAAGATGTTCAGAATGTGGAGCGTTAGCTTTATTTATCCCGTCGCTAAGAGCATACAGTTCACCCACGCTTGCACTCTGGCCAAAATTTGCTTTTTTGATTCGTTTATCATTGCATAGTGCGTTTTATTAACTTTTCCTTGACGTATATAATGTTCTTATTTACGACTGGTATTGCGATGTAGCTCTCACAGGTATTGTCACATCAACATTCCATTGTTCCTTTGGAACATAATACAGAGTTGCCGGGTTGATTATAACTGAAGTAAAAGTCAATATTGGCATTTGTTAGCAGATAATTTATTAGGTCCTTACATATGAAATTGGCGTTTTGTATGGGAGGAACAAAAAGTCGAATATTTTTTAATATAATATATTTAATTAATCAAAGTATGAACCATTATTTTCTATGCACTTTTGCCATCTCATAGGTAGTTCATTGATCCCTTTACTAAAAAAACCAGTCGGACGGGAATCAATAAAATCTTTGAAGGCGATTTGGACTGCCCCATCGGAGTTGAATTTTTTCCCTTGCAAGAAGTTATCCAAATTTCGAAAAAAATGGTAATCTGTTGGAGCAAGGTCCGGGGAGTACGGAGGATGTCTTAGACTTTCCAATTGAAGCTCTTCTAATTTAGTAGCCGTCTGTTGCGCAGTGTGTGGTCTAGCGTTGTCGTGAAGCAGCAGTGGCGTGGAGCGATTGACCAGCCTAGGTTGTTTAGCCGCTAGCTTTTCCATCATGGTTTGCAATTGCTGACAATAGACATCAGCCGTAATAGTCTGTCCAGATTTGAGAAAACTGTAATGAACAATACCGGCACTAGTCCACCAAACGCTTACAAGTAACTTTTTTGGGGTTAATTTTCGCTTGGGGCAGGATTTGGCTGGCTGGCCAGGATCCAACCATTGCGCTGAGCGCTTCCGATTATCGTAAAGAACCCATTTTTCATCACGGGTAATGATTCGGTTTAAAATACCTTCATTATTGTGCCGGTTTAGTAATGTAACGCAGCAGTCGACGCGCGTTTGCCGGTTTGCTTCAGTCAATTCGTGAGGTACCCACCTTTCAAGCTTTTTAATCTTCCCAATTTGCTTCAAGTGAATTAAAACAGTTTTATCACTAACATCGCAGCCTGCAGCTAACTCGGACGTGGTTTGCGATGGATCCGCTTCCACAATAGCCTTCAACTCTTCATTATCAACTTGAGTCTCAGGCCGTCCACGGGGCTTGTTCTGCAGGTCGAAATTTCCAGAACGAAAACGTTGGAACCAAAAACGAACTGTGTTTTCTTTTGCAACACGACCGCCATACACATCATTCACCCTTCGAGATGTTTCCGCAGCACTAGTGCCACGGCGGAACTCGTACTCGTAAATAATGCGATATTTTAAGTTTTCCATTTTGTAAAATGAGTGCGCAAACAGAAAAAACCAGAAGAAAAAAACAAATTAATGACGATCATCGAAGCACAAATACATGAGTCTATAGCTGTACAAATTTGAATTTGGAATTCCTTACCAAAGAGGAGAAATTTGTGATTAAAGTGGCCAGTACGAAAAACGCCAATTTCATATGTAAGGACCTAATATTAGCGTCTCTTTATGAATACTGACTATAAGAGCTTTACATTTAAACATGATGTTACAATCTCAAACATCATTGGTTTTATAAATTTCTTCTCGGCGTCTTTTACTCTTAAGCCACTCTTTATAAAATACCATTTAGTTGGCTTGTTTGCTTATTAAATACATATTAAATTTATAATTAGGCAATAATACAATTCGAGGTTAGAGATTTTGTCTATAGTTCAAATATAATATCTCCATTTCAATAATAGTCGTGATTTTATTACATCTCATTGTTGGTCAAAATGGAAAATTTATTATATCAAAAGTGCGCAGGTAAGGTTCGATTATGGGCCATGGTCTTCTACTACATCGTTCACATTCATACAAGTAGCTTGTTTATTCACAATTCTTAATTATTATTTTGAATATTTGTTCATTATTACGCCTCAAATTTAATCTAAATTGGTTTTTTCTATTTATATGTTATGTGACTTACCGTCTGCAGCACCAAATTTCTGTAGTAACCTAACACGTTAAAAAGGTAATAATTCATCCAAGATCCGTTCCTAAAAAAAACGTTCCTGATATTTTAAATTCTTGAGTAAGGTTTGGGATATATAATGTAACCAACATTACAGCGTATTTTTTCTTATATATTTTCTTGTTTACTAAAAAATGTATGTGAAATACATACGAGTCTCTACAGTGGTTATTTTATAGACTTTTTTCAATTATTTTATTAAAAACAAATAATAATTAATATATTAAAGTAAATTCACACAAACAGTACATTGAAATTTGTCTATTAGACAAAAACAAAAGAATCACAATATAATCACTTGATAAAAAAAAGTTTACATGAGATGTTAGAAACCAGCGTAGATGCTATGATCTAATAAAATGTGTTTCTAATAATGGTATTCTATCCGATATGCATCTCGTAGAGTCTTCATTTAACGTTATTGGTATAACTTTTATTAAAATATTTGGAAATACTGATACCCATTTCTGTTATGCTCAAATAGAAGTGTTATGTTGAACTTTGACTTCTAAAGTCATTTGTAATACTTTTTTAATAATAATGTCTATTGGGTTCTATTTAACTTTATATTAGTGCGAATTATTAGCGCCTTCCAAATTAGACTAAATAAAATACCTTTTCGCTGTTTTTACATAGGTAATATAGCCGAAAATTTAATACGAGCAAGGAAAATGTTAACACATATTTCTTCAAGTAACCTGTAAATTTCTTCACACGTTAGTTTGATATCTTATGAAGAACTTAGGTAATCATCGACATATGCCCTACTTAGCGTATACGTTATCCAACACGGTTTTGTCATTGGTTTTTAAGTAACTCCGAGTGGAACGGATTAATGAGGTTTTATAAAAATTGTACATCTTTTAACGTACTCTCCTTTAGTCAAGCTTGGATTTCACTTAATAGTGAAAATTGTTATTTGTCCATGCTTTTTTGCATCCATTTAGTGGTTTTCAATCGAAATTGTTCAAGAATATATATACTTGTGTCAGACGTTGTTTCGTCGACGTTGATGTTAGGTTGGAACAACTTCAAAAGGAAAGCTAAAAAAGAGTTCAGTTGATCTCTGCAGTATTTGGAAAGCTAAATGGATCCTTTCTAATGATAAAAAAACTATTGATATTATCTTTAGTATGTAAATCTTATTTTCCAATGAGGAACTGTGGAATCGTCCAGGAATGTGGAAGAGTCCCAATCGACCAAGTTAATAGATGTTGCAAATGGATTTGTATTTGCCACATGTTCCGAAGGGACGGCGCCCACATTGACATTCCCACGTTGGCTCTATATTGGAGTACACAAGTATAAAAAGCAGTGGCTGTCTAGAAAAAAATATGGAGTCGCACTTTCCTGGTGGTGTCGAGAGCTGTTGGTAATATGTGAAATAAGCTGAAGTGTGATTCGCAGCACAGGTCAAAAGGTGATGCATTATGAACGCCTTCTCCGTCCGACATAGGCTTTACAGGATATTATTATAAAAGCTTATTTATATACGAATTAGTTTTCTTGACAAATAATATATAAATATAATATGAGTAATAACGATCGCCATCAAAATATCTTCACTATTAAAAATAATCAGATTTGCTTAGCGAGTAAAAAAACAATACGTGAAATACGTGTAGATTTTTTATAAAGAAATTTAACGATTCGGTTTTTTTTTTTGTAACTGGGCAGGCGGTATATTTTGTGGCGGCTAGTTTTTGCGTCACAAAAATAGTTTAGTCCACTACTTTGCTAAATAATAAGAAAAATATCGGGATTGGCCGTGTACGAAATGACCATCCTCATCAATCAGCTGCTTGGAACGAGTCCAAGATTTTTTCCACGTTTAGGTTTCGTAGTTTTGCCCAACAATTCAACCAGCTTCTTGTCGCCTCCTCGTGCTGTGCAATTATAAATATTATTTAAGACTTTATGTACGTGACTTACAATAACAGAATAACAGCACTCGAGAATTCAGTTGTTGCATACATACAAAGCATTAACCATAAATCTTATTAATGACTGCAGCTGTGTGTGTTTCTCATATCATAGGTAGTTACCGTTGATCATATTATCTTTAACTAAACGATTCGAAATCCAACAAACTGTAATGAAAAGCTTTGATGTCACATACATATGTTCCACTATTTTCGGGTGAACATGCCAATAGTGTCTCAAGACTATTAGCTATTAAGCAAGTGGGCGTATTTTGAACATACCATGTTATTTTTGTAGTAGTTGACGGACGCTAATGGTATTTCTGTACTTTCGTTGTCATGAAAAGTTTTCGGAGTCTCTCCGAATGAAGTGTTCACGACACCTTTACGCAATTCCTGTCTCACGCCTTACCGCTTGCCAAGACGCTACGTCATGTGCATCTGTGTAAGTGCAACCAAAGGATAATATTAGGTTTATATTTAATATTTAAACTGGAGTCATCATGAACGTCTTTAGTTATTAACTAGGTCACCGTGTGTGGCCTAATTATATAAAAACGAGTTGTGGAATAAATATTAAGTTATTTTTTAATTGCTAACATTTAGTGTAATAGCACAGAATATATAATAATATCTAATATAGAAGGAAAACTCCGCTCACCACCAATTTATCCTTTTTCGCTCTGTTGAGAACTGGTGCGTTACTCGAGTGAATGGACGATACATTTTTTTCGTCTGTTGTTTATTTTCGATAACAAAGTCATTGTAAATTGTTATATTACTGCCACAAATTAAGACTAGTAGCTCATTGTTACTAGTTTTCTTTGTGATTAATAGTTTGTTTCATTTTTGTATGGCCACTGCTTAATAGGATTATTTAGTTCTTAATTTTACTTTACTATGTCCTACTAAGCTTTACCAGATAATACGTGTGCAAATTGGTATTTTATATCGCAGTATGCAAATTTTTTAAATGAAAGCCGCGTTGATTAGTCAGAGTAAGGGAAATTACCTAGACATGTAACGAACTTGTTATCCATCTGCATCCGAGACATCGTTTAACGATATTGTGATTTAAATTTTAGTATGGAGCAATACACTCCTATATAGATTTAGACTGCAGTATTATTTTTAGCTCTGTTATGCGACTACTATCTTTTCCAATCTTGGATCGTTATTGTAAATACAATGTAATTGGTTTTTAATAAATATGGCTGTTGCCAACCCAGGTATTCACACAATGACACAATTTTCTATGGACACGAAGTGTCAAAATATTATATTTGTCCGAATTTTGATCTGACAAATCAATACATTTTCGCCAGTCCCAATGTGGTTATAATAATGTTAATAATTAATATTTGATGCGAAAGACAAGTACCATCTTTTTGACATGTTTGACATATTTTCAGCTCATATGCCCTTTCCAGTCACAAATTTTAGAAAGATAGCTAAATCATAAAATTCATTTATGTAAATTGTCTATTTGAATTTTTAGCACGTATTTTTATTAAATGACGAAAAATGTTAGTATACTGTGATAATAATTTACTGATTAGGGATTCGTTTTCTCACCGAGAGTTCATGGGCTTTGAAACTCTTACAAATCAGTTAAATTACACCTATTTGAAAAAAAAAGCACTTCTCTGGTTAGAACTTGACTGGACGAAATATATTATAATTTTTTGAGACTCAAAACATTTGAGTTTTTTAATCTTAGTAATAACTATGTACATAAAATATCTTTGAGTGGATATCTATCTTTTTTATTATTTGACAATTAAAATGGCTTTGAATAGTGACTCTGGTTTTCTTGTTTGTTAAATGTCGTCAAAGAGGGACGTTGAACTTTTGCTCCTTATTTAGCGTATAACAGCGTAGATGAACGGCTCAACCAGGGCACGCGTCTCTCTCTGCGAATTGAGTACGAATGATTACTTCCGCAAACTGTGGCAACTCTAACTTTTATATATTTAATAGTATAATAAATAAATAATTATGATAAAAAAAAAACAACATTCTTGCCAGTCTAAAATATTTTACAAGTAACTTCTTTCGCACCTCCTGCATTTCTGTTATTTAAACTTGCACAGAAAAAAAGGAATTGTTAAACCAAGAAAGCCAAGTTTCTTGAAATATTTAGTAAATCCAATAAAATATTACTTAACTTAAAAAAATATGTTTTACATTCAAATACAGCAAATTTTAATTCAAGACGTGTTTTTTCTCAGAATTTATACTAAAAACAAGAGAAAACTGCTTACTTTAAGAAACATTTACTTTCGGTTTAGACTATAATATTGTTTTATTATGAGCATTTAAATTTCTTCGTCACAGAGAATATTTATTTCTTTTAAGAAAAAAATTACTCATTTATAGAATGCGACGGTTTTCTTGACTTAAGAACTTTAATATTTCTACATCAAGAAAATATTTCTTTAAACCAAATTGAACGGTATTTTGGAATTGATTTCAAGTAAATATTTTCTTAAACCTAAACCAAAAAACTAAGATTATTGTATGATTAATCCAAGTAAACGAACTTTTTTACTAGATTATTATTAATTCTTCACATTGCTTGAGCAAGTCGAAACCTGTAATTGGCCGGGTGGCCAGAATATTACTTTTGTATCATTTGGCGTAACTTTTGACCATGCCATCATTTAGTTAATAGATTATTTATAAATTATAGTTATTATGAATCAAATTGTTTTCTAGTTAATTAATGAAATTTAAATCATTTAACTTTTTATTTGACATTTATTAATATCTAACCTTATTTGGAGCTGTAAGTAAACATATATATTTGGATAATGTAATAGCATTTGTTTGAGAGTAAAAATTTATAAAGAATATTCTTGATTTATGTGATCATAAAGTTAAACTTTTAGCAGGCTCGTGTAACGTTTGCTCATCCAGCACTGGCAACACTGGCTAATGAGCACTCCCTGGAGTAAGTACGTTTTTTTTGCTTCCAAATAATTTTAGTTATTAGTTTAATGCAAACAGTAAAATAATAAGAAACCTTAGTAATTTAGTGTGTGTTTTACAATATTACAGATTATATCATATAGTTCACTCCATAACTAACATGTATCAAGTGTGGAGTGTTCAACAAGATAATATACATTGGTAAGCAAGATTACTTACTAGCTAAATTAGACTATTTATCTTGGATTTATTTAATTTGAAAACAAATAGCAACAATTGACCTATGTTAGTGTATATATAAATATATCCTGTCTAATTTATACTATTTATTTCTTTTTAGTAAGACTGGCAGCACAAAAAGAAATATTAGGTCGCTTGGTACCTCCACCAGGCAGACTTAGCAAGAATATTAGATTTACAATTCAGCAATCAATAGACTCCATTTTTATTCTAGCTAAAGTAAGTTGCAATTTTATTACACTACATTACTTGTGTGTGAGAAAAGTGAGAATCCATAAAGAATGGTTGTCCAGAATTTATTTTAATTTACAGACTGCAGTTGACATGGATGCAATAATTGCAGAAAAAAAAAAGAAAAGCTTGCGCTAATCAATTGACAGTTCAACCATATATTATACTACAAGGCATTTTGTTATCATATTCAACACCCTTACTTCTAATTGATAATGTAAGATATAAATTCCAAAGTATCAAGAAGGCCTTTGATATTTTGTTGAAATCATATCACGTCCTTGACGCACGGTATCCAAGAGCAGGTGACTACTTGTATCTAATTATTCAAAGGTGTGTTTATAAGATACAGACAACATATGATAATAAGTGACATTGTGGATCATTAAATACATAATGTTTTGTTTAGAAACTATAAATATTTGTTCCTGTTTAAGATTTTGAGAATATATTCCCAACATATTAATAGGGTACACTTAATACGTAATTACAAAATGAATATTTTTAATATTGATTTGAATTGTAAATATTGTTCTGCAAAATTTACAAATTATAAATATTTTATTTTTCATTTAGAAACTGCACACAAAATAAGTGACTATTATGTTTGCCCCCTGCTAAACTGTGGCAGAACTTATAATTAAAAAAATCGTTTTAAACAACATTTGACATTATGTCATAATTCAAATCATTATTTAAAAAAGACGTACACTAATCTTCTACGTAAATGCCCAGTAGAAACTTCTACTTCATCATGTGTTATATCATTATGAAATTCTAATAAAATTAAAAATGACTGTGGCCACTATAATCCAGACGATAAAAAAAGAATGTAAATAATAGTAAAAATGATTTTGAACAAACTGTGCAATCTTTTATAGAAGTATTTTTGTGTCATCTTTATAATATAGTTAATTTACCTAGAATATTAATTCAAAATTTGTTGAATTGATAAAAAAAATAATTATCGAGATAGCTTCAAATATTTGTGATATTCTAAATACGTTGCTTACACCATATTCTAAACTCAACACAAATGTAGTTTCTCAAATTTATAAACTTAGTTTAGAAACATTTGTAAAAGTTGATTTTTAATGTTTAGTTAGTAAGATGGCCTTAAACTTATTTATATTTTGTAAAAGGTGATTAATGATAAAAAGTGTTTCTTGAATATATTATAAGACATAGTTTATAAGATGCCTTTATTGTTAATTTTTATTTTATAATTGATTTGTTATTTCTTAAATAAATGCAAACTTAAACTGGTGGTTTCATTCTTGTAATGAGGGTATATCTTCTGCTAGTTCAATTATAAATGTGTCAGGATGTTGCTCTTAAATGCGCATTGTTGTCCATAGGGTAATCGTTTTGTCTGGTCTAATTATGTGATAATCTTGTGTAGAAATGTATTCCATCTTCATTTAAATGTATCTCTGCGTACCACATTCAGTATGTAAAGCTACATATTTCTTGAACGCTATGTCAATAATTTGAGAGT
The DNA here is from genome assembly GCA_036320925.1 of Automeris io. Taxonomy (NCBI): domain Eukaryota; kingdom Metazoa; phylum Arthropoda; class Insecta; order Lepidoptera; family Saturniidae; genus Automeris; species Automeris io. The sequence goes on from JAUDJH010000011.1 coordinate 10,415,305, forward strand.
CCGCAAATCACAAATTATTAACATAGTGTTCAAGAAATTTGTAACGTTACATACTGGCTGCGGTACGCAGACATACATTTAAATGAAGATGGAATACATTTCTACACAAGATTATCACATAATTAGACCAAGACAAGACGATTACTTTATGGAAAACAATATTCACTTAAAATGAGATCCTATAATCTCAAATCAAAACAATAATTATCTAAAGTTGAGAAAATAATTTATTAGCACGTCGAGCACAGATATTTTAATTTAAGAATAAAAAATCTTGTTCTAAAGTCATCCTATTTTCAACCTAATAACAAATTTCTTTGAAACTAGTAATTAATTTTTATTTCAAAATTGTGTAAACTCAACACAAGATTTTTTATTCTTAGATGAAGAACATATATTATTACATTAAGTAAATCTGAATAATCAAGACAGTCACGATTCTTGGATTAACGTATTGTATATTTTCAAAGGGAATTGTTTTTTTCTTGAGTTGAAAATATATATCTCGTTCTAAGAAAATATAATTAAGAAAATATCGATCTAATATCAACAAAATATTTTTTTACGTCTATAGGGAGAGTGCCATTTTCTTGGATTAAAACAATTTGCTTTGCCTTAAGGAAATTTGCTTTGTTTTAAAAAATCTTTTTTTCCGTGTGGACAGAGAAATATGAAATAATTCTTATTACAATAATAATAATATTTTAGAGTGTTTGTGGTGGCCTAGTAGATATGAGACAGGTAATCATGCGCGGCGAGGCGAATGGTCGTCGATTCAAATCCCGGCACGTATATCTGGGTTTTCCAGATTAAGTACATATTTAGGCACCACTAGCTTATCAGTGAAGATAAGCATCGTGAGGAAATCCTTATGGTATCTAGTAGATATGTCAGGTGTGTGCCCAGAGAACAACGATCAGCTGCGCTACTGGTCACATTGGGTACGACAAATAAGCGCAAAGTCGATACAATCACTAATCATTCAGCTCTGTTCATTTCGTAAGGGTTATAGTATTACGAAATATTTAATTATTCCTTACGGGGTAAGTAAAAATACATTTCGTTGTATCCGTTTTAATTAATTTACGTCGTACTCAATATGAGCAATAGTGCAGCTAAGCGCCCTTTAGGGCGTTACACAGTGCACAAAGTTTCTATTGTCAATTTGTTAATAGGCGTGTCTCTCACGTATTCCTTCACCGATAAACATGTAGTCTTAAATAAGTACGTAATCAGGAAAACCTTGTGGACATACACGGGATTAGAACTCAACCATTTTAATCTTTCACGGGCGCAAGCTCTGAACCAACTTAGAATTGAACGAATTCACATTGCGCCTATCATAATGTCGCGAAAGTCGCGACTTCATCGCATCAAGCGCAGTCCATGCCGTTTAGATGCGGTTCAGAAATAAACCACGGAAGCGTCCGACCGACCCGTTTGGTATTTGTTCAACGCTGACCTAAAACAGTGTTCGCTATGCTTGGTTGTTATTCGCGTGGCCGACTACCCCGCTGGTAATATTGTCAGAACTATATTGCCGACCGCTTATTGCTTTCGATGTATTTTATCGTCTAAATTTGAACATAATTGAAGTTTCGAGGCACTAGGTCACCGCAAAAATTACCGGAGAAAATGAATAAGGTTAATAGTAAAATTTTATAATCACAGTTTAACATAACTAAGGCCCTCCACATATGACATACTTTTTGATCTATCAACAGTTTATCGGGTGGTCTAACTTTTAATTAGCATAAAATCATATAGTAGTAGTATAGTAGCCCTTATTGACGTCAAGATCTTACGATAGTGTTTTTAACCCATTGACAGCCAGCTATGAGATATCTCGTATTAAGCGTGTGTATCAAAACTGCCAGCTACGAGATATCTCGTAATGCGTGCTGCAATTTTAGATTAATTACAAATGACCATTTCAGCTAAAAGTATTTTAAAATATTCATATTTTTTTCAATAAAAATTACCGTCAATACTATTACAATATTATATCAGTAACTTAATATAATTATATTTTGTAAACTTTCATCCATTCTTCAAAATAAAACCTTGGCACCCAGGGCAAGAGGCTCTAAATATGTCTGGCAGGCAATGGGTTAATATTCGCTTTTATACAAATAAAATACATTAAGTGTTCAATAGATTGCTTAATGAAAAAGTATTTTTTTTACCACTACTTATTCTTCAATATTGCTGCAGTGATACCAGTGATAAGTTCATAATTCTAGGATGAGCCAGCAACTGCCAAGAGGTAAAAATCAATCGAACTGGTTTGTAACATCGAAGGGAATACTCATGTTTAGTACTCGTAACAACCGGTCATGTTTTCGAGATACGAAGTCCTATTTTAATTAGCGGGACCTTTGCTCTGGGTCAATAAAACCGGTATGTTTGTCTAAACGATGTCGCCATACACGGTTTGACTGTATATATATTGTTAGGTCGTACCTCTGTAGAGGCATCGTCACACGGCACATTGCCAAAGCTTGCAGAGCCGCAACACACGTGTAATATGACGGCTGAACGGGGGGTCGTCCATCCGTCACGTGCTCATCACAGCCTACAAACATTAAACGTATTACTTCTATGTTAGTCATTAAAATTTACTGAGTTGATATAAGGATTTATTTTTGAATTAATGCTTTAAAGCTTTTTTTAAACTAAGTATGCCCTACGATAATGAAATGAAATATAACTTTATTCAAATAGACGCCAAGAAACTTTGGTAGTTTTTCTTTTTAACATAATGAGTTACAACTATATATTGTACGCAAAGGAAGAATATCCTGTAAAGAAAAAATATTGCAACATTACGATCTCGTATTCTTATCAATTTAACATTAATTGAAAAAATGATGGTTTTATATGTCAATGTATTTTAGTGCGAATTGCAACAAAGTTTATCAACAAAGTGACTAGCGCGCCTGATGAAAAATACCAGTGTAGTCCAAGAAAGGCAACGGACTACCAAGGGATGAGAATGAATTAAAAGTATCTGTAGTCATCGATATATGACCCGACAGAAGGTCTCTAGGTATATGAACAGCTGGATACGTACGTAGACAACCTGATCCCAAAATGCGACATGATCGCGATAACAACATTTTCTAATACCTGTCGGTCGTAGCCGTTCTTCTATAGTTGTGGATAATATTAGGTCCTTACATATGAAATTGGCGTTTTTCGTACTGGCCACTTTAATCACAAATTTCTCCTCTTTGGTAAGGAATTCCAAATTCAAATTTGTACAGCTATAGACTCATGTATTTGTGCTTCGATGATCGTCATTCATTTGTTTTTTTCTTCTGTTTTTTTCTGTTTGCGTCACTCATTTTACAAAATGGAAAACTTAAAATATCGCATTATTTACGAGTACGAGTTCCGCCGTGGCACTAGTGCTGCGGAAACAACTCGAAGGGTGAATGATGTGTATGGCGGTCGTGTTGCAAAAGAAAACACAGTTCGTTTTTGGTTCCAACGTTTTCGTTCTGGAAATTTCGACCTGCAGAACAAGTCCCGTGGACGGCCTGAGACTCAAGTTGATAATGAAGAGTTGAAGGCTATTGTGGAAGCGGATCCATCGCAAACCACGTCCGAGTTAGCTGCAGGCTGCGATGTTAGTGATAAAACTGTTTTAATTCACTTGTAGCAAATTGGGAAGATTAAAAAGCCTGAAAGGTGGGTACCTCACGAATTGACTGAAGCAAACCGGCAAACGCGCGTCGTCTGCTGCGTTACATTACTAAACCGGCACAATAATGAAGGTATTTTAAACCGAATCATTACCTGTGATGAAAAATGGGTTCTTTACGATAATCGGAAGCGCTCAGCGCAATGGTTGGATCCTGGCCAGCCAGCCAAATCCTGCCCCAAGCGAAAATTAACCCCAAAAAAGTTACTTGTAAGCGTTTGGTGGACTAGTGCCGGTATTGTTCATTACAGTTTTCTCAAATCTGGCCAGACTATTACGGCTGATGTCTATTGTCAGCAATTGCAAACCATGATGGAAAAGCTAGCGGCTAAACAACCTAGGCTGGTCAATCGCTCCACGCCACTGCTGCTTCACGACAACGCTAGACCACACACTGCGCAACAGACGGCTACTAAATTAGAAGAGCTTCAATTGGAAAGTCTAAGACATCCTCCGTACTCCCCGGACCTTGCTCCAACAGATTACCATTTTTTTCGAAATTTGGATAACTTCTTGCAAGGGAAAAAATTCAACTCCGATGGGGCAGTCCAAATCGCCTTCAAAGATTTTATTGATTCCCGTCCGACTGGTTTTTTTAGTAAAGGGATCAATGAACTACCTATGAGATGGCAAAAGTGCATAGAAAATAATGGTTCATACTTTGATTAATTAAATATATTATATTAAAAAATATTCGACTTTTTGTTCCTCCCATACAAAACGCCAATTTCATATGTAAGGACCTAATATAAGCAGTTTATAGTGCAATAGCGTAATTGTCGGAGCTATTGTAAAAATATGTTTGTTTGTATACACAGTTAAGTATACTTGGAAGCGTTATAATGCCTTGGTCTTAAATTATTTTGTCATGTTGCCTGACAAACATATAAATCGAAGTATGTTTCAGAATGTGAATTATTGGAAACGGTAAAACGAATTGCTTGGCAAAAGCATTTGTTTATAAAGAACATAAAATTTGCTCTCTATCAGTTTCCGATCATAGTTAAAACACGGCTTAAAATCGAATATAAACCTTTGGAATGCTGCGGCGGTGTTTGGATTCTTCATCCAGCTATCGTATATTTAAAAATAAATGATACATTTGAAATAGTTTCATTTATAATTCGATGTTATGTAATAGATTATTTTACTTACATCAACTTTACACTTGGATATTGTTCCCTACGTGCCTAGTTACACAATAATACAAATATATTTTCTCTGAAAGGGACAAATTGTGATATTATAGTCTTATTATAAGAGCTACTACGCACACGATGTACAACAAACAGCTTATTTAAAAAGTATTTAAAAAGATTATACCGCTGGGGTATCGAAATGCGTGCACGCTCCTACCACTAGTCTCGTGAACCGCAAATGCGATACGCGTGCGGTGCACAAACGCACCGTGTGCCCTACAAAGAATAATTCGTATGTATATTAAAACAACGGAGCGACACAGATCCGGCGTTGCTGCGCTGCTGCAGGGCATCGTGTGTCCCGACTGTAATTTAACATATATTTAACTTTGCGCTTATTTCAATTTATTTTGATTTCAAATTCAAAAATATTCTTTAATTTCGTTATTATTTTAAATTGATTTTAAAATCTCTAATTTGATTTAAATTTGATTGTAAATTTGAAGTGTTTCACAACAGCAGTAGGATGCTTACAGCCATAATTACTTCGTAATCGATGATATTGAGTTCGAGAACAAATATACAAAGGCCTCATCGATAAAGTAGCACCAGCACTAATGATGCTCAGCGGCAATCAAAATTACTGATTTCTATTTCGATCAATCAGGAGCTATGCGCGACAGCACGCGCTGCTTTTCAAAATACACTCCATACAAATCTACACAAACCAATCATATTGCATGCTGCCAATCAGCGTTGGTGCTGCTACTGCTTTCTTTAACTTACAGCCTATGGTATTGTTAAATTCCAACCAAAAGTGATCATATTGATTCTAAGTGATGCCTAGATAAATATAAACTACACTGTGAAAATAGTATAGATAATAATAGTTACATATCTGTAATGGATGACATTTGGCACTTTCACCCAGATATCAGCAGCGTTGCGGCAGAGGGTCGTAATTGCCAGGGGAAAGTTATTTCCTACCGTCTCCGTGAGACAATTCAACAAGTGTTACAGTTAATTGTCTCATGCGATTTCCGTTCCGTTGCCAATTACTATAAATCCGAGATTAATCAGTCGTGCTCTTGTCTCGGTCACGTAACCGTCGTCGAACGTCTCCAAGGTTGTGGTGTTCACTTGTTCGGGTCACAGTGAAAATAAAAACATATGTTTAGTTTGCAGTAACAACTGACAAGGTGCTTATTATATTTATTGTAAAGTATATGCAAGATGTATCTTTATATAGTTTTTCAAATGAAAAGTATGATTTTTAATATAGTTCAGGTATCTTTTTTGATCTGATTAATTATATCAGCCAGGGAGGCCTTGCACGTTCCCCGCACATGAGAAGGCGAGCACTTAGGTTGAGATATAGAATAGGCGGTACTTTGATTTTGTTTAGATTTTACTCAAACATTACAGATTATATTATTAAATTAATATTGAATTGTATGGTAAGTTACTGATTTTCTCAATATGGATTTATCTCTGTGAATACTTAGGCAATCCCTAAGTTGCTGTTATATATTCAGTTTTTTTTGTCAAAGAAGAACTTATTTCCTGAACAAAGTCGTAAGCAAACTCAGAGTAGCGTCTATATATCTCAGCCTTATAGATTTTATCTAACGAATTTTTTGATTTAAGAGGCAATCTACGGGCATTCATGTGGATATTGATCATAACTTGGAAGGCTACTGGGAGAAAAGCATTTTAGAAGATTAGTCTTAAAATTTATATTAACAATAATTTAGATTAAATCTTTAGGCAGATCAGATCAGTTAATGTAGTGGCTTTTGAATTATGAATACTCTTTTACGAGCAAAAGTAACTTTTATCTTCTTTTATTGGTTTTAAAATATTGTTTTTGATTCAATTTTTGAAATACTTTATCAGGTTTTATACGCGATAAACTAAAATCAACTCTATAGAATTTACAGTTTGTTTGTGAACTCTTTGTGACCAATTCAAAACGTTAAGCCAATATTAACCCTTCCGTTACTGCAGTCCATTCCGCCGAAGTGATGCTACTGAACCGGGCAGCACGCCGCGTGGTGTGCACATTGCATGATGGCAAGTTGATGTTAGAATTTTCTCATTTAAGTGTATATTTAAAGATTTTGCTGGTATAGTAAATACAAATTTAAATTACGATAATTCTTAGTCATTTATTATTCACTTTTCTATAAAATGAATGCCGGCTAAAGCCGGCGCTGGTGTACACGGGGCGTTTTGTGACTGCCGTCTAAAGCCGGCAGTGGTAACTAAAGGGTTAAGTGTTGTTATCCCGTATTAAACTAAATGAAATATTCATAATACAATTGATTTGTACCTGTTTCTTTGTATGGCTATGACATGTTTTCGTTACATCTGTTGAACACAGTAGCAGCTGTTACAACAACAATTTACCAGGGTCACAGTGCTTTTATCATTCGAAGGAATAGAACATTGACGCGGTTATTTTAATCCTAAGAACCTGTGCCAGAGTATAAAACGAGTTTAGTACCTACTTAGTCACTTATTAAAAATATAAAGTATATATAAACTGTTCTTGGACGAACCAAAATATATTTAATAATTTATGTGCACAGATTTGCGTCACTACACAGTTTTCGCCAGAATATGTAAAACTTTTTCTTTTTGTGTAATCTATATAATATATTTACATAATATATTATATAGATTACATCCTGTAAGTACTTATTAGGCAAGTATTTATATTGAAAGGTAATAAATTAAAATTTTAACAAACGTTTTGGAAAGGTACAGGATATTTATGATTGCGCGATACAAGCTACTAGTTTGCACTTATTTTTATAAAAGTTATACGTTAATACTGATTAAAAAACAGTCAAATCTATAAGCGTATATTAATCGTAAAAAATATATCAATTTAGATGATACAATTTGGCGCATGACTTAGTAGCAGGCAGGTAATATAATTTTGAGAGAAATTTTATTAGCATCTGTAGAAATGTTTATTATGCCTACGGTACAACTAAAATGTCTCTGATAATGCTTATTGCATAACAACCGTTTTATTTTTCGTGCTGGTTGACTTTTATTTAGATTTATCGTTGTGAATTCGCATAGTTGGCATTAGATCTCTGTATAGAGTGAGACCAGTATATAATACAGATAATTTCCGTAGATATTTTCGTTCGTTTAAAGCTATGTAGAAATATTTTAAAGGAAAATTTTCATTAAACTACGTTACAAATCAACTGCCACAGTTTAAGATATGTAAGATATGAGAATTGGCGATCAGCTGTGCTACATTTCGCGTTGGGCACGTCGCAGAAACGCAAAGTGAATACAGCCACTATTATATCTAATTGAATTATTGTATTAATATGGAAGTAGTTTCCCTAAGTATACCTATGCTTTTTTTGCCCAAACAAACAGACCTAAGCATGGTCCATGTACCAAATTCAGTGCGACATGTGTGAAATTTAATTCATATACCTCCGGAACATGAGTTCGGCCTACTATAAAACTTTGAATATATAATTAGTACATGTTAAGCTGTTTTTATGATATAAAAAAAAATTGAAAAGCTTACTTCCGGTTTTGTACAGGAAAACAAATGATTTATCAAATGTACTTTTATAATAAAAAAGAACAGCTTTCTGTCTAATTCAATACGTTTTTTTTTGTTTATTAGATAAATTGCTTCCAGTCTGGAATTTGATTACATCACTACTTACCAGAGTCATAATTTGAGAACTAAACCTCATACAAATAAAAAAAAATACACGATCACTTGCATACACCCTAGAAATACAACTAGTACAAACAAGTCAAATATAAACGAATTTCAGAATCTCATTCTTTTTGCTGTCCTTTTCTCGTGGAATGCTCCTCATATCAGTTTGTTCCTTACTATTTTGTGGGAAACATTTGGACCACTCTGATTCTGAAGCCTTGATATATAAATTATTGCCATATGAACATCTGCATATTAACCACTTTGTATGTTAAGTCTTTTTTATTATTCATAAAGTTTCATAAAAATTCATAGTTGTGACCTAATCTAAATTGTTCACTATATCTGCGTGCGACCTTCTGCGTTTGTGCATTAAACTAAGAATGGTATTACGCTCCAGGCTGTAAGCTAAAGCAGGTGTAATGGTTCAATGCGGGTCAATTTCGAGCGTAACCGTGCCGTAACACTAGTTATGTCAAGGCTCCATACATTGGCCCATACAATTTAGTTTTGTTACGTTAAGCGATTTTGTGGACGAAACGAAAAAAATGTGTTTGTATGATGTTCTGTTGCATCTATTTATATCATGTTTACTGTGTTACTACTTGTTTTATTCTTGAAACACAGGTATTGGTCAATTCGCCGGGTGCCGAGGAAGATGGCTCAGCCTTGCCCTTGGCACTCGGCAGGCGGGAAAAGAAACACTCCGCAGATTTTAGTCGGTGCAAGTCCGGCATACCGGAGGGCAGCTCTCACAGCCCCCTGAAGGTCCGTTAGGGATTACCCCGGGTTACAAAAAAAAAGGTATTGGTCAATTGAGATCGAAACTATCCATGATGCACCAAGAGTGTTTTAGAAATTCATAGAACTTAAAAATCCACATGAGATAGTTCCAGTTATATTAATGCCATTCCAATGTTAAGATGTTTATTTTCTGATCCGTTTATTTTCATCAAACTATAATACGAGGTGATCGTGCGAATACAACATAGTTAACCGGGCTAGGTGTAAACGCGCTAGTTCTATTTGGCATGGTGAACTCTTGTGTGCATATTTTCGTGGTACAATGTTGTTGTGTTGCCATTTATGTGGGCGCCGATTGTGTAACAGACATCGATAGGGCTATCACTTTATATTATTTAAAATAGTAGATAGCACGTTCACTTTTAAATTGCTAAAATATATATTTAAAATTTAATATCTAACCTAATATGGAACTGAAATTTGGTTTATTTTTAACAATATACTTACTGTGTAATTGATTGTTTGTGTAAATAAAAACAGTATTACATTTACTTTTTTACTTATTGTTATTAACTTATCTTATTGTACGTTGACAATTTAGTATATATTCACCTGGGGTACCACGTTTGGCAGCCCTAAAAGCAGCTATCACATTGTATGTACATTTATCGCGATCGGTAGAAGTGGTATATTTGTGTGTATTTTTACAGCTGCAGTTCGACATAGGCTCAGGTTGAATAGCTTTAACTGTAGTCGGACGATAAACAGACGGCCGGCATCGCCGACTCGCTGAAAACATCCTTTTACGTCATCAGCCCGCTATGGTTTGGTTTCTGTTCCAATCTATTATGTTGGGTGGTTTAGGCGCTTTCTTAATTTGGTAACATATTTCCCAATATTTTATATTAATATAATATTGAATTAATGTTACCATTATTTGCTGTCTAAATCTATATCACAACTCTTCAAATATTGTATGTATATTATGAAAGAGCGCAACGCAGCGCCATCGACCCCCTGTCACACCGACTTAACATAACATTGATTTTCTACAACTTGGGTATTAATTAGCTCGTGGAGCAACTTCTGTGAACAAACCTAGTCAGTAAAAAAAAAACTGACATTCCGCCGGTATCTGCGGCATTTCTGAATTTGAAATGTTTGTTCCGCCTTGTCGAATACAAGAGCCAATTACTTACTCAAATTCGGCATAACGAAATAAATATTCTGATTATCTATCTTGTTACAAAATGTTTAATTATATCTTTATATTTTGCTTGCTTTATATAGTTTTGCTGTTACGATGAAGGTTATAAATTATGTATTTATGCTTAGTTTTGCATGAACTGATAATGAAATACGTTTCGAGCGATGCGCGATGTTTCAAATAAACGCCTCGCCGATTGTTGAAATTTGTTGAAATGTATTCCATAGCTGATCCATCTAAACAGTGACTCACAGAGAAGAAAGTATTTGTTGTACGTATAATACATATTCCCAAGATACCTTTAATTGTATTTGGCGCAAATTAATGATGCTGAGATTATTTTTAACTGCGTACCAGCTTATAAATAAATAGATAAAAAAGCCATTTATTTCTCATCCACAATATCTAATAAAAATATACAATTATTATGCCGAATACACCATTTTGAAATAAAATCATACATAAATAACAAAAAATTGAACAATTATAAATCAAATGAGATTAGAAAAATGTTTTATATATAATAATCGATTCAATTAGTGCGTAACTTAAGATTTAATTCTAACTGTACGTGCCTATTTAAAAAGATAGCTAATTTTTTAATGGTCTCACAGTACAGCGTCGATGAGAACCCCTTTACTTGGGGTATAGGCCTCCTCCAAACAATTCCAGTTTGATCTGTTTAAAGCTGTTTTGTACCAGCTAGCGCCCGCTATGGGTCTGATGTCGTCAGACCAGCGCATAAGCGGTCTACCTATCGCTCGTTTGCCGCTGGGACCAGTCCAGAGCGTAGCACCTCTAGTCCATCGCCCATCTTTCAGTCTAGCGAGGTGGCCGGCCCATCGCCATTTAAGTTTAAGAGTTTGATGTAAAAAATCAATAAACTTGGTCTTCACTCTTAAGGCCGAATTGCGTACTTTATGCAGCTTCTTGATTTTTAAAACCAACCTTTCCATACTAGACTGGCATGATCTTATCTTTTGCATAGAGTGCTTTGTCAAAGACCATGTTTGGGCTCCATATGTTAAAGATGGTAATATGCAACTATCCATAACTTTCTTTTTTAAATGCAAAGACATGTTGCTCTTAAACACTTCTTTTAAAGACCAGTATTTGTTCCAAGCTAAGTTTAATCTTCTATTTATTTCATCTGGGCCGTTGTTTGATTGAAAGGATACCATTTTTCCAAGATATATATAAGACCTTACATACTTTACAAAATAACAAAAAAAAAAACAGATTATATGTAGCACGAATTCAATTAGATTTTAAAGAACTAACGTAAGATTTAGTATAACGTAGATTTAATATATTATTTTAATACTGTACATAAATCATAACTTTTTAAACAAAGAAATACAATGAATAAGGTTGCTTATTTAATTTGATAAGATATGTAAAATAAGTATTTCCATTTTAATATATTCAATGTTTCAGCTAGAAGTGACAAAATTAAAATATATTTTTGAGTAAAAGCCAACAGTTTTTTGTTCTCGGAAAGTCATGTCAGTTATCAGTTGATCTTAAAAACAAGAGAATGAACGAGAGTGTTTGGTGACGGAATGGGGTCACCAGCTAGAGAAGTTTGTCGCTTCGGGAATTGCCCTACAAATCATATTTAGACTATGGCGAATTGTCACTATTGCCGTACGACTTGGAATAGACGCGTTTGTAGCAGCACTGCTCTTTTCACGATTACTGCTATTTTAGTAAAGAATATACCCAGTTACTGCTTTTTATAACATTAATTAATGTACTGAAACTAGCGCATAAAATTAAGTGAGTACATACATATATTAACTGTAGTTCTATTCCGAATTTTTAGAAAGTTATACGTGTTTGTTTCGGATATGTTAACTGTATTGTTAATGTGAACTGGAATAACCTTTTTTTATCATGTTTCCTTTTTCCAGTCAAAGATTTTATACGCTTGTTAAAATGAAATAATTCATTCTTGAAAAGTACCTCAAAATTATTTGTAAACTTTGCATAAAGTCTCACAAAACAGGTCTAAAAAAACATTATTTTAATTTGTGGTAAGTGTCGAGCTATTTGGTAATATGTTAAAACTTTTTATTTTTTAAATAATTTCTTATTGGTTTTCTTTACAATATAATAATAGTATATACGATAAGCTGGACAATACAATTTACAAGAGAGTTTATTTTAATATAACAATTAATAATTTAAAATGGCAGAATAAGCACGAGCTTAATTTATTAATTATTTATTTACAAAGAATAGGAACTGACTTCAACGTCATCATCAGACAATATGCAATGCAGAATTCTTCTATATTGCTTTCTAATTCTGTTACAAAGATCGATCGTGTGGTGTTAGTTTTGTATGTTCTAGTAAATAATGGGTTCCATTTAACAATAATTGTTATGTAAAAATATCACATAATGACGAAGACATTGAAGTTGATAAACAAAGCCACGTGGGCGACGGCAGGTGCCTGCGCCCACGCATCGCGCAGGGCCGTGTGCACATCTGACGTCAGCTCCACAGCCTCCCGATGACGTGGACCGCGGAACCTCCTGTTTACTGTCCGGCTCAAATGTCAAAACAGCTAAACAACTTTCTATGTCGTTTTTCTCAATGACAACAAAACAAATAAGTTTTGATTCAATTTCCGTGCTTATTGTTAAGCATATTTGTTGACCACTATTTTAATCAGTTTAACAGCTGTTTTATTTTTATTCATTTTGCATAATACTGTGCAATATTTTGTAATTATACTTCCATGCGACTGTAGAAACTATACGTGTCTTCAATCCTCTCTGATAAGAAATATCGACAGTGACAGTCGTTAATATTATTATCTGTGTTGTTATTATTTTATATTTTTTTATCTGCGGTTAACCTTATGTATGTTTTAAGGATAATTTTATTATTCACAAAAATTGCTGGCACATTCGTAAATAAAGTTCAAAGGGATGTATTTATTAAAAGTTGTAACTAAATTTACCCTTCATTATTAAAATATAATATTCCTGCTGGACCAACATTGATAGCAAGATCTTATCTAAAAACTAAGGGGTCGGCCTCATGAAATACACTGGCTATGTGTCTACTACATAGTAAATATCACGTAATAAATTTTAGTGGAAACAACATGGTGGATTAATTTTTAAAACATCGTTAATGGTGATACGTCTTTTGGCTACGTTTAACAAAAACAATTACTAGTACGCAGCTATGTCATTCTAAAAGTAAAGCGGACGGATGGACTAGCTTCATTTGATAACCTGAACTAAAATATGGAACCAAATAAATTCGTGCCAAAATATGGTTAAAAGGTGACGTAGAATGAGTAGTAAAACACGTTTTATCGAGTTGGGGTAAATATTATCTAGAAGATGAAATAAATACAGTTTATCAATAAACTAAATTGTGATGCGTGAACCGCATTTGGACGCAATGGCTACCGTCTCTACATGTACGCTGACATCTTGATTGACATGCTACGTTATGCTACACGCATTACACGTGGGACTGACATGCGATAAAATTAAACGAATATTATCATTTTGTATATATTTTTGCGTAATTTTTTCACTCTTACAACATTGTGACTTCAAAGGTTTCGACCTATTTATAAAATAAACAACTATCAAGATTTTGATGTATGTAAACCACTATCCAATTGCGCACTTATTTCTAGAATTCTTAATTTTTGTCGGGAATTTTTGTCGCACCTTTGATACTAGATTATTTAACTAAATTGTAGATTGTCTAAGTTTTCATTATAATTATCAGGTATAGGTAAATTATAAAAGGAACTACAGGATTACCTGTGATAGACAGCATCGTGAGGAAATCCGCATAGCATCTAATAGAAATATCATGTGTAAGTACCCTGAGAACGGCGATTACCTGCGTTACTGGTCACTGTTGTATTTCTGCTCACCCCGAAAGAGATATAGCGTGACGATATAATATTATTAAATGCTATGAAAACAAAGTAGAACTGAACATATTTCAATTAATGGCAACAAATACTCAAGAAGTTATCAAGTAAATGTAAATGTAGGTTTATGGCCCGACAGTAGTATGATAAATATTGGTGCATCATTGTAGAATATAAATAAATTATTTCGCATAAACATGGCAATTAAAAATAAAAACCCGTTTGATGTTACAGAAATACACATAATCACTTAATTATCAATTTTTTCAAAAAAAGAAAGTCATAACGGTACACGAAAAATTAAATATCATATCCTCGTACTTATTTGTAAATACACAACAAGAAACAACTAGATTTTGAATGATTATACGTTACGAGCGATTGACTAAGTTAGTGTCGTGTGTACAAAATTATACATCCTATAGAGTGGGCGGCGACGGTGCGAGACAAATCATGCGTGGCGTTAGCTACAGTAAAAAACGAAAATAGTTGCATTCTTCAAGCTTAGATAATAACTAGAATGTTCTGAAATGACAAAGAGTTATATTGTACAAATTTTATGAATACATACGCTGTATTTATTTGTGAACGTTAATCTATTAATTAGACGACTAGATTGGGGCGGTATTTATGCGTACGACTTCAACGCGTTGTGAAGTGGGTTCGATCCCACTACGAAACAAACATTTGTATGACCCACAGACAGTTGTATTAGGCCTGGGTGTTTGTATTGTTAACGAACGGACCGACAATATAAGAGTGACTCCTATTGTGAGTCAATGTTTTTGTTTTTAATGGATATAAAAATAAATATTCTTTTATACGTATCACATAAGCTTGTTCCATGGGGGACATTTACACAGACAACTCGATTTATCTGATGTCAGCTGATGACATTGATGATGCAGAGCATTTGCATAACAAATGCCTCTTGACTCTTTTTTGTAAAGCAAATAGAAGATACTCAAGTTCAGTTTTTAACTAGAGCTAAAATACAATGACAAATTGATCGTTAATAATAGCCTTACGCACAAGTGCCGTTGTAATTTTCACCGAACTGTTTGTGTCTAATGAATCATCATTGCGCACGTGCGCTGCTTTGTTTACATGATTGCGTTCTGTAACACCTCTGTAAAATGCGTACCGGCCGTATACAAATCTCATTAATTCAATTTAGCCCATCGATTGCTACAGTTTATTGTGCGGATCTCATGAATAATTATTATACCTCTGCGGCAGTACACTGCAAAAATTACGAATTGTACAGTAAATTATAAGTCTTTATATTTCGCTTCATAAGGGTTTTTTTCTTTGCTTTTTCTGGGGCTTTGATTCAGGCTGACCATGTCAGTCCCATAATTACACTATACTATTTCAACAATTTATATATGAGTCTAGAGCACCTCAGGCATAAGGAGTCTTTGTAATTTTCTCTATGCTCCAAGAATATAATTTCGCGCGGCAATGTGTGTACATGTAAATTTTAATTTTGTATGGTAAAGGGCAGCAAGAAAATGTTCTTAGGTTCGAATCCAGGCTCAAACCTTTCGGCTTGGTTATATGAAAGTAAGGCGAACGGCCCACTTGTTTGTAAGCGATTACTGTTATTTATGGATAACTACAATACAAGAAGTATCAACGTAAAAATTATTGGATAAACTATATCTTCACAAATTGTTTTAGTTGAAAAATGGGAGCATTTTATATGAAATTGTCTATCCGACCAATTTTTTTATACTTAATACTTATGTATTAAATCCCCGATTTCTTTTTTTATTCGAGGAATTAGTAACATAATTTTTGTTTCATTAAAAGACTGCCTCGTCCCACTGTTAACCATCCTTTTCACTTTTGTTAACAAATGAAAGAATAAATCGAGTAAAGGCTTTTTGTCAAATTAGGATGCTGAGTTCATCCTGGATTTTTACAAAGCAGTATTAAATTTACAGTTTTGGCGTTATCGACATCAGTGTTTCAGTTATTGAAAATTTTATAATAAATACTCGATATTACGTTTTTGATGTTAGAATTTGTTTACATTACTTTTAGTTTTATATTGTTCCTGACTCATAGGCAGATGTTTTATTTTCAGCTCCAATTTTCTTAAACTTGTATATTCCATTTTATGAGAGTTTAAATTGTTACATAAAGATATCTTTCATTACCTATGGTAACTGTTAAAACACATCCCACATCACAAGCTTACGGATCACATATGAGAAATGTCATAGTTTATCCATAGAGTAGTTGAACTATTAATATATTCTTTAAATTACCATCTTATTCTTTAAAACGGTTGCAAAACACACATTAATATGTTTTTTTTTTTATTTGGAACCCTTTTATAGTCGCTCCAAATCAGGAGTTTACAAGCTGCGTTAATGATATAAATATTTAACGAAAAACACTCGTTTTTGTGCAACACAAGTACTCAAAAACGTTAAACAAATATTACATAATTTAAAATACGTTGCCTGCAATAGGATACATTACTATTACAAGAATAGTATAAAATACAAGACGTGTAAAATTTATTAACCAACTGTTAATCCTAACAAATGAATAAACAGTTTAAATCAGGCTGTAAAATTATGTCAAACCGCAATGTATCTGAAAATAAGCTTCGTCTTCACTCGCGCGTGTAAACACTCTCAAGGACTTTAAACAATTAACTCGAAACAAATGATCATGTGTGCAATTTATCGATGATCTTCTACTTTTGTATATTTCTCTCTATATATTATATCATCTTACTTTCCATCTAACCTTTTAACCTTCGTCTCATTACAGGACACGATAAAAAGTCCTTATCTTATTAGGTAAGGATATGATCGTTTCTCATAGAATAGTTGCAATGCAATTCAAAGTCAAGTATAGTGTAAGAAATGACATAAAGAAATATATAACTAATTGGATGTATACAAAATTCTCATATATGTATCGGTATATGTCGACGGCCATGACGACGGAGACTGTCAATGGATTATCGCTATAGTTGTTGCCGTTTTTGGACTACACTGTACTTACCATAAAGCGCACAGTAGTCACTTTGTTGAGCTAGTGTAAAAAAATACAAAAATACTGAAATTAAGGAGTTTGTCGAAGAAAAAGGGAATCACCATAAGTAAATTCACATGTAGGGGAGGGAGGGGCATGTTGTTACAGTTTTTAGATATTTATCAATATAATAAAGCCTATCACAAAATTTATACATTTGATGGTTTTTATCGATAATATAACTATTCAACTAGTAAAATATTATAGAAAGAACTTTTAAATTTACATTACTTTCACACAATAGATAATTTAACGATAAAGGTCAATTGTAACAACTTGCCCCTGCTTTGGGGCTAATTGTTACACCTTTGGAGAACGTTGTTACGGTAGATAATTAAATAACACAAAATTGGGAATCAACGATTTAATTATTATTTTTTAAATTTTAAAAGATAAAAAAAAATCATTTTAAACAATCTTATAATAATAATCTGTAATTATTTAAATTATTATTATTATTATTATTGTTTTTAGTATTTAAATTAAAAATTTTAAACTATTATAACAGTACTTAACATCACATTTCGAATGGAGTCATGGGTAACCAAATAACTTTAAGTTATTTTCATCAATGACACTTTAATTAAACTAAAAATCTTTGGATCCTAATACTATAAGGCACCAACTTCACTTTATATTATAAAAAAGAGAATATAATAGAAAAAAATATAGATAATAATTTTTATAGAAGTAGGCAACAATATCACACTTAGAAGAATTAAGCCAATCTTCACCGGAGTAGCAATTAATGCAAATAAATGAGTTTGTTACACATTTAACATGGGCCCACATTTTGCAATGTATGCATTCCACCCAATCTTCTTTTGTAGAAGTACCTACTGTAACTTATGCTACACATCAAACAATAACATAAATCAGGATCAGAGTTTGAATCTGAATCCAATATTTGTTTTAAAACATATGTCGGAACTTTTAATTAAATAAGAAGCTAATTTATTTTCTGTTTCTTGAGAAAATACTAATTTAGATACCCCAATGTACGTGATTCGTTGTTTTTCTTTTTTTTTTAATAGATCAGGATAGTGACTTTGGACACAGATCAAAAATTTGGCTTGCTTTTCGAATGCTTTGTTTATTTTTTATAACTTGTGCTGGTGTAGACTCGTAAACTTTTTGAAGCTCTGTCGGTTTTTCTTTCATAGCTTCTCATTCTGAAAAAAAAGTATATTTTAATTTTATAAATATTAAGAAGATATATTAAATACGGAGGTAAATTATACGGAACAATTCGTAACGTGTAACAACTTACCCCAAAAATTTATTACTGTCTACCCCATAGCACATTTTTTTAACAAATTGAGGTTACCATTAATGTATATCACTAACAGTAAAAATAAATATTGTAAATCAAAATTAGATATATTATCAAATTCCTAACCCTAAAAAGTAGGGAAAATAAAATATACATATATCATGAATCAAACATTTGACAACGGCCATTTTTACTTTACTTTTTTTACTTGATTTTTTTTTTACTTTTTTTATTCGGAGGACGTGGGCACAGCCATTCAGGACGCTGCTCGGTGAGTCGGTGGTCACTTTTATGTAATGCACGATGTTAGAGGAACCGATTGAGTCCAATGAGCCAGAGAGTTAAATTCTCAGTAAAAAATGTGTGTTACTGTTTACCTCTGCAACAATAAGCCCCACCTTCCCCTACTGTAATAAATAAATAGATTGATAATTCTCTGAGAATAATGATCAGCTGTGTTACATATTCTGAATTATTGTTTATTCTTAACAGTCTCAAAATCACTACTTCACCACTGATTAGTAACTAATAAGAATATATTGCCACGCTATGTCCCTTTCTGGGTTGAATATTAGTCAAATTTGAAATTAAATGAAATAATTTTTATTTAATTAAATTACTTTTTTTTTCTTCTATTAACTGAAATGAGTACTTTACAATTGCTTAAATAAGTAAGACAAATATCCTGAAAAGTTATGATTTTACATTTGTCGGGTTTTGCAGGCGGTGCGGCGGTTTGAAAGAATGATTTGTGTTCGTTTTAGAAAGCCGTTCGTCGTGCGGCGGAGGCGGCGGCTCGGAAGAGCGGACGTCGTGGCGCGTTACACTGGACCACGACCTGGTGGAGACCCTGAGCGCCATCTACCCGGAGTGGTTCAAGCCGCAGCACCGGCGGGACCGTAGCCGGGCCGCTTCGCCCGCGTCGCCCGCCTCGCCGCCTCGCACGCCGGCCACTCCGCCCTCGGACGACACCTTCAGGTACTTATTACAACTGTTTATCATGATTGTCGGTCCCTACTCTGTCATATCTATACTAATATTATAAAGCTGAAGAGTTTGTTTGTTTGTTTGTTTGTTTGAACGCGCTAATCTCAGGAACTACTGGTTCGAATTGAAAAATTCTTTTTGTGTTGAATAGACTATTTATCGAGGAAGGCTTTGGGCTATATAACATCACGATGCAACTATTAGGAGCGAAGAAATAATGTAAAATGTGAAAAAAACGGGGAAAATTATTCATCCTTGAAGGCTTCCATTGCGTGCGCTGCGAAAACGGTTCAAGATACCAAAAATATATGTATGAAAGAATTATTCCTCTTGAAATGTCCGCGACAGTATATGTCTATCTTTTAAGATTAACTCACTAGAGCCGTTTTTATGGTAATCGAATTCGGTCGAAATTAATGCATTATTTGTTAAGAGTTGTATCAACGTAATAATAT
This sequence comes from Automeris io, assembly GCA_036320925.1. Lineage (NCBI taxonomy): Eukaryota > Metazoa > Arthropoda > Insecta > Lepidoptera > Saturniidae > Automeris > Automeris io. The sequence continues at coordinate 10,435,492 of JAUDJH010000011.1, forward strand.
TAATATTTATCCAAATAAATGTGTTGTTGATTAAGAGTATTTAATTGTAAACAAAATTGTCTTAGACATCACTTAATTTCAATGAACATCTTAGAAGATATTGCAATAACTTATATAGCAAAACAACGTTTGCCGGATCAACTAGTGTTAAATATTTTACCAGTATTAACGCTGATTGATACACAATATTGCATTGTCTAGACCAAGGATGTCAGTTTTACACTAGAGTTCATAGCCGTGGGCAGATTTTTGTTTGTAAATAGAATTTATGGGAGCCAAGTTTTTAAATATTGTATTTTGGTCATTATTTGTATTTCTATTGATAATTCCGCCGATTTTTTATTAGCGTAGCCAGAGAGAACGCAATGTCACTTCTCTCTAATTTTGCATACTTGTTTAACATTAATTAATTCTTACACGTACTCTAGTCGATTCTGCATACTCTTAATCTAACCCTACACCAGAATTCTACCTTAAAATTTTTTTTAGTTTAAACTCGATTGTAATCCAAATCATCATAAATTTAGACCCTTTCAGCTTCTTTTTGCCTGACTAACTGAAGTAATAAACGAGAAAGGCGAATCGATTCATTATTTTTTGATTGGGTACTATGTTGGATAGATTATCGTGGGATAGATTGCCCACTATCGTTCTAGAGCACCAATTTAATGAATTACAACTCCCACCCGGTTATGTTGTGAAGGTCTTTCCCGAACAACAATATATCGTCAGTTTGAAAAAAAAAAAAAAAGAATTACAACTATTATTACTCATAAGCTATAATGTCTTAACGGTATCGTCACTTTTCCTGAAAAACAGCTTTTTTGTGGATATAATAATATTTTTACTAATCATTTTTTACTTATTTCGAATCTATTTTCTAAGCTTGTTCTTTACGTAAAACTTAATTTTTAAATATATAACTGTGTGAAGTCGGTATCTCTGTCTCTTCTGCAATGTAAAGTTTTTGGATGCATCATACAGTTCTGGTGCGGAGGAGATGGCCGGCCGTCAGGCAGGCAGCAGCGGCGCCAGCGAGCCGCCGAGCTCGCCGCGCGTCTCCCCGCCCAAGGTGATCGTCGATGACAGTCCACTGCAGCCGGCTATGGGCAAGCATAAAGAATGTTAGTTATATTTACATTACTTTCATTTTCCTTTGTTTAGTCTTTATAAGATCGCATATCCGAGGGTTCACACTATCCATAAGATCTTATTCTATTTGGACATAGTGTCAAAAACCGCTCCTAATGGATAGTACTGCAATCTAAGAACGGCGGTAACCGACAAGAGATGATTCTATTAACACGCACTCATCATCATGCCGGTCTAAATATACCAAACCAGAAGCCTTCTAGGAACATAGATAATATACGAGCTGATCCTCAAAAAGAATCCCTATAACGGGCTCCGCACTCACTTACTGTTGTGACCTAACTGAGTACAGAAACCATGCTACTTCTTTGCTGTTTGTTACGCAAATTAGTGTTATGAAATGTTTTATTTTGCACTTATATGGAAAACAATCTTATTATAGCTTTGGTCACATAAACAAGAACCCGTGATTTAAATTATAAAAGAGAAAGGAGGTAAAATGAATAAGCAGATCTTTAGAATTCTAGGAGGATAGCTGCAGCGATTCTGAATGAACCTTACCTGAAGGCTAGATCCGAAATATCTGCGAATGAATTAAGACCTTTATTGATATAGTGTACGGCAAAGAATTGTGCAAAGTTACAAAGAAATTGCATTTTATTTCGCTATCCTAGCACAATGATATTTGACTGTCAATGAACTTATTAACTCAGTTACGTCGACCCGTTTGAGCTGCAATAACGGTAACTGATATTGTTCAAAATCTCATATTAATTAAACTTTCACATTTTGCCATAAGCTTATCCTAAAAGTTATTTCATAAATGCAGTCTGTTTTGTTGTTCTGAGGAGCCTTTGTCTTGTACATTAAAATGCTAGAGGTGTCGCCCTTTCCGGTTATATTAACGCAGCGATTTGATGTATGCAAGTGTTGCAAATAAAAAACATCTAACAAGGGTCAGCGGAAACAGTTGTCTGTATTGTTGTTGCATGTATATTTTTTTAGCATATTACAATATATTATAGTCACCAGTTCGTTGGCGAGCCTATACATCGATTTATTGATAAGGCACGTAAATAAAAATTATATTTTGTACTGCATTATGTAATTACTAGACAAAACGAAAAGTGAAGTTTTTTCAAATTCCAAACCAAGGCTGCAGTCTGATTTCTATTGGTAAGATTAACGATGTGCAAGCGTGAGAGAAATGTGGCGTGCGAGAAGCTAAAGGCGCCCAGTAACCCACAATATTCGGCCCAGTGGTAGTGAATGTTTCGTCTGTAATACGGTCGCGGCATAACACTAGTTTCCTTGTGCAGTGTTTATTTATGTTGGCATCGCGCCAGCGTTGTCCGCCCATCGCTGGCTGCTACCCGCTTGTCTACACGCAAACAAAAATATGGGAGCTCCGCTCGCCTACGCTTCCCAACCGATTTTATCGATATAATCATTGTGTATCGATCTACGTATCGACCGCGTCGGCGCCCGTGCACGATATGCTACGTCAAAGTCCGTCACCTGGCGTCACAACACCATATTATGCTTCAAGACCACATGCCGGCTATTCAATCATTGCTCATTGTTATATTATTACATGCCGTATTATTGTCGTATTACATGCCAGTTATAGGATACATACATGTCTAAATAAACAGCCGACTACAAGGAAAAATATCACTTAAGGATAATTAGGTATACATCCTGAACATCGTTACATATGTTAATGTTATATTCACTGTGTTGTGATTGTTACTCCACAGCTCTAAAGGTGAAACTGATGATGCGCCGACCCATCAATCAGCTGGTGGCCCAAGGGATTATGCCCCGTAAGTATATTAAAAGTCATTTAAATGTCTAAATACTAAATCAAAAAGTAATGATGAGATTATCCATATTTACTCGATCATGTTCCATAAATATGTATTTATTTTTAGTATACATTGTAATAGCTTTTTGCTTAATAATTATAACTAAATATCTAGAAGTTTATTTGATAAAAAGCAATTACTACCTTTTATTAGTAATGTGTATGATAGCCGAGGAAGCGCTCGCTCGTTGCGCGGGATGTCTTGACGTGGGTGAAAGAATTTTATTTACGATCCACGCGATCTGTACCTCATGAGAATTAGTAACTCGCGACAGGAGATTTAATAATAAAACCGGTGGAGATAATTTTACTAGTTGCTCATTAACATTATTTATTACTACATCATATACCAAAGTCGAGATATAATTTTGTAATATCTTCCATAATAAATCAACCGTTTACGTTATAATTTTACAGCACTGAAAACGCCACCCGCATATTTTGAACAATGCAAACAATTGGAGAGAGCGAAAACTGGAGACTTGTTAAAGGCAAAGATTCAGCGAAGACCGGATCGGCAAGAACTTGAACGAAGGCATATTTTAGAACAGGTACGCAATAGGACAATCAATAAAAGAGGTTACTTGAAAATAATTAGTCTTGGTCTAGTTTACTAAGCTTAGTACACGTTTCACTTTTTAAAATTCATTCGTTTAGAGCTATCTACTTTTTTATATCAAAATTAGAAAATTTTTAAAGTCCTATGTTGGTGTGAATACTTGTAACAACCTCTCTCAATGAAAGGAGAAAAAAAGAGCGCAGATTCCCACGACTATGTAATTTAAAACGTTCATGCAAGATAATTAAAAATAAAGACTACATGAACAGTTTTTTTTAATTCTTTATCGAATTATTTACATAATTGCCGTAAAAATATATCATATGGTAATAATAATATATCGTCATGCTGTATCCCTTTCGGGGTTAGCAGAAATACAATAGTGGATGTATCCAGTTTGCGTATATATAGCATATGATATCTTATAAATAATCTGTTATACATAATTATACCGTAAAGGAATCAACAAATTACATATATCTGTCAATCAGGTAGACGCGTGCCGTTTTTTGTTTGAAGTATTTAAACAACAATAATGCCTACTAAATCCCAAGTTCTACTGAAATTATTGTTTTTCATCTTTGAATTGTAATTTTGAAAGTATTTTCACTAATTTCAGGAAAGCCATGTTGACCCGAGTCTGGCAGAGAAACAACGTATGCTAAAAAAAGCACGCCTGGCGGATCAACTTAATGATCAGCTGTCCCATCGACCGGGTCCTCTCGAGCTCATCAAGAAAAATATACTACATACTGAAGAGAATATAGAAACAGCAGTTAAAAGCGGCGTCCTCGCTTTCAAGGCAACCAGCGAAGGCGCCTCGGGGAGGCCTCAGCATCCATCCTCATACTGTGGTCCTCCTGACGAGGTATCACCATCACCTTCGCCCCCGTCTACGCTCTCGCCTGTCAGCGTCGCCTCGCCCCCACAGCATCCTGCACCAGGAAAAGACAAGAACCGCAAGAAAAACAAGCAGAAACAGCAACCAAAAGCTCGTTTCAAATTTCACGAGTACAAAGGGCCTCCAAATGCGCAAAAGGCATCCTCACCACCCGGCTCGATGGAGACTCCGTACGAGCTGCTCTTACAGCAACAACAGATGCTTCTTCAGCTCATGTTGCCAGCATCACCGGCTCCGTCTTCGGCTGCGTCATGCACATCAGATTGTTCTGACGCACTGCCCGCGCCCCCACCTCCACCTCCGCCCCCCATTCCTATTTCATGTTTTACCACCGCAGCGCGGTTTGAGGATATGAAAGTGTCCGACCTGCGAGCAGAGTGTAAACGGCGAAACCTTCGAGTGTCTGGTCCGAAACCACAACTGATAGACCGGCTTCGACCTTTTCTTATCGAGAAACAGGAGGAGCCTCCAAAGTCCCCAGCATCGATCGTATCGATGACGTCCCCAGATCCCAGACTCGAGCCGGAGCCGCAGGAGGATATAGTACAATCACAGCGACGGCAGATAGAGGAGTTGGAGCGGAAGTTGGAGGCATCGCGGCAGCAGTTAGAAGCGGTGCGTCGTGAAGCCGCCGGAGCAGCAGCTAGCGATCAAAGCCGGCGATTGCTGCAGGCCCACTTATGTGTGACGCAACTGCGCGCAAAGCTTGACGCACTACAGCAATCGCCGGTGCCTGCCCCTCCACCTCCGCAATACGTTCGCCTGTTTACAGTCACGCCTCCGACGGCCGGAGGGGAAGTGGCCACAGATGTCACTCCGCAGAAGGCGCCAAATCCCGCTTACATATTAAATGGCGTTAAGGTGGTTCCTATAGCTATATTACCTACTGCGCATTACGAGCCAGAGCGCGTAGCCCCGCCCCCTCCGCCACCACCTCCTCCGCCGCCGTTGCCGCAGATTACGGCATTGCCAACACTGCACGACCATGTCGATGATGCGCATATTATGGACGACGTTTTGGAGATCCTTGTCGAAAACGGGGAGCTGCCTCCATCGGCCGTTGTAAATAAAGTAGTCAGCCCGTCGCTAGATTCTGGTTATGTAACGGCTTCTCAGGAGGCTTTCACGCCGACTGATGTTTTGTCTGACGACGTTCTTGGGGAAGCACACGTGCGTGATACGCTGGCCGCTGACGAGTTGCAACGGGAGCTCGATGATATACAAAACGAAATCATGAGTCATGCAGACATGCAAAGCGTCTCCGCCGACAGCCGTTGCATCGTTGAGCCCCCTGTTCCTGACATAGATACAGATCTCAGCGTTGACCTTCTATCAAATGGCGAGTTTCATACAGACTTCAATTCCGATCCGACGGCCGGTGATGACGATTTCTTTGAAAGTCTGCTTTCTGGGGAGAGCGATCGCGTGGATGATACGCACACAGCGATGGATGTAATGGATGACCAACCTGAAAGGATGACCATAACACCGATCACAAATGGGGACATTCTTGAACACAGTCGAACAGGCTTTGAATACATGGACGACCTATCGTTACCGTCTTTCCATCAAGACGACAGCCGTCATACATTCGAGGAGCGGCCTTGTGAGTTTGATCTTAAAGAATATGGCATAGACCTAGGGCCAAGTGTGACTATGGACAGTGATGGGTACGATTATATGGACACGGAGATAATCCCAAATATATTCGGGCGAGGGCACGTGCCACAATGCGATCCACTGCTCGGTGGGGTTTTGTCCCGGCCTGCGCCTAGGCCAGCCCGGAAACATTACTCGTGGGATAAAATCGAGTTCGACCCCACTTGACCCACGCAGGCCGCTTAGCGCCGAGGTGTCGCTCTTTGACGATGCAATGTGATCTCTCCAAGATGACACCGTGACGCGAGAAGCTCGTTGAATGGTAGGTAAGCCGCACTTTGGAAACGGATATATATCGTAAACGTGTGAAAACTGGTCGTACGAATTGAGTCCGGCCCATTTAACACGTGCATCTACGTCAATTAGGCAATGCCCCGGTTATATTGGTTTAGTGAAGACCTCTTTGGTACGTGATGTATAATTAATCTGTCACCTCAAGGTAATTCTCTTCTATGAGATTGCGGCAATGTCGTAACTATCGTAGAACTAAATGGGAACGTGAAATGTATTTAAAAAGTGATGAATGCGGTGTATTTCATATAGACATATCTAACTCAATACTAGTATGCATGTTCACATATGTATACCAAGTTAATAAATGTTCCTACATGCGTTTGTGATGTTTCACGCACGAAGTGCATAAAGTCCCAACAAGTATGGATTGTTTTCGGACTTATACGTACGATCAACTGTAAGCAGTCTGCGTGCTTCGTAGTACTTGGTAGGAGTCAAATTCGTAACAAAACGCATCCAAAGTGCGGCCGGCCGTACAGTGGAGACTCGGGTAACCAGTCATTAAACATCAGCCATAGAGATTTCTGAATTCCGAAGGCAATCAACCATCTTCGTCAGTGTTGCAAACATTAACTGCACATACATGGAAATTTTCGAATGACTTCCGACGACATCAGGCTGGTTAGTCGAGTTACCACTGTCGTGTATTTGCTTCTAACGGTCTCGAGACCATCCGTCAGTGTAGAAATTATTAGATTTTATTTATTGTAATTGCGATCGGCGGCCACCTAGTGGCTAATCGCGTAACGTAACGCTAGTCTTGCATCAGTGACGAGTTCTTCCAGGATGATGACTTTTGATAAGTTTTAGAGATAAGATTAATGTTGTGAAACACAAAGTGTTTACAGTAATACAAGACTATATCCATTATTGGTGTTTGTACTTAATGTTTGGTGCGAGATGTTTGTGTCGCTAGTGTTATTATCTTAGTTATAACGGTTCATTTATCTCACAAGCGAGTGTTCGGCGACCGAAGGCCTCGATCGTCATGCTCCGCTCACATATAATAAGCTCCATTTTATTTACTATTTATAGGCATTACCTACTTATGTATATATTGGAACTAGTAATACTCAACATAGTTGTGGATTTCTGCATTCCGCCCGATGACTAAAACTTAGGGGAAAATTATCATAGGAAATGTTTTTGAGGCACAGTTGATTCGCGAGACACCTGGTCATGTACACGTCGTATTTATATTAACGTTTAAGATTGATGTTGTAACGAATAATTAAAAACTGCTTAGCGCTATCTCTGTTGCACGGATAGCAATTTCCTAAATCAATAAGCGACATTCCAGTCTTGTTGATGTGCAAAGCGTGGCACACGAGCTACTTGCCTCACGATATATTAAAATAACGTAACGTTTATAATTGATGCCGAACGGTTATCGTTTGTAACGTAACAGGTATCGTTGATAGCATAACGGTCATCACGGATAACGTAACGGTTATCCTTTTCGAGAGCAAGAGGCACATTCACAAGCCATCGTCATGGGTGGGACCAGCTCGGGAACAATATTAGATATGAATTCATTTAGGTAAATTAGGGCTCCTTCCACACACTCAATTGTGCAAACATTTTGGTCGTATGGTCTCTTCTTAAACCTTTAAATTGCCCTAAAAATAACTGCAGTTATTGCTTTGACGAATTACTTTGATGGATTTACCGAAATTTACTTTATCGTATTATATTTTTTCCTAGATCAATTACATTACATTCTTGAAAATGTATCATTCCAATTTATTGTCTAAAGTGTAGCATAGGTGAATCGTTATAAATAAGCTGTTGTTATTTTATTATTAAAATCCTAATACTGTATAAAGTGAATTTTAAACGTATCATCCCCTCAAAGAATTACAAAGTGTTTGCATAATTGTCTGTGTGTGTTATTTATAATGTATTTATTCATTATTTATTCCTTTAATTGTACTTACATTATTGTTTTTATTACAAGTACTCTGAGTGTTTTTCACTAATATTATAATTTAGTATGTTGTCACAATTTGGTTTTACTTATGCTCTAACGTAAGAATGTTATCAAGTGAAACCTGTGAATCGATAATATTTTGCCATTTTTGCATTTATGTTTAAATTTTTTTATAATTGTCACAACGAATGTTAAGGCCTACTGCCCCACATGTGCCAACACTAGATCCCATGTTAATTTTGTTGTAATTTAAAAGTAGTAATATAATGGATGAATGTTCGTTATTGTAGAATTTTCAATAATGTCGGCCTCCTGTCTAATTGCTGTTGAAGAATAAATAGTACATTTTATCGTATTAATGTGACTACTTGAAATAATAAGTTGTCACAAAGGAAGTCCATATCAAGAAAATTTTACAAAACGGACTATTAAGGCATTCATACAATATTTATGAAGGTAGTCATTATAATATACCTACCAAAATAGATCGGTGATATATACAGAAATACGATCAAAGTAATATAAAGTTTTTTAAGAGCTATTTATTAAAAACTCTAACAACAATATTATCACTGGTGTTTGATATTGACATCAAAGCTTTAGAGCGATGTTATATATGCTGTGTATTTTAAGTTAATAATTCCATTATGTAAACAAGCTGTAATCTAGATTTAAATATTTAATGAAAATCTATTTGCTCATTATCAAAATTTTAACTACATTAGCTAAATATTATTAAACAAGTATATAAAGATATAATGATTATCTATTAATGTTATCTTTTTAATATTGGGTTGCTGGGAAAATTAATTGAAACTTCTAAAATAAAATCAATTACAACAATTAAACAGTAAAATTAAGGAATATTTTTACTCCATTATCAAACTGTGCACCATTTTTCAGTATACTTCACAGGTTTGTAATAGTAGCGAAGGTTTTCACATTTAACCAGTGACTCTTTATACAGGCCTAGTATGTTATTTATTTAGCTATGTTAGTTTAAGTGTATCTGAGATGCTAAGTGAGATTAATATCTGGTGAATCACACTATCTACATATTGTTATAGTTGTTATAATTATTTTAGGAGAGTTTTAATATTTGTTTCTAAACTAGTTTGTATATTAAACCGAAGTGATAACAGGCTATATAAACCTAATATACAGCTCTCTGCAATGTGAATTGTTATCAAATAATATAGCTTTGGTATAAATGTGCTTACAAATGTATTAAGGTTATTTAACGTGAGTGCTTGGAGACTCTTTGTACTGCTATGTACAAATCAGTAGCTTTTATTTGAATAGATAACTGGTCTGATACAGAGTTCTTGTATTTGTATGTAATTATGTGATAAAATAACAGGAGTTGTAGAGTTTTATCTGTATGTAACTGGATAGTTTTATACCTTGCCCTTTATTCAAAGCCTTGTAAATATTTACCAAGCCTTTATTAGTGTAAGGAAAGAATGTTAATTAAAAAGTTTTTGACACAAAATGTTGTTTCATTGATGAATCCGTACTGTCTTATCAAGATTTTATATGATAGGTTTATTAGTACCCCTATGAAAGACTAATAATTGCAAAGGGCAAAAAACCCAGTTTCAATCGACTTTTATACATAGATGGGCGTAATCATGATTACTTTTAATCAGATTAATAATCAGATTACAAGTAATCATGACGAATGTAATCATGATTACTTGTAATCTGATTACTTTTAATCATGATTACATGGGTAATCATTAATCTTGATTACAGTAATCATTCAATTAATCATGATTATTTTAATGATTACTTTTGAGTTCTGGCTGAGAGAGAGACCGATTTAAATACTCGTTTATTTAATTTTTCAAGTTATTTTATTTCGAATTATATATGACCCCAAACTTCCGTCTAATAGAGGGGTGGTGTCCAGCGGAGAGAGGGGGGGTGGCGTCCAGGGGAGTGGGGGGTGGCTTCCAGCGGAGAGTGGGGGGTGGCGTCCAGTGGAGAGGGGGGGGGGGTGGCGTCCAGTGGACAGTGGGGGTGGCGTCTAGCTGAGAGTGGGGGGTGGCGTCCAGTGGAGAGGGGGGGGGGGGGGGGTGGCGTCCAGTGGACAGTGGGGTGGCGTCTAGCTGAGAGTGGGGGGTGGCGTCCAGTGGAGATTGGGGGATCCAGCGGAGAGTGGGGGGGTGCCGTCCAACAGAGAGTGGGGGGGGGGTGGCGTCCAGCGGAGAGTTGGGGTTTCGTCCAGCAGAAAGTGGAGGGTGGCGTCCAGCAGAGGGGGGGGGGGTGACGTCCAGCGGAGGGTGGGGAGTGTCGTCGTGTGTATGCTCACACGCCGCCCCAATGGGAGGTATTGTTTGGGTAGTTTTACGACCCTCTCCCAGGGAGGAGGCCTGTCTAAGACCAATCGCTCGCTGGGCCCCTAGGAAGTATCTGGATTCCCAGGCCCGGCAAAGGCGAAGATTAGGCAGTGCTGGCACCCGGTGGTTTTAGCCGGTGCAAGTCCGACCCCGAATATCCGTCTCGTTGAGCGAATCATAATCACTATAAGGGTCTTTGCAATTGTGTACTGTGTAGTAACTCGCTTCGACCTGAGTACGTTCAGGACAATTTTTTGTGCTTTCAGCCGTTTGAGTTGGTAGGTTAATTGCCGGAATTGGGTCGTGACCATAGTACACTAGTGAAAAAACTGGCATAGTGACTTGCTTCGACCTGACTACTTTCAGGATCAATTCGTGCTCGGTGGCCATTAAGTAAATCCAACGAAATCTAGCTAATCATAGATGTTTTTACTATTGTTCTGAGTGATTCCTGGACTATTAGAAGTTATTATCAAAGTACCGCCCATATTTTACTGAAATACCGGCTCCTACCCGATAATCCACGCCCACCTTCGAGATGGAGAATACTTCTAATAATGGCCAAAGACTTTGTGTGCAATGCTTTAAGTTAAAGTTAAATTTTCAAAACAGAAAAATGTAATTACAATTTTTTTACTTTTATTACTCATTAAACAATATATATATATATATATATAATTTGGTAAACAAAAAAGCGTTTTTAGTGAGATAAAAATGGCGCGTGCCCGTATGTCGATTTGCTTCTTATTTTCTGAGTACTATATTCTTTAGTCTTTAAAAAACTAGAAGTCAAACGTGAAAAAAAAATTAAGCGAATTGAAAAAAAAACTATGTATGTGTCCCGCTGATTTATTGTAAGAATCAAAGTTATTAGGTAGAACGTCAGTTATCCGGAAATAAAAACAGATCGATATCTCAACTTTAGCTATGAATTAAAATTCAAAATACGATACGAACGTGTGCGGCGCGGCGGCTCGGTTTACATCAAAGACGAAACCGAGTCAGTAGAGAGAGACGGATGACCAAGAAAGGTGATGTTGCGCTCTGCGCTATAGAAGCTTGTGTAAATTTGAGAAAATGATGTCTTGTTCTGATGATTGTTGTTGTTGTTGTTGTTGTTGATTGTTGTTGTTTTCTTTCATTGTTGTTTTTTTTTTTAATATAAATATGTTTGTTGTGTGTTGTTATCTTTTTGGCTCAATAAACTTTTTTCTTTCTTTCTTTCTTTTTTCTTTCTGATCAATTAAAATTTTGCGCTATCTTGCTCTGTCTCTCTACCTCCATCCCGAAGGCGGGCGTGGATTATCTGGTTGGAGACGGTATTTCAGTAAAATATGGGTGGTAGATTGATAATCAGTTCTAATAATCCAGGAATCATCCAGAACAATGGTAAAAGCATCAATGATTAGCTAGATTTCGTTGGATTTACTTAATGTCCACCGAGCACTAACTGATCCTGAAAGTAGTCAGGTCGAAGCGAGTCACTATGCCGGTATTTGCACTATTGTACTGAGGTCACGACCCAGTTCGGGTAATCGCCCTAACACCTAACTATGTGGTGGTACTCAATTCGCCAGTTTAGCTAGTAGTAGTCGTACACTATAAATAAAAAAAAGGCGAGCGCCGCTCTGCTGTCGGCAGCACATTTTACGTATCAAACAGAAAAGTAATCATAAAAGTAATCATGATTAATTGTAATCTGATTAAAGATTAATAATCCTTAATCACCGAAAAATGATTACTTTTTTTGATTAATTTCGTCAATCATTAATCATGATTAATGATTACAGAATGTAATCGTAATCATTAATCATTAATCTGATTACATTTTGCCCATCTCTGCTTTTATATCTATGTATTTACAATTTCATGATACCAAAATATATCATTCGTTTTAAATTGGAGAAATATGAATTAAAATAGCGCAACAGTTACATTAATATTGGTCAATGTAGTATTTAACTACAATAGATAAAATGATGATAAATATGTATAAATTGTTTTCAGCTTTTCTTATATTTGTAGAAAGAATACAAATCAGTAGGTAAGTAAAATTTATCAGTGTTGCAAATTTACGACGACTTGTGCAATTTCCATAAAATTTGTTTAGAATGTCAAATTTCGAGGATTTTGCAATACAGTTTTACGTGGAATTATAATTTTAATGTTGCTTACTACATAAGTATGCTTATGATGCAATCTGAAGCAAATGTTCCGTTTGTCGCAAATAATTTGCTTGTTTTCTTTCCGGTGTATTTGCAATTATTTTTCTTTTTGCAAGTCAGAGACAAATGTCTTAGTTGTGTATAGAAATATCGCTAGTAAAACAATTGTATATACAGGACAAAGAAAGACAAGCAAATTTTTGCGAAACACAAAACATGTGATCTGTTCATTTTTGTTAGTAAATTATTGTTCATTTTTTAAGTTTTTTGATAGTGGGAAATAGTGTAAGCCTTTTTTCTATTTTTCGTAGGATCTCTGCGGGTAACTATAGTTTTGTTCGCCATTTTTTAGTAATTTTTATTAACATTAGTGAGGAATTTGGAATATAGCTAAGAGAAAATTGACATCAATAACACTACAAATATCAGTTGTCAACAGCTAGTAGTCGTCATTTGTTAAGCAGTAAAAAGGCTGTAAGGCTCGATCCTTTACCTGCCTTCTGGCGGACATAATAAGCTACAATCAAGAAATTTGGCGGCATAGCTTTAAGCCGGAGTGGTTGCATCTCTTTTGTACTTTCATTGAATAATTGTCATTTTCTTGTTGTGGCGGTCGGCTGGGTGTTCAACTATTGTCTGAACTTGTGTTGTTGGCTTGGACAGCATTGGGATGCTCGGCCGACTACGTGCGATGACGAATCAATGGTTTTTTGGCCAGAGACTAGCAGAGGATGCATCTCTTGGGCCGTTGAGTTATCCTGCAAATCTGCAGTCTTCCTTTTCATTTATATTGAGTGCAAACGTTTAGAAACGGTTTGACAAGTAAGAAATGAAGATGAATATGGGATCAAAACGACGTCAGAGATACTAAAGCGTGGCAGGAAGACGTGATATAAAAATTAATAAGAGTTGAAAAGAGCCCAGACATGGCTGTATGGCGTGAAAGCCTTTGCCTTCACCACAAACTGTGAAACAAACCCAAAAAAAAAACGAAATGCTATAAAATATTGATTTAATAATGATTGTAGATGGTGTATCTAGTGAATCCAGTTATCTATTGTATTAATTAATTAATTAAAACGTTAATTATTAGATGTTTTCAAGGTAACTTTTTTTTGTAACACTGTATAGCTAATAGTTATGATATTTGGTGAAACCTTAGTGTTTGCTCTCTCGTTACTCGATAATGGTGCTGTTTTGTTCCTATTAGTCTATTATATTATAACATTGTCAGACCTTGAATGTGACTACCTGAATGCCCAGGAATGTTGCGACAAGCTTAACTACTGGTTATTACCCAAATACATAGCCCATACTTTCGTTACTTTATTACTTTTGCTTCACGGTCAAGTGCTGTTAGTCTTATTGAATTTACCGATGTTTATATGGCTTACGTTTGAGTACTTCACAATACCACAGGGCAATCTAGGCGTATATGATCCCGCTGAGATACACAACCGTGGACAGTTACGAAAGCATTTACGAGATGTAATGATCTACATTGGATTTTACCTCATATTTTTCTTCATTTATCTATACTGTTTCATACTAGCTCTACTGAAGAGCAATCCGATATCAACCTCTGACGATCAAATTGTGACAGAAATTTAAGCATGTCAGATATATCAGCTGAAGACTCTGACAGTAGTGTTGTTAGCGATACCTTCAGTTTCTCACAATTTATTGAGACGCCATGTGTGAAGATACAACTGCCAAAACATCTCTTAGCATATACAGACAAATATGAGTTATTAAGAGAGACAGAACCACTTGCATGTGCAAACAATTTAATAGAAGAAGTTATGTCCAACTATGTTATATTGAAACAAATTATCAGTAACTTGCCCTGGCAAGATAAATTGATGTGTAAACTTGTCTGTTGGATGTGGTACTCAGTTGTACAAACTTTACAAAAAGAACAGCAGAACCCTGAAGATTATGTAATTGAGCTACCAATAAAAACATCAAGAAATAATGTGACATTTAAAAAATCTGGTGAAATCCTCACTGAACCTTTAGCAGTGTTAACATTTTCAAACATGTTAGGGTTCAATATTCATAGTAAATGTGGATACATACACCCAAATCAATGTAGTCCACCATGTGATCAAGATCATTGCTGTAAGTTGTAATATATATAATATTTAACTATAAGTGGAATAACAGTCCTTAATTAAAACATCTACTAAATGATCCTGAGAACGGCACTAATTTGTATTGTGTGCTTATAAAGAATTTATTACGATAACAGAACATAAATGATTTATAGACTTTTATTTATATTACTTAGGTAATAATTACTAGAAATAGAAAAAATTATGATCTGGAGTTTTCTAGATTTAATACTGATTTAGGTACCAAGTGCTGTGCTGTAAATATCAGGAGAAAAATAATATAATTATGATCTTTAAAAGTATCATCTATACTGCCTTTAAAATTGTGATCAAATGCTAATCACACAAAATCATAGTGACAGTTCAATGACCCTTTATATTCTAAGATATTTAAATAATAAAACTCTTAAACAAATGTTATGAGCTTCCAATTTTACAGTTGTTAACATAGATGGGCAGAATGTAATCAGATTATTGATAAACAATTATGATTACATTTTTCATCATTAATATGACTGCATATTGTTTATCTATGTTTTAAATACTATGGAATCCTAAATTACTAACAGATTTATGACTCCTTAATGTTTTGAAGGGATTTAATTATGATTACAGAGCAACAAAACTAAAATTATGACTATGTTTTATAATTGTTAATCAATAATCAGATTACATTTTGCCCATCTCTGGTTGTTAATAACACAGCAATATAAATGTTTTTGTAATAATTGGTATGTTTATTTTAAGAAATGCTCATGATACTTTTTTTCAGTGATTGATGCTGCACAGATGAGCATTGTGGCTCCAAAAGATTGCATGTTGACAGTCCGTGCCTGCTATATTTCTCTTATGCCACTACCATCATCAATAACTTATGAACATGTCTTAACACACCGAAATTTCTTGCACCAAAACCCTATTATATCTGGAGTGATCATTCCAAAAATCCCAGATGTGGAATTTCATATGATCAATATAAAAGCAATTGGTGATATGCAAAAAGATTTTTATGATGTACTTGATAGAATAGCTGAAACTCGAACATTTAAAGGAATTCTGGCTTATGCCACTGAGAGCTATCTTTTACATTCAGTGGAAGATATTGTTTTCTTGAATTACTTTAACGAACTGTAAGTAATTTTTTTTAACCAAAAATTGTGTTAATCATGTTGATGGTCTGCCTGATAATCAGCTGCTATGGACAACTTTATTACAAAATATATTGTCATTTGCCTGCTACCCTGATGTAAGATAATTAAAATGAATGTTTGTTGGCTGATTCTGAAACATGACAAGCTAGGAATGTCAGTATAATAAGCTGTATACATTTATGTACTATGATTGCTACTCAGTTCAGTATAGACTCCCACTGCCTGAGTTCCAGGAAAAAGTAACATGTGTTTATTGATAATACTAATAAAAAAACAAATATATATATGTATATTTTTATTCTATAAATTTCAGGGTCTTTTACATGAATATATATATCCTCCCCATTGTAACCTTATATAAAAATACTTAACATATGACATATTGTGCCATTGATCTGAACAGACCTGACGCCTCATCAGATAATAGTTCTGCTAACATATTATTAAACATCCCGATGTCTAGTCTGTTCAGACCAAAGGCACTCGTAAACTCCTCTTAGAGATTCAGATCGGATACATTCCATCAACAAATGTTGAATATCATTTTTGAGTGTAAATATATGAAATTGACACTTTAACAGATTTTAAAACCAATTGTCAATACTATACATTTTGTAGTTTTCAAATAATTTTATTACTAAAGGAATATTATTTTAGTATGCTGTCCTGTTCACTTAACTTGCTCAATGTTGATAATTTATTTTTAAGTATATTTTTTATGAACATAACCTGTCTATTTAAAATAAGCAACAACTTAAATAATAATATTTAGTGATCAGAAAATTTGTATTTAAAATTGATCACTAAAATATGATTCTTCTTTTGCTTACAGAGACTACCAAAATTGTAATCTTAATAATATAATGTAACTAAAAATATAAAACTTTTGTATTAGTGGACTCCTAACAGAAAATTTGCATGCCCAGTTAAAAGTTAATATGTGAGCATATTGGCACCAGTATATAAAAAGGAGTTCTGATTTTGCTTAGCATTATTTCTTATAGTTTATATATTTGTATTTATAGATTAACCATTAATATATATACTGTATTAGTTTATAAAAAAAAAACTACTGTAATGAAATGAAATGGAAATGTATTTATTTCCCCACAAACCAACAAAAAACCAGAAATTTAAATGCCGCAACACAAACAACACACAGGAACAAAAGAAAATACAAAACATATAAACATGGTGAAAATGGGACCTTCATCAGCCTAAACCACAGAAGAAGCCTGCAGCGCTGATTTTCGTGAAGGGCCCCGGTCCATGGCTACCATAGTGTGAACTACAAGTAAATAACCCCACTCCGTTTAGTTGTGACGACCTTTTCTGGACAATCTCAACAAGAAAGAAACAAATATTCTACAGCAGGACCAATAATCTAATTGTATTATTTTAATCCAGATCTTATGATTTCCCATTTTACAATCTTAATATTTTCAATCTGTCTGTGTTACATATAATCAAATCATTATATTATATTTGTATGATTAAATCAGAAACCTCGAATATCACTTGTTTTTTTTTTTTTCAGTCAGCCAGATATTCCATATGCATTTGGGGGATGTATTGTGGAGGACACAGTAAGTGATTCCAGTTACATGAATATTATAGTTGAGAATTGTAACAAAGACGGGGACTTTGTTAGTACTAATTTGGTAACAATAGGCTTATTCACTATTCCGAAAAATACCAATGGTTGCAATTTTGACATGTTTTCACTGATTGTGGAATCATCTGACTGGACCAAGGCGAAGATAGAAAAGACAATTAATGAGGTAAGTTGTGTTGTTTATACTAGCATGCCAAAATAAAACTGCCTACAGAGCATTCCACCAATGGAGGATAAAACCCAGTTACTATTACTGTACTCACTTGTTCTCTAAATATAGAGGTAATCATAACTACACAAGTTGGACCTAAAATGAGATAAGATGAAGTGTGTAACAATGATAATATTAGCACCCATAGCAGTATTGTGGTCTTAATCCAATAGGAGAGAAGCCCTACCATCTCCTTTTATAAGTAGTATTAAGAAAGTAACCTATCTACTTATTGCCTCTAAAAAGGTCTCCTCTACAAATGTTATTTTACCTTACACATATACGACACTAAGGCTAAGAATTATAGACGCAACTTTAAGTTTGCTTAGACTTTACTAAAATATTACAATTGATATTACTCAATTAATCTTAAAAGATTTGGTAAGTCACCAATTTTGTCAAAATTTATTTGGGTTTGCAAATACTATGGTTATTAAATGCAATGTCAGGCTATGCAGTCTAACTCAGCCTGTATCACTGCGACCTAAAAGATCTATTGTGATCGCCACCTAGCATCTAGAGTTCTCTGTCAAGGCCTATAGTTTTGAAGAACTGTAGTACTTTATTGGCAGAGATATCTGGAACCTCTCCTGGGTGTAGCACGTGGCAGCCTAGGATACGGTTCCGTTTGGGGATTAGTAAGTCACATTCACACAGGAGGTGCTTGGGCGTTTCGACTGCATATTCGCAGAATATGCAATCTCTAGTGCTCTGGCCACCAATGCTGAAGAATTGTTTGTTCAGACAGCAGTAGCCATCAGTACTCTTACCAATAATTGTAGTTGATTTCTTCTAAGCATCAGAGCCTCTGCAGCTTTGGAATGTTTCCATCCTGGTATCATGTTTTAGTGGTTTGTAGATTTTCCTTTACCATGGTTATACTCAAGTTCCTATATTATATATTCAATTTTTTGTTAAGACGAATTTATTTTTTGAGAAATTTCCTAAGCAAAATCTACACAGCGTCAATAAATCTCAGCCTGATTGTTCTACTGATCAGGTTAGGCGTCGCATTTATTCGAATTATAACAATACTACAAACACGAGCTGTGCACATACTTAAGTTTATTGGTATACATCAAACACACGCAGACATAAATACATACAAAAGAGTAGTGTAAAATTATTTTTTTCTAATTTCAGTTTGCAAAGAATGTACCCAATTTTGAACACAGCGTGGCTTTGAAATTGTCTTGCATTGGTCGTGATCAAAAGAATGATATTGAGCAAGAATATTTCCGTGCAGCCTTCCCGAGAACTCGCTTGATTGGTTGCTTTGGAAATGGCGAGTTGGGCATAGATCATCCGAAGAAGCCGCCTATTGAATTGACCAATCCTATCAAGAGGCACAAAAGGGATCCTGGACCACAGTTCGGGATTATGTATTCATACTCAACAGTTTTCGTTTATATCGGCTGGGGAAAAGTTCTGTCAATACCAAAGGCAACTTAAATATAAAATGATGCATTATGCAATGGCGTGTGGTGGCTATCCCGAAAGGAAAGCAGTATAATTAAACACATAGTTTTTAAAGACTGTATTCTCAATCTAGAATTTAGAACAGAGGACCTTTATGATTTTATCCTGTCAAATAATACTTGTCATGTTTTAAACAATAAAAAACTATATGTTTGACGTACTGGATTCTCTTATGGATGGTTATCACAGGTCAGTGATATTATAGTACGTAAGTATAAACTATAAGTTTTATAACTTTACACATTGTCTGACAAATAAGTTTGATTTATAAAATTAAGACATTTACAGAATGTAAGTTATAAATTTTTGATGATACTTAGATTGTATTTAATCTATACAATGTATACAACGGTATAGTCTCTCCTTTTGACACTAAATGAATAAAAGATATCATACAGTTGTAATTATATATAAATTTTGTAAATGGAAACTGATTAGTGATTTATGTATCTATAGTATAAGCGATTACTGAAAACAAAAATTATAAAAGAAAATATATAATCTTAGTTTTAATTATAATTGTAATTATTGGAATATGCTTTTTTATTTTGGTTTTGAATGTTTTTTTTTTATTAATTACACTGATAAAGTAATTGGTTATGATCTATACTATTTGAAATATTATTTTATATTCTTTTGGAATCCAGAGTCTCTTGTTATAATTCCTGATTACGATATTATAATTTACAAGCAAAAGTTAACGGGAATTCCTAATGTATTTCCGTACTCACAGTTGTGGTCTATAAACGTTGTTCGACAACAATTGTAGTTCTTAGAATTTATTTATATCTGAGCAAATTGTAATAAAAAATCAGGATTATAAAAATATGTAATAAACTTTTATGAGCATATTTAGTTGTTTGTAATTCAGGATTTGCAAAAATAGGAAAAAATGGTGACTGTTTTTATTCGGCGAATTTACCATCTATGTTAAGTCGTCTACGAAAAAGACGTTCGGTGGATAAGGTAGGTTGAATGACGGGTACCTACAACTTGGTCGCATTTAAGAATACCATCAATCAACTTTTCGAATAATCGAAAATCTTACTGAAGTTTTTGTGGATAAAACATTCTAAAATGTAGTTCGTAAGCAATATGTATAATAATACATTGACGGATACATACGTGATTTCTTTTAACACTGTCTTGATATTATGACGACAATGCACCTGTAAGTACAATGTAGTCCAAAAACGAAAGCGACCCTCAAAGGATGATAATCCGTTGCTAGTCCGTCATATCGACCCACATATACCACGACTAAAGGTCTCTAGGTATTGAGTTACTGGATATACACAAGCTAATCCCGAAACGCGACAGGCGAAAGCGAGTCACTGTGAAGGCCTTTACACTTGTGTACTGTGATCGTGACTAGTGATGAAAATGCCCGGGAATTTTCCCAAAGTGCCCAAAACTTCCGAGAACATTTCGTAAATTCCCAGGAATATTCTCAAAGAAGTTTTTGGGTACTTTGGCAAAATTCCCGGGCATTTTCATCACTAATCATGACCAAGTTCGGGCAATCACCCAACCACCAAAAAATTAGAGCCTGCGATGGAACTTTATATGCAAATCAATGTTCATTAGCGTCAGAGTAAAGTATTCAGCCAGTATAAGTAAAGCTTTTAAATGGACTGATATTTGAGTAAAAGTCCTTAGAATTAAACTTTAATTTAAGATCAAACTTAACCATCTTTGTATCTTATCTTATGATATTGGGTTCTTTAAGCAAAGTTGAAGAGATATTTGCCCAGGCATGATCGCTCCGACTATCGATAGAGTTTTTTTAGTGTTGGTAGTCGTTTTTGGACTGCACCATATTAACCAACAGGCGTGGTGTGGTCAATGCCGTGTCGAAATTAAAAAAAAACTAAGACTGGTCTAAATCTGTTTGTTGGTTTGCTTTCAATAAGTATCATATTAAAGGTCGATATTCGGGCGAAGGCGAAAATTTCAACCCTTTGCGGACGTATAAAATTTGGACATGTGTATCGTAGTGGTCGGAATAGCAGGGATACATAACACGTAAGATTACTATGGATAAACAAGATTTGGTAATTCTTTTGTGAACTTTAGATATCTATTTATTTAATACAGTCATCCATCCATCCATTTTGTTTCGAAAAAGTGTAAATCCGCACGGCATCTAATAGAAATTTTATGTGTTAGTGCCTTGAGAACGGCGATCAGTTGCGCTATTGCTTACGTTGGGAACAACACAAGTATTATCGCTAAGTGGATACAGTCATTAATGTATCTCTGCTTACCACGAAAGCGATATAGCGTGGTAATATATTATTAATATTAAGTAAAAGTGAAAAATGTAATTATATTTAAAACTTTTAAATGTTAGGTTTATGATGATGCACATAAACAATCTGTAGAGATTATGAAAAAGACTTCCCAACTTGTCAAAAAGTGGCTAAGTGAAAGCCGCGACCGAAGCTTTGGTCGAGCACTAATAATCATATCGAGGGCTGATCTAATCGGTACAAAACGCTGATTCCGTAAATATATATATTACTATATCACCAAAATGTCGAAAACCCAATAGCCTTTCACCCTTTGATATTGTACCCTGTTCTATAACGCCGTGTGGTTGTTGTTCTAGCGACATTAACCTATTTATTAATCCCTCAATCCTTTCGTTCGCCGTTAGCGTAGTCGATAACACGTTCAATATCCTTTTTGGTTTTATTTCCTTTTATGGCTAGGATTAATACAATCAAGGAGCTCTAAATCTGAACATTATAGATACAAAAAAATGTATTAAAGAAAAATTAAAACTGTAATTTAAATGTGAGCGAAAATAGAGCCAAGGCCGGCCGATAACTTAATGTGACCGCTGCCCATCTTCATTGTATCAGGAAGTTCTAAAAACAACAGTACAAATGATTGTTTCACATACACAAGTTTTGTGTACAGTAAAATAGGGCTAATAGGAACAAATTCCTAACAAAAACCTAGAAAACAAAACACACAGGAATGGACTTTTTGTTTATTTAATTAAGGGAGTTATGCTGTTTTATAACTCTAGATAACAGGTAGAATTTGAAATATTTATTGATAACGTACAAAAATTCAAAATAGGTGGCGTGATTTCTGCTAATTGATGATGATGATGTCCTAGCCGGGTTCGGCCACGGCGACTGTTTCAACACCGATTAAGAAAATCAAGGCCCAGTTTTCGGAAACAGTCAATTGCGCAGGAGATATTCAAGTGCATAGCTGGACGCGCTGCCAGAAAAGCACTCTCTCGTCCGAGCTCCCTCGGGCCCGATGGAATGGAGAACCAGTACGATCGGGAGAGACCGGGATGCAGGTAATCCCGCAGGTGGGGTGGGGTTCTGCTAATTATAGGATATAGGACATACGTGAATTATCTTACGTTTGATTACGACTCGATGTTTTGACCTGGTTACATAGGCCATGATTACGAGCAAACTGAAACGCCGCGAAATTTTCGTAGAGGGCGGGAAGATACTCCTATGCCGTCCTTTGTTATTGATAATTTTAAAATCACAGGCAAATGCCATTTTAACTTTAACCCCTCGTGTGATGAAAGTACTGCTACAGGACAAACCAAAATATCCAACATCTGATAGGCGTCCTGTGACAGCCGGCGCGAACAAGTGCAAACAGATGTTTGTTACAAGCATAATACATCGCGACATAAAGCTCTATCCTTTTCGCACGTATTATAAATTGTTCACGAAAGAACAGCTATCCTTTCCCATAGAAATTAGAAATTTTGTTGTATAAAAAATCTAGGTTTTTCGAAACCTAGTTCTCGAAAACCCCCATCTGATGAAAGTCCTGTACAAGGGCGCGATATATGTGCCTAGTTCTGTAAATAACCGTCGACGGTTGATTGGATAAAGACTTATAACTGTCTAACTATAGTGAATGGTTGGCGGCTATATTAATCTGCTAAAAAGCTTAACAGCAGAAAGAGAAATTCGTATTCACAAGCTTTCCTCTAGTCATGCTGACAATTTATTAGATGCTATCCGCTGATGTTAATCGTAATGAACTTGTCACTTTCCTTGACTTAGTCTCTTTGAATACAGCGTCAGAGCTCATAGATTCTATTTAAGTGCGGCATCTGAAGACGTTAATGTATACCACATTTTGAACTTTCGCTTTTTGTACTCATTATAAATGTTTTAACGGGAAGACGTGGAACAAAGCGATTATAAAACGAGGATCTCGTTTATGTCACTTTGTAAAAATACTGATAATGTGTATTGTGTGTCGTGACTGTTCAAATTATCAAGAACAAAAGAGGGTAGAGGAACTTTCCGCCCTCTACAAATACTCTGCGGCACGTCAGTCTGCCTGTGATCATGTCCTGTATAACTAGACGGAAGCGTCGAGCCGAATATAATAAAAGTAAGTTCTTTTGCGTATAAGGTCCGTCAAAGTTTTTGTAATACAAATCGATAGTCTCGTCTTAATAAAAAATGTACATTGCGATACATATAACGATTTTCATTATATTTGTAGTGAAAAAAAAGTGGTAGCGCAGTTTGCAATGACTATACGAGGTTAAATTCCTGAGTTCGAGTCCTTTTCCAGCAAAATCTTCTGTGATGAACAGATTAGTGTAAACATATCAAAAAAGTCTAAGCAACAAGTACTTATTAGGTTTTTCTTATTATTATATTGATTCGGGTCGGGATAAGTTTTAACAATTATGCTGTTGCAAAAGTATCCTTGCTGGCGGGATATATTTATAATAACGTTTTAAGTCTCAACATATTCAGATAGTCAAGATGATTTTAAATGTGAGTGGCACTTACCAACTGGGAGCGCCAATACAAGATACTCTCACAAATCCCTCACTATGAGTGACAGTGGGTATGTGGGTGATGTAAGGTGTATGGCGATGAGGATTTGCAATATCTGCATTAATTACAAATAATTTTTAGTTTGTGAAGAGAGATGTACGATGCGGTTATTAAATTTTTTGAAAGCGAGAACAGTAATATCTTGTTCCCCAGATGGCGCTGTCATATCGATGCGTTCACATATTTATTATTTTAATAGCTCTGGTATTGTGCCTTTTGGCGTGACCATTGATTAATTATACTATTTTTTCTTATCAAAGGTAGGTAGAAAGGTAACCTTTTTATATCAGATTACTTACTAGCTGGTTTTAAAGAAAACTTTTAGATTATGCTTTGTTTTACAATACAATGAATTGTATGCTTGTTGCAAGCGGGAAAAAATCACTCTCGGGCATCTCGATGTTTTGGTGACAACAGGAGCGCTACTAGCCGTCTTTGGCAGCGTTAACCTAACAGCAGATTCTGCTGAGTAGTACCCAGGCTAAGGAAGGAGTAAACTACTCGGCAAGATCAACACATACAACTGATTGCTAGACGTCTGCGAAGTATAAAACAAAACACAAAACTCAAGTAGTGCTGTTTTTGGCCCTCAAACCGTGCGAAATCGGCTGCATGAGTACGGTCTACGAGCTCGACGCTCAATTACGAACCCACATACATATATGGCACAGAAATCACGCATGTCAAAATGAATGGTGTAGGGAACACATAACATGAACCAAGGAGCAATAGAATAATATTTTATTTCGCTATGAATCTTGACTGGGGTTTTTACAACTGGTACAAGAAGCGTAATCTTAATAGCGTACCATCATTTCAGTAATACTGAAAGGCAAGAACAACTACAACAACTTCCAAGACATACAAGAACATCCAAGAACTTTATCCATACAGTGACTCAACAATTATGGTATGGACGGGTATTATGAAGACCAGACGAACTGAGCCCGATTTTAAATGGAAACAGGAACTCTGAAATTATCCTTGTATAGAAAACTTGATTGATTTGGAAGGAGTGACAACAACGTAACAGTTGAATGATTTGCTAAAATTCTATTACGAGCAATTACTACAGAATAACATTACAAAATTCCTCGATTCTATGAATAATCAGTGTTGATAAGTTGAGAACTACAGAGGAGTTTTTTTTTACAATGAATTCATTTTGTTTAGCAAAATTTTAGTGGCTTATTTTAATTTACTACGCATGATAATATTAAATTGTTAAATTAATTTAATGTTGTTAAATAATGTTATTAAAAAAAACAATTGTTGTTTTTACTTCAGTAAGACGCTAAATTATTAAAACCAAACGTTTTTATGTGAAAAACAATACTAAATTTCAAATTAGCACATGTTGTCTAGACTTTTTTGGTGTGTGTTCACTATTTATTAAGTACGTTACCTATCCATGGTTTGTTGGGCATAACATACCTCTTTTTTTTCTTTTTTTTTTTATTTGCGGAAAATCCTCATAGGACCGTCTCAGCTGCAACCCCTCTGGTTGCGCGACCAAGGTGTGTCGGACTTATCCGACTAAAAACCCCAAGGTGACTACTTCTGCGCATTGGCGGAGACTGTGGGTCCTGTAATCAATTCGCCAAAATCCCGTCGCGCCGCGTCCAGAGCATAACATACCTAGTATAAGCGCAAGCTTAATATGGGTAAAGGTTAATGTGTCTATCACCTGGGCGGTGAGCTTGAGGGAGAGTGCCGCCCAACTTATTCAGGCGAGAGCGGTGTGTGACGTGTTTCCGCACATGTACGCAAGATATTGAGGTGTGCGAGGGGTGGCTCCTTACACCACTCCTCGCAGTGCAAAGATGCGGCTTTACAAAAGGCCAGACGTTGTCGAGGGACGGAGAAGAGGATGACGTTGTTCCTCTGGCCCCGGTCAGACGGGAAGAAGGAACACCCCGGGGGTTTTAGTCGGTGCAAGTCAGACACACCGGGGGGCAGCCCTCACCGCCCCCTGAGATCCGTTAGGGATTTCCCCGGGCTATCAAAAAACTAATAATAATGTGTCTATTTATTATTTTATTGTATGTTATTAATAACCAAATGACATTGGAAATGATTTGATAATTTGTTTAAGACGAATATTTATTTTACCCATAATTTTTGATCCTGGATCCAATGTGATAAAGTACTTATTTTTCTCGTAAAGTAGAAATCTGTTTCTAATAGGAAACTGGTACAACTAACAGTTGTTCTGAACAATAACCCCATGGCTTACCTTCAGATCGGTTTTACGGCATTTAATTTGTTTTTATGGATTGGTTTGAATGATATCGCGTGTGCGCGCCACGGACTTGTTACACGCAAACATAAATGAATAATTGTTGACATGTCATTGTCAAGTGCTATTAAACTGAAATAAAACATGGTTTTATATTTTGTCGTTATTGTTTTATTTTTCTCAACTAAATAAACGATAGTGAAAAAAAGAGATTGTAAGGGTAATGTGTACCTAATTAACTGTCCGCATATACCGGAATTTAAAGATGGGCAAATGAAATATGACCTAGTAGGTCACTTAGATATCTGCACTCTTAGGTACCCCTAGTAATCAATTAGTATTGCCTACTTAAAGACAACGATCGAGTACCAATACTTGATCTTATCATTGCTTAAGCATGGTTTCAGATACCTTATACACATAAAAATATAATATGCCATTTCACCGCATACAAAGTACGTAATTACCTTGGACTCCAGAATTTGAGAAGTAATATTTCTAGCTAGCTTTATGTGCCCATTAAATGTTGTTATTCCATTGGATGCTAGACGATTCATTTGGTTAAAGGTCTTTAAAATAATGTAACAACTGGTCAAGTGCTGGCTTTAACATACACAGATTAGCGCTTACAATTTCTTACTCTAGCATCTCAAATTCATTGCCTTAATGTATCTTTCCTGCTCATACTAGTCTAGTGATTTAGCATTGCTGTGTTTTTATATTTACATAGGTTTCTTCAACCTATTCAAAAATTTTCTTTGATTCTTACAATTATATGATTCTGATTCTATTAGTAATCTTGTCCATTTATAACTACTGTTTTAATAAATGCTTGTTTTGTATGTAAAAAGCCATTCAGAACAATGGTGTTACTGTAACATATATAATACATACATATATATGTCTATATATATATATATATATAGACATACTGTATTTACTACCTTACTTATCTATTTAAATCCATGCCCATTATAATATGACACCAATCGTCGTATAAATTCTTTCGGCAAGCGGTTCTGCTGAATCATTTACAACGCAAAATAGCCTATTTATTTATTTATAAGAACACTTACATAGTCTACATTAACATATACAAAAATAATATAACATATGAACAAGATACATTACAAACACGGCTATATTTAAAAGTAAAAAATAGTTTGTATGATAGATCTAGGGCCAAAATAGGTCTGAAAATAACCACTTTTAGCTTACCACTACTGTTGGTTTACTAAACTGTAAATTATTGACGTAGAAAATTAAAAAAGTACTTAAATACTGTTTAAACATTTGCTTGCTATTAATAGCCACAAAAAAAACCCTATTTGCTTGTATTGGACATATAACATCACGATGCAACTATTACGAGCGAAGAAATAATGGAAAATATGAAAAAAACGGGGGAAATTATTCATCCTTAAGTGCTTCCATTGCGTGCGCTGCGAAAACGGTTCAAGATACCAAAAATATATGTATGACAAAATTATTTCTCTTAAAGTGATCTAAAAAAATGTCCACGACAGTATATGTCTATCTTTTAAGATTAACTCACTAGAACCGTTTTTATGGTAATCAAATTTGGTCGAAATTAATGCATTATTTGTTAAGAGTTGTATCAACGTAATAATATTAATCTTTATCCAAATAAATGTATTGTTGATTAAGAGTATTTAATTGTGAACAAAATTGTCTTTGACATCACTTAATTTCAATGAACATCTTAGAAGATATTACAATAACTTATATAGCAAAACAACGTTTGCCGGATCAGCTAGTTAAATATAATGATTCACTTTACTTCAATGGTAAATATATATATAATATATTCTAATTTCAATATTATTTACTGTAAAAGTTATAGGCCTATAACAGAAGGATAAAGTGCCGCATCACCCAACTTGACTCAGAGACCTCGCTTCATTTGGTTAATTAAAACGCTTTATTGAAAAACAATGAACTAAAGAATGACAACAAAAATGTACATACATATATACACTGCAATAAAAGGACAATAGTTGACCTTCTTACTTAAAGTACTTTCTTCTAAGCAATCACTACTTAAACGATTGTTTCACTTGTATCAATAATTCCGAATTGTAACGGATTCAGTCACATCTAGATAAGCTTAAATTTTGAAAGCTGCTTTTTTGGACTAAACACGTTATTTCCAGACATTTATGAAGTGGTGTTGAAAAGTAGAGTCAAACCGGGGTAAGGCAAAGCCCACTCACTGCATTAGTGTTTCGCCATATGGCTTCGTGGTTGCACGCTTCAAAGCGTTTTGCTCCTAAAGTTTTACGCACGCAGTAGAAAGTAAAGTCATCAAAAAGTAGTATCATATTTAAAAATCTGTAATTAAAAGTTTTTGTGTTTTGTGATAAAACTTGTATTCGAGTGTCCTTTTTCTTTATATTAATTTCTTGAAATAATTTTACGTGATAAATTATTTTTTATTTGTATAAATGCAAATATTTAATTTTCTTTCATTTAAAATGAGGAAGTTCTCCATAAATTATTTTACTCATCAATTAAAATATTATTTTTGAGTTTTCTTAAGTTTATAAAACAAAATGAAATTAAATAATAAATAAGAACTGTATTAACAGTTAATTTGTTATAACAATCGATATTTTATTCAAATAATTTTTTGCGCATTCTTCTACTTTTATCCTGTGTATAATCACATGACAGAATATTTGTTTACATTACCACTAAATACATTTTAGATAGACGTATACTCATATATCGCGAAATAAACGAATGCCGCCGTCACTTGAGCGCAATCACTTTCTCTATCATAGTTGCTGTCAAAATATTTGCTTGATATCGTCAATTTATCATCCGAAATAATCTACTTTTTAAATAACTTTAGGTTTAGCTGTAATTATGTGTTTTGAAACAGGATCAGGACTATATTGCAATATATAATAAATTAGAATGCTTGACTTACTTGGTATTTCTTCATTTTTATCCATTGCATAATAATAATAAATAATAATATAAAATATTTATTTTATATTTTGTGTAAAGTCATAAGTAACGTATTATTATTTGTAATGAAGAAAATAGTATTATAATATCAAGTACTATTACTAATTATTAATCATTATGACTTAAATAAATCCTAATGGTTATTAATTAATTTATTTTAATAGTTAATTTTAGATATCATCCGCGATATTTATTTATGTGTATGCTAAAATATTTTAAGCGAATATATTTTATGTGTGAACTCTTGAAAGACAAATAATTTAAAATTTGTTTATAAACTGTGACAGTGGATGCAACGCTTAACCAATACGTATATTTTAAATAAAGTGAAAGTTTTTTGTTCTCTCATATTTGTGGACCATATAAGTGTGACGCGATAGAAGGGCAGCGGAACAATGGACCACTTGTTCCGGCAACGTCGAATTAGCGTGCCCAAGCGGTAAGAAAAACCACAATTATCCATATAATTCAGTGTTATTACATCAATCATGTATTTCAAGGTATTATCGTCCTGTAGGAAGACACATAGAAAAGTACCCTTGTTTAATTTATTTCTCATCCAAAGCAAATGTTAATTTGATCGTCTTTATAAGTGTATGGTTTGACTTGGAAATATATATAGATGCACACTTTATCTTTATTGAATAGCGTATTAAATAATTATTTCTTATGACAACACATAAACTTATATAAGACTAGCTGTGTCCGCGACTTCGTCCACGTGGAATAGTTATTTTGGTTATTTTAGTTAGTTATTTATTTTAAAATTGTAATATCTTCTAAGATGTTCATTGAAATTAACTGATGTCAAAGACAATTTTGTTCACAATTAAGTACTCTTAATCAACAACACATTTATTTGGATAAATAAATTGTTCTAGTGAGTTAATCTTAATAGATAGACATATACTGTCAGAGACATTTTTTTAGATTATTTCAAGAGGAATAATTCTTTCCTACATATATTTTTCGTATCTTGAACCGTTTTCGCAGCGCACGCAATGGAAGCCTTCAAGGATGAATAATTTTCCCCGTTTTTTTTCACATTTCCCATTAGTTCTTCGCTCCTAATAGTTGCATCGTGAAATTATATAGCCTAAAGCCTTCCTCGATAAATAGTCTATTTAACACAAAAAAAAAATTTTCAATTCGAGCCAGTAGTTCCTGAGATTAACGCGTTCAAACAAACTCTTCAGCTTTATAATATTAGTATAGATTTTGAAAATTCTCAAGATATATGATCTCAGACATTCTTATAAATTTATTAAAAATTTATTGTTTAAATTAATAATTATAAAAAGCATGTGCCTGTTGAGATGAAAGTTTGTAAAAAATTAGAGACAATAATATACTAAGTTCATTTTTGTCCAAATAGCGGGAATCGGTTGTTTTTTCTGTCTGAATCATCATCATTATTATATCAGCTGTAAGACGTGTAGATCTGCTGGACAAAGGCCTCACCTAATATTTTGCAGAACGATCGTTGGGAAGCAGCTTGTATCTAACGTCGCCTTGCGATCTCGATTATGTCGTCTCTCCACATCGTAGGTAGGCGTCCCACACTGCGTTTGCCAGTACTTGGTCCACACTCGATCTATATGTATATTATTACATATAAAGCATCGAAAACACAAAGGACATTGTAAGATTGCGCGAACATCGAAAATTGCAATACCAGTTTTGGAAACTTTGTTGTAGAAAGGGGTAATCTAAATATATATAACTCAAAGGTGACTGACTGACTGACATAGTGACAGCCTAATCCACTGGACGGATCGGGATGTAATTTGGCATGCAGGTAGATGTTATGACGTAGGCATCCGCTAAGAAAGGATTTTGATGAATTCTACCCCCAAGGGGATAAAATGGGGGATTGGGGGAGAATGGGGGGGGGACGCTAAACAAAAGTGAAGCCGCAAAAACTATACCTAAATAATAATAATACTTCTTAACGCGAGCGAAGCCGCTGGCAAAAGCTAGTTATATTATAAATCTTGTGTTTTACTTGGCTTAATCCTGTGATTATAATAATCTAATTCAAAATTCTTTAATTCATGTTTACCCAAATTTTAGATAGAAATTCGTATTTGAGTAATTTTTATGTAATATTTATTTAGTGAGCTCTCTGTACTGGACAAATTAATAAAGCACAATTACTTGTTGAGTAAACGAACCGCGGTTGTTGCAAGTGTACATGAACATTTTTATTTTATACAAAATACTTCAATCTTTTTTTTTTTGTTAAATATTTAGTCTTAATACTTTTGTTTAAAAAGTACAAAAATAAACTATGCACTTATAGCGAGCGTACAGGTGGATAATCCACATCTTGGAACGTAAAATTCGAATTTGAGTAGTCGTAATTAAATATAGAATTTACAATCTGCGTATATTTTAACGACTAGATCACGGAGGTAACGGTTGAATTTTAGTTTTTACCCAACTAACAGGAATTTTTATTCAATATTGTCGATTTTAGGACATTACAAAAAATGGAGCATTGATGATATTAGATTTCTCTACTACTTTGCCCAGGTTTCATGAAGAAAAACTTCAGTTTTCTAGCTAGGGTGAATGACACAGACCCACTACAGCCGACCGCGTTGTTATGCGTTTTTATTGACAACAATTATAAATAACTCAATCGCTCTTGCGGTGAGCCGACAGTGAAGCGGTAAATTAAAATTCAAATTGATTTAACGTAAATTCTGCGTAAAAGTGTACATTAGTTACATGATTATGTATGCCTTAATTTGTTGGATTACCTTAGATATATATATATATATTTATATTTATATCTATATAAATTATATCTAGTATAAATGTATTATAAATAATACAGCACCAGATTGCACAAATCAGTCATTGTGACTGCTTTTATATTTCAGTTAGAAAAAAAAGTGGTGGTAATTTTTTTTTCGAATTTTGAAACCTATTTATTATACGGCATACCAATGCGTTTCTTTGTATTTATCTTCCTGACCCCTTTTTTTCTTATAAGGGTGTATGTGTGTGTGTGTAGTAGC
The DNA here is from genome assembly GCA_036320925.1 of Automeris io. Taxonomy (NCBI): domain Eukaryota; kingdom Metazoa; phylum Arthropoda; class Insecta; order Lepidoptera; family Saturniidae; genus Automeris; species Automeris io. Next base: position 10,467,980 of record JAUDJH010000011.1, read on the forward strand.
ATTACAAGTCAAAGCAAAATTGTGTCGGTATCAAAGTTGTGTATAGATTGTGTAGGAATTATTTATTTTAATTGTAAAAACGATCATTTAATTATTTAGCTTCCTAGAATACACGTTGTGAATGTTTCCCATCCAATGTGTTTTCAAAGAAATTCTTTCTACTTAATTTTTCTCTGAGAACTATTCGAGAAATGTTTTTATCATACCAGAACAGTCCAATTAAAAGAATAAATACTATACTCTTATAACCCTTGCTTTTCCTTATTTATCTAAAAAAAAATGTACCTGAATGACTAATTGTGGTTTGGGGCCCTTCACGAAAACCAGAGCTGCAAACTTCTTCTGTGGCTATAAGCTGATGGAGGGTAAATTTTCGCCATGTATTTTCTTTTGTTTCTGTATACTGTTTGTTTTACTGTATTTAATTTTTTTTTTTTGTAAGTAATGGCGAATTCAATACATTTCATTTTATTAATGTTTAAACAAATATAATTTGTATTGTAAATCTATGAATAAATAAATCATTTTTATCTAAACTTCGACTGAAAAATATATTATGTGCTTAATAGAAACTTACTCAAATTACTGTCGGATATGTGTTTATATATAAGTACTTATTATTTCTATTATTGTTTGCACTGAATATAGTTTTATTTTTATTATTTTTCTCGACACAGTGCCGCACCACACTCGATGGTCAGCATGGTGTGGTCCAAAAACGACAACGACTATCGACAGTTAAGATAAACCTATCGGTAGTCGCAGCGATGATGCCGGCCTGGACGATTTATCTGTTATATATTTACTAGCTGATCCAGCAAACGTTGTTTTGCTATGTAAGGTTTTGTAATATCTTTTAAGATGTTCATTGAAATTAAGTGATGTCAAAGACAATTTTGTTCACAATTAAATATTCTTAATCAACAACACATTTATTTATATAAAGATTAATATTATTACGTTGATACAACTCTTAACAAATAATGCATTAATTTCGACCAAATTTGTTTACCATAAAAACGGTTCTAGTGACTTAATCTTAAAAGATAAACATATACTGTCGCGGACATTTTTTTAGATCATCTCAAGAGGAATAATTATTTCTTACATATATTTTTGGTATCTTGAACCGTTTTTGCAGCGCACGCAATGGAAGCCCTCAAGGATGAATAATTTTGCCCGTTTTTTTCACATTTTACATTATTTCTTCGCTTCTAATAATTGCATCGTGATGTTATATAGCCTATAGCCTTCCTCGATAAATGGTCTATTCAACTCAAAAATAATTTTTCAATTCGAACCAGTAGTTCCTGAGATTAGCGCGTTCAAACAAACAAACAAACAAACAAACAAACAAACTCTTCAGCTTTGTTATAAATTGAACTTGATTGTTTTACTTAATATGATTTCTCTTGTGTTGGGTGTTAACGACTTGTATTAAAGGAAGGTAAAGGTACTTACTGGGATGGTACTTGATGGTGATGATGTTGTTTTTATCTAGTTTGATCGGCCGGTGTGGCTTTCGCTGTTACGGTTTTTATTTCGAATGCGCCGGCGCTAGGGATGCGCGCGGCTCATGTCTCGTTGCGTCGATTGTTAGGGAGGGGAACGAGGAAGATGGGATATCAAGTCGTAACATATCCCCCCACTTGAAATCGTCAAGATTTCACAGGAAGAACATATGCTTATGTCATCCCGTGATAGGACCTGAGCGCAGCTAGGATAGATAGATGTGTGAACAGATCCTCCAAAATGTTTAAAGACTAAATAATTACAATGAGTTTATTTTAATACCAAAGTAAAAGATGATCGGTTTACTTAAAGCTAATTAGATTAAATCAATGAGTTAGCTATATTAGGTAGCGGACAGACCTCATGACAAGTCTGACCATCATAGCTATTCTTGTTCTAAGTATCACAACACGCACCATCCTTCCCTCGCTAAGAGGAACTCAAATGACAAGTGTAAGCTGCCATTCGATAGGGAGGTAAGAACCGTTCCAGGACCGTGACAAGATCAATAACCGCTGGACGTGTTTACCGTTTCTATACCGACTCGTCTGATGTGGATTTTTCACACCAGATGTGAAGGAGCTGTTAACGGGCGTCTGAGATTACCGGCGGTGAGACCCTGGACTACGGCCGAAGTTGTACAAAGCTTACGAGAAAAGTTCAAAATTTTGCGTTGTTTCGCGGTCTTGGTGGATTCTGTGATACGAATCATGCACAAGATGATAAGAAGTCTTGGTTATACGAATTTAATCAGCTAAGATAGCATTAATTAATTGTCCCCCCACTCGCAAGAGACCCTTCGGTGGTCAAAAGTGGGACGAGTTAAATTAATTTGTATATAAATAAAGTGTTAGAATTGATAGAAGGTTTATAGAGATTGGGTTTGGTCACCGCCTGCTTGAGCTCATGCTGCGTGATGATGAGTTCGTTGACAAGCAAGGTGGACCTGTGTGTTAAGACAGATGCTAGCAACCATTAGTCTATTAACAGCTAGATAATAAGAGATTGTGATTTGAAAGATAATTGGAGAGGTTGTGTGCAACTATCTGCTAAATTTATGAGATAGGTACAGCTTTTAATTTGTTCTTGAAGAGATACAGTAACCGACAAGTTAAGAACTGACGGCGTTAGAAGGTAAGGTTTAATAATAAGGTTGATTTTAGGTCAGTTGAGTTAAGATTGTAAAGTGTAAGTTTTAAAGTTTTGTGTTTTATTAAGGTAAGATTTCATACATAATAGTTTCGAGGTAAGGTTTCTTTACGTCTACCGTTTGATTTCGTTGTTGTAAGATTGTAAGATACGCTTTGAGACTGATCCTGGATAATATTACAAGTTAGGGTCGGTTTATCAACCTCCTGAACCCGCTTGACCACGTCCTCGAGAAAAGGCGTGGAAGCGAGTAAGGAAAAGTTGAACTCAGGTGGTTGTTGAACAGGGACCTCGAGTGTGCCGGTCAAGACCCACCCGAACACGCTGTGCAGCGCGGCAGGTAAGCCGATCCCTGGCTTTACGCGTTGGCCGTCGTAAATTAAGTCAAAGATTTCTGCTCCGAGCAATAAATCGATTTTTGATGACTTATCGAAGTCACGATCGGCTAAAGTCAAGTGCTTATAATGCTTTCGCACGGATGTAGGAACATCAAAGGTAGGCATGTGTGATGTGATGTTCTCTAAAATAAGAGGCTCTATTGCAAACCGTGGCTTGGGGCAGTCTTGCGGCTGAATAGTGCAGCGCATTTTCCCCTGGACTCGACACACTGAGGTTTGCCCAAGTCCTGCTACCGAAACGTTACAGCGCTGGCGTGGTAACCCGAGTCTTTTTGCACACTCAGCCGTGATGAAGCAATCCTGAGCACCGCTGTCTACTAACGCGCGTACTGGCTGAAGCTTGCCTTGGGCATCTAAAGCGTTTACGACGCAAGTGCCTAATAGAACATGCGTACTGGTGCTGCTGTGCCCTATGTGTGTACTGGTACCAGTGTGAGTCACTGTAACGGAGTCGTGGGCTGGAGATTGGTCAGCGATGTGGAGAAGAGTGTGATGTCGCGAGTGGCATATAAGACAGTTTATTTTAGAAAAGCATTTGTCTGTGCTGTGATTTGACCTAAGGCAGTTTGCGCATAAAGCTTTGTTCTCAGTTAATGAGATTCTACTGCGAGAGTCAAGAGCTTTAAATGTAGGGCACTTATAAATATGGTGCGCTAAACCACAACAGCTGCACTCTAAAGATGTTGACCGATTTGGATAAGCGTGTTCAGTAGTTATGAATAAGCGCTTCTGGACGCTGTTATGTGGCAGATGGTCAAGATGCTTGGTGACGTTCGTGCCTGGCGCTGGGCGAGTCGTGTGTGTATTTGTATCCGACGCTGAATACGAGTAATAAGTGTCTTCTAAGGTTTTGACATATTCTTGAAGAAACGTGAGAAGATCTTGAAATGAAGGTATTCTTGATTTCTTTTGGCTTTCGAAGCGCTGCCGTGTGTCAAAGTCGAGCGCGCGTGAAGCCAAGTAGAATAGGATATAATCGGCGAGGTTCTCGATGTTTAGGGCTGTGAGTGCACTATGCGATTCGTATAAAGTGTTCGTTAATTGTTGTATGTCGTGAAAGGCAGGAGCACTGATTTGAGGAAAGTGATGAATTTTATCGAGATATTTTGTTGCCAGTACACGTTTGTTTTGATAACGTTCTATTAACGCGTTAAAAACCGGCAAATAATTATCTGCGTTCAATGGCAACCCTTTAGCGATCGTTAGAGCCGGTCCGGATAGGCACGAGATGAGATAATTAAATTTATCAACAGGTGCAATGCGTGGATTGTTATGAATTGACGTTACGAAAGTATCATAAAAAGTAGACCAATGTTCAATGTTGCTATCAAACTTTGGCAGGTCAAGTTTTGGTAATCGAGGTTATAAGATACTGTTGCTATCAGACTCATTATTTACTTGTGATAACTCTGTGGGATTTGTAACGAGTTCACTGCTGGCCACCTCAGTCACAGCGTAATACAACTCGTCGAACGCGTTTAGTTGTTGGAAGTCTACTTCTTCCTTGGGTTTTAATGTCAATTTCAACGATTGTACTTGTTGATTTACATCGACAAACTCCTGTCTCAATGCTTCCAGTCTCGAAAACCGAGATTTAAAAATATTGATCTTGCCATGATCCTGTGCTATTTGTTTTGAAAGATCATACAAGATTTGCATGTCCCTAAAGATATGTGCACGTTGTGACGTTAGTAGTTTTAATTTTTGCTCCTCCATTGTTTACAAAAAGAAAAAAAATAAAACAAATAATATTATCCCGAGATTAATATTACAAACAGATAATAATAGCGAGAGATTTAAGAATAAAAAATCCAAATTTGGTACGAAAATCCCCCTCAAGCAAACTCTGCTTAGCTCGGACTGAAGCGTCGTTAAGATACGCCGAGCGCCACGAGATCGAGCATTGATATTTTCAATAGAGGGTAAACGTGTAACAAATATGAGATTACGCTTGTTAAGTGAGCTTGATTTAGGTTTGAATTGTTCAATATTCTCACGTAATCTTAATATTTGATTACGCTTTCTGTTATAAATTGCATATAATATTCACAAATAGAAAAATAGATACGTTCACACACCGATCTATGCCTAACTTAAGATAGTAAAACACAAAGAAATGTTGATATGATTTAAATTAATGTTTAATAACTGATTGATTGGTGAAGATATTTAATTTTTAAAGTATTAAATTTAATAAATACAAACTAATATTTATGTTTTAAGCAAGTAAACTATATTTTCATAGGTATTCGCGCTCGATTTAGGACCACAATTTATGTTATAAATTGAACTTGATTGTTTTACTTAATATGATTTCTCTTGTGTTGGGTGTTAACGACTTGTATTAAAGGAAGGTAAAGGTACTTACTGGGATGGTACTTGATGGTGATGATGTTGTTTTTATCTAGTTTGATCGGCCGGTGTGGCTTTCGCTGTTACGGTTTTTATTTCGAATGCGCCGGCGCTAGGGATGCGCGCGGCTCATGTCTCGTTGCGTCGATTGTTAGGGAGGGGAACGAGGAAGATGGGATATCAAGTCGTAACAAGCTTTATAATATTAGTATAGATTATAATTTTTAGAAGTATAAACGTTTGTGTCAAGTGTCATCGAATTATTAAAATAATTAATATTTAATATATATCCCATTTTCCAACTCGCTTACCGCATGGAACAAATATTTGTACGAGTATTACATACAATATTAGTATCGGTTGAAAGTAGGTCGGGAATTCGTGTTTGTAAAAGTTTACACGATGCGTGTAAAGCCTAATATGGACCGTGTTTGAAAAAGTTAATGCAGTTCTATGTTTCAATAAGAAATATTAGCAGTTATATAATAAACTTGTTTTGAAAAAGTAGCAAACATATTAAGATATTTTATGTGAAACTACATTCACGCTCTAGTTGCAGTTCCGTTGACTGTCGTCATTGCTATCTGAGATTGTCTATGGACTAGTGATGAGCCGATACGCTGTTACTACTCGAGTATTTTGTAACATGATTTAAAACTCTTGAGTACTTTTTAGGATTTGAGTTCTGACCCAAAACTCTTAAAATTTGTTTTTAAATATTTAAAAACCAAACAATAAATTCCTTTAATTATAATTGTGTGCTATAGGTTTATTGAGTAAATAAACAATGATTTATAAAATAGATAACCAAAAGAAAAATCAACCAAATAAATAAGCATGATTTATAATTTTATGTGTAAGTGCCCTGAGAACTGCAATCAGCTGCACTACTGGATGCGTTCGGCATGACATAAGCACAAAGTAGATACAACTACTAATGTATCTCTGCTTACCCAGATGGGAATATAGCGTGATGATATATTATTATTATTTAATTATGAAATATAAATCAGTTTAAAAAAAATCAAGATAAGAAACTAAATCTCATCTGCGAATCGCATATTAAAATACCCATAGTTGTCCTTTTAAACTTTGGTACTTTAGGATATGAAAAATTTTAATTTATAGATTTATAATATACACTACTATCCAAATTAGAATATTGTACTCGAGTCAGGACTCAATTCTATTTGACTTGGTACATCACTACTGATGAACGAAAACAAACCACGCAGCGAACGAGTCACCTCGCCTCACACATTCAAGCATCGCGGTTCCGCTCTCTGAACGAAAATTAACTGAATAGTATACCTCTTCTAAAAGCCACCATCGCATCACGTCAGTCGTACTCAAACATATAAAATGCATAGTATCATAGTAACACTTTCACCTAACATACATTATGTCATGTTAGAGGGATATCGATGCTAAATTACATGATATTTTGTAATATATCTTCGCTATGTCTTCCTCTGACATTGTGTAAGTTATAGTGATCGATGTACGTAATTTATAGACCTTCCTGATCTGCTCTTAAATCAATTATAATATTTAAATGTTATAAGCAAGATAGGTAAATTGAATTAATGAAATTTTTACAATTTATTTTTGGCAAGTATTTATTTACGTACTAAAATAATTATTTCTTTTGTTATGGAAATGGTTAAATTAACGTCTGCAGTCAACGTCACACCTTTACCTTGACACCTTTAGATTACTTTTTTAGTGTAGATATTTGTATAGACTTCTTTGCTAAGGTACGCGGGTTCGAATCCTACACGTAAAGAATTTTTGCATGTTATAGCTGTTTCGACGTTTCTGCATATATAAGCGGTATTTTACAAACGCTTCTATAATATGGGAATTAATTCATTTCATAAATAATCATTTCTTTTACATTATACCTATTTTATAATCAATTCATAGTTGTGTGGAACAAGAAATTTATTTTAGGCCAATAAAAGATTTACGTGTGACTGACAATAAGCATAAAACAAATTACTGTATCTCATTGCATGAAGTATTGTATCTATAAATATTTGAATTAAGTAGATTTAATTAAAGCAAATATGAATTGAAGTTAGGGTCATTGTCACTCATCAGGTGTTGAGCGATCACGAACGCAAGGTCTTGGGCGTTGTTCATTATCCGCCGAACAGTTATTGACTTCGCACGCTTCACTTCCTACCCTCGCTCTTTGCTTGAAACCTACTCATAATTATATTTGCGGACGTGACACTTTGCTAAGTTCACCTTAAAATATATAATAATATCTGTCGCGTTATCTTATCTGTATTTATAAATAAAAATTAATTAATTATAACTCGCTTATAACATTTATCTAACGCTGAAGTCGCCATTCTCGTTTAACGTGATTTGGTTATATTAAGATTAACTATTTCCTGCTGAATATTCATAACTGTTAAAGATTTATTATACATGTGATGTTATAATAGCCATATTTTAAAATAATTTAAAAATTAGCGGTTTATTAAGACTGCGCTACCAATTTACTCGCGGTTAAAACTTTGTCATTACGTAATTGCGCGGAGTTTTCTTTCATGTATAGATTTTTACTACATGATATTAATCTAATTGTCCTATCGGGTAATGGCGAGCTAATATATGAAAAGTTATAAGTTTTGGAGTATTTGGAAACGATTTCGAGATCACGGGTTGTTAGTATTTTATTGCCATTATACGAGTTGTAACTATTTGTATTTCTATAAGTAATTTCCTTCAATACAAGTATTGTTATTTTTACAATTCAAAATGTTAACAATTGTGTTTTCGCATAATACACCAGGCTTTATACAATTGATAGAGCGCTTACATTGTTTTTCCTTACATCATTCACTACGAAAAGAGTACATATCTAATACCTCTGTACTGTGTTCAACATTACGAAACATTTACAAGTGAGATGATCCTTTCGATCTATCTTGACCTATGTATGTATGTAGGTGCATAATCGATTTAACATAACTGACATTGTAATTGCCATGGACTTTTACCGATATATCAAGCATAGGAAAGTGGTCGAACTTATTCGAAGTTGTAAAGTAGTAATTTGAAATTTAAATTCGGAATCTAACCGACATAATGGATGCCTTTGTGAAGGAACATACGTGTGCTGGATCCGAAAATTGAGTAACGAACAGTTAGATAATTTCGTTCTCGGGTCAACATGAATAAAGTTTTTGTTAGTTACTATTTCCTACGCTTGCACTTACTTGCCCATGTATCTATAATTGTCTTGATTTCGGGTAAAACTCGGCTAATGGGTCGACTTGTTTTTAACAACTTTCATTCAGTACATTTATGGATACACTAAATTTTTTAAAGCGTTCAATTTACGCAGGAGCATTATGTGGATGACTTTCTATATTATGTTTTCTCTTGTCATTTGTGTTAATGACTAGCGCATGTAAATGAACGATCCGAATGCATTTGTTATCTATGGAGAAAATTTTATCAACGGCGCCAATCAATTAGCGAACCGTTTCACTCGTGGAATTGATGTAGAGAATGCCTTCTAACAGCGCAAATTTTTGTATGATCATGATTATTACATTACATATATAGTAACAAACATAGGCAAAATGTAATCAGATTAATAAAAATGATTACGATTACATTTTACGTTTTATGCCATTAATATGACTGCATTTTATTCATCTAAATTTTTAACACTACAGAAACCCCGATTGCATACACATTTATGATTTCTTAATGTTTTAAATGGATTTAATCATGATTACAGGGCAAGAAAATTAAAATTGCGACTACATTTTGTAATCGTTAATCATTAATCAGGTTACATTTTGCCCATCTCTGCATAGTAGTACATCTACATTGCATAATATAAATTCGCTCCTTTTCCTTGATCTTTCTAATATACACTATAGATGTGCAGTCGACTTTCTACGTTATACACGTTATTTATTCGGGAAGGTTCCGTATATAAAATATTTAATTAAATTTTAGTTGAGCGATCTCATTTTTTGTAATCTAATTAAAAATTCATTTTTATCTTACCGTAAGCGTAGCTTAGGTACTCTTATTTCATTTAGTTCTAAATTTTATGTTATACTATATAACAGAAAAATTAAGTTAAAAGTTATATTTTTTACAATATTACTTGTAAAGTATTCGCATACAGCGCTCTCCGCGCAGCTGAGAGAAAATTATGTGTTCAATATAATTTTAAAAGAACCAAAACAGAATTGTTAATGGTACGTTTTATCAAACGCAAACAGTTACATACTAGCAGGTCACTTCTAATGACAAAGATATAGGATTAATAATTGTAATAAATTGTTAAAACAATGCAATAATAACAAAGAAAACTTTTTCGAAGGTAAATGTAAAGATCTTGTTCTATGCGAGGGGTTTTAAAGACAAAAAATACGTATATATTTTAAATCACTATTAGTATAATTTTTAAATGTTTACTTATGGTGATAACTTATAAAAAAACATGTTAATTATAATTTAATGATTAAGATTTTAGATTCCATTCGTACCGGATGTTTTTTAAAAAAGCCGACATTATAAGATACTTTTGTTCGAAGGTCTTTGGAGAAAAAAGTAGTATCTAGTGTAAATGTTTTATGAGCGTATTCTTGATGTTCTAACAGTATATAGTAGACAAGTATAGCAACCGCACAATGAAATTCCACGAAAACCGCAAGACCGCGTTGCAGTTTCATTGCATTTCACCTTTACGTGGAACTTTATGGTGTTTATAATAGGAGTGTATTTCAAAGATTACTCATTTTCTCTAGCTACAACGTTAAAATATAAACCCGATTTCGCACGTTCACTAGTTCCTAGAGCTCTAGTTTTAATGATTATTAACGTTAAGTAAAGTTTATTGCTAAATAAAATTTACATTTTTTTTTTAATTTTCATGTTTTATTCTAAATATACTTTTATTTATTAGACTAAAAAGCGCAACTAGTAATACCTTTATTTATATATTTTCGTTGGTGAAATTTTTGAATTATTTATCTGATAAAAATTAAATTAGCATATAAAGTTAACAATATCTTAATGTAGAGACATGCAAAGAAGCATGTTTGATTGAGTTCAACAAAGCCTACCGTGTAGGTATAAACAAGAAATAAAAAAAATGTTCTTTTTCGTAGGTTATGGGCACAATATCAATTCGACCGCAACGATTTAACTCCCCATTTGTAATGGGAACCGCTAAAGTGTGGAATTTTCTTCCAATATTTTTTTTAATAAATGTATTTGTCAAACGCATAAAGTCAAACATTGCGTGTGAGGCGAATTAGAGCGCAAACTCAATGCGTGCTTAAGATTCAAAGGAAACTCGCAATGTGGGATTTTAATTAAGCAAGAGCCATTTACGAAAAACAAACCGTTATAGTAATTTGTGATGCCCGATTGAACGATTTGATAACTTATTACTGAATCAGTGCAAAGGTTTGTGATTAAAGTTCATTATATATTGTATCAAATGCTTAATATGAAAAATGTATTTTATTTGTATACTTTATATATCTAATTGTTATTATTAATATACATTACAGCACTTACAGCGTAAAAAATATTGTATATACCAGTAACGTGCATAAGATATTTGAACAAGGTAGGCAGTACCCGCGTAATTAATTTGAATATTATGTTATAGTAAACATTATTAAGTTTTTATACGAAAGAAACATGGCGTAAAAATAGAATACGTATGAATGTAGGTAGGTAGGTAAGTATTTGTTCATCTTTAAGTAATTTATTTCGGACTTATTTATTGTAGGGCATGCAATGCTGTCATGCATGTATGGAATGAACGCTACTGGTATATACCCGCTTATGATTACAAATATGCTATAGGCACTAAATCAATTATACATTATGTTCCATTGCCGTAAACCATATCAAATAAACCTTATTTCTAATTACAAGAAACCACACCCAGCATATGCATTAGGAAGAATTGATTTTGAAATTACGAATTCCAATATCACTCGATAGTCGCGTAATGTAGATCCAGTGAAAAAGTTAAAAAATCTAGATTACAATTTTATGGCTACTGGCAGACCCTAAATGACAAAAATTTGATATTTTAATTCGATTTTTTTTTTACAAAATATTTTAACATTTAATAAACAATCAATTTTTTAAAATGTATCTATAATATAAAAATGAATCGTTAAATGTGTATAAGCGCGAAACTCGAAAACGGCTGAACCGATTTGGCTGATTTCTTTTTTGTTGTGTTTATTGAAGTCTGTGGAAGGTTATTATGGAGAGAAAAATTAAAAAAAAATCTGAAAAAGTCTAAAGACAACACTTTTCTATATTCTCATACAAAAAATTCGTAATAATATTTAAAAGTCAATTTGAACTTTAACACCATACCATAAAGTTTAAATGTCAGTGGACGGGTTCCGGGAAGGCAAAACAATAGAGTGACGTAAAATATTAATGTCAATATTTGTCAATCTTTATACATATAACATTAAGGCCAGGTTCCTTCAAACAATTTTCAAAAAACAGCCGACCGGCCAATAAGTTTTGGCAGAATGAAATCTGACGGGGAAGCTATTAACATTAAAAAAAACAATGTGACTTTGTTTTAGAGAAATAGGGCAGCACAAGGTCTGCCGGGACAGCTAGTAATAAATAAAATTCATTCGGTTTTCAATAAATTGTCAACAAGAATCAACACGAGTATAGTTTTCAACAGTGCAAGTTCTGTGCAACCCTTGGTTCAATCAAAATTTATATGTATTAATATTTAAAATACCTCATTATCGAAAATTAATAGAAGACGGAACGGAACGGAGAGTTTCCCTTTATACGGAATATTATTATAATATTTTATATGAAATTATGTATTCTGTGCCTGTATCTATATAATAGTCTAGATACATAAGAGGTTAACAATAATACGGCATTTTTCTCGACTGCGTTGAAGTCTTTTATATGCGAACACCCGTTAATTCGCATGAATTTTTCATTTGCTTACAATGTGTTTAGCGAACGTCACTAACTGGAGTTTTCACTGAATACAATTACTTCAATGGCCTAGTTAAAATTCCTGCTATGTTTTCTTATTGGCTAAGTATTCTCTTAGCCTTATCGCAACATATATATAATTAATTCAACAATTTACGTTTATATTAACGAAAAGTAGTATTTCAGGTGTCAGTTAATGTTTATACCGTAACAAAATACAAAAATAATATTGTTAACTAGTTTCTACAACATTATCTGTCTATTTCCGTTCATTGTTATAGATATGCTAAACTATTCCATTTGTTTTTACACGAGGCTTAACGTTTGTGTGTAAATAGACATAAACTATCTGGGGAAATAAATAAAAACATAATTTCGTGTTCGGGAGCTATTAAAATAGATAACATCGATATTTTCAATCTGTTGTTTTGGCTTGTGATTTTATTACTATATGCTGCGAGATATATTTTATTTAAGTAAAAAGAGGTAAATATATAAATATGAGTATGATAAATACCATAAGTATGAGATATATGTATATATAATCACAACAATAAAGCTATTTTTAATCATCAAATTTATTTTATTATTAAAATATAATTTCCACACTTAATATCCCTAATCTCTTTTATCTAAAGAATAAGAAGATGCCCATTTAAACAGTAAATTTTTTACACTGACTCTACAAAGTGACTACAGTGTACCTGATGGTAAGTACAGTATAGTCCAAAAACGAACGCGACCATCAAATGATGAAAATCCGTTGATAGTCTCTGTCGTCATGTCGGCCCACATATACCATGACTGAAGGTCTTTAGGTATATGAGTTACTGGATATACATAAGCTGGTCCCGAAACAAGGCAGGCTAAAGCAAGTCACCATGACGATCTTTACCCTTATGTACTGTGGGCACGACCCAGTTCGAACAATCGCCCTACCACCATAAATCAAAACAACAAAGCTATTTTTAAGAATCAAATTTACTTTATTATTAAAATATAATTTTCACTCTTAATATCCCTAACCTCTTCTATAAGAAGAATAAGAAGATCTCCATTTAAATAGTACATTTATTTGATAAATAAGTAATATCTATAACGAACATTTGAGTATGAGGGTATATAGGATGAGAAATGTATCCACGCTACGGAAAGCACGCTTTCTACGGCCGACTTGCTTACCCTCAATCGTTGGATCAATTTTACAATTTAACATGACTTGTGGATGGATTACCATACCCTTATTACTGTGTCAACTATATTATTTTAAACAAACCAGCAAGCTTTGTCTTTTTCCTCATTTTTCCATTTCGTTTGGACCTTTATTTTATATACCCAAAGAGGATTATCATGCAACTACGAGACTTATAAAATAAATAACTTCAAAGTTTTAACATCTAAAGATATTTAATAATAAGGTTTCATGTATAGAAATATATTATATATAAATTATAATTTAAAAACGCTTTTACCGATATCATTCTTTTTTTCGACTAAACGATAACAAAATTTCAAGATTTGCATTCATTAATAGTTCAAAGTACTCACGTATTTTTAGATATTAGCTATTTGTTTGCTGTCTGTTGATAATAAAAATTCAGATTATACAATTAAATTGATTTAACTATATAATGGTAATAACGAAATGCTTGTACGCTTACCAGAGCTTTAATACTATTAATTATAAGCATAGATGGGCAAAATGTAATAAGATTAATGCAAAACGATTACGATAACATTTTGCGTTTTTCATTATTAATATGACAGCATTTTGCACATCTATATTTTAAACACTACGGAATCCTCAAGTTCATACACATTTATGACTACTTAATGTTTTGAAGGGATTTAATCATGATTACAGAGCAACAAAATTAAAATTACGACTACATTTTGTAATCGTTAATCACTATTCAGATCACATTTTGCCCATCTCTGATTATAAGGCCCATAGGCCCTGTCTAATGGTCACACATGAGGAATGTAAGGTGTGAGTATTCCTATAAGCTCTCTATTACAACGGTTTTCTGCATAGTTTCGGTAAGCCCGGGAAGGCTGCCCGCGTGCCTGTACTGTGTTATATTGCGTAGTGCGCTCCCATTATCAATTTACAACTGGTAAAAAAAACCTATAAAACCTGCTTTTCGAGATTTATAAAAATATATAATTTTGCAACACAGAAAGAGATAAAAAATAGAGATAATAAAATTGCTAATACAGAAAACACTTTTGGTCTTTTCTGCTACAGTGACTTTTAACTTTGAGCCTCTTATGGACTGAGGGTTGAGAAGATTTGATTAGAAATATGCACGCTAAGTCAACGATCGACTAAGCAAGTTTGTCAACTATTTTACTTCGTAATCTATCAAATAACTGTTAAACTAGAGAATTGAAATAGGTTTATGTCTAATAAAATATACGAGGAAACTGTCTCCTTCTATATTGCTAAATAAACCCATTGAATTAATTCAAATCGATTAACAAAACATCTAAATCAGATCAAAGATTTGATAATCATGGATATAAAGTTATTAAAAAGATAAAAGTATCTTTAAATAGAGTGTAAAATGATTCAATTTAAATTATTCTTTAAAACAAATAATGTGTATAAATATATAAGTGTATAATAGTATATCAGTGTATAATTAAGATACGAAATTATTTTAATGTTAACCAATAATAATATATCAAAGAAGGTAATAAAGAAATATAAAACATCTTTACTTATACTTAGTTTTAATTATTTTATGATAAGGAGAATGAAGAATATAGTTACGTAAATTTTTTCAGATTTATACAAAATAGTTTTTTAGATATCATAATAATAATAAGATATATCAACTAATGAGACGTTCTAATGCAGCACCTAATAAGTTCTACGACACTCATGCTTCTATTAGTACTGGAGATTAATTGCGTAACAAATTAATTATAATACGGGTCCTGCAAAAGAGAACTCCGCGCAACCAGATCTCCTGCCCGAATGTTATTACATATTTAAAGTCAAACTTTTTGATAGGATAAACTCGCTTAATTAAGTTGTAGATTTTTTAAACTTAAGTAAGAAAAAGGATTCTCGATACGGTCCCTGCGCTTACTCCATTCGTTACTGGCTTCTTTGTACATTTCATTTACACTCCGTACACAGTGCAGTTTACTGGCAATCTGGTTGACCAAAATTCTGTTAAAGTTGGATTCGAATAATAAATGCACTAAAACTGAAATTTATAGACGCTAGATTGACTCAGCTCAGAAAATAAATTCCTATTTGTTAAAAAGAGAATATACAAGGTGTCTCAAAAGAAAGTTCACATTTAAATCTTTTTTTAAAAGAAAAGTCTTAGCTTTACTGAAAAAATGTTTATTTTATATTGAAGTACACTGTTTGGCAATTTATTTTTTAAAAATAACATCGTCCAAATGTAAACCGTTGCGCTCTCGGCATTCATTTAGTCGGGCACTAAAATTGCCTATGACAGCTCGGCAGGTAGTCTCCGTGATGGCTGCCATTTCATGACGGATATTTTCTTTTAATTGTGCCAGGGAAGTCGGTTTATTAGAGTAAACTTTTGATTTGACATAACCCCACAGGAAAAAATCCATAGGCGTTAAATCGGGACTCCGTGGAGGCCAATTTATGTCACCTCGCCTGGAGATTAATTTGTTCGGAAAAAATTCTCGAACTCGAGGCAGAGATCTGTTGGACGTGTGTGAAGTTGCTCCATCCTGCTGGAACTATGTTCTTTGGTTGTAACCAGGAAAGTTTTGCAGTTGGGGTACGAAAAACTCGTCTAACATCTCCACATAACGCTCTGAATTCACTGTGAGTGTGCGTCCCCTTCCATCTTCAAAAAAGTAAGGGCCGATAATTCCTCGCGCCGACATCGCTGCCCATACGGTGACTTTGGGTGAATGTAGCGGTTTCTGATGTTTTTGTTTTGGGTTGGTTGCACTCCAGTAACGACAATTTTGCTTGTTTACATGCCCATTCAGGTGAAAATGGTCTTCATCGGAAAACAAGATGTTGGTGAACGTTGGAAAGCGCTCAATCATCTGATTTACAAAGGCAAGCCTCTGACCAGCATCTTGAGGCTTCAGTTCTTGCACTAACTGAATTTTGTACGGGTGCAGCTTTAAATCTTTGTGTAAAATGCGGCATAATGAAGATCTGTGCACATTTAAAGCAACAGCACGCTTCCGAATCGAGAGGTTTAGATCATCTCGAATAGACTGAGTAACACTGTCCACGTTTTCGGCTGTTCTTGATGTTCTTGGCCGCCCAGATTTTGGTTTCTCCAGAGTTGACCCAGTATCTTCAAACTTCTCAACCCATTTTGCAATGAGTCGAGTGCTAGGCGCATCATTTAAGTGACGAATATGTCGAATACTGCAGAATTTTCTACGCGCTACAGTCGCCGAATTACCGTTTTTGTAAAACTCACGTACGCACAATGCACGGTCCGCACCAGAGAAACGCTCCATAGCGACTAAATTCCCAAGAGCCAGACTACCGACTGACATACCCCCCGCGCCCCTCAGAATAGTTGCTTTCGCGTAATAAGATAAGCAAATGTGAACTTACTTTTGAGACACCTTGTACAATAGAAACTCTAGTCAAGCCTAAAATTAGACAAAATCAACTTTTTTGAGAGTTTTTTTTTTTGGGAGTCGAAGCTGCTCGCCTCCGTAGGTTTTACTCTAGTTTTCCTACACGTGACTCCTGGGTGGTGCTAAACGAGCAGTAGCGAGGTAGTAGGGCGTCAGTGCCCGTCTGGATCGCGACCACAGTACACGGGTGTAAAGCCCGTCATAGTGACCAGTTTCGGCTTGTCGCGTTTCGGGATCAGCTTGTGTATATCCAGTAGCTCATATACCTAGAGACCTTCAGTCGTGTTATATGTGGGCCGACATGACGATGTAGACTATCAATGGATTTTCATCCTTTGATAGTCGCTTTCGTATTTGGACTACACTGTACTTACCATCAGGTACTCTGTAGTCACTATGTCGAGTCAGTGTAAAAAAAAAACTGAAATGGTTTGTTTGATATTATAATGCGTACTTGTTATACGTAGTTGAGATATTTAGTTAATAAGGAAATTAAATTAAATTTTTATAATGTATAAAAAAAATTGAGAATAACTTTAATATAATTTTATTATTTAAAGTGAAACTTTAGAATACATATTTATTCATAGCCATTATCTCCGCTCCTAAACTATATTAATATAATTTCGAAAAATATTTTCACTCATATGACTATAATAATCGTAGCCATTAAACCAACTAACTTGTGAACGGTAGAGTGTACGTGATGTATACATCATAGCACTATCAGATTACAACCGGCGTTTAGTTTTGACTAATCGACTGTGAGGTAACGGTAGGCGGCAAAAAGGTGTTGTTGATCTTATACATTTGTACGTCAATTTTCGCTATGTTTTGACGGTTTGTATTTAATGTTAATGTAACATAGACTCGTCATGTCACTGTCGACCGGCAAAAAATGCGACAAGTATAGAGTCAGTGCTCTCCATCCAACTAGCGAATATCGCCTTTCAATCAAGGATTCTACAGATGAATAGGTTTAATAGGAAAGTGGATATTCCTATTTTTTATAGGATCAACATGTTTTATATATCAAGAATATTATAATCCGATGACGGCAACATAGTTTGGTAATAAGGACCCTGACTCCAGCGCTGAAGTAATATATACGGCGCGCATACTTTTCTGTGATGAGCAGATTCGTTTCTCTCGTGTCATAGGTAGACAAAAAGGGTAGAACTGTGTTCAGCATACTTTGGCGTCATTTTTAAGATGTTTTTAAATTTTAAATTAATATACGAGTACATTCTGCATTATATAATGCGTGCAACAAAGTCAAAACATTATGAACAAACATTACCATTTAATTCTGTATTTTGTGTATTGATTATAATTTATAAAAAAAAATTGTTATTGTCTTTAAATTATCTAAGAGTCTTAATAGTAGAGTTTCGTACAATTCATAAATATAATATACATATAAAAAATAGCTTTAAATCTATCAGACGGACAGGGTAATCCATAGTAATACATAATTTATATATCTAAATTTTCTCTAGTAACGCCTGGTTTGTGAATTTAATAAAAAGAATGCGTGACAATAATTTGTTATTACAGGCAGAGATGGGCAAAATGTAATATGATTAATGATTACAAAATATAGTCGTAATTTTAATTTTGTTGCTCTGTCTCTGTAATCATGGTTAAATCCCTTCAAAACATTAAGGAGTCATAATGTGTATGTAATTCAGGATTCCGTAGTGTTTAAAACGCAGATGAGCAAAATGCAGTCATATTAATTATCAAAAACAGAATGAAATTGTAATCATTTTTCATTAATCAGATTACATTTTGCCCATCTATGATTACAGGCAATTACAGAAATGAACTACTAACATTTATGTCTTAGAATGAACTGTACCTATTTTGTAGTATTTGATTGATGATTCTTATCTGATTGTTGCCTATTCGGCCTTCTCTATCATTCAAAAACGAGTACGTATCAAAACAGTTTCTGTCATTAATAACTCATTAATTTGAAGAGCATGTTCATTCAATGACAGCTCGAATGGAGCCGTTAATTACTGCCATAGACCATAAGACCCCATCATTTTTGATTAAATTAACCGACATATATTTATAGCTTCAATTATACGTGGTATGTTAGTGCTTAATAAGTAATCTAGTATTATTGTCTATTTAATAGCTTCCCTTTGTTACCGTTTCTTAGAAGAAACTGTTTTATATTTTTAAGGTAGTATGCCGGTGAAGTTGCAGCAGCATGTGCTGTCTGGCAGCATTGCTGCTTCATTGGAGTACGTTCCATACAAATCTCTTATCTACAATATACAAACTAGTCCCATTACCTTTTGCCGAGAAGCTTTCCGAGGGCTGGTTCTGTCTACTTTAAATTTCACGAAAAATGTCCCTATTAGTTACGCTATTACCAACTCCTTTATGCTTAAAACTAAAATCACACAGCATTTGAAATGCCATATTTAAGTAGATTACATTTATGTAAGTTATTTTTTTAAGAAATGAAATATTATATTAAAACCACGCACTTTATCATTCAGTCATTAATGGAATAATATCCCTTTTTTAGTAATTTAGTTTTAATCGTTTTTTTTTTAATTTCAATAGAGACAAATCTAAGAAATTATAGAAATCATATCCAATCACCTTACTTTCAATCAACTGGCGTAAATTGTACATATATAATTTTGTTCGACACTTGTCACAGAAAGTTTAACAATTTAGTGCGCCTATAAGAATTTTATTATTCGATTGTATCTTATATATTAATATTAGACAATTTCATCCCACTGTAAGATAAAAGCCTCCCTTCCCTTTTTCTACTTCTCTCTGTTTTCTGCTTTTTGGGAAAAAAATCTATTAAATAGGTATCCACCTCAGCCTGCTGCCTCCGTCTGAGCTGACCTCGTATAAGTTACATTATTTTACTTTATTACAAACAAAAATATAATATTATAGCAAGTATTATGTATTTATATAGCACAATACATTACGATATTATTGTTGTATTGTTATTTTTCTATACATTTTCTATAATATCTAAGATATTTAACGTGATGTAAAATATTTCAAATTTATTTTACTATACTTAGAAATATAGTGCAAAATATAATCAAAACAAAACGATGTTGATTAATATAAGCAGGTGAATGTAACAACATGATTGGAGATATCTTCATATCAGAAGCGGGATCAAGTTTTGATTGGATTTCTATTGCTAGTTAATTTGTATATGCTAAACGGTATGTTGTGTAAAAAAATCTGTAGTTTAATTCAGGTGGATGTGCTGCTTCCTGTGCTAATAGCTCATTTTAATTCATTTTTTATACTTAAAAGTGTGCTGAGCATGAGATAACACAAATTTATATGAACTACTACATACAACATATCGAGGTGTGAAAGGCTATTTGGTTTAAGCGACATTTTTTGGTGATATAGTAATATATATTTGGAACCGGTAAAAAACGCTGAATCCGAAAACATATATTACTATATCACCAAAAAATGTCGCTTAAACCAAATAGCTTTTTACCAGTCGATATAGTAAATTAATCTATACAGATATACTTTAAAATTTAATACAATTTTTATCTTGTAGAGTAGCAAAAATATTTATAAATGCACTCGATATGTTGATTTTCTATAATAATATATTTTTTTTAATCCTGGATTTTTTATTGAACTGGCGATACGTTGATAGCCGGGACAGGCCTTCACAACAGAACCGGGCGTGAGGGCAAACACTTAAGGTGCTCAGCCGGATTAATCCTGATTTAGCTTTGTGAAACCACGCCTAATGGTAAGCACGGTGCACTCCAAAAAATGACTACAACTATCAACAGTAAAGAAGAACAATCGATAGTTTATTTAAATATAAATAAATTTAAATCAATATTTGTTATTAATTTTTGATTTATTTTATAAATAGTAAATATATAATCCAAATAAAACAATTATACATTTCAAACATTCTTATCTTAACAAAAATGAATAGATGATACGTATTTTATTATTATGTGGTGAGACAGACCTGTAAAAAACACAGTCAAATGATACTCGTAATGATATAAAGTTATTTGATAAGACTATCACGTTTTATTTTAAAGGTAGTCGTAGAATACTGGCGTTCGCGACTCGACAGTTGTGACACTGTACCGATTGTTGGGTCGCAATGTATTGCTCTTTAGCATTATGTATAAACAAACGTGTTTGATGTAAGCTGCATGGTTGCGAGCTTGACACGCCGCACGGTAGTTCAAAAAGGGCGTTTCCCTGGCCAAAAGTCGAAAAATGAAGGTTGAAAGGTCAATTCTTGTAGAGGAGGGTTTCGGGGATTCGGATCACACAAGGTCACAATATTGAAAACCTGCTTTCCTGCATCAGTCGTAATTTGCCTCTCGTTAGAACACACGCGCGACGCTTCAGTGCCCAGTTATACAGTGCTATAGATAATCATAAATAATTTTAGAACGACACGTCCGATTCCAATTTTCTAGAATGCAAAATTTTTATGAAAGTATGTAGAAACTTTTTATGTACTTCAATGTTCGAAAATGTTCGTTGTTATTTATGAAACGTTATGCTAAATGCAGTCGTGATTATCATATTTTTTCGCTTCTTTAAAAATACATTTGTATCGATACAAAGAAAAAACATTTTAACGTTAGCATTGACAGGGACATGTTTGTAAATCTATTTATTAATGAAATTTTCAAGAATTAGCTGCTCAAATGTTGCCCATTTTGAATAATAACGATTTTAGTATTACCGTGCACGCTATCGTGCGCATTTTGCACTGTGACTCGTGGCGATACTCTCCGCTCAACTTTCTGTATCTGAAATTTGAAAGGATATAGAGGGTTTTTCGTAGATAAGTACGGTATACTATTGCAACGGTGTAGTATCATGATTAAAGATTTTAAATAAAATTCCAACCGTAATGACCATTTTTACAAATATATCAAAATATGTTTAAAAATATTATTTCAAACACAATGAACACAGTTTGTAGAACATAATAATATAGTTTTTCAATCTATTGTTCATGTCTGTAGGATTTCTTATAACATGTTTTAGTACGACAGGATAGCCGCAGAATACTGGAGCGCTTTTACGCCAATCATGGAGAATGGTTTTTCGAGGATGCTCAAGATGCGAGGATCAAGGACATTCGTCGGTACCGCGAGAATTTTGCTCGGAAATGTACACGAGAAAAGACAATGTCCTACGTTTTTCGCCGGCTGCTTGCATCCTCGGACCTGCTCATAACAAGTTTTCAGAAATTGAAAACTAAGACTAGTTCACCATTACCCTCTAATGTAATAGAACTTCTGCTGCCAACACTAGAAGATAATGTCACGAATATTAGCTAACCATCATCAGTAGATACATGTACGACGGATCTATCTGATCCAGATTACGATTTTTAATGAATTTAATGATCTAATGTAATAGGATGTGTTATAGGATGTAATAGGATCAATGAAGTGATTATTTCTCCAAAATGACCGCCATTTTGTATTTCATAATTTTGATATCAAATTCGTAATCAACGACCCCAAAAATCTTAAATTGGAAATTTTGAAATTATTATTTTCACTTTTCGAGTTTTGGCCACGAATTAGACCGTCTTGAACCACTGTGCGTCGCCTGAAAACACTGCACAGTCGCCTACATCGGGGGCCTTTACATGTAAATACGAACAGCGCGGTACATCGCGACCTTGTAGCTGCTGCTGGTCGCAACTGCTAGAATCCGATGCTTGCCTTTAATTATTATTAAGAACGTCCGATTAGGCGATATTACTGTCACACTGAGTTACGAGACTTCATAGTGATTACTAGTTAAGTAGCTTAAAAATAAAGTGCTTGTCTCCATAATTAAATTTAAGGATTATTGCAGCCTAGCTGTTTCATACATTAAAATGCGATATAAAACTTATTACACGAGTATTGGGAATATAAAAAAGTAACAAATAAATAGCAATGAATCATTTAAACAAGCACGAATAATTAAGTGTTCTGAGATATTTCTATATCAAGAGTTCGATCTAAATTTGATTGGATTTCAATTGATTATGAAATTGTTTGTGGCGAATTTTGCACCGATGGTAATGAATGCTGCGAAAATAATGCAAAATTACACAGTTGGTTCTGTATAAAATAGGTATAATGTAGGTTGACCGGGCAGTAGACTTTTCTCCAACTCATAAAGGTATAGTTCAATTGAACAAAAACACATTTATTAGAAGATATATTGAGGTTGTTGTTCAATTATTTTCACTCGTTTTTGATGAACACTGGCAGAACTACGGCCGTCGTACAAAAACACATTTTTAACATTGCAATGAGCATGATAAATTGAGAACGGCTCATCTGAAATAGGAAATTCAAACGGAACGAACTTGATGTACGAAGGAATTAGAATTTAGACTTGATTAAGTATTTTTGGGGGTGAAAATCTAATTTTTTATAGCTCACATTTTTTTTTGGGAAAATATATGTAAAATTTTATGGAAATAGAAGTATCGGTATTTCTTTTGTTCACGAAGTTTGTTAACCCCGTAATGGATCAAAACAAAAAATTGGTATATACATCTTGCCTATATAATTTCAATCTTGTCAAAAACATTTAATATTTGTTTGATGTATAAATACTTTTCTTTATTAGATTTAAAATTTGTGATGAAAAATTCTTAATTTAAGTATATTTTGATTTTAAAGTCCTTATTGATAATGTTATTAATATGTTTATTAATAAAAAATATATTTTAATTGTGTGTAATCTACCGACACTATTACATAATACTTACTGTAATGTTTCATTTTATCAATTATTGTTCGTTTAAGTAAAAATAATTATCTTAAAAACCATACATTTAAATCTTTGTGATACGTTTATTTTCAAATAATTGTTTTATTTGTTAGCAAGTTTTCCTTAAATAATATAATAACCGTTAGGAAACCGGAAACAGAGCAAGAGCAGCTAGTAATAACATAAAGACATTTGTTAACCTTTACCTAACCCTAAAACGTGTCTGAACTATTAGAACCACTATGGAACAGTATTATTTTTATTCGACATTCAACCGTTAGAGCGAAATGGACGCAGGTCTGCCGAGAATCGGTCACGGATTTACACGTGCGAATGTTTTTTGCGGCCGTATCTATAAAAATATAGTTTATCTATCACAAAGTATAAAAACATGTTAATGATCTAAAAATACTACAATGAAAAATTTGTAATGTGTTTATAGTAAATTCTAAAATAAAGATTTATTTATGTTGCTTCGAGAGATCATCTTTGCTTACAAGCTTAAGAGAATTACTTTTTAATGTTTCTGAAATTGAGCCTGGTATCAAATGATAACTTTTTATTGTACATAATCTATTAGTTTTATATGTCTTACGTCTATAAATATTTTTAATTGAAAAACCGTTTCTATCTCTGATTTCCTTGTATATAATGATAATACCGCTTAATATTCTCACATATTTCTTACACTTCCTGCAGAGATCAATCATTGGCTTCTTACGCAGAATGATAGCATTCAAAGTGCAACAATCGTATAAAATTCGCACTTTTTATGTGTGTGTTTAAAATGTATTCTATTTATCATCACGTTAAGCTCTTACTAGGATAGATAGAATAGAATAGCATTTATAAAAAAAAAAACCTCCGATAGCATTGTTTCTGTTGCCTATTGAGATACAGAATAATTTTAGAATTCTTTGGGAGATTTGTCTACTTCATATATTTTAACAATATTTGATGTTGACAATCCTATATAGAGAATGATGGTGATGTCACAGAATGTGAGTGTTGACCTTTACATGAGATGCAACCGAAAGTAAAAGTGGTTAGATTGGGCAGTACTCAATAAAATTGAATATAAAGGTTGGTTATGTGTGCTATCTCACGCGGCATTGTATGAAAGTGAGAGGGGTTTGCGCTAGCTAAAGTCACATGGTTATAAAGTATTACAAATTTTCTTGTTTTATTTGGCTGAGGCTTCGGAGAAAGCATTTTATGTAACAAACAAAAACAAAGGCGGACGAACTAACTTCCTTCGTACTCTTAATGTTACACTTTCTCTCGTTTTCATATTAACCTCGAAAGGACGTTTTATATCCATTTTAATATAACATGTTTTATTTATAAACAGCTTCTGTTTACAATTTTCGGAAATTGTCACTGGTAACTAAAGCTAAACTAAGAAAACATACGATATGACAAGCTTTCTATAAATACCTTTCATATTACAAACTAGGTTCGATAGAAATGACTCGATTAAAATGCACCTGGCGATTCTTGTAAAAGAACGTTATCTTTACATAGTATAAAATGAAGTTGCTTTCGCTGTCTGTTCGCTTAGATGTTTTAAACTGTTCATGAATTTTAATGGAATTTTCAGCAATAGATAGAGTGATTCATGACAAAGTTTTATATGTATACATATATAATTTAGTACAGAAAAGCTGAAAAATTCAAACATTTGTAATGTGATTTCACAACGAACATATTTTTGAGCGTTTAAATCGCCAATGCTGGCTAAACTCTACGAGATAGATCAAATTAATAGAACAGCCTTATTCAGTCTTCCTCTCTGGAAGTGGTAGGTGTGAAGAGCCCCCGGACACCAACACTTACACACGGGCGACGCGCCGGGCACTGTGCACCACCTCCCTCTCCTCTGGGCTATTTTATAGAATACAGTATTATTCCTTATCCAATTAAATACATTACTCGTACATACTTTGTAAATGTCATGTCGATCAAAACTGACCTTAACAGAATTTAATTAAAATTGATATCTTTGAAAAGTACCACATATTATTATCTACATTGCACCCGCGCGAAACCAGAGCGGGTCGCTAGTATTCTATATACAATAGTATATATCGTTTCGTTATATTTATATTCACTTATCAACACTCAGAGATGGGCAAAATGTAATCAGATTAATGATTAACGATTACGATTACATTTTGTAATCATTAATCATGATTAATGATTAACGAAATTAATCAAAAAAGTAATCATTTTTCGGTGATTAAGGATTATTAATCTTTAATCGGATTACAATTAATCATGATTACTTTTATGATTACTTTTCTGTTTGATACGTAAAATGTGCTGCCGACAGCAGAGCGGCGCTCGCCTTTTTTTATTTATAGTATTCGACTACTACTAGCTAAACTGGCGAACTGAGTACCACCACATAGTTAGGTGTTAGGGCGATTACCCGAACTGGGTTATGACCGCAGTACAATAGTGCAAAGACCAGCATAGTGACTCGCTTCGACCTGACTACTTTCAGGATCAGTTCGTGCTCGGTGGACATTACGTAAATCCAACGAAATCTAGTTAATCATTGATGATTTTACCATTGTTCTGAGTGATTCCTGGACTATTAGAACTGATTATCAAAATACCGCCCATATTTTACTGAAATACCGTCTCCAACTCGATAATCCACGCCCGCCTTCGGGATGGAGATAGAGAGAGCAAGATAGCGCAAAATTTTAATTGATCAGAATAAGACATTATTTTCTCAAATTTACACAAGCTTCTATAGCGCAGAGCGCAACATCACCTTTCTTGGTCATCCGTCTCTCTCTACTGACTCGGTTTCGTCTTTGATGTAAACCGAGCCGCCGCGCCGCATACGTTCGTATCGTATTTTGAATTTTAACTCATAATTAAATTTGAGATATAGATTTAATTTTTTTTCCGGATAACTGTCGTTCTACCTAATAACTTTGATTCTTACAATAAATCAGCGGGACACATACATAGTTTTTTTTCTCAGTTCGCTTCATTTTTTTCGCATTTGACTTCCATATTCTTAAAGACTAAGGAATATAGTACTCAGAAAAAAGAAGCAAATCGACATACGGGCACGCGCCATATTTATCTCACTAAAAACGCTTTTTGGTTTACCAATATATATATATATATATATATATATATATATATATATATATATATATATATATATATTGTTTAATGAGTAATAAAAGTAAAAAATAGTAATTTCATTTTTCTGTTTTAAAAATTTAACTTTAACTTAAAGGATTGCACACAAAGTCTTTGGCCATTATCAGAAGTATTCTCCATCTCCAAGGCGGGCGTGGATTATCGGGTAGGAGTCGGTATTTCAGTAAAATATGGGCGGTACTTTGATAATCACTTCTAATAGTCCAGGAATCACTCAGAACAATAGTAAAAGCATCTATGATCAGCTAGATTTCGTTGGATTTACTTAATGGCCACCGAGCACGAACTGATCCTGAAAGTAGTCAGGTCGAAGCAAGTCACTATGCCAGTTTTTTCACTTTTGTACTATGGTCACGACCCAATTCCGGCAATTACCCTACCAACTCAAACGGCTGAAAGCACAAAAAATGGTCCTGAACGTAATCAGGTCGAAGCGAGTTACTATGAGTTGATAGGTTTATTGGCCGAACAATGTCGTGACTCGTGACCACAGTACACAACTGCAAAAACCCTTATAATGATTATGATTCGCTCAACGAGACGGATATTCGGGGGCGGACTTGCACCGGCTAAAACCACCGGGTGCCAGCACTGCCTAATCTTCGCCTTCACCGGGCCTAGGAATCCAGATACTTCCTAGGGGCCCGGCGAGCGCTTGGTCTTAGACAGGCCTCCTCCCTGGGAGAGGGTCGTAAAACTACCCAAACAATACCTCCCATTGGGGCGGCGTGTGAGCACACACACGACGACACCACCCCACCCTCCGCTGAACGCCACCCTCCACTCTCCGCTGAACGCCACCCCCCCTCTCTGCTAGACGCCACCCCTACTTTCTGCTGGACGACACCCCAACTCTCCGCTGGACTCCACCCCCCCCACTCTCTGGTGGACGCCACCCCCCCCCCCCCACTCACCGCTGGATCCCCCCAATCTCCGTTGGATGCCACCCCCCCACTCTCAGCTAGACGCCACCCCCACTCTCCACTGGACGCCACCCGCCACTCTCCCCTGGACACCCCCCCACTCTCCGCTGGACGCCACCCCACTCTCTGCTGGACGCCACCCCCCCCTCTCCGCTGGACGCCACCCCTTACTCTTCGCTGGACATCACCCCACTATTAGACGGAAGTTTGGGGTAATATTTAATTCGAAATAAAATAACTTGAAAAATTAAATAAACGAGTATTTAAATCGGTCTCTCTCTCAGCCAGAACTCAAAAGTAATCATTAAAATAATCATGATTAATTGAATGATTACTGTAATCAAGATTAATGATTACTCATGTAATCATGATTAAAAGTAATCAGATTACAAGTAATCATGATTACATTCGTCATGATTACTTGTAATCTGATTATTAATCTGATTAAAAGTAATCATGATTACGCCCATCTATGTCAACACTGTTATACAAGGGCCTATTCCCAGTTAGGTCAATAATATGCGCATCGTGGATCGCTAAATTGGACCAGTTTATTATTAACTAGGCAATTTGGCGAGGCTAGTTTAATGGCATAATGGTATTTTATAGTGATAACCGATTGATGTCTATCTCAAGTACTTAATAAAATGCTCACTTAGATAACATGTTTCCAATAAAAGAGAAGTAAAGATCAGCTCCGGGAAGTTGGCCCCGCATTTTTCGCGTAAGAATTTAGAAATTTTTTGAGGGACTGCCCATCGATTGCCCATTATTGCCCATCAATTAAATTTTTTTGCCCACCCCTATAAAAAAAGTTATGAAAGATTTATGTATGCGCGGGCCAGCGTCCGAAAAAATTTCAAAAAATCGAAAATGTCAAGGTGGATTCTTGAAGTTTGTCGACTGCCCACTTTTGCCCATCCTTTACTTTTTTGATAATTCAACTCCTAAGGGATGGAAATGGGGGTGGAAAAAAAAATTGAGGGGTCAAGAAATTTTGAATTATGCATTTTAATCTACATCGATTGCCCACTTCTGCCAATCCTTTACTTTACTGATAATTCCACTCTTAAGGGATGAAAATGAGAATGGAAAAAAATTGAGGGATCAAGAAATTTAGATTGGAAAATTATGGCTTAATAAGGTATATTCGTATTCTAAAGGACATCCTTTGGATTGCCCATCATTTATTTTCGAATGCCCACCCTTAGTTACAGAGTTATTCTGCTTAGAATTTGACATACCGCACTGTTGTAGGAACATGTTACATTTTCGTTAGTCCACTAGATAAATTTTGGAAAATAAGGGCTCAATAAGGGTTATTCGCATTCTAAAGGACATCTTTTGGATTGCCCATCATTTATTTTCGAATGCCCACCCTTAGTTACAGAGTTATTCTGCTTAGAATTTGACATACCGCACTGTTGTAGGAACATGTTACATTTTCGTTAGTCCACTAGATAAATTTTGGAAAATAAGGGCTCAATAAGGGTTATTCGCATTCTAAAGGACATCCTTTAGATTGCCCATCATTTCTTTTCGAAAGCCCACTCTTAGATACAGAGTTATTCTGCTTAGAATTTGACATACCGCACTGTTGTAGGAACATGTTACATTTTCGTTAGTCCACTAGATAAATTTTGGAAAATAAGGGCTCAATAAGGGTTATTCGCATTCTAAAGGACATCCTTTAGATTGCCCATCATTTCTTTTCGAAAGCCCACCCTTAGATACATAGTTATTCTGCTTAGAATTTGACATACCGCACTGTTGTAGAAACATGTTACATTTTCGTTAGTCCACTAGATAAATTTTGGAAAATAAGGGCTCAATAAGGGTTATTCGCATTCTAAAGGACATCCTTTAGATTGCCCATCATTTCTTTTCGAATGCCCACCCTTAGATACAGAGTTATTCTGCTTAGAATTTGACATACCGCACTGTTGTAGGAACATGTTACATTTTCGTTAGTCCACTAGATAAATTTTGGAAAATAAGGGCTCAATAAGGGTTATTCGCATTCTAAAGGACATCCTTTAGATTGCCCATCATTTCTTTTCGAAAGCGAAAATGTAACATGTTCCTACAACAGTGCGGTATGTCAAATTCTAAGCAGAATAACTCTGTATCTAAGGGTGGGCTTTCGAAAAGAAATGATGGGCAATCTAAAGGATGTCCTTTAGAATGCGAATAACCCTTATTGAGCCCTTATTTTCCAAAATTTGTCTAGTGGACTAACGAAAATGTAACATGTTCCTACAACAGTGCGGTGTGTCAAATTCTAAGCAGAATAACTCTGTATCTAAGGGTGGGCTTTCGAAAAGAAATGATGGGCAATCTAAAGGATGTCCTTTAGAATGCGAATAACCCTTATTGAGCCCTTATTTTCCAAAATTTATCTAGTGGAGTAACGAAAATGTAACATGTTCCTACAACAGTGCGGTATGTCAAATTCTAAGCAGAATAACTCTGTATCTAAGGGTGGGCATTCGAAAAGAAATGATGGGCAATCTAAAGGATGTCCTTTAGAATGCGAATAACCCTTATTGAGCCCTTATTTTCCAAAATTTATCTAGTGGACTAACGAAAATGTAACATGTTCCTACAACAGTGCGGTATGTCAAATTCTAAGCAGAATAACTCTGTATCTAAGGGTGGGCATTCGAAAAGAAATGATGGGCAATCTAAAGGATGTCCTTTAGAATGCGAATAACCCTTATTGAGCCCTTATTTTCCAAAATTTATCTAGTGGACTAACGAAAATGTAACATGTTTCTACAACAGTGCGGTATGTCAAATTCTAAGCAGAATAACTCTGTATCTAAGGGTGGGCTTTCGAAAAGAAATGATGGGCAATCTAAAGGATGTCCTTTAGAATGCGAATAACCCTTATTGAGCCCTTATTTTCCAAAATTTATCTAGTGGAGTAACGAAAATGTAACATGTTCCTACAACAGTGCGGTATGTCAAATTCTAAGCAGAATAACTCTGTATCTAAGGGTGGGCATTCGAAAAGAAATGATGGGCAATCTAAAGGATGTCCTTTAGAATGCGAATAACCCTTATTGAGCCCTTATTTTCCAAAATTTATCTAGTGGACTAACGAAAATGTAACATGTTTCTACAACAGTGCGGTATGTCAAATTCTAAGCAGAATAACTCTGTATCTAAGGGTGGGCATTCGAAAAGAAATGATGGGCAATCTAAAGGATGTCCTTTAGAATGCGAATAACCCTTATTGAGCCCTTATTTTCCAAAATTTATCTAGTGGACTAACGAAAATGTAACATGTTCCTACAACAGTGCGGTATGTCAAATTCTAAGCAGAATAACTCTGTAACTAAGGGTGGGCATTCGAAAATAAATGATGGGCAATCCAAAGGATGTCCTTTAGAATACGAATATACCTTATTAAGCCATAATTTTCCAATCTAAATTTCTTGATCCCTCAATTTTTTTCCATTCTCATTTTCATCCCTTAAGAGTGGAATTATCAATAAAGTAAAGGATGGGCAGAAGTGGGCAATCGATGTAGATTAAAATGCATAATTCAAAATTTCTTGACCCCTCAATTTTTTTTTCCACCCCCATTTCCATCCCTTAGGAGTTGAATTATCAAAAAAGTAAAGGATGGGCAAAAGTGGGCAGTCGACAAACTTCAAGAATCCACCTTGACATTTTCGATTTTTTGAAATTTTTTCGGACGCTGGCCCGCGCATACATAAATCTTTCATAACTTTTTTTATAGGGGTGGGCAAAAAAATTTAATTGATGGGCAATAATGGGCAATCGATGGGCAGTCCCTCAAAAAATTTCTAAATTCTTACGCGAAAAATGCGGGGCCAACTTCCCGGAGCTGTAAAGATCGGCATATTAAAAAGGAACTGGAATATTAAAATTCTTATTTTATATGACCGATTTTATTCAGTTTAATTTTAAGAGTATTCTTTAGCGCTTAAACAGTATTTAAACGCCCAAAAGATTCCCTCACGGAACGGAGAAAAAAAAAGGGTTAAAAAAAATCGTCAAATATTGGTCGGGATACATTTGGTAGCACACGTTAATTGGGGATTTTTTTTGCGAAACTACTGTAACTTTGAATAATGTATGTTTGCGTCAATATAGTTTGTATGTATACTTTCTGCGAATACTGAAACAGTGGAATATGGGCCTAAGAATAATAATACAGTATACCAGATGCGAAAAATCATCGCAGTCTGATAAGTACGCTAAGTTTCCAAGAGATTGTGGAAATTACTCTACATTTATGAAGTCTTACATTTCCTATAGAAGCCTTCATTGTGAGTACTTACGATGACGTAATTTAATTAAATTAGTGCTATTTTTAATAATATTGTTTGCAGGATTAATAATTCGTATAGTCCACAAGTTTTTTTTTTTATAATTTACAGGACGTTTGACCTCAATTACAACTGGTGGAAGGTGAAGTTGAGTCCAACGATGTACCGTTTCCGTCTACCAAATAACTATTCACTCTTCTCTTAAGGCTCCTAAGTCACAAGAACGTGGAAATATGTTTACTGGCAGCAAAATCCACTCCTTAGCTGTTCGCATGATGAATGTACAAGCGAATCTTTTCGTGCAGATATAACGAAGATCTATCATTTACGGACGGTATTTGGCACGGTGTCTGCTAGTTTTATGATGAAATGGGGATGGTGGAGTTAGAAAATATATCTCTTAAGAACACTCTGCAATTGTACAACTCTCTTAATAGAGAGTTGCATAATTGCGACCGGTAAATGACTGCGAAGCAGGTGACTTTACGTCGATGATCGATGTTCTGAATCTTAGCTTTAGTCAGAGTCATCGCCTACAAGTCCATGAACCCTACTATCAATTGAGTTCAAAGTGACAAACTAATATTTAGCGGCCCTGTCCCAAAGCAACAATACAACTATATTCCACACCCGATCGCGCCTGTGCCTGATATAGGTTAAGAAGTTACGATGGCGTAAATTACCGCCTGACCTTAAAAGGTACACGCAAATTTTTAGCCGCAGTTTCCGTTCTAAACTCAGCCGACCTCCCAAATTTTATATCAGCAGTTACATCTACATCGAGGAGCTCGGAACCATCAGTCAGTGGCAGGTAAACACCTCGCAAGGTGGGAGTCAAGTGAAATGGACTCCGTTTGGTGGAAAAAAGACACAACTGTGTTTTGGTAGCATTAAAACTAACCAGATTCGCATCACCTCTATCAGAGACATATTCAGGAACTAAATCTAAGTTCAGCTATATTTTCAATGGCATATACCTCTCCGGATATATTTAGCGTGTTTTAAATAGGATATTCTACATAATTTAAATTCGGAACGGTCCTATGTGATTACACTTCTATATCTCATGTGGTTAATTACCAGGATACGATTGATTGGTTTACCGTAAATAAAACAAAAAAGCCGTAGCTTAAAATTTACTCTTACTGTATCGAATTAATTGAAGTATATTATCACCCATTAGTTAAAGGAAGTAGACATTATTATTAATAATGTGTTTTTAATTTAAATACTTTTATTATTGTGCCAGCCGTTCATATACTTCAATAAAGTGCTTGCGATATTCGATTCCTTCAATATAAACTTGACCTCTAAAATTTAGGTTAAGTTTAGTCAGACTCAGTTTAACGTGTACGAATTCCGTGAGATCCTACCACGATTTCTCGGGAAAAACGTGTTCTCACATAAACTTTTAGGGTTCATAGACATGACTTATTAAGATCTTATTACTACTACTTAATATCACTTAACTTACATTCCTTCTGATCTGTTGTACAATAATTGTTATGCGAGTAGTTGTAGTTTCATTAATTTCAATCCGATTACAATTATTACGAATGCGATATAGTAAGAGCAACTCAATCAAAAAACTGTACGGAAAATAATTTTAAATATTGCTCCTACTCCGTTTTCTTTTCAGAAAAAATGAAACATGAAATAAAATTAATGAACAATGATTATGTACCATTTGGTAGGTACATTAAAATTCCAAATGATTGTCTTAAATTAATGATATTATGAAATGAAAATGTTAAAAAAGATCTCATTTTGAAACGAACTGTAATAGTTGTAAATTATAATAGTTATCTTGTTTTTAATGTATACATTGATTTTTTCCATTTAATTCAATGGCACTCGACTGATGTCTGATAATAACTGCCTATAAACTTGTCGCTGGCTGCACGTCATTTTTTTATTACTAGGTTTACGAGAAATGTAAATTACACATGGTTATTTATAGCTAATAACTTTTAAGCAACATTATTAAGGAATTTTTAGAAACATCAATATACGAAGGCTATTTTGTTTAAAACAAAATAACTGACCTATTTCTAATTCAGGATTAGTTGCGCTACTTAATGGTCATGTTCAACGCACTATACAATCTCTTATGACCGGTGGTCGTGGGTGTGGTTGTAGAAAGACACGGATTTTGGCGTTTTACTGTTTATTTGCACTTTAAGGCACACCGAACTGCGACGCACACGCACGTACTCTAGCCTCGGGTCCCGGTAGTCGACTAACTTAGCTAGAGCATCCCTTGCGCGCGCGCACCTCTTACCCCGCGCGTTCCGAAATACCCTAACGACCTTTAGGGCGTTTACCACAAACGCGTAGCGGGCGGCGTCTACATGCTATACTCTATATTATTTAGTTCAGAATCTAACATTTATTCTTTGTACGCCCAAAAACGGATATAACGAGAGGATATTCGAGTTTAAATCTATACATACACCGAAATTATTTCATTGATCAGGTATCGTCTTATAATACTGGTAATGGTAAAAATATAATATATATTAATCCTTTGCACTCGAGTCTGTTCCACGCGCATATAGTATAATGTGGTGTGCGAGAGTCACCTCTCTTAAAGTAATTTTCCTCTTCTTTAACCCATTTCCACCCGTAGCAGTAATATTACCTATAAAATAAACGTGTAATTCATGTAACTGTAAACGCCTTATATATAATTGTAATATTTACTTTGTAACAACCCTGTATCAATCAACAATACCTGCCTGTATCAAGGCCATTGTATTCTCAATTTTATTACCACGAATAAACATAATAATAAATTTAAAAAGAAACTCTATTCCATCCACTGTTGAGTATAGGTCGCCAGCATTTTGCGCCATTTATATCGGTATTGGGATGTCTTTTGCCGATTTTTTACGGCTGCTTTGGCTATATCCTCCGACTATCTAGTTGATGGTCGACCAATACATACGTATTATTTTTATAAGTCGTTCCCATTTTATAGATTAAATATTCAAACACAAAAGTAAATAAAAGAAAATGCCACTATAAATGAGTTTAGGAATATTATAGATTTTTATTATTTTTGGTATCTTCTTTCTAATTCTAATAAAATTTAGTAAGATATTTTCATGACACATTTTAATATAAACTTTACTCTTATGTTTCTTTTTCGACAATTTGTATCGTTTCAAAAGTATTTACATTTTTGTATTAACTCTCCCTATAATGCAACTCACTTAAAATCTCATCACAAATTCGAAATCGATTTGTAGTATATTCGATAATACACTCGATTAAATCGGTAATATTTATGAATGATAGCACTAAAATTGCAATCAGAAAGCGCATCTTATTAGATAGCAACCCGTTACTGGATACTTGCCGCGTCCGACTTTCCAATCGCGTCTGGATCGAGCCTCAGTTTAGGCCAGCTTGATATTGTAACACAGCTTTCTACACCTCTCCAAGTCTACTTTAACCCTTATGTCATTTAATATCAAATACCTAATTTACTTTTTTTTTAAACTGTGCCCTTTACAACGATATTTTCTTGTGTCGTCTTGTCGTTGCACATAGTACTAAAAAATGACACATACAAAAATAGCCCCCCCCCCCTCCCCAGATAATAACATGTAGTACATATAAATATTTATTTTTTGGTGGGGGATAGGTCATGTCTCACATGCAGGCTAATTTCTTAGCCTGTCCAGCAATTGAGTCTTCACACTATGTAATTAATTATGTATATTACATATTTTAGTAGCACAAAAATGTAAAGTATTTTAAACTAGCTATGATTATAAATAATATAGCATATAAATATGTCCCTACGAGCTATTTTTATTTGTATAATATAATATAAATCCGCTCTGTAGTTGTAGCGCGAACTAACAAACATATACACAAACTTTGACATTTATAATATTAATGTTAAATAGTATTGTAATTTTTTTTTAATTTGATAATAAAACGTATAAGAAAAAAGGAAACAACCTAGTAATTTAGCTTTAGAGAGAGCAGAAGAGAGAAACTGCCTGTATAGCTTATAATATATAAAGTATGAATAATATCTCACTGATACACTTAATTTGCGGCCAATCGCCCGCTTTTCTTGTCTTTTTACAGTGGCAATAAAAATAAAATATATTGGCAACTTTCCATATGAAATGGTTTTAATGTATATTTTATATTTTCAAATGGCCCACTTGTTTAGTATTCAGGTGAATACGAAAAAATTAATGTAAGTAAATTGTGAGCTTTGAGGTCAACCAATTCTAACAGGTGTCGGCAGTTTAAAAACTTTTTTGCTATCATAATGTAACAATAAATTTAACACCGTTATCTCCTTATTTTATATAAAATATACTCGTAAATTCAGGGCAGCATTCTTTTTAATTTAGTATTACTTCAACTTGTGCTAGATGTTAAGTCACAATGAATTAACAACATTAGCATATCCTTTTACTGGAAATACTGATATTGTTATATTTATGTATATTTAAGAAAATCTAGTTACATTTATATGCATTTTTATATATTCAGTGGTTAGCAAAGGCATGTGCTAGACTATTTTTGTATATTCTACATTATACTTTTGAATATATCGACGGGTGAAAGGCTATTTGGTTTAAGCGTCATTTTTTGGTGATATAGTAATAATTATATAAATATATATACTACTATATAACCAATAATGTCGCCATAATCAAATAGCCTTTCACCCGTCTATATAATCACTTAATTATTTTTTTACGGAATTGTTCATCACAAGTTTTTTTTGTGTTTTTTAACTCTACTAAAATAGTCTAGTTATGATAGTTTTCAGTTATTTTGAACATCCTTAAATTCATGTAGAATTTTAAAAAACCTAAATAAAAAATAAATATATATATATATTTAGCCTTCATTAAAATCAGTGGTAGTATTAGCTTAATAGTATATTTATATCCATTCCTTCTCGTAACTTTTTAAAGAATGTACATAGTAAATAATAATATTTTCACGAGAATAAATGTGTAAAATCTTGATAAAGGATAAATTCACTACAGTATACGATGTACAGTTCTTTCGTATTTATTTATTTCTCATTAGACTGCTAGTACACGTCTGTCATAAATAAATTCGGGCAGTTCTTCTCGCTAAAGGCGTCTAGGCGACAACGCACGAGAAATATTTAATTGCTATGTTCCATTTACGTATATTCACATATTTTTATTTAATGATTACTATATTCGTTATGATATTTTGCAAATAGAGTTACATATGTTACCTAGGAATTCTAGCTACTCTCAATTTTAACTCTTTAATTTATTGAAAGTTATATGCGTGGTTATTGTAGTTTTATTGATATAAATAAAAGCGGAGAACTTCTTCTGTAAGCGAGTAGCTAAATTTTTTAGGACTGGTTTAGCATTCAACCTACATTTTATATTAATTATGCTGTAGATACCTTTTATGTTTTATTTAACAATAGCGTTTGCGACGGAAATTATTGCTGCAAAAATGTATTATTTCTTTTAAGTTACATTGAGAAAGTACGGAAAGATAAAATTACTGAGGTTGCTTTCAATTGTTCATTCTGATTTATTTTGAAGTGGTACAACAACAATGAATTTGTGCGACATTGTTATCTTGGCATCAAATGGTCATTGTTCATATAATATATCTTTTATAATAATTAGTTACCCATATGCGTAGTTTAAAATTGAAGCAATAGAGCGAAGTAATATCTTTGAGTTGACTCGAATATTTGTCCCTTCATCCTTCAGGCCGTAAAAGTCCCTTAAATAAATAGAATAAAAAAAAATCCTTCAGGTGATATGTCAAAAGTCTATTTATGTGTAATTGGGTAAGTCTCAGTTTACGAAGGATAATTAGTATATGAATAAAAAATTAATACGTTATATTTACTGGCAATATCTATAAAATAAATGCTATAAAATATCGTTTATATTTGTTTCTGAATAAGATAGATATTATAACGTTAATGATTAATATTACGTTAACTGAGCGCTAAACATGACATGACAACACTTCATAACGTTAATCATTACAATTTCATTTCTCACGTTTTAATGAAAGCAATTGACGCCGTTGTTAAAGGAAGCCAGTTTAACTGTTGTTAATTTTATAATTATATTTTAATTTGAGAAGAAAATACAGTAAAATGCTTATTCGTAATAATTAACACTCAGACCAAGGACTATAGCAAGTGTAGGAGTATAAAAATTAATATTTCTCGTTTTGTATTTTCACAATAATTATGCAGATTTAATTTTATCTTTTTAGTAATTATCATATTAATTAAAATTTTATAGTATAAAGAAAAGAGTTTATCACGTATACTTATCTACAACTGGATTTCGTTTACAATAAAAATTAATATAAAAAGTGTGTGCTCAGTAAATCGGCAAAACCAGTTTCTTACGTATGTTTGCCTGTTAGTGGCATTTTTCAAATTGTTCTTCTTTCTATATTACATCCGACTGGGCAGTCGTTGATCTTTCGAGCAACATAATTGGAATACAATAAATATTTTGAATTTTCACAAAGTATAAAAGTGCAAAGACCGTTATAATGTGACGCTTTAGCCTGCTCCGTTTCGGAATTCGTTTGTGAACTTTCAGGTGTACATATACCTAGAGACCTTCAATTGTGATATGTGGGCCGGCGTGAAGACGGTGACTGTCAGTCTGTACTTTTCACCAGAAATGGTGAAGTTACTTTGTCGGACCTGTATAAAAAAACTTATGGAACTATATTTGAGATTCAACATATGAGAATTGAAAATTCATTAATTGTTTTTTTAGTGTCGTACGATTTTATGCTTAAAATAAAAATGACCTAAAACTTTAAAAGCAATATGGCAGTTACAACGTTTTTCAATTAAAAAAAATTAAGAACACCTTCACGGCACTAATTGACTTGAATGATGCAGTGGTCGAGGATGTAACTTTCTGCCCTAAAAATTGTGAGTTCGATTCTTATACGCAACAAAATACATTTGTATAACTTTCAGTTCTGTGTTCTGGATTGTTAATAGCTCTGCAAACTGACTGCACTGCAACTAATATTAATTACATCGCAGTCTAAAAAATGAAATGAAATGAAATATATTTATTTTCACCACAAACTAACAAAATACTAGAAATTCAAAAGCAACATTTCTGTTACAAGACAACAAAATACAGAAACAAAAGAAAAAACAAAAACATATTAACATGGCGAAAATGGGACTTCCATCACCTTAAAGCCACAGAGGAAGTCTGCAGCGCTGATTTTCGTGGAAGGCCCCG
Organism: Automeris io; assembly: GCA_036320925.1. NCBI lineage: Eukaryota > Metazoa > Arthropoda > Insecta > Lepidoptera > Saturniidae > Automeris > Automeris io. The sequence continues at coordinate 10,507,459 of JAUDJH010000011.1, forward strand.
GAACAAACATTCTATTATAAGTTGATACACCTATCACTGGGTATTCGGTCGTGTTTTAGACAGCTCAACTCTTAGCATCAGATTTAATTTAGTCATTTAGGTACTGTAGATAAGTATATATAATCGTCATCATTATTATATCCACAGGGCGTCCACTTCTGAACATAGGCCTCCCCTAATGTTTTCCAGAGCGGCCTGCATCCATCGACCTCCGGCATTGTGGATTAAGTCGTCTATCTGTATCTTGTTGATAAACGTCTAAGATTGCCAGTACACAGTTAGTAGATAATAGATATGTATTGAAAGTCCCTACTCGCGAACTTTACAAGTATTTATATTTAGAGCAGGGATGTCCCGTAGCTTCGACTCCGACTCCGATAAGTCGGAACTTCCGATTGTTATTACACCTTCGGTTCCGACTTCGGTTCCGTAACTTTTTAATCGGAGGTATTCACCACCACTGTTGTAGTCAAATCATTTGATTTCATTTTATATGTTGTTAAAACATAATATCAATTAATCAAACAATCAATGCCACTTAACCCTTTCGTTACCACAGTCCATTTCGTCGAAGTGGTGCTACTGAACCGGCAGCACGCCGCGAACTGTGCACATTGCATGATGGCAAGTTGATGCTCGAATTTTCTCATTTAAGTGTATATTTAAAGATTTTGCTGGTATATTAAATAAAAAATTAAATTAGAATAATTCTTAGTATTTTTTTTTTACTTTTCTATAAAATGAATGCCGGCTAAAGCTGGCGCTGGTGCTCACGAGGCGTTTTGTGAATGCCGTCTGAAGCCGGCGCTGGTAAAGAAAGGGTTAATTTAAAGAAGAAATTTTTAAAAATATAAACTAAAATAAAATATGATTAAAATTATTAATTAAAACTAAATGCAGCTTAAAATTTATTACTAAAAGGTATTTTTATTTTACATTTACATTAAATTAAATAAAATAGAAATTAACACAAAAAAACCCTGGAGCAAATTTGATTTAATTTGTTCACTATTAATAGGAAAATGTTAATAAAAACACAGCAATTTTTCTTTTCATTGTCTGTGTATGTGTAAATTTATTACTTTCTAATTAAAAAGGCTCGCAAAATAATGTTTTTATTTATCAATAAATAAAACTACTTTCTTCTGCCATCACTTGTGATTACATTGTCTCCGAATCCGATTCCGACTTCGGTTCCGACTCCGATAAATCACATTTAAAAACTCCGACTCCGACTTCGGTTCCGATAAACTGCCTGCGTTACATCCCTAATTTAGAGTACCAAAACAATGATAAAACGTGGTAATAAAGTTTCTATCGATAATACAGTATTTTCTGACAATAGAGCAAGTTCTTTTTTTGGTGACTCCGGTGTGTCAGGCTCCTACTGACTAAAAACCCCCGGGGTGTTCCTCTAATCATCCACCCAGGCCTGGGAAACTAAATTCGTCGACTCGCCCGGGAAGCGAACAGCCTTATTCAGGCTTCCTCTCTGGGCGGGGAGAGTGTGAAGAGTCCACGACTCCAACCCTTTTTTATGGGTGGCGTGCTGATCTCTGCACATCATCTGCTTTACCTCCGGGCTGAAGAGTACTAGGGCAAGTCCTACAAAAGGCTTGTGCAACATTACAAGTAACATCCGCTTTGCATGCACTCACGTCACCTCTTTGAATGTTTATTAGATTTATTTTAGAAATGGTTCGCTGGGGCATGGTGTTTATACTTAACCGTCATTTGTCCTTAAACTCACGTTCCAGGTAGAACTTTTACAAGGAGCATTTTCTCTTTTATTATTTAAAGCTACTTCTTTTTACTAAGAATTGTAACTCTGTTAACATAATATAAATTGAAGTCACTACTGTTGTCTGTCTTATTTTTTTTTTCGGCATGTCCTACTTTGGTTGCCTGGGAAATACCTTCACAACAAAACCGGGCTTGGTGGGCGAACACAGAGGGCGCTCAGCTTGTCTGTCTGTATGTTCGCTTATACCTGCTTAATAGGTTTTAATGTAATTTTCACATTCGTTTAGAAAACACATTCCGGACGGCTAATATGTGTAATTCATTTGACAGATAGAGAAATCGCTCCTGTGTGAAACAGGTTCGGGTTCACTAATAAATAATAAAAATAAAGTATATGTGGATTTTTGTTTAGTCAATTGAAAATATTCGTAGTATTGGTTGTTTATTTTAGAAGGAATCGATTTTAAATAGGACTAACCACCGTTGTTGTCAATTAATACTATATATTTTCGACACGTATACTGCCGTCGGACTTCGTGATAAAAATATGTGACCTTTTTTAGTTAGGAACTAAATAATATTTTCATTATTATTTATAATTGGGAGTATATTATTACGTAATATTTTGAATTAAGAGAAAATCGGAATAATATTTACATTGTGAATTTACCTTTTCTTCTTAAAGATCCATATAAAGGCCAATATAATTGAGGTATTTAAAGTTAAATGGAAATGAAAGTTGTGACGAGGAGCAGGATTAGTTCCACTTAACATTTACGTGTTGAATCTATAATAACATATGCACTCGGAGCTTAGCGAAGGGAAAGGGAAAGTTGAGAATTAGTACAAGTGCGGTAGGCCTACACTTTGTGAAGAATTTAGAAGGAATAATAGTAGTAATTTATAACACTTCCCTTATTTTGTTCAGACTTAATAGACAGGTGATTAATATAGATACACATGTGTATTATTTTATTAAAAGCAGATATACGTAACCATTCGTTGCCTATGTTGCGTAGAATTTCTTTACTAAGCAAAAACAAAAATGTAAATTGCTTAGAAAGCAATTATAGAGCTCTAAAGCACAAACAATTATAATCTTATATAAAAGAAAGTTTTAATATAGCCCTTAACTCCAATTAAGTCTCCATATTGTTACCTACTGGTATGAAAGTATATGTGTAATTGAAAATAACTTTCAATAAAGCGGACTTCTCAATTTTTATTGTGACTTAAACAAAAGCTATTTTTCTTATTTAAATTTTATAATTTTATGGTAATATGTAAGGTTTATCATGGGTCTCCGTGCAAACGTAATAAATATTAATTAAATAATAATAATAATATTTATGGACAATCCCAAACCTTGACCTGGCCTTAAACTAAGCTTTCGCTTTTGTTATGAGTACCAGACAAATATTTACATTCTCAAATACATCCATGACTCACGACAAATTAATCTGCTCCATATTTTTTTTTTATTGTAACTGCAAAAGAAATCCGCGGCTCTTACCATGATAGTCTTTGTAAAAAAATCTACTTATAACTATTCCCGGATTATATTAATAAAAAAACATATTTATAATAGTATATTCTAAAATTGGATAAGACCAAAATTATTTATAACAACTGTATTACCCCGAGTCCTATTATCTTCAAGCACTTTCCACTTGAGGTTGTCCAAGAATATGTATACTTGGAGTCGAGACGTTGACACTAATAGTTTGGCAAGTCCACTAGTTTAAGGTCGCTCAGCGTGCGATGGAGCCAACTATGTTGGGTATCTCTTTGAAGGATAACGTTTGTAATGAGGTTATCCGTCTGAGAACCAAAATTATCGACATAGCTTACCGTATTAGCAAGTTGAAGTGGCAGTGGGCAGGCCATATACGCTGAAGAACCGATGACCATTGAAGCAGGTGGGTTCTTGGGTGGAGACCGCGGATCGGCAGATGTAGCGGGGGGTGTCCCCCGACACGGTAGAGCGACGACCTATGAAAGGCAGCTGGTCCTGATGCGAACAGATCAGAACTGAGATGTGTTTCGAGCTTTAGGAGAAGCCTATATTCCGCTGTACACACACGTTAAATAGGCTGAAATGATGATGATATTGAGGAGGTAAAGTATATAGTAATATTGTATGGCCCCCACTGAGGGAGAAGACGTACACAATACATCTCAATTTATCCTGCCCTGCGCGTCATAGGATCTCCTTCAACTCAAACGAGATGTATAATCTGATTATTTCAATTGTTTCAGGACGAGTGAGCTGGTCGCGCTGGTCGCTGTGTCATGCACTCTATTCCTGTTCCTTCACACGAGAGATTTGAGCACCCAGCTACGGCAGATACAAGGCCGGCTGAACGATGACGTCACAGCCTTCAATCACCTGACAGACAGTAAGTATCCCATTATTAGGTTATCTAAAATCTCATAGAGTTGAAGAGACATGGCTAGTTTTTGTAATTGCTCTGGATTGTCTACAGCAGAGACAACCAGGGAACGAGAATTCATTAATTATCGTCTTCACCATGCTAGCCCAGACTTACCATGGCTGAAGGCCGCTAGGTATATGATCAAGTTGAATTATAAAAGCTAATCTCTGTACATATCAGGCCAAAGCAGGTCACTATGAAAGTCTTTGCACTTATGTAATCTTAACCTTAACCTTATCACTTCAGAAAGCTTACGTTAATCTTATAATTTTTTGTACTTTTTCTAGTTATTAATATTGATCAAACCCATATCCATCTACTGCTAAATAAAGCTACTCTCAAGGTTCGCCACAGAGCTGTCTTCGGCTTTTGTTTCCAACGAAATTGGTGATTGGACTTTATTTAAATAATATAATTCCTAATATTTGAGTAAAGGCAAAGTAGCGTCCATAAATCATAGCTTAAGCCCTCAGGTATGATGCACTTTAAACATAGCGACGTTGCCTATCAATTTAAAACGTCAATTTGTACGAGAGAGTGAGTTTAAATAACACAGTTGATGATAAAAGAGGCGTTAGTTATAATTGATGGTTGACCACGCTGCGTAACGTGTACATTAGATGAGATTCATTCGATAACAAATATAGTAAATTAAAATTCTATTACGTACAAAACAAATACATCAACTGTCTTAATAAGACCGTTGACGGCGCGTAAAATTAATAATGGTGTTAAAGGTGTATTTAGATTTACACATACTTTTGGTAGTTTGTCTTAACTTTTAGTTAATAATGCGTAATAACATTATCAATGAATGAAAAATGACTGTTTTATTGAATTTCAACATAAGTATTGTATATTATATTGTGTATGTTACTAATTGAGTAGAGCAATATCAAAAACTTGTATGCCCATGTTAAATGAAAAATGAAAAAATGAATTTAAAAATTATATATTCGTATACTATAATTTGGCTCCTTTTTTAAAAGCTAATTTACTTAAAATGGAAATAGTATGTTATTAATTAAAAGAGGGAGGTCCTCGTGGATCGCATTGTTGAAGATCTCTCGCAACCGGCGGTGGTGAAAGGCAGTCATGAAATATATATCAATATTTGTCAATATCAATCTTATTATTAATCGTTTTGTACGGAATTATTTATCCCTCCACAAATTATAACCGCATTACGCCGCTATCCATTGTGGAATCATACTTCCTAAGCCGGCCAGTATCACGGGAATCGAAACTTTCACTTACAACAATGAAAAAAGTTGTGGCTTCTTCGTGTTTCATTCCGATACCGTTCACTGGGTCGATATCTTTTATTCGGCCCCGGGATTGTGGTTCCAAAGTAATCGATTAATTTGTATCATTTTTGTTTCGATGGTTTTTTATTATTAGTAACGCAATTAATGTCTAGTATGCTTATTTCTTTACGTTGAATTTGGGATAAGAGAATTAGTAATTGCAGCTTGACCGTAAAAATGAAACAAAAGAATACAAACGAGAAATAAATGTACATTTTTAGTATGTTTCTGCATTTTAAGAATATAAACTTTGGAACTTATAATACTATGAAACATTTAACATTTGGCAAGTAAGTATGGTTATATATTGGCATTACACATTGTAATAATTATTTATTTATCATCATACCAAATCCCTTTTGGGTTAGGCAGAGAGAGTGAAACGTAATTTCACTCCATCATTGCAAACCTCTTTCGCTCTCTTAATTATCATTTTTTTTACACTGACTCGACATAGTAACTACAGAGTACCTGATGGTAAGTACAGTGTAGTCCAAAAACGAAAGCTACTATCAAAGGATGAAAATCCATTGATAGTCTACATCATCATGTCGCCCACATATACCACGGCTGAAGGTCTCTAGGTATATGAGTTACTGGATATACACAAGCTGATCCCGAAACGCGACAAGCCGGAACTGGTCACTATGACAGGCTTTACACCCATGTACTGTGGTCGCGATTCAGACGGGCACCGACGCCCTACCACCTCGCTGCTACTCGTTTAGCACCACCCAGGAGCCACGTGTAGTGAAACTAGAGTAAAGCCTACGGACGCGAGCAGCTTCGACACCCAAAATTAATTAATTCCTATCATGCACTTTCGGCGATTGTTCCGTACATTACATTACTATTATTTACATTATACTCCATAATAACACTTTCTATTTGGTCAGTTTAGATATATTAGGTCCTTACATATGAAATTGGCGTTTTTCGTACTGGCCACTTTAATCACAAATTTCTCCTCTTTGGTAAGGAATTCCAAATTCAAATTTGTACAGCTATAGACTCATGTATTTGTGCTTCGATGATCGTCATTCATTTGTTTTTTTCTTCTGTTTTTTTCTGTTTGCGTCACTCATTTTACAAAATGGAAAACTTAAAATATCGGATTATTTACGAGTACGAGTTCCGCCGTGGCACTAGTGCTGCGGAAACAACTCGAAGGGTGAATGATGTGTATGGCGGTCGTGTTGCAAAAGAAAACACAGTTCGTTTTTGGTTCCAACGTTTTCGTTCTGGAAATTTCGACCTGCAGAACAAGCTCCGTGGACGGCCTGAGACTCAAGTTGATAATGAAGAGTTGAAGGCTATTGTGGAAGCGGATCCATCGCAAACCACGTCCGAGTTAGCTGCAGGCTGCGATGTTAGTGATAAAACTGTTTTAATTCACTTGAAGCAAATTGGGAAGATTAAAAAGCTTGAAAGGTGGGTACCTCACGAATTGACTGAAGTAAACCGGCAAACGCGCGTCGACTGTTGCGTTACATTACTAAACCGGCACAATAATGAAGGTATTTTAAACCGAATCATTACCTGTGATGAAAAATGGGTTCTTTACGATAATCGGAAGCGCTCAGCGCAATGGTTGGATCCTGGCCAGCCAGCCAAATCCTGCCCCAAGCGAAAATTAACCCCAAAAAAGTTACTTGTAAGCGTTTGGTGGACTAGTGCCGGTATTGTTCATTACAGTTTTCTCAAATCTGGCCAGACTATTACGGCTGATGTCTATTGTCAGCAATTGCAAACCATGATGGAAAAGCTAGCGGCTAAACAACCTAGGCTGGTCAATCGCTCCACGCCACTGCTGCTTCACGACAACGCTAGACCACACACTGCGCAACAGACGGCTACTAAATTAGAAGAGCTTCAATTGGAAAGTCTAAGACATCCTCCGTACTCCCCGGACCTTGCTCCAACAGATTACTATTTTTTTCGAAATTTGGATAACTTCTTGCAAGGGAAAAAATTCAACTCCGATGGGGCAGTCCAAATCGCCTTCAAAGATTTTATTGATTCCCGTCCGACTGGTTTTTTTAGTAAAGGGATCAATGAACTACCTATGAGATGGCAAAAGTGCATAGAAAATAATGGTTCATACTTTGATTAATTAAATATATTATATTAAAAAATATTCGACTTTTTGTTCCTCCCATACAAAACGCCAATTTCATATGTAGGGACCTAATATTTCAATTGTACTCGGGTCTTAATTCCATTCACTTTCATATTCTAATTTTTATATCTAGTGAAAAAGTCACATTTTATAACGGTTATGTTAGTTTCACGGAACAGGAGAAAAAGACGTTTCGAAAAAACCTATTTACAATGAAAACATAGAATAAATTGTAGGATTGATAATGAATAATTGTAATCGCTCTTTTGAACGGGCTTTATATGGTAAATGGTGTATCAGAGACGAGCAAAATGTAATCTGATTAATGATCAACGATTACAAAATGTAGTCGTAATTTGAATTTTCTTGCTCTGTAATCATGATTAAATCCATTTAAAACATTAAGAAATGATAAATGTGTATACGATCTGTGATTTTGTAGTGTTTAAAACAAAAAAGAGCAAACTGCAGTGATATTAATGGTAAAAAACGTAAAATGTAATCGTCAATCATTTTCATTAATCTGATTACTTTTTGCCCATCTGTGTGGTGTATCAGCTAATAAAGATCGACGGTTTTCTTAGTTGCAGCCTGTAACCGTAAACTGCGATTAGATGTACACAGGGCGATGTCGCAAGTCGTACCACTTCCTTATTGAGCACTCTAGATATTTGAGGTTATACGCATTTACATACAATCTGGATTTAACGGGGACCATTAAGATAGCTAAATATTCTTTATCTAATCATGACCAGGTGTTTTATGTTTAGTGATTACATTGCACCTTAATACAGCGCAGCCCAAAGACAGATTTTAGGTGTCGTGGCATAGGGTACCGTTTGTCGACAGTTACTGTGACCATGCCGGTCTGGTCAAAAATATTTTTACTCTACTTTTAAAGGATTCAATATGATAATAGGAAAGGAATGCAATAGTTGGAAAATCATTCCACAGTCTGATAACATAGCAGAGATAAACAAAGAAGATTATTTTAGATTATATATTATAAAAAATTAATGAATAAAAGATATCCTATAAATTAAAAACAAAATATAATAAATCGAAGTTCTTTTGTTTAATTTTATTTTTGGTGGTAGTGCGATTACCCGAACTGGGTCGTGACCACAAAACACGAGTGTAAAGACCGTCATAGTGATTCGCTCTGGCCTGTCGCGTTTCGGGAACAGCTTGTGTATATCCAGTACTCATATACCTAGAGACCTTCAGTCGTGGTATATGTCATGCCAAGTCATGTCATGTCATGGCCGACATGACAAGGAAGACCACCAATGAATTTTCATCCTTTGATAGTCGCTTTCGTTGTTGGACTACACTATACCTATCATTAGGTGCATTGTAGTCACTTTGTCGAGGCAATGTTAACTAAAAAGTTCTTATAGTTTGACTTATATAGGAATATTGTAAATACTATTTTTATTGCAAAAAGGAACAAATTTTGGAAACCTAAACATCGTGGCACATTTCTTCAAATAAAAGGATGGTGGGAAGTTACGAGATATTAAAATTATTATATCCGGTAAACAAGAAGTATTTTCTGTTTGTTCAAATGTATGACTCGTCAAAATATTCGTGTTATAATTCAGTTACTTAATCAGACACTCAGCCAAAGGTTCTGAAGACAACATAATAATTATATAACGGAGACTGTAACAATACTTTCACGCGGTCTATACTCTATGATAGGATATGAAAACATTCGAAAAATATAATATATATAGTGTGATTGGCGGCAAAGCTTCAAGCCGGAGTGGTTGTATCTCTTTTGCACTCTCGCTGAGTAATTGTGGTTTCTTGTCGTGGCGGTCGGCCAGTTGTTGTCTAAGCTTGTGTTGTGGTCTTAGGCAACAATGGAATGCTCGGCTGACCGTGTACGATGGGGAATCAATAGATTTTTGGCGGAGTAATGCGTCCCTTGGGTCGCTGAGTTTTCCCGCCAATCTACATAGTCTTCCTCGCCGTTTATATCATGTGTGTATAGAAATGGTGCAATAAATAACAAATAATAAGATAAGAATAAATATAAGAATAAATTAAAACTACGACAGAGATATTGGAGTGTGACGGGAAGACTAAGCAGAAATTTAATCAGACTTCAAAAAAAATTACCTCAGACATGGCTGTATGGCGTATCTGCCTTTACCTTCCCCATAAAGGGGAAAATATAACCAACAAAATAATATATATATATGTATATAGTGTATTGCTATATTCTTTTGTGATGTTAACTTATTAAAATCTACTGATCAGATAAACGAAGGTTGATACCCGTTTTCAAGCCATACAACCCCGTTAGTCTATGTAATGATCACAATGAGATTAACTACTTCCGTAGTGTAGCGGACAAGATTATCAGCGTATAAATTATTTGAATTTCTAAAACATTATATTTTTGGTTGCTATAATCGTGTCGAAACTAGACAAGTTGCATTTCTTATATAAATCAAAATTCGATACTAGTAGCATGAAGATAGAGATATTTACTTAATACGAAAAAAATCACTAAAAAATTTATTCGAAACACATGGCCACAATAGTCATAATGCAACCGAAAAACTCTTGTTTTGTTAAATGGCATTAAATTATATATTCATAAAAAGATTGTTATTTTTCTTAAATTATGTATTTTTATGGATAGAATTTCCGATATAGAACTAAATCTCTTCGCCTCTAAGACGAATATAATTTCGCGTTTTATATTAGAGTCACTTAAATATAAAGATATAAAAGACAAGTTGTTATAATTCATGTAACTTAATACTACAAAGTAAAAAACATCATGTTGTTAAATACTTTAAAATATGTGTAGGCATAAACATAAAAACTCCCATATTAATAACTGATATAAATGAGATATGCAATAATGTCTAATAATTATCGAATTATTTCATGCCCAACATTTAACATATAATATAAACGCACTAATTATGATCATTTGATTGCTACGTAACGATGGAGAAACTTATTACTGTCTATTTTAAGGGAACTGCTATTTCGTTAACGATAATCTATTACTAACAATGTTGAGCTCATGCTCATTATATATTAGTATATATTTATTATATATTAGTATTAATTGAAATAGTGTTTCGGAGAAACAATCATTTAATTAAAATAACGCACGATGAATATACAGTAGTGATATAATTTACAAAACTTTACATTGATTATAAGCATCATTGCTGTATCAAAATTATAATTGTCAAATCAGATAGTGACGGTAAACGAAAAACTACATTTTTGCCACATGTATTCAAAAATAAATAAGCCAAGACAATAACTTTTATTTAATGACTAAATAAAAGAAAATATTATGTATTTTTCTTCGACAGTCCGACAGGGCCTTAATATTTTTGACGATGATTACATGATTTGATGAATTATGCTTTTTGATAGGCTAATTCATGTCTACATATGAAAACCAATTTTGCTTTAAGCAAAACAAATTAAACAGCCATCCAATGCTATTACAATACTGATTTGATTTGTAATATTATAATCACTAAAGTTATTAACACATCACTATTTCGGGAAAACTCAATAGAACTTATGGACTGAAGTGAACTGAAGAATAACTGAAGATTAAGTTATGTCATCGTAAAATAAAAGTTAAGAAAATGTAAGAAATAAAAATTGTATTTATAGTGGTGATCATTCACACAGATGTAAATTTCAATTATGTAGCTTACGATCTTTTCCTTCTGTTTTGCAACAGTGTATGATGTAAATATGATACACAAATATTATTTTAAAAAGAATGTGAATGCCCGGAACCTCGAAAACTTGTTAACAGTCTCATCAGTGATCTAATATTAATTGCATAATAAGTAAGATGTTTGATTAACACACGTAATAATATGCACTTTCGTATGTTTTTGGAACACCGTGAAAGCTTTTTACCGTTCTGTGAACGTGCAACTGGCGCATAAAGCTTAGTTAAATTACGACGACATTTTTAACATATGTGATATTAATTTTGATACAATTAAGAAGGATTTTTAACTGAAATAATATAATTGTTATTCCATTTTTTTTATACAGCGCATTCCAGAAGCAACTATCAAAAACAGAATGCTGTTTGTCGTTAATCTCCGTGATCATGCCGACCTGCTTAATAGTCTCTTCCAAATTATTTTAAAGGATTGAATATCACAAGATGATGGAAACACATTTATTGAAAGATCATTCCACAGTGTAATAACGTGACAGAGTTAAGAATTGGATTTTTTTAATGCGTCTCAGCATAGAAGTGACGGCAAAACTGTGGCTTCGCAAACCAGCCCTCTTCGTTCTAATGTGAAAGGGAGAAGGTGGAATCATAATAAATTCTTGAAACGAAACGAGGGAACTAAACTAGTAACTGAAACTATAATATTAAAGCACTAGATAATCCTCTTCTCACTCTTGAGAGAGTGGTCGTGGTTTTATGTTGATACATTTATTGTTGATATCATTGCCTTCACGATGCGCCTCCACTTGTTGCGGTTTTCAGCGTCACGGAAACATTTGGCCTTTCGCAAAAAGAGACCCCTGACATACTCCGTGTTATAAGATCAAAGCCAAATCATGAACATCTATAATTTAGATTCAGTTGTAATCGGTCATCTAAATATAATATTTTTTGGCATAACATAAGGCTTCCGTATAACAATATTGTTTTTTTTTCTCTGTTTTTATTTAAAGGGGTTTTGTCACGGAGTGACCACGTCACCCCCGTACAGGTGAAAGTTATAAACTAAAACAATAATATTGTTCGTAGCTAAAATATTATACAAAACAATGTTCAAAACTGTCCATTCTAGGGATGTAACGAAGGCAGTTTTATCGGAACCGAAGTCGGAGTCGGAGTTTTAAAATGTGATTTATCGGAGTCGGAACCGAAGTCAGAATCGGAGTCGGAGGCAATGTCAGTCACAAGTGACGGCAGAATAAAACAGTTTTATTAAGGGACAAATAAAAACCATTAATGACAAATAGAAACCGTGGAAGTAAAGGCGGCAAGGGAAAAGAATACCGAGGCATAATAGATTACAAATTGTGTTCCATAATAGCTTCCATATCTAATTATAACTAACAAAACGTAACAAGCATTCATTTTACACCAGTGTCAACATAAGATTAAGACATAGTAACATTCGGTCAATGATAGCGCTAGTAGAAAAGTGCAAAATGTATATATTTTATCACTGATTGAATGTTAGTTTGTTTAAACTTTCTATATATTAGGGTTGTTATATAATATATATTATATGTATATATATTACATATATATATAATATATATTATATTATATATATATATATATATATATTTCAAATATGTACTCGTGACCGAAATTAAAAATATTAGAAATGATTTTATAATCTGTGGATACTAAACATAATTCTATATCCAAATCCGATATATGTATTTTGGATAATTTTGGCTACTACGCAGAAATATAATCTATATCACGTAATTTTTTATTAAGTTCTAAGATCGTTATTTCTTTCGTTTTTAGTATAAATATTTGAATAAAAATACTCCCTATTTATTATATATATATACAGATACATATTTAATGTATACACAATAATGTAGCCGATACAAAATTCGTCTTATTGACTTGCATTGCCCTGTCGCGTTTCGAGATTTTCTCTTGTACATCCAGTCATTTATAAATTCCTAAAAGACCTGCAGTCTTGATAGATTTAGATAAGCCGGCATGATGGTGGCGACTGTCATTGAACCCTCGTCCTTTACCAGTCGCCGCCGACTTTGGACTACATTGTACTTACTTTCAGGTGCTCATTACTTTGTTGTGCCACTATAAAATATTCCCTATACGGATATATTCATCATGAGTATTAGTTGTACGTAATAGTTACGATATACGACGGATCCGCTAATTATCAGTTGGCGGCTTTGGACTCCATTGATCGTAGAGCTCGTAGACTTATTGGCGACGACTCTTTGTCAAAAATTAAAATGCAAAGCATCGAGCATTGACGTAGAGTTGCCTGCCTCGCGGTCTTTTACCGGTTGCACGGTGGAGAGTGTTCTCTGGAACTACATTCTTTGATTCCACCAGCCCCATTCCACCACAAAACCACAAGACATCGTGTCGGATACCATCCGTATGTGGTGGATGTTCCTTATATCCGCACGAGAAGATTCGCTTCTACATTCATCATGCGAACAGCTAAGGAGTGGAATATGCTACCAGCAGCCATATTTCCGCGATCTTATGACCTGGGAGTCTTTAAAAGAAGAGTGAATAGGCATTTGTTAGGCGGACGCGGTTCATCATCGGACTCATCTTCACCTTCCACCAGGTGTGATTGAGGTCAAGCGTTCGCCTATAAGTTATAAAAAAATATATCCAAAACAAATTGAATATCCATATCAGTATTCGTAACAGATTTTTCTAATTTAATATCCATATAGCGAACAACAATAGTAACTGCTTGAAAACACCGTAATACCGCAGAGAGCACGTCGAACCTTTCCAATATTCTACAAATGTAATACATTGGCAGAAACGTATAATTGTAATTTCACATTACCAGTGAACTTGTGCCCTGACATAAATTAAAGTTTACGATTAAAAATTAGAATTGCAGAGTTCTTATTTAGCTTATTATTTAAGATAATCCAAATATTCCTACGAAGTGATCCATAGTATTTTTTATTGCATCAGCTAAGAGTTAAATTCGTTGCCCGCCTCTATATTTCTATCATCATAAAACACGGAATTCTATAATTAACGAGAGGATCAGTATTTGAAGCGAATGCACACCACCGTGGGCTTTACATGCGTTTAAAAGCTTGGTTAATTGTAATAGTTATAAAATAGGTATGTCTAAATTATATCTACATGCATAGTTATTATTATGTATCATTTTATGTTGTTCCTTGTTTTAGTTTTATATTTACTCATGTTTGTGAATTTCTAGTTGTTTATATACTTAAATATCGTCTTATATATGACAGTAGTGGTACATATGTGACGGAAGGACGATGGCGATTACAAACGATTCTTGTCTCTTGGCAGTCATTGCCGTATTAAACTATACTGTACTTTTCATCCGATGCGCTGCAGTTACTTTGTAGAATCAAAAAGAAAAAAATATCGTAAATCAGTACATAGCATGTCAAATAAAAATACACTTAGACAATGTCCATTAAAAGTTAATGCTCTCCATTATATCTAACTAAAAACGTAGAGCGGTAACAAATTACAGGTTTCATACAGTTATCATAATGCATTATAATGTGTAATATACCCTTTCTTGGCTATAGTAACAGTAAACAGAAGTCTGCAGAAGAAGTGTTTCCATTTTCCTGTTCGAAATTACTAGAAAGGTCTTAGCGAACGTTGGTTATTAATAGTGCCTGACCGGAGATATCGCCTTCGGCCATATTTCTTGTAGCTTAACTATTTATTTCGTTTGAGAATCAAACCCACGACCTCGTAGTGTAGAGTCGATCATCCAACCACAATGCTATTCGATACGTTGAATGCATCCCATATTCAGTACCAATTTACTTTTGAAAATAAACAACTGTGCTCATCGCTGTATCTTTACATCAAAATATAATAGCGGTTCTTTTCTCCCTCGTGTATTTGACATTGCATTGTGGTGTTTGTTTATTTAAATCTGATACGATTTTAAATACACAATTGCTCTTACATCATGCCTTCGTGCATATTTATCTATTTACTATAACGTCGATTTCCTTCCAAAGTAGGCTGGAAGAAAGAATTGTTACCTTTATTCCTGGCAATCACTTGTTTCTTTAATATTCATCCCTTCAATCCACTCTCCTCGATTCCGCATACACCTGACCTAGCCCTCCGTTAGGATTTTTTTGTTTGGCCTACGTGGGTTAGTCTCGGCAGACCTCGGCTCTCATTTCCACTCACATTCATATTGTAATTCTTGCATAAACGTACGAGATGTATCAAAAACATTAATAATTATGTGAAAAGTTACTTATCACATAATTTATACGTGCTTGATACGTCATAAGCGTAAAGATCGATGCAAAGTCACACTATTACATCAGATGCGTTGGAACTTAAATACTATTTGTAGAGAAAGTTGTTTAGAAGACACCTGACCGCAAACTAGTTAGGACCTCTTCAATAATCAATCTCTTTCGACATATGTAATGCACTTATATCAAACATTTATCCTGTTACCTTGGATAACAATTGTTTGTTGGTAGTGTTGTGTTTTTGTATTAAACCGTCATAATGATTATAGTGCAACGATTGCTAATTAAGCACAGTATATTCCAAAAACCAACCACAATTGAAACATACTTGCTATTCTACTATACTTTGATATTGATTAAGCAATATGAGTTGTTTTAGTAAAGTCTAAGTAAGCCAAAGAGACTTCTATAAATCTTAACCTAAGTCTAGGCTCTCAAAGAATAGACAACAGAATTCACCGTCGTGACTTCTTTATATTTAGCAGAAAGGGTTATGATTCTTCAATTTTAGGATTTTAAAAATACTAGATTAACTATTGGAACATATTAAAAAAATTTGGGAGTTTTTTTTAAATTTTATATTAAATTTTATTTTTTTATTTTTATATTAATTATGATGGTAATCGGCGATATATCTAACAGATATATCGGTCACGTGACAACTTTCTCTATAAGTTCGATATGTGGGGTTAATGGCTGTTATCTGCATTCGAAAATGCAGATACGGATATATATGGCTCTTAGTAGTTCGCATTTCGTAATCGATTACATAAATTTAGAACCATCATAATCTTATGTAAAACCAATAATATGCAAACCGAACCTTAATACATATTTCTATAGAAATTATTGGAAATGATTTAAAATCACTTTATGCAAATTCGTTTGCGTTATGGTGATAGAAATCAATAAATTAAAAAAAAGATACATACATATATACCAAGATACAGGTTGTCCTAGTTTGGGTTTCAGCTGATTTTAATGTGCTGCTTGTAATTGTTTGCCTAAACTTTATTATTATTATTTATTTATTATTATATAGACTGAGATTTATATATACTACTTTAATTTTGCTTAGACTTTAATTGAATATTATAAATTAAATAATTTAATTACTATTGAAATATATGGCGAGTTACCAGATTTCTCAACTTGGATTCGGCTCTGTGAACACTTACGCTATAAAAAAAAGAAAAATAGTTCTTGTTTGCTGTAGACCATAGAAGCGTTTGTTTTTGGTGTGCTCAGCCAGAATATAATGCTCAAGAGCACAGGGTGAAGGCTCATTGGGTGTTGTTCTTGGATGCGGGTCTATCCGCTGGTCATAGAGTTGGCAGCGGGACTTGCGCCGCCGCGCGACATTCCCTAAGGGCAATTAAGAGAATTCTCTTTTTTTTACACTGGCTCGACATAGTGACTATAGAGTACCTGATGGTAAGTACAGTGTAGTCCAAAAACGAAAGCGACTATCAAAGGATGAAAATCCATTGATAGTCTACATCGTCATGTCGGCCCACATATACCACGACTGAAGGTCTCTAGGTATATGAGCTACTGGATATGCACAATAAATAATATCACGATAGATAATATCATGTATTTTTCTGTGTTTGTGCCAAATAAATGTTTTCTTTCATCCCTATAAACTACTAGATAAAAAAGAAATATACATTAATAATAATGTTGGGAATGCTGTTTATTCCAGGTCATGCCCTAGGTTCAACGTTGTATTGAATATTCCTATGTAGTTTATAATCTTGCGCAGTTTGTGCTCTAGTGTATTGTTATCATGCAGTTCCAGTTTGAAAGACATCAGCCTCTATATATAAAATGATAATGTAGTCTTAATTTAACTATCTTCGTACAATTTTCTCAGATACTCTAAAGGCAAACATAAATTTAGATTTGGTAGTTTATTTTTATCATATTTCTTTTTAATTTAGGCTTCGTTACAACTTATTGAAACAATTAGATTTTTTTACCAATACATGAAATGTTTGGATACAAATACAGTTGTTTGATAATAATTAGTTTTATAGCTCTCTATATAAGTCCTTTTGAGCCCGTCGTTAATGGTTTTATATATTCAGAGGTTTCTGAATAACGTCAAAACCAACGACCCAAGCGGCGCGCACTCCATCCCACGCTATCAGAAATATCACCGATTCCACACAATACCTTGCTATCTAGGCATCTTGTCGTTGTCTAGACCCAACACCAGCCAAAAGAACGAGAACAACACATCCAGGAGGACAGAACAACGAGAAATCAGCAACTATCCGACGCACGAAGCAGAGAACGCAACCACTCGCGTTCAATGCTTAGACGTCAATCAAAAATACAGTTATTATTTAGTGGTAACATTTTGATTCTAAATTAACAAAGGATTAAGATGCAATTTCGTAGTATGCAGTAGACGGCAGATAGCAGCGGCAGATTACAGTGACATATTCACCACTATGCAATATTAATTTTCATAAGACCGATTCCGATATATCGCTGCAATTGTCAAGCGGCATTTGCAGCCCAAAACCGGCTTCAACACCCACAGACCTAATATTGGCTCTGTCAGCAGTCGCTGTAACCATGTCGATGTGCTCAAAATTTAAATGAAAATTTTTGTTGTGAAAAGAAGTTAAGCAAGCTAACACTTCACTTGAGGATTGGTGGTCACTGTCGCTAATGGACAATTATAACACAAGAAGTAATATCGTTGCGCTGCTGATATGCGTTTTTTACTCCTTTGAAAAATCTCATGTTATAATCAAAAGGAAATTATGTGATTAGAAGCACATTCCAGAACTTTAAAATATGCTACAAGAAGGTACCTTACCCATTATAACATTGAGGTGTGGTGGTGAAGATGATGTGAATAAATGAAGAAACAAGTGCTAGATGAAGAACGAAAGAGTAACTTATAGTTTCAATATTTATTAGACAGCCCAAATACATAATTTGAAACAAAAGCCAATAAAAGGAAGTAGTAAACACACAATAGCACTAAGAAAAATAGTCAGAACACGTAGAAGAGTATATAAAAAAGTTATAGATAATTTGAAAAAAAAAAAAGTACAATTATTACGTTTTGCGAGCGTACCATGTCAAATTCAAAATCATAACTATTTTTACCCTACACTACTATTGGAAACTACACTACTAACTATTGGAAATTGTTGCTAGGCTAGAGAGTAAGGTCTGTCGATGAATCTGATAAATCGTTATCAACAGCCGGTGTGATAAATGTTATTATATAATAATAATAATAATATAAGCCTTTATTATAGAATATTTTACATAATTTTTTTTTTGTTTTTTTACTACTCTACTTGTCTTCCGACATAGGCCTCCTCTAAGGATTTCCATTTTCTTCTATCTCTAGCTTCCCTTAGCCATGTTTTTCCTGCCGTCTTTTTTAAATATGTTTAATGTTATTATATTAATACTTAAATAAATACGGCAATAATATACACACATATGTAAATAATATAAAAATATATAGGAGTATGAGTAGGAAAGTAGCCTACAACTTAAATTCCTATATTGTTATTTACTTTTTGAACTGTCTTCTTGTATTTTTTCTTTATTTAAATGCTGGAATTTTATACATTCCCAGTGTACAAAATTTTATTTACAATTACATAAATAGGTTTAAGGTAATGCATACGAAAAAGTTATACTTTAGAACATATATTTAGTTTTTTTATTGTTAAATTCAGCTGTACCGCTATAGAGCAGATTTCAATGCCAACCTGGATAATGTACCTCGTTAGCATTGTCCCGCCGCGAACTTGTATCGCTTAACCTATCTAACCCAGGAAATATTTACTGATACGAGTATAGCAATCGACACATTCCTCTTTACCTTTTAAATAAAACGTTTTATTTTCTTGTTAAACCATAATATTTTTGTATACGTATTATACAGTTTGCTTTAAAAAAAAAGGTGTATTGCTATTTAGAAATTGTTTGTAATAATTATTAACCTAAGTAAAAATAATTTTTATGTTTTGAAACGTTTGTGCCTTAGCAGAATTTAAGCGTGGGTGGGTTTACTGACTTGATCTTTACGTACACAAATAACTTGGAACAACTATCTGTAGACAATACAAATATATGTATGTTCAGTGAGGGAATCGAATCTAAGATCCATAGCGATGACGTTACGCGTAAGTAAGTTTAGTACACAGTAGTAATAGTAAGTCTTAGGCTGATAGCCGCTACTTTAAATTTAATTCGGCCTTACTCAAACATAACAAATTATATTTCTCCACTAATATAAATTATAAAATTAATTGTAAATAAATGGGTGTCAGCTGAAAATCATGGGCCGGGTGGCTCAGCTGGTCACTTCGCTTTTGCTTTCCCTTTGACTTCCCTTTGGCGCATCATCACAGCATAGGGTATTTGCTTTTGTCGTTTTCTATATTTATTAACCTATCCTCCTGTGTTGTGTGTTATGTTGCCAAATAAATGCTTTTGTTATTATTTTTTTATTATTATTCACCGCGCATATTTGAAATGTATCTCAAATGAGACATTACAACTAAATGTTTCAAATCAGTCCACACCCTAATACAGTATTTAACACTAGAAAGACTGAATATAGGTATAGCACATACGTATATCTATACTAATATTATAAAGCTGAAGAGTTTGTTTGTTTGTTTGTTTGTTTGAACGCGCTAATCTCAGGAACTACTGGTTCGAATTTAAAAATTCTTGATTTGAGTTGAATAGACCATTTATCGATGAATGCTTTAGGCTATATAACATCGCGATGCAATTATTAGGAACCAAGAAATAATGGAAAATGTGAAAAAAACGGGGAAAATTATTCATCCTTGAGGGCTTCCATTGCGTGCGCTGCAAAAACGGTTCAAGATACCAAAAATATATGTAAGAAAGAATTATTCCTCTTGAAATGATCTAAAAAAATGTTCGCGACAGTATATGTCTATCTTTTAAGATTAACTCACTAGAACCGTTTTTATGGTAATCAAATATGGTCGAAATTAATGCATTATTTGTTAAGAGTTGTATCAACGTAATAATATTTATCTTTATCCAAATAAATGTGTTGTTGATTAAGAGTATTTAATTGTGAACAAAATTGTCTTTGACATCACTTAGTTTCAATGAGCATCTTAGAAGATATTACAAAACCTTATATAGCAAAACAACGTTTGCCGGATCAGCTAGTTGGGAATAAAGAGAGAGGGGAGGTAAGTACAACTATTAATAAAAGCTATAAGATAATATATAAAAAGTCATAATATTTTAAAAAGTGGTTCCTTATGAATACGAGTATATATTTTTTTTATAACTAAACTATAAAAACAGTCAAAATTACTACTCTGGGCAATCTAGTGTTAATCATTGTGGATCAGTATATCACCCATACACTTTTGTTAAGCTACATACTTTTTTAACTTTATTTTTAACATTGTAATATAATGTAATTTTACTCGGTACTAACCTCTCATTTGTCATCCTCGAAGTATTTTCAGCTATTAAAACGCCATTACTTCGATATACGCGAGTGTTTTTATGCTGTTGATACAAAAAAACGTTTCCTTAACAATACACAGTACCTACCTATCACTACAAGTACGTTTTAATGGCTTGTTATAAAAAATATTTCATCAAAGTACAATGTGTCGATGGTTGGGCAGATTTACAACATACAACAATATTTATGATATAAAATAAGATATATATATATATATAAAATAATATTAAATTGTAATTATCTAGTCCATAGCTTTATGTCAATCGTGATCGGATTTTGGATTGCTCATACCTACAACTTTGTATAATCACTATGAAGATTTTTTTATTATAAAATAAACTTTCACAAATAATTGGATTTTGAAAAATATTCTAATGTATTACTAACTTTCACTAGCTATACCTAACTGGCTAAACGGGTTGGTTATTTTTAAATTGTTTTGCATAATCAAAAATTTTATTACACGTATTCTAAGCTTTATGAGTTATTTGATTACAAAATGCTTAACTTATGCGTAATAACAGAGATATTTTTTTCCGTGTCCCGATAAAAAATCGGAAATATCCGTAAAAGATGTAAATCTGTAGACAATAAATAAACAGCTCAGTAAATCCTCACAAACAAATCTTTAAATCAGTTATATATAATATATACAAAAGATTTAGATTGACAACAAAACAGAATTCGATAAGGCAAAATACTTACATATATCTCAAATAGATAAATTCAGTAGTAAATCGTGCTTTCAATTTTATCCCAAAGTTTTGTTTTTCATTGTTGATAATTCAAGATTTAACACTAGATCTTACGCGAACAATTTTTTTCTATTTTAGAAATAGGTGTAACACGGTTTATTTTGTTTTGTTATAAATCAAATTATTAATCAACTTGTTATGCTATTTTTCAGAATTTAAAAATATTACAAAAGAAATAAATTCGAAGTTAAATATAAAGACTGATTTAACTGGTTCGGTAAACCTAGTGTTAAAATATTTATATAAATCTACTTTTAAAAGATTTATTAGTCACTTATCTGTCAAAAAAAAATTATATACATGTCTAGTTATTACTATGGTGGCACTAGATAGTCTCGGAGTAGTCACAACCGTTGTTATTCTAGCAAGTAAAATTTTTATACAACTACGTACGTTCTTATCATATTCTGTAATGTGGTTACTTTGTGAAGTCAACTGGAAAAAACCTTTTCATAAATATTCTTAGTATACTAACAACTTATTAAAAACAAGTTCCTACTAGATACTAGACACCCTATATTAAAGACTGGTAGCTTGTGAAACAAAAAAAATGCCGTTTCTAATGTGCACACTTGTGCATTGTTGCGATGGAGGCCTGCAGGCTTTGTTTCTCGGCTGACAGTTTCATTTGCGTTGATTATACACACCTGATAATACGTTTCTAGAAAGGATTTATTGTTGAGGATTTTTTTCAACTAGCCTTACAAACCGCGAGTTATTTGCAGCCTCCAGGTACTAAAATTAAGGATGGAGTGCGTCGCCGTTTCCTGTATTCCTACTTTGTACTACAAAGATTTTCTATGTAAAGTTTAAGGCCTTTTAGTTGGTTGGCAGATTGTCCGGATTGAGTCGTGACGACAGTATACAAACGCAAAGGTCATCATAGTGCCTTTCTTCGGCTTGTCGCGTTTTGGGAACACAAGCTGATTCATTCTCTTCGTTCCCTTGTTTATATATTTAGAGATCTTCTATCGTGATTTGAATTCTTGAATTCTCGTCCTTTGGTAGACGCTTCTGTTTTTCGAATACACTGTACTTTCTACCTGATGCTGTGTCATTATTATGACAAGCTTTAAAAAAATCCAACTTTAATATAAATATTTTACAGTACAATACGTATTGCAGTTTTCCATTTTCATATTTTTTTTAGAAATATCGTAATTGTTTTATATAACTTTTTATTATTGAATCTAAGTAACAAATTACTCTTACATATTTAAGTGCGTAAAACATTTTACAAACGGTTGTGACAACATCTCATTAACAATGAGAGTTTGTTGTTTAATTTATAAACATTGTCTTAAAATTATGAAATTTAAATTTTATGACGGACACTTTACGATTATTAGATGAAAAAACAATGAATTCGCAGACGAATTCAATGGACAATTCGTGACGACAATTCTCGTACTATCTAGAAAATAATTAGACAAATAATCTGTAATTGACCTTAATTTAAGAATCTTATTGTAATACTTATTTCTTTCTTTGACATGTTTATCTCCAGTTAGCTTATTAAAGATACATTAAAATATAAAAAAATACAAAGTGTTTCAAAGCAAAACATAACAACAACTTACATCCACAGTTCCAGGCTATGTTGGAGCTATCTAACCGTGTATAATCTGTGCCCTCTAGTCATTGTATGCAAGTTACCTCCGTCATGGTCTAAGTAAGGCCTAGGCCTGGAAGGCATTGCTTCAACGGCAGAACATATTTTATTTGCGTGATAGCAAATAAATATGATGTTGAGACTTTATTTCTTTTTTTATTAATTCTTGAAGTATTTGTATATTTTACGCTTTGCTAAGATTTTGTGATTTATAATATCTATATATTGATATGTGAAGCGAAAGTTTTGTACCCCTTTTTAAAAAAATTGCGCGGATTGACGAGTATGAAATTTGGCAAAATTCTAGTTTATATAAAGAAGGAGAGTAGAATGCTAATATTTTTTTACACACACTGTCATGCATTTGACAAACACATGCATTACTCTTTTGTTTATGTCTGTGGTCAACTTGAGAAAAGATTAATATTTGTTATTTTTAATTTTATTTGTCTATAATCTTACTGAATCTAGAAGTATAGTCTTTGACGATACAACTTTAATAATATTCAAACTTATAATTTAAATTAATTATGTTCGAATTTCGACCACTGGGTGACCACTAGTAATAATTAATACGTATAACACAACTAACCACCTACAAGACGAGCTACTTACAATTTTGAGATGATAGGGCGATTGCCTGAACTTAGTCGTGACCACAATATACAAGTGCAATAGCCTGTCACATTTTGGGATTAACTTGCATACATCTAGGTGTTCATATACCTAGAGATCTTTAGTTGTGGTATCTGCAGACCAGCAATACGATGACGACTGTCAATGAATTATTTTCTCTTGATGGTCGCTGTCGTAATATACAGTACTATCCTTTGGGTATTATCACTTTATCGAGTCAGTATATAAAAACAATTGATGTTATTACATTATATCAATAATGATAATTTGAATAAAATTATTGAAGCTTCGCAGACACTGCAAGTAACAACGTATTATCAACAAAGCGTCTATTGACAACAGTTTCTAGACATAACATGCGAGCACAGTTATTCCAAGAGATAGTATATAAATTAACCAGTTGTAATAAGGATATACTCAATTTATACCATTATATCTCCTGGGGCTAATTAATGCTTCGATTGTTGTACAGTAAGATAAACAGCTAACAGTTGTTTAAAATTTACAATACTAATTGTTAACTAGGCGTATAATAATTTCCTTTTAGAATCAATTTGAATTCCTTACAAGACTGGCTTTTAGACGATAAGTTTAAGGTAAACCGTCAGAAACAAAATGGCTCAAGAAAATTTTATGAATTCTTAGTTTGCTGTAGAAATAAATGCATCTATAAAAGCATTTTAAAGTCCAAGTGCTATATAGTTTTTATTAACCGTCAATATAATAAATTCTGCTATTGATATTGTTAAAATTAATGTTTTTACTATCATTTTGGGCCATTTTGTTTTAGGTTATCGTAAATACTTGTAATATTACCACATTAAATCTTTTTCATAGTGCGTTGAAATACATTCATAGCTACATTTTTTTTTATTATCAAGTACATAATGATATTGTTACAAGATGTGTAGCGTAGATGATATATTATAATATGTATCGATATAATTACAAGTTAATATGTATTTAAGTGGAAGAAAACAAAAGATAATATGATCCGAATGGATAAATTAACACAAAAAAACAAGACGATATGTAGAAAGGCTGTAAAAAAATAAGTCGAGGAAGTTATACTTACCCAATAATTTCACATTGAATTTTATTATCTTTAACTACTAGGGTGGTCTGATAATTATTACTTACGTTTGATGCCTTAAATACTTACTAGTCAATGGTTAATTTAAGAAATAATAACATAGATTATAAATTTGCTTCGAGTATATCTATTATATTGATTCCTCTGATTTTCTAGCTACCATATGTTTTTATAAACCTAACAGCAAAGTTTCAAAAATACTGCTGTCGAGCTAATGTTAGAAATAATAAACTTATTCTTGAATAATTGACTCGTCGAACTCCTTTTTCAGTCTAAACATTTGAAACGTGCCTTTTATTATTGTACGGGTGCCTCAATCACAGGTTTAGAATAATAACCTATTTCCATGCATTTTTACTATCATACCATTTTATGTTTGAAAGTAATTTCAGCACCAAAGTTATGACGTAAAAGCACAGAAGTAATCAAATTTATTATTCAAACGAATACTTTTAGGATGTCCATGTTATTCGCTTAATTGGAATCATAAAAACATTCGTTTTATATCTGGCTTTATAATTTTTACTGATTTAGTTAGTCAGACTATATTTATTGTATCCATTTTAATTATAGGTTTCTATGTGACACATATTATATTATTGATATCTCTTTAAATTTTGAAACGGCAAAGTGAACTATCTGCAGTAAAAAACCCAACCACTGCTATCGATAGTCCAATTTATGGATATCGACTATAGAGCGGCTCATTCATCGATAAGCACTGTAATAGTTTCGACCAGTACAAAACGTTTGGCGTTTTTTGGACTGCACCATGCTTACCATAAGGTTTGGTGTAGTCACTGTGCCGTGCCAGTGTAAGAAAAAAAAAACTTTATTTAAAGAGCCAATATCAAAGGTTGGAGACAACACGCTGACTGGGAAACCATTCCAAAGATTGATAACATTGCAGATTGATTTGGAGAATTAGTATATGCCAAGATAGAAACTTTAGTATAACGCCTGGTTAGATATCATCTTTCTCATATTACGCTGTAATTGACATTTTTCCATCTGATAACTTGAAAAATATCAGCATGATCTATAGTTTGTATTCTTTCACTTGATTCTACCTTTTACCCTTACACTTATTTCATTTGTCCTTTAAAATAATTATGATGAATTTTGTTTAATATATTCACAGCGACCATCGTCGGATTTATTCTGAATCCCGATAGTTTTAATAGGTTTTGGAAATGTGCTGTAGCCATTGCACTTATGTAAAACAAAAATAATTCGTAATTTAATAGTGGAATTATATGATTTATATTACATTACGTTTTTGTTTTTTATTATTTATTTTATTTTTTATTTTATGATTTTTGCCGTGGTGGCTGCCGGCAGAATAGAATAGCACCCCCCTCTTCTTGCTGAGGTGTCGTAAAAGGCGACTAAGGTATCTCTTGAACACCACAATTCAACCAGGTGTTTAGAATAGGGAAAACTCGAACAAACCTGCATCCCGCTCCCTCCCGATCGTACTGGTTCTCCTTTACATCGGGCCTGAGGGGGCTCAGACGAGAGAGTGCTTTTCTGGCTGCGCGTCCAGTAATGCACTTAAATATCTCCTGCGCAATTGACTGTTTCCGAAAACTGGACCTCGAATTTCTTAACCGGTGTTGAAACAGTCGCCGTGGCCGAAACCGGCTAGGACATCATCATCATATGATTTATATTGGTATTCTCAATAAAAAAGTATACAATAGAAATCCCTTATTTTTTAAATATTATACTATTCAATAAAACTAACGGTATAAAATAATTTTCATAGAGGTAAATCCGTGACGTATATGAGCTTTATTATGCGGTTCGTCAGTGTCTCGCGGCTATGAATTAGTTTATATCGCGAGCTAAATGTAAAATTGTGATCATTAGGCAGTAAATGGACATCATTAGTAGTCACGCGATGCTTTGTATTCATTCTATTTAATTTAATGCAAAATTTCAATTTTGTATTATTCTGATTGATTCTTGGAAGTTTATTCTATTCTTGCTCTAAGATCTTTAGTTGTACTTAGTAGGTGTTATATTTTTGAGCATTTTTGGCCTTAATATGGATAAAACTGTTTCAATTTTAATGCTACAATCACTAGACAATGGTTACCTTATTTTGAATTTATTAAAGTCTACGAAAGTTTTGTATAGGTACGTTTAAAAACGTTGACACAAATGTTCACAATTAGTTTTAAAATGTTGACATTTCTGTTTGTAAATTGTTTACGAACGACGATAAGAATTCCAACTGTTATAATTTAAACTCAGAGTAAGAGCTAGTTATTGAAATTTATTTAATTTTTGTTGATAAATTTTAAAATATGACCAGAACAGTACCTATTACTAATTATAATCCTTAGGGAGTTTTTCTTTACGGACTAATGTTGATTGATCAGGACAGACCTTTACAACTTAACCAGGCTTAGGGGGCGAGCACAGAAGGTGCTCAGCCAGCGAATTTATGAGTCGGGTGGCAAGGCAAGGGCACCTTTATGGGTACGGACCTTGACTCGGGCGGCAAGCTAGAGAAAGAACCTATGGTGATCTACTAGCGTTTCGGAAGCGACTAGCTTGAGAAGAAACGCCGAAAGAAAGTCAAGGCTGCGTCGAAGTAGCCTTGGGGGTTGGTTTTTCTTTTTTTAATACTTTAATCCCTAAACACAACGCGTGACTACGTGACAGAGTTAAACGAGTAGCAGCAAGGGAGTGAACTGCAAGTTCTCAACCGTATCTTGTTCTCAGTCGAGAATCGCCAGTTTATATGTTCAGGATTAAATCGATTAATCGGAAATTATTACTAATAATATTCAATTTAACTCTCCGCAGCGTAAGGTAATAATTAAACGGCTAAGGAGTGGAATATGCTTCCAGCGGCCATATTTCCGCGATCTTATGACCTGGGAGTCTTTAAGTGAAGAGTGAATAGGCATTTGCTAGGCGATCGCGTTTCATCATCGAACTCATCTTCACTTTCCACCAGGTGTAATTGAGGTCAAGCGTTTGTCTATAAATTATAAAAATAAAAACAGCGGGGAATAGGGCTTAGAACCTTGACATACCGATTAATGCAGATTGTTCGCATGTTGAAAATTACTAAAATTTGATTATCTGATGAGATATCACGCAATATAATTATAAAGTTATTATTGTGTTGCTCGGAGTTTTAACTGTAGAAAATGAATGTATTTATTAACACTTTTATTAGAAATTCTTGATCAATCTAGAGTCTAGCCTACTACATTTAATAACTTTTGAAACCTTGTAAAATCCAGTGTATTGCGATAACATAACTTAGGAACCTAAGATAAACTGTTTTAAGCACCACTGTTATGGCTTTAATTTTTTTACATGAAGAGATTCCAATTGATAATTAACTAAGTATACCATTACTTAGTTTATTTTCAATAATTACTATTATATAAGCCAATTAAATAAAATTTACAAGATCCATTTTTTTTTAAAAATACTTTAATATTTACGTTTAAAAATAATTTAAACATACCGAAAATATTTCTATTTAAAGAGTTAATTATTACAATGATTCTATTTAATTATTATGTTTCGTTAAACGAACTAAAAAAGCTTTTATAGATTTTATAAATTACCTTTGAACTATTCGAAATAAGTTATTACACTCGTAATAAAAGTATCTATCTTCGTCATAAGTTCAAGTTTATATCACCGGATCTGTTCCGCTAGTTTTGATTCGATATACTTATGCTTTTCTATGTCAATATCATTATAATACATATATCAAAGATGCTGTCTTATTTATTTTTCTAGTCGCAGCTATTATTCGGCGTGAATCTGTACTTTTTATACTAGCGTAGAACATAGCTTATTTGTGCAGTTCACGGTCTAATGGACCTCTGATACTTTTTGTTCGACCTCTTATTGTTATTTTCCGTTAGATAATCGAGTCATTTTACGGTAATACTACTAAAGTACATACGGATGAATGAAATCATAGACTATTTTTATTATATTTGATGATAGCAAACCTGGTGTTATTACAGCATGTGTGTTGAGTTATTTAATTGTTTAACTATAGTCTATTGGGTTTTAGGTTGAGCAGGTACGTTTGAGTTTCCTTTATTTTCCCTCATACATAGTAAATTAGTATTAATTGTAAATACAAACAATAATGTGCATACATATTGACGACTCGATTGCTACAGCGGCTGGGTTATATATTTCTGCGCGGTGAAGCTTAGATTTATACACGCTACTTTGACTTTGCTTAGAATTTACTGAAACATTCTAATAATATTATTTAATTAATATCAAAATATATGGTAATTTACGAATTTTCTTAACTTGGATTTGGCTCGGCGGATACTTAGGCTATAATATAAAGTTTCTATTTTTTTTTCTAAGATGCGCATATTTCTCTGAGCGAAAATAACGTCAAAGTATTGTCTATAAATCTCAGACTAAGGGACACGGGTTCGATTCACATAAGGATCAATTATTTGTACATGTATTATGTATACCATATTCGCGAAAAAATGTGTATCATTTTCCACAAGTAAGACACATAACAATATTTATAATTGTACAATTATGATGTCTTTAAATGTAATCATATCTAACAAATAAAGTTGATTATATTAAATATTATCAGTTATATTATCATTGTTATATTATCATATAAAAATATAAGTGTCATTAAAATTAAAGATAAACAAACAGACTCACACACACTACACATATATAGACATACATAAAATCAGCAGCAGTGCTGACGGTCAGCATTGTTGATTCACCGGAATACACTACATAACATATATATACAAACTAGTCATAGACTTACAAATATAACTAAATCCATGAATTTAGTCATTTTGTATGTTGCCGCGCAGTATTTGTACTGCTATTGCTTCTTTCGTGATCGTTTTGAATAAATAAAATCAGTACAAATAAGGTATATGTTTAATTATATGTTATATAAGAACAAATTAAGACCATAAATACAAAAAAAAAAATTTTAAATCAAAACACATGACTTTTATACAAAATTAATTAAAAGCCTAAACCTTTTTATTAGCATCTCCAAAATCTTGGTTGCCTAACAAAGACAATCCACAATCAACAAGGTAATTGCCACCGGTCATGCTTTTGGCTTTATCGCTCGCTAAAAATGCAGCTAGCTCTGCTAACTCCTCAACCTTCACACAGTGTTTTAAAGGCGTGTTGTTACCAGCCGTTCTCCAAAATGATTCACTTTTTTCACTGCTCATTCCCGCGTTCTTTAAAAAATTAGTGCTCACTGGTCCAGGAGATATACAGTTAACTCTTACACCTTTTGAAGCTAATTCTAAAGCGACGCATTTTGAAAAGTGATTTAACGATGATTTGGATACATTATAAGCGAATGTTTCTGATGTAGGCAATAAAGAAGATACACTGCAAATATTAACAATGCAGCCCTGAGACTCTGCCAGTATAGGTGCTGCTCGATTAGTAATACTGACGATACTTCTCAGATTAACCGACATTATTTTATCGAAGATGTCTATGACATTGGAGTCTAAGATCTTACAAGTTTTGTATATTCCAGCGCAATTGATGATAACATCAATCTTTCCGAACTGTTTTTTTACATCATTCACTACTCTTTCAACTAGTTCATCTCGGCAAAGATCAGCTACTGCAAAAAACACTTTAGTGTGGCATAATTTCTCACACTGTTCCACAGTTTTCTTTAGGCTCTCACCATCTTTATCAATAAGGTATAATCTTGCTGATAGTTTAGCAAAATGTGATGCTATTGCCTGGCCAATACCCGAGGCAGCGCCCGTGATGATAACCACTTTATTAATGAAAGTCATTTTGACAGTATTTTTACGATAGTTGTACTATAAAATAATTGAATGACAATTAACACTTTAATTATTAAAATTGTATTTACATTTACGCAGTCAGTTCAGTACTGAAACAAATTTTACAAAATTTAAGATAATAATAAATATTTAGATAATTTTAATGATATGTTTATTTCTTACTCGCTTGCGCAATCGGTTAACATAGTGCCTATCTGGCATGATATATATTTTATCAGTTATATAATACTAACATCTTCTCTGGCTATTCGGCGGCCAAGGCACCGTCGCCGGAGGGATGCGTTCGCTCAGAGCGAGCGCGACATCCCCCGGTGACAATAGCCGGGCAGTAGACTTGAGGGAGTCTGCTGTCCGGATGAGAGGGTGGCGGTGTGCAGTGTCCGGCGCGCCGCCTGTGAGATAGGTATTGGAAGGGTGGGCTCTTTACCCCCACCCCTCCCAGAGAGGCAGCCTCGACAAGGCATTTCGCTCTCCGGGCGTCTGGATGAATTTGGTTTCCCAGGCTCGGGTGGAGCGATTAGAGGGACACCCCGGGGGTTTTTAGTCAGTAGGAGTCTGACACACCGGGGTTGCTGCCCTCACAGCGGTCCTGATGGTCCTATGCAGGATTTTCCCCCGAGAAACCAAAAAAAAAAAAAAAAAAAAAAAAGTTATATAATACTAGCTGTCCCGGCAAACGTTGTTCTGCCATATAAATTATTTTTACTGAATATCTTCTGTATTATAATATATAATTTTGGTCATAGTGGCTTCCACATAAAAGGTAGATATATGCTGTTGTGGACTTTTATTTAGAACTATTTAAGACAAACAATCCTACGGTACATCATCTTTGTGTAACTCCAATGATTTAGGCAGTGTACGCCAAGATAGCTCTCTGGGGCCAGATTTTTTTCCGACTTAATTAACATGTATCGTTATATTACGACCAAAATTACATAAAATCATTACAAATTGTAGCCTATATATTATTTCAATGTATAATCTATATTACTGTAAAAGTTTCATGCAAATCCGTCCAGTAGTTTTATCGTAAAAGAGTAACAAACATATTCACAAACTTTCGCATTTATAATATTATTATTATTAAGTCGGAAAATAGGAAGTAGGGTATATTTGATGTAACCGGTTCCATTTTATATACTCGTAGAAGGTAAAAACTAAAAATTAAAAATTTAAGGGTAAATTAGAGCACACATTGATTAGCTCTATAAAACGTAGGTTTGCGAAATTATATTTTTATACTGACTTAATATTATATAATAACTATACTACACCTAATCGAAAGTAGTGTAATCAAAGAACAGCAGTATCTGTTAAAGGACAAGAATTCATTGACAGTCGCTGTCTCCATGTTATTTCGGCCTTTTTTTTGTTAATCCGGTAGAAATCCTTTCGGATCTTCAGGCGAGGGATGAGGACCACTCCCCCGGTGTGTCGGACTTGCACCGAATAAAACCACCGGGGTGCGAACTCTGTCCTCTCTTCGTCTTCACCGGGCCTGGGTATCCGTATACTTCCTACGGACTTGGCGAGCGAATGGCCTTGGCAGGCCTCATCTCTGGGAGGGGTCAGTTGTTACCCCCTCACTACCTCTCAATGAGGCGTCATGTGGGCACACACACAACGCCTTGTCCTCTCTTCCGGAAGGCGGACGCTCTCAACGTCCACCACCCGGCCTGTGTCAGGAGGAGAGTGCGCCCATATTATTTCGGCCTATATATACAACGACAGAAGTTTTCTTGATATATGAACTACTGGACGTATACAAGCTAATCCGTAATAGCGATATTTGTTTTTTGGTAGTAGGGCAATTGCCCGAACTGGGTCATGACCACAGTATACAAGTGTAAAGACCGTCATAGTGACTTGCTTTGGCCTGTCGCGTTTCCGAATCAGCTTGTGAATATCCAGTTACTCATATACCTAGAGATCTTCAGTCGTGGTTAGTGATGAAAATGCCCGGGAATTTTCCCAAAGTGCCCAAAACTTCCTTGGGAATATTCCCGGGAATTTACGGAATGTTCTCGGAAGTTTTGAGCACTTTGGGAAAATTCCCGGGCATTTTCATCACTAGTCGTAGTATATGTGGGCCGACATGACGACGAAGACTATCAATTGATTTTGATTGTTTGATGACCGCTTTCGTTTTTGGACTACCAGGGATGTTACGGAGCTTCGACTCTGACTCCGATAAGTCGGAACTTCCGATCGTTATTACACCTTCGGTTCCGACTTCGGTTCCGAAACTTTTTAATCGGAGGTATTCATCGGAGGTCACCACCACTGTTGCAGTCAATTCATTTGATTTTACTTTATATGTTGTTGAAACATAATATCAATTAATCAAACAATCAGTGCTACTTAATTTGTAGAAGACATTTTTTAAAATTTAGATTAAAAAAATATGATTAAATTATTAAATTTTAAACTAAATGTACATTTAAATTTATTACTAAAAGGTTTTTATTTTACATTTACATTAAATTAAGTAAAATAGAAATTAACACAAAAACAACCCTGCAGCAAATTTGATTTAATTTGTTCACTGGACAATGTTCACTGGAGGATAACGGTTTCTGATATATCCAACACTTTGTGAACAACAGCTTTTATTTGCCCAAGTTAGGTTGTGTTGTGCTGTGTTGTGCTGTGTTGTGCTGTGCTGTGTTGTGTTGTGTTGTGTTGTGTTGTGTTGTGTTGTGTTGTGTTGTGTTGTGTTGTGTTGTGTTGTGATGTGTTGTGATGTGTTGTGTTGTGTTGACCCAACTTGATATACGCCGGCGATGCGCTTGAGGGAGCGTGCCGCCCAACTTATCCAGGCGAGAGCGCTGTGTGACCCCGGGGGTTTTAGTCGGTGCAAGTCCGACAACCAAAAAGCTCCCTGAGGTCCGTCAACAATATCCCCCGGGCTATCAAAAAAAAAAAACCTGATATACGCTTGGAAACAGTCTCGATTCTCAACATCTGTCTACACAAATCAAATTTAAAAACTCCGACTCCGACTTCGGTTCCGATAAAACTGCCTCCGTTACATCCCTATGGACTACAATGAACTTCCCATCAGGTATTCTGTCTTCACTATGTCGAGCCAGCGTAAAAAAAAGCGACATAAGTCTTTGAAATTGTATACGGTCTATTAAAATTATTAGGAATACTATAGTGTATTATTTTCTATAGAACAGTTTCGAGTAAAAATAAAGCTAGCAATTCTTTAATTGCCCTCAAGTTTTGTCATTTACAACAAACTTGAATGGATTCTTTGAAACAACTTAGTACAATAACATACGTCTCTCAGTACAACATAGATATTAACCTATTCGTGAAAGATAATTTCCATTCCATAGAAAGGTCTCGTCGCGGCGTGCTTAGAATATATAACACGTACAGCGGAAATACCGACACATGTAATTTGCAAAGTTTTACTTTTTGTATCTTTGTCTTTCTCTTTTGTACATTTTAAATTTATATGTACAGATATTTTAAGTGGAGAAATACGTAGTTAATTGGAATATTAATAATCGTTAAAAAAATTACTGTGTATCTTTACAAACTTCTTTTATTCACGAATCCCTTCTTGTATTCTCGCCAATTTCGATTACTTTTGATTCTGTTTTGCATCAGCACCCCTTCAAAATTATGTCGTTTTGTTCGGGCATAACAACCATTTTCGTCGCAAATAAAACAAAATACATAAATATTTTAAATCCTAATTCATTCTATTTCATTACAATTTACGTCAATGTACGAATAATTGTGATATTATAAACAAATTATAGAAGCACTATATAACATAGATCTTTATGTTACTTCAAGAAAAATGTAAGTGATGCTTTTTAAAATAAAATTTTGCGTCTGACCACTTTTTATCGTTTTAATAACCATGACAGAAATTTCACCGTATTACTTCAGAGTAATTCGATATCAGAATCGTCAGATATTTCACCGCCTTATTTAACTTGCCCGATTAGTTCTAGAGTCACATTCAAATGGTGACCACTTCATCCTTACAAACGGAGACAGCCTACATATTATACATTGAAATAGGTACATTATTGTCTATTTATATTTGATAGTAAAAATTTAAAATAAATGGCTTACAAAAGATGTGAGTTCGTACCAGAGTCACGTTTTTTTTTGTTATCAATTTTTTCTGCTTAGCCTTACACGACGTCGTTGAAATACAGCTGTGTCTCTAATGTGCTTGTGATAAAGGACGTATAAAGAAATCTGATAATGACTAATAAAGAAATCATTTAAGTCTCTATTCATATTGCAGGTTTGCAAGTTTCACCAACTTACTGTTATAGCTCATGTATGACTAATGAAAAAACTGGTTAAATCGACAATAAGTAACAAAGAAATTATTTTAATATACATAGGTCAAGTACTAAGGTTAAACAAATAATCGACAATAAGTTATGAAGTAGTAGGGTGTCTGTGTGCAGAGCTTAATCGCGATTTTAGGAGAAAGGTGCAAAGTCTATCATAATGATTTGCGTCGACCTTTTGTCTATATTGCGTTGAAGTCCACTATCACTCAAGACTTTCATTAAATTCTCAACGATAGGCGGTCGTCGTTATTCTTGGACTGACCTTAGCAAAAGATGACTTTACTAAATCAGTATATAATGTATAAACAAAAACAAAAATATTAACATTATCAATTTTAACCTCCTTTTGTTTCAGGGATCCCCACAGATCGCACAGAACATGGGTACGCGACAGCTCAAGAATACAAAGAAGCCCTCGAGGCTATAAGAAGGCACACTGGGGCAGTGAGTACCTAGATACATTTTATATCATCAGTTTTGAATAAAACCCTTATTGATGGACTTATTGTAGCCTATTCTAAGAATGGCCAATGACAGACAAGCTTAAAACAGCGAAACCTAAAACGTTACAATGTGACCATTTTTATAGCTAGTCCGGCAATTGGAACACGAGGGCTGCCTGGTCCACATGTTTGATAAAGTCTTAAAGTGTTACGTCGTGGTCAGTGTGTAAATGCTCTATTGTATCAAGCCCGCCAAGAATGGTATATTACGGTTAAACTCTCGGCTAGCTTGATGTATTATAGCTCTAACTGTCTTTTTTTAGCAAACTGAAGTATAAGTATAGTGCAGGCTAAAATGCGTATAAACCGCGAAAGGGTGTGAGTTCATTGATTATAACCATCATCTTACCAATTTAAATATACTACATCGGAAGGGCTCTAGGGCATCGCTTCCAGACTCGATCCAATTCTCATCCCGAGATCATGATAAAGAGATTTAAAATTTTGTTGAAATTCCCAGAACGTTAGACATAAAAGTTGGGAAAATGTAATTTGATTAATGATTAACGATTACAAAATGCAGTCGTAATTTTTATTTTGTTGCTCTGTAATCATGATCAAATCCCTTCAAAACAAGAAGTCACAAATATACATGCGAATTAGGATTCCGTAGTGTTTAAAACGTAGATGAGCAAAATGCTGTCATATTAGTGATGAAAAACGCCCAATGCAATAGTAATCGTTGTTCATTAATCTGATTACAATTTGCCCATTTATGCTATACACTATTATCGAAATTTATGGAAAGGTTAATATTAATTATTTAGATTTATCAGAACTATATAGCTCCATAAACAAATACTAATGTATGATCCAGTGATTTATAATAAGGTAGCCATTTTCAAAGGGACCGGGAGTATAATTCACGATCCCATAATGTGTTTAGTAATAGCCTATTACTATCGTATTGTCAGGAAAATACTTTTCTCTTTGTAGCATTTGCCTTCAATAAGAAGTTAGAAACCGGCGGGCGGCCAGATCGTGCGCGACCACAAAATAGAAACACGTTCGTCGCCCATTCAATTTAGAAAATGCTTAAGTAATAAATATATTGGTTAAATTGAATTTGAATCAACTTGTATATGGTTTGAAATTTATTTTATCAATTGATGACTTATGAAGGGATACTAAACACTTTTTTTGCTTACAGTGTCGAAAATCTTAACAAAATACACTGGTACCTTTTTTGTCCCTTTAATAGTAGTATAGCCATAATGACCGTGCATAAATTGAACAAAATATTTACTTCAAGGACTAATTACATCACATATGTTAAGATCTTTATTACATAGAACAGAATATATTATAAACAATAATCACAATGCTTTTTGTTTCATTAAACAAATTTTCAATTGCAATCTAGGATCAAGACCATTTTATTTTTCCTTACAATATTTATATACTGTTATAATGTGTTATAAGTGTTGTAATGTTCATTTTTTACACTTGCTGGACATAATGACTGCAGTGCACCTGATGGTAAGTACAGTGTAGTTCAAAAACGAAAGCGACCATCAAAGGATGAAAATCCATTGATAGTCTCTGTCACCATGTCGACCTACATATACCACGACTGAAAGTCCTTAGGTATATGAGTTACTAGATATACAGTAACTCATATATAGGATCCATATATAGCGAAACGCGACAAACCAAAGGGAGTCACTATGGCAATCTTTATACTATATAAATACTCAATTACTTCATCACTTTATATAGTTATGTTCCATTTTAGAGATACTTTTAAGCTAAAACCAAAGCCTCTATCTTCTATCTATGTCATATTTATTTATATATATATATCTATTATAACTAGGACCCATAATTCAATTATATTAGATATATTTTAATTATCAGGTATGCAAAGACATTTACTAGTCCAGTTAAAATCTGCCTACCTATAAAGAAAAGTAACAAAACATGAATTTAAATCTTCAACATTTTTATTGAACACCCTCACTAACCTATGACTAGACCAGTATAATCTTATGCAGATTATACCGAGGTGTAGATAATTTATATTATCTATGCTACAGAACGTACTAGGGTTGAAATAAATTATAGCGCGGTGCTTCCGTGCTATTAGTTTTATCTCTTTTGCACTCGTAATTTTGTCATAGTGCTGTCTCGGTCTGGGTCTATGTTATTTCATTTTATTTGTTATTCAATAATAGGTTATTTCACGTTATTCCAATAAGTTGCTGCCAAATCTGGTCAGTGTTGGCAAATTTAATATCAGTATAAAAATTAGCATCGATTACAATGCAAATGATAAGCATTGAAAAGAAAACAATCAACTGAATTTGATAATCCCAACAACCCTACATCAGACCGCACAGTCGAAATGAAATATTTATTCATTAATAAGTCCCGGTGTAAGTTTTTTAACAAACTGGATATATACCTACTACATTTGTAATAGATTGTAAGTGTTGAATAAATTATTTTGAGAAAGCCGACAGGCCACCCACTGCGTTGCGTAGTGCGTACAATCGGTACAATAGTATGCATATTTTTAACGACAGCGTCAGATCTTGAGAGTATATTTTTAATTCTACATGAGGTTCAACTAAGCAGGGGCCAAGATGATAAATAATTTAAAGAAAAAAAAGGCAAATTTTATTCATCTTTATTAATTAGTTTTATATTCAAATATAAACCAAATACTATCTACGAGAAAAAAAATATCATAAAAATATTAACATGCATCACAGACAATGTGTACCAACGTTTTTAAAGTTGCGAAGAAACAATAAAAAACGAAGCATCAATTTATATTTTGTTTTGACGATTCCAAATGCCTAAAAATAGCCCTATTCGAATAAAGTCATATATCATTTCGTATCATTTTCTAGGAGCGAAGCAAACCGCAGAGAACACTTGAAGCGGAATCGGAAGAGTCCCAAGAGCAAGCAGAACAAGAGTATATCGACGAAGCCCTAATCCCCGAGCCGTGGGAACTAAACAATACAGCGCGCGCCGGCATGGAGATTCTGTTCTTCAATCGAGTACCTAAAGTCGGCAGTCAAACCTTTATGGAACTGCTGCGACGATTGGCAATAAGAAATCAATTTGGTACGTACTTTTTACTCCCTCTCTTGTAAAACTAACACGTTCAAAGAAATTGCAGACAAATTTTAATTTATATTCTTGTTACATCTATTGATCTGATATAGTCATTGGCTTGTGGTGAACGTCTAAAGGCAACATTCCGTAGGACGTGGCAGATGACAAACGGCAGCTGTATGCTACGAAATATCACTTTTAAAGAGAAGCCAGTTCACTCAAACTTAGGGCGTCTTGCACTAATTAATTAATCTAGTTTAAGCTTGTATAAAACGCTTATTAATTGATTTGGTTTGATTCCAATTTAACGATGATTTCAGTTTAAGAGCTGTTACTACTAGATTTTAATTTAGTGCAAGACAATAAGTACAGATCAGCGCTAAATAGCATTTTATATAACTCTAAACTAGATTTAATTTGTTAGTGCAAGCCGCCCTTAAAGCTTACATTCGTATTTTTATTTTCTTCTTTCTTCTTCAATCTCCAACTACGCTTTACCAAGTAAAGTTATCTTACAATCTTTTCCTCTCTTGATATTGTTCCACTCGTCCTGAATTTTTTGTTGAACAATAAAAATTTTGTTGTCATTGTAGTTGTCGGAAAGTGCTATTTGGTTAAGATTTATAATGATTCTCTTATCTAGGCTAAAATATTGTTTTTATGAACATAAATTACTTGATTGACGATAGCTCCTTTCCTTTTAAACGTTTTCTACATGTTATTGGTTCAATAATAAGACAATAAAGAATTTTACCGGCAATTTCCGGCAATAGTATCATATTGAAGTAGATATATCATAAACGTAACAATCAAGCGTTAATAATCCACTTTCGCTGTCAAGGCCACAACTATATTTTATCGTTATTGGTAATAAAATAAATGAAAGTGGTTTTATTCTATATGTGGTGATAATTATTTTAGACTGCTGCAACTTGTTCTGACATCTCAATTAAAATCTACGAAAAGAACCAATCATTTCATCGGTAAAATATGCATAGCTAGTGTGCAAAGACCGTAATGCAATTAAAGCATTATTTTCACCTTTAGTTAGTTTTGTAAAGATGCTTTTGTAGCTTGCTTTCTTTATATAAACGTTTTTTAGCGAGGAAATATTAACATTATGGGTACATTAACTTTTTCTAGCAACATACCTATAACTAAACACGCGGACTTAGTCTGCTTCGCATGAAGCAACTTGTCAATTGTTTTTCAATTTAATGTCAATGTCGCTATTGTATACACGTAATAGACTCCCTCAAGTACCACTGCCCGTATTAATGTCACAGCGGGGGGATTATTACTAATTCTTTGGTATTTAGTCAATTTTAAGTTATAATTTTAAATTAAAGTTAATGGTTTGAAATGATATTACTTTTATATGGTTTTTTTTTATTGTATATTATTATTCAGGTTTCCACCGTGATGCTGTTCAGCGAGTGGAGACAATTCGCTTGGCACCGGCTGATCAGCAAATTTTAGCAAGCATAGTCTCAGCTCACACGCCACCTGCTTCATACATCAAACACGTCTGCTACACTAATTTTACTAGGTATGTCGTGTGTCCATTGCAGTAGTTAACTGGCATAAATTCATTAGAATAAATGCATTAATTGAATATCATCTCTCGACTACTTATTTTCCTTTTCTTCTTTATTAACGTCAGCAGAGCTGAGAGAATAATTCTGGTGTTGCATTCTGTCGTCACGTTCGCTGCGGGATGAGGTCATATGAACCCAATCAGAACTTTCACTTGCAAAATAATTTCTCAATCCACTAGATTTTTTAATAATTTACATGCGGACGCTAGACCTCACACCTGGTGGTAGGTGAAGGTGTCTGGCCAATAAATGCCTCTTTACTTTTCTCTTAGAGGCTCCGAGTCATAATAACGTGGAAATATGGTTCCTGGAAGCATATTCCACTCCTTAGCTGCTCGTATGATGGATGTAGAAACGAATCTTGTCGTGCAGATATAATGAACGTCCACCATATACGGATTGTATCGGACAGCATGTCTAGTGGTTTTGTAATAAAATAGGGCTGGTGAAATTAGAGAATTTAGATTTTGTGAACACTCTGCACTGAGCAACCGGTAAAAGGCTGCGAGGCAGGCGACTTTATGCCCATGCTCGATGTTCCGCAATTTAGCCTCAGAAAATACTCGATTTTGAATTGTTAGATAAAAGTATTGTGTTATAAAAGTCCCGCAGCTATGTTATAGACGA
The DNA here is from genome assembly GCA_036320925.1 of Automeris io. NCBI lineage: Eukaryota > Metazoa > Arthropoda > Insecta > Lepidoptera > Saturniidae > Automeris > Automeris io. The sequence goes on from JAUDJH010000011.1 coordinate 10,548,628, forward strand.
CAGATGCCATTTTCCTTTAAGTGAGCTATTTATTAACTTGAAAAAAAAACACGTTATTCAGAAGTTACTAAAACACATATTCGATATGTGTTATATTCGTATACCGCAAACGCTTTGCTCTGGCACAATTTAATAAAATACATAGGGTAGGATAGGTATTCCATACAAATGATTAAGACTACTCCTTATTCAAAATATTAAGACACATTATCATGAGTCTCCAACAAACATAATAGTTTATTAACAAATAAATCAATCCAATTATAAATAACAATACTAGTAAAACAACCAGTTGAACACAATTTATCTTCAAAATTGACACTCAAAGTCGCCGAACGGCGGTCATTAATCAATATGTAACTGAAATTATTGGCAATACCTATACCCAACATGATTAATGTATTTAATGGACTATAATTGTTGAAGCATACATACAGACATGCATTTAGATAAAATGTAAAAAAAATCCTGTATTTTTTTATACTTGCTCATCAAAATAATTTTATTTCACATAGTACATTTTATAGCAATTACAACAGAACAAGAATGGGGTGGATTATAAACTAACGAATATTGATTAACAAATGCATTCATAGTACCTATCTCTTATATATTATATTATGGTGCAAGGATATTAGAAATAATTAAAGAAACAGAACGTACGCTAAAGATTTCAAAAAGTTTTTAAACAACGGCTCTATGAAAAGATTTTATATCCCAATTTTTTAAATCGAATTAAAGAATAGCAAACCAACTGGGACGCTGGGAGTATTGTCTCAGACCAGGATATTCCCGGTCAAACCGTAACGGTCAAATCGTATTCACAAGGGGGTCAAACCCAAAGAACGACGCCTTTAATACAAACGTCATTTAATTTACACATCAAATTGGCCTCTTGTTTATTGCAATTACTCACTACTACGATACAATATCACGTGTAAAACTGTGTTAAATTGCACCATTGTTTAGCTTGCTTACCTTGAATAACGGAAGCAAAGAAACCATGTTTAAGCGTTTATATTATAAATGCAGTAATAGACAAACGTTCCTTCCTAGTTCATTCATAGCTTTTCCATCCTATTTACGATTTTTCATTTCGTTTGTTCAATGAGCAACATATTTTCAGTGAAAGTATTGCTAAGTTTTATAGACGCTACTAAGACTGTTCTGAAAATAACTTCGCCTTTGATAAAATTTTAATTTATAATAGGATCTTTTAAGTATTAACTAAGTATTCAAAGAGCCAAGTCTAACTTAAAAAAAATCGGTCACTTACTATAAACCTTAACATTAATAAAATAAAATAAGGCGTGATTTCCTATTACTCTGACGTTGGTCGCGGATGTAGGTTTAGCTTATGAATAAACACTACATTGTAGCTGACACCACATTGCGATAGTGACGACGGCGGTAAAATGAATTCCTACATTCGTATGCTTGACCGACGTCAGTGTAGTAACAAATTAAGCCTAATTTGTAATGTTTGGGTAAAGATTCAGCAAAGTCCAAGTAATAATAAGTTTCATGAGTCTCAGCCTAATAGTCGAGGTCGGCCGATATGTGCCTACTCACATAAAATAATAAAAATTGACATGGAGGCTAAAATCAAAAATATTCAAAGATTTGCTAAGATAAAAGTAGCATGCCGTTTTTTCTTTCCACTGCAATAATAAATCAGCATTATTATACATAGATTTTTAGATATTTTTAATATATAAATACTTATTTTCTCAAATCATCTAATTGAATTCCAGATACGGATACCCAAGTCCGATATATGTGAACGTGGTCAGGGATCCTATCGAGCGCGTCATATCGTGGTATTACTACGTAAGGGCGCCGTGGTACTATGTTGAAAGGAAAAGGGCTTTCCCAGATCTACCGCTGCCAGACCCTGCTTGGTTAAAGAAGGTAAGAAATGTGACACAATTATATTAATATTTTGCGTTATGTGTTTATATTGTAAGTATTTAATTGAAATACGGCAATTATGTTGGCTTATAAAATCTCTCATATCATGAGTATTGTGTGATGTAAATGAAAGGAACACAAATTGAAAGTCAATATTGCGAGCGGCGCATACTACCACTACTGTGATGTGCTGCCGATAACACGTGTTGCATCATAGAATTCATCATTATCAAAGGTATTTGCATGCATGAAGTCCAGTGTCAAAACAGCGTCACAATTACATTTTTTCGTAAGCCTATACAAAGCTATTCTGAAATAAAAAAATAAATAATAATAAAACATTTATTTGGCACACAACACAACAAACAACACAGCAAAATAGGTAGAAAGATCAGGGAGACGGCAGTGAGCTTTTTTAAAACATTTATTCTTACTACCACTTCAAGTGGAAGCTGATTTAAGACTAAACTTAATATTAAAAACCCCGAGCGTCTCGGAGCATTTCTGTCCCGGTGGTCGCCTTATCTATATGCGAGCTAAGCATATCTTGTTACTGCTTTGGGACAAAAATACTACGCCACTACAGGAAGGGGCAAGCAGGAAGGTATAACTCCTCCCTCCTTGAGCTCGAAGTCATCTGTCTCTTTTTTTTGGGCAGATGATTTCGACGTAATACATTGTAAAGTTTAAACTTATATATTAATGCCGCAATTATCGCGAATACAATGGCATAGAGTATAACTGTACTAACGCTAACACTTCTTAGTTCTATGAAATTAGTGTAAGTTTCACCATTCACAACATCACTTTTCTTCAGAGCATACACCAAGGTTTGCAAGACGTTTAGATCCACTCCGCGCAGGTTAACAGGTCTATTCTGATTCTTCTGGGTCGTGGATAGTAAAGGTAATTGAATTATAGGAAAATTGGTACAGTTGATATTTTTGCCATGTATTTGTCGTTTCTTCAGATTCTAGTTACTTATTTTTACGTGACAGTCATCGTCCATAGTAAGTATACATGTTCCTCGGAGTATTTTCTGACTTACTTCATTTTCACAGTATATATTTAAGGCGGTCTCGTTTTTAGTGAAAATCATCCAACGGTTAGTTTGTATCAGATTTATTTTAATATCCTCTATTGTTACCGGAACTTGTTCACAAGATGAAATGTCCAATGAAAACTTCATAAGATCAGCTGCACAATCTCTTCCCGTGAATAGATGTACATCATCTTCGTTGCAAAGAAAACGGGCTTCATCAATCTCGCGACATGGTTGCGAGAGCGATTTCGTGTTCGGACCTTTCACTAGGAGATAAGGATATTTAGGAAAAATGACGGTCGTAACACCGGTCGTAATATTTAGGGTTGGTAAAGGAAGTATTTTAAAATAATTATATTCTTCATTTTCAATTAGTGGTATTTGCATTAGGAACGTTATCTGATTTTGCTTTATATACGATTTTATCTCTATACATTCTTCCAACTTAACTATATTTTCTATACTTACGGGATACATTAATTTATCTGTTTTTTCTATTTCTGTTAATACTTAAATTAACTCACTGGTGTCTACCACCGACTGATGCAATATCTTGACTCTACTTAAAGCTATCGTGTCTGGTTTACTTTTCAATTCGCGTGATCATTTGATCTGTTAGAAATTCGTATAGGCGTTTAGTCCTATGTGCGTGCTCTCTAACTAATTTTTGGGTGTACTGTCTATTAAAGTCTACATGAAATATGTTATTTGAATCTGTGTGCCCAAACACGGTTTCAAAGGGGGTAAGGCCCGTAGTAGAATGTATCGTGTGGTTATAAGACATGATAGCGTAAGTCATAACCGTAGCTGCATCGGTTAGCTTTTGCTCATACTTTGCAAGGCGGTATATTTCTAAAATAGTCGAGTGAAAGCGCTCTACAAGACCCATAGAATTAGGGTTGTGTGGTGTAGCGATGTGCAAGTGTATTTTATAAAAGGATAACATTTCTCTAATTAATTCATTGTTAAATTCAGTTCCTGAATCAGCACTTATTTTTGTTGGGGTACCGTAAAACGAAAAATACTTAATTAGGGCTCTAATGATATCGGGTGTCGATTTAGTATCGATCAGGAACGCTTGTCCTAATTTGCTAAATGCGTCTATGACAGTAAGGAAGTAATTGCCTTCTATTGAAAATACGTCTATGAAAATTTCCTGAAATGGTCTATTTTGCGTTTGCGTAAGTTGTAATTCGGGTTTTAGCGGCTTTCGGTCGTATTTCATGCGTTTACATGTTTCACATGCATTAATAATGCTGGACACTGTTATGTCCATGTTATTCCAGAAGAATGTTCGTTTTAAATGTATTAGCGTTTCTTTAATTCCTCTATGACAATTCTTTCCTTGATGGTATTTCAGTACTATTTCCTTTTGTTCATTTTCGTCGTCTATATAAACGACTCGCTCGGTGCACTCGTAAAATTTAACTGTATTTTTCTTAAATAGATTTATTACGGCTTGTGTAAATTCGTTACGATGTTCTTTGTTCTCAAAATATATGAAATATTTAATTTTTGGCTTTATATATTCTTTTAAGAATTTACTGATTAATTCTGGTACTCTTAATGGCAAGTGTACTTCCAGTATTTTTTGGTTTTTATTTGATAGATCTTTCACTGACATTTTGTCCCTATTCCAGGTATATACTAAAATTTGGTTACGTTTGGTATCAATTGCTTCATGTAGTATAGGAATACCTTCAGTATCAAGGTCTTCTGCTGAATGTATTGTGTTTGTTTTTGTATCGGATTTCTCAGAAGCCGTTAATGTTGAGCTTCCGATAGATGGTACTAAATGTGAATTCGAATTTTGTTGCATATTTGTGTCAGAATGGATGCTCACGGTTCTCTCTGAGCTCGACGAGATTGTTATCGGAGACGTTGTTTCATCGCGTCTTCCTTTAATTTTCTTCGATAGTTTTACTATATTTTCAGTAACTTCCTCAAGATGGCGCTGTAGTTGCTGTTCCTTATCGTCTAAATTTACTTCCATGGATTCGTTATCATTTCCACCTACCATATTAATTCGTATTCTGGACAATGCGTCTGCGTTACTATTCTGTTTTCCGTTTTTATATATGATATAATAATCAAATTCCGCCAAGCGCAATTTCCATCTTGTTAGCTTACTATTCGGTTCTTTAATTGAGTTGAGCCACGCTAAGGGCCTATGATCGGTGTATATGATAAATTTGTTTCCGTATAAGTATGGCCTAAAGTGTTTCGCGGCCCACACTATTGCTAATAGTTCTTTTTCTATTGTGCTGTATCGGGTCTCTGCATCGTTAAGCGTTCTACTCGCAAACGCTATTGGTTTGTCGTTTCCAACGGAACCTTGGGACAATACGGCACCTAAAGCATAATTAGATGCGTCGGTAGTGAGAATAAAAGGTTTTTTGAAGTCCGGGAATTGTAGCAATGGAGCATTTGTCAATAACTCCTTGCACCTTTCGAAGGCGTCTATGAATTCCTTAGTGATTGACACTTTTTTATTCTTTTTTAAACAAGCTGTCATGGGTCTTGTAATTTTTGAAAAATCTTTTATAAATTTTCTATAATATCCTACTAGTCCCAGAAAACTTTTAATTTCCGTCGGCGTTTTAGGCAGTGGGAATTTCAAAACAGCTTCAATTTTTTCGTCGTTCGGTTTAAGACCTTCTTTAGTTATCGTATGGCCTAGATATAGTACTTCCTTCCTAAGGAACTCGCATTTATCTAATGTAGCCTTTAAGTTGGTTTTTCTGAGTCTTTCAAAAATCATTCTAAGTTTTTCTATATGCTCTTTTAAGCTGCTAGAGTACACGATTATATCATCAAGGTATACTAGGCAGTGGATGCCCTGTAGTCCTCTAAGTATATTATCCATGGCACGCTGGAACGTTGCTGGGGCTGTTTTCAATCCGAAAGGCATTCTTTTGAATTCGTAATGACCGGATTGTGTTGTAAATGCAGTTTTCTGCCTATCTGTTTCATTCACTTCTAACTGGTGATATCCACTAGCCAGATCTATTGTACTAAAATATGTAGATTTACCCAACTTATCAAACAAGTCGGTAATATTCGGTAATGGGTACTTATCATCTGTTGTAATTTCGTTAAGTCGTCGGTAGTCAATTACCATTCTGAATTTTCTTTCGCCTGATGCATCTATTTTCTTAGGTACTAGATGTACTGGTGCACTCCATGGTGAGTGTGACGGTTCAATTACGTCATCTTTTAGTAATTTTTCTACATGTCGCTGGATTTCTTCGTTCTGTGACGGTGGGTGACGATACGGTCTTATGTATATTGGGTCCTCATGACGCGTCTTAATGTTATGTTTAACGTGGTTGGTAAAAGACAAAGGGATTTTATCACAATAAAATATGTCACGGTATTCAAAACAAAGATTTTTAATGCTGGTACGTTCCTCTTCGTTCATATGCTCGAGACGTAGTTTATTTAAGTTGTCTTTTAAAATTTCGTCCATCTGATGGGTATTACGTAAACGTGTATCCATGACGTTTACTGGAGAATCGTAAGGCGTGATATCAAACGGTTTCTTAAAGGTGATTTTAATTCCTTTGTTGGTAGAGTTCTGTATTATTGTTGACGCAAATGAATTTATACAATTAACAAGTGCGGTCGGCATTCGCACTCCCGGAGCAAACTGCTGATATTTTAATATTCCATTTCCTTCTCTTAAGTTTGTAGGTATTTTAACACGCATTTCACTTCTAGGTTCTACATGGATTTCGTATGGTGGACTGTACCTAATAGGAATATTAGTCTCGGGCGTAATTAACTGTTGGTTCTTCATGTCAATATTTGCTTCTAATTTTTTTAATAGATCAGAGCCTATCAGACCGTCGTATCTGTCATCGATGTCATAAACATAAAATTTATGTGATAAATTAGATTGAAAAGTTGGTAGAACGGGAATATATATCACTTCTTCGTGCGTACTCCGTGCATGGGTACTTATTACTGTAAATGGTTCATGATACTTATAATTACTAAAATATTCATCGGCTTTAATTGGGCTAATAAATGATCTATTACTACCCGTATCGATAAGAAAACGTGCGTTGATTTCTGGTATTATAATGTGTGGTAGCTTATATATACTATCACAGTAGTTAGTATATATTATTTCAGGACCTCCTCCTCTGAGGCTGGTATAGGAAAATTTTCGTCCTCATACTCGTTATACTCCTCATTCTGGGTATCGTTATAGTTGTCTTGTTCATGTTCATAATACTCCTGCATTTGGGAAGAGTAAGGGTCATCATTTTCAATCATGTTGTTACGTATTGGTGCCGTTCGCATCGACACATCTGTATTGAGGCGCTGTGGTAGCCTTTGTTGTGGCGGAATGCCAAATTTAAATTGTTGTTGGGGTGGTATTCCATATTTGAATTGTTGTTGTTGGGGTGGTATCCCAAATTTAAATTGTTGTTGTTGGGGTGGTATCCCAAATTTAAATCGGTTTGGTTGTCGTGTTTGAGGGTTATACTGAGATGGTTTAAAACCTTGTTGTTGAGGTGGTGCGTTTAATCTTTGTGGATTAAAGTTAGTGTTCATGTTACCGTTATTCGGTTGAAATCCGAATTTAAAATTGTTCTGCGGAACGAATTGGGGTGGTTTTTGCGTTGCTGATGGCATAGTCGTTGTGTTAATTTTATTTTTACTTTTGTACTGTTCCAAGAAATTTATTTCTTCTGTAACTATACTTAATGCGGATTCAAGAGTCGTACTACCCCTAAGTCGTACAATCCTGACTAATTCTTGCGACAGATTATACAAGAATACGTTTAATGCGGTATTATTGTATATTATCATTTTCGCAGCTTTTACACCCTCATCGGTAATTTGGTTAACTTTTGCTAACAATGAACTTCTAACATTTTGTATTCTGTGTGCAAAGTCTATATGTGTTTCTCCTGTTTTAATTTTTAACCCTTCAAGCTCGATCGCTATACATTCCTCGGACCTAGGGTCTCCGAAATGTTCCGTTAATAAATCCTTTAACTGAGGCCACGTATTAATATCTGTTCGTTCGCTAACTAACGCGGCTGCCCTTCCAGTAAGTTTACTAGTTATTGTATGGAATATATAAAGATCTCGCGCGGCATTTGCCGGGGCTTGAAAGCATTTCAATACGTAAGAACATTTTCCCACGAATAAATTTAATAGCTTGTCATCTCCGTCGTATCTAGGGATTAAATCCGAGATTTCTTTAGGGATAAGTGTTACGCTTTCCATTTTTAAAAATAAAAATAAAATAAAAAAATAAAAAAAATACAATTTACGAATAAAAGACACGATAAAATTTAAAAGTACACAAAACACACAAAATTAAAACACAAAATTATAAAAAAAACACAAATATAAAATACAATTAAACCTGGACAGTAAAATCAGTTGAGTTTATTTAATTCAAAATTCTTTTAATATTCTTATTTCTAAAATTAATCTGTCGATTTTGGGACAGTCTAAAATTCTTATTACTAAAATTAATCTGTCGATTTTAGGACAGTTTAATATTTATGCACGTACCACGGTGAGTTTGGACCACGGTATCGCACAACTAATTTCGCTGTCTATTTCTAGTACTGCAAAATCAGTAATATTTTAAAAATGCTTATAACTAAAGTCGAACTGTCAATTTTGGGACAGTCTTATATTTATGCACGTACCGCGGTAAGTTTGGACCACAGTATCGTACAACTAATTTTGCTGTCGAATTTTGTACTGCAAAATCAGTAATATTTTAAAAATGCTTATAACTAAAGTCGAACTGTCGATTTTGGGACAGTCTAATATTTATGCACGTACCGCGGTAAGTTTGGACCACAGTATCGTACAACTAATTTTGCTGTCGATTTTTGTACTGCAAAATCAGATAACCAAGGGATATTAGGTAAAGGGCAGGAAAAGTGAAAAGGTCTACTCACGATCTGCACCAATTCATCGCCTTGGGAGTCTCTCAGCTTCCTTTGTTCCACTGACTCACTTATTTATTTGGTTCGTAAGGATCCGCCTAACGTTTGAACGTTTTTCTACAAAACCAGCCAACAGAACCGATTTTTGTGCTCATAAAATTGACGTGGTGATGATGGCAGATCCTACCGGCTGCGCCAGAAAGATCAGGGAGACGGCAGTGAGCTTTTTTAAAACATTTATTCTTACTACCACTTCAAGTGGAAGCTGATTTAAGACTAAACTTAATATTAAAAACCCCGAGCGTCTCGGAGCATTTCTGTCCCGGTGGTCGCCTTATCTATATGCGAGCTAAGCATATCTTGTTACTGCTTTGGGACAAAAATACTACGCCACTACAGGAAGGGGCAAGCAGGAAGGTATAACTAGGTTATTAAAGATAGAAAACAAAAACAGTAAACACCCTATGTTGTGATGATGCGCCAAAGGGAAGTCAGCTCAGCAAATGCTAAGTTACCAGCCGAGCCACCCAGCGCTGATTTTCAGCTGACACCCATTTATTGAATCGACGCGCAGAAAGCAGCAAGGAAGGGATCAATGGAGTACAGATACACAAATTTTAAAGTATCATAGATAATAATATGAAAATACACATATACAAGAACAGAAATATTAGGTCCTTACATATGAAATTGGCGTTTTTCGTACTGGCCACTTTAATCACAAATTTCTCCTCTTTGGTAAGGAATTCCAAATTCAAATTTGTACAGCTATAGACTCATGTATTTGTGCTTCGATGATCGTCATTCATTTGTTTTTTTCTTCTGTTTTTTTTCTGTTTGCGTCACTCATTTTACAAAATGGAAAACTTAAAATATCGCATTATTTACGAGTACGAGTTCCGCCGTGGCACTAGTGCTGCGGAAACAACTCGAAGGGTGAATGATGTGTATGGCGGTCGTGTTGCAAAAGAAAACACAGTTCGTTTTTGGTTCCAACATTTTCGTTCTGGAAATTTCGACCTGCAGAACAAGCCCCGTGGACGGCCTGAGACTCAAGTTGATAATGAAGAGTTGAAGGCTATTGTGGAAGCGGATCCATCGCAAACCACGTCCGAGTTAGCTGCAGGCTGCGATGTTAGTGATAAAACTGTTTTAATTCACTTGAAGCAAATTGGGAAGATTAAAAAGCTTGAAAGGTTACCTCACGAATTGACTGAAGCAAACCGGCAAACGCGCGTCGACTGCTGCGTTACATTACTAAACCGGCACAATAATGAAGGTATTTTAAACCAAATCATTACCTGTGATGAAAAATGGGTTCTTTACGATAATCGGAAGCGCTCAGCGCAATGGTTGGATCCTGGCCAGCCAGCCAAATCCTGCCCCAAGCGAAAATTAACCCCAAAAAAGTTACTTGTAAGCGTTTGGTGGACTAGTGCCGGTATTCTTCATTACAGTTTTCTCAAATCTGGCAAGACTATTACGGCTGATGTCTATTGTCAGCAATTGCAAACCATGATGGAAAAGCTAGCGGCTAAACAACATAGGCTGGTCAATCGCTCCACGCCACTGCTGCTTCACGACAACGCTAGACCACACACTGCGCAACAGACGGCTACTAAATTAGAAGAGCTTCAATTGGAAAGTCTAAGACATCCTCCGTACTCCCCGGACCTTGCTCCAACAGATTACCATTTTTTTCGAAATTTGGATAACTTCTTGCAAGGGAAAAAATTCAACTCCGATGGGGCAGTCCAAATCGCCTTCAAAGATTTTATTGATTCCCGTCCGACTGGTTTTTTTAGTAAAGGGATCAATGAACTACCTATGAGATGGCAAAAGTGCATAGAAAATAATGATTCATACTTTGATTAATTAAATATATTATATTAAAAAATATTCGACTTTTTGTTCCTCCCATACAAAACGCCAATTTCATATGTAAGGACCTAATATAAGAACAACAGATAAAATATGAAATGGCAGTCCCGTCTACAGGACCGACAGAAAAAGCCTGAGCCGAAAGATATTGAACACACTTCCAAGATCATTTATCCCCAAGCATGGCAAACCTAGCCTTGTCTTACATTTTGCAACCCTTATCTACACGCTTCCTCCAGTCAGACCGATTATTTTACTATTCGATATCCAATCACTTTACTTGTCCAGGTGAGAGTTAAGCTGACACTCTAGTATGCGCCCCGGCTTCCTCGAGCTGCTTTGCGTTGAGCCCTTCTTATCCGACATATATACATCCTTAATCACAACTCATTCTGATCCAACATAATCTTTCCTACCTAGTTCTTACTGTGTTGTACAGGAATATGCTCCAAATAAATTTATACCAGCCAGTCGTTTTACTTGCTGCTGTTGGTTCCTTCAACATGTCGCCTTTAAGCTGGTTTAATACGAACACAAATAAATTAATGCAATAATGGTAAAATTAGACTATTGTGTATGTATATGCATATTGTTTATTTTCTTCTAAATACTTCAGATTTTTCAACCGCTCGAAATAAAATGGTTTACCATACGAATAAATTATCGTAAATATTCGTGCTAGGGACTCTATAGTATACTGTGAATTATGTACCACGTGTAACCATGTGTAATACATCAGTCGCGTGCGTTGGTTTACGACGAGTGCACGTATTGTGAATAGTCTTGTACCGACGCGGCATTGTTTTTTCTTCTTCTACCCTCTGTTTGTTTTATAAATGGAGGAGGTCGTCAGACCTCGCTCCGGAAGCGTAATTAGTAGCAGTATGAGTGAAGAAGAGATTCAAGGAAGTTATATAGAGCGTGACTTAGTTCCATCGGAAAGAGAGGAGTCGAATGTAGATATGATTAATGAAGATTTTAGCGTGATAAGACCACAGAAGAGAACTACAAATGAGAGCGATGAACAAGCAGTTGAGGTAAATGGAGATGATTTTACATTGGTGCAGAAGAAAAATAAGAAGTTTGCTATGCAAACTACAAGGAAGCCTGACAATATGCAATTACCCTCAAAAAGTTATAATAATGACAATAATAGTGGAATGAATAGCGCAAGCCTGGATGACTTAAGCACAATCGAAGTTTGTATGACATCAGACAAAATATTACCTAAGCAAATTGGTTTAGCCAAACTATTAAAAGAAGAAAACATAATAAACATAACCCATATAAGGTACAAAACACCGTATAAGGTCACGATGAAATTTGAGAACAAGTCAGATGCGGAGAAGTTGCTATGGAATAATAAGTTTAAAAGCATAGGATATAGATGTCATCTTACAAACGAAGTGAGCATGGTTTATGGTATCGTGAAATACATAGAACTAGAGGTTGAAGAAAGAGAATTGTTTCAGTCATTTAAATGTGATACGGAAATTGTCTCTGTAAGAAGACTGAAACGCCGGTCAGAATCCGGCTCATGGACTGATAGCGAGACAGTGAGGTTCTGTTTCAGAGGAAACACCTTGCCTACATATGTATATGGGTATGACTGCCGTTTCAAGGTGGAGCCGTATACATTCCCAGTGACACAATGCTCAATGTGCTGTAGTTATGGACACATGGCAAGGGTTTGCCCATCTAAGAAGCAAATTTGCCCTAAGTGTAGTGGCGGGCATGCTAATTGTGAAGTCACTCAATTTAGATGTGTAAACTGCAAGGGAGACCACATGTCAATGAATAAAAGCTGTCCGATATTTTTGAAAGAAAAACGCATTAGACAAATAATGTGCCAAGAAAACTGTACCTATAAAGTTGCTCTGTCTAGATATCGCACAAAATATTCTGTAATTAAAGAAAATACTAATAAGGACCATAGGGAAAGTTATGTGTCGAATAATATAAACCAAGAGATCTCACAAAATCAAGTTATAATTACAAATGCAATTGTCCATAATAGCAACGCTCATGAATATGATTCTAGTAGCAGTACAGATGAGCATATAAATACTAATATAGTTCAGAACAGGAATCGGGAAAATAGAATAAAAAAGAGGAAAATTCAAATGAAAGAGGGCCGCAGTAAAGAGGGTATGCTATACTCTGAAGTAACTAAAGTTAACAATCATCATGAACAGACAGTAATTTCGCACGATCAAGGGCAGAAAAAGAGGAATAACAAAGAAGAAAAAAAGACAGAAAAACAAGAAACGCACTTCCTTGGAAAAATATTACAAAAACTGGAAGAAATATTTTTTACAGAAATATGTTTTCAAGAAAAAATTATGTTAGTAGTGAAGTTAATAATAGAAGAAATTAAGAAATTATTTCTTAAGACTGTAAGTAATGGAAATGTTATACGGAAACTTATAAACACTTTTTGCGATGGATAACACCAATATAAGGTATTACGATTCAATATGCTTTGGACCTTCCTCGTTACAACATTTAAGTGTTGGGCAGTGGAATTCCCAAAGTTTGCTACCAAAAAAAATTGAACTTGAATTATTATTAAACCAAGAAAAGATACACATTTGTCTAGTTAGCGAAACATGGTTAAATTCAGATAAAATATTAAAAATTAATTGTTATAATATTTACAGAGTAGATAGAAATGATAATTATGGTGGAGTGGCTATTTTAGTACATAACTCAATAAGAACACAATTACATCCTATTACTATAATTAACCCTGGAATTGAAATAGTTTGCATACAAATTTTCAATTGTAAATACTTGCAGTACATAGCCTCAATATACTGTCCACCTTCAGTAAGAACGTCACAATGCGACTGGGATGACATCTTTTCAAAATTTAATGAAAAATCTATTATAGCCGGTGATTTTAACGCTCATCATTCGAATTGGTCTAATAGAGTAAATACTAGAGGTGTACAATTGCTTGAAGCCAGTTTAGATAATAATTTTGTTTTATTAAATAACGGTGAATCTACTAGGGTAAAATGGGTGAATGGTGCCTTACAACAAAGCACTCCAGATATTACATTTGTTTCGTCAGACATAGCAGTCTTGTTCAGATGGCTTGTTACAAAAGAAAATTTAGGCAGTGATCATGCATTTATAAAATATCAACTAGAATACTCTGATACTCTGCAATTTTTAAGACATCGTAATTACAAACTTGCAAACTGGCAACTATATCATAATATTTGTTGTGAGAGCTTTAGTAATAATATGCACAGGATAAACAGAAATAATATCCAGTTAATATATGATTTTTTTATTAACACAATAAACCATGCTGCTGATTTAAGTATACCATTTACAAAGAAGTCTATGAACCCTTCACAGTCCTTTACACCTAAACCATACTGGAGTCCAGATATTTCCTGTGCCGTCGCTAAACGTCGTTTAGCGTTAAAAATGTTTAGGAAAAACCCAACACCGGATAATTTTGACAAGTTAACTGAAAGTATAAGAGAAGCACAAAAAATTATAAGACAAGCACGGTCAGGTACTTGGAGGACCTTTTGCGAAGAGATATGCGAGACTACAAGTTCTCCGGAAATGTGGAAAAAAATGCGCTGGATGAAGGGCATACGAAAAAGTAGGGTTCAAGCACCGGATGACGTAAAGAAGCAACTCTTGCGAGATCTTGCTCCTGACTTTGTAGAACCACCTACACCACATTTTATTTCAAATAATGCCAAATTAGAAAGCGAGTTCTCCAAGCAGGAGTTACACAACTGCTTAAAAAAGAAGGATACAGCGCCCGGGGAAGACGGAATCACATACAGCATGATTTATTATTTACCTACAGAAGGCAAAATTTTTTTACTCAAAATTTATAACTTAATATTTAATTATACATTAGTACCAGAGCAGTGGCGTAACATAAAAATAGTCCCAATACCTAAACAGACAACAAATAATTCTACACCCAAATTTAGGCCCATTTCATTGATCTCATGTGTATGTAAAATTTTCCACTTGATGCTAACGAAACGACTGGAATGGTTTGTTGAAAGGAATGGTATATTGGCACAAAGCACCTCTGGATTCCGTAAGTGTCAGTCAAGTGTGGATTGCATAGTACGGTTAGTTCTGCAGATACAGACAGGATTTGTTAAAAATATCCCTACTCTGGCATGTTTTTTAGATATAGATGGCGCCTATAATGATGTTTCAGTGGATCAACTTGTACTTATGTTGGACAAATTTAAAGTTGGAACAAAATTGTGCAAATATATATTCGACTTTTTGAAAAGGAGGTGCTTAAAAATAAACGGAAATAGTGATCATAGTACACTATTGAGATGGACTGGTAAAAGACTTGCTCAAGGAGACCCAATATCTCCTCTCCTGTTTAATATTGTAACATCAGAAATTTTTCAGTACATTGATAATATAAATGCTTTGCAATATGCTGATGATTTCGTCTTTTATGCTCAGAATAAAAATATAAGAAAATGTGTACTAGATATTAAAGAATGTATTACAATAGTTTCCTCATTATTAGATCAAATCGGACTAAGCATCTCATTTTCGAAAACCCAAATTTGTGTATTCAGTAGAGGACATCGAAGAGATCAACTGAATATGGATATTGATGGCAATACTATTACATCTGTTGATTGTGTTAGGTATCTTGGTGTTTGGCTAGATAGATCTTTGAGATGGAATAGACATATAAACGAAATTCAAGCTAAGTCAATGAAACTACTTAATATTTTAAAAATTTTAGCAGGCTCATCTTGGGGTGTTCACCCAAGGCACCTCCGAAGAGTTTATATTTCGCTAATTAGAAGCAGGATAGATTACTCAAGCTTTATCTATGACAATGCAGCAAAAACCCATCTAATAAAGTTAGACAGAGTACAAAATGCGGCATTACGAGTAATAGGAGGGTTTATAAAAACCACTCCTATTCATGTAATGGAATGTGAACTGTGCTTACCTCCACTTTGCTATCGACGGAAGTACTTAGCCACAAGGTATTGTCTAAAGTCACAATCTTGGACCAATAATATATCACAGTAGATAGACTCAATCACTCTCAGACTTGAGTTCATCCCCATATTTTCGTAGGAAGAAGAAACCTTTACTTATTTCTGTATTTAATGATACTAAAATAGAAAAAATCAATACCTGTAATCCCCTGAATATGTTTACCTTACAAACTTGGATTTCAAATATAGATATGGATTTTATTCAAACAAAGATTGATAATATAAATAATTCAAAGAATAGTTATGATATAATAATTTTAAAATTTAACACTACATATTTTAGGAAATAAATATAGTGGATGGGATAAAATTTACACAGACGGATCATAAACGCGAGATGGCCGTGGTGCGGCCTTTTATGATCCCAGTCGCAATGTGAGGGAAGGTCTCAAATGTGTTAATATGTCTGATCAATCTATTATGTACGTAGAATTACTGGCGATCTCGGAAGCGCTGTCTCATGCTGCCAGTGTGGGACTGAAAAAGGTAGTTATTTTGTCTGACAGCAAAAGTGCCTTACTGCATATAGCTCGATGCTGCTCTGGGGTCAGAGGAGCATCGATAGCTTATACTATTTTAAAAAAGATGCTTTCACTGGCAGCTTGTGGCAGTGTCCTGAAGCTGCAATGGGTACCCTCTCATGTTGGCATACGTGGTAATGAGGAGGCAGATATACTGGCCAGAGAAGCAATATCAAATGGCACAGAAATTCACCTTAAGCCCGAATATTCAGAGGTATTATTAAAATACAAAAAGAAGATACGTAATGAGTGGATAGAATACTTTGATATTGCTTCTCTAGAAAAAATATGGTTTAAAACAATGCAAAGTGAACCTCCTCATATACCATGGTTTGCCGATGTGGGATGGAATAGACAGCTTATTGTGATCTCTCATAGATTGCGCTCTGGACACATCCCACTCAATAAATTCAAATTTTTGATGAAGAAAATCGATTCTCCTAAATGCGAGCTCTGTGGAGTCGTAGAAGACATATACCATTTCTTGGTGGAATGTGTTCGGAGCGTTTCTATGAGAGAAATCATGTATAAACAATTTGGTTTGAACAGGTCTGATGTGGGTTTATTTCAGAGCGTCTTAGCTGAGCAAACATCTTGCGCAGCTGAGATGCTCTGTAGATTCACATATACATTGTTGAAATAGCATTTACATAGTGTGATTATGGGACTGACATGGTCAGCCTGATCCAAAGTCCCAAAAAAAAACCGGAGATAATAAAAAAAATAAATAATGTATAATACATTCGCTCACTGATACTCACCATCTCAATTTTAAACACAGGATATGAGTTGACTGTTACATGTCGATTTGCTTTCAATCAAATCAACCTGAATCACTCACGTGCGCTCTATCTAACCACATCTACTTGGTCCTAGACAAAAAGCGTGCAATTCGTTTCTAACAAAGTGCCGTAATTGGCGAGGATAGTTGGTTGTTATCATAGCTTCGATCTATTCGTGCTATTGAAAAACAAAATTTATTTCGAGCCACTGTTTAAGTTTTTATAGTAATTGTTGAATGAATTAACAAAATGTGTTAAACTAGCAGTATTTCAAATATTTTGGTTTTATTCACACAGTTTCGCTTTTACGGTTAATACACAAATGTTTTATATCCTTATTACTTAACTTAATTTTTTTTTTATTTCCTGGTCTTAATAGATTAAAGCCGACGTACAAAGTCATTGAACTTTTAATTATAATTTCCAGGAAATAATATTAGTTTCGCAATTTTGCTATTAAAATAATGCGAACTTTTAATCTTAATTTCATTTGCAAGATTTAAATATACAAGTATCACATAGCCTCCGTAATTGGTAATTATTTAATATACCGTTATACCTAAAAAATTTTTTTGCAATAAATGCTCATGTAATATTTGTAATTTAGAAAGTTATAATATGTGCCGTATAATTTAAGAAATGTTTACTTATATAGATAGACTTTTTTATTTTTGACCCGGTAGAAGCCCATTATGAGCCCTCAGGGGGGCGGTGAGGGCTGCCCTCCACGGTGTATCAGACTCTCACAGGGTAAAACCACCGGGGTGTTCCTCTCCGCACGCATGGTGCGCCGGGCTACGGGAATATGACGGTTGGTCTCAACGCGGCCCGACGCGCGATAAGCCCAAAGGGTAATATCACAGTCATAGGGGAGGTGGGATAGAAGATTCAGAAAAGGACTACCTTCTACTAATGACTTTGTTTACATTAATTATTATAGTAGACGTGCAATTTTGTGTCACTTTTTAATACCCATTTTTCTTCATCTTAATAATAACGAACACTACAAAAAGGTTACGTTATATATCTGCGTCCATTCTACAGACACCACCAAATCACTCAAAGAGGTAAAGAAAGATATCTATTAAAATATTCCAATAGTTTCCGCGATAGACAAAAAAGAATCGCGATTTTATAATTATAGTTTGCCGAGGTAGTAATAATAAAACAGATGTCGATTTTCTAATATAATTTAATCTTGTCGTGTTCCGTTAACTGTAGGAACGTTATTCGGTTAAAACTGTGGTCTTAGGTTCAGATGATTTGGTCACGAAGCACGATTGTGAAGTGCGACTAACACAGAATGAACTACCCGACAGTCTCGTCACGTTCTACAAGCTCGTGAATGAGCATTAACAGGCAAATTAGTATTATACTGTTAATTTTTTTTTGTTTTTGTAGCTTTTACCTGCCGTGAGAGGATAACAATTTTAATATAGATGCACACCGCGGATGTCTGCAAAGTTTTTACGATTTTTTTTTCTCGTAATTGCTTTCATTGCTGGAGGTGCGAGTTTTTTCGAGTTTACTTGTTGAATTTAGTGTACGTTTTTAAACATTAAAGTGTATGGAATTACTGTTTCTTAAATTATCCGATAGTAGCGTTAAACAAAATTGTCATATAATTCGAAGTTTAAAACATCCAACCTTCGTTGAATCAGTATAAAACAAGTTCATAACTTTAAAAATAATGTAGCAGAAGGATTTATGTATTTCTTTTTACCAAGTAAGTTCCACATATAATAATATAATGGTAACAGTGATCCGTTGATACGCTTGTCACACCCCCAAGCTATATAGCTGTCAGCTCGCAATGAGTTCTTCGAGCATTATTGATGACAGCCACTTTAGCGAAGAACAATTTCGCCTTATTTATTTATCCCCTATTGTTAGACTTGCTAGTGTAAGTCCGACAACCTACTTTTACTTAATAATATTAGCTAGATACAGTCGATAACGATGTTGTTATAAATTAAATTTATTTTGAAATTAAATTTCAACAAGATTATCTATGAATAATCATTTCATCTCACCAATTTAGGGCTCACGTGCCGGTCTATTTTCTACGTTCTTTACTAAAGTGGAATTTAGTATAATTCGATCGAATAATAAGTAGCGTTGTCGAGCTATGACTTGAAAAGCGTATGCCGTATTTAGAATTAATTTTTATTTTAAATCGGAAGTTCAGAATTCTGCTTAATATTTATTACTATTTATATTATATACCTCAATAAACGTATAGTATTTCAGTATTGTGTTAACAAATAGAGGCTAGCCTTTATAGTTTGATCAAGTTTTGCTTCTAGAGACAAATATGCATTATAAATCTTCATTTATTTATCAATAAACGAAACAAAAGTTATTAGTACGTTAGTATATAAATGTTCTTATTAGAAGTAACCATTATATCATCATGTATTCACTTGAAAGTGTTAAATAGTTCTTTAAGAATATTGCGTTATGAATAATGATGAAAGTGTGGGAAATGTTAGCATGCAGATGAAGATTGTAGTTGTCTTGAATTTGAAATTGTCTTGTTTCTTTTTTACGAAAAACTTACTATGTAGATAGATACCTATGTGTAAACAGGTACTATTGCATCGCAACAGGCGTGACGAGGAATGTGGAGATAATAATATATTGCTTAGATGAACGACCTGATTCACTTATTGATCCTGACTGTACCTACTTAATGCTAAAGTGCAAAAAATAAATTAGTTTTACGTTAGCAAAAAATGATGTTTTAATTTTAGTGTGAGAAAAAATATTCCTTTTTTAACTGACTATTGACCCGTGTTTGTACACTGTACTGTATGGACTTGTTTGTAAATACTGTGTAAGATTATCTTAAAATAATTATAAGTTATTAGCCGGGCAGTAGACTTGAGGAAGTCTGCTGTCCGGATAAGAGAGAGGCGGTTTGCAGTGTCCGGCGCGCCGCCTGATAAATAGGTGTTGGAAGGGTGGGCTCTTTACCCCTACCCCTCCCAGAGGCAGCCTCAACAAAGCATTTCGCTCTCCGGGCGTCTGGATGAATTTCGTTTCCCAGGCTCGGGTGGAGCGATTAGAGGAACATCCCGGGGTTTTTAGTCTGTATGAGTCTGACACACCGGGGTTGCTGCCCTCACAGCGGCCCTGATGGTCCCAAGCAGGATTTTCCCCCGAGACACAAAAAAAAAATTACAAGTAATTAAAATGTATCTATAATTTAACCTCATTTACTCGTCGTTCTTATTCTTCCATGTTTTCAATGAGTAATACATATGCTATAGTTTTCTTAATAATTAATCAACCATATTTTTTGTATTTATATAATACTAGCCGACCCAGCAAACTTTGTACCGCCCTGAATATCGTATTAACTCATAGCTTAACGTATACCCTTTCTCCGTTTCCTCCCTCCCTTCCATATTCTGTCGCCTATTAATATTGAATACTTTTTTCACAATATGAGTAAATTAATCTGTTTTTTTTTTATATATTACTATAAGACTTGTAATTGCAACTCATATTAAGATTAATAAATAAAGTAATATATGTGGTAGATACATGTGAATACGCATTTATTGTAGTAACAACCCCTATAGTACGTTTAACATAGCACCATATAACGAATAATTACTCAATCCAGTCAAGACACCGCCATCTGTTAGAATTGTTTGGAGCTAACTGAAAATTGTGGCTGCCAAATAATAAACAAATAATTTCCAAAAAAATAGTATTGCTACTACGAATTGAGATAAAAACTATCCTATCTTTTAAGTTAGATCAAACTGCACGTGGTGTGTAAATGTTATTATAATCGGTTATGTAGTTAGGAGTCATTCGCGGACAAAGAACGTGACGCGTAATTTATATATATTAAGATAATTTACATATAACAAAACCATATCCATCTTATTCCTTTTTTTTCCCAGGATTTCGAAACTTGTGTATTAAGCGGTGATCGTGAGTGCCGATACATTGAAGGAGAGACGCACGAAGGCATCGGCGATCATCGACGGCAAACTCTCTTTTTCTGCGGCCACGAACCTAATTGCACGTAAGTATTTTTAAATATCAGAATTTACTTAGCCCTTATACTTAAAAACATCAGATATTTTAAATGAATTAAGCAATTGTCTATAGTCTACCACATGGCAGTGTTTACCTCACAGCGAAATTATCGCAGTGCCACGAGGATTTTTAACAAAGAAAACGTCACGATATCGCCACGTATGTTAAATCTGGATCTTGCAGCGGCGATACGTTGACGCAACTGTCGCGATGCCGTGGATATTACTACTCAACCAATCAAGTTATTATGGTTTCAACTGTATTTAAAATATTGAATGACTGTACCTTAGAAAGAAGTACTGTTTAAGTTGCTCATCTATGTTTTAGATATCATAGAGTCATAAATTAATAAGTATTTAAAACTAGGATTTTATTGTTAGCCTATTTAATATGGATATTATTTTTAGAAAAAAAAAAAGTTATAATTTCGTCATGACACACTTATGCTATTTCTTTTTAGTAAGGAATAATAATAAAATATTGATTTTTAATAGAACGCCTTAACATTATTGGATTTGCTGCATTGCTAATTTTTTGCCACAGGAGTTTTAATTTTACTATCCACATACCATAGGGATGTCGAAAATGAAAAAAAATATCGTTATATCGATATATCGATAATTTATTAATATATCAATATCGGCGTCAATATATCGAAGGAAAAATATCGATACATCGATATATCGATGTATCGATATTTTTAAATCTCAATAAACACGAAAGTATTTTACCAGTATTCTATTTTATTAGACAAAATTACAAAAATATCAAGAACTAAAAGGCTATCTTCTAACTTTAAGACCTATTTAAGATATCAAACAAAAATAAATAATAAATGTATAAATGGCGGCAAATAATATAAATGCAACAAATTCAGATGTCAATGCAAGCAACATAACAAAACATAATACTCAACAGTCATAGACAATATAGTTCTTTTTTTTTCGTTCGGTCCTATCTTCTACAGCTTCAGATTTCAGCGACGTCACTGCCATAAGAATTAAAAAAATATCGTTTTTGATACAATTTTCGATACTGGATATTTTACATCGATATAACGATATATCATTACAAAATATATCGCACAAAAATATCGATATATTGAATTGAAAATATCGATATATCGATGTATCGATATTTATTTGACAAGCATAACATACCATGTCGCATATCGGTAGTTTGCGTCACAGTGAAACCGGTACAGGCTGCTAACATGTGTATCTACTATAAATTCAATGTAAATAATTCAAATCATAAAATCGTTTTTCTTCCAGGCCATTCAACAGCGTAGAAGCCCTACAACGTGCAAAGCGCGTAGTTGAAGAACAGTACGCTGTTGTAGGATTGCTTGAAGATATGAACTCAACGTTACTTGCCTTCGAGAGATATATGCCTCGGTTTTTTACTGGCGCACTTAAAATGTATTGGGGTAGGTATCAATTTACATAACAATTTTAACATTGTTCCATTTTATAAAAAAGTCGCTTTTTCGTCAAATTTAAACATCCAAAAACTCAATCAAAACGTAATATACAAGTATCAGGAATAATTTACATTCTAATAATTTTACTAAATGCGTTAAAATTATTCCAATCTAATAAATAATATTAACAAAAGTCGTTAAAGGATAATTTTATATTAATCACACTTCACTCTGTAAAACTTATGTTTACTTCAAACCTTTTTAGAATAAAAAAATATGTTAAAACACATTATGTACCATTTGAGCCTTTTTAAAATCACGTCTTATTGTTTTCCACAATTTAATACGCTTTAAATCAATATCTTGACGTTTTAATGCATTTCTAGTTTATAGTATAAATGCTTCCCTAAGTTGTATGTTATCTTCAATTTTATTTTCCAGAGGAGCTAAACACGTTCAACCGCATCAACCGCAACGCGTTCAAGCCCCCAGTTTCCGAAGCTGTTAAACAAATAGTTCGAGCCAATTTCACTCGGGAAATAGAGTTCTACGAATTCTGCAAACAGAGGCTACATATGCAATTAAAAGCTCTCAGAGATCCCACCATAACCTTGCCTACTCCAACAAGAAGTTTCAGAAGGAAGAGAGATCATAAAAACACGAATGCGCTGTAGCCACCACAAGCGTGACTGTGCTATGATTATTTATTGCCTTTCATACTCCGAATATTGAACATTGGATATTATTACTGTCCTACGTTATGTTTATAAGAAATGAATGTCTTTTTAGGAATATCTAAATCTAAAATATAGTTTATGTTTAGTTCAATAATTTTAGAAATTTAAGTTTAAGGCTTTAAAAATATTGTTCGAAGCGTCAACAAATGTATTTTAATCTTTTCCAATATAAATTAATGATTTAATTTAAATATCTATAATAAGTCTACAAATCAAATAAGAATTATCATTTGGATATAGCTCATTTTATAAATAACTACTTTTAAAAGGATTTATCTGCAGAACATTTCCAAATATTAAAGCAAAACTAAATTAATATTTATCTTTGCCTCTCACAAAACCTACTCCATTTTTTTGGGCTTATCATTAACCTATTTTCCTTAGGCATATAAGAGAGTGAAGTATTAGATTATGCACTATAATTTGTGCATAATTAATTAATATCTTATTTACTATTTTTTGTAAATAATTCCCGCCTCTGAAGGTGCACATAGCGTCTATTTATTTTTAGTTATAAATCAATTAACGAATAATTTAACAGCACTATAAAATATAAGTAGTTAAAATAATGAAATCTTTTTAGTCAGTAACATTTATTTTCGGATTTTATAAAAGTCAATACTTTTTGTGATTGTATTTTTATAATTTATTGTATAGGAGAAAGACAAACGTTGGCATTCGTTAATCTCTAGGACATAACATTTCTTAAAAAAAGAAATAATTTTATTTACTTTTTATTGTACTTAAGGTAGTGGTCCAGTGTTCTCGAAACCACGTTTTCGAAATTTCGAGGAAGCACTGACTCGAAACATCCTGAAACATTCAAGTTTTTAATATTAAATCATTTTAAAAAAAACAATTTATAAATATAATCAATTTTGAAAACTTTATTTCATAAGTTCTTTACATTAAAGATATAAACATATAGTGCTTTAACATAAAATGTATACAACATTTTTCTCTATCATTATTTTATTTGAGATGATTACGGAAGCATAATACTTTGGCCTAAAAATTAGTAACAAACTAATATAAATAATAAAGTAGACTTTTTCTGCATTTCAAAACACTATTAAAAACGTCAAAATTTTGAAATATCAGACTTTTTTCTTGTTTAAAATAATTAATATAAACTCGTCAAAATTTCGGTTGTCACACTGGACTACTATATTGAAAATCTACATAAAATAGAATGTGTGTTGAGATTCTTAATTTTTGTTTTTAGTATAAGTACGTAGTAACATTATTAATTTAATTAAATTAAGGCAAAATTGGATAGTTCGTATTAAATTATATAGTTTCAAAGAAAGACAAATCTAAATAGGTTATCTTTTAGCTATACTTTGTATATACCTTTTTGAATTGCTTCAGTATACTTTTTTATTTGTGGAATATATTGAGATATATGTAATGAAAATTAAATTTGTATATTTATAAAGAAACGAATAATAATTTGATTTGTGATGATTTTATTTCTTTAAAACATTATTTTAATAAGTAAATGGGCAAAATAGATGCGAGTGGTTTTTTAATCAGAAAATTTGATCAATTGATACATAAATAAATCAGAACTATATGCTATTATTGTCTATAATAATACGTCTACATATGAACGTATATGCATTTACGGTTTTGCGATATACAAAGCATAATTACTACGAGTACACTCTATATCGAGCATATGTTTAGTAGCTAGACATTAGAGGACCATTATCCAATCTATCGGATTGAACTTTTCTGGGCGTTCACACCTTAACAAATAAGTTATATTTACAAAGAAATTCTTTTATTTTGTCTCGACAAACTGACTACAGAAGAACTGATGGAAAGCATAGTGTAATTTAAAAACCACAACGATCGTCAATGTCGAGAACCATTAATAGTCGACAAACGTTTATAGTAGGATCGACTTTTCTTTTAGGTTTTCTTTTGTAAGTATAAACTGCAATAGGGCTACGCATGTTAGGTAAGTGACCTTTTTGTGATTTTCTTCATGGTCTCCCCTATATTAAATGTGATCCAAGTGTTTATAAAATCAAACAAAATATGGAAAATTATACACATTAATTTATTTCATAGTTAATCAATGATACAGGAGTCAGTGATGAGAATAACATTTTTAGAAAGCTTCACCACGCAATCATTAAATTATTATATCATTTAATTAATATGGCCACATTTTAAGAATTCAGGTACATAAAAAATAGAGAAAGACGGCCTCGTAAAAATAATTATTACAATATTGCTTATAATTAATAATAATTTAATTTCATAATTTCTAATAGTCTCGTTATTTTCAAACTGAATCTTTTTCAGTTCTTGTATAGGAAGAATAATTTAAGGATTATTTTTGTAAATATAAAAATATAGATTGTAATTTAAAGATAATAAAGACATCTAATATTATAAAACATTTCAGATAATTATATTAACAATTCTTAAGAAATTAATCAAATTCATAACTAATTACATGCGGATGTTTGTTATTTTATTAAATATCATAAAAATTTATAACAATCTAACAGTGGATGATAAAGTCATCGTAATTACTAACAGTATATAATTCTAATATAGTATTTTATCTGCAGTTCATACAGTTGTAATGTGAAACCTTTCTATCTAAACATACCTATGTAATATAGTTTTCTTAATTCAATTTACACGTATGCATTAAATTAACACTAATACCTACTTTTGTAAAAAAATGTATTAAAATATGAATATCATTCAGAATTCATCTCTCTCATATGTACACGTGGGAAAAGGACACCGACAGTTTTCCGTCCTTTCCTGTCATCCCTGCGCCTCTATAAATAATTTACTGTCCCATTAGGCCGTATTTTCATGGGCCGATATTAATAGGATTTCGGCGTAACTTACATATTATTACGACTAGATAAGTGTGCCACAAAACAAAGAAGCGAGTCTAGTAAATATAGTAGACATTTCTTTGGTTTCGCTTTTGTGCAATGGATACTGTATCTAGTCGTGATTATAATCTAAGCTGCGAACTTTATTGATTCTTATACAGGAATCGGAAAATCAAGAAATATCCTGGCACTAATATAAAGTTACAAAACGAAAATAACTAATTTAAAATAACATTTATAGCTCGTGATTGCAAATGGCACTCTGATACCAAGCCCCTTGCTCGTTTGTATATTAATATCTATAACTATTCTATATTATATCACAAAAACGCTTGACAACATTAAGCCTCAATAATTCAGGGCGTCGCGTCGTGCTTATTTTTGTAGATACAGGTCTGGAACCTGGGTAGGGACAAGCACGGGCGATCCTCAGAAACCACTCAAACAATACTCTCCCAGTCGCTAGTCCCTGTCCTTATCGCTGTAACAACGCATCTATCCGTGAGCTCCTTCGCCTACACATCAATAGAATGACGGATGCCAGTCGACGGTGGGATGCAAGGGTTCAGGTAGCCCCTGCGCCGGTACGTTGTTTATCGCACCAAGAGCCAAGCAGTCGAAACAGTAATTGGCTCCGCTGTTATTATCCCAAAATTGCTGACCTTTGCATTGGAATCGCACAGCTATTTCGAGCCGTTGTCCCGAGGCTATGGCAGGCGTGCATAACACAAATTGGAAACGGTCCGAGTAACCGTCGCATGAGCCTTGTACATACACAGCTTGATGATCCGTGTACGTTTTCCATCGGTTCATGGTGTATCGAATGTGGACTGTTTTATGAAAATCTAGATTCCTTACGCGCACTGAGCCGCAAACAGTGACGTGCACTCCGTCACACACTCGAGCACTCTCTAGACACACGTTTTGGCTTTCTAGTTTATCTGTAACGTCACGAGGCAACTGGAACAAAGGCACTAGCGTAAGGGAACCTAGTCGTGATTGAGTTTGTACTGGTGGAGAACTTTGGACATCACAACCGGTAAGGTCATCGTATGCAGACTTAGGAATAACAGGTATCTCATCCATAAAAGTTTTCACATCCGCTAAATCAAGTCCAAGGACATCAGCAAAACGTACGATTTTTTTGCGGCCAGGTGTACCTGGAGGCGTTTTGCCAGTTTTTAACGATGAGCAGCGACGAACTCGTTGTGGCCTATCATCTTCTGTCTCATTATGATCTTCTATTGCAATTTCAACGGTCAGCAGAGAAGGCTCAATTTCTGGTATAGGGGATATTTCTATTTCTGTAGGAACTTCACTGGTTATTATTTCTAAAGGTTCTTTGACTTCTTTTATGACTTCATTTTTAGACGCCTCAACTATTTCTTCAGGGGTTTCGTCATCGAGCAGTATATCTACCTCTATAAGGGATAAGTTTTCGACACAATCCGTAACATCTTCCAAATGTTTTTCATGTTGTGAAACATCATCGACAATATCAGACGGATCACTTTTGGCAGACTCGAATTCTGAATCACTATCGAGTGTCGTACTTAAATGGCTGGGAAAACTAATGCGATCTGTACTAATATACGGTGACGGTATTGCTGCGTTATCTAACTCATCATAACTGTTTTGTCGAGCGCAACCTTCGAAGGTTATAGCAGAATACAGTCGTTTCTCTGCGTGGCCATTTTCTCGTGGAACTGGTTGCAAATGTACTGGCGAAATTTCTGTATAAAACCTGAAACCATTCTTCGTTTTATCTACGTGTGGTGAATTTTTACTTGGCTCTTTGCGTTCAGGTTCTGGTTCAACATCATAAAATGCCGGTTCTTGATTATCGGTGGGGGTTCGTTCGGAAAAGGGGGGATCATATTCATCGACAGGGCTTGACGGACCCTCGCATTCTAGTTCGTAATCGTAAAACGCGTCCAAGTCGCGGTTGGTTGTTGTATTGGGTCTGTGTGTAGTTTTGTCGCGTGTGAGCCAGCTGCTCTCACAGTCTTCGTCTTGTGCTCCGCCGAGGTTACAAAGACGAGAATGGAGGTCACGCGCGAACGCTGCCCGCCCACGACACGACATCGGCAACAGCGACGTCAGACTGCACTGCGAGCCTGCACGTTCACTGCTCATCTGCGTCTGAAACATTAAAAATACAATATTAATTAATTGAAAAAAAAAATCTACAGATTATAAACTGTAATTCTTATGTATAAATATTATTCTGATAATTGGGAAACCAACATTGTTTAAAATAAACTTATTTGATATAATCTTCATTTAATAAAATATCATATACATTATCAATAAATTTAGTTTTCTAATTTCCTGAATTACCTAAGAATTTATAATCGCTATATAATAATGAATAGAAAAGTTATATTTATATTACAGACTATTTCTGTTTAGGTGAAAGTGTTGTAATCTTCTAAAAATGTTACATTAGCTACTGTAGTTTTAGCTGAACCACCTTTCGCAGATTCGGCATCTTTTGGTATATTTGCATAACTAAGTTGGTTTGGATAGTTTTGATAGACAATAATTATTTTATTATTTACAAAAAACATAAAAATATTTTGGAACCAAGTAAATATTGTTTTACCCTACGAGGTAGTAACTTTATGTGTTTACTTAAATTATGGTGTACCTGCATTGTTCTCAATCAATTTATTAACAATTTCAATTATCCTAGCTTATTATACACGTGACGATGTGATTATTTACATCTAGTTGTATCGTGACATATTATTATAAGTTGATGAATGTCAAGTGTGAACGACCGGGATAAGATAAGAAATTTACATGGCACTTCTGCGATATTGTAAAACAGAAAATATAATTAACAATCAACATAATCATTATAAAGAACATATTGTATAAATTACTTTAAAAAAACTGATCATATCTGTGACTCATGTCACTGGTTTTTTATGTTTAATTGTTGATTGTTACTTCAGTAAAATTTGTAAACATTGATTGATTTATAACGATGTATACTTTATAAATAATGACACAGAGAGATGGTTGAATCACTTTTATCTTGACAATTTTATAAACTTGAATTAATACTAGATCCTGCTTACTTTTATTCAAAAGCTGAAAAAATTCGCCAACAATTCTAACAAGCTGTAAGTTTTCTGTGGTAAATATTTGTTCTTCCTGCAACTATGTAATATTTTCAAGGTGACCTATTTTATTGGAGGTAATGACACCACTGAAAGTAGGACACATAACCTTGACTTCTGTGAACTGCAGTGACGTCAAACCGTCTAAAATCAATTACTTTGAAGAGCAGGAGACTAGATACATAGATTAAAAAAATATGGTGGTAGGGTTCATTCGGACATATAGTTAATATTAGTAGTTTTATTTATATTATAAAATCGTGTAGTCCAGCCCAGTTCTTTTTAACAGAATTTTCAGAGAATATTGTAATCATTTTTCACCTAAACCAGCATTAATATAATCATTAAATAATAACAAATTACGGTATATCTATCCCACTTAAGGTAAGCAATGTCGAAATTATTGCATACAAACACACACATTGCGATTATACTGACGTTCGACCCAAATAACTAAAAGGCTTAAACAAAGTAATATTAAAACAGTGACAGCGCTTGTAGAAAAGTGTAGAAAGTATGAGAGTGACATAAGGTTTCGAAATGTCACGTCATTTTATGTCAATTCCATAAATTTTGCTCTTTTTTACTAGCGTTTTCGCTAATCGAATGTTACAGTGTCTAAGCCCACGGGTCTTAACGAGGTTCAGAATTGAAAACACATTATTATTTATTGAAAATGGGTAAATACAGGTCAATCATACTACTATTAAAAAAAGTACCATTTGGTTTATGTAAGAAGTATCATCATTTTGGGAGATGGTACTCGCATTTTAATAAGATATCAAAAGGTAAAATTTACTGTTGCAACACTTGCGAAATAATGGATACACTTTTATTTTAGTGATCGCACCAATATCGTTTGAATGTTAAGAAAGGTCGTACCAAATTAAATACATGAAAATTCTTGATTCGCAGTTGGTATTTGAAAACAATAGCAAACGAGCCGGTATTATGTTTTATTTATCGTCCATATTAACTGTCAATCAAACAAGAAATCTTTAGAAAAAAATATCTAGGATCACAAGCTTTTGAAGCATCTGACTTCCTATTACTAATTTATTGTGATGAAACAAAAATTAAGAAATAGCATCCCAAATGACCCGCATGGCATCTAATAGGAATGCCATGGTTAAGTGCACTGAGAAACGCGATCAGCTGCTCTACTGGTCATGTTGGGCGGTTGGATACAGCCACTGATATATTATAGTTAATAAATAGTATGTAATTTATTTTTTCGCTAAATAACTAAAAAATTTTTTTTATTATATTTATTAAAAATCTAAAAACTAAGTTATCTTTATAGAATTTCTGTTATAGCACAGCTTACCCTACTACGGAACATTCAAAAGATTGTTGCTTCGATTTGGTATACTGCGAAAATAACATTATTGTTTTTATGAATACTAGGTACAATTTTAGATGGAATGTGTCTGATGGGAATCTGTGAGAGAAGCGTTTGTGAGTGCCTTTGGTCTGAACAGACTAGACGTCGAGATGTTTAACAAAGTCTTAACAGACTTATTATCTGATGAGGCTTCAGGTCTGTTCAGATCAGTGGCACCATATGTCATATGTTAGATTTTTTTTTTAAGATTACTATGGGACTGGCATATGTACACACGAAATAATTCCCATAAATAAATAGAATTAAAAGAAAAGGTTTGTTTTTATTTGCTTGCAGGTATTTACTTAATGATTAGTACAAATATGGAACAATATTTTTTTTTTTTACACTGGCTCGACATAGTGACTACAGAGTTCCTGATGGTAAGTACAGTGTAGTCCAAAAACAAAAGCGACCATCAAAGGATGAAAATCCATTGATAGTATCCATCGTCATCTCCGCCCACATATACCACGACCGAAGGTCTTTAGGTATACGAGCTACTGGATATACACAAGCTGATCCTGAAACGCGACAAGACGAAACTGGTCACAATGACGGCCTTTACACCCATGTACTGTGGTCGCGATCCAGACGGGCACCGACGCCCTACCACCTCGCTGCTGCTCGTTTAGCACCACCCAGGAGTCACGTGTAGGGAATCTAGGATAAAGCCTACGGACGCCAGCAGCTTCAATTCTCAAGTCGTATTTATAAACGCAATCGTGTTTTTTATAATTCCCAATAAATAATTTATTAACAACTTGCGATATATACATACATACGTTTTAGCGAATAATGACAATTATCATTAAAAAAAATTAGAAGAAGATCACGCAAGGATGTACGCAAGCTTGAAGAAAAATGCAAAACGTATTGCACTCAGAAATTGATCTAAATTAATCGAATCAGGCAAAAGTAAACGTGACGTACGCCGAGACACGTGATTATTTGGAGTATTTATATTGGTACGTTAAAACCTGACGTCTGAACAGTTACAATATTAGTAATGTAACGCAATTAGAATTGAGCAACAATAACGCCACCCGTGTGGGATTATCCAAGACCAGTCTGGCGCATGACATTTTTCAAATATTTTACTATATATAAAATGTATTTTTAGAATATGAAAAATAAACTTTGACTTCGCTTACGTCAAACACTTCTGACGATCTATCTAGCATCGCAAAAACCAAACACTTAAGCGGAGAGTTTTCTACACAATATCAAACTGTTCAAGAAATGTTGTTCACTAAAAAGGATGTGATGTGGAAATTATATCACATCACAAATCCCTACTAAAGCAATATAAAACGTAGTTAGATAACTGACTGAATATATTATAATTGTGCGTTAATTTCTTAAGAAAATGAATCAATCATATCTCTAATAATGTCATAATGAATAATAACATAGGAATTTAAATAGTTAATTCAGTGACAGGAGAGTTATTCCTTCTATGAATAATTTAAAACATTAAATACAAAAAAATTAAGTATCCTTTTTTTAAAGATGTATCAACTCAAACGAACAGTGGCAAACACTGCTCGAATTGTTGAAGATTTCTTGATAAATACAATAAGTATATTGCTAGAGCCATTATTCAATCAGAAACCCGACCACCGCACCGCTCTGATCCTTAGCACAGCCATACTCCCCTTTATATTGTCCGTAAATATAACCCACATCAATTCTAATTATATGTACGACGCTCTTGTAAGATGCAATAAGCATTTGGAAAGAACAGACGAGAACAATATACAATATGGCCGAGAAACAATATGGCATTGTGCTGGACTGGAAATATAATGAAAAGCATATTGTATATAATTGAGTTAAGCGTTAAATTTGAAATTACGTATGCATAATACATGTCAATTTATAGTAAATAGATATACAAATAGCAGATTTATTTTTATTTCGAAAAACATATTTATATTAAGGTATAAAGATGTATTAGAATGCATAGTATATGCATTGCTTATTCTGACAGTTGATACCTACTTAATTCCGTATTCCTAGACACTCTTTAATATTAAGTAAATACGAGTATCTTAGCAAATTACAAGTCAGTTTTATACTTGTACGTATTAAAAATCAAGGTAGATGACAATTAGTATTAGGTGGTGATTATGAAAAGGAAGATAATGCATAAATGTTATATCATGTGTCAATGCGACCCACAAATGAATATTTATCCAATGCCTTTCACGGACGATAGGCACAGACGTTCAAGGTGAAATATTGTAAACAGAGAAAGTACTTGCAAAGATAACCCGAAACGACTTCATCTGCACGAGATTTATTTACATTTACGGTCGAAAAATATGATGAAATGCTCAACAATTATGTATTGGAAATACCATCGCTCTTGTCCTGCAAATGAGTTATAGAAATGTCTTCCCTATTAATGTCTAGTCTATTATTTAGTAATATATTCAATGTCAAATATATGAGTTACTGTTTACATGGATTATTAACAATACCACTTAACAACATTCGTAAATCAGAAAATTTTAAAGTCGAGACTTAAATAACATTTAATAAAAACGAAAACAAAATCTGTGCTTTGGCAACAGTTTGTAATATAATATTATGTGGGTATATGTTCATTGAAATATTTTAAAATAAATAAAATACTTTAAATTAAATGACGGAATTGTGGTCGATAGTTCAAGAAAATAATGTCCTACATACAAATGTAAATTCGTATCTGTTTTTATATTATTACTGGACATTCTAAGATTCAGATTTATAGACGCTACTTCAACTTTACTTAGGCTTTGCTCAGGAAATAAGTTTTTCTTTGACAAAAATACTGAGTGTATAATAGGAACTTGAGTATAGCCTAAGTATTCATTCACAGAGCCAAGACTAAGATGATAATTTACCACATACTTTGATATCAATAAATTAATAATATAATTTGTAACCTTTGAGAAAAGTCTACACAAATTCAAAGTAGCGTCTATAAATCTCACACTAAATAAAGTAATAATTTTTAAATAAATTAATAATTAAGTAATATATACTCAGTTGAATCCAGTTCTTATTTCCATTAAATATAAAACGATTTTTTTTATACAATGCAAGTTCGAATATTACCCTCCTACATTATTTATGGTAATAAATTTGATATATAAGTACGACACAATAAAGACATTTTGAGACAATAACGACATTTATATCTATCTACCTTGCGTATTATACGCAAACTTAAGTGTTTTTACTTATCTTATTGTTCGATTTACAACAGTGTTTACTAGATATTGATAACTGATATGATGCGTAACCAGCGTATAGCGAATCGGCAGTACCTAAACGTCATAAGGAGCTCAATGAAGAACTTAGATAGTGAGGTTATTAACCTCTCGATAAAGTGGAATACTTGGGCTAGAAGTACTGATATAGCCAATGAGCCCATTGTGGCTAACTACAACCGTTTGGCTTCTAAACGAACAAATTGTACTTGGCCTTAGAACCGCGACCCTGAGGACAGGCTAGCGCTGGAGGCGCCTCAGAATATTGAGTTGCATATAAAATGACATACATACCGACATTCAGCTACCACTCCACTGTTGTCCTTATTACGTATCAAATTTTATTATAACATATACAAGGAACAATGTATAATCCCAAAGATTACAATATAGTAATTAGTAATCTTATTTTTAAAGAATATTTTTCTATAATTCTATTATAGTATTGCCCTTTAACTTCAACAATTAAATATGGTCTCATTTTTCTTTATCTATATAGGCGTCGCGTTTGTTTGTCGGCATTTATTGTTAATAATTATTTATTGATAAATATAATACACTCAGTCTGTGCTATACCAGTTACAAGTAAGTCTTTTTATTAAGAACAGGCTTACGCTTGATTTCAATGTCATCGGATGTAAAGTAAAAACTAGACCCTATGATGAAGTGAATTCGCCCAATAAATAACTCAGCCCCGGATCTTGAAACCTTTTGAAGCAGAGCGAAACAACTATCTATCGCTGAGCTAGTTCCTTTAACATATGCTTCTTAATGAATAAATAATAATAATTAATGTTTAATCTAATAAAACATGTTTACAGCACAATTTTTAGAGATTTTAAAAATCATTTTCGAAATTATAAATATCAATTATCCCGTAATAAGAGAAATATACACGAAATTTAATTCTATCAATAGATTAATAGATCTCGATATATTTAATAAAAGTATTTTTAAACTAAAAAAAGAATATTAATTGTGAAGATTGTGGAATAGGTTATTGTTTGTTTGCAATTTTATTTTTTATAATTTTTGTAAATTAGATTAGTGTTTTTCTTTTTGTTACAGTTCTCCTTCCTGTGTTACTCGTATTTTTAATTTTTCCTTTCTCCTGTGCAAATAGTCTACACTTTCAAATATAGTCCCATTTGTAATGTATCTTGTTCATGTGTTCTTTTTTTTTTTTTGCTTGTGTTAATGTAGACTAAGTAAGTGTTCTTATACATTTAATAAATATATTGACTTAATCTGGTAATTACCAGAATAGGAGACCCAAAATCAAAACTGGTGACCCAAAAACAAAAACAAAAACGTTATTTTTTTTATATTTCTATAAGATGCACGCCACTGGTTTCCCGACATAGTGACAGCATATTAACCACAGTGCAGTCCAAGACCGCCGGCAAGTGCTATTGGATAAAGGTCCAATGACAATCGCCATCGTCTAGCCAGGCTATCTAAAAAAATCACAATTAAAGGTCTAAGCATATGAATGCGTACGTATGAACGTACACGAATTAATTATAATTAGTACATCTCATATGTGTAGCCAAAAGTTATCGTTGAAAATATAAAGTGACATTAATTATTTAATTGCTAAAACAATATAATATCTCGGAAGTTGCAATATAAACACAAGTGATGTAAAGGACAAATAGCGGTCATTTCACTATTGACTCGGACATTCACACTCATCTTTAAATTCAAACAGCGTTATTACTTTGGAGTACTGTGAAATTAAACATTAATTATTTAAAAAGACAGTTCCTGATGAGTGTTACAATGAGAAACAAAATAAAACGTCATTTAAATAAGCACATTATATACCGGCTGATTTTATAGACGAGGGAGATATTTCAGAATACAATAATTTGTACCTTCTTATAACAAATAAAAATGTAAATAACAATATTCCCTAACAAATTATAAAGAACATTGATGAACAAATGAGAATTGATCCGTAAAAAGTTTGGATTACATTTAAATAAATAGTATTATTTCTATAAATTTATATTTTGTAAAGAGTTGGGTTTACCATAAATAAGCAATATATCGAATTTCTCTTATTGAAATTATCTCCATTATGTTATGCTGTTGATGGTCGTAATCATTTTTGGACTGCATCATACTTACCTCAGGGGTGGTATGTTCGACATGCGAAGAATTATAAAAAAATCTTGAAAATGTTTAAATAAGAAAGTTGATAGATAAGTATTTACCTGTGTTTTATCGTGAAATTACATGATTCACTATTATCAGTAAAACATTATCCAATACAGTTGATAAGTAATTTCAGTTTATTGAAGTTAGTAATAATTTTATCCATTTTTTTCCATGACTTTCCATGTTCCCAAAAATACATTACCACTACCACTAAAATAAGAGAAATCTATCCCATAACTAAGTCAGTTTCAGAAACTCTCCATAAAATTAAAAACGCTTTTGAACACTAATGAATTATCAATTGTATACAAATTTATAACCTATTCGTATCTAAAAGCATTTTGAATTTAAAAATTGTTGTTGAATCTGCGTATAAGTGTTTACTAAAGTACAAGTAGTGACCTTCTGGAGCAATCTGAAGGCTCACAAAGTCTTTATAGATAAAGCAGTCGCAGAAGGTCGTAAGACATCAGCAAAGAAACAAGATTAAAAAATATCTAATCAATATGTGAAAATAAACCAAAACATTATAATAACTCGTTATTTGGAATATAATAAAATACAGATAAGGCACAGCCGAGTGTTGAAGGTATCTCTAAATGTTTTAATGTACTAAGGGGGTTGCACCATGAAAAGCACTGGCATAACTGACTAAATAGAACTGATTAAGAACTGATTGGTTATTTTCTATATTAAAT
This sequence comes from Automeris io, assembly GCA_036320925.1. Classification (NCBI taxonomy): domain Eukaryota; kingdom Metazoa; phylum Arthropoda; class Insecta; order Lepidoptera; family Saturniidae; genus Automeris; species Automeris io. The sequence continues at coordinate 10,585,435 of JAUDJH010000011.1, forward strand.
GGTGACTATCAACCTGACAATCGATCTGATAAAAAGTGGCTACTGTCGCCTGTAAACGCGCACAACACTAAAAGCATTGCTATTGTGTTGTCGAACATTTAGAAGCAGAAATAAACTGGGCATGCTAGGGCTGTTTGCAAATCATAGTATTTCCATCCATATATTAATCAAATATACCAGCCATATGACCAGCGAATGAACTCTCGATTACCATGAGACTAAATTCAGCTATAAGAAATGTTTTTACGTAGGAAAATCTCAAAGCTATTTGTGACGCGACTTTCACTTTGTGTATTGGAATAGTGCGCGGACACATCTAGACGCAGTTTGAAGTATAAATAACTGAAAGTCACGCGCTTGGAGATTTAAATATCCAATCCCTTTGTAATGATGACATTGTATGTGCGGAAAGAAGATATGTGCCAATTATAATAATCAATCCTAGAACATAAATCAGACTACACTCTTACCTTGAAACACACCTGATGAAGTTATCAAAGTCAATTACATCTAATAATGCTTTGTAACTTTATCAGACTATCAGGGTTACTGTGAGGGCAACGACCCCGGTGTGTTCTGACACACCGTTTACCCACCGTTTAGTCAGTAGGAGTCTGCTCCTACTGACTAAACTGACCCCCGCGGTGTCCCTCTAATCACTCCTCCCAGGGCTGGGAAACTAAATTCGTCCAGTCGCCAGGGGAGCGAACAGCCTTATTCAGGCTTCCTCTCTGAGAGGGGTGGATGTAAGAGCCCAGGCCTCCAATATCTCTCTTTCAGGCGGTGTGTCGGGCACTGCGCACCGCCTCCTTCTCATTAGGGCAGCAGACTCCCTCAAGTATACTGCCCTGCTATCGCTCTGGGCGAACATTTCCCTCCTGTGACGGTGCCTTGGCTGCCGATTGGCCAGAGAAGATGTTCGCTCTCTGATCTTTTCGTCGACCTCCTTCTGTAATGGTTTATATGAGATGAGAGAATGAGATGAGAGATCATTCAACCAAGGTTTGATTTGGATTTAGATTCAGTTTCGATACATTCTACGTGGTGTTTTTTAGAAATAAATAAAATTTTACATAACAAAAATGTGATCTCCTAACATATAAGCAGTAAATAATGAATGAGACAAATAGAATACATTTGTAATACAAGCGTGATATTTAAATTATCAATATATGGGTGTATATTCCGTAATAATATAAAAGTTGAAATCATTAAATGAATCCACAAAAACTATTTCTAATTGCGTTCATAACAGGTGCCAACAGTTTAATTAAGTGGAACGTTATAAACTCATTCTGGAATAATTAAATTGGTCCAAACAATAGGTAGTACGGGATACTGCACTGCAACGGCCCTGAAATGCAGCCTCTGTACATCTAGGTGTATATGAATTGAATATTATTAAATGAGGGCAAGCCATAATACTAAAGTTTTTATTACCGCGTTTATCATTTACTTATAATATGTAACTAGACTTTTTCTTTAAAATATAACAACACTTTCTTCTGCCCCCATAGTATAAAGCAATATTAATTTCGAGAGCAATTTGATGGTAATACTTTTAATAAAATTATCCACTGTTTGTAAAAATATAAAGAAAGATATAAAACATTAGCTACTTCTAAAAAACTTAAATATGTTTTTTTACGTTCCGTTAATTTATTCTTTATCACGATCCGTTGTTTTAAATTCTAATATTTAATTCAAGTAAATCGAAAGCACATGCTCCGTTTCCTACATTTATATCGGTACGTAGAAGCAGTATCTGTAAGAGTTAAAATAGTTCAAGATAATCATTGAGTAATGCACTTAAAGAACGATAAATCATATATTTTTGGTATCTCATCCGACTACATGGCTTTTAAAATATTTACAGAGACTCAAGTAGCGAGCTGAGGTAGAATTTCATAAACAACAGGTACGCGTGCCAGCTTTCTATAGTGTTAATAAACATGAAAGTGCAATATTCAAGTAACAGAGCCATCGAAAACAGTAATTGAAAAGAGACGACATAATGTATCAAATTATCGTATAGACTCTATCTTCGTGAGCAAAGGCTATTATTTAATATGTAAAATGATTTACTTTTGATATTTATAACTTTGTAGATAGATAAAACTATTAAATAATCTAAAGTATATTTTGCAAACATTTTGCAAATAATCTATGCGGTCACCCGGTCATTAAAATTACAAATGATTTATGATCGAACTTCCGTTTTATCTAATTTTTCGCTTTTATGATTTATTTCCGAGCAAATTTACGTCAAGAAATATTGGTGGAACACACGTATCCTTTCCTGTAAGATTTTCTATCAAAACTTTTGGTTCAGGTCATTATCAAAATCAAAAATTGTTAATAAAAGTAACGGTCTTCTTATACAATCTCATTAAATTTATTATATCGCACAAAATAAATTCTGTACAAAAATAATGACTGGGTATTGCAATACGATATATCGTTCATTAGTTATAGAAATCAACAGAAAAAAAAACTTTTGTCCCGTGTTATTTGTATGGGAAATCGAAAAGTGCGATGCGGACAACCTAAATATTCATTTTAAGGGCTCATATTTTCAGAGGCCTATTTTGGCATTAAAACGAAACTTTTGAGCGTGGTTCCGAGGAAAAAAATTTTTTTTTTTAAACGCCTTAATTTATATATATATATAAATAGAGGTTTTACTGTAGTAATAGTACTTCAACAAAAATTATAATAACATTTATTATGAGTAGCAATGTTGCATTCATTTGCATTCACCTACAGTAGATGAACTTCGCTCGAAAAGAAATACCTATATAAGGAACGCGTGTATAATACTAAAAGTTTGTAATATTGGTGGTCGCCTGGTGGTCGCAATTCGACCATAATTAATTTAAATTACGAGTTTGAATATTAAAGTTCTATTGTTATAATAATAAAAAATACAAAAAGAAGTATGGACCTGCAATATCAAATATATATTTTTACCTATAGATTACTCCTGCACAACTTTCCTTTTATATTGATACTTTATATTACATTTATGTTTGTATATTGAACGAGCGGTATTTCAATAATAAATAATATGTTTATTGCAATAAATGAATTTCATTACAATATAAAGCAAAAATATCAATTATATAATAATTATGGCTACTTTTGACATTCAGTAAGACTATAGCCAAATAATATTAAAGACAAACAATATTGATCTATTATCAATTTGACCACAGACTTTAACCATAAACAAAAGAGTATAATACGTGTGTGTGTCAAATGCATGGTAGGTGTGTAATGCTTTTTTTATGCATTATTTTTAAAACATATTATCATTCTGCACTCCTTCTTTACGTAAACTATAAGTGTGGTAAATTTCATACTGCCCCGTACGCGCAATTTTTGTAAAAGGGGGTACAAAGTTTTTGCTTTACATATTAATATATAGTTTATTTTGTTATTGCCTTATCTATTAATTGCCTAACAATAAACGTCATATTTGATAATCATTATGAGTAAATATAATGAATTAACAGTTCTAGAATCCGAAGATTATAAAGATGTCAAGAATGTCTATACGTGTACAAAATAACTGGATTGTAAGGCCTTGTTATTTTATGCTTCTATAAATACATAAGTAGATATGCCGTTGGCCTCCCAACAGCTTTTTTAAATTCTCAGCCAACACCAGAAAATATTCACATGAGTACGATGTCAGTCCTTGGTACGTATTACAGGAAAGTTTATTAAATTAATAATTATTTCAGTTTTATATTCAATGATATTTCAATAATTGCTGACTTGATAGCAGTTTGTAGTGAACTTACCTGCGGCGATGATGGTCCTGAGTTCGAGTCTCGGTAACGACAAACTATTTTGCTATAAGCAGGGTGTCGCGGGTCTTTTATCTCGATAAAGATATACATTCTTACATAAATACGCATCTCAAATTTTTAGACAGAATTTAAAAAAGTATTTAGGAGGCCGACTTCCTACTTTTGTATTCGGAGAAGCATAAAATAACAAGGCTTTCCAATCCAGTTGTTTTCTAATACTTATAACACAATCACAAGTAAGTTTGGGGCTATGATTACTGTGTGTCAGTTAATGTTAAAAGAAACGTCAGTTTAACCCCATTTCTTACTTCTTGTACTATAATAGGTATTACACAAAGTTTTTCATATCTAGGATGATTATAGTTTTGTATCCAATACAATATTTATATCACTAATTTTTATTGAAATATTTCTCATAAGAATAATATTCCAATGAAGTTTATAATATTGAAGAACGGATTTGAATTAAGAATTTTTTTTTTTCTTATTAACATTCGATCACAAAACCACTAGAGATCGTGTTGGATACCATCCGTATGTGGTGGATGGTCCTTATATCCGCATGAAAAGATTCGCTTCTACATTCATCATGTGAACGAGTAAGGAGTGGTAGATGCTTCCAGCGGCCGCGATCTTATGACCTGGGAGTCTTTAAGAGAAGAGTGACTAGGCATTTGCTGGGCGAACGCGTTTCATCATCAAACTCATCTTCACCTTCCACCAGGTGTGATTGTGGTCAAGCGTATGTCTATAAATAATTAAAAAAAAAAGACATATGTACTCGGATGCTTAAAAAGTAAAACGTTCCTATTAACTTAAGTGAAAATTGACATACATTGTAGATGTGTGTCTTACATTGTTTTATCGATACCTTAGGCCGAGATCACGCGATCACACAGGTTCCATTTTATTTATGTGGCCTTTGCTCTGCCCTCGGCTTCATGCGATAAGCAATTAGAATATTTTTTTATCAACACTTGACACCTTTTCCCATATTGATTACAACGATAATTATGTCTGAGAATCCATTGAAAATATTTTAATGTATTATCATGATTCATGATGCTATATAAAGAGAGCTCTGATGGAGAATACAAATAAAAGTAATTATAATCAGCGAGAATATATGAAGGAATTCATAAAAGCTAAGGAGCTGAAAGACTTTTAGACTAATTCAAAAGAATCAGCTTTTAGAGAGACAATAAAGAAAGAAAATAAGAAAAGAATAGAGAGAAAACAAAATCTCTTTATCCTTCCTTTTGTTGCTGTTTTTACTGAGAGAGAATCGAAGCCATTCTATTCTTTCTGGTTACTCCAATAGTTAGGCGGTGTGATGAATGTTTTAATACTGATAACATCCTAATATTTAGTATCACAATAAATATAAGACAATGAGAAATACAATTTAGTTTCTTATATAGTGATTAAATTTATACAGTTTTTGAGAAAAACAGCGTATTATCATTATAGCAATAAAACCACAATATAAATGTTACATATAGCTACAGGCATTAAAATACTTCCATTACTTACGACTGTCATTTATGCAGAAAAAATTCTACTTTCAGGATTTGAACCTAGATCTTTTAACTTGCGAGTAAGAACACTTTCAATTGAACTATCTGATAAAAAAAAAAAAAATCGTGTTACTATATCTATTACAAATTCAGTATTAATTATTTTACTACATTTATTTCACATGCATACTTGTACTGAATACATTAAATAAAATGTTATCGGGTGGATATCTTAACTGATCGATTTTCGATAAATGCTTGTATGACAATAATATGAATGAATCACTAACTGTATTGCGAAAGGAATATTGTATGTATTTAGAACTGCATTTGGCATTACATATATTATTTCTTTGCCTTAATAAAATTGACATTATATTATAAAAAAAAAACTCTGAACAAAAAAAAATTCTGAACAATAAGCGATTATGTATCATTAGGCAGATTCCTTATTGGAGTATAAAATAGGCTGCTCCTTATGGACCGGACATGGTTGTTTCGGTTGGTACCTTTGCCGAATAACCGGTAGTGAGCCGACCCAACGCTGCCACCACTGCGACGGATGTGCTGAAGAGTCCGCTCAGCACATGTTTGACGGGTGCCCAGCCTGGGCCCCGGAAAGGGATGCTTTAACGCAACAGGTAGGAAATGACCTGTCGCTGCCCACACTTATTCGGGCTATGCTCGACAGCGACAGGTCATGGAAGGCGGTCCTCCTTTTCACAGAGGAGGTCCTTAGAGTGAAAGAGGAGGCGGAGCGTGAGCGAAAGAGGCAGGCTTCATCTTCCCTGTCCTTTCCGGCCCTCCGTCGCCCTCGCCGTACTGGACGCAGGAGGGAAGCCTACTCAAGGCACTTCCCTCCTTAACGGATTAACGCCTGGGCGGCGCACTTGAGGGAGTGCGTCGCCCAACATTTCCAAGGCGAGAGCGGTGCGCGATGTGTTCCCGCGCACCGCTCGAAGAAACTGAAGGAGAGCGGAATGGTGTTCAGGGGCCTTCCATTAATAGGCCAGACGTCGCCGGGCGCTGAGGAAGCTGGCACAGCCTTGCCCTTGGCCCCGGCAAACGGGAGAAGGAACACCCCGGGGGTTTTAGTCGGTGCGACTCCGACACACCGGGGGGTGACCCTCATCATCCCCTGACGGCCCATAACGGGTTTCCCCCGAGTTAAAAAAATAAAAAAAAAATAAAAAAAAAAAAAAAAAAAAAAAGGCTGCTCCTTATGGATCCCTGATAAGTGACTAAAATATGAAAAGTCTGAGCCAGAATTAAATTGCCAATTTTTACTTTTTAGACATCTAATAGCGTTAAAAATCAAGAATATAGACCTATTGAAAGTGAAGAGAACTGTCAGAATATTAAATAAACAATTAGAATAATATACAACTGTAAATTTTTTGATAATTTAAAGCCGACGGACTAACCATTTTGCTATGGAATCCTATTTCAAGATGTATGAGGTCAACGGACGCTTCCACGCGTTGTAACAACGTTGTATTTGTCAGTCAAAACTTTACATATATTAGCATTAAAACTATGTAAATTTCTAAGAAGGTTTATGTAAAATACTTATCAACAATAAACTATGGAACTTTGATATAGAGATCCAAATTCAGCTAATGTGTCTATAGTTAGAGTACGATACGAATTATGACAGTCGCTGCTCGGCAATAGCGACCCACCACGGCTGCCAGGCGGCAATGTACCGCTTTTTTTTCTAACTGGGGAACACGTTGATAGCCGGGATAGACCTTCACAACTAAACCGGGCGAGAGGGCAAACAGTGAGGTGCTCAGCCGGCTTTGTACCGCTCTATAATTATTTATATAGGAAGGCAGCCAATGTAGCTGACAGAGTTGCACAACTGCTTACATCGGACACTTTTCTATATGAATCTATACATATAGCTACGCATACAGAGCGGTGTATCACACTGTGGATGCGGTGGCCTAGTGGACAATGAACCGGCTTCCGTGCAGGGCAACGCGATGGTCGTAGGTTCGAATCCCGGCACTTACCTCTGGATTTTTTCTAGATTACATATGGATTTAGGCACCACATGCTCACTAGTGAGAAAAACATCGAGAATAAGCCCGCATGGTATTCAATAGAAATGTCATGTGTAAGTGCTCTGAGAATGACAATGAGCTGCGCTACTGGAATGTGATATAGCGTGACAATATAATTATTATTATTATCACGCTATATCCCTTTGCAGGTATACAGAATATATATATAGCTAAACAAAGATACAGGCACTTGAGCTGGCATTTAAAGATGCTACTTTACTTTGCTTAGATTTTACGCAAACTTTACAGATTATATTATTTAATTAATATCAATGTATATGATAAGCTGCCGCTTCTTTCAACTTAAACTTGACTCTGTGAATACTTAAACTGTCCTCAAATTTTTATTACATATTAATTTTTTCGTCAGATACAAACTCATTTCCTGAGCATCAGACTTTGTCAAAATCAGAACAAAAACAAAGTAGCATGTATAAATCTCAGTTAGAGAGATAGCGGTTGCATCCAATTGCGCTTATATATTACCCAACGTGACTAGTAGCACAGCTGTTTGTCATTCTTCGAAGATTTTTTTTCAATATACGAATAAAATTTATAAAAGCATTATGTTTTTTGTAATGAATGTTATAGATTATTCATGTATTTGTTGTTCGAGTTATTGAAAAGTGATTAACTAATACATTTTAAATAACAGATAAGTCGGCTTTAATCATGCTCTACATAACGCTGCCGAAGTTTTGAATTATAATAAGAATAAATCTTCACGCTACATTCCTTTTGGGGAGAGCAGAGACACAATTGTTGCTGTATCCACTTTGCACTTATATATCGTGCCTAACGTGACCAGTAGCGCAGCTAATCACCGTTCTCAGAGCATTTACTAATGACACTTCTATTAGATAATATACAGATATCTCACGAAGCATTTAAAAATGATTTTTTATATTAATTGGCACATAAAAACCTAGTGACCGAAATACTCTTTAAATATAAAGAACTTAAACATGGATGAATCATTAATTTGTTTTAAGTAGCAACATCAGTGAATTGAACCTTCTGAGGGCGCCCTCAATCAAGTGATCGTCTTGGTCTTGATGCATCAGTTTTCAATATTGAAAGAGCGTATCTGCAACTAGTTCACCATGATTTCAAGAACTAGTGTATATATTATAATTGTACATATTGAGTATTATTTCACTTACTTTTACTTCAAGGTTCCTTCAAATAAATATTTTCCTCATAATCTCTAATTAGGTCAATGTTTCCAATTTATAATATAAAAATATTTCATAAATATGTTCACTGGCAGAGCTAAGGTTATCGTGGATATATATTTGTATATATACTGTATAATGTATAGATATATACATTGCTTTCAAGATTATCAAGTGTATTAACGTTGTGAATTTCTTGATTGCTTGACCACACTTAATAATATCATCAGTAAATTCGTAAAGCCCAAAATTTGCTGGATAAAATTAATTTTACGTGACAAAAAACATCATGTGTTAAAACGTAGGCCAATATATATCTAGGGTTATATTCGTAATTTAGGAGCGTAATTTAATTTAGGTATTTTGGTAAATGCGGCCGTTCCGCGACCTACATGAGAGAAAATTTTTTGGTAATTTCGTTTAAATAAAAGAGATATATTTTATTATGACGCTGTTCCTTTTAATACTCCTCTGGTTAACGTCAAAAATGAAATTATAATGGCAAGTACATTGTTGTAACAGCTCGCAATAAGGCCACAGGTACATCGATGGCACATTATAAACTGATCATTCCATAAATATTTTCCCCAAACAACTATACAACTTTTAAAACTTTTTAAACAGTTGAAATAACTTGCGTCTCAATTACAAGACTTGTATTTATATTAACTGTTTGTGGCAAACGGACACCTCGCGGCTTTATTAAATTGTAATAAAATCGAAAGAGGTAAGCTGGTATTGGTCATGGTGAGCTGAAAATTAGCTCTGGGTGACTCAGCTGGTCACCAGTAGCGTTCATTCCATAAATGCATAAAAGTATTGCATGCCCTTACGATATATAAGTCTGGAATAAATTCCTTTAATTTAAACAAAGAAGGACCCCTTTATATTCATATCTATTGTATATCTTTTCATGCCCTCTATCTACTTATGCAAGTAATATAATATTTATTATCATTATGTAATATTCAAATTCATTATGTGAATCCTACCCTGTCCAAATACTTTATGCGAGTCACTGCTGGTCACGTATCATATGCTGAGCTGACTTTCATGTAGAACGTCATTACAACACAGGTTATTTGTTTTATCTCTTTTCTACCTTTGATTAATCTATTCTTCTATTATATATGTTATGTAGCAAATAAATATTTCATTTTCTTTCTTTATATTTAGACCGTGTGACATAATTAGGCTGTCTTGCATTAGACACAGAAAGTTGTGATTCTAAGAATCTGCACGCAAAAGCTGAAAAATTGTACCAAGTTTACGATGGACTCGTTTGCCAAGATTCAAATCCTATAGAAAGAATTACGTCAATTGAGGAAATAGAACAGATTTGCGGATGCAGCTATGAGACTATTTTTATGTAATTTTACATTATGTAATTTTTAATTTTATTCCGTCGTTTACGCCTATATATTTATACATACTTATAATAAAATTATTTACTAATTGTAGTATTTGGAGTTAAGATTAGAGCTACGCAGTGGATATAAACTGGATGCAACATATTGTGTGAAATGTGCCGACATCCAAGATACAGGTAGTCCTAGTTTGAGGGTCAGCTGACTTTAATGTGCTGCTTTGTAATTGTTCTATATAATAAATAAAATAATTTAATTGTAATTATTTTTTAATTCTGAATACAATACAGATTTTAATAACAAACGTCCAATATAGCATATCCTTAAAAAATTACAATTGATAAGATGATTATTGATTGAAAACGAGATATACTCGATTCAAAGTACATTCGATTTGATTTGTCTACTTGTTAAGAGTTGATAAATCGCACTGTGAAGAGACAAGCTAAAATAAAAATCCATTAATTGACTCAATAAACTGATTGCGAGTCCTGGAATAACCATAGCGATTCATAAAAGTTACTACCAGTCGCTTTTAGACTTACAGACAGTAATGTGTTATGTAGTCGCAATTCATTGCTTCTACTCGTACCTATTTAATGACATTGATTCTTAAGAATTGAGAATTACAATAAATCGCATACAATTGCAATTTAAAATTGTGGTGTTGTGAAAATTGCTATACCCACATTATTTTTTCATTTCGAATCCTGCTACATTGTAACACAGATGAGGGGAAAACGTCGGTAACGTCTATAATTATCAACGCCGGAGCTCGTATACCAAGAACTAGTATTATAAAATGCTGCCTTTAAAATATAGACAGATAGCTGTCTACGCAGGCATCCTGTTTTTCTACAAAACCAGCACCTTCTGGGCTCATGTATCGATATGATTACTGAACCAACAAGACCGACCAGCCCACCTTGTTTGATCTCTTCCAATAAATCGTATCCAGCCGACCGACATTATTTGTTGCATCTTATAATTTTCTAATAGTAAATCATTCTAAAGCCGGTTTAACAAGATAGTACATTTGAAATTTATAATAGTAATACGAAGGTTATAGAAAAATTATACGATTAGTTATGCTTGCTTTTACAAACTTTATATCTAAGTAGTAGTGCAATTGTTACTCATGTATCTAAAAGTCTATTATGGTAAAGTAAGATGACAATAACTGTCAATGGATTTTAATAGCTCTGGTTGGATAGTTTTAGTTCAGGAACGACAATTCCTACAGTACAATGATCCAATTATCCATCAGAACCACTTTATTTAATAATTATAAAAAGAAAATTTTACCTTTAAATTTTATACTTGTTAACCAGCAGACTTTACCCAAATGAATTAACACATGCTTAATTTACTCCAGATTGTAAAATCTTATGGTACAAATATTAAACTTATCAGCCAAGAGTTTTAAAAAATTCAAGAATAAGTACAAATATGGTCTATATTTTACCTTACCTCAATTATTAAGAAAAAAATGATGAAAAAGATACTTATCGCGCATTCTATAATATAATTACAGCTCTTTTTACAAATAAAAAATCGTTTAGATACTAAATTCACTTTACCCATTCCCTCATTCTATGAGAACCTTTAAAGAAATCAATATTTGAAAAGAAATGCAATAATAACTGTTATAATATCTGGCAACATCAGATATACGACGCTCCCTGTCTAATATTATGTGTCTCTCTCTTAAACATGCATGATTTGTCAAAAATGAGAGATGGAGCTGTCACGGGAATGTCATTTACTAATAAGAATCCAATTAATAAGAATACATGCACAGTATGTTGTGAAGGCAAGCAATCGCGTTTACCATTTGGCAACTCAGGTACAAGGAGTACTGCACCGTTGGACACAATCCATGCAGATGTGTGCGGACCCATGGAGACCACTTCAATAGGTGGAGCGAGGTATTTCCTTATATTTGTTGATGATTATACCCGTATGGCATTCGTTTATTTTCTTAAACAGAAAAGTGAGGTTTTCAAGTATTTCAAAGAATTTAAATCTTTAGTGGAAAACCAGCAGAATAGAAAAATCAAAATTTTTAGAACAGATAATGGTTTGGAATTTTGTAACCACGATTTGAAAAAAATTTTGAATAATGCAGGCATTGTTCACCAAAAGACCAATGCATACACTCCAGAACAGAATGGTTTGAGTGAACGGATTAATCGGACAGTTGTCGAGCGAGCTCGTTGTTTATTATTTGATGCAGGTTTATCAAAAATGTTTTGGGCTGAGGCTACAAATACTGCTGTATACTTAAGAAACAGGAGTATTGCATCAGGACTAAATAATAAAACACCATATGAGCTATGGACAAACAAGAAACCAGATTTGAGTCATATATATATATTTGGTAGTCAAGTTATGGTTCATGTTCCGAAAGAAAAGCGGCATAAATGGGATACCAAATCCAAAAAGCATATCCTAGTTGGCTTTGCAGAAAATGTTAAAGGTTACAGAGTATATGATCCAGATAAGAAACAAGTGTCTATCAGCAGAGATGTTATTATACATGAAAATTTAGAAAAAGACTGTTCAACTAATAAATATGTCACCGTTTCAGTTGGGGATTTACAAGCAGAGGATAGAGACAGCCATGCTGAAATAAAAAATGAATATAATTTAAGCCAGAGTGAGTTAAGCATTCCTAAAGAATTTTCTGATTTAAATTCAAGCTTAGAACAATCAGATAAGTCTGAAGAAAGTGAAAATAAATTGTCTCCTGAACCAGTAAGCAGCAAACGTGTGAGGAAACCACCAGAGCGTTACGGTTATGCAAACCTGTGTACTGAAGTGGGTTCAGATGTCACAGGTGATCCTACTTGTATCCAAGAAGCTTTAGCATCTCCAGATAAAGACCAGTGGATTGAGGCAATGAAGGAAGAGCTGCAAGCATTCGAGGAAAATGATGCATGGGTTCAGGTGGACGAGTTACCGTCTAATAAAACTTTAGTACAGTCCAAATGGGTGTTTAAAAGAAAAATTAATAGTGATAACAGTATAAGGTACAGAGCACGCCTTGTGGCTAAAGGTTTTACCCAAAAACCTGTGATAGACTATGATGAAACATTTTCCCCTGTTGTAAAACATTCAACTCTTAAATTATTATTTGCATTGTCAGTTCAGTTAAATTTAGATATAACACATTTAGATGTGAAAACTGCATTTTTGAATGGCTATCTAAAAGAAGATATCTATATGGTACAACCAGACATTAACTTTGATTTAAACAAGAAAAAGGTTATTGTCAAACTGAGTAAAGCTATTTATGGACTAAAGCAGTCGGCTAGATCTTGGTATGAAAGAGTAGAACAATGTTTATGTGAGTTAGGGTTTAAAAAGAGTCTTTTAGAGCCATGTATGTTCACAAAAATTAATAATGATATAAAAATTATAATTGCCTTATATGTTGATGATTTTTTTGTGTTCTCAAGTAACAATAATCATAAAGAGACAGAAAATTTAATTTCAGTGTTGAGTTCCAAGTTTAAAATAAAAAATTTAGGACAAATTCAACAATGTATAGGCATGAGTGTTAAAATTGATAAAACGTCTAATGTTATTACTCTGGACCAGGAACAATATATAGAGCAGTTGCTTAATAAATTTGATATGTTAAATTGTAAAGTAGCTAGCACACCGATGGAATGCAAGCTAGATATTGAGAGCTCTGAAACTCATGATCCAAAGCTTCCATATCAACAGTTGATTGGTAGCTTAATGTATTTAGCGGTTCTTACAAGACCAGATATATCTTTTTGTGTTAGTTTTCTTAGTCAATTTAATAATAATTATACAAAGGTTCATTGGAATTATGCAAAAAGAATACTTAGATATCTTAAGAAAACTAAAAGTTATTGTTTAAAGTATGAAAAGGGGCAAACAGAACTTGTTGGTTATGTTGATGCTGATTGGGGAAGTAATACTGTAGACCGCAAGTCTTATACAGGCTATTGTTTTGTTATGTCGGGTTCAGTTATTTCATGGGAAAGTAGAAAACAAAGAACAGTAGCTCTTTCAAGTATGGAAGCTGAGTATATGGCTATAGCTGAGTCTTGTAAAGAAGCTATATATTTAAGATCTTTATTGTATGAATTAACTGGTAATCTAAATCCTGTTTGTTTGTTTAATGATAGTCAGAGTGCACAGAAATTGGTGGCAAATTACTCCTGCAATAGAAAAAGTAAACATATTGACATCAGGTATCATTTTATTAAGGATGCAATAAGAAATAAAATAATTTATTTGGAATATTTGCCAACAACTGCTATGCCAGCAGATATCCTTACAAAAGCTTTAAATAATGTTAAACATTATGATTGTATGAAGGGTATGGGCGTTATATAAAATAAATATTGTCATTTTATATAGAAGTTTATCTGATGTAGTTGGGGTGTTATAATATCTGGCAACATCAGATATACGACGCTCCCTGTCTAATATTATGTGTCTCTCTCTGTCAGTTGATTGTGCCGTGTGCTTTGCTAAATTATAAAATTAAACTATTCTTAAAGTATTTAAGCCTAGTTTTATTAATAACATTAACATATCACGTGATTATCTTATTGTCTGTTATATCTTCAATCAAACCAAATAATCCATCAACGGTTGCTACATTTAATTAAAGCTAAACAAACATAAATTAACTGGTAACATCGTTAAGATAAATCAACAATTAATTACTAAATACTTGGCTCATGTCAGGTTCAGATTTCAAAGTATGTCATTACTGGTTTTGTTGCTGACTGCAATTCTCTGATAAGGTATCTGTAGTTTACATTGTAGACATGGCTTGATATAACAGTAAAGTATACGGGGATTAGAAACGTACCATACTATTGTACGTACTGTACTTACGTACAGCCTCATTAAGTTACTTTTGACTAAGTTTAAGTAACCACTATTGATAAAGAAATTCTCGAAATAAACACGAAACGCAGTATATAACATAGCATTCGTTATATAGTAAAAATCGTTCGTTCATTTGTCAATTCATAACATTTATTTCGTGACATATAAGCGCAAAATTGGATACAACCACTAATATGTCTCTATTCGCCCCGAGAAAATGCGTTCATATCAAATTATTATTTGAGAAAATATATTCCAATATAAACTGGGGCTTGAGTGTAAGAAAAAAGTAATATTAAATTACAAAATATCTTGATTATAAACTATTACTTTTACCTATGTTTAGCCGCAAAGCTGTCCGTCTACCTTTGAATGTATTTTCAGAAATCCGAATGAATTCAGAAATATGAAATTCAATGTTATATTGTTCTATACAATAAATGCAACTAATAGTTATCGGTAGTTGTTATATTTTGTTGATTTCAGAAAAAATAACGTCACCAGATTTTTTTATTTTCTAATGATCTTTGAGAAGTACGTAAGTACGTGGGAGTTTAAAGTAACAAGCTTACCTTTAACACTTTAATTACCGCAGTTACCAGTCTCTGTATTATTATAAATCGCTTTTATATCTAACGTAATTGTCTTAAATATTTTTCGTAACCCAAATTAATCTGGAGATGGTTTATTTTAAGAAAAAAAAGTCATCTCTTTTGTCTATTTTTTCGTAAAAAGTAATGGGCGATGACAATTCCCGGATCTGGGTGAATCTATGTCCCTTCTGATCTCTTAACCCAGTAATCTGTGCTACATTATCGACTACGAGAAAGCGACATCTTAACATTTATGTAAGACACGTTTTAACTGCTTATTTCGTTATGACAATGTTAGGTAAAGAATTTTGTAACTAAGCATTAATTTTATATTATTATTGTTTGTTTTTACTAAAACCAGATCGGCGAGAAAAGATAAAAAAGCAGTCTTAAATAAGTCTTCATATATATACGCAATTGACGCAATTCTTAAGCTGAAATTTATAGACGCTATTTCGACTTTGCTCAGCAAAGTTTTCAAAAATTAAATTCATTTTGTCATAAAACTAAATATATAATAGGAACTTGAGTATAGCCATAGTTTTCGCAGAGCCAAATCCATGTTGACAAAATCGGTGCCTTACCAAATCCTTTGACATTTGAGAAGAAAAAATTTAAATGTTTAAGTAAAGTCTAAACATCTAACGTATCTTCGAAGGAATTCTGAAGTAGTTATTATATATGAATTCCAGACCGTACACAAGCTGATCCAGAAACATTACAAGCTGAAGCGAGTCACCATGATAGATTTGGCTATTTACTGCATTCACAATTCTGTTCCGACAATCGCCTTACCACCTCAATAATAATAAATTTATATTACACTATTTCATTGCTGATTTGTTTTGATAAACATACTTTAAAGTGATTTAAAGGTTTGTCTACTATTAACACTAGATTGCCCAGAGCAGTCATTTTGACTGCTTTTAAAGTTTAGTTTCTGAGCTATGTGGAGTCCCAGAGGACATACACCATTTCTTGGTGGAATGTGTTCGGAGCGTATCTATGAGAGAAATCCTGTTTAAACAGTTTGGTTGGAACAGGTCTGATGTGGGACTGTTTTAGAGCATCTTAGCTGAGCAAACATCTTGCGCGGCTGAGATGCTCTGTAGACTCACATACCAATTATTGAAATAGTATAGTATAGTGTAGCGTAGTTACAAAATTATAGTGTAATTATATGACTGACAGGGTCAGCCTGATCCAAAGTCCCAAAAAAAAAACCGGAGACAAAAAAAAGTTTAGTTTCATAAAAAAATATATATTTATAAGGAATCATTTTTTTTAATATTGTGATGTTTTATATAGTATCTTATAGCATTTATTAATAGTTATACTTACCTCCCCCTCTCTTTATTCCCTATATTCGTATGTGCTATAACCTATATTCAGTCTTTCTAGTGTTAATGCAAACGAATATTCTATTGTGAGTGTCGGCGCTATCATCTGTTATTTGTAATGACAAAATTCAGAAAAATGTAAATGTAAGTTAAAAATATATTGATTACTTAAGAAACTTATTTTTAGCATGCTACTGTAATAATAAAAAATATCTAAATAACTTGTTATGATTATTTATATTGAA
This sequence comes from Automeris io, assembly GCA_036320925.1. NCBI lineage: Eukaryota > Metazoa > Arthropoda > Insecta > Lepidoptera > Saturniidae > Automeris > Automeris io. The sequence goes on from JAUDJH010000011.1 coordinate 10,602,434, forward strand.
TAGAAAATTTTATGTTTTCCATGAAGTATCGAGCATTGGTGCTTTTACCTTACTTGTGTTTATAGCAACTACTTACCTAAATATTATATCTAAATATGTTTTTATACGTCAACATATTTCTACTTGAAACTTTTATCAATTGTTTTATGAATTATCAATGTAAACAATATTATACCAAATTAGAAACAGAAAATATGGTGATTACAATTAAATAATGTTTTGACTCATTTAAAAATAAAATAATTTGACAGACTACGTTGCTGAGAGACCGGTTTCTGCGCATTGAGGGTAGTGGATTTGATTCCCACACGTAACAAATTGTATTGCAATGGCTACAGGTATATGGTGGTTTATTATAATAAATAGTTAATCAAATTCTGGATATGTATGTATATGAAATATCTTCGATATAGAAAAAAAACGTTTGTAGGGTGAAGTTTTTACTCAAGAAAGTATTTTATCTGTTTACATTAATAAGTACTATTACTATATTGAAGAATAAGAAGAAGTATTAGTTTTTTTTATATTAATTTAGTAAAAATATACCTTTGTTGTTGTGATAACCCAAACAAATAAAAAAGAAATTTATTTCAGTTGGTTATCAGTAATTCGATTTTTAAATAATACATTAAAAGCACCGAGGTACAATTATCAATCATAACATAAAGGATTATGAAATATGAATTAAATATCAGTCAATGAATCCAAATTATTATTTACCTTCTCCATCAGCATCGGAATCATGTGATCCAATGACATCTCCAGACCCGGGGAACTCATGGAAATAATACAAACGAAACAGGTTCATATAACACAACCAGGACCTGGATATAATCCCACTTAACAATATTGCAGTTTATTTATTTACTGATGTATTTATTATTAATGTGGGCACTTATGATAACTGTTCACTCGACGATAGCGTGCTTACGTTATTTATGATTATTATTTATACTTTACTTAATATTTTCACATAAAAGGGGTTCTTAAAAAAATACTTTTCGGTTCATGCACCCACACGTCGCGTGCGCTTCGTACGAATGAAGCGTGAAGTGTATGCGAGCCAGCATTGCAAGCCCGGGCCGGCGGACGGTGAACTAGCTCGTTACAATTGCCATCACCATTTCGAGATACATACACACATAATTACATTTTGTTTATATAACAAACAAATAATCCGTCGATTCCTCAGATAAACTATCACTTACACCGGTTTCCTACATTCTTTATGAATAAATACAAAACACGCTCACACTGCGTGATGTTCACGCGTTTACTGTGTGATATGACGACGCTTGTCGCCATCCAAGAACAAGTAAAAAGAGATATTTAAAAAATACTACAATCAGGTAGAATGAATAAGTTGATTGAGTAGACTTGGATACTAAACCTTAACATCTAAGGAGAGACAAGTCCGCATATACCGTTTTATTATACTTTAATAATTTACCGGATATTATCATTTTATGAAAATGTTATCTCATGAACGTATCTGCATGCAAAAAAGTAAAATCCGAAATTACCTTAAAGTTATTTACAAAACACCAAGAACATAAAAAGTTTTATTTTAGTACAATAGTTATACTATATTAATTTATATAACAATATTGTTTATATAAAACAAGTAATTAATCAAATATTCAAGAATAAGGTAATTCAGAATGTTCAGAAGTTTGCAATAAAATTATAAATTGTCTTTGATCGGTAATGATTATACCACTTGTCCCTTCGCTGGTACTGCTTATTTCAACAGTGTATACCTCGAGTCTAGATTCGTTATTGTGGTCACTACGGTCAGACTGGCGAACTTTAAAGCCTACACAAAATGTATCTACTTTCCGCAATCAGGAAACTAGAAATATCCAAGTGTATGGTTATAATTAGTAATTACAAATGCTATATTCAAAACATAATAATGTAATCCATTACAAAATTTGTATTAACTACTAGTACATGGTCTTTAGCCTTGACCCATTAGAATGGATCATACTACAACTGTAAACGTCTGCAGATATACCAAAAAAAATTAGTTTTTATGAATTACTACATCCATTCTCTGCATTCGAGACCAGCCATTCCCGCTAGGCAAGCCAAGAACAGTATTCATGACCTATAATCGTTATGAAGATTAATTCTCCTCCTCAACAATCGCTAATCGATGAAGTTTGACATAACTTTGAGTTTTTCGGCGTTTCTTCTCAACGCTGCCGTTTCCTAAACAGATCATTCTCATATTTCATCCCTTTGCTCGCCCTTCGAAGTAGGATGTATGATGTAACCACGGGGATGCCTTGGATTTGCCGCCAAAATCCGTAAATTCGTTAGCTGAACGTCTTAAGTGCTCTTCTACGCAAGTCTGGTAAAGATGTAAAGACCTTCCCAAGCAAATACTATTATTAGTCAAAACAAAAAAAAAACTAAAATTACTAAAGATATTTCAAATAATTCGTATTTACAAAATAATAGTAGTTATTTTTACATCCGCTTGATGCGTAGCACAATATCATATATAAAATTATTTTAGATAAACATACAAACTTTCTTTTTATATTTATTCCTCATAAAGGTTATCGTACTGTGCACTACTGCGTTTCTAAATTGAAACGTTTTTAAAAAAAACTCTGTAGAAAAAATCTAAGATGTTTGATAAGTCTTACTCTATGGTGAATTGCGGCTCGCCCGAGATTTTATTCTAAATGTTTTTTTAAGAACGTGTCAGAACGAGATTAAAAAAAACGTTGCAATACGCAGCATCAAATTTCTGTGTCAAATAAACAGACAACTGCTGGTAAAAATTTTTTCAGAAATGTCTACGTAAATTTTATTTTTGAATTTTTATTCCGTGTACTTAAGTTTAATAGACTGCATTTTCTATAATCTCTAGTGATGCGCAACAATTATTTGCTTATCTGCAGCCTTATTTAAATCGATTACGATAAGATAAGTGAACTAATTTTTATTTATATTTTCAATGGAGACAAAATGATGATAGAGTGAACATATGGGTATAACTATAGTCAAATCATTACAAATAAGGTTCGTTAATTCAAAACTGATCTTTTAGAAATAATCTAAGTACAAATTGTAATTTTAAAAAATATCTATGTATATACAGCAGATGCTATAGGATAACAAAAACTGTAGCAATTAAAACTATGTTTTACCTATCGCTCTAGTATTTACACGTTAGTATTCTCCAGTTACCAACCTTCTTACTTTTTGTCGCATTATATAAATTCAATTCACTAATATCAAGGGTGCATTTTTTATAGAAGTGACATTTGCTTTGACGATTGTCGGTGACGAAGGTCACCATTTGGAGGCCAGGCCCTTACTTAGTAAGATAACAAGATTTGAACTTTTTCGATAAGTTTTTATTGTATATTTTGTTTGTTTAGGATTACTAAAGAAATTATATAGAATATTTAAAATGTTCTATAATTTATAAGTTAGGGGGATGAAGTTAAAACGTTCACCAATGCTATCAAGGAATTGTTTACACAATATCATATTTGTAAAAACAATATAATATTAACTAAATTTTATAAGAAAACAAATCCGATAGTTATTTTGCTAAGACACCGACGTAAAACTATTGCAAAATTATTTAAGATTTGCTTTTTTAAATTTAAATTTTATAATACTTACATACACTTTGAAATACAGATAGATAATATTTTTTTAAAAAGCAATGTGATAATTTTACTCTGTTACAATTTTATTTTAGTTGACTTATATTGTATTTGTTGCATTGTAGATAAAACAATTTTATTTATATATTTTATTACATATAAATTACACAGAGAATGAGACGTCTCGGATTCTTTATCTTATTTATTCATACCGGCCCGCGGTGATGGATGAATGCACTTTTGTTGCTGCGTGGGCGTTGCTCCACATGCAATACGCACCGGATATCGATTACTAAATATATTCATAGGATTTCAAGCTCCAGAGAACGTTCTACTCATTGAAAATTGACTACAATAGAAATTAAAAAACCTTTTAAGCAAGTGTCAAAATAAAAACAATCATTATACTCGTAGAACGATGCGAGGATGGTTATGATCAAAGTAGACAGATCATTGCCATTGTAAATAATGGCAGTATTATAGTTTTCCTATATTTATTACCAATATTTATTCTACGTAATTACAATAGTAGTGTGCAATATTTGCCCAAATTATGGGTATAAATGAATCATACAAGAAAATGTGTTTGTGATATGCCAAAATAGGTCACACTAACATTATCAAACTTACTTTAATAGATATTTGAATACAATGACTAACTATTTGTTAAAGGTATAATTTTATTCGATTTTACTGTGGTTTTAATGCAATTTAACTTAATTATAATGTAATTTATAATCTAACTTTCTTATTTTAGAAGTAGTTCGTTTATCATTCCTCATATATATAAGGGCTATTCCAATACATTAAAAGTTGAAATGTAATCCTTAATTTTTTTTTAAATTATCTAGGGATCTTTTATTGGGATTTTTAAATAAAAATACTAACAATGAAACCACGGACGTGCTTCTTAAATAGGCCTATCAAATTCTTTACTTAACCATTATATTGTCGCAGTTGACAGGCGGATAATAACATTGAAGAATTAAACACGACAGATTTTTTTTTAATAATCCCTTTGAATTGTAGATACCGGCGTTTTCTCAGGAATGAACGATTAGATGTTAGTGGCCGGTGATTTATTGTAGTAATAATCGAATACGACCGCGGTTCCGACAAACTAATAAAATTCCTATAAAACTCCGTTCGTTTTTTATAATTCTGTGTGAAATCCGTGTGAACTGCTACGAACCAGAGATGGGAAAAATGTAATCTGATTAATGATTAACGATTACAAAATGTAGTTGTAATTTTTATTTTGTTGCTCTGTAATCATGATTAAGTCTCATCAAAACATTAAGGAGTCGTAAATGTGTATGCAATGGACGATTCTGTAATGTTTAAAACATAGACGAGCAAAATGAAGTCATATTAACGATGAAAAACGCAAAATATTAGGTCCTTACATATGAAATTGGCGTTTTGTATGGGAGGAACAAAAACTCGAATATTTTTTAATATAATATATTTAATTAATCAAAGTATGAACCATTATTTTCTATGCACTTTTGCCATCTCATAGGTAGTTCATTGATCCCTTTACTAAAAAAACCAGTCGGACGGGAATCAATAAAATCTTTGAAGGCGATTTGGACTGCCCCATCGGAGTTGAATTTTTTCCCTTGCAAGAAGTTATCCAAATTTCGAAAAAATGGTAATCTGTTGGAGCAAGGTCCGGGGAGTACGGAGGATGTCTTAGACTTTCTAATTGAAGCTCTTCTAATTTAGTAGCCGTCTGTTGCGCAGTGTGTGGTCTAGCGTTGTCGTGAAGCAGCAGTGGCGTGGAGCGATTGACCAGCCTAGGTTGTTTAGCCGCTAGCTTTTCCATCATGGTTTGCAATTGCTGACAATAGACATCAGCCGTAATAGTCTGGCCAGATTTGAGAAAACTGTAATGAACAATACCGGCACTAGTCCACCAAACGCTTACAAGTAACTTTTTTGGGGTTAATTTTCGCTTGGGGCAGGATTTGGCTGGCTGGCCAGGATCCAACCATTGCGCTGAGCGCTTCCGATTATCGTAAAGAACCCATTTTTTATCATAGGTAATGATTCGGTTTAAAATACCTTCATTATTGTGCCGGTTTAGTAATGTAACGCAGCAGTCGACGCGCGTTTGCCGGTTTGCTTCAGTCAATTCGTGAGGTACCCACCTTTCAAGCTTTTTAATCATCCCAATTTGCTTCAAGTGAATTAAAACAGTTTTATCACTAACATCGCAGCCTGCAGCTAACTCGGACGTGGTTTGCGGTGGATCCGCTTCCACAATAGCCTTCAACTCTTCATTATCAACTTGAGTCTCAGGCCGTCCACGGGGCTTGTTCTGCAGGTCGAAATTTCCAGAACGAAAACGTTGGAACCAAAAACGAACTGTGTTTTCTTTTGCAACACGACCGCCATACACATCATTCACCCTTCGAGTTGTTTCCGCAGCACTAGTGCCACGGCGGAACTCGTACTCGTAAATAATGCGATATTTTAAGTTTTCCATTTTGTAAAATGAGTGACGCAAACAGAAAAAAACAGAAGAAAAAAACAAATGAATGACGATCATCGAAGCACAAATACATGAGTCTATAGCTGTACAAATTTGAATTTGAAATTCCTTACCAAAGAGGAGAAATTTGTGATTAAAGTGGCCAGTACGAAAAACGCCAATTTCATATGTAAGGACCTAATATAATCGTAATCGTTTTTCATTAATCTGATTACATTTTGCCCGTCTATGCTATGAACAAAGCCCCTAGGTATAACAAGTAGAATGATTGTAAATAATCGATTTAGGTAAGTATCGTCTTTGATTTTACAAGACGAAGCTACTAATACGGAGATTATACTGAACTAAGTGAGAATGGTGTTGATAAACTAATTCTTTTTTTATAATTTTTTTTTATTGTTACCATTTACTTATCGATTTTTATTATGACCCCGTAAAATTGTTTAATTGATTTGAATGTGAATTAGCATTTCCTCTTTATCATATCAAGGGGGGAGAGATGTTTACTTAAACCAATGTTTTTGTCAATGATGAGTGATTTTCGTAATCATAATTTTTCACTGATTCCGAGAATATATAGTAGACAAGAACGTCATTGTCCCGAAAAAATGTCGTTTAATGCAAATAGTCTTTCACCCTTCAATATAACATATTGTTGAGTGCGTAATTATAACTGAGGTTTTAAAATTTTATACGTAAGTCTACTAGTAATTGGGTGCCCACATTATAAGCACTAAGTTAAGGCATACCATATTAAATTTGATAAACACTATAAAACCGACTATTAGCATAGATAGCAGACGTTCCAAACGTTACTATATAGTCAATCAGAAATAACAATCACTTAAAAATGTAATAAAAATCATATAACCATCAATTGCTGTCTAGACGCTTACCTTGCAATTCTCCTGGCACTGTGATTAATTTACAGCTTATGTATTTTTTGACTAAAAATTTTCCGAAAAACATTAAGTTAAAACCACCAGTGATGGTGATGGATCTGATAGAAGATCAGCTGCGCTACCGGTGACGTTGGGCACGCCATATAAGCGCAATGTAGATACATTCACTAATGTATCTCTGCTCACCTCGTAACGGATATAGCGTGACTATATATTATTAAAACCATCAATGGCTATGGAGACCATATGCACATTTCAGTTCCACCATAAGTTTCATAAATAGGTATACAGGTTTGTTTGTTGAACGACGTGCCAAAATTTCTCTTTTATTAGTTCACCTGCTCAGTGCATCATGCATCGGAATCCAAAAACAAAACTTTCCAGACGGATTTAATCATATGTGCAAAATAGGAGTACCTATACGTAAATATATATATATATATATATATATATATATATATATATATATATACTAGACATCCTGGCAGACCTTGTTCTGCCCTATTTCTCTTAAACAAAGTCACATTGATTTTTTTAATGTTAATAGCTTCACCGTCAGATTTTATTCTGCCAAAACCTATTGGCCTGTCGGCTGTTTTTTGAAAATTGTTTGAAGGAACCTAGCCTTAATGCTATATGTATAAAAATTAACAAATATTGACATTAATATTTATACGTCACTCAATAATTGTTTTGCCTTCCCAGAACCCGTCCACTAACATTTAAACTTTATGATATAGTGTTAAAGTTCAAATTGACTTTTAAATATTAATACGAATTTTTTGTACGAGAAAATAGGAAAGTGGTGTCTTTAGACTTTTTCAGACATTTTTTTTAATTTTTCTCTCCGTAATAACCTTCCCCAGACTTCAACAAATACAACAAAAAAGAAATCAGTCAAATCGGTTCAGCCGTTCTCGAGTTTCGCGCTTATACATATTTAACGATTCATTTTTATATTATGGATATATATATATATATATATATATAGATATATACTAAATTTAAAATATTATGATAATATATTGTAGCCGTTGTGGCCTAATGGATAATGGACTGGTTTTCATGCGCGGCAACGCGAATAGTCGAAGGTTCGAATCCTGGCATGCATATCTCCGAGTTTTAGCAGATTACATACCTATTTAGGCTCCACAAAAATACATTAGTGGCTGTGTCCACTTTGCACTTGTATGTCGTGCCCAACGTGACCAGTGGCGCAGCTGATAGCCGTTCTGAGGACACTTACACATGTCATTTCTATTAGATACCATGCGGGTTTCTTCAAGATGTAATGTGATGTTCTTTCACCGGTAAGCATGTGGTGCCTAAGATCGTACGTAATCTGGAAAACCCAGGGCTATGTGCCCTGGCACCTGGATCCTGATCCAGTACGACCGTTCGCGTTAGACTTTGTTGATGTACTTATATCCAGATTCTGATAGGTATGACTGGCCAGGATGGTGTCTATGTATTAACAATAATGTAATCAGAGTTACGCTTATTTAATACACATTTCTAAGCTATTTGCAGACTTCCATATCAATTTATCATGGACGTTAAACACAACAAAGTAAATATAACTATAAAATATGTAACTTAATAGATCCAGTGACAAACCCTTGCAACATTGGTATTTGACATTAGTAGAAAATTTGCATCCAGTATCAACGGGAACCAATTTAAATTCTAGTTCAGCATTTACTTTCATAATATAAGGTGAGTGACCCAAATAAGGCCTGGTCCCCAATAAGGCCTGCCTTCAAATTTCACGCTTCGCGTATTCAAATTGCCGCCAAAGTTTGTGGAAGTGTGCGTGTACATTACCTAACGCACACATGTACAGCGAGCGCCCCGTGTAGCGAACGTGTTGAAACTTGCAGTCGTAAATACTAGCGACGTGAAGCACACGCTCATTTTTATTAAATTCCTACAAAGAATACAGTAAGTATTTTCATTTTGTTGTAGTTGTTTGTTTGTTGTCTTTCATTTATTGTTTAGTTACAACATTAAGCAACCCTTTCTAATGCATTTTGAAGCTATTTAATCAGTATTTTTATGAGATAAAAATGTTTTTTACTTACATAGCATGCCCTAATAAGGCCTATATAAAAATTGTGTAGGCCTTATTAGGACCTATTTAACGTAATTAAAAAATCATAAAAAATAAACTATAACTATATATATACTATGTACTATATCAATGATAGTACATAAAAACTGTTGTTTTAGTTACGTCATGGAAGATGGTACAACAGTTTCAACTGCAAAGAAAAAAAAGGGCTCAATGGACTTCTCAGCAGATGGAAAACGCTGTCAAGATGGTGGAAAGGGGTATTTTATCCCAATATGCTGCTGCAGCCAGGTACAATATTCCAAGAAGGACTTTACGTAATCATCTGCGGAGTGGTTCTACAATACGTAAGTTAGGTCGCTCCACTATTCTTACTACAGAACAGGAAGCTGATCTTGTCAGACGGATTATACGTTCAGCTGATGTTGGGATGCCGTTGACTGCAAAGATGTTGCGTGTACAGGCATTCTCTTTCTGTAAAATGAAAAACATACCAAACAGTTTCAACGAACTCAAAAGTGTCGCGGGAAAGAAATGGCTGAGGCTATTTCTCAAACGACATCCGAAACTAACGCGCCGTAAAGCTCAAATGATGAATCCGGCTAGAGCCCAAAAATTGAACAAAGATATTGTTTGTGACCACTTTGCGAAATATAAAATAGTTCTAGATAGACTTGGAATTGAACACAGACCAGAAACCATATATAACATAGATGAATTGCCGCATATCTTTGCATCATCAGCAACAAGTTCTGACTGCAAAAGGGAAAAAAGAGTTCACCAAATAGCAAATGAACATGCCGAAAGCGTGGTAGGCTGTGCGAATGCTATTGGTTCAGCTATTCCTCCTATGATATTATTTAAGGATAAGAGATTAAAACCCGAATTCCAGGACAATTTACCACCAGGCACTTTGGTAAAGATGACCCCAAAAGGAAGCATGACGACTGAAACTTTTATGCATGAGTTTATTAATCATTTGAATAAATTTAGAACTTCAGGGCCTTGTCTTCTTGTATTTGATGGAGCCAAATGTCATTTAGACTTTACTTTTGTTGATGAAGCTGATAAATGCGGTATCACTTTGTATTGTCTTCCCTCAAATACAACTCATGAACTACAGCCAATGGATAAATCTGTTTATCGGTCATTTGAGCACCATTGGGACCAAGAGATAATTAAATACGTCAGTCAGCACCCAGAAAGGACAATAAACAAGACCAGCTTCAATGTCATTTTCTCGCAAGTGTGGCCTAAATGCATGAGTATCACCAATATCACGAATGGTTTTCGTGCAACAGGATTACATCTTTATAACCCTGATGCTATTCCTGAAGAAGCATTTGCTCCTTCTGCTTTATCAGAACTCCCAAACCCCACTAGTGCTGAAAATATTTTTTTATCGTTTGCTGAATCGAGAGAAAAGGATGTTCCTACTGTCACGCTTGATGAATCCGATAACTCGGGCACAGATACTGAAAATTTACCACTCTCTTTGCTTTTAAGGAACCACCCGAATACCGAAACTCCACGTAAAACAGATGATCAAATCGAATCCAAATGCGAATTTCATGAATTCTTACCGACTCCAAAATTAAAAATTAATAGGACTGCCCCATGTAAGAAATCTCTGAATTACAGAGCTCTACAGGTCACAAAAGATTTATTTGGCAAAAGTTCTACGGGTTCAACGCCTGAAGCTTCACGATCTATGACAAGTCCTAAGCTATGTAAAGCAAAACATAGTGGTCCAAAATATAGTGATAATAAACCATCATGGTTCTGCCCAGCATGTAAAGAAGACCGAATTGAAGCTATGCGGCAATGTCTTACTTGTAAGGTGTGGTACCATGGGCTATGTGTTGGTCTCACTGCTGCTGATAAAGATTTTTATTGCTCTGGAGATTGTATAAAGAAAAAAAATAAGAAGGCTTAATTAAAATAGTAATACCTATATACTTAATAATGTGATAGATGATTGAAAAGACTGATTATTACAATGGCCAAATGGATCTCATTAAGTTTAAAGATAATATTATGTTGATTTTCAAGCAAATCAAAGAGTTAATTAAACTTTTTTAACTGGCTTTATTGGGAACCAGGGTTCCTAATTAGGCCTAAATGACATTAATGTTATTTTTCTTCATAAAAGTGTTTTTATTTTTTCTGAACCAATTTTGTTATATTTATTGTAAAATTACATTAATAAATATTAGAGTTTTGAAAGATGGGTGCATTTTTTCGAATATTCTTACTAATAAGGTAATAATAAACATTAGATAGGCCTTATTTGGTGAACTTACCTTATTCTAAAATCTCATTCATTGTTACGTGCCTTATCACTACTCGTCAACAATAAGTTGCAGTTTACAAATTCGCAATATTTTACAAGTTGTGCAAACAAATATCTGTATTTTCGTAAATTTTTATATATACGCAAAGCTATTGTATTATATACAGTCAGCTGATTTTATTTACGAATGGTTCATTTTGGATATAATATATTAATCTATACTAATATTATAAAGCTGAAGAGTTTGTTTGTTTGTTTGTTTGAACGTGCTAATCTCAGGAACTACTGCTTCGAATGGAAAAAATATTTTTGTGTCGAATAGACCATTTATCGAGGAAGGCTTTAGGCTATATAACATCAGGATGCACCTATTAGGAGCGAAGAAATAATGGAAAATATGAAAAAAACGGGGAAAATTATTCATCCTTGAGGGCTTCCATTGCGTGCGGTGCGGAAACGGTTCAAGATACGAAAAATATATGTAAGAAAGAATTATTCCTCTTGAAATGATCTAAGAAAATATATGCGACAGTATATGTCTATCTTTTAATATTAAGTCACTAGAACCGTTTTTATAGTAATAAAATTTGCTCAAAATTAATGCATTATTTGTTAAGAATTGTATCAACGTAATAATATTAATATTTATCCAAATAAATGTGTTGTTGATTAAGAGTATTTAATTGTGAACAAAATTGTCTTTGATATCACTTAACTTCAATGAACATCTTAGAAGATATTACAAAACTTTATATAGCAAAACAACGTTTGCCGGATCTGCTAGTTGATGGATAAATGCAGTACTCATGAGACATCAAGTATATTTCTAAATATATACTTGTCTTATTAAAATGAAACTTTACAATCAGATTTATAGATATATAGATTATATTTTCCTGTTCTCTAAGTCTAAAATGTATAACTATAAATAAAAAAAAGCGCCTAAATCGTCTGCTTTAAGTTTGCTTAGACTTTACTAAAACATTACAATTTATATTACTCAATTAATATCAAAGGATTTGGTAAGTCATCAAATTTATCAACATGGACTTGGCTCTGCGAATACTATGTCTATGTTCGAGTTCCTATTATATATTCAGTTTTTGTTAAAACTAATTTTTTTTTTGAGAACTTTGCTAAGCTATGTCGTAACCAGGTCTGTAAATCTCAGCCTAACTGAAGTATCATCATATTAAGCAGTAGCAGTAATATGATATGTTTATTATTTAAATAAACATAGTAAAGACAAACTGAAAGCACTAAAATGATCTTGATTACTTATAATTTTTTATTTACTAATAATTTTAATTATTATATCTCGATTATTGAGTAAATTGAATGTGTCCTTTTTTCTTCTTATCCTTAAGGATTATTTTCGGTTATTGTGTTCTATATGCACTAAATGTAGAATTTCCTAGAAATAAATAAATAGCATTTATCTTAACAAAATTTGGTGGAAGAACACCTTTACTATTTAGAGCTTCTTAGAGAAAATTGAATATGCGCTAATACAATGTAGCAGTAATTTATAAAAGCAAAAATTACAACCATAAGTGTTAAAGTATTATAAAATTAGCACAAAGTTCAATCAAGTATAAAGGTTATATTATGAAACAGATATTTAAAATGCAATTTAGCATGTGATTAAGCGCAAAGCGAACACAGCCTCTTGATTTCTGCCTACACTTAGAGCGTGGTATCACCACTCGTACACATATATACATTTTACAAAAGTGTAAAGTTAGTTACTATTATCATAGTTAAGAATATTATTATACTTTTAAAATAAAAACAAACTTTCTTGAAATCAATTAAACTAATATCTCTCATAGACAAAACACGGAGAAAAGTTATCAATTCAATTTACTTTATTGCATTGATATTCACATATATCCTTTAGTTATTTTCACACAATTATAGACCCTATTGCGCATGATATTTTAAAACCTATAAATACTATGATGGATGTCATGGTTAAAATATAAAATTCAGAGTAAAACTTCAAGGCAAAGGATTGAACCTAAGAGCTAACCTCAAAGCACGAGATAACTGTACAGACAATTGACAGGCAGCGTTATCTAGCGTGAACCAACTTGAGTACTTGATGATAACATTGTGCCTGGCCTAAAGGCCATTTAAATAAACGTTTATATTACACTGTACTTCCTCTATGTATCGTTTAGTATATGTTTATGTCATGGTGTAGTTAAATATACAAGAAGCCCTATCTACTGAGCTATAAAATACTAAATACGTGTGAGGACGTCGCGTTCATATTTTTGATACTAGCTTGGTAAAGTGAATTGCGCCTGATGTTAATCGTAACGCTGTCCAATAACCGACTGAAACTGATAAGAAATAATATACTGGTCGTCGACAGCCGCCGTGATCATGCCAGCTTGCTCAAAAATCTCTTTATGCATCTTTTAATAGACCCAACATCATAAAAAAATTAATATACCCAGATATTTTTGCACCAAATTCTAAGAACGGCACATGAATACATCACCCAATGTACATCCACTGAATATATATCTAATAAAGTGGGTAAAGCTATCCATACAAAACAAGCAGAAAATTTGTGCAAGGCTTTGTTTCGACGTTCCAAAAGTCAACTCAAGTCTCATGTGATATTGTCACCACGATTTATGTTATCCAAAGTCAAAGGTCCTTTTTTGTGAATATTTATTTCTTATGCAATAAATGATTCACAGTTTTACAAACTGCAAGAGCACAAAATCTCTAAAAATTGTGCTGTTAATATATTATCTTTGAATTAATCCATATATTTGAGAAACAAAAGAACTGGACTAGCAGAAAAGGTGCTGCAGACATTAATTATTGCCCTGCCTCAAAACATTTCAAGATTTGGGACTGAATACACCGGCTGGAAGGTCATACCACAGCCTAATGACAAAACAGAGGTACGAATTGGATAACGATATTGAATTATTTACTTGCATCGGAATAGAACATGGGTGCTTAGACTAAAACTGCTGGCAATTTACCTCAAGATTATTAGACTACAAGCTATCGACTCTGTAGTCATAGGTAAGTAGATGCTGCAAGCATGTATGATGAAATGAGCCCTCCAAATTATAATAGCGTAGGTAGGTCACAAGTGTAGTGTGGTTCACTGCTCCAAAAGAATTTAAAAAAACCTATTAAATAATAATAAATCTTTCTTGGCTTTTGCTTACTGACTAGAATCGTCTTTAGCCGGTAGCAATTTATCCCACTACTTAAAAAAGGAACATTTTGGCATCATTGTGAATCGACTCAATAAGTTTTCGCCATCAAATGATCGATTGTTTTCTCTCTAAATCTTTAAAGTTATAAAAACAATCCCGTACACTTCTAGAATACTTAAAAGAATTAAATAATTATGGCGCTGTGATTATTTCAAAGCGTATAAAAGCCCAAGTAATAAGTAATTTTACATCTAGACGTGCCTCATTTCGCTAATAACTAAGTTGTATCAAACGTGACTAGGAGTTAAGAGGAGTGTTGCAGTAAGGAATAGAAGCGATGCAGGCGGTCCTGCGGTGGAATGCACCGGGAACCGGTTGCTTTGAGCGCCTTGCACTCCCTAAGCTCCTACACAACAACACTTTATACAATAAACACAGAAACATTATCTTGTTTAGAATACCTATGTATTCCGCGGTAAGCTATAGCCAGATAAAGATTAGCAATGAATAAACATATCACCTTTGTAATATTCAATAAAAAAACGCAGTTTTAATATCTGTATCAAATTAGTATTTCAAAGATGAAGATTTTAATATAAAAAAGAAATGGCATAATGGACATGTTGTAACGGAATGGCTTACTGATGATAAAGATATTGATAGGGAGCGCAGGGCGTTGGCTGCTCGTTGCAGTATCCTTGCCCGCAGGTTTGCGCGCTGCACGAAGGATGTAAAATTAACATTGTTTAGGGCAAATTGCCAGTCCTTTTACTCGTGCAGCTTGTGGGTGAGGTACTCGCGGGGGGCGTACAACGCCCTGCGTGTTCAGTATAATAATGCTTTTAGAGTGCTGTTGGGGCTGCCCCGATTCTGTAGTGCGTCGGGTATGTTTGCCGAAGCAGGATTGCATGATTTTCATGCAGTCATGCGTCGGCGGTGTGCTTCGATGCTGCAGCGTTTGAGGGGCAGTACTGATGGCATTTTAAGTATTTTGTCTGAGAAAGTGGATGGGCCTTTCATTCAGTTTTAGGTGAAGAAGCTCATCCACTCTGGTATTTATTTAAGAAATTAATATTAAGTTTTAACATTTTAAGTATTTTTAATTTAAGAAATACGAAATAAAGTTATTATTATAATGCTTCTGAATTTTTTTTACCAGGAGAATAATCGATTGTGGACTGTCAGGGGGTGGTGAGGTCCCCCGGTGTGTCGGACTCTCACCGACTAAAAAACTCCAGGGTACTCCTTCACCCGCGTGGACGCTGGCCGTGGGCGCGAGCTCGCAATTCGCCACGACCGGCGCGCGGTGGACCTTGCTAGGCCTCCTCAAAACATGGGACGGACTGGAGAAATCCCGTCCCTGTCATCTTCAAAAATGGGTGGTGAGCGGGAGTACGCACACACAGCTGCCCTCGTTTACGGGCAGTGGACTCTCATAATGCTTCTACATTCTTAAGCAGTTATTAACGTATTATCATATCCGGTTAATATAAATAAAATGATTAAAATGTGTGTGGTAGTATCAACTTTTTTAAGTGATGTATTTAACTATAATATTTGCAGATCTTTTAGCATAATGAATTATTATTAACAGAACATATGAATGATTTTAATGAGACGGTAAACTGTAAGTACATGGTTTCACAACCAATCACCGTAAATTTACTTTAATTGTAGCTTTAAAAACCTTTCCTGTAACCGCGTAAAAAATAATAAAATATCATTTAAATTGAGTTTTAACTTTTTTCTTCAGAGTTAAAATGTTACATCTATCGTTTAATTATGTATTGTAACTACATACAATTTCATTACTTCGTTTTGAAAGAAAACTTGCCTATAATATTCTATTGGATTTAAACTGTAAAGGAAATTAAAAACCTATTTATAAGTGCTATTTCGAATCTTTTATTAGAATTTTAGTTATTTCCCATTTATGTTTTCTTCAGTTAATATATATATATAGCATCAAATTATTCTAAAAACTTTAAAAATATTGTTAAAAGTTTTTGAGAAACGTTTTGAGCACAAAAATCGTCCACGATTACGTAATTCATGAAAGTCAGATAAAAATAACTCGGAAAGACGTAATTCGAATCTGTAAACAAAATATTTGGTCATTTGGCCAAACAAAATAAGCTATAAAATCTTGTCGAATGTTTACATTATTGATGTACATGATCAATAGCACGACGATAGCAGCTACCTTCACATATCTATAGTTAATTTACCAATTCTAATTAGATCCCCTCTGTAAGAGTACGCAGTTCATAGTTAATACAGTTAGTAAATCCAACAAAAAAAGGTTTTACAAGTTTGTTATATACCTTAGTACCGAATCATCATAAGTAGACAAATATAGGAGAAGCAGATGATGTTTTAAAAATATGTTGTTGATTGTACACAGCTTCCCGAATATTTTTATTTCACTGAAGAGGAAAACTTTTATAATTGCAGAGACTGAAAATAACAAAATCGGACCTAAGGTCATCGACCTCTTAACGGCTTGTTTGTCAGTGGGCGGGCGCTGCGCGTGCGCATATACGCATGACCTTCAACGACACCGGTGAAAATAGATCTTATAACATTCTAATCCTAATCACATAACTTTTATAAATCATTCACAAAACAAGTTTAACTATTTAAAATTGGATTTAGGTACCACATGTTCGCTGGCGAAGACCGTATGGCTTCTAACCAAAATGTCATGTGTAGTGAAGGCGATCAGTTACGCTACAACGTCTAAACCACAAGATAAATGAAACAATATTGTTAATAGGATTTTGTTTGCAGGACAGGAACACAGTATAATTTTTATATAGTTGTACAGGTGGAGTTCACACAACACAGGAAGCAGAATTAGGAAAACATGAGATGATAAAAAATAATATATTAAAATTAAAATAGTTTTTTTAACAGATATCAAGCGCACCGTTCAACGTCACAAATTCAATTCTCATTTTTTTGACATATTGACATTTATAAAAAAGTATAATTAAAAATATAAAAAGGGTGTATATAAAAAGGTAGCCTACATAGTGTTATCACTTTTACACCTCATAAAACTGCAGTCAAATATTGTAGAAATAAAGCTACCACAGCTGTTTGACACTTTGAGTATGTAACACAAACGTAAATTGGATTCTGCCGTTCATGATTCTCAGCCCATCCCAAAACGAGATATAACGTGACGGTATATAATAAATGTATTTATTTAAAAAAAACCATAATCGTGATAATCGAAATAATTTGTGAAGATAACGATGTATTCTTCCACTCTTTCTGCCTGCCCAGTAGAGTATTGGAGTGATGATTAATCATTTCAATTACATATAATTTTCACTGTTTGTAATTAATGTGATTTCTTATATTATGTATCATATAATATAAAACAAAGTAGTAACATTTACTGGCGTCCACAGACGTATTTGAATAAAGTTCTACCTGTTTCGAATAGCAACAGATATTAATTAAGAATGAACGTAGCATGTTTCAATCATTAAGGTAGTAAGTCCACAAAGCAGCGACAGCAACTAATATGATTAGTTTGTATGGATTTGTATGGAATGTATTCCGACGAAACAGCAATGCAGCCGGTAACATGTCAAAATTAAAATTAGAGATTACATGATGCAACTTGATTATCTACAATCTGAAGATATTTTGAAGACTTATAAATATATATTCTTATATATGTCTACAAGAGAAGAGAAAGTGTGTGTGTTGTCTTTAAGAGAAGAGGCAGTTGTTGAGCGGTGCACCAGGTTCACCAGCTGTGATTGAAGTTAAGCGTTTGCCTATAAATAATAAAAGAAACACCCCCACATATATTAGGTCCTTACATATGAAATTGGCGTTTTGTATGGGAGGAACAAAAAGTCGAATATTTTTTAATATAATATATTTAATTAATCAAAGTATGAACCATTATTTTCTATGCACTTTTGCCATCTCATAGGTAGTTCATTGATCCCTTTACTAAAAAAACCAGTCGGACGGGAATCAATAAAATCTTTGAAGGCGATTTGGACTGCCCCATCGGAGTTGAATTTTTTCCCTTGCAAGAAGTTATCCAAATTTCGAAAAAAATGGTAATCTGTTGGAGCAAGGTCCGGGGAGTACGGAGGATGTCTTAGACTTTCCAATTGAAGCTCTTCTAATTTAGTAGCCGTCTGTTGCGCAGTGTGTGGTCTAGCGTTGTCGTGAAGCAGCAGTGGCGTGGAGCGATTGACCAGCCTAGGTTGTTTAGCCGCTAGCTTTTCCATCATGGTTTGCAATTGCTGACAATAGACATCAGCCGTAATAGTCTGGCCAGATTTG
This sequence comes from Automeris io, assembly GCA_036320925.1. Lineage (NCBI taxonomy): Eukaryota > Metazoa > Arthropoda > Insecta > Lepidoptera > Saturniidae > Automeris > Automeris io. The sequence goes on from JAUDJH010000011.1 coordinate 10,621,337, forward strand.
AGAAAACTGTAATGAACAATACCGGCACTAGTCCACCAAACGCTTACAAGTAACTTTTTTGGGGTTAATTTTCGCTTGGGGCAGGATTTGGCTGGCTGGCCAGGATCCAACCATTGCGCTGAGCGCTTCCGATTATCGTAAAGAACCCATTTTTTATCATAGGTAATGATTCGGTTTAAAATACCTTCATTATTGTGCCGGTTTAGTAATGTAACGCAGCAGTCGACGCGCGTTTGCCGGTTTGCTTCAGTCAATTCGTGAGGTACCCACCTTTCAAGCTTTTTAATCATCCCAATTTGCTTCAAGTGAATTAAAACAGTTTTATCACTAACATCGCAGCCTGCAGCTAACTCGGACGTGGTTTGCGGTGGATCCGCTTCCACAATAGCCTTCAACTCTTCATTATCAACTTGAGTCTCAGGCCGTCCACGGGGCTTGTTCTGCAGGTCGAAATTTCCAGAACGAAAACGTTGGAACCAAAAACGAACTGTGTTTTCTTTTGCAACACGACCGCCATACACATCATTCACCCTTCGAGTTGTTTCCGCAGCACTAGTGCCACGGCGGAACTCGTACTCGTAAATAATGCGATATTTTAAGTTTTCCATTTTGTAAAATGAGTGACGCAAACAGAAAAAAACAGAAGAAAAAAACAAATTAATGACGATCATCGAAGCACAAATACATGAGTCTATAGCTGTACAAATTTGAATTTGAAATTCCTTACCAAAGAGGAGAAATTTGTGATTAAAGTGGCCAGTACGAAAAACGCCAATTTCATATGTAAGGACCTAATATTATTATCGACATACCACTTTAGTCCTATACACGTTGATTTTATATCTTGTTTGATACAGAATGATAACAAAACTTCAGTAACTAAATTAGCTCCGAATTTAGTTGTTTGTTTAATGTTCCTTGTTTGGGTTTTATTCTGTGCGATATTTAATTTGGTGATACTATGTTCATATTAACTATTGTTTGTCTTGGTAAATGTAGTATACACCTTTAATCTGCAATTATTTTTTCAGTTAAGACAGTAAGACTGTATTTTTTTATTAATACTTATTACTGTTGGTGTGTATATAAAAAAAATGTTATAATGTATTGTGGTTTAATAAATAAAGTAAATAAATAACTTCAAATAATTCGGTACCGCATTTACTAAAGTGTTGCCATAAAAAATCACAAAACTACGTCACACAGCTGTGGAAAGGCACCATAAGATAGTAATTTGTTTCCAGTGTCATCAAGTCTGGCCACAATGACGTGACGCACGCAACGCAGCGTGACGAGACGTGAGACCGTGACGACGTCGTCGCCTATCTAATCTACATGAACACTTTTGCTTATTATAACAGAAATGAAACAAAATTGAAACAATTGTTCATATTTAGAATTGTAGACAAGCCCCCCTAGATAAAGTGATATTCATTTGACGATAACGCTAGTAGAAAAGTATTATTGTATGGAATTGAAACAAGTCAATGTATTATTTTAAATGCTTATGTAAGTTCCAAACATTTGCATTATTCTACTAGCTTAATCGATAAATGAATGTTACATTGTCCAGGGAAAATGTTATCTTTCAGTGTGAGGACTTGCAAAATAGCTGTCAGCAATAAATGGCTGAGAAGGGCCGAAGATTGCGCTGAGTAATATTTATTAGGATGTAAGGACTATTTCCCGACTAAGTTTTACTTTCAATAGTAAATTAGGCTGAATGTAGAACCTTAGTATATTACAGAATGGGGTGCACTTTAATATATATTTTACAAAAAAGGCAATAAAAAAGAGTTAATATGACAAGACAACATAGTGATACACATTCTGTGTGGTTTCATTCATTCAGGGCAAGCAGAGATATTTTAGTAGTTGTATCCACAATAGATATTTTCCATAAAAAATATTGCAAATATATTTTAACAAATAACACAGAATTTGATATTTTTCATAACTTATCACAATTTACTTTTAATATTTTATATTAATGCTAGTACATACATAAAATCAATCTTTATATTGTAACCAACACCAATATAGGATAATTTAATTGTTTATGAGAAACGTGTCTCCAAATGGGTATACATGCTCTCGCAGCCTTTAAGAGATCCCTACATGGATACGAACTCGTTCCATCGATGCAATAGCGGTAATCAAGCGCATAATTTTTACATAAATATATACAACATAATATGCATATAGCTTTTTCTAAATGACTTTACCTTCAAACAAAAATAAAACAGCGTCGATGCCAACTAGTTTATTTCATACAACTGAGGACAAAACCAGCAGAATTGCATAAGTAATTCTATACAATGACGTACAAAGACTGGAATTAAAATAAATTTATATCGTTTCTATAATTTCAAAAATACTAAATTAAACTTTGCTTACGGCAATATTAGTCAAGATAAATTAAATTATTATAGATGAATTTTCCAGGTAAGTCTAAATGGTCAAATTCGCAGAGTCGCAAAAATAAAAATGTCGTCTATATAGAACGAATAATTGTAGCTCTCTTATCTCAAGCATAAATTTAATTGATTTAAAAAATAATTAGACTTTATCTAAAAACACTTAATCTAAAAAAGATGCTAACCTTATTTAGTTTTACTTAAAAACTATACAATCAGAGACGTGCAAATTGTAATCTGATTAATGATGAACGATTACAAGACGTAGTCGTAATGTTAATTTTCTTGCTCTGTAATCATGATTAAATCCATTTAAAACATTAAGAAATAATACATGTGTATACAATCTGGGATTCTGTAGTGTTTAAAACATAGATTAGCAAAATGCAGTTATATAAATAGTAAAAAATGTAAAATGTAATCGTAATCATATTTATTAATCTGTTTACATTTTTCCCAACGATGTATACCACAATGAAAGTTAATATCAAGTTGAAAAGACGTGAAACTCGTTTTCTTTCTACTTTGCCATCAGCAATCGGCAAATAGTCTGATAGCCCACCTGATGGTAAGTGGTTATCATTGCTCATGGACAACTGTAACATAATGAGGGTTATTATTGCAGTGCCGATAAAGAAGGGCATTGTTCACTGCCCTCTTGAAGAACCCCATTTCATCGCTCGTGGGATAAGCTGCCCATTCCACAACTCTAAACCGGGCGACAAAACTGTTCCAGAACCGCTTCGTATAAAATTAAATAATAAGTATCTCTATAAGATAAGCTATAAAAACAGCACTCAAAGAAATGTGGTATCTCAAGTGCATGTAAATAAACAAGAAGATAAATTTTCTTCTTGTCACTTGTTTTTAAAAATAAAAACCTTATAAGTATTAATGATTAATGTTATCCAAAGTATAACAAAAAATACTATGTATTGTAAGTTATTGCTTATAACTTTTATTGAATTAATTAAGCTTTATTTTAAATGTTTTTTTATCATAAAGCATTATTTCGTTACATATATTATTTATAAACAGCTTTAAGTTGAAAGTTGTTGTTTCTATAATCAACATCAGTGATATTTAAATTTTAAAAAATTAACACAGGACCAAAAAAGCTATATCTGCACATACACTTATATTAATCAAAGTATAGGGGTATCGCTGTAGTTGAAAATTCATTTACATTAGTTATTTACCTACATACCGTAAGTCCTAATTACTAACAAATGATTTTTAGAAAGGTTTGTCCGTTGTGGTATTTTAACATTTTATCAAATGTGTGAAAAAATATCTATTGGTTTGAAATCCTAACTATACTAATACGAAATGTATCCAATTTACTTTGATAAAAAACAGCTTAAAGTGTCATAAGTTTCCAGAGTGTATTAAAAAAAAAGTATGTTTATGGGGTTCCTCAACTAAAGAGGAACCCTTATAGTACCACTTTTGTCCGTCTGTCTGTTTGTCTAGACCCTTTTTCTTAGAACCGAGATTAAGGATCGAGTACAAATTATAATCAAATACACAGTCTCTTGTAGGACTGTTTCTACGGAACTTTGTACGCGAATCCGATTCATACTTTGCAGATTTTAAATTTTTTTTTCTTCTGTGTAGTTCCCAATTTCGTTTAATAACGGTTTCACTTTAAATATTCTAAGCACGAAGTATTGAGGACAAAATTCCGAAAAATACTTTTCTGTTTCGTTGCAATCTAATAATGCCGCGAGGTCTCTGTTTTCCACAAACAGCTAATTTCATTCATGTCAAAGTATTAAGTGTCAAAATACTGATTTCGTAAACTTGAACTTGGCTTTGCAAATATTGTGCTTATACTCAATTTTCTATTATATATTCACTTTTTGTTAAGTCTATAAATCTCAATCTATAGCCTTCCTAGTCCCAGAGCATTCGTTAGAATAAAAAGATACATACAATCATACAGTATAACTATTATTTTCTTCTAAAAAATATGAGATAAATGTCACGTATGTATATCCCAAGCGGCAAACCACTTCTTGTTAAAATAGTGGTTAATATCTTAAATTGTAAAAACTAATATATTTGAAATCTATAGCGTGACGATATATTTATTTTAAATCTCGCAACACATACTTACAACGTATTTATAATATGATTTGATTTTTAGGGGTCCGCTTGCACGAATTATATAACTCATGTATTGTTTACATATGAAATTACTAATAACATCTTGATAACATGAACATATTTACATAAAGAGAAATGTAATATGTAAACAAAGTGTTATGACATTTATGAAAAGTAATTAACATAGGGTTAAACTGTTTCTCCAATTTCAATTAACGATAACTAAACATTAAAATAAATTAAAACAAATATTTCGAATGATTTTATAAAATAATGATAACTTCCTGCATTGAAATTATTGTTTGTGTTTTCCCAATAATTAAACATCATACACATAGATTTATTTATACACGTATTTTATCTTTACTCTTTAACCTTTTTATAATAGCTCTGATAGCATATTTTTAATACCCTTTTATACATTGATTATAAACAAACACGGCCTTATTAGAAAAAAAGTAAAGAGTTTTAACGTAGTAATTTAAACAGTGGAAAAATTTGTTATATAAAATATCAATAAAATAATAATAAAATAAAAAGATAGAAATGGTGACGGTAGTAGAGAGATCAAAATTTTCGCTCGGCTAGTAAAAAGCTACTATATTAAAAACTATATGTTAGATACTTTACGCTTTATATAGGTAATATAAAGGTATGTATAGTAACATGTAACCATCCAGAATATATAATTGTTTAAATTAACGTTACTTTGCCTTACGATTTGTATGTTATATCAGAGAACGACATCGTAAATTCGTTTCGAAGACTTTTTACTCCGCCGTCTAAGTGGGAGCCGATAGACTGTGTTGATTACCTGTGTATTATCTTAATGCGGGACAGGCAAGTCACGAGGATTAGCACTGATTAATTTCACGTGCAGTTGCAATGCAATATGCTAAGACCCCAATATACTTCAAAACCCGCAGCCAAAGTTTGCATAAACCATATATCATAAACATAGATGGGCAAAATGTAATCAGATTAATGATAAACTATTACGATTACATTTAGCTTTCTTCATCATTAACATGACTCCATATTACTCATCTATGTTTTAAACATTACGGAATTCTCAATTGTATACATATGTATATGACTTCTTAATGTTTTGAAGGGATTTAATCATGATTACAGAGCAATAAAATTAAAATTACGACAACATTTTGTAATCTTTAATCATTAATCAGATTAAATTTTTCCAATCTCTGATCTTAAATTAAATTTTATCACTGCAAATAATAAATATGAACATTGTCAGTTTCTTTTCATAATATTATATTATTGATAATAAAAATTAAACATACCTACATCCTGATTGAAAATAAGTAATTACAATTTTAACATTATAAATTTTACTGAAACAGAATCCCACTTTTATAGAATTATAAAAAAAAACATCCTACTCTCAATTTAATTATAATAGTAATAATGAATTTCTTCTCTCAATCCAGTAATTTAAATCGCTTTGTTTGCATAATCAACTTCGTTAATCTAGAGAGTCAATGTCATCGTTTCCTTATGATATTTACCCTACATTAACTATTATAATTACATACGTTTAATTGATAATTCCAGCGTTAAGTTCAAGTAAATAAATTAATTAACGTACTTCGACCAGATAGATATACGGTAAGTCTGCAAACCCTTTTCATTTGTACTAATACTCAATACTTAATTTTTGTTTATGTTAGAATTAGTTAAGTATTTAATTCTGTTTGACTTCGATAAGCATATACTTTATAACTTAAAACAACCAAAATATCTTTACATATAAACAATATATTGTAATAGATGAAATTAACAGCATATATTATCCAGAAATTTTAAAATATAAATTTAGGGATATTGAAGAAAAAATTTATTTCAACAATCAGGAATTCAGAAATTCTACCCGAAACTACTACCTAATTAAATATTATAATCAAAATAATGCAATCTTTACCCGCAAATCCATTTCATGGTAAAACTCTTACACTTCAGTAGTTAATATCACAAACTGTTTAACTATATTGTTTGGTATATGTACACTATATTCTTCAACGTATATGAAAATAACTTGTCTCACAACACACGGCAGGAATCTTGTCTAGACGGTATCTGACTGACAGGCAACAGGACATAAGTAGTTATCAAAGAAAGTACTAACGCGAGCGCTTTTCTAGCCGTTTCCATACTATATTTTAAAATTGCTTAAAAGTTATATTACGGATTACAGTTTACCAGTGGCGTGCATCCCATATAAAAAATATAATGTATTATCTTGTTGTACTTGGACATTTAATAAATATATTAACTTAAAATCTGGTATTTACCAAAATAGCAATCTGATAGTCCAAATTAGACCAGATTTTAGGTATATATATATATATATGTGTGTGTTAAATGTCCAAGTACAACGACATAATGGTTTTTATGCTTTATATGGAATGCACGCCACTGCAGTCAACAATATAATCAACACTAAAAATCACAAGTTGGGTTACAAAAACCTTTGCTTATAATATCAAGTTTTTAAAACAAAGAAAAAAGAACTTTAAACACATTGATCTTAAAAAAAACTTAATACGGGTATGATATTTTGGATGTTAATTAAGATGTTATTTGTACCTATTGTATATAAATTAGAGATTAGCAGTTAATATAAATTGGAACAATAACTATTATTAAGAATGAAAAGCTATTAGTCATTAGGATTGATATGGACTCAATTATACAAAAATAAAAAACAAATATTTCAATCTCTAAAGAAAACTGATTAAGATTAATTTTTACTTCGACAAAAAATCGAACCTGTAAACACAACTTAATCATTACAATATTCTAAATAATATTTCATTAAATATTGAATTAATATCTAGATCAGCGGGTACATAATCTTATACTAAAATTCGTAAAAAAAATGTTTTATAAACCATAGCTTTTGTATAAAATTCTATAATATTACAATGGTAATGTATCCGAATAATTCGCATTTGTAAGCATCTTTATGCTTTTTTCTTTTATTAATTGTTAAAATTTTCAATTTTGCATTTTTTTTTAACATTTTTGATAAACAGGTATAATAGTTATACATTTTAATTAGGCTGAATCTTCTAAAGCTTTCAAAAAAATTATCTTAATAAACTTAAAATAAGGCATCGACTTCGACATGTTTTCTTGTTATTTCCTTGATAACTAACATGCAAGAATTATTAAACGGATTATGATATGATTTATTATACATAAAATAATAACCCAGAAGTAAGATTCTAAAGTATGCCTAATATAGACATTAATAAACTCTTGCAAAGTTTCAAGATATGTACAAAATCTTCATGTAATATTAGTCGTCATTACTACATAAAAGATACTTATTTACATTTAATGTCCAATACATTTTAATAGGGGATCAAGCGCACATCGTTTGGACCGAAATTCAAGAACAATCAATTGGCTACGATTTGACCCTACGACCTCTCTTCACTTAGACCTAAATTGAACAATATGGGAGCAAATCGAAAGCCAACGGTCATGTAGTTTGATTAAAATATTAGAGGTGTAGAGTTCAAAAGGCCCGAGTGTATATTTTCACGACATTTTCTTTTCCAATTATTTAAATTTATTTAAATGTTAAATTATATAGATAATGTCTCTTAAACGATCCGGTAGAAGCGTATAATGAAAACTATGTATGGTATTTACAATTTGACATTTAAAAAATGTAAGCTAATTCGAAAAGTAAATCTCGTACAACTTTACACTCAGGCCTAAGTAGAGCGAGTTCAATTAATTGGACCAGGCTGAGAAAGTAGACCAATATGAAATACAAAGATATATTTGATCTGTAATAATAACCCTTTATGGTACAAGGTAGATAAATTTGTTAGCATTGTAAAAATAAGCTATTGTAAACAAAATTAATAATTTAAAAATAATAATAATTAATCATTTATAATTCTCTAAAAAAAACTTGATGTTGCAGAAATGCATAATTACATCAGTACTTAACCAGTCTCATATTAACTTTTCAACAACAATTAATTTTTCGTGAACGAATTTAGAGCTGAAAACAGTTCAGAACAGTGTACTCGTTCGACACCTCAAAGAAACACAATTACCTACAACTGTCTAATCTAGTGAGATAAATTTTCTCTAAAAAATTAGAATTCTTTGTTGCCGCTTTATAATGCCGAGTAAAATCGGTCTATCGACATTTGTTTTATTGCTACTCCTATTTAAATGGTATGTTGCAGAAATACAATACGGCTCTGTAATGGGATAAAAAATTGACTTGTAACCGATTCCGACTTTTTATTTGATTAGTTTAAATCAGAATAACAAGATCTGGAAAAGTAACCCAATGGAAAATCCTGCATAGGACCATGAGGGACTCTGTGAGAGCAGTGACCCCGGTGTGTCAGACTCCTACTGACTAAAAACCCCGCGAATCCCTCTAATCACTCTACTCAGGCCTAGGAAATCAAATTCGTCCAGTACCCCAGAGAACAAATAGCTTTATTAAGGCTTCACCTCTGGGAGGGGTTGGTGTAAAGACCCTACGCCACGAAACCTTTCTCACGGGCAACGCACCAGACACTGCACCTTCTTCTCCTCCAGGCAGCAGACTCTCTCAAGTCTACTACTGCCCGGTTATGGAACAATAACAACTGTATTCACATGGTTTAAGCTCATATTTGAGAAACACGTGACGGCTGCAAGTGTGTACCTATTTCTGCTTACCCTTTGAAATAACCCGTTGCATTTATTATAATACCTACACTATATTATTAATCATTATGGTATTATTTAGGCCACATATTTTAAAATATTTTTTTTTTACTGAGACATAATCAGGTTATTCTCTTTTTAGAATTAAATGAAGGTTATTTGGAATACTTAGGCTGAGATTTATAGAAGCTATTTCGACTTTGCTTAAATATATAATAGGAACTTGAGTATAGCCCTTATACTCAAGTATGGCTAATACTTTTATTTGCAGAGCCAAGTCCATGTTGACAAAATCGGTGACTTACCATACCCTTTGATATTGAGTAATATAAATTATAATGTTTTAGTTATGTCTAAGCAAACTTAAAATTGCGTCTATAAACCTCAGCCTTGATCTATATTGCACAGTATTACCATGTACAGTTAAATAATAGTATTGCTTTATATGAGCGGAATTACTGGACGAGTAAGTAGCTCGCGCTCTCACTACCTTATCGGTTGGGGTTAACGGTTTTCACATGGAAAAGTACTGCTTTGATTACGCTTGCGGCAAATAAAACAATGTCACATTTATCTATAAATACTGGGTCGTACGATGCAGGGCGGATGCGCGGGCGCGGGCGGGCGGCACCACGTCTGCGCTAAAGCTTGGCACCCGTCTTTAGATGCAGCTAAATTTGACTGACACCAATATTGATAGCCGTTATAAAACGCATATATCGCTCGTATGTCGGAACGCTTGCACACTGACGTCATTTAAAAGCTACAAAAAAGAACGCACTTAAAGCGGATTACAGACGTACTGATACAAAAATAAGCTACTCAAGGAATAAAGTACCAAGAGATTCTTTGTTTACATCGTGATGCAAAATTCAAATCTATAGAAAAATGATAATTGACAATAACATAACACTCATTTTCATTCATTATACATGATACAGAGAGATGTATCATTAAACCTTTCGCAAATCGGTTCATCAGTCTCTTCACTCTCTTGATCTCTCTCCGGGGCTATGCATTATTGCCAAAGCTAAAAATACTTATAATAAACAACAGTTGAATGAAAATGCTAGGGACTAGCTCTTTATGTCATACTAAAAGAGAAGAATCGATATTCCTTTTAGCAGTCAGAGCAAATACACTCGTAGAAATGTTCCAAGAAGGGTGTGGCACCTCTAACAAAGTATTTTAAAGGAGATTATTTATAACTGCCGATTCACCACATGGAACATACGAATACAAAGTCAAAATGAAACGTGATCGAAATGCGTGATTAAGAAAATATATATTTCACTAAATTGTTAAAATTTTCATATGACTACGTTTCAAAATACAGTTTGTTTTTACACTCACTCGCGTTTACAATTATAAAACGGATTTGATTACTTTCTTGGTAACGCAATAATGCTTTAAAAACAATGAAGGTTTTATAATTCAAGGCCAGTTATAGAGAAGATAATGAACCGGCCCTTGTAGCTGTTTGTTGAGTGCAGTTTATCGGGTACGTTTTGTAATAAGTTGTTTTGTTCACAAAATTTATAAAACAGTCACGTTAAATACGTACCTACATACTTTTTGCGACGCAAATATTTACTAAGGGCCCGGAAATATAATCAGCGTAGAGAAGTGTGGTCACCTTGTAATTTTAAATCAATTTATCACTCCAATACCTAAATACAGTAAAAACAACTTCAAAAAGGTTTTTCCCGGAATAATTGATAAGTACTTATTAACTCAAAATATTTTTATTTGACTTAGTGTATAATAAAACCATATTAACGACAGGATTATTCAATCCAAAATTACAAACGGAAGTAAAATATATCCGAAAATAATTATTAAATATTAAAATTAATTTTGTTTACCTGAGATCCTATACAAAATAACAATTTAAAAGCGGTATGCTATTAGAAAATCCAAAAATATGTAAATTGACAATTTGAATAATCTACACCACGTATGCATTATAAGGGCATACACGACATGGCATTTTTTAAAATGTTCAAATAAGAAAAATTCAAATGTGAACATATTCAAATATAGCTCCCTCAATTAAAAAAAATAACACCACTCTAATTGATACAGTTTATACCCTAAATGTTTAATTTTTAGAGTATGTAATAAAATCATACAAATATAATTACGTGTCTCTATAACATTCCATCTCACATGTATATATGGGCTATGGTTAATGTCATATAAAAAAAAAACAACTCGAGAGTAAAGGCAAAATAAGTTATCTCTAAGCGAAAAAATAGCGAAAAAAATTCGCGCATGTAAATGTACAGGACGCGATACATCACAGAGCTCAACTTACCTGCAGTATATTAAGAGCGGCTTGTACCCGCAAATTTAAATTAAACTTAGATAAATCGCAATATAACGTTAAACTGTACTTATTTTTTTGCACAAAAACATTATGCAGTTTTAGCAATTGTTATGATCATTGTAGTTGAATTAAAACATTTTAATTAAATACAGTTTTATATGAGCTTAAACTAAATTTAAATGGTTTGTGCAAGCTGCCTTTAGAGTAAAATAAATAGCAATCCCTGTAAATCCTCTATTGGTGAAAAAGGGAGATGTAGAGGTACCTTTTTTATACACATAAAGTACTTTGTACATACTACGCATCTATATAAGATATATAATATTTCAACACTTATGCAATAATAATATTCATATACCTTTTTTATAATTGGACAACAAAGTCTCAGCACCGCATCTTATGATAAGAATACTGCAATCTAAGGACGGCGGCGACCACCAAAAGACTAGAGTCTTTATCCGTAATCCCAACCTTTTTAATCACAGTACCACTAAAGATAAATCGTGATAGGCCGAAGTGAATCGCTATGACAGATATTACACCCATGTGGTCAAGATTGATTGAGGCAATATCACAATCTAAGACGTCACTGTAACTCGTCTAGCACAATCCGAGGGTCGTGAATATACGTAACCTACGGCATAGGCATAACCTACGGAAGCGAGGAGTCAAAAGACATGGTACTAATTTTTATTAAAGGTTAGTCAAGCGACTCAACTGCAGAAAAATTATGTTCGAAAATTCAAGCGCAAAGTGGATACCATAACCATACTTACGTGTAATGTTTACCCTATATTTTATAAAGGCCAAAATATGTGTATATTTTTCCAAAAAATAAATGAAACATCTGCGCAGCAAACAAAAAATCTACCAAAAATTATTAAAAAACAGTACTCAATATTTAAAATTATTTATAAAATTACGGATCCCAATATTTAATGTGGATAAAGCGGTCATTGTAAGGACGTTCGTCTTGTTGGTGCCTACATACAATGCACACAATAACTTGTAAACACAGTTTTAGCAAATATTTAAGATACATACATTTGAGATGCTGGTGACATAATGTGAACATTACGTAAGGAAACATTACGAGTCGATACGACGAATAATTTATTATTAATAAATTAATAACTTCATTTCAGATTACTCCAAATTAGAAAACACAAATAGTTAATATTATTTTTTTATGTAAATGCCAGAGTGGATGAGCCTCTTCACCCAAAACTGTGTAAATGGCCCTTCCACTTTCTCAGCCAAAATACTCAAAATGCCATCAGTACTGCCTCTCAAACGCTGCAGCATCGAAACAGACCGCCGACGCATGACTGCATGAAAATCATGCAATCCTGCCTCGGCAAATATATCCGAGACTATAGAATCGGGGCAGCCCCAACAGCACTCTGAAGGCATTATAATACTGAACACGCAGGGCGTTGTAGGCCCCCTGCGAGTACCTCACCCACAAGACGAAATTAAATGACGATGTACTTTTTAATATAAGCTTTGGTGTTAAGGCGATTGTCCGAACTGGGTCGTGCCCACAGTACACAAGTGTAAAGATCGTCATAGCGCCTCACTTCGACCTGTCGCGTTTCGGAACAGCTTGTGTATATCCAGTAGCTCATATACCTAGAGACCTTCAGTCGTGGTATATGTAAGCAGACATGACGACGGAGACTTTTAATAGGTTTTAGTGCTTTGAAAGTCACTGTCGTTTTTGGACTACATTGTACTTATCATTAGGTGAACTGTGTTAGTCAGGGTAAAAAATCTGTTTTTAGATTACTTAGGATAATTACAGTGTTTCCTCAATTCTACTTTATTAGCTTTTACAAATTTCAGAAATCATTTTAAAAAATTGATGATGATGTCCTAGCCGGATTCGGCCACGGCGACTGTTTCAACGCCGATTAAGAAAATCAAGGCCCAGTTTTTGGAAACAGTCAATTGCGCAGGAGATATTTAAGTGCATAACTGGACGCGCTGCCAGAAAAGCACTCTCTCGTCCGAGCTCCCTCAGGCCCGATGGAATGGAGAACCAGTACGATCGGGAGGGAGCGGGATGCAGGTTTGGTCGAGTTGTCCATCTCTGAACACCTGATTGAATTGCGGTGTTAAAGAGATACCTTAGTCGCTTTTTACGACACCTCGGCAAGAAGAGGGAGGTGCTATTCCATTCTGCCGGCAGCCACCACGGCACAAAAGAATTAGTGTGCTTTGAATAGACAACAAAGCAAAGCGGATACTGCCACTTTTTTTTTTGTGTTCCAGGGTAAAGTTCTGCATATGACCACCAGAGCCGTGAAGGCAGCGACCCCGGTGTGTCAGACTCCTATTAACTAAAATCCCCCGGGGTGTCCCTGTAATCGCTCCACCCGGGGCCTGAGAAACCAGATTCATCCAGGCACGGATACAACCACCAACGTATTTCTGTTCAACCCTGTAAGCATATAGCGTGGTGATATATTTATATCAGTGCAGATAGATATAAATAATCATCGTAATCTGAGATTTAATCTTGAGAAGTGCGGTAAACCGCACAGCCTCCGACACACATACATTTGATTCTCTTTCAAAGAACTTGATATCATGACAACTATTGTTTAAATAAATTACGTTACGATAAAGAGATAATTATTACAAGAGCAGAACCTGCCGATACACGATATATGCATTTTAAAAATAACCATGTTGATTATATAACAACATCCTGAAATTCCACTATTCGATTTGTAAGTACAGTATGTTAAATATTACGCGATATAATAGAAATAGTTTTTCATAGAGTACGATTTTCTTAATTAGTTCTAATTTTTTTTTCCTTAATAGCAGCAAAGAGCCTAGTTACGAACAAGCAGTGAATTTATACAAATTTTAATTATTTACTGATATTTTATTATATACACCATAAAAATTAGTTAACATAAAAACGTCATCACCAACTTCTGTCACTTCAAAATACTTATTAGCTGTTATTAGGACTATGTGCTCTCTTAATCATATTATCGTCTTCTTGGACAAGAATCTAATAAAAGTAATATAAAAATTGATTTGTGTTCATTATTCTCTGACAATCCAAACATACTAACAATTGGTAATGTCCATAAACTACCAATTGAATGTAAATTGACAATCCTACTTATTATAACTATGATGACAGTTTGTCGTGACAAATTATTTTCATATATAAATAGATTTAGTTATCCTTACATATCATAAGTTATTTTTATATGTAACACTATTGATGAATTAGTAATAGTACATATAATAATAATAAAAAGCTTGAATATAATCGAATACAGTAAACTTTGCATTCATTGCTAAAGAAATATTATAGCATTTATGCTATTAACCATATATAAAAATACAGACATTTCAGACATACAAATGCAATAAACTATAAAATTTGAGTAAATAGTGTAAATCGAGGCCATTTTATAATATTTGACTAAGTTAAAAAATATCTAAAAATAAACGTGTTATATATTTTTTTACTAGCTGATCCGGCAAACGTTGTTTTGCTATATAAGGTTTTGTAATATCTTCTAAGATGTTCATTGAAATTAAGTGATGTCAAAGACAGTTTTGTTCACAATTAATACTCTTAATCAACAACACATTTATTTGGATAAAGATTAATATTATTACGTTGATACAACTCTTAACAAATAATGCATTAATTTCGACCAAATTTGTTTACCATAAAAACGGTTCTAGTAAGTTAATCTTAAAAGATAGGCATATACTGTCGCGGACATTTTTTTAGATCATTTCAAGAGGAATAATCCTTTCATACATATATTTTTCGTATCTTGAACCGTTTTCGCAGCGCACGCAATGGAAACCCTCAAGGATGGATAATTTTCCCCGTTTCTTTCACATTTTCCATCATTTCTTCGCTCCTAATAGTTGTATCGTGATGTTATATAGCCTAAAGCCTTCATCGATAAATGGACTATTCAACAAATAATATTTTTTCAATTCGAACCAGTAGTTCCTGAGATTAGCGCGTTCAAACAATACAACAAACAAACAAACAAACTCTTCAGCTTTATAATATTAGTATAGATAATGATCAAAGGCAATCGCTTGATCTATAACACTCACACAAACACTCATTGTGGAAGAAGAGGTCTATGATGGGTCGTGTGTTCCCAAATAAGGCCTATTCACTAACCTTCTGAAAAAGAGACTTTAAAATAAACTATGAACACTGACAGTGTATTGCATTCCTGGGCTGTACCCATTATGGATGAAAAAACAAATCTGTTAGTACGGATACAGGGTTTTTTTTTTACACTGGTTCAACGAAGTGATTACATCGTACTTTCTGAAAAGTGTAGACCAAGAAAAGCAACGTCTACCAAGGGACGAGAATCTATTGACGTCGCCGTCATCATGCCGACCCTCATATATCACGACTGAAGGTTTCTAGAAATATAAATAACCCGAAGTACCGAAATTGATTCTGAAACACGACAGACTGAAACAGGTCAGTAAACGGTTTTTGCACTTGTGTACTATGGTCATTGCTTAGTTTGGACATTCGCGCTACCACCTCAAAACTCATAAGTTCCACACATAGATGAGCAAAATGTAATCAGATTAACGAAAAATGATTACGACTACATTTTACGTTTTTCATCATTAATATGACTGCGTTTCGCTTATCAATGTTTTAAACACTACAGAATCCTCAAGTGTATACACATTTATGTATCCTTAATGTTTAGAAGGGCTTTAATCATGATTACAGAGTAACAAAATTAAAATTACGACTACATTTTGTAATCGTTAATCATTAATTAGATTACATTTTGTCCATCTCTGGTTCCGCATAAGGGTGGTTCCAAGATGATGTTTAATGCATTTATAGCAAAATAGGGATGATGAAATTAAGAAACAATATTCCAACTATCTAATTGGAAGAAAGACAAATCTGATTACATAATGCTTAAATAAGATAGCAGTGATTTCAAAAATGATAATAAAAGAGCCATTGTAATACTACTTTGTCTTTTTGTGGTATGACGACACATAAACAATAAAGCTCAATCAAGTCCAGTAGACATACACTGAATATAAACATCTTCGTGATTGTCGCGCCGCTACTAAATTATCTCAATTGTTACGGTTGCTCGTTTTACGATACATTGTAACATAACCTAGCAAATATCATGTGAAGATTTAATTTGTATTTATCATGTTAAATTCCGATTAAGGTAAACAGAGATGCAATAATAGCGGCATTCATAGTTACATTGTGACCAAATATTGATAAGATTGGTTATAAAGTTCCAATCATATAGGTACATAATGACACATGAAATTTTACAGTAATTATGACTTGTTGTGCGTGATGTTTCCGGATTTCAAAAGTCTTATTCATAGACACAGTCTAATTTCATTGAAAAAAACTGACCCTATTTTTAATAACACTAAAACTCTTCAAATGTCCCGGTAATTCTGAACACTTCACAAGTTTTGTTATTTACCTATTGTTATATCACAAATAATGTACTACACTAAAAAATAGGCAACGAAAAATAAAGTGAAAAGAAAAGAAATACACTTAATATAATATTGACTATAGGTATTTCAATATGGGCGCTAGTTATGTACAAATAGAAATATTCCACATACTTTGATCATTGAAATAACCTTCGGACAAGTTCTCAATGCGTTGGCTTTACATAACCATTGGTATTAGACCTTATGACTTGTATATTACGTTTACCTTTCTTTTATACGACATAAGTTCAAGTAATATTAAAAAATCTATTACTATGTTTTTTTTTTATTTTGGTTCAACTGCCAATATTTTTACAAAATCCTACTATGTAAAAGTTATATCGATTAGGCAAAACTCAACCATTAATTAACTTTAGACATTAATCAAAATTACTCAGAAATATAAATTTATTTCTGAATGATGGCACAATTGTGATTTAATTCTAATTTTCTTATGGGTAGACTGTATATTTATGACTCGGTGCTTTAACTTTAAAGACAGACAAAAATGTAAGGTGAATTAATTATCCGATGGGCATATAAAAAATATACTAATCAAGTAGCTGAAAGCGTCCATTGTAGATACTATGATCCTTTTAAAAACAAGGCTGCGTTGTAAGGTAACTACGTCCAATATAGATGCATCTCAAAAATCATTAGTCACGCTCTCGCTTTATTCAGTTCTTTGATCTTCATTAGACACAATTATATATATAATTGTATATCTATTTGCAGGCATACCTAACAGATGATCAGGCGATATATTTGGCAAGCCGTGATAATTACGGGTGCCAAGGTAGACACTTCCTAATATCTCAACTAATAAACATATTAATAAACAAGTAGATGCTTATTTTTGACTATTTTTTACTTAATCATACAAACAATACCATAGACGGGCAAAATGTAATCAGATTAATGAAAAACGATTACGATTACGTTTTGCGTTTTTCATCATTAATATTACTGCATTTTGCTCATCTATGTTTTAAGCACTACGGAATCCTCAATTGCATACACATTTATGACTCCTTAATGTTTTGAAAGGATTTAATCATGATTACAGAGTAATAAAATTCAAATTACGACTACATTTTGTAATCGTTAATCAATAATTTGATTACATTTAGCCCATCTTAGAACAATACTTCCAAAATACTACAGTTCGGCATATTTAACTAATGTATAATGTAATTTCTTACAAATAGTTCTTAGAATATTCGCAATAATTTGATTTAACAATGTTCCTGATGCAATCGTTGCTGCAAAATGCACATTGTGTAGTAGTAGCGGTGACGAAAAATGGACAATTTACTTTATAAGGTACCTATTTGTATGTAGTGATATTTCAATACGAAATGAAGAAATAGAATTCTAAATCACAAAATCAGATATTATATCGAGGGGTGAAAGGCTATTTAATTTAAGCGACATGTTTTGATATTCTAGTAATATATATTCGGTATCAGCGTTTTTATACCGAGTCCAAAAATATATTAGGTCCTTACATATGAAATTGGCGTTTTGTATGGGAGGAATTAAAAGTCGAATATTTTTTAATATAATATATTTAATTAATCAAAGTATGAACCATTATTTTCTATGCACTTATTCCATCTCATAGGTAGTTCATTGATCCCTTTACTAAAAAAACCAGTCGGACGGGAATCAATAAAATCTTTGAAGGCGATTTGGTCTGCCCCATCGGAGTTGAATTTTTTCCCTTGCAAGAAGTTATCCAAATTTCGAAAAAAATGGTAATCTGTTGGAGCAAGGTCCGGGGAGTACGGAGGATGTCTTAGATTTTCCAATTGAAGCTCTTCTAATTTAGTAGCCGTCTGTTGCGCAGTGTGTGGTCTAGCGTTGTCGTGAAACAGCAGTGGCGTTGAGCGATTGACCAGCCTAGGTTGTTTAGCCACTAGCTTTTCCATCATGGTTTGCAATTGCTGACAATAGACATCAGCCGTAATAGTCTGGCCAGATTTGAGAAAACTGTAATGAACAATACCGGCACTAGTCCACCAAACGCTTACAAGTAACTTTTTTGGGGTTAATTTTCGCTTGGGTCAGGATTTGGCTGGCTGGCCAGGATCCAACCATTGCGCTGAGCGCTTCCGATTATCGTAAAGAACCCATTTTTCATCACAGGTAATGATTCGGTTTAAAATACCTTCATTATTGTGCCGGTTTAGTAATGTAACGCAGCAGTCGACGCGCGTTTGCCGGTTTGCTTCAGTCAATTCGTGAGGTACCCACCTTTGAAGCTTTTTAATTTTCCCAATTTGCTTCAAGTGAATTAAAACAGTTTTATTACTAACATCGCAGCCTGCAGCTAACTCGGACGTGGTTTGCGATGGATCCGCTTCCACAATAGCCTTCAACTCTTCATTATCAACTTGAGTCTCAGGCCGTCCACGGGGCTTGTTCTGCAGGTCGAAATTTCCAGAACGAAAACGTTGGAACCAAAAACGAACTGTGTTTTCTTTTGCAACACGACCGCCCTACACATCATTCACCCTTCGAGTTGTTTCCGCAGCACTAGTGCCACGGCGGAACTCGTACTCGTAAATAATGCGATATTTTAAGTTTTCCATTTTGTAAAATGAGTGACGCAAACAGAAAAAAACAGAAGAAAAAAACAAATGAATGACGATCATCGAAGCACAAATACATGAGTCTATAGCTGAACAAATTTGAATTTGGAATTCCTTACCAAAGAGGAGAAATTTGTGATTAAAGTGGCCAGTACGAAAAACGCCAATTTCATATGTAAGGACCTAATATATATCACCAAACCAGAGATGGGCAAAATGTAATCTGATTAATGTTGAACGATTACAAAATATAGTCGTAATTTTAATTTTCTTGCTCTGTAATCATGATTAAATCCATTAAAAACATTAAGAAATCATAAATGTGTATACAATCTGGGATTTGGGAATGGGAAAACATAAATGAGCAAAATGCAATCATATTAATGGTAAAAAAGTAAAATGTAATCGTTAATCATTTTTATTAATCTGATTACATTTTGCCCATCTATGCACCAAACATATATACACCGAAGTCGGGGCAATTGTATACGTTTTAAAGACATCCTTATTACTTACAAACTTTATAGAAAATTCTGTGTAACTTAGTACTCCATCAAAACTGTGACTAAAATCATCGAATATTGTACAAAATAATTGTTGTTTTACAAAAAAAAAAGTTAAGATTTATAGTAACGAGGCGGGGCGGGCTATTAATTCGAATTACGCTCGTGACGACATTCACACGCAAATGCAAAAACACTTATTTGGATAGGATCCAATAACAACTTTACATTGTCTTTATATTTTTAAATCAACACAAAGGGACATATATCCCTTATATCACTTCAGTCTTATTTAAAAAAGTAATTCTTGTGGTCCAAGGTAAGCGTTTTAGTAAATAGAGTACAATAAATTTTAATAAGTTTTAAGATTAATAGATTAAATATATTTTTCATATTAATAAAGCCGTTGTACCATATCAATAATTGAACGAAATCACAAACGTCAACACTATACAAGAAAATAAAATAATTATTAAAATAACAGCCAAGGGAGACAGGAATGTGCAATAGCTTGGCATGACCAGAAGCAATAAACAAAATGGTTCGTGAAAATCATGAATGACTTACTTGGAGCAGTGCTTTTACGATTTCTAAGCCACGAGACGTAGACTCAAGTGATAAGCAAAATGTACTCTTTTTAATGATTACTACATTCTAATTTCATTTTAATTTTGTTTCTCTGTAATCATGATTAAATCCCTTCAAAACGTTAAGGAGCCATAAATGTGTATACAATTGAGGATTCCGTAGTATTTGAAACATAGATGAGCTAAATGCAGTCATATTAATGATGAAAAACGCAATATGTAATTGTAATCGTTTGTCGTTAAGCTGATTACATTTTGCTCATTTATGACAGATTGCAATTCCACTAGACATGGAACAAATTATAACAGTGGTGTGCCTGCTATTAGCTTTATCTCTTTCGCACGCATAGTTCTGTCATTGTGCTATATCGGTCTTAGTCTGTGTGAATTTCATTTATTACTGCTAAATGACCAGTTGTTTCTAACAATAAATATTCCTATGGCCTACAGTATTGATATTCCGCATCCGAGATTGGATATTTGCACACGTCAAAAAATATTTTATAAAACCCACCATACATGAGTTAATCTTAGTGTAATGCAACGTTTAAAAAGTTGGATGCATATTTAACAAATCTACAGTATATTATAGAGAAATTATACATAGTAATTTTTAGATTGAAGAGTATTAGCAAGTATTTAATAACAAATGTGAAAAGTACAGAAAAAATTGTGTACAGCGGTGTAAGAAAAGAGGGTTATTACTACTATGAGTAAATTATATAAAGTTACTCGAAAAACCAGGATTCTTTAAGAAAATGAACAAATACACCTATATTACGCAAATGCATTTCATACAATGCATTTCATTTTGTGTGTAAGGTGAAGTTTGAGTCAGTATACTGTGAGAACCTACCTCTCAACTGCTAACGCGACACAAATTGCATGCCGGCAGGACACCCAAGACGACCACCTGCCATTTGAGAATAACCCGTTTAATACTTTAAAAATAAAATTCTAGCCGCTTTAATATATTTTACAAAAACAATGTATGAAATATAATAATCATATTAATATGGTTTATAGCCACTACTTTGAATTTACGGAAATATTACAAATTACATTATTTAATTAATATCAAAGTATACGCAACTTACCGTTTTTTTTAACTTTAACCGGGCTCTGTAAAGTTCATCAAGTTCTTATATTAAGCTTTTTATAAAGAACTTATTTCCTCAACAAAGTCTAAGTGAAATCAAAGTAGTGTCTATAAACCTCAGCTTAAGTCATTAGCAAATTACACTACAGCAGAATTAACTATGTATATGCATGACTCTATCATTTAAATACAAATTCAATATAATAATGATGACTAAGTGCCCTGAGAACGACTATCAGCTGCGCTACTGGTTAAGTTGGTCACGACATACAAGCGCTATGTCGATACAGGTACTAATGCAATTGCTTACCCTGAAAGTGATATAGTGTGATGATATATTATATTATTATAATAATGATTTGTAGCAATGAACGCTACCTAAGTGCTATATTGTCGATTATAATACTATAAAATGTAGCAATACAAGATAAAATATGTCTAAAATGAATTAGGTCAATAAAATGAAATATAGAGATATAAACCATAACATTTTGTCGAAAGTTAAATCATGATTTAAAAAAGTATAAAACATTTTAACATTATCTGCAAGGTTATGTAAGTTTCCCGTTAAAAAGTAGAAAACGGATAGAACGAGACCGATGGAGGCTGCTATGTAGTTTCCTAAAAAAATTGGAATCACGACCCTCGGTAGTAAGAGAATAACAAGCAAGAGAAAGAAAGAATATATGCTTAAACTTTATTTCATATTGAAAATTTAAGGAACGTTTTTACAAGTGGATGATAATCCTATTATTACTGAGTGTACATGTACCTAATGTTTGTTGTACTATAAATAACAAATACAAATAACACAAATAAAACGATTTCTGAAACACATCAGTGAGTCATCCAATCCAAATCGAACGTTTTGATAAGAAACACACTGAAGAACTCTCAGCATTCCAAAAGCGAATAAACCAATAGCTCTGCAAACACTAAATGTAATTGATTTATTGATAGCCATCATAAATAGCAACAATCCAGCCATCATTTTCATGTTAAGATGGTTACGATTATTTCATTAACTTCACCGTTAGCCCGTATCGGATACACAGTTGGCGATAGGTTAGTTTCGTTACTAAAAATCTTTTCAATACTTGCTTATCATGTCTCTCTGCTTTTGCAAAAATAATTAAATAATGCGGCAATTTGCAAGTAACTCTGTACAGACATCTAAAGAATTTTAGTCCATAAAATAGCGCCATTAATTTGTTTTCAATTCAAAATAAAAAATTTAGTAAGTAAGCACTAAAATCGTAAAAACGACTCATGTAGAATATTTTATTGTGACTAGACTTAAAAACAAACATTGCAATTTTTACAACCAGACGAAATAAAACAAAAGTAATCAAGATACCAGAAAGCTGGCTAGACAAAAACACCCCTATAAGTCAATGAACTTAGAGACGCTATAAAACTGAAAATGTACACTGAAGTCTGTCTGGTGACTATAGATCATGTTGATTTATATAAATTTCAATTATAATTTTCGTTACTGTTTATAATACAAATTATAATTACCAATGAGTTGACTACAGATGGATTCATATTTTAGTGCTTGCTATTCATAAAAATCGCTGAGAATAAGGTTAAATAATAACAAAATGAGATTGTTTATTACTTATAACAAATATATATTTAGTTACCGTTTTACTCAGCTCCAAAAACATCTAACTTATAACAGTTTCAACCCTTTCGCTACGGCAGGTCTCGCTGCAAAGTGTTTCGCAGGAAACGGAGCTCCATACTGAAAGTGCGTATGCATGTATGTTGATGAATATCAACCTAGTGCAGTCTTCAGCATACGGGGTTAAAGTTATGGCTCAAAACGATTTTCATTAGTTTTCAGAAGAAAAATAAAACGGGTAAATCAAATAATAAAATATAGTCACCCATCGTGTATAAGCGGTGTTTTTTAGCTGGTGACTATAGGCACCGATAGTAACGAAAGGGTCTGCTGTCCGGATAAGAGGGAGGCGGTGTGCAGTGTCCGGCGCGCCGCCTGTGAGATAGGTGTTGGAAGGGTGGGCTCTTTACCCCTACCCCTCCCAGAGAAGCAGCCTCGACAAGGCATTTCGCTCTCCGGGCGTCTGGATGAATTTGGTTTCCCAGGCTCGGGTGGAGAGATTAGAGGGACGCCACGGGGGTTTTTAGTCAGTAGGAGTCTGACACACCGGGGTCGCTACCCTCACAGCGGCCCTAAAGGTCCTATGTAGGATTTTCCCCCGAGACACCAAAAAAAAGGGTTAAGAAAAAAAGAAATATGTGAAAGGGATTTGTAAATACAATATCTAATCCATAGAATATAATAATAATATTGTATTTCACTTTAGGGATCATATAATTTTGAATAAATCATGTTATTTCTTTGAAAAATATTTCCATTTATGTATTCATGGGAAAGAAAATTATAGCTAAGTGTTAAGTAGGGGGAGCTATTAACGTTTTTTTTTTCATATTTTGTTACATTGTTTTAATTAAGAAATATAAAATTATCTATAAATCTATATCGGATATGGCTGCAAATAAATTATATCGCATTTAATTAATGTTGTATTATTTCGAATATTAAATATTATAGTTTCTGTTATATTAGGGATATCCTATAACTCTCTTAGTTTAACCTACAGACGCAAGCAATATAGGTATTTTGTTTAGTTAAACATTCGGTAAACATTCTACAGATAATCACACGAAGGGTTCGCGAGTAAACCCTTTGGACATAAGCATTAAGCAATTACCGCCTCACGTTTTTCACGTTCGCATAAGTTCATTGGTATGCATTATTTTAATAAAATATATCTAATATTTTATTAAAATATGTTGAATAACACAATTGAAGTGAATTTGATAATTTAAGATCTATTTACCAAAATCATTTAAATATAAATGAAAGCCAACTGCATCAAAGGAACACAATTATAGTGCAGTGTTTAATAAAATGGAAAGCTTCCATGATACTATGTACTTTATGTACCCACATAATATACGACATCAAAACAAAACGTACTACCTACACAACGTAAAAATGTATAAACATCTAATTCACTCATTTGATATAGTTTTATATGGCACAAGTTTTAGAATTATTTTTGAAGGCTATATATTCTTTCCAAAATATTATTTATAATGGACATTATCCTTAATAACGAGGTCAAGGTCATTCAGCCCAACATTTGTTATGTAAATAAACTGATAATGAATTCATTCCCTTTATCATATGTTTTCATATAGGTAAATATCTCAAATGTAATGTTAAATATAATTTTATTGATAAAAATTAATAATTAATTTTAAGGGATGCGCATTCTAATAATATTTACAGTGACAAACCTCTTTTACGCCGTGCCGGTATGTTGAAAATTCCACTATACACCAAGTTCATATCACAACACAACACTCTGTAGAATGATTTCTTTACGATCTTCAATTAACACGACACGTGTGAAAGTGAGAGTGTATCGTTGTATTTATGATCTGTTTCTCGTGTTTACATCTGTGGTGGCACGGCATGTGCAGACGACTGGCGGTAAGGACGCAGGAAGGTCGCTCACCACAGTTGCGCATGCGTTGTGATGACCATAGTACCGCTAAACTGCCAATCTTCCGACCTTTGCCAACTTTTGTTTAAGAATGACTTCCCAATTTAATATTTGTAATACCTTTACATTGTATGATATGCGTTTATCAGTAGGAAACAATCCACCTCATCTCCAGTTATTCTTAACTTTAAGAGTATCAACTTCTTTTAAATTCCTCTAATAACGTAAGAATACTATAAGGAGGCGAATATAACATTTAATTTAATAATAATAATAACGTAACTAATTTAACAAACACGAAAGACACTTTTTATTAAATCGATTTTTTATAAATTTGTGGTTATTTATAATTTTGTTTTTACTAATATTATACCTTTTCTTTCCTATGCTGATTTTGAAATAATTTTACTTTTTATTATTATACAGAGTGGCAAACGAGCTGACAGTTCATCTGACGATAAGTGGTTACTTTTGTCTATAACGGAGTGCCACAGCATCATTTCATTGCATAGTTTTCTAAGTTCCCGTAAAAAAGCTTATCCATGTTAACATTACTAGTATGACTGCTCGCTTCATATAAAATTATGTACATAATTTTATTTTCCTAATATTCAAAACCTAAGAGTATATATTTTTGTATACGATATGAAAAGGATAGTGAACATTTGGATTTGTGCTACACCTAATCCAATAATATTCAAATATCTTTTAAAAATGGATGCCAAATAAATAATCCTAATTTGCTCACGTTTACACAAAATGCATTTCATCGTAACGCTCCCTGTTGGGTGGTGCAAATCTATGCGAACATTAATAAGTATTTAATTGATAGTATACTTAAGCGATTTCTTGGATATTTGGTTTAATATTGAAATTTTGATGATTGAAAGTTTGTTTTTTTTTGCAGAAACTGTTTATTTGTAAAGTACCAACGTTGACATTAACTATGAAATGATCCGATATTTTCTGAGCGTAGCAACTAACGACATCTGTGCCAAATATATCAAACTAAATTACATTCTAGACCAAATATTTCAACTTCTACCTATCCTTTGTGCCAGTCTAACTTATAAATCATGAAAGCAGGAACAAAAAATAAATTTGAATGAGCATTACCCCACAGTAAAATACCATAAAACATAACGCTGCGAAAATAAATAAAATAAACGAATCGAGCTGTCTCAATATCTGTGAGTTGCCTAATTTTAGTGACTGCATAAGCAGCCGAGTTAAATCTCAGGGGCAAGACGTGTAATATGTGCGCCCCACTGTAATTTTGAGACCAAAGTCTCTCCCAGAAACACTGTGGACTCTACTATATCAACGTTTTCTCTATTAAGCATTATGTTTGTACTGAACTGTATCACATCTGTCAACAACCTTACAGTCAACCTTTTAATTAATTAAAAGCTATTTCAGGAATACTTCTCTTTCCTTATAGCCTGACGTTTCCACTAGAGATGCCACGAATATTCGGCAACTATTCGGTATTCGGCCTATTCGGCCACTTTTCTGGCTATTCGGTATTCGGCCGTATAATACGTACTATTCGGCTGAATACCGAATACCAAATCATGTAAAAAGGACACGTTATATTACTCAAAATTATGTATTTATATCCTAACTAGCTTTTGCCCGCGGCTTCGCTCGCGTTAAGAAGTATTATTATTAATTAGGTATAGTTTTTGCGGCTTTACTTTTTAAAACTTCTTTGTATGCAATATTCTTAACTAATCTGTCATTAGGCGCTAAAACTATCAAGCTATTGGGTGAACTTTTAACTTACTCGTGAGCAAGCAACATAAAACTCTTCCTGAGAGAAGCAATGTTCTTTCAAGTCAACACCCACAAATTTGAGATTTTGCTCATGAAACTTGTTTATTGTCATGGCAAAGTAGACTTTACCTACCTACATGCCAAATTTCAGCCCGATCCGTCCAGTGGTTTGGGCTGTGTGTGTGTTTGTGCGTGTCCAGTGGAAGTGAAAATGTAAGAAGATTTATACAAAATTTTCATCCTCCATTTTATCCCCTTGGGGGTCGAATTTATCAAAATCCTTTCTTAACGGATGCCTACGTCATAGTAGCTTTATGCCTGCAAAGTCTCAGTCCGATCGGTTTAAAATTGACAAAGTTTCATACAAACTTTCATCCCCCATTTTATGCCCTTGAGGGTAGAATTTATCCCCTTAGGGGTAGAATTGATTATAATCCTTTTTTAGCGGATGCCTACGTCATAACATCTACCTGCATGCCAAATTTCAGCCCTATCCGCCCAGTGGTTTGGGCTGTGCGTTGATAGATCACTATGTCAGTCAGTCAGTCACCTTTGAGTTATATATATTTAGATTACAACACTTTAGCAATTAAAATTGATCTGTGGTAAGTTGTGATGGATAAAAACAAGCTTTTCAGCATTTTTTTGGTAGCAAACGATTACGCTTTTCATCGTAAATGTTACCAGCCTCAGAAAAAAAACCTCTCACTAAACACGCTACTTCCAGGAATATTCGGCGGCCGAATATTCGGCGCTTCGGCCGACAGCGTTGCCGAATATTCGGTATTCGGTATTCGGCCAATTCACTATTCGTGGCATCACTAGTTTCCACTGGTGTATGACCAATGTAATTTAAATTTTATAGGAGCTAAATAAAAATGTATATACTATAATTAAACAAACAAATACTTAAAACTGGAAAAACCTTATAAGAAAAAAAAGTTATAAACAATACAAATGAACCAGTTTTCTAAAGAAGTAGTATTTTGTAATATATTTCAAACACTTCTTTAAATCGAATGTTGTTGTTACTATAAAAAATTTGAGTAATATTTTGTATTTAAATGATAAAAATAATAAATATGGAACCATAAATATGTACGGGGTATTAATCAACGATTAGGCGTTATCGCACAGTTACAAATTCAAAAATTTTGCAATTTAGTTAATTTCAAAGCGTAGGCAATAATTACTAACAAATGATTTGTAGAAAAATGTCCCTTATGGGTTTTAACATTTTTTATGTCTCCAACCTAAATGTAAAAAAGTTAGGTAAAGAAGATTTTCAAGAAATTAAATACTGTCTTAATATGAAATGTATTTGATAGACTTTCCTTACAATGTTACCTAAAATGCAGATTAAATTACCATAAGATTCCTAATTTAATTAAAAAAATATCTTTTAAGGATTCTGGTATTCATAAGGAAAAATCCCTTATAGAACAATTTTGTTCGCCTACTGTCTCTTAACAACCTTTTTCTCAGAAACACGTGGAACTTTCAAGTTGAAATACTCAATCCCTTGTAAGTCTGTTTGTATCAGGGATGTTACGGAGCTTCGACTCCGATTCCGATAAGTCGGAACTTCCGATCGTTATTACAACTTCGGTTCCGACTTCGGTTCCGAAACTTTTTAATCGGAGGTATTCATCGGAGGTCACCACCACTGTTGCAGTCAATTCATTTGATTTTACTTTATGTGTTGTTGAAACATAATATCAATTAATCAAACAATCAGTGCTACTTAATTTGTAGAAGGCCTTTTTTTAAAATTTAGATTAAAAAAATATGATTAAATTATTAAATTTAAAACTAAATGTACATTTAAATTTATTACTAAAAGGTTTTTTTATTTTACATTTACATTAAATTAAGTAAAATAGAAATTAACACAAAAACAACCCTGCAGCAAATTTGATTTAATTTGTTCACTGGACAATGTTCACTGGAGGATAACGGTTTCTGATATATCCAACACTTTGTGAACAACAGCTTGTATTTGCCCAAATTAGGTTGTGTTGTGTTGTGTTGTGTTGTGTTGTGTTGTGTTGTGTTGTGTTGGGTTGTGTTGACCCAACTTGATATACGCCGGCGATGCGTTTGAGGGAGCGTACCGCGCAACTTATCCAGGCGAGAGCGCTGTGTGACCCCGGGGGTTTTAGTCGGTGCAAGTCCGACAACCAAAAAGCTCCCTGAGGTCCATCAACAATATCCCCCGGGCTATCAAAAAAAAAACCTGATATACGCTTGGAAACAGTCTCGATTCTCAACATCTGTCTACACACGAGGGAGATGTAGAGGGAAATGGATTATGCTGTTGTCAATTCAAAAGTTCTGGCTTATACTTTCGAAGACATGTATCAATCCTGCACCATATTAAAATGGGATCAAATTTAAGATATAATAAATAACATATCTTCACGCTATCACGCTATGTGAGCAGACATACAATAGTGGTTTTATCCACTTTGCGCTTAAATGTCGTGGACTACGCGACCAGTAGCTCAGGTAATCGCTTTCTCACAGTACTATGAAAATGTTAATAAGAAACAGCAATTTTTATTGTCTGTGTATTTATAAATTTATCACTTTCTAATTAAAAAGGATCACTGAATAATGTTTTTATTTGTCCCTTAATAAAACTATTTTATTCTGCCGTCACTTGTGACTGACATTGCCTCCGACTCCGAATCCGACTCCGATAAATCAAATTTAAAAACTCCGACTCCGACTTCGGTTCCGATAAAACTGCCTCCGTTACATCCCTAGTTTGTATGGAACAAGTTTGTACAAAACCTTCTCAACGTAAATCTATTTCTTACTTGGCAATTCTTTATTTAATTCGTTCTTCTGTAAAAAAATATAATTTCGTGTAGTAAAGGGTACTTTAAAATTGCTAAATGCAAAGTATTAAGGACAAGGTTCCGAAACATCCCTTTTCCTTATCGAAACAATCTTATAATGCTGTGAGGTCTCCGTTTACCACAAACGATTAGTTTATTAGGTGTATTAGTGATTTTGATGTTAGAGCTACCCTTTATTATAACACTACTTTTATAAGGCCATTATACCATACTGAATATTATAAAATATATAATGATTCTGCCGGTATGGAAAGTAAGGCATTTCTAGTTTCAATAACTAAAGAGATCTTATCGTGTGTGGTCTGAATCATCATTCGAAGATTGTGGTAAATGGAAATTATATATGTATAGTTATTCATTCGAAATTCAATTGCTGTTTATAAATAATAGATCATTAAGCTTAAAAACGAACTGATATCATAATTTGTGACTTGCTACGACAAAATTTAAATGAAGTTATAACACTTTCCATTGTAGCTGGGCAATAAAGTATGGTAAATTTCATGAAAGAAGGCTTATGCGGCGATACCAGGTAGGTATTTGGTATATAATATAACTAGGTATAGCTAAACATTTATTATTAGATCATCTATATACAAATTATTTCACTATGCATAAAAAAATATATACGAATTCAGTTTTAGTTGAAAGGATTGCAAAAATAGAGTTGGCAATCTATCCTTTCTGCCTACTCCACTACGGAATCAGCTTGATGATAGATATATTTTTTATTTAACCTAACTCGGCATAGTGGCCACTCTGCGTCTGATGGTAAGCAACGACCTGATGGTAGTCCAAAAAACGATTACGGCTATCAACAGCAAAATGAGCATCGACATTCGCAGTGATCTAGCCGGCAAGCAAAAATATTTCTTCACGCTTCGATTAAAGAAAAAATAAGATAGATTTCTTAGCTATTATTAGTGACCACAGTGTATCTTCAATCGAAACTACTGAGAAACAGGATACTATTCATCATGCCGGCTTACTCTAAAATCTCTTTACTTCACTTATTTTACCCTTAAAATTATATTATGTATTGGAACCCTATCAATTCCAATTTATTTGTATTTCCTGCACAATAAGCAACAAAGAAGTATTTTACGTCTGTAGGAAAAAGTACAGTTCCGAAACAAGTTTAACCACCTTTAAAAAAGCGGAATATTTCACGCCTTTTGCGTTTATTACCTATAGACTAGTTCATACTTTCAAAAACTACAATAATCGTTGGGAAAGCCTTCACGACGTCGTTTTACTTTTACACTTAATACCACATCTGTGTTGTTGAACCAACTTATAGTCACATAGGTTTCAATAAATAAAAATACAAATAAGGAATGCTACTTGAAATATGTAGGTATGTATCAAATAATATATATTACTAACAGACCCGGCTTGCTTCACCAAGTGTGATTTACAATTAAAACTAGCGCATTTTCAAATAATCTTTTAACTTCTACTTCACCACCATAGGAGTGGAATCCGAGCATAGTGGATGCCTGCGCCATGGAAAGAAATCATTAAATTTTTTATGTTTTTAATTTCAGTAGTTTAGGGTCCACAAAGGTATCAGAACAAGAATAGATAATTCTGTCATTACCGGTCGGAACAGAATGTTAGCTTGGGTGAAAGCTATGAAACGCCTGCCAAATTTGCAAAGGTTATCGCAGATATATAAGATTACTCCCTGTCAGCAGTGATGTCGGCAATGCTGGCAGGGTATGACAACTGGAGGGCCGTGGTCTCCTTCTGTGAAGGTGTCATGTCCCAGAAGGAGGCCGCAGAGCGAGAACGGCAGAAGGCCGCTCGAAGGAGACACCAGGGTGCCGGCAACCGCCCTGGCACATCAGTCCCAGCTGACCGGTCGATCCACGACCAGTTGGCTCATGTCTTTGGGGTCGTGGCTGCTCAGGGTGGGGGCCCTGAGCAACTGGTTTAGCGGCCCTCGAGAAGTTGGCAAGGCATTGTGGTGTGCTCTGCCTAAATACAACGAGCAGTATCGGGGAGGGTATCATCTTCCCCCGAGTTTGTGCTCATCGGGCGCGGCGCGACGGGGCTGTGGCGAATTGATTACAGGACCCACAGTCCCCGCCAATGCGCAGAAGTCACCTTGGGGTTTTTAGTCGGTATAAGTCCGACACACCTCGGTCGCGCAACCCCCCTGTGCGGCTGAGACGGTCCTATGAGGATTTTCCCCAAGTAAAAAAAAAAGAAGATATATAAGATTAATTAAACAATATATCTTTTTATATGCTAATTCATTATCTATATATAATTATTTATACATTACTTACTCTAAATAATGTATTAGTTTTGTGTATCAATAATTTATTCTTTTAATAAAAAAAAATATATATATGGATATGTAAATTTTTAAAACGAATTTTGTATTTAAGTTTTTTTGTCGACATCTCCGCTATTTTTGCTATAGGCTGTACAAACACTTTTAAGGATAAAAATACAGTAAATTTGATTTTCTTAAGCCAAATTTTTCCTAAAATTAATACAAAACGAAATAAATCGATTATTATAATTATATAATAGATAATACGCAGTACATTTCTCCTTTAACTTAGAAAATATTGATCATATAATATAAATGGTGAGAAGTTTAGAGTACTAAATTTACAAAAATATTTAAAATAGAAGAGATTTCTATAAAAAAAATTAAATTAACTTTTAAATTCAATTTAAAATTAAGCGTTATCTTTGGAAGATAATAATGGTCACATTTTATGGCATGCTTCGACAAATACATACAATACATTGATATGTAAGTGTGGAATTAAAATTATTACCGCATGCTTACACAAACACAAATCTGTACTACAATTTTTTTATCCTGACACGGCACAGTGGCCACACCACGCCTGATGGTAAGCATGGTACAGTCCAAAAACGACAACGATTACCAACAGAATAAAAAAACCATCGATAGCCGCTGCGATCATACCGGCCCACACAAATATCTCTTCACACCACGCTTAAAGGACCCAATATCAAAGGACGGAGGAAACACGCTCGCCGGAAGACCATTCCACAGCCCAACAACTCGGCAATAGTCAGAGTTAGAGAACCTCTTAGTCCTAGCCAGGATATGAGTCACTGAAAAGCTGTGACACCGTAGACCAGCGCGCGTGGTTTTGCTATGGAAGAGAGAGGAAGGAACAAGGTTAAATAGCTCTTCAGAACACTCGCCATGTTACAGATGGTAGAAAACGTTCAATGACGCAACATCTCTACGCAACTGGAGCGGTTCAAGATGCTCAGAAACGTCTGGATCGTTTACTATGCGGCCAGCCCCACGCTACAACCTATCCAGGGCGTCGAGCAAGTACTGGGCAGAACCGTCCCAGAGATGCGAACAGTATTCTATACAAGGCCTGACCTGGGTATCAATTAGGACAAATCTTTATATATAATATAATATCAAGATTATAAACTATGCATGCGATAGTCGGGCGCGTTGTTATGTACAGCATAGCTGTAAACCATATAGCAGACGGTAGGTTCAAGTTACCGTGACGCGCTGTATCTCATATAACATGGGTACTAGGTAGCACAATACAGTACATACCTACCTAACACAATAAACTCGTCGTTAGCTAACTGGCGACTTCTTCACAATAATATTTCCGGCCTCACCTAAGTCACTATCATATAAGGCCGCCAGGACTAAAATGGCCCAAGTAATGTCGAAATAATAATGACCCCAATTAATAAGCTATTCACATATAGTTAGAAACCATGAAAATTGCAATGCTATATAATTAAAAAATATATATTATTTCGGTAGAAAAACGAATACTTTAAGATATTTTTAAAACCAATTTACTAACTTTATAAGCACAATATTTACACTTAGGCTACTGTGGCTTGACGGAGTCTTAAAAAGCGAAAAGTAGAACTAGTTTGTCTATTTCCTATTAGACGTGGATTAATATTATAATCCACCCATGTGCATAGCAAGTACTTAAGCAATATACATACAAAATTACATATTTTGGGGAAATTAGATTGTAATCAAAACAATAAAAAAATAGGAACATAGTTTTTGCATCTTATTTATTTATGTAAATTTGCAGATATATAATTAATACAAATTATGGTCATGTAAAAGGGGATCTATGATAAAATAATATTACTATCAGCTGGTACAGGAGACTGTCACATACCTCCTCGGAATAAATTCCAAAATTCATTTAATTTAGATGCCTCATCACATAAAAAAGCAGTCTGGGAGGTGTAGCGTTACAATTAAGTCTTATTACTAACGTTTACATTATGAGATTTTCAGTGTGATAGTGACAGGACACAAACTTAAAACTATGTGAACATACTACATCTTCAATGGCTACAGTATGCATGTATAATATACATAGTGTAACTTTATTACAGCAGGTACCTCTTTCTAGGTTATTTAGTGCAGAGCTATATCAACTAACGGTTCCTAGGAGGTTAATGTGATAATACCTATATTGTCTACATGTCATACATCACAATTTTTCCTAAAACTATCTGTACAGTTTGGGTAATTTAGGACGTACATTATAATGCCAATCACTATACATTTTGTCCAATTTATCACTTGACGGTGCCAAAATTTTGAGCAGCGCTTGTATTATATACTTCGCTAGCATTATAGTATAGAGGACCCATGTATTCAGCATAATCTTATGATTGACAAACACACAATTTAATAAACCTGCTTTCAAATAAAATTATAAATTGTTACAAATTAAATTATTCACAAACAAATTCATAAATAAACATTTATTAAAATGTAAAAGATTGAAATACTTTTATACTGACACTACTGATTTCCTGAATGCTAGACCATACATATCAGAGAGCAATACATTATTCTTCAGACTCATTTTGTTCTGACTTGGTTGGCTTCAACCATGGGTGTTGAAGGCACTCATAAGCAGTGGCACGTCTATTTGGATCAAAATCCAACATGGGCTTCAGGAAATCTGCAAACTCTTCTGCATCAATTTGACTCCACTCATACTTTTCTGTCAGGACAGAAACTAAGCCCCATGGTTTCAATCCAGATATATTCCTCAGCTCACCCTTCTTGTTAAAGAACACTTTTGAATATTTTCCAGATGCTGCAATCCTTTTAGGTATGTCTCCAAGCAGTTCAATTATGTGAGCCAGGTGGTCTTCATCTCTGCTGTAACCGTCTCCTGAGTGAGGTTCAAATAAATAATCTCCAGTGGCCAGCTCAAACGCCATGCATGCCGTGCTCCATATGTCTGCAGATGTCCCATATCCGGCACTCAACAACACTTCAAGTGACCTATACTGCCTTGT
Organism: Automeris io; assembly: GCA_036320925.1. NCBI lineage: Eukaryota > Metazoa > Arthropoda > Insecta > Lepidoptera > Saturniidae > Automeris > Automeris io. The sequence goes on from JAUDJH010000011.1 coordinate 10,656,697, forward strand.
TTGAATATCCTCAGTGAAATGCCGATGAACCCAACATGCATTGCCTAAATCTGCTATCTTCACTTCAATATCACATACATCAAAGGCTGGGTCTGGATTTTTATCCATTGATTTACCCTTTGTGGACTGAGAATTGAAAGATGGTGGAGTGTCTGTCATTTCTCCTTCAGACATAGGGGTGCCTACATCGTCCCCACATCCATACTGCTTATTTCGTATCTGAACACTATCATTATCATAATCTTCTTCCGTTCTCTGTATGTCATTACAACCATTTATATTATTTTCATTTTCAGAGTGAGTTTTATCAATCACACTTTCTTCCTCAGGCGTCTGAGGAGAATCATCATTGTCTTGAGACATAGGTGCTCCATCACTGTTTTCAACTACTTTTTTCTGTTCCTCAATTTCTTCAATTTGTTCCATTTGCTTCTTTAACAGCATTGACTGCCTTTTTGCTTTCTTTTTTAACTTTTTCTTTTTATTCCTACTCATCTTAGCAGTAACTACCTGTTCTTGAAATTCTTTAGGAGCGGTACTGATAAGGGAATGCGGCAGGCGCAAACCCAGGGAATGTAGTTCTGTGGCCTCAGCTGCCAGTTTCCGAATGTATGTTTCATCTACGCACACTAACACATTCTCAGGTTTAATATCAGTATGTATAATTTTACATTTAGTGTGCAGATAATCCAAACCTTCAAGTACTTGCCTTATGATGATTTTCACATTCTCCCTAGGTATGCCTCTATAATTAGACTTGAGTATCAATTTAAGAAGGTGATGTCCCAAAACTTCAAACACCATACACACATGAGTGCCATTCACACCAGTTATTTTAAAGTCATTAAGTAGTTGCACGGTCTTGTGTCTCTTGGGATCAGCAGGGTCGCTGTCGCGGACAGCTTTCAGTATTTTGATTTCATCTAACGCAGTCTCTGTGAAATGGGGAGCCGATTTCACGACTTTCAACGCAACGAAACGTTTGTCGACGAGATCCCAGCACAGCCATACAGTAGAAAAATGACCCCATCCTAATTTTCTTGTGACGTGGTAGCGGTTCAGGAACAGGTCACCGATTTTGACGGGATGGTATCCACCCTTGCAATAATCAGCACTGTCCTCTTGTTCTTCATCATCAGTCGCGTACTGATCATCCTCGTCCTCTTCGATTGTCTCATTGGAAGAGCTGTGTGTTGGTTCCAGACGATTTTGGTTCTGGTTACGCAGACCGTTTCCTTGTCCAACAGCGCCGTGATCTTCTTCACGATTTTTCTTTTTTCCAAGTTTATGACGTTTCTTTTTCGCCTGGATGGCGAGTACTCTTCTATTTACATCTGATTTAGAACTCATTTAGTAAATTAAAATACTTTCAACAATTGCCAGTAAATGTAAATTTATCTTTTCATCTCCTTTTTGTTTGAGTATGGCGGCCGGTCGCAGAACAAAATGCGCTCGAACATGAAATAAAATGTTACTACACAGAAAAAACAGTCATAAGCCATAGATAATGTATTTGTAGAATGATTCAACACTCTTAATATTGTAATTTATTTATACAAAACATTTTTTTTACCAGGGAAAAAATATTAATTTAATCGAAATTACAAAGGTTTTAATTATACTTATATTTATTTATTGAACTACGCCCCGAAAACTTTTAGACGCCTCAGGAAATTTTCGTCTTGCCGTCGTCGCCGCAAAACTATGTAATGTCGACGGGTGTGTTGTTAGTGCTTCAAAGCTTTATTGTTATTGTTTTATATTATATCACCAATAATACAATTTATAAAAATGGAATACCCAAACAAATGTGTTCTGTTTACTAGTTTTATGGTACGAAATACACAGTTACCTAAGATTATTAATATGTCTAGATGAAGTCCGAATATATGTCAACCATAAAATCTTCTTGCCAGAGTTTGTAATGGCCTACTAGACGGAGCCCCACTTACTTATCAAGATTAAACCACACGTAACCTTATATACCTTAAAAATTGATTATGTATTAAAATACGGTATAGTACAAAACTTTTGTAAAATATACTATTTTTACACTGGACTTGTCTGGAAGAGAATAAAATATCATATATATTAATAACAAAGTGAACTTTTAAAAAAAAATTGTTGGTGCATAATAATTATAATCCTCTATAGATCAGTCAAGTTAATCATTTTTCTTTCGAAAAATCCCGGCAGACATTTCATTGGACTAGTCTTTATAGGATTCATTAGTCGTCTAAATTCAATATGGTGACCATATTTCGATATATATATATATATATATATATATATATATATATGTATAAGTTAACATAATATAAGCACACAAATATTTTTTATTTACATAGTTTGATAGCATGACACGCTATAACAAATTTATTTTGTGAGTACTATATGACGATCCTTCGAAGTTACAGCTGTCATTTATGAGAAGCATCTGACCTAAAATATTAGTACAATTTATTAAACATCTCTTACGTCGTTTAAGCTCTATCTCGTCATATTTATGAACTTAGATAGCTACATGGTTTTCTATAAATTGAGGTGGTAAATAACCGAAACCTTAATCGAAATGTGTTTACGTAGTTCCATACATTAATTGCGACTCTAAATGTGGACTGTTTGTAAATAGCATGCGTTCAAACCTTAGTGGTTTCTTTATGCTATATTAAAAAAAATGTAACAATGATTTTTGTAAATGATAATAAATGAAAAAAAAAAAAAGTAGTGATAATTTGTTCTTCCTGATTGAAAATTAGAAAGTATTTGTAAAGGCCCATTTCCTGATCACTAAGCACCTCTAAGAAATCAGATCTGCGTAAACTGCAACGTCTTTGAAACGTGTATCTAACAGCAGACTCATATTTAAGTTTCTTTGCTTACTACTAATATTTAATAATCAATAACTATTCACTAACTTCGTTGCATTCCGATGCAGTATATGTTATTATATGTTTATAATTAATATGCACTGATAAAAAATGCAATGAATAAAAGATTTGCACATAATGACGACATTGCAGATTGCGCTAACTTAATGGCCATGTAATTTTTTACATCTAGATGCCGCAATGAGGAAATATTCTAATAAACACTGAATTACTGTTCATATAATGTAAGTTAATCTTGATATACATTTTTTTAAATGAAGAATCAAAAATATAGTGCTTAAATATTTTACCAATCATCAATTACTTATAATAAATCAATTTCTCAGCTATCTCTCCCAAATTCCGTAGATATTATGATTTGCAAAAGCTTGTATATATGGGAGTAGACAAAAAATATATACTTGCCCGGTGTAATATAGATGAATAAAAATCTATCGGAATCATTAACCAATATGCATATCTACATGCGTTTGTAACTGCTAATCTTAGAAAAGGCATAAACGATTTAGATACAGTTTCCACTAATGTCTTGTGGAAAGCTGCCTTTGACAGTTAATGTTAATTTAATTACAATAGGTACTAAAAAAAAGTTGTCAGTTTAACAAGCTCGTCCATCATTTATTGAGAAAAAAGGTATAAAATAACTGTTCAGGTGATTTGGTTAAAATACATATAATATTATACTTATAGTAAAATTGTAAGTAATCGCTGTCTGTACATGGACAATTTATCAGAAAAGCTGGAAATTATTATTATCATAACTAAAATACTACTTCCACGCGAAGTTGCGGCACAGCTAGTTATAACATATCTGTATATATGTACATTAAAAAAACTTGAAAAATATAATATTTTATAATAAATTATATCTTGCAGAAAGGTAAATTGGGTTTAATTTAATTTACTGTCACACGTTTCGATGTTCTGTTTTTTTTATTTTCTTTACATACCATTGATTTGACAGGTAAGAGAAAAAGACCGCTGACTGATATAAAAAATCCTGCCGTGTAAAATGCAATAGCAAACCCGAATGTATTCTTAAGAACACTTGCTATGGGAGTACTAACTAAGCAGCCTATACCTTGAAAAACTAACATCATTCCAGTTGCGTTGGTTAACTTATCCAGCCCATATAAATTTACAATTATCATACTACGAAGGCATGCTATACTGGCAATAAAAAAGCCAAAAATAGCACAATAAGCAAATTGATAGTATACATTGAAAGATAAATTTGAAATCATTGTACAAATTCCAGAAATGAAACAGGAGATAATAAATATTTTCAGAGGGTCTATTTTACAAGCTACTGCTCCCAACACTATCCTACCTACTGCATTTGAAAATCCAATTACACTCACAAATAAAGAGCAATATTGCGGTTTCATGCCTTCACTTGCGTTTCTGTCTTGTAAAAATACATATGGAACTAAATAGCCCACATATGTTAAAAAACCACTAATACTTAGAAATATGAAGGAACACCTTTTTAAAAGCTTAGGGTCCATCATCGTAGCCAATATTCTTCTTGCTGCTGTGGTAAAAATACCTCTGCGTTCTTCTAAATCCACCGTTGTGACTGCACGTGATACAGCTAGCTGATATTCTAAACCTGTTCGTGCTTCCGCTGAAGTGTCCATTACACTTTTTTGATATGCTGGTAGTTTTTCTAACCTCCCGTTATAAAAAGCGTCATCGCGATACATTGGACGAGATTGTTGCACATGTGATTCCCAATGACATAAACGAGCCCAACAGCTACGCTTAACTGGTTCATCTACCTGCACAGTTACCTCAATATTCTTTTTTGTTTTATCCACACCAGTTTTTGAAATTATTGACTTCACTTGTTTAAGCTGTTGACGGCTAATTCCTCCTTGTGGACTGTGAGCCCTTAAGGTTAGTTTTGATATAGGAGTAGTTGAGGGACCAGGTACAGTGGCGGAACCAACAACATTTTCTTCAATAACTGCAGCAGCCGTTGGAAAATTGGCATTCGAGACTGCACTGAATAAACGTTCTGTAGCGGTAGGTTTAAGCCCTTCAGTCTTATTAGATCTAGATGGTGTTTGACGAAGAATAGCTGTTGATAAACTTGGTAAATAGGTAACAGTGCGAGTTGGATCATCTGTAGTCTTCATAACAGTCAATGATAACAATGGTCGAAATGACATACCTATAAAAAATATTAAGCCAAATAATCCCGAATGTAAAAGTGTTGTTACTCGCCAGCCCGCAAGTTTGGTTAAAAATGTATTCGCAGGAAACATAACCATTATACCAAAACTTGATCCAGTGGTAGCTATTGCTAAAGCTAAAGATCGCAGTCTTTCAAAATAAAATCCAACAACCAGACTAGATGACATGTTTATAAAACAGTATCCAAGCCCAGCAAGTGCTCCATAGAATATACAAAGCGATCCATAATTCGTTGCAAAATAGGAACAGAATAAAGAAAAGGAGCATATTACAGATCCACACATAATACACGCTCTAAATCCATATCGATTTATAAAAGCCGATACCAATGGTCCAGCTATAAAATATATTGCAATTGCTATGGAATTTATTAAAGTTATAAAAGAATCTGACACACCCAGGTCTTCTGTAATATCACCAAGTATGCTGCCAAATGTTAACGCAACACCATCTAAAATAAACACACTGAAGAACGCAGCTATGACGACAACCCACCCCCACCCACCTTCTTGAGGAATAGATATCTGTGCAGCAATTTCGGTTTCTTCTCCACCTTGTAGTTCATCAGGCCTACTCACTACTCTACTAGGTATTACCAATATACTCTTTTTAGGTTCATTCGGTTTTATCACCGGTTTGATAACGGGTTTCTGTTGCATTTCTTACTGTCTATATTTTACATTTCCTATCACATTAAATTATAGAACTTTGTGATCTATTAATGTTTTCTTTTAAATTAATTTGTAAATAAATATGTATATTGTTTCCATTTGATTGGTATAGATTATAATATAACGAACACAAAAATATTTGTGAAGTTTCAAAATTACATGAACGTCACGTTATATGTAGATAGCGCGGATTGTATCATAGGTTCTTCTTCATAAAGGTCAATCAAGTTTTATATATAGCTAGTGGGTATCAATAGTCATAATGAAGATATTTAGGTAATAAAATATGTATTAATAAAATATATCGTTGGCTATCTTTGTGTAGAGAGAATAGTATAACCTGTTTCATTGCACGAGCAATTCAAATCGCTCCCCGTATGTGTCCCTTACTACTATTAATTTGTAATAATCACAAACTACCTCTAATTTTTAAGAAAATATTTTTATAATATTACATTGCCTTTCTACGTGTATTAATTTATTCAAATGATAAAAGAAACTATAACGCCCATGTACTATATGTATGTGTATATATATATATACCGTTCATGTACTGCTAGAACAATAATATATGGACAATAAATTATTAATAAAAAAGAATAAAGATTTGGCAGTATGGTGTAATAAATTTGTCTGATTGAATAAACAATATACTTTTATTTTTGGAATTTAAACTGACAGGGACTGGCAGTAAAGCTTCGAGCCGGTGTGATTGCATCTCTTTTTCTCTCGTTGAATATATATATTTTTTATTGTGGCAGTCAGCTGGGTGTTCAATGACTGAGCTTGTGTTGTGGGCTTCAGCAACAATTGAATGCTCGGCTGACTTTGTGCTATGGGGAGTCAATGGTTTTTGGCGAGACGCTAGAGGAGTAATTCGTCCCCTGGGTCGCTGAGTTTTCTTGTCAATTTTCATATTCTTCCTTGCCATTTATATTGTGTGCAAACGTGTAAAAATGGGGTAACAAACAGGAGATGAAGATGAATATGTAACTGAAATTACGATAAAGATATTGGATCGTGGCGGGAAGACAGAAATTTGAAACATAAAAATAATAAAACCTCAGACAAGGCTGTATGGCGTAAAACTTTTGCCTTCCCCACAAAGAGAATAATTAAATAAAAACTGACATTTGTAGCCGAAATATGACAATTATTGTCATTAGTAATACTAATTTGTAACGATTATTGGAGGGAAAACGTACAAAGAACAAGGTTCTGGTAAAGATTTTCATATAATTAATTGCATTGTCTTATGCAGTATTATAATCCATATTATTAATATTTGGTTAATATTATGGCTCAAACATCTGTTACTTCATACTTTGTATGTAAAAAGCGAACTGCAACAGATGATATTAATACTTCAAGTAAGGTTCCACGCTTGGATAATGACTTAGTCACAAGTAAAAAGGGAATTTCCAAAAAGAGTATTGTAAATAAATCTAAGATTCATGACGATGTTAAACAAACTATTAACGAGGTTAAAGAAGATATAAAAAAATCTGATAATCTTGCCGTCAATGATGCAGTAAAAGAACATTTTCCTAAGCCTATTGAAACGACAGCATTCTCGAAAAAAATTAACGTTTCCAATATCGTTAAGCCACAAGAGCTCGCTAAATCCACAAGTATAGCTCGCAAAGAACTAAGCTTAGGTGATATAAGGAAAAGATTAGCCAACAGTCCTAAATTAGCGGAATATAGAGCAAAAGCAGAGCAAATCACCAAAGCTTATCAACAACTGAAAGAGACAGGCGAGAAGAAAAATCTTAAGGAATTCAAATCTATTAATGTGGAAATACCTCCAAGGTAACTTGTGAAAATACTTCTACTTGCTATTAATTTTTATAATTATAAAACATTTCATTGTTTTGCACTGTACTTATAACTGTTCATTCAATTAATTAAAAGTTCCAAAGTCTTAATAAAACATTTTTCCTGCCAATGTTATCTATGTTTGTTATTGTAAATATGACTTTCTATAATATGAATATAAATAATTATATTCTTGTTTCTTATTCTGTTTTGTATTCATTTCATAACTTTATAGTTTGTAAAGTTATTCTATCAAAGTAATAGCTGCAAGGATTATTAAATGAATAAAAATGACAACTATTTAACTGTATATTTTCAGTCCAAACAAGAAACCTACATTCCAATTTGACCTGCAAACGTCCAAGGAGACCACAGTCATATCACAACAGAAGTCTCTTATCTCTCCAAGGAAAGTTGTCGTCAGCCCCATCAAAAGCCCTAGCAAGGTAAATTATGTTAATATATTATTTTACACAACATACACTTGTATGCAAAAAAAACTAGGATATCTTTTTCATGATTAACAATATACACACAAAGAGCATAAAGTTATTAAAAATTTCTACTATACCTTTATAAATTTATTTTATGAAATCCCTTGTAAAAATTCTCAGAATATAAATTTCCATTTTTCATATAAATAGTGAAAATAAATATTTATCGATTGATATACTAAAATGCTAGTAAAACAAATTAGAATCAAAAGAAAATATAAAATAATTATTTCACAAATATAACCAACCAATTTTTTGTCTGTCATGGGGGAATTTGTAAAATTAACAAGATATAGTGACAACATGTAGGGAAAGTGAAACATATCATATTAGACTAGCTGAAGTTATCTGCTGTTGCATAGTAAAAATGATTTGTTGTACCACCTCAAGGATTGATTTTCCAAAATCCTCGAAACACATATTTTGTTATATGTAAACATGAATCTAAATACTGGTTCTCATAGTGCTTACTTTGAAATTGACAGATTTGTGAAGAAATTTCCAACTTCTATTTTACTCTTTATTTGGAATTTATTTTATAAAAACATTGATACACTTATTTTGTTACTGGTGACAGAGACTCTACATACTGGTTTTCATAGTGCTTATTTCTAAATTGTCTAATTTTTGAACTCTTATTTTATGCCATGAGAGGGTTAATGCTGAAATATCCTAAGTGGATAATTAATATTGTCTTCTTAAAACTTTATTACATGAAGATACTGAAGAATGTTGGTAATTTTTTCATTAGATCTTGAAATTCATTCTCTGTTCAAGAGAAATGGAATAATTTCTGTGTGAATTAATATGCTGAAAGAAAAAAATAATCTATTATAATTGTAACACTATTTTATTTATGTTTACTGTAGTAGATTCCAGAAGTATTCTATAATATTGGATTGAACATAAGTGTAGATGTGACCTATGATGTCAACAATAATTTTCATAGTATATAAAAACAAGATTAAGTTTATATAAAAGTATGAAAATGACATTTTCAACATCTCATGTATTTTCTTTGTTTCATTGACTACATATGACTGAAAATACCCTTTGTGTCATAGAGTGCACTAACTTTAAAAAAAAGTTTACAAATACCAAAATCCCAGTGGAACTCTTTGTCTAGAAATAATACATGTTCAAGTTTAGTTTGGAGCTATGTGTGTCATTATTGTTAAACAATATTTAATAATGGATCAATTATTTAATAATGGACAACAAGTATATTGAACTTAGTGTATAGTCTGCATATGATTACAAATTGGTTAATGATTGTTTACAATAAAATATACCTTGAACTCCCTTTAGTATTAGTTTTCATGCATTAAGGAAATCATGTGAAGTGATCTCTGTAATAGTAAAATAGCTTAACTAACTATAAGGATATATCTTATTTGATTTAAATTTATATGCTTCATATGGATGAAGACACAGAACAAAAGTTTTAGTAAAAAACAATGTAGTCACAACAACCTTTGTTAACAGGTATCTGCATACATCAAACATGGATCTTTTGAAACACCTTCAACCAGTTTATCTCTACCATATCACTATAGGTTCCTTGCAGAGTTGTTTCGCGCCATGGAAACTGTTGTGGCCATGCTGCACAAAAGAAATGAAAAAATAACATTTGCCAAATTGAAACCATCTGTGCAAGAGATGCTCAAAAGAAACTTCACTGAGAAACATTTGGCACAAATAAAAAAATTAGTGCCTGACTTTTACCATTATGAAGTGCAGAAAATAAAAAATTTTAGCACATCCTCTCAGAAGGAAGAATATGAGCTGGTGATTTCACCATACTTACCAAATAATATCAAAATAATGAACCCAACAGTATTATTGGAGCGTCGCAGATATTTCTATGACACACTTCTTAAGCTAGTGAAGAAACATCATGCTCAATTCATACTTACCTTGGATCCGCCCATGGTTATACCAGATGATAAACTAACAAGATGGCATCCTGAGTTTGAAATTGAAAAAATACCTGAAGTGGAATGTGCTAAACTGCCAGAAATGCCAAATTTAGAGAAATTTTCTACAGCACAAGATGTTTTAGCTAAAGCTCGGGAACTATTTAAATGCAACACCAAAATGCAGAGGGCATTAGAAAAATTAGCAGATGCTAAAGCTCGTGGTTTAACTGAAGAAGAAAAGGCTGTCACGGGTATTACAGATAATAAACATGAAAATAAAGCCACAACTTCTCAAACAAGCCCAGCTTCTACTAATGTGACACTGATTAACCCTGCACTGCGTAACTTGCCTGCTGCATTATTAGAGAAAGTAAAAGCCAAGCAGGCGGCTAAGGCACTTGAGGCTATGACAAGAACGTCAGAGATGGACCAAAAATACTTAATATATAGCAGGCTGCCTGACCTTGCTAGGACACTGCGAAATATATATGTCACTGAGAGGAAAAATGTCCTCGCACTTAATATTATTCTCTCGAAACTAGACAGTAGTTTTAAATCAAACATATCTGCAAGTGATTTCCAAAAAGATATAAAAGTTCTTACAGAACAATTGCCGGAGTGGCTTAAAATACATGAAATAAGGAATAATTCATATCTTAAACTGGACAAAAACGCCGATTTCAATAGTATTATCTCTAAATTGGAATCATTAGCTGCTAAATATAGAAATAATTAGATTTCAATACAAAATTATGACATTAAATACTGAAGACTGAGTATAGCAATTATACCTTTATATTTTTAATTAAAAAAACACAACTGCAACAATTTATAAGCAGATACCGATGTGCCTCTTTTAATCTTAAAAGTAATATATTTTTTTGTAATAGTATTTAAGTCGTGCTAGACAAATACCAAAATAAGATAGATAAAAAAAAAATAGATACAAGTTCTATTTCACTATGAGCGTTTAGGATTATAAGTATTGGTTGTTTCACTAATAAAAACTACAGAATTAGACATAAAGATAAGTGGACATGAATGTCAGTAACGTAACGTAATAGTTATATGATTATGGGACACATGTTTGTTTTCAAAATAAAAAAAGGTTGAATAAAAACATTATTTTTATTATACTTTAAAATAATGCAAGATTTCAAGGAAATATTTTTAATTTGATGCACTTTTAAGTAATTATTTAAAGTTTGATTTATTGGAATAGTTTATACTTTCTAAACAAATATGATATTATTTGTATAAAATAAAATCGAAAAAACATTGATACATAATACAACCAGCAAAAATTTTTAACTTATACTTAACATACTTTTAACCTACTACTTATAGAAAAAGTAGTAAAGTAAAGCAGCAGTAGTAGTAGTAGTAAGTAAATATACATCATTGTTATTCACTAAGTAACATATCATAGATTGGTCTTTCCCCTAAAAGATAGGATTCTTGAAACTTCGTCAAAATCTCCAGTGGCAGCAGATATTGGCTAACTGCTGGATCTTTCAACATTTTTTCTATATATTCCACCTGAAAGTGAATTTTGTTATCTATTAGCAAACGAAGTCCATTTTTGGGTAAACAGAAATAATGGAACACTAGATACGTTTCTAAAAATCATATTCACCTCACTCCATACGCCAGTTCCGGCCATCAACCAATATCCAGTCAAAAAAAGCACGATTGTGCGAGTTGACACCCCTCCATAGGTATGCAGTCATCTACACCGAACGCATTTCTATATAAAGACATACAGAATCGAACATCGCGCCTTTAGCTTAAAACATTTGGTGTTTTTTTTGTCTGGACAATACTTTGAAGGCCAGGACAGACGCTTACAAATACTCTGAACGAGAGGCCTGCGTTATAAAAACCGTTATGATTGGAAAAGTGTTTTTGTGGTCGCCGCTGTTCTTTGACTACGATTTACTTATCTTCAAATGTGGTGCAGTCAATTTTCCGTGCTACTAAATGAAAGGATTTTCTTACGATTCTTTCCTACAAAGAGATTTCCTAATGAAAAGCACGGTGTAGTTCAAAAATGGTAGTGATTATCAAGGCACGGAAATCCGTAGATAGTTGCCAATGTAATGTCGGTCGACATAAATCTCGACAAAAGAAATCTAGGTATATGAACAACTAGACATACGCAAGCTAATCCCAAAACGCCGCAGGCAAAAGCAAGTCACTGTGACGGCCTTGGCACTACTACGATTACAACGTAGTTTGTGGAATTATCCTACCACCTCGGTGAGTATAATGCTGTTCCCCTGTCTCGCGGTGTTGAGTTATTTCTGATGAGTAAGTTGTTTCTCACCATAATACAGAGAGTGGGTACACCTTACCAATATTTTGTATTTCTGCCGCTCAATCTTCACCCTATCATCATCTTCAAATGTTCTCAGCCTTTCAAACCACGGCCAAATCATGTAGTCAGCGAATCCAGGCGTACTACCATCTAAGAAATCAGTTCCCCGGTTTTTCAATTGCTCCGTTATGAAATCTAGTGCTTTGTGGTAAGCACTGATTTTTTCTTCTGTTATAGAATCACGGAATTTCAACAGAGAAATGTACATCGATTGAATCTACAATTCAAAGTGATTTATTAATTACTGAGTTTGTTTTTAGTATGATTTAAATTCTGATTAAGTATATTATTACAAAGTATTAGGTACCTATCTCTTATACATACGTATAAGAGCTTACATGTGTGCTATTAAAATAATACAGTGTAAGGTTATAAGTATCTCCTTTTTATACAATTTCTTGCAGTAAATACGTACACATTAGTAGGTAGTATTTATAAATGTAAAATTAATATGCTTTATATACTCAGTTAGCCATAATATCTTACGAATCATTATCTACCTGATAAAACTTTAAAAAGCGTTACTTAATAAAATACTTACAGGTCCACTGGCTTCTACAATAATTTTGTCAAAGGCTTTCTTTATTGGATCTTTTGGTAACAAAGGTATTTCTGGATAGACATCGTCTAAATATTCTACTGTAACTAAACTCTCATAAATGGTCACTCCTTCAGCAATTTCAATTGCTGGGACTTTCCCTATAAACAAAAAATTATACCTCTCCAGTAGTCTGTAAATTTAAGAGATGTATTTTTGTTTTTTTTTTTATTATAATAAGGATAATATTCTTAGTAGTTGTGATAAGGTGCGATTTCGCAGGACGCAGCATTTGCCGCGCAGGTACAATCGTATATCGGTTCGATCTTTTAAAAATACTGTAAAATAGTACCGCCCACCATTGATTATTGAATCGCATCTTTATAATGACTCAGTTGGATAAGTAACAACAACTGTATAAATGGTAACGTGGTCTCCTTGGCCTGACACATGTCTGAATATTTTTGAGTTCAATTACGTACCTATTTATACAAAATCATTTACCGAATAATCAGTAGTAAATGAAAATATTGTGAAGAAACCCATATTATATCATCGATGTTTAGACTGGTATGACGATAGCAACTCTTATTGGACTTTCGTATTCGCGGTTTTTTTATTGTACTGTATAATTACCATCAGATGCGATGTAGTCACTATCTAGCACCATTATAAAAAAACATATATGTCAAACAAGTGTTTAATATGCGGGCATAAGGTCAATCTTATTTAGTTTATTCGGTCTGCTCAAACAGCTCAACGCTTATCCCGATAAGTAATATTGGATTTTTTTCATTTACATTAATATAGGATAATTGTTACCGTTTATCTTCGTATATGGACTAGAGATGCCACGAATATTCGGCAACTATTCGGTATTCGGCCACTTTTTTTGCTATTATGGTATATATATATATTTATTATGGTATTCGGTATTCGGCCGAATACCGAATACCAAATCATGTAAAAAAGACACGGTATATTACTCAAAATTATGTATTTATTTCCAAATTACAGCACTTTAGCAATTAAAATTGATCAGTGGTATGTTGTGATGGATAAAAACAAGCTTTTCAGCATTTTTTGGTAGCAAACAATTACGCTTTTCATCGTAAATGTTACCAGCCTCAGAAAATAACCTCTCACTAAACACGCTACTTCCAGGAATATTCGGCGGCCGAATATTCGGTACTTCGGCCGACAGCGTTGCCGAATATTCGGTATTCGGCCAATTCACTATTCGTGGCATCACTAATATGGACATGAAAGTTGTAGTCACGTTATCCAACTTTTCGAATTAAATTCTAATAATGATTAGGAGAGAGCATCGACGTAGTCTCCTGCTTCTCATTATTTTATTTGTTAAACATTCCAAATTGTGTCCATGAGCATCATCTCCTTTGCACTACAAGACTACTTGTTACCGCGCTTTTCTGCCTAACACCCTTATATGATAGATAATTCGATTATCTGCTTGAAAGGTTAATTTATCAGCTAAAAGAGTATCATTCGCGCCATGTGTTCGTTTTCTACAATCATATCATTTGGAAAAGAACAAATAATATATATTTGTTATTAAATACACAAAAAAAAAATATCAGGAACCTTATTAAATTAACTTCTCAAGCTAAAACAGGTAACTAAGTATGTCGTAATAACAAAAAAGCCGCTGACTATACCGACAGTGGATCACCCTAGGCTCTTGTCTTTCGTCAGCGTCCTGAGTATGGTAATATATGCAGGTTTGTATATGCCTCTGTATGAATTTGTAAATCTGTAGTAGAAAACTAAATGGGCATTTATTAAATTTTTCGCCTTTTCGGTACCTCATTTACAACAGTAATTGAAATACTTAAGCATGCATAATATGTCAGTAGACCATAACAAATAGTGTCCAAACATAAACACTATTAAATTATTCTCTTTAAAATATGTAGCAAGACGAGCTTTTTCCCACAGATGTCGCTCAAAGCGGATTGCTGGACGCAATCTTCCCAAGCATATAAGGTTCAGAGCGCTTATTAACAGACATTACAAGTACTTAAATTTAGGGAGATTTTTTGTAAAAATTTACCAAATTTGCTTTTGCTGGTTAACCACTCTGGTTTATCAATTAAGTCAATGTTCACAACCTCGTAGTCGATCTGCTTTGCATTTAATGCTAAGATGGTTCGTTGAGCATAAGGACAATATCTCATGTTATACACCCGCAATTTGCCATTATATGGTGGCAGAGGATCTCCTGGAACCCATAAAAAACTAATCTGTGAAAATAATAATTAACAAGACGAACTTAACTACGACAGATAAACTGCCAATAGAATTTTATTGATTCCTCATAATAAATAAAATTGTCTTTATCAAGAGAACACCATAGGAATACAATTACAATAAGATTTTTTTATGATTAAAATAAATGAATACAAGCTAAATATTTAAAACTGCATAATATTATAAAAACACGGATACGAATGTAAAAGTTAAGAAAATTATAGTTTAGGAATCATATAACTGGGTTTTAGTAAAGTTGAAATAATAATATGAAGCTATTATTTTTATACAAATAACAAAATAAAAATTGTGCTGTTTTTAAGAAACAAATTCTGTGGTTTTGTCAAAATTTATTTCAAAGAAAAATATCCAGTGATTTAGTATGCTTATTAAACGTAATTTACTGAGCTATAAATTTTGCAAAAAACCAGCAGTTGCATTTATTTTCTAATTCTTATAATATAATGTACACAAATACATTTATACTAAAAGATGACAAACATGCTGAGAGCGCGCGTTATTGCAAGTGGCTGCTGTCGCTTATAGAATATGAAATTGGTCATAGTTACGCAAACATGAAATAAATAAAAAATTAGACATACAGATAGGCTTAAATAAACATATTTCGGGTCTAGAATGTTGTGTGCGCTTTCTTTATAAATATTCGTCGTTTTTGCGTAATGATTGCTAAAATTTCATATTTTGTTATAATAGGTACAAATATTATTTACTCGATCCTAAGAAATTATCAACATTAATATAGTTTTACTTCAGTAAAATGTTAATTTTTCTTAATGAATGTTATTCCCCTAGATCATATATTATTAGTATATTTAACATTACAATTGTTATTTTGGCTTGGCGGGAATATAGTTAATCTCGATTTTCACAAAACGTCTCCTAAATTAAATTTAAACGGTCTCTTGACCCGTTTCGATTTGACAAATATCTCCAGAAAATCTAGAAATTATATGCTTTACGAATAAACTGTTTTATATCATGCAAAATAAAAATATACGTCTTAAGTTTCCTTAACAATTTGATCAAAATGTATTTTTTTATCCTGCTGTCTCGACATTTGCCATTGCAGACATGGCAACACTTATTTGGAATAATACTTAAAAATCCGTATGTAATAAAGAACCAAAATATTCTCTAGAAAATATTTTATCTATTTAAAAATATAAGTACTAACCCTTTTTCAAATGTTTTGTGTTAACGTTGATGTTTTTTCCTTTGATAGATGCCATATTGCGAAACGGCACACCTGTGTATGGTAGAACGTATTCTAAAACTGTCCCGACAAATCGAACTCCTTGAAAAGACGAGTATAATATATGCATAGCTAAACTTAGCGTTGATGTTATCATACTGGTTGATAAACACGTTTCACTATATGGTGATAAACAATAATGTTAATACCTGTTTTCAAGTCATTCAAGATAATAGACACAGAATGACTGCGCAGTTTTGTATATAGTAATTATCATAGCTATCACATGTTGAGTGTTAAGTTGATCGATTTAACCGAAATAACTTCAAAGAACCTATAATCATTGTCATTTAGAGATGAGGTCAACAAATTATTGTGAGAGACATTTCAACGTCTTTGAGAATAAATATTGAACAAATTATTGTAAACACTAATGTAAAAATATAAAACACGCTAATTTTAATTCACCATATCGCGATATCATGGGAAAATAATACTTAATGTTTACTAATATTATTGTGCAATATTGGATATCTAATTAAAAATTTGCACTGCCAATAATTACAAATATTACATTCACTGATGCCAACTTAAGGTTTTTCCCCCTAAGCTTAGAAGTTTTTATGTGTTAAGGGACTTCTTGGAGTAAGAATTTTGTAGAGTTTTTCCATGCGCATTATGCCTTATTTATAAATTATAATACTGCTGGCTGATTTTAAGTACATTCTAGAGTAAATAAATAAATTTTGGTGATCTATAAATTCTTACATTGAAATGCTTCTGACTTTATAATTTGCTTTTACAGCTACCATTTTTTTAAACTGTATATATTATTTGGGGGATTTTCTTGACCATGGCAGGCAACACTGAATTAAAATTTGTTATTCTCCTCATAATGGCTTACCCTTACCCACAGCCGTAAAGCATAATATATAATTGACATTTTCCTTCATCTGAAAATTAAATTGAATTTTTGACAATCTTGCCGAAAAACCTATCATTCTGATTTCCTTTCAATACGAACATAGATAAATATAACGCAGGTAGTTATATCCACCGATCGAGCTTGGAGAGTAGCCATATATCAACCATTTGCGGTACTATTTAAATCATACCCAGGTCTATACCTAGTTTTATATGAATAAAAAATATTCTTGTCGGGGAAATGTCTTTCCATTTAATTAATAATTTATTTATTTAATCATTAATTAATTTTGTATAGTATGTATAAACTTGTAATAAAATCTCTTTGGCTGTATTTGTATTTGGCTGGTTTTAATGACATGAAAAAGCTTACATTTCAAAAAAAGAAACAAATTAGTAAAATGTTATTTCGAGCTATTTTTCATGCTCTTAGATTATATAGATAGAGTCCGCTCATACATAAGACATAAAATTTCCGCGCCAAAATGAACACGTGACATGACCTACTAGATGCATTGTGGCAGGTGGCGCCACCAGATATAGAGTTGCCACATTCACCCTAAATACCCTTAAAATTAATTATATATTCCAATACGGAATAATGCTAAATTTCTGTCATATATACTATTTTTTCACTCGGCTTGTCTTGAATTAAAAACCATTTATATAATTAATATACATAAAAGAATTATAAACAGTTTTATGGTACATGATGATTTTAATAATTTTCCATAATATTGAATCAATACTTAGCATGAGGTACAACCAAGGCACCACCCAAGGACTATCTATATCTATAATATAAAAATGAATCGCAAAATGTCTTGATAAGCGCGAAACTCGAGAACGGCTGAACCGATTTGGCTGATTTCTTTTTTGTTGTGTTTTTTGAAGTCTGGGGAAGGTTATTACGGAGAGAAAAATTTAAAAAATTCTCTGAAAATGTCTAAAAACACCACTTTTCTATATTGTCATACAAAAAATTCGTAATAATATTTAAAAGTCAATTTGAACTTTAACACTATACCATAAAGTTTAAATGTCAGTGGACGGGTTCCGGGAAGGCAAAACAATTATTGAGTGACGTATAAATATTAATGTCAATATTTGTCAATTTTTATACATATAGCATTAAGGCCAGGTTGCTTCAAACAATTTTCAAAAAACAGCCGACAGGCCAATAGCTATTAACATTAAAAAAAACAATGTGACTTTGTTTTAGAGAAATAGGGCAGAACAAGGTCTGCCGGGACAGCTAGTATCATATATAAATATAATTAACAAAGATTAAACACTGATGCTAAAAAATGTAAATGAAAACTATAGTATACTGTACTAATATAATGCCTAAGAGCAATTTATATAATTAGTTTTTTTTTTTTATTAGTATCAACTATGGACCCTGTTGGGCATGGTATTTATGTAGGCAAGAAGGCTTTATATAGGAATATATAAGGAATATATAAATAATAATTCGAATGCCTAGGCTGATGTAATTAACGAAATGTGCAACGTAATTTCACGTTCGGTTAATATTGATATGAAGATCGTTGCAGACACTGGAAAACACATATAATACTTTCATTCCCGAAATATTTTTTTAAAGGAGTAAAAAGATGGTTGGGAAGAAAAGAAAGGCAACCATACATGTTGCCAGTTCGATCATGAACGCGAGTTCGCATGGTGGAAAAAAATAGGTTTTCGAAGTACTAATTTTACGTAGATAAAGTCATGGGCAAAAACTAGTATTGTATATAGGTGACGTACTCATGCATATTAAGAAGTATACAACTTTTCAACTCTTAGATCACTATACCTCAAAAATGGCAATTCTTAGGAGAATACGTGTAAGCAAAATTGTTACAGATAATTGCATAATCTACAACTTCGAAATACATATTTTTATTTGGTTTTGTTGAAACATGTAAAAACCCATATTTGTGAACTTAAATAACTTTTTTGTTGATATGGGATCAATAGGAATGGTGTTCCCAACATTCGTACCAGTTTTCAACTCTATGCGATAATCATAACCATGTATTTTGACCGGGCCAATAGCAATTAGCCCAAAATAAAAATACCAAAAAGTTTACACAAATAATAGATATATTTTTCATCAACGTAGTGATTAATAACAACTATATCGTACTTGATGCCAGCTAAAGACAATAAAAATTAATATTTTCGTGTTAAAGCACGGGTTAGATAAGTCCCTAAAATTGGGGAGTTTTAAAAAGTAAAAAACTGGCAACATTAGCAGTTAAAAATTATTGTTATATGATTTAAAATTATATTGACGTTTTTTTCAAAGGAATGCAAACATATTTCACTGTTTACCTATCAAAGGAAATTTAACTATTGCTTCCGAATTATCACTGAAAATTTCTGCACAATTTGACAGCACACCACGCCATAATAAAAAAATATACCAGAGCACAATAGTGCACCGTTTCTAAGTGACAACTGTCGTCCATGAGAAGTGTGTCATATAGTATTACATGCCATTCACTTAAACTGTTTTATGCGGCTAGTACTACTAGGTTGTTCATGCTATAAAAACGAGTGAATGTAATGAAGAAGAAGTTCGATACATTTTAAAATTTTATTACAAATAAGAAAAAAAAGGAACGCAAGACGGGTAAATAAAGTTATGACGTTTATAGATCTAATGGAGTGTTAGTAAGAATAACACAAAGTTGGTTTAAACGTTTTTAATGCGAGAATTCTGATGTCCAAGATGCACCTCGCTTTGTTATGGATAAAATAGATGTGCTCGGCTGACCATGTGCGATGAGGAATCAGTGTATTTTTAGCGAAACACTAGCAGAGATGCGCTCCTTAGGTCATTTAGTTATACCGCTAATCTGCATACCAGTCTTCCTAGCCTTTTGTTTTATATACAACATTATAAAAATAGCGCAACAAACAAGAAATAAAGAAAACTAAGAAATTAAAACTGTCGAAAATATTAGTGTTCCGGGAACACATGACAGAAATTAAATAAGATGACTACCGATGGGTTTTTTCTTACTTTTCGATAGTCATTGGCGTTTTTTAGACTGCATCATGCTTACCATCAGGTATGGTGAAATCAATGTGTCGATCAGTTAAAAAAAAAGAAGATATAATAATACCCCTGGCATTTCTATATGGTGTAAAAGCTTTAACCTTTGATACAAAAGAAAAAAAGGAAATAATACTAAATATAGCGCCTAGATGTCGCTACTTTCTGTGATTAGTAAGGGTGGTTAAACAAGTATAAGGAGGCCTACATACGACCCTAAAATCAGTGGCGATATCGGGATGTTCGGGTGAAATCGGCTACTACTCTACATACATCCCTACCAGTTAGTACATATTCGAACAGATTGCTCTTAGATACAAGCCGCCGCCGACACTCTCAAAACAGCAAAAAGTAGGCATTGCCTTGGCCCTTACTATGGTGCCACCTAACCAGAGACGGATTTTTAATCTGATTACATTTTGCCCATCTATGGCTGAGATTACTTCTCATTGACGCATCGTCCTATGACAGGATATTTTCTCTCACTATACTGCTGTCTACTCTACAAACGCTACTGATATTCCATATTAAGCAAAATAAATATACTTTTTTTTTTAATATTGCTTTATATGATCTTAGAACTAATAGTACGAATAATTATATTTGTCTTTAATTTTAAATATAGCTACATGTACTGTTATTATCAAATTATTGATAACATGTTTGTTACTAAACGGGTGATAAATATAGCGGTCACAGATATGAAATAATGTAATGCATAATTTAAAACTATATTACTGAAAGTACAATCCAAAAATATGTGGTTATGCTTGAGTACCTGATAACCAAGTCAAGGTTAATTAAACACGAGTTTTTGTAACATTTATTTAATGTATGCTTATTTCATAGGCTTATTTTATTTTAATTGAAATATTAAATCACAGAATGTATATGTATTGATATGCTGATTCCTTTTTTTTATTATACTATATATATATCAACCGACGCTATGTAGATTTGATTTATATTGTATATAGCAAGGTACTTACTATTAAACTATGCATGTGATACTTGTTAATTTGCTTCTCGATAATCTTTTTTTTTTAATGAAGTATTCTAAGCACCTATAACCATTAGGAGCTATTTTTTGTGTGTATATATTCAAAACGCAAGTAATAAGAAAGAGTCTAATTTAGAATTTCCCATCGGTATGTGAAAACTTCCAGTCAAATCAGAGTCAGTCAGTCAGAGTGAGGAGTTCTCGGACTCTTACTTTTACGGAGTCGTTGGGTTGAAGAATGATCTTCCGGCGAGCATGTTCCCACCATAATATAAACGAAGCATGATGTAATATTTGGTCAAGCAGGTATGGCATTGCGACTATCGATGACTATGCGGTTTCTCTTTGCTGGTGATAGTCGTTTTATAGACTGCTTTATGCTAATCGCAGGCGCGATGTGGTCGCTATGGCAGGATAAATATAAGATAGCAGAAAAAATAGCAGATATTAACATTTAGCATTGTACTTTATTATCATGAGGACCAAAACGTTTTTAACATTGAAATAATCTTTTTATTCTTTCTTCTTACGTGGGCGCATGCAGCAAACCGCACTTGTATCTAACATGTTGTAGTTCGCATCGCCTTTGGCACGAGACTCGATGAATTTAGCATGAGTTTCAGCCGATAAGTAATATGACTTGACCGCTGGTACCACTTTCATTGCCTCGATGTAGTTTACCTTCAATCAAAATGATTAAATGCATAAACGATCGTTTTCGTTTGTCAATGCTTGTTTGCAAAATTGTAGTTAATTTCAGAAATAAAAAAATCATTATAAAAATATTGCTTCTTAACACGTTCGCAACCGGAGCTTGAGAAAATAATCTTGAGCCACAGCCCATGGAATTTTTTCTTATAATTTGACTTTAAATAGCATTAATTTTTGGAATAAAGAACAATAAGTGTAAGAATGTGTAATAAGGCAGCATTAAAAATTAAATTATAGTCCATGACTTCGAGCTGCGTTGGCATCTTTACCAACCCCCGCATAATTGTGAAGGCCTGAGGAAGGCCAGACCCCGCTGGGTGCCTAGGTTTGGTAGCTCAGCTGTACCCTTGGCCTCGGCAGACGGAAGATTGAACACCCCGGGGGTTTTAGTTGGTGAAAGTCCAACATATCGAGGTGCAGCCTTCACCGGCCCATAACGGATTTCCCCGGGTTACCAAAAAAGGCCATGACTTCCGAGTGCATAATAGGCGCAAACCCCGTCAGTAAATATTCAACCTGACGTTTTTTAGAATTAGCTTTTGCGGCGACATGTTTTTTATTTTATGTTGTGACACTATCAGGCAGGCATAACGACGGTGACTAAATTAGTGTCCAACTATAGCTTCTGCTTCTGCCTTTTCGTCAAAAACGAGCCGAAGTTTTGGCCGCAGGCGCAGTTTCTAGTAAGCGTCAAAATTAAACGAATTTTTTTACACTGGCTCGGAGTGACTACGGAGTACCTGATGGTAAGTACAGTGTATCTAGTTCAAAAACGAAAGCGACCATCAAAAGATGAAAATCCATTGATAGTCTACATCGTCATATCGGCCCACATATACCACGACTCAAGGTCTCTAGGTATATGAGTTACTGGATATACACAATCTGATCCCGAAACGCGATAGGCCAAAGCGAGTCATTATGACGGTCTTTAACTTGTGTACTGTGGTCATGACTCAGTTCGGGCAATCGCCTTACCACCAAATGGCTATGAAAGAGCCTCATTATTTAGAAAACACTCAGAACTAAGATTCGAAATGTTTTTGAGAAGTTGTATAAGGTAGCTTTCTTTAATCATTTGTAGAAGTTGTTTTTATATTGTCAAATATAATCCTTTAATATACTAATTTAAATATTATAAATATGGCCGGTGTCTTAAAAATACGAGTCTATTAACTAATACATCAACTAAGAAACAACTGTAAAAAAATAAAAATCTAAATTATAAAAATAATCACAGGTATAAATAATTATCAGTATTATTGCAGGCAACATGTACTAGTTCATGTGTGGAGCCGATATACACATCACCTCTTATTAATAGAATGAAACATGATTTTGTCTATCTATTAACTGATAGCTCACTACTATTACGTACATCATTTAGCGCTCTCCGTAAAACTGATGAGTGCGAGCGAACAGGTAGATAAAAATTATTTATGGCCCAACGTCTCAGTATAAAGTGGCCTTACTATAAAATCCCCTGGGATGTCCATCAACTCA
This sequence comes from Automeris io, assembly GCA_036320925.1. NCBI lineage: Eukaryota > Metazoa > Arthropoda > Insecta > Lepidoptera > Saturniidae > Automeris > Automeris io. Next base: position 10,680,290 of record JAUDJH010000011.1, read on the forward strand.
GACTAGTTGGGCCAGGGGATCAGCATTCCTCCATCGATTCGACGAGGGAATAGCCTTTTTCAGGCTCTATCTCTGGGAAAGAGCCTGTGCACACGATGCGTTACAGCGGCAGTGCGACTCCTGATGCAATTATTTCACGCACACGATCAGTTACGATGCCGCATAAAAATATATCGGAAAAGACTATACCGCTCTGTCATCGCAATGCGTTCACTGTCATCGCAATGCGTTCACTATCATCCGCCCCGTCTGGTGAAGCGCAAGTTCGGTACGCATGGGATGCGGCGCCGCAAAGCACTCTGTGCGGACCATGGATATTTGTATGAAAACGATGGAGCAACAACGCCCAAACTTCGGGCCCCCGCCGCAATGCATCGTGTGTACCAGCTGTAAGACATTTATTAATCGCTTCATCCAGCATCAGACCCCGTTCTGCATTCTCTCTCTCAGCTCGTTTCGTCTTTTGGCAATCTTTATATCGCGCTTTCCTTTATAAAAATATATAGTAAATGAGTTTCTAAGCCATATAAGTAAATCAACTGCCACTACTTCTATTTTTTAGCTATTCACCAGGACAGCTGACTGCTCTTTTCGTCTTATATAAACTATTTAAGGTATTGTACATTTTTATTTATAACAAATACCCGGTTTCTCATGTGACTTCAAATTAAATTACAATATTATTCAAATTAGCTATTACAATCAAAACCGTTTATGGCGACATCATTTAGAACAACATACCGGTTATATTCACCCAGAACAAAGGTCCCGGCAAAAAAAGGACTTCGTATCTCGAAAGTGTATATTCTTTTGTGGTACATTTCCATCGAGTTTTCCTCAAAGATAAATTAGCAGTGCTTAGCAGTCATAACTTCCACACCACTTAACGTTTTTTTTTTCAATTTTATTACTTATTTTAATGATTAAATATGAACATGCTAAATTAAAATTTGTAGACTCACCAAAATCTCATATTTATTTTTATCAATAGCAAACTCAGATTTTCCAATCAATGGTAGGGCTTCAAAGCGTTCCAAAAATGGCCAAAGAGTGTAGTCTACTAAACCTGGCTGGTCCCCATGCAAGTACTTGGTACCACGGCTTTCAAGTTCTTTTTGGAGACTATCAAGACCTTTGTGATAAGTTTCCACCATAGTAGGTTGGAGAGCTTGAGCATTGAAAGCAGCAGTATAGTATGCAGATCCAACCTAAAATAACACAAAAATATTTTACACAAAGAATTATCGCTATTTCCGAATTATATTATTAATGTAAAATTTTTGATCCAATAAATTATTATTAAATTATTATTTCATTCTGTATATAAAACGATAATTTATTGGTTTATATACACTTATAGGTTTTTACTGTGAAAATATCATTTCATAATCTTTTTATACAAAAAGTCATCAGCAATCAAAAGTATTTGTTTAAAGTAATTGATATTGCACAAAATTGTTTTTGAAAAGTGCTGTGGCAAACCAGTAATAATGTAAAAATGACATATCTTTACCAAATATGTAAATAGCAAAATTTATATTAAAGCTGAATAATTCTGTTTTTAAAATAAAACAACTATTTAAAGTATTCATGCAACATTGTGCCTGTATTCTCTAACAACATACACAGTAAAAACAACACAAAGTACAAAGTAAATACTGAATATAAAATTAGATATTTTGATTTTTATTGGTGCAGAGGGGCTTGCCACAAAATTGATTTATCTATTCAGGCATCCCAGTATGTAATAATAACCAAAATAATTGTCATCTAATTTAAAATTACAATATAACTTACACAGGAGGTTTGATTGATTAGAAAAATTGGTATTAAACTTGGTTAACCAAAAAATTTCTCAATGATGTTTACAATTCCTGATAGCATGTGTATATAGGTTTTTATCCTACACCGTGGTTTTGTAGGATGTGTGAATGTTTTTTTGAGATTTAGTCCTTTAATTAGTTTACAGTTTTATCTACCTTGGGGAACTATTATATATAAATTTTATACAATTTGTCACGTAAATATCTAAATCTCCTAAAAACTGTTACTCAAGTGACACATGAATCCAGTAATATTATCATATAATATAGAAAAAAACTTACCCCCGAAAAGGATTCTACAAGCTGCTTATCCAGGGCTCTACGGAGAGGATCAGATGCTTGTAAAGGAACCTCAGGGTATTTTTCATCAAGGTATACATTTATTATATTGCTGTCAAATATAGCTTTACCAGGTTCATACTCTAGAGCTGGTACAGTACCTACAGGGTATAGGATCATTACAACAATGTGTATGGTGGTAGACTTCACAGGAAAAACTTAAAAAAAGTTTTTAAATATCTACATCATAAAATAGAAACAGGGAAAGGGATAACAAATAACATAATAATAATAACATTAATAGTCACGTTCAGCACAACATATAAGAGCAAAGTGGATAGGGTCATTTTTTTTTATTCCAGGGAAAATCATGCATAGGACCAACAGGGATACTGTGAGGGCAGCAACCCTGGTTTTTCAGACTTTACTGACTAAAAACCCCCTGGGTGTCCCTCTGAGGAACTCCTAGTAAAGAACCTCTTAACAACGTGTGCCGTATCAAGTAATACTGCCTTTTGTATCTGATCTTTGATCCAACAACCAAATGAGAGCCTCTTAAGATGGTAATCGGGGCTCTTTGCAATCAGCCCATTAGACAATGTAACTATCAGGACAATAATCACAGAATCCATATCCCACATGCTAGTAATCTCATGTGCGAGGTCTTAATATTTTGAAGATTTTTCTTTTTCCAAGTTCACAATATTCTATCATGTTCTATGCTGATATCAATTACTATTGCCTGACACACCAACTGATCTACAACCACAATGTCAGGTATATATATTATTATTATTTTTAATCATTAATGCCAATCAGTAAGTCTGGATACCAGCTCCCTACAGCAAATGTAAGGCAATGTGAAGCCATTAAAAAAATTTAATTTAATAGTCCAGTTTTTTAAATACTATAATTAGCAAATAAAACTTATGAAGAAAGGTTTAATAAACAGAAGCTTATAATAAAATTTGTAAATGTTTAAAACATGACATTACATATTTAATAATAAGAAATTTATTATTTACCAATAATAATCACATTTTGTTGGCTCTGGTGGATAGTTTTTAGATTGAGGGTTATGGTATTTTTGCATTATTGTGTCAATATTTATTGAGGGAAAAAAGATGAAAGACTATTTTAATACATTGTTTAAACTCTCTTGACTAGAATGGTTAACCAACAAGAATTTATGGCTAGAGTGTGTCACAGTGATTCTAGATATCTAATATAATAATTAATGTAAAGACAACTAATGATCTATATGCTCTAGGAAATTGTAGCATTAAGCCAATGTAGTAAATTTGCATAATGTGGTGCAACACACTCCTAGGAATGTTTTGTTCTAAGAAATATCTAAACATTATTGACAACAAATTGTACAATTTAAAATGTAAGCAGTTATTAAATAAGTAATTCACTGTAATGAAGATGCACTTTACAAGATTTTTTTAATAATATAGTAGCAAAAATAATTAATTATTTAAACTACAAAGGAACCTTATAGTAAGCGGATCTTTCAATAAATCAAATGGATATAAAATATCTATTACTAACCTTTGGGGCTAAAATTAAAAATCCACTCAGGTTTTTGGTCTAAGTTGATGAACACTAAATCGTACTGCAGGTTCTTAGCATTTAGCACTAATACCGTTCTCTCAGCATAAGGGCAGAACCTCATAGCAAATAAACGAAGTTTACCGCTGTAAGGAGGTAGAGCATCGCCTGTAACAATTATTATGAATAATATCTGAATTTATAATTAAATTCTTACGCAAATGGTAACTTACCTGTTTGTAAATGCTTTTCAGACATTTTTTTACTATTGCTTAATTTGAAATTTTTGTCAAGAAATAAAATTAATAATTCAAAAGTGAAAGGTCTGTTTCAGAAACAACGTTTTAGTCACAGACCACAGACTAATAAATAATACAGACGACCATCTTCATACAAGAGTTTTGTCACGATAGCGCGAGGTATGAAGCGCGGCCTAAGGGGCGAGGAAGTATTAGCTATACATCATTCATCTTGCATATGATGCATCCTGCTCTTACTCATTAAATTTTGCTTCGAACTTTTGTTTCTCTTTCTTGCTAAGATATACATAAATATAAATTTGAAGCAAATGTCAGATAGCATAGTAAATTAGTGATGTGACTCAACCGATAACATTCGTTTCTGAATCGTCAACGTTAAATATCGAATCGATAATCTGCTACTGTAATTACAGCAAATTACCGGTTTTTAATAATTTTTGAATATTCTTCCCTAAATAATTACTTATTTCTTTTTTGATTCGGTAATAAAACAAGATTTAATTTCAATGTTTATTAATTATGAATTCAAGCTACTACAGCTGCGTAAAGTTCATAATAATATGTGAAGAATTAGCAGCGCAAGAAACTCTATAAATTTCACATGAACACTAAAATAAATATTTTTACAACAGAGTATTTGGGTAATTACTACATTTACAATTTAATTGAGTACCTACCTCTTGCGAACAAATTAAATTTTTATTTGGAACAATTGGCGAAGAAGCTGTAAGAGAAACTACGTGATCAGCTCTATTTACAAAATAAATATTAATAGAATAGATTTTTATAATATCTATGTCTACAATATTGTATTATAATTCAATCTTCTTCTTTCACAGCTATATAGGCTGTGGGAGAAGAGGATTGAATTATATTTATTATAGTATTTGTCATCTGCTGAACAGATGCCTCTTGCAATGGAGGGTTGGGAACTTATACCCGGCGCTGGCGCGCCGGTCATGTGCGTGCTGGCGGCTGAAGCTACATTAAACTTTAAATTAAACAATTTTTTTTAATTTAGTTATTTGACGAACCTTACCAAGTAAAAACGATCGAGTTATGCTGCGGGTTGTTAATAATACTTAGTCTAAAGAGTTACGTTAAAATATGAGCTTAAGCTCGGGCTAAGTAATACGACAAAAAATTAAATAACAAAGTTCAGCACAAAAAATAGTACTTTTTATGTTTTTTTTATCCATTTGACCAATATTGTTAGAGGTACAAATCATTATGCTACGACTTATACAGGATGAACAGTACGAAAATCCAAGCAAATTGTAAAAGTTCAAGAATCCAAAAAATATAACTTAAGTAAAATCTAACAAAACAAAAGGTGAAGTGTCTGCTCGCTTGCCCTTATACCATAAAAAAAAGATGTTTTACAAACATTAAGCAGGCTATCAAATAAATTATTTAGAAACAATAAAATTTCAGCTGTAAAAAGACCGCTTTCAATGTCCAGATTAACTGTACTATAACAATGTTCTTGTAAAGCTTCTTGACTCTTCATGAGCAGTTGCAATAATGAGGACACTTCCTTACTGAATACTTGTGCTGCATATTTGACCTGAAATAATATAGTAGATATTCCATATGTAAATAATTACTGTTATTCCAATATAGTAAATTATTGGCATGAAACCATTTTTACAAAAGATTGAAAGCTTTTACATTTTAAAAATATTTAAAAAGAAATTAAAACCAGACTAACTAATATAGACTAAATAAAAGGTTTAAAAATATACATATGTTATATATTCGGAATCGCTAGGACAAGTTCTTTCATTTGACGTCCATATTGTGGTGGTACATGAAAATTTATTACACATTATGGCGTCTAGCCCTTGCCTTAATGAATTTTTGCTGACGTCTGTAGCCCATGACACTATGTGATAGTACGAATCTATTGACACCTTATTCAGGAAAATCGTTTGAAAAGTCTAGGCCCTAGGCTGTAGAAGGTAACATACAAACTATTACTATACAATTTTAATTGATGCATACATATATACAAACTTCAACCCCCTATTCATCGCCTTAGAAGTTAATAAAAACAGCCTATATTCATCCTCTAGGTTTAAACTATTGCCTTAAATTTCTTCAACATCGATTCAGCAGTTTAGCTGTGAAAATGTAAAAGAGATTTACTTTCTCATTTATATTATTAAGCGTGGAAGTATGAATAGTATGAACTAGCAACAGGTTCCAGCTTCGCTCGGAGTCTGCTGTTTATACATTTAATACCTGTAAATGTAATTATATGTGCAAACTTCCTAAAAGAAATATCCTAAATGATGGTAAAAACCACACTGAAGTTGATAAATAATGATTTGTAAAATAGGAATGATTCTTATAGGGGAGGTAAAATAAAGACTTACCTTCATTTTGTCATAAGATTTTGGATTTATATGTTTGTCGGTGAGTTTTGTGCCTCTGGCTCGTCCTTGGTAGCCATCTACTTGGTAGAGTGTCTCAAGATGCTTCCATGTCGCTCGTTTTCCGGCAATATTAAGGTCCTTTTTCTGAAAATTGTTTCGAAAGCAAAGGTACGCAAAATAATTTAAAATTAGTGCGACGACTAGGGCATCCGGGGACAGCACAAGCCCAAGTCATTTCACCAAACGAATTAAAACGAATATCAAATGAACAAAACTTAATTTCAATAAATAAACGATGTTTTTCACTGAGCACAAACTACAAAACACAACACTTTAGCAAATCTAACAACAATATAACAACAAGTAAATAAACCAAATTGAATAATAAATAGCATAAAAAGTGGTATTGCAAAATAGTTAAAAGTTGAAAAGTAATGAAAAGTTTGAAAAGGATAAATAACAGCCAACCGCCATTAGCGCCAAGTGTCAGTAATAAGTTGACAGTTGACACTTGAATGAATTTACTATCAGCTACACCGATACGTATACGTAAAGCATAGTGTGCGTGAACTTTTTTCGGATGTGTTAAGTTAAGAAAGAGACACTAGAGTTCAATGTATGGAAAAAAGAAAGAGATAGCGACACCGCTAACGTGACAAAATTTTTGCCCTGAGTTGGAAGGGGCTGTCACAGGCCATATAGATACTTTTTTTTGGTTTTAGTAAATCAAATTGTCAAGCACACAGGACACTACTCGTAGGAAAACTTTTTATGCGCTCGTTCCACAGACTAGGACTATTGATTAAATATCGATATTATTATTTCGATAAATCGATATATATTACTAATATTTTGGCAAAATCACATTGGTCATACATCAGTGGAAAAGCCACAAGAAAAGAATAATAAACTAATATGTTTATGATCGATATATTGATAATTCGATATTGAAATATCGATAATCGACATTTAAAAAAAACATTTTTCTTTTTCACATTTTTTTTACACTGACACGGCACAGTGACTGCTCCAAACCTGATGGTAAGCATGGTGCAGTCCAAAAAAACGCCAACGACTATCGAAAGGAATATATTGAATATACAAAAATTATCGTAAACTTAATATACCGTATTTCATTTACACTATATTATGTTTTTTCTGTATTCCTAGTTTACTTATTATCTTAAGACGAAATGTAATTTTATATAGCTTTGGTATAGCTCTGTGGCAAAAAAAACTATAATCTATGATATGGAGTATCTACTTACAAATTACAATTATTGTTTGTTGTCAGCGTTAACAGCTTAGCATAGTTACTATCCTTATCTCTAGGTTCTATTGAGCTTAGTCTGTGGCTAACATTGAGCGAAGTTAAAAAGAGAGTTTATGAAAAATTACTGTTTTATTGTAATGTAGCGGTTAAAGCAAGTGTTTATTCATATTAATTTATATAATATCTAGTTACATAGGAATAGTTTAGTGCCAAAATATGTCTTCTTTGACCAATTGAAAGAATGAAGTATAGACGTATGTTAAAAAGATTGATACAAGAAATGTTTTCTGCATCTTATGTGGAAGAAATAAAAAAAGCAGCGGAAATACAACTAATTTAGCAACCCTCTTAAAAGTCAAACACCATCATGCATATGCCCAACTAACCATAAAAAAAGACAAATATTAAAACATGCACCATTAATAATGCGAAGAAAACAATATGTTGATAACATTGCAACTATCGTCTAAATCGGAAAGTGGACTCACTGATAGGACTTTTGATTGAATATCGATATATCGAATTACAGATATTTTATTTCAATATTAGCATTTTTTACCGATTCCGAAAATATGTATATATTATACTATATCATTAAAAAATGTCGCATAAACCAAATAGCCTTTCACCCCTCGATATGATATTGTTACAGCTACAGTCACTATGAGCAGAGATGGGCAAAATGTAATCAGATTAATGATTAACGATTACGATTACATTTTGTAATCATAAATCATGATTAATGATTAACGAAATTAATCAAAAAAAGTAATCATTTTTCGGTGATTAAGGATTATTAATCTTTAATCGGATTACAATTAATCATGATTACTTTTATGATTACTTTTCTGTTTGATACGTAAAATGTACTGCCGACAGCAGAGCGGCGCTCGCCTTTTTTTATTTATAGTATACGACTACTACTAGCTAAACTGGCGAACTGAGTACCACTACATAGTTAGGTGTTAGGGCAATTACCCGAACTGTGTCGTGACCGCAGTACAATAGTGCAAAGACCGGCATAGTGACTCGTTTCGACCTGACTACTTTCAGGATCAGTTCGTGCTCGGTGGACATTAAGTAAATCCAACGAAATCTAGTTAATCATTGATGCTTTTACCATTGTTCTGAGTTATTCCTGGACTATTAGAACTGATTATCAAACTACCGCCTATATTTTACTGAAATACCGTCTCTAACCCGATAATCCACGCCCGCCTTCGGGATGGAGGTAGAGAGACAGAGCAAGATAGCGCAAAATTTTAATTGATCAGAACAAGACATCATTTTCTCAAATTTACACAAGCTTCTATAGCGCAGAGCGCAACATCAGCTTTCTTGGTCATCCGTCTCTCTCTACTGACTCGGTTTCGTCTTTGATGTAAACCGAAGCGCCGCACACGTTCGTATCGTATTTTGAATTTTAACTCATAACTAAAGTTGAGATATCGATCTGTTTTTTTCCGGATAACTGACGTTCTACCTAATAACTTTGATTCTTACAATAAATCAGCGGGACACATACATAGTTTTTTTTCTCAGTTCGCTTAATTTTTTTCTCGCGTTTGACTTCCATATTCTTAAAGACGCGCCATTTTTATCTCACTAAAAACGCTTTTTTGTTTACTAAATTATATATTAGGTCCTTACATATGAAATTGGCGTTTTTCGTACTGGCCACTTTAATCACAAATTTCTCCTCTTTGGTAAGGAATTCCAAATTCAAATTTGTACAGCTATAGACTCATGTATTTGTGCTTCGATGATCGTCATTCATTTGTTTTTTTCTTCTGTTTTTTTTCTGTTTGCGTCACTCATTTTACAAAATGGAAAACTTAAAATATCGCATTATTTACGAGTACGAGTTCCGCCGTGGCACTAGTGCTGCGGAAACAACTCGAAGGGTGAATGATGTGTATGGCGGTCGTGTTGCAAAAGAAAACACAGTTCGTTTTTGGTTCCAACGTTTTCGTTCTGGAAATTTCGACCTGCAGAACAAGCCCCGTGGACGGCCTGAGACTCAAGTTGATAATGAAGAGTTGAAGGCTATTGTGGAAGCGGATCCATCGCATACCACGTCCGAGTTAGCTGCAGGCTGCGATGTTAGTGATAAAACTGTTTTAATTCACTTGAAGCAAATTGGGAAGATTGAAAAGCTTGAAAGGTGGGTACCTCACGAATTGACTGAAGCAAACCGGCAAACGCGCGTCGACTGCTGCGTTACATTACTAAACCGGCACAATAATGAAGGTATTTTAAACCGAATCATTACCTGTGATGAAAAATGGGTTCTTTACGATAATCGAAAGCGCTCAGCCCAATGGTTGGATCCTGGCCAGCCAGCCAAATCCTGGCCCAAGCGAAAATTAACCCCAAAAAAGTTACTTATAAGCGTTTGGTGGACTAGTGCCGGTATTGTTCATTACAGTTTTCTCAAATCTGGCCAGACTATTACGGCTGATGTCTATTGTCAGCAATTGCAAACCATGATGGAAAAGCTAGCGGCTAAACAACCTAGGCTGGTCAATCGCTCCACGCCACTGCTGCTTCACGACAACGCTAGACCACACACTGCGCAACAGACGGCTACTAAATTAGAAGAGCTTCAATTGGAAAGTCTAAGACATCCTCCGTACTCCCCGGACCTTGCTCCAACAGATTACCATTTTTTTCGAAATTTGGATAACTTCTTGCAAGGGAAAAAATTCAACTCCGATGGGGCAGCCCAAATCGCCTTCAAAGATTTTATTGATTCCCGTCCGACTGGTTTTTTTAGTAAAGGGATCAATGAACTACCTATGAGATGGCAAAAGTGTATAGAAAATAATGGTTCATACTTTGATTAATTAAATATATTATATTAAAAAATATTCGACTTTTAGTTCCTCCCATACAAAACGCCAGTTTCATATGTAAGGACCTAATATATACATATATATTTCATTTTTCTGTTTTAGAAATTTAATCGGGTAGGAGTCGGTATTTCAGTAAAATATGGGCAGTACTTTGATAATCACTTCTAATAGTCCAGGAATCACTCAGAACAATAGTAAAAGCATCTATGATCAGCTAGATTTCGTTGGATTTAGATTTAGAGTTGGATGTTCTTAGACAGGCCTTGTCCCTGGGAGAAGGTCGTAAAACTAACCAAACAATACCTCTCATTGGCACACGACGACACCTCCCTACCCTCCGCTGGACGCCACCCCCCCCTCTCTGCTGGACGCCACCCCCCCACTTTCTGCTGGACGACACCTCCCCTCTCTGCTGGACGCCACCCCCCACTCTCAGCTAAATCCCCCACTCTCAGCTGGACGCCACCCCCACTCTCCACTGGACGCCACCCCCCACTCTCCGCTGGAAGCCACCCCCACTCTCCCCTAGACACCCCCCCCCACTCTCCGCTGAACGCCAACCCCACTCTCCGCTGGACGCCACCCCCCCTCTCTTCGCTGGATGCCACCCCCCCACTTTTCGCTGGACACCACCCCACTATTAGACGGAAGTTTGGGGTCCTATATAATTCGAAATAAAATAACTTGAAAAATTAAATAAACGAGTATTTAAATCGGTCTCTCTCTCAGCCGGAACCCAAAAGTAATCATTAAAATAATCATGATTAATTGAATGATTATTGTAATCAAGATTAATGATTACTCATGTAATCATGATTAAAAGTAATCAGATTACAAGTAATCATGATTACATTCGTCATGATTACTTGTAATCTGATTATTAATCTGATTAAAAGTAATCATGATTACGCCCATCTATGACTATGAGCATATTTTATGGAATAAAAATCCAGGGATACTTCGGTTTCAATACTCTACTGCATATTGGCGGAATAATTCGCATAGGGGTTGAGCTGGAATGAAGTCAGCAGGGACAGGGGATAAAAACTGTCATTTTCTATAAGTGAGATTTTCGCTATGGCGAATTGTTTTTTATATATTTATCCGTGAAAGAGCATTTCGGCAGCCCCATCATCATTCTGAATGAATCAGCATCCGTTAGTCAAATATTTGTAAAAAAAAATTCTTAAGTAGCCAAACACAGTGGGGCTTTTTTGGCGTAAGCCATTGCTTTCGTATCTCGCCTAAGCCTCTATCGTCTAACTCAATGACTTGAAACATATTTATACCAAAAATAAATGACACGTAAATAAATAAATCAAAATGCCGGCAATAAAGAGCTGTAGATCCGAATCTATCTATTTAGCTATCAATAGTGATGAACGATGATGAGTAATTTATAATTTGATTTCAAATATCTTGACTACAATTATTGATTTTTTGTCGAAGTTGTGTTGTGGGCTTGGGCAGCAATGGGATGCTCGGCTGACGGTGTGCGATGGGGAATCAATGGTTTTTTTTTTGGCGAGACGCTAGCCGAGTGATGTGTCCCTTGGGTCTCCAAGTTTTCGCGCTAATGTCTTCGCCGTTTATGTTGTGTGTGCATAGAAATGGTGCAACAAATAGGAAATGAAGATGAATTAGATTGAATTGACACTACGACAGAGATATTGGAGCGTGGCAGGAAAACTTAACAAACAATAAGACATGAAAAGAAATTACTTCAGATATGGCTGTATGGTGTGATTATCTTTGCCTTCCCCATAAAGGAGAAAATATAACCAAAAAGAAGTAACGTCAATGTCAATTTGACAATATTAAGAATCCAATAAAAAAAGACAATATTATTTATTAGTCTGTGTTAAGAATAATCTTCGAAAGCTTGTCGTGCTACTTAAATTAAATATTATATTAAAAAATGTTAAATTCATGTAAGTAATTTCCTATATATATATTTTTTTTTACAATATCAATGTCCACAATAGTAATAATTATAGTAATAGTGGTTATAATTACTCATGTGCCTAATATTCTAAAAATTGTTTATTGTTACTTATCAGTTTTTCGTGGTCTTCTCGGAGCCGAAGAGTCACCGACCAAAGTCCTCGAAGTAAGGTCAGACAATTATATATCTAGACCTATTCACTATAGAGAAGATTCAATTCTACTTTACGGACCGAAAGTACCAAATGAAGGGAGAAATTCTAAAGATAAATATTTTGAAATAGTTTTACACAAACCGTTTACGGAGAGCTTACATCAGATGTACAGGTACGTACTACCATGTTGTCAAAAAATAATATGTAATTTACTTCCTTAAAATTAGTACTCTTAAGTGAAGATTATCATTTTCAATGTTAAGATAATCCCATTTTATACTTAGCATTTGTATATAGACGTTTATTTCTTGCTGAATATAAATGAACTGTTTTTTTACAAAACAAAATAGGTATAAATATAATTAAAAAATATAATTATATGTAATTAATAAATAAAAAAAATACTGTGTTTGAATAAATTATTAGAAAAAAAAAATCTTAAAATATTTATAAATTATTTGTATTGTAGACTAAGTCAAATAAATAAATAATAAGTATTTTTATTGGTTAAAAATCTATAACATTGGTATATATGATGGTGCATTGAAATTAATAGCAAATTGGTTCATAAAATATCTATTGACACTGTCATGCTGTTAGTATGAAATATACTATATATGTATATTGAAGTTGAATGTGTACCATGTTGCTATTCTCTTGCTATACTATGTGACTCATATACTTTTATTTATTACCATTGACCATGATTCAAGTAGTTTATTTCTTAATGTATTTATAATAACATTAATATTTTTATTCATAGTTTGATGAGATCTGAGAGTCTTGAAAATGCTGAAGAGAAATTTATTATTTATAAGGAAAGGATACCAGTTTTTATTAAAATTACCAAAGAAGTGAGTAATATTTCAATGATATTTGAAGCTAATAGGAGGTTACTAGTCTATCAGCACTATGACTTAAGTAACTTTTTTTGTGAATAACAGTTGCTATTGAAAAATACTCTTAACCCATTAACGCCAAGATGAGCAGAATTTTTATTAACTTTTCAATGTGTTTATTTATTATGTTATTGGACCAAAAAATAATGCAATACCTCTATTCCTATGCAAAAATTTTGATTAGACACTGAGAATAAAAAAAATTGCCAATTTAAGCATGAAAAATGTGAAAACTTTCGATGAAAATATTATTTTGCATTATTTATCACAATGATAACGCAAAGGTATCAACTTTTTACTATGACCAGAGGTGCTCATGGCACTCGCACATAAGGAGTTTTTTTTTTCAGAAAAAATTCTTATCATTATTGTATTACAGTATTGCATTATTTTTTGGTCCAATAACATAATAAATAAACACATTGAAAAGTTAGTAAAAATTCTGCTCATCTCAGCGTTAACGGGTTAAAAATATATTTTATGTCTGATTATAAGTTATCCTCTTCAAATTGTTTTCATTGCAATTCTTATTCATTACACTAAGACCATTATAGGCACTATTATTTTAGTGATATTGTTCAAACCACTGGTACTTTTGGCCTGATATACAGAGAGAGATATGAGTGAGTCAATAATTATGTATAGTCCTATTTATAATTAGCATTACTTGTCAATGATGCAATCATTATTTATCATAAAGAAACCTTGTTTAATGTGCCAAGTAAATGATGAATCATCTTTGAAAAAATAATGATAGATAATTAATTGATATATTGATAATAATACTAGCTGTAGTGAACCACCATTATCTAGTAGAAATCTCTAATTTGACCATCTTGGGATTTTTAAGAAACACCTTGAAAGTCATATTTCTGATGAAAAAGCTAAGTATTACTTTTGATAGTGCTTACTTTAAAATTAACCAATTTTCAAATAAATTTTCATCCCTTATTTAATTTCTATAGGGCTGGAATATAACAAACCAGACCCTAGTTGATGACTATTATGTCATAAAAGGAATCCAATGTGAAATCATGTTTCTAGCTTCACTAGTTTAGATTGATATTTCAGTCAGGACATATTTGGGACTAGCCAACAGCTCGGTAAGCTAAATCCATTGCTTATGAAATTAATTTTTCATTAAGCTCTTTCCAAGTAATAAATTAGGAAATATATACAGCTTCTTTCATGAAATACAATAATAATGCTCAACATGCACTAGACTGCCTCAGCGCAAGCATACTAGTTAAGACAAACACAAAACCAACTCAGGCAAAAAATTTAGCTGACACCACCCAGTGTCCAGTCGACACCTGTGCATGCCATGTTCCTACATGGCGTGCTAAGGAGAGCTCTGCGCATTGACCACAAAGGTCCCTTGCGGTCTGCACAATGGGGTACTGGGGTCCGACGCTGTCACCACATGGCCTAATAATTAAACATAATCATAGCTGTATACTGTTTGATAGTCTGGTGCCGTGTCAGTCTGCTGGATGTTAAGCATTGTGGATGCTGCAACCTTATATTTCAATTTTTATTATAACTGCTGACTATAGATAGGTTTAAAGTTAATACAGTTTAAAGTTTTATTTTAGTGTACAGTAACAATACTACAAAAGCTCTGTGACACTTTGCTGGAGCACCAGTCATGGACAATAGCACACTTGATGGCGCACTTTGGTTTATATGAGTACTTCAATAACCCTGAAGTAAAAAAACACATTAATGATGTTGACCCTTTGACAGGAGCTACACCTTTAATGGTATGTTGTGAAAATATTAAAATCAGGGGCTTTTTCATAGTCTCTTAGAGTTATATTATTTTTATCTTACTTTTATATTTTACACTATTTTGAACGAGGCGCAAAAGTGACAGCGCTATATAAAAATATGTTATAGTCTATATCACTTTTTTATCAGTATGACAATTGAGTAATTTAAGTGTAAATTTTGCAAATTCTGAGATTGCTGCATAAATTCACCTTAAAGTCCAAGGGATTTAAACACAGACAGCAAACTGAAATATGGAGTGGCCTTTTTATTTTGGAAACCATTCAGTTGTCGGTCCGCTTTAGCTTTTCTATTTGATATATATACGATACCATGTATTACAAAATTCAAAATATTACACATCCACATCCCCTGCTACATCTTTAGTTCATTTTTGTGACGAGAGCTTGAAAATAGTGTTGTCTGTTATTCCAACCAACATCATATATTTATCTATTATAACACAAAGGCTTGTTTCACTTGGGTTATTATCTTTTTAAAAGGGCTTTAGAGCTATTCTAGTTCTAGTTATGTTAAGATAAAACAAATGTTCACAACTACAAACAGCAATCCATTGATGATGTTTGAATGAAAAAAAAAGGCTAAATTCCGAAACGCTAGTAGATCACTCTTAGGTTTCGTATTTTGGCCGGTGGCCTAAGTCGAAGTCGTACCCACAGGGGTGCCCTTGCGTTGCCACCCAACCCATAAATTTGCCGGCTGAGCACCTGAAGTGTTCGCCCCCTCGCCTTGTTTTGTTGTGAAGGTCTATCCCGACCTAGCAATGTATTGACAGTTCTAAAAAAAAGACAGGGTAAACCATGCCCATATCTTATAAAGTACAAATAGTACAGGCAGCATGTGGTGTGCCATCGAAATACTCTCCATAAAAATCTATACAATTGGTTTGTACTTTTGTTTACCGTTCGTATTGAATTTGATTCCAGGTCTCTGTTAAAATGGGCAGCCTACGTATGGTACAGAGTTTAATTGCGTTGAATTGTTCGTTAGACACCATTGACCATGACGGCAACACTGTATTCCACTACGCAGCTGCTAGTAATAAGGACATTATTAATGTAAGTACACACCTTTATTTATTGTGACTCGGCATATTGAGTACACCGCAACTAGTGTTTGCACAGTGACGTCTAAAAACCGGCTATGACTGTCGAGGGGCAAAAAGATGTCGAAAATCGCCAAGATACTGCGCATTGAGGTATAATTGTGTCTGTAAATGTAAAAAAAAAGCGGTTAAATGCGAGTCAAACCCGCACACTGAGGGTTCCGTTGTAAAATGTATGAAAAAGTTATTATAGAATTTAACTAACTTCGACTGTTCAGATTTTTTCCTGCTATAAAAAATATTTGTCCTTACATGAAATTGCAATATTTGATCAGTTTTTATTGTTTTACGTAGAAAGCTCACGCTTGATCAAAATTGTAACTTTACCAATTTTAATGTCAGACAAAAAGCGCCACAGTTCCCAATTCGCCGTTACAGGCATTTGAACACAGGACCTCTACCGTTGCTGGCAGGATTACTACCATTACGCTACCAGGCTGTCAAAACAGCGTTGAGCACGACATAAAAGTGCAAACGGGATATGGCTGTATCTCTGGTGTATCTCTACACACTCCAAACAGGGTATAGCGTGACGATATTGACAAGTACAACGATTACAGATATTGGCAAGTAAAACGGCATCGACGTTGAACATGTATAACAAGCAAGGGTACACACCGCTACACATGGCGTGTTTGGCGAACGCGCCGGACTGCGCGCGCAGCTTGATGCTTGCGGGCGCGGACGTTAATTTGTCTGCGGTTAAGCGTTCCAGTGGCACTATACCCGGTGAGATTCTAACTAATGTATAAAAAATATTACTCTAAATGTTTACTAATAAACCCTTTATTCCAAAACTAAAATAAAACATTTTTGTAAAAAAAAAAAGTAAAATTTCAAACATTTTTTTTTATTACATACAGGCTTGCGCTTGACCTCAATCACACCTGCTGGAAAGTGATGATGAGGCCGACGATGGAGCGCGCTCACCCAGCAAATACCGATTCACTCGACGTTTGAAGATTCCCATGTCATAAGACGCCGGAAACACTGACGCAGGAAGCGAGTTCCACTCCTTCGCGGTACGCAGCAAAAAGGAGGAGGCAAATCGCTTAGTGCGAGCAGCAGGAATGTCAACTACAAAAGGGTGCAAACCAGCACGGCGTCTCGTCAATTTATGGTAGAAGGGGGAGGGTGGAACTAAATCATACAACTCAGCCGCACACTCTCCAGAGTACATTATATATATCGTAAAATAATACGGTCAATAAATGAAAGAGCTATGACAGAGCATAAATAAAAAACATACAACCGAAAATAGAGCATATTCCTTTTTGAAGTCGGTAGCTTTTCTATCTTGCCAGACATGGCTGTAACGCAGTCGATTGCCGCTCCTTAGAGGCACCTATACCAAGCATATTTATTTGATGTCATAAGGAGACACTAAATAGAAAAACAACTCATGTTAAAATGGGCATATATTGGCAATTACAGGTATTGTCGGTGATCTATTACAAGAGAACCAACCAAAGTTATATCAACAAGATATGAAACATGGCGGCACACCGTTACATTGGGCCGTGTCTCGAGAAGTAATCGAAGCTTTAGTTGATAAAAATTGCGATATCAACGCAGTAAACTTTGACGGACGGACAGCACTGCATGTTATGGTGCTACGCGGCCGATTAGAGTGTGCTATAGCTTTGCTGTCGCGAGGGGCGGAACACTCAGTGGTAGACAAAGAGGGGAATACACCATTACATTTGGCCGTGAAGCAATCGAATCTAGCAATCGTACACGCTCTCATTGTGTTCGGAGCTGATCTGGAGGCGAAAAATAATTTGGGGCAGACGCCGAGGCATTGTGTGCCAACGGAAATGTCGAATAGTCATTTCGATAAAATTTTATATGCTTTGCACGCTGTTGGGGCTAAAAGGTACTGTATTTTGTTTTCGTTATAAGTACACAATGATTGAAGTATAACTTGTGTCGCCATCTATGGACAAGGTTAGAAGTTACATCATATTTTAACCCTTTGCACTCGAGGTCCTTTTCGCTTGCACTAACCAGGAACTCGAGAGGGTTTCGGGCTAATTCGGGGAACACTTTACAAATACTTAAAAACATTTATAAATAAACAAACGTATACAAATAACAAAATTTCACCAGTTTATACATTTATATGTTGAAAACAACAAACTTTATTACAAATCTCGCTGCGCTGCATCGAAATCGGCCGGGCGCTGCATCGGCGCCGCTCGAGTGCAAAGGGTAAAAACTGAAATAAACCAAATGACTTTAACGCCGATAGCGACTGTAAATGGATTTGTTCTTTGGCGGTTGTTTTCGCTCTGGAACTATATTGTACTTTTCATTAGGAGTGATATAGTTGAGCCAGTATAAAAAAATGACATTTCAATAATTTTACTTTCAATCCTAGAAAGAGGATACTATGCTCCGACTAAGCTAGACGTTATACGTCATAGCCTGGACGAATTTTATCGCATTCGCACAAGTAAAGGAGATAATTATTACGGGCTTACATACGAAGAAAAGAGATGTTTTTTTTTCCTTTTGAAACTACTGTTTATGGCGGCACTACATCTTTGTTATCAATAAATCACATTTGTTTAATGAGATGTTCACATTTATTTCACATTTATTTGATAATAAAACTCAAACATTTAACACTAGGTTTACGGACGTTTCTTATATACCTATCTCTACGAAATAAAACAATTTGACGCATGAACGAATACATATAACAACAGCTAGAAAGCAATGTAATTTATACACTAACTAAAAAATGAAAACATGATACACATATTTATGAAAAGTTTTTATTTTTATTATTCAATAATTTTATTAAACATTATTTCTATATGCTACATTTATTTCGGGCATTTTTACACAAATGCTCAATTTTGCTTGTACACTTTCTGCAACCACCTTTTTACATATTTTACAAGTGTTTTTGCTCCTATTTCTTTTACAAAAGCTAATTTGGCAAGTCTTACATTTATTCGAAGTACTAGGTGACGGGATATTATAATCTATGTTTTTGTAATTCATCTCTTCTGCAAGTTGTTTGGCTAACTAAAATAGAAAATCCTTTCTGGTTAATTTTGACCCAGTACACTCTCTATATACAACCCATGCGTTTATTGAAGTTGAATCTAAAATGTTGAAGAACACTTGAAGAGGCCATCGAAAAGATGCTGCTTTGGTAGTATATTTGCGAGCCACTTGATCTACTACGTCGATTCCAAACTTTGTCTTATAGTAATATGCTATTGTTTCTGCTAATATGCTATTGTCCCACTGATTTATTGTAAGAATCAAAATTATTAGGTAGAATGTCAGTATTCCGGAAAAAAAAACAGATCGATATCTCAACTTTAGTTATGAGTTAAAATTCAAAATACGATACGAACGTGTGCGGCGGTTCGGTTTACATCAAAGACGAAACCGAGTCAGTAGAGAGAGACGGATGACCGAGAAAGGTGATGTTGCGCTCTGCGCTATAGAAGTATATGTAAATTTGAGAAAATGATGTCTTGTTCTGATCAATTAAAATTTTGGGCTATCTTGCTATGTCTCTCTATCTCCATCCTGAAGGCGGGCGTGGATTATCGAGTTGGAGACGGTATTTCAGTAAAATATGGGCGGTAGTTTGATAATCAGTCCTAATAGTCCAGGAACCACTCAGAACAATGGTAAAAGCATCAATGATTAGCTAGATTTCGTTGGATTTACTTAATGTCCACCAAGCACGAACTGATCCTGAAAGTAGTCAGGTCGAAGCGAGTCACTATGCCGGTCTTTGCACTATTGTACTGCGGTCACGACCCAGTTCGGGTAATCGCCCTAACACCTAACTATGTGGTGGTACTCAGTTCGCCAGTTTAGCTAGTAGTAGTCGTATACTATAAATAAATATAGGCGAGCGCCGCTCTGCTGTCGGCAGCGCATTTTACGTCTTAAACAGAAAAGTAATCATAAAACTAATCATGATTAATTGTAACCCGATTAAAGATTAATAATCCTTAATCACCGAAAAATTATTACTATTTCTGATTAATTTTGTTAATCATTAATCATGATTAATGATTACAAAATGTAATCGTAATCGTTAATCATTAATCTGATTACATTTTGCCCATCTCTGGTTACCGGTAGGCTATTGATACAATTTTATTTGTTTCAAATATATGTTTAAATCTCTACAAGTGCCGATAGATGGCGTCTAAGCTTAACTTTCGTAACGCGTAACACACTTTTTAATGTAACGTAAAACGGAATAATCTCATCTGTAACGTAATATGTGTTACAAGTTTTCTCATACTACTTGCGTACTTAATTTTTCCTAAACCGCCTAAAAAGTTTATCTTTAAAAAAAGTGAAGTTTAAATTGGTAGTTTCAACTGTTTATTTTTAATACTTACGTTTCTTAAATAGTCAGTTATATCTTTTATTTTACGATTCAACTATAGAGTTTTGTTAACTTACAATGTTTTATGCTTTCTTTATATTTTAGTTTCTTGTGACCTCACTCAGTCGTTAGTGTGATATGGTTTTAATGCAATAATAGTTTACGGGGATTGTGTTAAATTATATTTCCTTTTCTATATTTATTTTATGATTTATTTTCGGTCAGATGTCCACCAGAAATGGCCGGTTGTGGTCACAGTTGTTCAGCTCGCGGCGACTACAATGGAGTGCCGCCGGCGTTGGTCGCTAAAGGAGCGAGCAGAGATATTGTCAGTCAGATGCTGTCCGTGGCAGCTATGGACAAAGCGGCTTGCCTCAACGCCAGTGACAAACAGGGCCGGTGAGGATGATTTTCTTTTCATAAGCTTTAATTAAGTAATAATAATGTATTTTTACTCAACAATTACACGGACTTTTTAAACTTATTGATGTAAATAGTTTTTAAGTATAGTTAGGAGTCAACTGATATCTCAACTTTCAACGTCGATCATCATGCTATTGTGTTTCTCTGAAAGACCAAATCAGAAATAAGATGATCCGTCAGAGAACTAAAGTTCTCGACAGCTCAGGATTAGTAGGCTGGAGTGGCATTATATTAAAAATCATTAGTCATCTAAGTTTTCAAAGAACTAGATGATTGATGTTGATTACAATAAAACTCAATGTTTATGCTTTTTGCCGAATAGCGTCGAATAGTTTATGTTTATAACTGAAAATCTTGGTCTTTAGAGATTGTCCTGCTTTTCCTATTGTCCGCAATACTGTAGCTGTTAAATTAAATATATATATTTTAGCCTGCTTTGCCTCGACGGCGGCGGTATCCGAGGACTTGTCCTGGTCCAACTCTTGCTGCATTTGGAGGAAGCAGTCGGAAGGCCGATCATAAACTGCTTCGACTGGGTTGCCGGAACCAGCACCGGCGGGATCCTGGCTCTTGCGCTTGCCTGCGGGAAAACCCTCAGGGATTGTCAACGGCTGTACTTCAGGATGAAGGAACAAGCCTTCGTAGGCATGAGACCGTACCCATCGGAACCGCTGGAGTCTATACTGAAGGAGTGTTTAGGTTTGTATTTTTAAATATAAATGTTTAACTTTGTATTCGCCGAGTCGTTTTTGAAATATTCCCCAGTCCCGTATGACGTAGCATACTAAAATTAAAGGTAAAATGTCGATGAAGCAATAAGCAGAAGGAATATCAATGTTAAGCAGGAAGCAAAATATTTGGTGTCTATGGACTTGTATGGAGAATAGACCGCTGTAGCATGAATGCTTCCGGCAACATCTTGTACCGTCACTATATAGTAATGATCGTTGGTGAAGGCGGGGGCGAGCCCCGGCAAGGTTGAGTGACGACCTACAAAGGTAGCCGTGAGGTTTGAATAAGCAGAGCCGAAGACCGGGCTCCGTAGCACTTGTTAGAAGAAGCCAATGTCTAGAAGAGTACTCGGGGGTGATGATGATGGTAATGAATTTTTCATTTTTACAGGAACAGAGACGGTCATGTCGGATATAAAAAATCCAAAGCTGATGATCTTAGCCGTGTTGGCTGATCGAAAGCCCGTCGATTTACACATATTCCGAAATTACAAATCGGCTCATGAGATTCTAGATGAACACAACGGAATGGCCAGTAAGTATATATCTTTAAATGAAATTGTTTATGATCGACTTTATCGATGATTCCGGAGAACAAAGTCGTAATAGGAATAAGTGAATACAAAAAACAGTAATTTCATAAATGTTTATATTAAAAGAATTGAAATTGAAACACCAAGATGCATTACTTTCATATATGTTACATAAATCTGAATTTAGTTTTTGCACAAGTTTGGACTTGGCTTAACACATGTTTAGAGTATGTTTTATTTATACAATTTTGGATCTGGACTTTTCTCAAGTAGAACCTGGTCATACATAAGTCTGAAATTTGCTTTACACAAGCCAGAACCCAGTTTCATATAAGTCTAGATCCAGCTTTACATAAACCTTGACCCGGATTTACAAAAGTTTAAAACTAGCTTGACACAAGTGTAGAGTCAGGTTCATACAATTCTAGACCTGGCCTTAAACAAATCTGGAGCCAATGTAACGTAATTTGTGTATGTAGGCGTGCACGCGGAGGCCGGGGACCACTCGTCGGTGGTGTCTCTGCCGGCACCTCCGCCCGCGCACGAGCAGCTCGTGTGGCAGGCGGCAAGAGCTTCGGGTGCTGCGCCCTCGTACTTCCGCGCTTCGGGCAGGTACACATCTGCTTAAAGACAAATTTTTATTCAGATAGCGTTCCTATGCGGAGTGCGGGAGACTTCTGCACATACAATAGGGTCCGCGTACGGAGAACCACTTTCATTAGTTAGTTGATTGCGGTATACTAGGAACTTGTACCGCGGATTTTAACTGTTGCATTGAAGGCTCTGTCTCGTTGGCCGATGAATCCCTGCAGATGGTGTAGCGATTGTAGCGATCGCATCATCAAAGTATACGTTTATAGATATACTTTCGAAAAAAAAAATACCGATTTTGCCGTGAAGCAAGCAAGAATTTTATGGTACCCAAATAATCCAAGACCGTCTGGAGATGGCGACTGTCAACAGATTTTCCACTCTTGACGATCGTTGCCATTATTGGACTACATTGCACTTACCATCAGGTTTATTGTAGCCACTATGTCGAGTCATTATAAAAAAGCCGTAAACAAGTTAGTAGCCGTTCTTCGTCGTCGATTGTAACTTATCACTGTGAAATCACTAGTGATTTTACGTCTTTTTTCATTTCTAATCCAAGGTAACGAATATGAAAATGCTTCAGATATTTAGATGGCGGCTTAATGGGCAACAATCCCACTCTGGATGTCCTGACAGAACTGGCAGAGGTGAGGCTAGCTCTACAAGGCACGGGACAGTACGAAGAAGCTCAGCAGACTAATCTGAAAGTCGTCGTCTCCTGTGGAACTGGTAAGGGAAGTTATATCACTCTCACTTTTTCTGAGTTTTAGAACTATTCATTTATCCCTCAATTTTTCTAACACGTTCGTCGCATTTCACCCAGGTATGGATGACGTTTTTTTTTGTTTAAGTTAGCATTTTTAAAAGAAATTGAATAGTAAAAGCACTTGTAAATATCTATACTAATATTATAAAGCTGAAGAGTTTGTTTGTTTGTTTGAACGCGCTAATCTCTGGAACTACTGGTTCGAATTGAAAAATTATTTTTGAGTTGAATAGACTATTTATCGAGGAAGGCTTTAGGCTATATAACATCACGATGCAATTATTAGGAGCGAAGAAATAATGGAAAATGTAAAAAAAACGGGGAAAATTATTCATCCTTGAGTGCTTCCATTGCGTGCGCTGCGAAAACGGTTCAAGATACCAAAAATATATGTATGACAGAGTTATTCCTCTTAAAATGATCTAAAAAATGTCCGCGACAGTATATGTCTATCTTTTAAGATTAAGTTACTAGAACTGTTTTTATGGTAAACAAATTTGGTCGAAATTAATGCATTATTTGTTAAGAGTTGTATCAACGTAATAATATTAATCTTTATCCAAATAAATGTGTTGTTGATTAAGAGTATTTAATTGTGAACAAAATTGTCTTTGACATCACTTAATATCAATGAACATCTTAGAAGATATTACAAAACCTTATATAGCAAAACAACGTTTGCCGGATCAGCTAGTAGGGTATACAACGTTCAAATACTAAAAATATTCACATTATACAATCAATACCTTTTATATTGGATTTAATTGGATAATATTTTACAATATAATTACTGTAATATATTATCCAATTATATATTTGAGGTGAAGAACAAAATTCTTTGCGATACATCGAGGATAATAATATCATAATATAATCGTAATATTCGAGTTACAATGTTTATATATCTCTTGTAAAAAATATATACGTTACGACGCACCGTATATATTTAGTACATACATTGGATTTTTGTATTAAAAAAATATTATCAATGGTCAATTTTTTGGCTACAAGTGAAACTTAAAGTTATGATTGCACGTGTATTTAACAGGTCTGATACCGGTGACGACATTGAAAGACATAGATGTATTCAAACCCGAGAGTTTGTGGGACACGGCGCGACTAGCGTGGGGACTGTCGGCAATCGGCGGACTGCTTGTTGATCAGGCAAGTCATTCTTCTATATTTATCATCAGTCCACCGCTGGACGTGGGACATTGAAAAACAGCGTCAAGGAGCCTTAAAAATTTGCGTTTTTTATTCAAGAATCTACTTAATCCAGCAGTCATCGATCGTTTGGTGTGATGACTGTTTTCCGCAGAACTCTAAGACACACCGAGTGCGTGTATCAGCTGATCATACCATATCGCGTTGCTGAAAACCTCGTACCAGAGCTCTTAGATGTCAACGTCTTGTTTTGTAAGAAATATATTGGAGACTAGCTGACACGAGAAAATTTGTACTGCCATGAATGCCGTTATTTATTAGGAATAATAACTACTAACACAAACCAATGCACAACAAAACAATGAAGACACAAAAAAAAAATTTAAAACTACTATATATCCCGCCGAACAGAAAAATTTGTGCAAATACATTTAATGTTTAACAGTAATTTACAAATACATTATAAATACAAACTATATACGTCAGGTAAATTTAATGACAATAACAACTGACAGACGAGTTGCGTTCTATTTTACTCACCACATTTTTCCAATAAATGATCGAAGTGTTTTTTAAACTTACATAACTTTTTTATTTATGATCCGATTGAAATAAAATTACCACTATACCTTAAAGGCAACTTTCTGTAATACATTATTGAAAACCGCCTTTAAAGCGGTCATACCGATACAGAGATTAGAGGGCACGAGATCGATTATCGATTCTCATACAATTTTACTAACCTACGTCGCGCAAGTGAAGTTTTTTTGGACAATGGCATCTGTACACGGAGTTGCAAATCATAGTGCGGAACGTCGGAGAGGTGGCTGCGGAACGGATCTATATACAATATGTATTGATATCGTTTATTGTGAACATTAATAGAAAAAGGTTCTTTATTTAGCCCTACATTGTATATAAAATCTAGTACTATTTAAAATTATACAATTACTACTTATTTATTTTAAACAAACTTATTAAGTTACTTGGTCCTAACTAGAGATGCCACGAATATTCGGCAACTATTCGGCCACTTTTTTTGCTGTTCGGTATTCGGCCAAATAATACGTACTATTCGGCCGAATACCGAATACCAAATCATGTAAAAAAGACACGGTATATTACTCAAAATTATGTATTTATTTCCAAATTACAACACTTTATCAATTAAAATTGATCAGTGGTAAGTTGTGATGGATAAAAACAAGCTTTTCAGCATTGTTTTGGTAGGAAAAGATTACGCTTTTCATCGTAAATGTTACCAGCCTCAGAAAATAACCTCTCACTAAACACGCTACTTCCAGGAATATTCGGCGGCCGAATATTCGGCGCTTCGGCCGACAGGGTGGCCGAATATTCAGTATTCGGCCAATTCACTATTCGTGGCATCACTAGTCCTAACCCTCTTTACTAGTACTCAATTCCACATATGCTTTTAAATACTAATGAATCATCAATTGTATATAACTTTATGATTAAATAGTTTAAAAAGCGTTTTCAGAAATGAAACAAGTCAACTCGCCAAATATATGAAAATAGATATCTGTGTGTGTTTGTTTGTGACAATTTGAGTGTATGTGTTTCTATGCTTTAAGCTATGTTAAATTAGTGCAGTATGGCGTCTGTACCTCTCCTGTTGTCCGTTTTAACTTAAACAGATTTAAAATTGAGGCTATAAAGTTATTCCTATTTAGGGAAAATGTGACAACACTGCGAGAGTCCTTATTGTAAATGTTAAATGAAATTTTAAAAATCTTCCAGGCGACCCAGAGCGATGGGCGTGTGGTGGAGCGAGCACGCGCGTGGTGCAGCTCAATCGGAGTCCCCTACTACCGCTTCTCGCCGGCAATGTCGCGCGATATCGCCATGGACGAGCGCTCCGACGAGAAACTCGTCACGATGCTGTGGGAGGCGCATGCCTACATG
Source organism: Automeris io (assembly GCA_036320925.1). Taxonomy (NCBI): domain Eukaryota; kingdom Metazoa; phylum Arthropoda; class Insecta; order Lepidoptera; family Saturniidae; genus Automeris; species Automeris io. The sequence goes on from JAUDJH010000011.1 coordinate 10,707,115, forward strand.
CGCGAGCACAGGGATCGCGTCAAGGAGCTGGCCGCGCTCTTGATCGACTCAGGTGAGTTACTGGAATGTGGTTGTCATTTCTTGTCATGGATGAGTGTTGCGATGAGAAGCTTATTGCGATGCTGTGGGAGGCGCACGCCTACATGCGCGAGCAAAAAGCCCCCACCGCAGCCCTGACGATCCATCAGGATTTCCATGAGGTTAGCAAAAATAAGCGGCAGAAATAAAATTGTAAAAAATTTGGAAAAAAATAGATAACATTCAATAGATGTTTTGTACCATTGCAATAGTATTTGAGAAACTTTTAAATTTGCCATATCAACGAAAGCGGCTAATGTATGGGATTTTTTCATATATATTTTTGTGTACAGCTACGTTACTGGTCACGTTGGGCATGACATGTAAGCGCAAAGAGGATAAAAAAGATACGAGATACTAATGTATCTCTGCTCACCCCTTAAGGGACATAGTGTGACCATGTACTATATTATTATTATTATTTTTGTGTATAATTGCAAAACATTTTATTTTTCAGATAACTTCAAAAAATAAAATAAGACGCGAATAAGAAAGTACGAATAGATATTACAATACCACGTTACACGTTAAAAGGTTGCTTTAAAAAAATGACCTATGTTTGTGCAATACAAATACAGAATAATAAGTTTATTTTCTATTGAGAAAAAAAAATCTACATTTAACAATTTTGATAAATGCGGTGTTAATTTATTTTTAATAAATATCAATGTACAAGGTTTAGGGAAAAAACCTTGTCTACGTCAGAGATTAACACGTTCACCGGTATTTCATGCTCCTCGCGCTGTGGCGTCTTCGTATAAAGCTTTTTGCTCTATCATTTAATGTTTGCGTTAAACTTTCATTATTTTACTTATCATCTATGTGGAAATTATTTTTACTTACTTAAAGATCTAAATATTTGGTGTTACGTACTGATTAATAGCACAGTCTAGTGCGGGCCACCGATGGACCGCGCCACCCGAAGAAACAGTCTAGTGCGGGCCACCGGTGACCCGCCCCGCCCGACGAGACAGTTTGGTGCGGGCCACCGGTGGCCCACGCCGGCGTGAACGTGTTAAGAAAGCTTTATTGTTTTTGCACGTAATTGATTGAGAATCGACTAGTCAAATAGAAACCGTGACACAAATATGACAACGTAACCAGGGTCTTTTTACAATTGCTTATTGTCAAGTAATAATATTTTTTTGTCGCTATAACGTATTAGTCCTTACCTTTTTCGTTCATGAGATTTCCGTGTAAAAAAGTAAGATAATTGTTTATTAATAGCAGTATTCTACAAATACATGAAATTTAACGAGTGCCCTAAAATTATAATAAAACATTTCTAAAAATAAATTATTCTACGAATCATATACAGCTTTACCAAATGAGACATTATATTAAGTATAATATTGGACATTGTAATATATTAGTAGTTATATACAGAGATGGGCAAAATGTAATCTGATTAATGATTACAAAATGTACTCGTAATTTTAATTTTCTTGCTCTGTAATCAGGATTAAATCCATTTAAAACATTAAGAAATCATAAATGTGTATGCAATCTGGGATTCTGTAGTGTTTAAAACATAGATGAACAAAATGCAGTCATATTAATGGTAAAAAACGTAAAGTGTAATTGTAATCATTTTTATTAATCTGATTACATTTTGCCCGTCTATGGTTATATATACGTACTGCCAACCTTTAAGACCGCTCTGAATAAAGCCTCTTAACTTTATAAAGTCATTTTATAGGTTTTTGAAATGAACAACAGTTAGGTTTTTGTGTAAACAATAATATAACTTCTTTTTAAACATTTATTAAGCCATTTATTAAATCTAACACACAGTTAAGCACAATCTCACCTGTAAACAAAGAAATAACAATTAAAGTTATTATTTCCTCTTTTATGTTTTATATTGAAATAAACAATTGTTGCTTCCTTGAGAATTCGATATTGGCATAGGTTATTGGAGTTCTGTCACATTGACATTAGTGACAACTGTCACTATAAAACCAATGAGCAGCGCCGATATAGACCATCGTGTCTAGAGCGACGAAGCGCGGCAATTTGAAATCTACTGAAGAAACGTTCTTTACATCTATAGTTAAATTATCAGAATAAATAATAACAAATATTGTTTCAAATGCTATTAAAAGCGCTTGTATCACGGGCGAGTATTCTGAGAAGTTATTTAACCTCGTTCCACCCTCTTCTTTCCATAGTAGAACCACGCGCGCGGGATTACGGAGTCAGGCCTATATGGTGACTCACATCCCGGCTAGGGTCCTCTCGCTCTCTCTCTTCTCTTAAGTTCTCTAACTCTTATTTTTGCTGACTCGTTGGTCTGTGGAATGGCTTTCTGGCGACTGTAATACACCTTCCCACCGTCTTTTGATATGGCGTCCTTTAAACGAAGCGTGAAAGGATATTTGTGCAGGCCGGCATGATCACTGCGACTATCGATGGCTTTGTATTTACGGTTGATAATCGTTGTCGATTTTAGACTGCATCAGGAGCCTAATTCTCTAAGACAATTTAGCGATTCCTTGCTTTGATATCACGTCAATTTCGTAAAAAGTTACATTTGCATAAATCGTATTCTCTATGATACTTGAAATGAATCTGATTCGTTACCGTGACATGATATAGACAAGACACGATGTTAACGTGGTTTTCAAATGGTAAGATTTGAGTGTGAAATCTAAATTGTCATACAGAATTTAGGCCCCAGGCGTGGTGTGGTTTCTGTCCCGAATCAGGTTAAAAAAAAAACATGAATATTATTTCTTTTATATTTCGCTTGATATCCTCGCAATAGACGTAACACAACGCGGCTATATTCAGAGAAATCATAAAGTTGGACTACTTAATACTACGTTTTGCGTATATTACGATAAAATATTGTGATTGAAATATATTTTGTCTAACGCACTAATTTAGACTAGTTATTAGATCTGGGTATATTATTTTAATTTAAAAAATGAATTTAATATACCTACTCTTTCTTTAATATTTAAAAAATTGACACATTTTTACACCTTTACATCACTACTGAATTGTGTTAAAACTAATTGTGTTGTGAATTTTAGTGATGAAATTATTATTTCCATATACTTTCCTCCAGGGAATAAGATTTTATATCTGTGATAGATTGATTTTATGTTAATTAAACGATTTTTGTTTAAAAAATAAATTATATTTGAATACTTTAATATGAATTGATAAAACATTAAAATATAACCTAAGATATAAGGTTGGCTTTAAAGTGTATAATATAATATATTAACTATTTATAATTTTTGTGGCACGTCTCTAACAAATGTTTCGTGCATCGCTTAAACATCTATTGATATTTTTCATACTTATGTATTTGCAATAATCTTTCTCTTTCTCATGCGATATAGCCAAATGTTTTTCTTACAAACGCAAAACGTTGCGAAAACAAAAAATAATGATACACAAGAAAGAAAAACAATCATATATTTGCGAAAAACGAAACATTTGCTGTGAACGCATCATTATATATATATATTTATGGTATAATAAATGGATATATTAGGTCCTTACATATGAAATTGGCGTTTTGTATGGGAGGAACAAAAAGTCGAATATTTTTTAATATAATATATTTAATTAATCAAAGTATGAACCATTATTTTCTATGCACTTTTGCCATCTCATAGGTAGTTCATTGATCCCTTTACTAAAAAAACCAGTCGGACGGGAATCAATAAAATCTTTGAAGGCGATTTGGACTGCCCCATCGGAGTTGAATTTTTTCCCTTGCAAGAAGTTATCCAAATTTCGAAAAAAATGGTAATCTGTTGGAGCAAGGTCCGGGGAGTACGGAGGATGTCTTAGACTTTCCAATTGAAGCTCTTCTAATTTAGTAGCCGTCTGTTGCGCAGTGTGTGGTCTAGCGTTGTCGTGAAGCAGCAGTGGCGTGGAGCGATTGACCAGCCTAGGTTGTTTAGCCGCTAGCTTTTCCATCATGGTTTGCAATTGCTGACAATAGACATCAGCCGTAATAGTCTGGCCAGATTTGAGAAAACTGTAATGAACAATACCGGCACTAGTCCACCAAACGCTTACAAGTAACTTTTTTGGGGTTAATTTTCGCTTGGGGCAGGATTTGGCTGGCTGGCCAGGATCCAACCATTGCGCTGAGCGCTTCCGATTATCGTAAAGAACCCATTTTTCATCACAGGTAATGATTCGGTTAAAAATACCTTCATTATTGTGCCGGTTTAGTAATGTAACGCAGCTAACTCGGACGTGGTTTGCGATGGATCCGCTTCCACAATAGCCTTCAACTCTTCATTATCAACTTGAGTCTCAGGCCGTCCACGGGGCTTGTTCTGCAGGTCGAAATTTCCAGAACGAAAACGTTGGAACCAAAAACGAACTGTGTTTTCTTTTGCAACACGACCGCCATACACATCATTCACCCTTCGAGTTGTTTCCGCAGCACTAGTGCCACGGCGGAACTCGTACTCGTAAATAATGCGATATTTTAAGTTTTCCATTTTGTAAAATGAGAGACGCAAACAGAAAAAAACAGAAGAAAAAAACAAATGAATGACGATCATCGAAGCACAAATACATGAGTCTATAGCTGTACAAATTTGAATTTGGAATTCCTTACCAAAGAGGAGAAATTAGTGATTAAAGTGGCCAGTACGAAAAACGCCAATTTCATATGTAAGGACCTAATATTTTATATGCATCATAATAAGAACAGCATGTTAACAGCTTATTTTAATAAAGATATATGATAGCTATATATATGGTTTTATTAAAAATACAAATATATTTTAAAAAGCTCTTTATTTCTCCTTATCTAATTTATCTTCATACAGACTCAATAATATCACATTTCTGATGTGGATATTATTAATCCACGACTTAATCTAATTATCAACTAACACTGTTTGATTTTACCACTAAGTAAGTACCACAATATAAATATTTTTACATAAAATTATGACCATGTTAAGTAATAATTTTTTTTAAGTAACTTTGCTGATAAATAAGAAACGATATAATTTTTGGAATAAATAATTTTATCTAAGTACAAAATTATAACAATTTTATTGAGATTCTACGAAACTAAAGGAAGTAAGTACCAAATAAACTTGTAAATAGCTGCTGATTTGATCGGTACTTGCGTTATCGCCAAGTAAAAGATAATGCCCGGTTTACACAGAGCGAGCTAGCATGAGACTTGGATAGTAAATAACTGCAGAGTTGCAAATTGATAACAGGACTCGCAACCTCCGTTAATGGGTAAAAGTAAAACAACCTTGGAGTTTTTAGCTGGTATTTCAGAAGCCGAGGTAATCTTGGCTCCAGCAGATGAGTAGAGAAACACTGAAGTCGCTGTTCTGACGGTCCATGGGATTTCCATCGAATAAAAAAAGGGATTTTAGCAGGTACAAGTATGGCACACTAGCCGTCACCCTCATGTGCAGCCGACATGGTCCTATCAAGATTTTTCCAAATAAAAAGTAAATGACTAGTACAGTTACTTGCACTGAATAGATGTACTATGCATGTTAAGATTAAACCTCACTAGAATAAAACCATGAGACAAGGTGCAACTAAGGTGTGAGTGAATTAATCAGTTATCAAGTAACCGTAGTTGCTTTGCCATATACTACTATATTTTATCTTATAGAATTTCGTATAAACAATATTGGAACTCGTTGTCCAGCTTCGTACTAGCATAGTGCGGTCTCGAGTTTTATTGTTTATCTCTGAGTCAGTTAATCTTTTCAGACATTTTTCATGTGTAAGGTATCCTAAAATACATACATAGTTTTCAATAGTTATCACTAGATCAGCTCTCGAACAATTTATATCTATTTTAGAAAAAGGTACAAATGTTTTGCATTGTTTTAGTAAAAGACATTTTTTCAGTATAAAAGAATAATAGAAAGAAAAATTCTAAGGACCGGTTAGGTAAATCTAGTGTTAATTATGTGCACAAGTGGAGGCAAACTGTTTTAGTCAAATAAATTCATTATTTATTATAGATTATGTTAAAAGTAATCGTTTGTGCGCGTAAGGTCTAAAAAGATTAACAGCTCGCAATCGGGGAACTATTTTATTTTTTGTTACTCGCCTCTTGATTTGCAATTAACTTTCAGAACTTGCTTGTCCTCGTATAGGTAAATAGGAACATAAAACGCACTATTGCCTGTAGAGGGACAATGCGCAAGGACGGTTTGCTGCTCGTGTAGCTACTGGCAATGTGTAAATCAAGCATTACATTTTAAACTTATACGATAACGTAAATTGCAATAATTTATTAAACATTGCAAGTAGAAGCAAGAAATTTTTACAGTTTGTATGTAAATGTTTGCTGCATAATCTAAACCCTTATATTTGGCTTTGTAATTTTGGTTTTGGTGGCAATTTTGAAAATATAAAATATATTGAGGTACTTCTACAAATAAATTTAAGAAAATATAGGAACGACTTGCTTAAGTATGCTAATAGCAATGGCTATGTTATATTGTTTAAAACAACTATTACTACATCGAGACTGAACATTATCAACTGTAGGAAAAAAAATCGATGTTACAATAAATTAATAACATACAAAATGATATCAACGAGATCATTTCCTACCTAATCCCAATGAAACTAAGGCGCACAACCCCACTAAAAACTAAATGACAACCTCACTAAAAATTACGTGGTCCTACATTTTACCCCAATGTCTAGTATCCTATAAAACACGCCATACGTATTCCCCAAAAATCCTAATAGTTATCTCTTACAAGGATCTATGGTATAAGTAACTTTGGTGACACCAAGGAATTTGTATTAAGTTATAAATAGTCAACAAATCTTATCCAGGCTATTTAATCTATCTGAACAACATTAATATTAAATAAAAAATGATGATGACAATGAAAATGTTCTGAAATCAGTGGATAGGAAGTGTTTAACAAAATAAGGTTTGCTAATTTCTTTGCTATATTTTATTATCTTTTGGTATTTTAAACGCTAGTTTTTAATACCAGCTCGGTATTAATTCATGCCATTTTCATAGCCAATAAATATTCAACCATATTGGTGCCATATATAAATTAGAATTTCCAATCTTAAAATTTCAAAAAACTATTCTGCCAAAAATAAAAAGTTTACTGTACACGCAGTACTCACAACTCCTAATAAGACAATAACGCTTAAATAAATATAACTAAAAGCATTTTCATAAGTAAACAATGGTACGTTATTTTGATATTAAAAATGCCCTTTATTTTTCACACATACGAATGAATAGAAAAAGAAGTAGAATAGAAAGAGAAACCTTTTGTAAGGAGCGCTGTATTTATTCACTCAATTAAAAAATTAGGACGAAATATGAATAGTAAAATATAAGTACATAAAAATTAAATTTTATATTACCTTTGTAAACTTTAGCTGCTTGCGGCCTTTATAGAATCGTAATAAAATTAAGGCAAGACTCGCGCATGGATAGTAATTATGCGATAATTTCTATTTCATCTAAAACACTTTAAATTTTAAACAAAAGATTCCCCAGTCGGTTGAATCAAATTAAGTTTCTGTACATACATCCAAATATTTGAATTCACACAGCCGTAACGACTTCGAATGTTACAATCCCTACTCAAAAATAGTCGTAGCGAAGTCTTATATATCACAACTAAATAAAATCGGCACAATAAGTCAAAAGATAAACCAATGCAAATTTCAAAGGAAAATAAAGTGCATTCTTTTAATTAATCACCTATCGGATATATCACTTGTACAACACGTCTAGGACGCAAACGTAGAATACAATTACAAATAAGAGAGAATGCAGGGTTAACCATAAATTATTTCATTAACACGTTCGTTACCAGCACTTGGGTAAAAACATCTTGAACCACACATCCTATGAATTTTTTTCTTAAAATATGACTTTAAATGGCATTGATTTTTTAAATATTATATTTATAAAAAAAAGTAATTATCTACAGATCAAAGTCAGTCTGAATCCATTATGTTCTTTTACAGGCTAATTATAACTGTTTCGGAGAAAAATAAGTGCAACAATTTGTAATAAACTGAAAAAGTAAACGTGCTGCGCATTTGCGACGGCGGGCTCAAATGCAAGAATTGAGACGACGCATATATGCGGCACTGGTAGCGAACGTGTTATAGGCGGCTTGCTCCATCAAATTAAATCTAGTTTAAAGTCATATAAAACATTAATTAGCATAAAATTGTACTTATTGTCTTGCGCGGAAACATTATCCAGTTTTAACGACTTAATTTAAATAATCATTGGGAACGAACTAAGCCGCTTCAATTCAACAGCGTTTTATAAAAGCTTAAACTAGATTTAATTTCTTCGTGCCAGCCGCCCTTAGTCTTAGGTTGAGATTTATAGACGCTACTTTAAGTATGCTTAGGCTTTACTAAAATATTAAAGTTTATGTTTCTCAATGAATGTCAAGGATTTGGCAAGTCACCAATTTTGTCAACACGGACTTGGCTCTACCAATACAATGTTTATACCTAAATACTTATTATTTAACCAGTTTTTTGTCAAAACGAATTTATTATTTGAGTACTTTGCTAAGAAAAGTCGAAATAGCGTCTATAAATCTGTCTTTATCCTAAAATATACGTATTCAGTATGTAGGATTTATAAAATTCACTTATTTTATTGCCTCTGTAAAACTGCGGTTTGTTTTGTGTAACTAACTATATATAAGGTTGAATGAATTAACCCTTCGCACTCGAGAGTTTGTTTCTCGCTCAATACTTGTAATGCGCGCGGAAATGGCTTCTTGTGAAAAGGGATCAAATTGGAAATATTGATTTTTTTTTTAATTATTTAGCAAAAATTGAGATGAGATTGGATTTATTATAAAAGTATTACCTATTTGTATAAAAATATATCTTTCCCTTTCTATATAGTGCCTTGGAATATCTTACGCTCATTGATATTAATCGTCTAAATTCAATAGTCTTCTGGACATTCCATGTTAGTTATAAGATTTTTCTTTTCTTCTTTCCCAGATTTTGTTCTTAAAAGTTTTGGTCGTATAGAGGATGTGGGTTCAAAGCATGGCTGAAACAAAAAAAATGTATGAGCGTCTATCATAAACAAATTTTATAATATTTCACCTGATTATATGTTTTTTTTTAATTGCAGAGCATTTATTTTCATTATAAAAAACACGTCATAATATTCATAATAAATGAAAAAAAAAAATGTTTAAATTAAAATTTACTCATATCCCAATAAAAATTTTCGAAAACTGCCCTAAAAATTTAGTAAAGTTTAGTAAATTATTATAAGTCAAATATCGGGCAACCACGTCTTAATATAAATAAATAATTTATTGTTCAATGTTGAATGAGATTTTGATTTCAAAAATAGCTATTTCTTAGTCATTAAGAAACAAAGAGCAATTGAACAAAAGTTTGAAAGCAAGTTAAAAAAAAAGAACAAATACGGCATAAGTACAAATAGAAGCTCATTTTTAGGATTTATTCTTTCAATATCTTATTGTAAAAGATAAAAATATTTAATTTAATATAAGAAATAAACTATATCAGTAAAATCTTAAAACTGTCCTAAAAATAAACTTCTCTTGACGTCTAATAAGGCTGAGTTTTATAGACGCATCTTGTAAGTTTGCGTAGACTTTACTAAAATATTACATTACCCAATAGATTCCAAAGAATTTGGTAAGTCACCGTTTTGTCAACATGGACTTGGCTTTGCGAATACTATGGCTGTAGTTAATTTCCTATATAATATAATACTCATATATACAGCTTTTTTGTCAAAATGAATTTATTTTTTGAGAATTTTGCTAAACTAAGCCGAGATAGCGTGTTTAAACCCCAGCCTAAGCAATTGATGACAAATGTTGCTCCCGATCTCATTTTCTTGTCGCCAACATTAGTTTTATTATTATAATCAAATCAAATTGTGCAGTTGAAAAGATGGCGTATTCGTTATTTAAATGGGTATTAGTAGTTTTATCAAGTAACTGTTTATTTAATTGGTGAAATAACTGACTTATTTCTAAACGAATACTGTTAAGTTAGTAGATGCGTGAGCCCTAGTCATGCAGGGTAAGCGAAAGTGAACAAAATATGAACCTCACAAAACAGCACTAGTTTCCCAAGCCCATTCAATGTTGCGGAACCCACGGGCTATCATCAACCTGCGTAAAAAGTAACGTGCTAACAATGCAAAAAATAAGTTGTGACGTGCATAGAGCGTGGTTAATTTACATTCAAAGTACATTTAAAGGTATAAAAAGTAGAAGTCTTGATATTCTCGCATAGACGTTACCATCCATTTATTAATCTATGCTAAAATTATAAAAAGGAAAGATATGTTTATTTGTAAACTCTAAACTATAAAACTGATTTTAGTAATTATTTCACTATAAGGACAGACCAGAAGTAACATTTTCACAAGAGTACAGTCACAGGCACAGCGGGCTATGGGGGAGCAATGAGAGGTAGTGAGGGGGTAATTTATGACCCCCTCCCAGAGAGGAGGCCTGCCTAAGGCGAATCATTCGCCGAGCCCTCGGATGTATCTTTATTCCGGGGTCCGGCGAAGGCGAAGAGTAGGCAGTGCTGGCACCCCGGTGGTTTTAGTCGGCGCTATTCCAACACACCGGGGGAGTGGCTCTCACCACTGCCCTGACAGTCTAAAGGGATTTTCACCGGGTTAAAAAAAGGCACAGCGAGCTTATCGTTAAGTTTGATTTAGTTTATCGTCTAATCACGTTCTTATTTTTTTATATATATTGGCTCGACCAAATGACTATGTTGCACCTGATGGAAACTTCAGCGCAGTCTAAGAACGGCTACGACCACCATGGGAGGATAATCCGTTTTCAGTTGCTGTTGCTATGTCGGTCCACATACACCATGACGGAAGATCTCTAGGTATATGGACAATTGTATATACGAGTACACAAATTGAACCCGAAAAGCGATAGACTTTGGGCAAGTCGCTATGATGTGCTTTACACTTGTGTACTGTGGTCACGAACCAGTTTGGTCAATAGCCCTACCGGCAGATAGGTATCATGAAGGTTTATTTATTAATACCTCACTTGTAACCGTTTCAAGTTATATTATGACATGTCAGACAGGATATCTATGCAAGCGGCGCTGAAAGCCATGGTCGGCAGCGAAGAGGCATAGCAAGAAGTGTCATCCTTCTGCGAGTTTGTCATGAAGCAGGACGCCGCCGAAAGGGTCAGAGGGCGAACATCTCTGGCCATTCGGCGGCCAAGGCACCGTCGCAGGAGGGACGCGTTCTCCTAGAGCTAGCGCGACATCCCCGCTGACTATAGGCAGACAGTAGTCTTGAGGGTATCGCTTTATGTTCGGCGCGCTGCCCGTGAAAATGGTTTGGAGGGGTGGGCTTTTTACTCCCACCCTTTCCAGAAAGGTAGTTTCAACAAGGCTTTTTGCTCCCCGGGTGTCTGAATGAATTTGGTTTTCCAAGTCCGGGTGGTGCAATTAGAGGGACGCCCTGGGAGGACTTTAGTCGGTAGGAGTCTGACATACCGGAGTCGCTACCCCCACAACGTCCCTGATGGTCCTATGCAGGATATTCTCCCGGGTTAAAAAAAAGGACTACATATTTAATACTTCAGTGACAATCATTATAACTAATAAAAATTAGTTAAAACGTTCATTGGATTATAAATAACATCTAGGGATAGGCAAAAAAACTTGAAGATCAGAACAAATAACTATGCTTTTATAGCTGTCGACTGTACTCCTTATTTATTTACGTTATAAAATAGAAATGTATTTCTGTATCTATTGAATTTGCATGTTATTTTATAACGATAAATAATATTTATAAAATTCTTTACAAATGTATAAATGTCATACTTTGGTAATAAAGAGACCGTTATTTATTTTTTATTTCTACATAATTAATTCACTTTCAAGAAGTAAATATGCTATTCACTGACATGATACTATATGCACATATGTTTCATATAGTTGTTTATATTGAGAACAGGCAGAAGCAATTGAAAAATATGTTTTTATATTGAATAAATTATTGTTAACAAAATGTACCTCGATATTCTTGATATCATAATTATATTTATCGACCCTCATGTCTTTATGTTTAAAATTGCAAAAACAAAATGAATATTGTAGCGTGCACTCTGCCGTCCTGCTATCGCGGACGCCGTAATGTTTGTACGGACCAGAGATGGGCAAAATGTAATCTGATTAATGATTAACGATTACAAAATGTAGTCGTAATTTTAATTTTCTTGCTCTGTAGTTATGATTTAATCCATTTAAAACATTAAGGGCGGCTTGCACTAACAAATTAAGTCTAGTTTAAGCTTTTATAGATGCTAATTAATCGAACGAAGTACATTAATTCCATCATAATGATGATTTGAGTTTAAGAGTTGTTACAACTGGGTTTTTATTCAGTGCAAGACTATAAGTACAGTTAAGCGCTAAATAGCATTTTATGTAAGTCTAAACTAGACTTAATTTGCTAGTGCAAGCCGCCCTTAGAAATCATAAATGAGTATGCATCTGGGTTTCCGTAGTGTTTAAAACATAGATGAGCAAAATTCAGTCATATTAAAAGTAAAATGTAATTGTAATCATTTTTATTAATCTGATTACATTTTGCCCATCTATGGTTCGGACCGCTTGCGCACGGGCTTCGGACGTAAACAAGGGAATTGTGCGGCGTCTCGTAATCGCCTGGTAAGTACTAGCTCGTGATATTCAAATGCCTATTTTAGTAGTTTTTGGTTGTTTCTTATAAGTTTTTGGTCCAATAATGTATCTTGTGATGGAATTATGGTGTTTTACTGCCTTTGAACGTTAAAATATCAATTAAATATAAACAAATTATCTTTTTTTATAGAACTTTTGGCTTTTACAGTGCAATTAATTCCGAAATTACTGATATTTTAGTTAATCTCAGCAGATAGATAAAATTAATCAATTATTATACAAAATACTCTTAGTATCCATTGAAAATTTTCTTTAAAATCTTAGTGATATTTACAATATACATCAAATGTTTGACCAGATTTATTATGTGAAATTTTATTCTTTTTTGTTCTAATTTTTTAATCAATCTGACCTATTTCTGATTACTATATTTCATTGTACTAGTCTATAGTACTTGTCTTGCCATAGCTTAATAAAAATTATGAAATAGTCCCGAACATAACATAACCTCCGTCTTGTACGCGTATCCATTCCCTAGGAAGGTCAATAAAAGTAGCATGGTTTTTCTTATTATAACCAAAATTTTAAAAAAATGTAACTGTCGTGTTTGCTAATATGTCAAATGCTTAATGATTATGTGTTTGCGTAAACGAAGTCGCGGGAAAAGCTAATTAAATGATTAAGTTTTGAATTCGTCGCACGGCAGACACACGTGACTTCACGACGAATTATAATTTATCATATTACAATACTTCCTATTAACACAGCTGTATATTTTATACGTTATTAATTTTTGCATACATTTTTACATCTCAACAAATAAAAAATATATTGAATTATTTCAATTAGGTATTTCCAGTGTATAAGATAAAAGTGCTACTAACAACCTATTACGCAACTAAGGTTGAGGAATAGGCGTGGAAGATCATCACTGAGTCTGAGATTTTATAGATGCCACTTTACTCAAATATTACAAATTATATCATTTAATTATGGTCAAATTATATGCTAAGTCAAAATCAATTTATTATTTGCTTATAGTGGCTTGCTTTTTATTTTTCTGTAGACTATACTCTGCAGAGAGTGCGGCTGAGTTATACAATTTAATTCCCACTTCCGCCTTCGACCATAACTTGATAAGACGATGTGCTGGTTTGCACACTTTAAGGTTGACATTCCAGCTGCTCGCATGAGGCGATTCGCCTCCTCTTTTTTGCTGGAAACCGCCAGAAAGTGAAATTCGCTTCCTGCGCTTATTTCTCCAACATGCAGTGGAGATACAATCTCTTCGATCTATATGCGGAGTAACGCTTGCGGATCGCGTCAGGAATCAAGAGATACGTAGAATAGTTGGTTTGAATGATAGTGTCATTGACAGCATGCACAAAAGCATGATTCGAGGTTTCGGCGCGTGGAGAGGATGGATAATGAATGAGAGTTGAAGTAAGAGCCGAGACTGACCGAGAATTATATACGCAGATCAAATAAAAAGAGTTCTGGTGAAGGGTATGTCAAAAGTGGAATTAGCGAGAGTGCATGAAGAAACTAATAAATGTTAACACTTAATCTACCGGCAAATTATTTATATTTATTTTAGAAATGGACATAACATGGTTTATTTTGCTTCGTTAATATTTAATTAATACAATTAAAACTATCAATATCTTGTATTATTCAAAGACATGTTATTTTTCAGAATAAAAAATATTAGAGAAGAAAAAATTCTAAATATAAAAACCAGTCATTTTGACTGGATTGGTACATCTAGTGTTAAGGAAGCGCAAGAGGTTTGCAATAGAGAGATGTGGCGTTCCATTCTCTCTGCCTATCTCAAATAGACCTCGAATGCGTGATGATAGATGCATCTTTTTAACCAATCATTCATTTACACATCTTTGATACCTATTGTGTATTCCATTTTTTGTCAAATTGGTGTCTAAATATCTCAGCATAAGTCAAGTACGCGTGGAGTTTAAAGCTCAAAAGCATTATACATTAAAATATCCACATTGTTCTCCTGGTAATAAAGCTATACTTACAGTTTCGCAAATGTTCATATTACAGCAGTTTTCTATGGTGATCTCGCACTGATCTGGGCGCGCCGTCAACGGAGTTACGTTTTTGTTTACTATTATACGCTTCTTTATTCTGTAAATACACAGTAATTACCCATTTAAAGGTGATAATGATGAGTCAGATTAGATGCACCATGTGGGCTGATGGGTGCAGGGGTGTGGTGAAGGCAACTCTTCAAAACATTTATTATTTAATTATGTTAAACTTTATTATTTCTTTTTATAATACAGTGACCGCAGCACACCTGATGGTAAGCATAGTGCAGTCCAAAACTCACCAACGACTATCAACGGGTAAGAAAAACCTATCGGTAGTCGCAGTGATCTATCTCTTCCCGCTACGTTTAAAGGTTCCCATATCATAGGATGGTGGATTTTAAATTAATTGTAATATTTATTACATATATATTCCTTTTTTTTAAGCGAGAGCGCTGTGACATATTTCTAGCTATCCTTTATTGGAAAAATTTCTAGCCCTTTTTTTCGAACATTTGATATCGACAAGATATTTTAATAAATAAATAATTAAGTAATATACGTACATAAATATAATTTAGAATAAAGTTTAATATAATTAAATAAAAGTTTTGATGTGTAGAAAAGTGCCCAATTTATGCGGTTATGCGGTCTTAGGATGTTCTGTTTTATAATGTTTATGGCAAAATCATTGGAAAATATGTTGAGTGTTTTATATGTGTTATGTCAGATTAACAAAATGTAGGTACCTATACCTGGTTCACTTTACGAAGTCCCTTGTAACAATTCATTGAACATAAATTTCCATATTAAGTATATAAACGTAATATATTGTGGTATTTAAACACTATTTAAAACAAATAGGAATGAAAGAAAACATTAAATAATTGTTTCACAAACAAACGGGATTTCGTAAAATAAACAAAGTATAGTAACTTAGAATTATTAAGAAATCATCTTTGTGGTTTTATTATTATTAGCCAGTTACGTCCCACTACAGGGCAAAGACCTCCTTTCTCCCTTTTTAACCATATTTGTGGGATCCATGGGAAGGGGTAACCCGCCGCACTTATCCAATGCGGGTTGGCGGGTGTGCATTATGTACAGAGAAGGTGCATGCAGCCGCTTAGATGCTAGCAATCTGAGCGCGATTAGGCATGCCGTGTATCTCTGCCGGCTCTTACGACACCTTAGTATGATGAAGAGGGAGGCACTATTTTATTCTACCTTTGTGATAGAATTTTTTACATTTATTTACGTTTGGATCGTTGGATATCATAATGGTAAACTACATTGTAATATTAAATACTGTTTCCTACGATTATAAACAGTAGGTATACTTGTGCTGTAACCACTGCTTAGTAATTAATTATAAAACCGCAAGTTAATCAATGGAACAAAGTAAAGTATACATTATTATTATTAGTTATTATATTATTAGTTCTGAAAATGTTAGGACTCGTTAATGTTATTCGGTGTGTTCCCTCTTTAGTCACTCATTAATATATTTATACAAATCGGGGTATCATAAATAGTTTATCAATGAATACAGCCAACCGAATAAGTAATATAATAAGTATCTAGACTAAGTACATCATTCAGTTTGCAGTGTCGGAAACAGACTGATATGAACGAACATATTCGTTTAATGAATTCACTAAAATCAAATATATTCGCTGATTTAATGTAAATGAGCTAATTACAGCAAATTATGGCCATGCTATAATTATATTTAAATCATTAAAGGTACGAGTTGGATTCTGACAGTCGCGACTCGAAAGCGGCGACAGAGCATCGGCTGTCAGGATCAGATGAACAGCTCTTTGTGCCATTATATGTAAAGATATCCAAGGTATACAGGCCACGTGAACGCGGGCTGGACACACCGCCTAAATGCGACGCGCAGTCGCCTATATCGGGCAGACTGTTTTGTGTCGTTGTTGCCGTGTCGCTATTGAGAAAGCTCAAAGGGCGCCTTTATATTCCTAAAATTTAATGACCTTGAATCACACAAAGAGTATTTATTTATGTCTAGAAAATTTATTGTTATTTTGACATACAAATTATTACTAACATCCAAGAATTAAAACTGTTAATGCCTATTGTTATTACCTTGGTCTTTTCTTCAGCTGCTTGATTTTAATTACAAGGAAGGCACATGCCACAATTAGCAATATATTCATGATTCCCATGACAATGACTCCGGGATGTATAAAAGTCCATCCATCAGTGCATGGACTCGCATCAACAAAATCATCAACGTCGCTTACATTCTTCGAAAAGTCCATTGAAGTCTTGCTCGGGTTCACCTCTTTACTGCAGCTGAAAAGTGGTTTTTATAATAAACTGTGTCCAAAAATGTTCTTGTGAAAGTATTACATTCGAATTGTCCTTGATTAGTCACTAAAATAGTTAAGTATTGAAATTATTACTATCATTATAAAGAATTCGTAACCATTTTGTGCGAGCTTTTTGAAAAATCGATTGTTAAATATAGTGGAAATATATAAAAGAACTGAATAAACCTCGTATTGGTAACACGCAATGAAGGGACTTGGGTAGGATTGTCACACTTTATACTTTGCTCTTTACAGTGATTTTGTGAGATTCTTAGTCTAAGAACAATACGGTGTTAAAAATTAAGAGAGTCCTAAAATAACTTACTTGCAAATTACGTCTGCTTGAGGAATTGATTGTGTTTTTTTATCATTGCTAGGTTCGATTGTAGTTGTCTCTGTCGATGTTGTTCTCACTTCAGTAGTTGTGGAAGGTTGTTCCGGTGTGCTAAGAGGCTTAACGTTTTCACATCTCAAACCCTCGTAGTCCACAGAACAAGTACAGACAGGTTGGTTTACGCTGTTTATTTCACAAACAGCATTGTTTAAACAGTAATTGTAACACATATCAATTTCGCAACGTTTGCCGGAGAATCCTGATTCACAGCTGAAATAAATAAAAAATAAAATTAATAAGAATATCAATGGTAATTTCAAATAATCAGCGCCGATGATTATCCAGTCTCAGCAATTATGCCGAGTTCGGTCTTTTTGTTACCACGACACACGTTAGTTGATAAGGTTTTTTTAAATTATAATTGTGTAACCCATGGGTAAGTCTTGCATATTACCATCAGGGACGCTGTGAGGGCAGTGATCCCGGTGTGTTAGACTCCTACCGACTAAAAAAAACCTCCGGGGTGTCCTTCTAACCGCTCTACCCGGATCTGGTAATCCGAATTCGTCCAGAATTAGTTGGTAAGGTAATATTAGTATTTTTGGTAAGAAAATATATTTTTTTTCTTATTATTATTTTATTTATTTCATTAGTAAAATATTACATAATATTAATATCAAAAACTTAAATGTTAAAGGTAAAAATGTTCAAATATAACTTAGATGTTGGTGGTAATATACGTTTTTTTTTATTTAAAAGATTGATCAAGTTATCTATGACTATTATTATATTGGTTTTTAGTCTCAATAACAAAGAATGAGACAAAAGGAAGTAAGATAATTAATTATAGACCCTTCTTTGGCTTTGATAAGCTTGTCAAAGAAAATAATTTCGTATTTAAAAAAAAAAAAGAGGAATACATAATAGGATCATTTGTTTAGCCTAAATATTTGCAGAGCCATGTCTAAGTTAACGAAATCGATTACTTACCCATATACTTTGATATTAATTAGATATTATAATTTGTTTTAGTAAAGTGTAAGCAAAGTCAAAGTAACGTCTATAAATCTCAGCCTTAGAAATGTATTTATTTATTTAAGGTGCGCCAATAGAAAGAATATATAATTCTTAAAGAAAAAAAAATTACAAACGCGTTGTTCTTATATCCTAGCCTATAATAGGATCACACATATTATATGTAAATTTAAAAAGTAGCTAATACTACTAGTAATAGTACTAAAAGTAATAGTAAAAAAGAGTAATACATTTTAAATAAATCAAAAGGAGAATGAAAAATCAAATGAAGATTCAAAAAGGGAACTTACCTACAAATAGGATCTGCTTCTTCCGTAACACTGCAATGTCCTCGATGACAGTAATTTCTACATACAGGTATATCACACCGGTCTCCGATATAACCGGGGATGCATTTGCACACCAATTTACCAAGAACTTTGACTCCATGAACACAAAACAAACCTTCATCTGCCGGCGCGCTAAACGTTACGTTAATATTTGTTTTATTTTCTATGAGATGTGCTAAGGAGTCGCATTCTGGTGCATCCTTGATTTGATCTTCAATTTTGTAATTGGCGACAACGCTAAAAGGCAATGGGTTGTCGAAAACGGCATATTGTTTGGGTTCTGCATAATTTGCAGGAGTTTTAGGTATAGTCCATATAGTTTTATAAGCCCAATCGACCCAATATAAGGAATCCTTTGAGACAGTCAAAGCATTGGGCTCGTGATTTTGACTTTGTATCAAAACGATGCGATCTTTCCCTTCCAAGTCAGAACTTTCTATAGTATAGTGTATACCTTCTTTATCGTCAGCCCAGTATAACCTTTTAGTTTGCTGGTCAATCACTAAGCTTACAGGCATATACATATTTTTATCTATAATAACAGTTCTCTCTGATCCATCAAATTTTGCTCGCTCGATGGTGGGTTTTGTAATGTTTGTGTTAGTCCAATACACATATCTGTAAGAATCCAACAAAGATTTGTCTTAATACAGTTGTTCTTATCATAAAATGTTATGCATTAGGAGATTAAACATTTATAGGTTTCTAACTTAAGAACGGATTTATTATATTATCTCTGTAGCCAATAAAATAATCCAAGTATGTCTATTTATATTAGTACTAGCAGACTCGGCCACGCGTTGCTGTGACTATATATACATATTATAAATAAAGTAATACATATGGTAGATACATGTGAATACGCATTTATTGTAGTAACAACCCCTACAGTACGTTTAACATAGCACCATATAACGAATAATTACTCAATCCAGTCAACAGATACCGCCATCTGTTAGAATCGTTTGGAGTTAACTGAAAATTAGGACTGCCAAATAATAAACAAATAACTTGCAATAAAATAATATTGCGACTATGAATTGAGATGAAAACTATCCTATCTTTTAAGTTAGATCAAACCGCACGTGATGTGTAAATTCTATTAAAATCGATTTAATAGTTTAGGAGTCCATCGCAGACAAACAACGTGACACGTAATTTATATATATTAGGATTACAAAATCAAGTTTGTAAATTCTGCATGTATATTAATTTTTACTTATTTTATTTTTTATTATTATATAAAATATAAATATGTTTTAAACTATTTCACATATATGTGATAAGAACAATGATCCGAAAATATTTGATGGACTTACCCTCTACAACTATCGACAGCTATTGCCCTGGGCATTTCATATTCCATGTCAATAAACAGAGATCCATAAGAATTATTTTGAGATCCCGGATTTAGAGATCTGTAGTATATGCTCCTGTAACTAATATCAGTCCAAAAAATCGTTCTCGTTACCGGATCGAACGCAACGCCTTGAATACTCTCTATAGATCTTCTTCCAACTAATGGCTGGTATTTCTTCGTCGTCAGATTGAAACTGAATATAGAAGCGTTATCGCTCTGTTTATCCACGAATATAAGCATATTGTGGACTGCATCGTAAGCTAATGCTGTGAGGTCTCTGAATGGGCCTTCTTCACTGGCTTCGTTAGTTCCATTGCTGTAGAATTCTAATTGATCACCAGCGGTTACTGCTAAGTCTGTAACAAAGGAAAAAGTCACTTTATTGTTATGTGTACACGATCCATCTAATTAGCTTCCAACTAGTAAAATTCATTATTACAACAACAGATTATTCAAAACCTTCTTAATACTCAAAGAACAAAATCGCAGTTAAAAACCAAATAATAGCTGTAAACGATTCGATGATTTCTATTCTATCAAGTGCAAAAACACGTTTACATTATTATCTTTTTCGCTTGATAAGGTTAGTATTTTCCAGCCAACAGCACATTGTCCTCCCGAAAATAAAACCATCTCTTGGTCTGTTCCTTCTCAACGAATGGATGTTGTCAGCGCAATTACATTATCGTTAGCAGTTGTGAAAATTTTATTAGAGATAACGCTAGCGTTCACGGGTTTTGAACAATTGATTTTGAGCTTTTAGGTTTAAACAAATGTTTACATAAATGTGTGACAGTTTATAGAAACTGTTATTTGTGAAAAATATATCAGGATTGTTAGTTTTTGAAAAACACCCGTTATTATCCTCTCTATTTACAATTAACATCATCCGGTACAGATATCATATTTATTTGGTTACGTATTTTATTTAATCTACAGCTCTGGAGAAATCTAGACTTCTTTCCTACTATTATCATGATTTATTATGAAACACTTCAGTTTTAGTAAACAAGGGATATCAACTATAAACATGAACGTATGTATATGGGTTATAGGTTTCACTCTACACATAAATTGGTTATCTACACTAATATTATATAGTTTTCCAAAGTTATCAGATTTCAGTTTTTCTTACACCAATATTGAAAATGTATTGTAGAAAAAAGTCAAGCCGCCTGGAAGCTTTCATCGAAAATGTTGCATAATCTATTTGAGACATATTAAGGAATTTATGGTGGGTTCTTTCCTCTTTTAAAGGTCTACAAAAAAGTCCTCAGGGGCACATATCTATCTTTTAAGGATAGTTTACTACATCCATTCAAACATTTTAGAAAATTGTCACGTATAATGCAGTAATACGAAAGCTATTTATTTAGTCGTATACAGTATTCATTCTTATCAATTAAAATACATTAGTTACCTTAAGCATTTCGCGCACATTATGATAACTATACACCCTATAATTCAAACCAATATGTTAGGAGTTAACACAAAATTAAAATTATCGCACGGAAAAAATAATGTAAGCGGTGGTTTCATATCCCCGCGCTGTTGAACTTTATAAATATTTTAAAAAGAGGATATAATGTTATACGCAGGTGAGTAGTGGGAGGAAAGGAGGATTAGGTTTAGCTAAATGTTATCACGACATTTATTTATTTTCACTACAATGATTGCACTATTAAAAAACAAACATCATTCTTATAAACTTATAACCTATATATATAAAATATATAATATATATATATAGGTTATAAGTTATATATATATATAACTTCTACCATAAATACCATATCTACCATAAAATGAATGCAAAAAATTAAAAGGAAATATAATTTTAATATTAATTTTAGTTTAAAAAATACAAATCATAAGGAAAAAATATTGAACAAAGAAAAATGAAAATTGAAAAGTTATGGTTAGGTTAACACATGATTTTATTTATATTTTATATTCATTGTTAGACGGTACGTAGGTCGCCGGGTCAGTACTACCTTTTACGTAATTTCTCTATAACATTTATAGCTTATTTAGAGTTAAGAAACACACAATATCGGCTACTTTAGATGACGTCAGTAACTGCTTATTAAATGCTTATATATTATCGCTAGAATGATGTATGACAATCTTAATAGGCAGGGTCAAGTAAGTCAAGAATATTCCATGGTAGTTTATAGAAGTTTATAGAACTTTTATAAATAAAAGTTAAAAGATTTAAATATATTTTAACTAAAGGATACTGATCTCTGTTGTTAACTTTTTGGAGATAAACAACAAAGTGTGATAATTTCATTAGTGAATGACCAAAAAAATTGTTCAATTTGTTTGGATATTTATTTTTAATTTTTTGGTGTGAGTTAAATAAATAATAGTATATTTATAATTAAATAAATAGAGTAGGAATTAAATAATAAGCTTTATCTCCTGTAATTATCGAATCCTACGAAGAATTTCGTAGTGTGTTTGTGAATCAAAGGGTTTCGTAGTAGTAGTTTCAATTATGCGCCAAGGTTCTTCAGCTAACTGCATCTTAAATTAGTCTGATGTACTTACTACATATAAAGGTCTTTTCATTATTGAAATACTCCGTTTCAAACGTTAATAACAAAGTAAGGGATATTAAAATACTGATAATATATAAATAGAATTTTATTGCCAGTGTTCGCCCTTCTTGACCCCTATTACAAAAATAATTCGAATCAATGAAGACGTCTCTTTATTGATGTATAATCACGGAAATTACCGTATTATCAGTAAAAGTAAACTACGTTCAAAACAATTTGTGGTTATTTGCGATACGTAAACAAATAATAAATTAATAAATCAATAAAAGGGGACTTCTTTATCCTTCGACTTAACATAGACTTGCAGATAACACAGAAATGTCAGTCACTTTTAATTATATGCGGAGAAAATTAATTAATATTAAGATTAAGAATATCATACCAGATTATTTATTAGTGTCTTCATATGCCCTCAATTACTTTAACAATATTCATAATGTCCTCGTCATCCAGACATATCATAAAAGCATTTTCTAATCATCGAGATTTTCAATATAAGTTTAAACGTATTTTAGGTAAAATACCATTACAGTCCATTGAGTTAAATCATAAGATTTTAAAATATAAACACTTTTTATTCAGTATGTATAAAAATATATTTCCGTGACGCAAAGAAATAACGAAATACAAGAACATTTACGTGCGTATGTTTTATTATGACGTTCGAGATAGTGACCGCGCTTCCAAAAATTAAAAAAACAAAACATAATAATAGTGTATTTTATACCTGCCTACTCAGGGTCACATTAAAAAGGAAAAACTTTCGATGGAAATATTCTAAGAATAAAGGTCTCAATTCACCATCCCGGTCCATAACCGGATTGTAAATGGCTGTCAGTCACAAGTCACCATAGAAGTATAAAAAAACTGAATTCATAATGAAATTTAAATTCATAAAGTCTACATTATACTTATCATTGCAGTTTAGGTAAATGTATATTGTATTTTCAACTCTTCTAATAATTCTAAAACTATAAATAAGTCTTTGATTATTATCGGGTAAAATATTGATTTATTAATTTCGAAAAATCTTTTCTTACGGGTTCTAAGTATATTTTTCTGAAATATGTGTGTGATATGATACATTTCAATGATAACATAACATTTAAGGATAATTACACACATTGACCTAGCCCCAAACTAAGGCTGCGTTTGGACTATGGGTAGTAGACAGAGGTATACATATACATACATACACATCTAAAACTTGTGACCAACTAATCTGCTTATTACAGCAAGGTTTACCAGTTGTTAGGACTCAAATTCAGAGCCTTCAACGTTGCAGATAGGGTCACTAAAAATTGAGCTGTCAAGCCGTCAAATGACCTTATCTAAAGTATCATAGAAAGCTTAATTAGGAGCACGAAATCATGGATATATGACAAAATTAAGGTACAGCAATAAGAAGAATGATAAAGGCTATAAATTACCACAAGTAGGGTAAGTTAAGTAGCTACTTCAGAGAACGGGAGCAAGATGAAATTACAGAAATCCTATGACGTCATTTAATACTCGTGCATGCGAGCTTTTAGAAAATGTTACGACTAATTAATTTAGCATAAAGCCCATGACGTCAAATATTAACTATGAACTTGCTCTGACGGAGGCAGGTTTACGATATAATGTATCGTGCCCATTGGAGGTGTTTTGACAGAAGGCATCCAAGAGCATCCGAGACACTGACAGAAAATTGTTCGATGTACTCTTTAACTCCAAGGACAGGAGCGAGTGGTGTACAACCATTAGGCGGAAGATATGTAAGAGGCAATCAGGACCCTCAGGTATTTTTACAATGGCTTGACAAAGTGATTACCGTGCACCTGTTAGTAAGTACAGTGTTGTCCAAAAACGAAAGCGACCATCAAAGGACGAAAATCCGTTGATAGTCTCCGTTATCATGTCGGCCCACATATATCACGAATGAAGGTCTCTAGGTATATGAGTTATTGGATGTACACAAGCTGGTCCCGAAATGTGACAGGGCAAAGCGAGTCACTATGACGAATACAATAGGTTTGAGGAATACAATGACAGGCTATTGGAGTAATGTTAGTTATCAGTGTAAGCAAACATACATGATTACAAATTATTTACAATGGAATCCGGCGCCCCCCTGTAATCAGGTATGCCTATCATAGTTGATTGTAAATATTTTTTTTAAACACATATGATAGAGATATATATTATACAGGCATGTATTATGTAGTAAGATGCATAGTTCGAATAGATTAATATGACAGATGACAAGGTACTCTTTTTTCCTAAAATCCGTACAATAGTGTCTTAGGCAGAGATGCAAGTTCAACATCGCTCTGCAAAACGTTTGTCGGACAACTGGTGGTCCTGACTGTACTTATATTCAATTATGTTTGATCTATATATAATTATCATAGCTATGCCAGTAAAATAAAAAATTACAGTTTTTCAGAATAAACTTCCTGCTTATTAGTATATACTAACTAGTAATTTAATGAATTCTATACAAGAAAATTCAAATTTTTCACCATTTTTAGATATTGTAAAAAGTCTGGCTTTTCATAAATAACAAACGAAGAAATGAGATTCCGAATATGTGAAAATCTTATTTCATAAAAATAAAGTTGTTGATTTTTACAGGCGCAGCGAGGATATTTACATGAAATTATGTTGTATGCAACTCCGCAGAGGATTTATGAAGGTAGTTTTTCTTATTTAATATTCTGTTTAAGATTACTTTGAAAAAAAAATTAACTTAAAAAGAATCTGTGTTATACACAATTTTTTTATTGACTTTATATAAAAATAATAATATCGTGAGGGAATTTCACTGTTAAAAAGTCCGACACACATCGATTATTATCCCGTATAAAACAAGACGGCGGGATGAGCATTTTCACCAAACAGGAAATAACAGCTAGAATATTCTAGATTATATCTCTGGATGTTTCAATTTACGTTTCAAAATATGTGTTTACAAGATAGCTAGCATAGGAAAGCATCGTGATTTCGTAAATAAATCAATGAGGTCATAAAAAAGTATACCAGTCTAGTGCAAGTTTGACTCGCGCACTGAAGGGGTCCGTACAAATTTGTAGGTAAATTCTTAATAGCAAAAAAAAAAATGTACCTAAAAATTTATGGATATTGGATTTTTCCCTTTACTTGTTCTGTAAAATATAGTTTCTTTTTAAATATCATCATTGATAAAATACCCTATTTGTATTGATTCTCAAGCATAAGCGTAATATCTGCGGCTTAAATGGTCGCTTCTTTTGCATGCCCGGCAACTGCCAGAGTCCGAAATGTCCCTTTAGTATGCAAATAAACGCAGACTTGAGTATTCGATACCTTTTTTTTTTTTTACTTGGGGAAAATCCCCATAAGACCGTCCCGGCCGCGAAGGGGTAGGCAGCCGGGGTGTGCCGGACTTTTACCAGCTAAAAACCCCAAGGTGACTACTTCTGCGAATTAGTGGGGACTGCGGGTCCTGTAATCAAATCGCCGCAGCCCCACTACGCCGCGCCTGACAGGCACAATCACGGGGGGGAGACGCCACCTCCCCCGATATCACCTAGTATACTTCAGCAGAGCGCGTCACAACGCACCGCCGTCTTCTCGGGGGTTGCTGACCGGTCGCTCAGAGCCCCCACCCTGAACAGCCACAACCCCTAAGACATCAGCTGGCCGGTCGTGGTTCGACCGATCCGCTGGGACTGATCTGCCGGGGCGGTTGTCGACAGCCCGGCGTCTTCTTCGAGCGGCCTTCTGCCGTTCTCGCTCTGCAGCCTCCTTCTGGGACATGACTTCCTCACAGAAGGAGGCCACGGCCCTCCAGGAGTATTCGATACCTATACCTACAATTACATACTTACATTTGATTCAGAGAAAAAAAGGCTTTATAGATAATACGAACAACGAAATGATCCAAAATAGTCGTTACAATTGCGGTTCGTAAGATTACAAACGGACTTTTGTAATACATACATATTACAAAAGACCGTTTGTATAATTTATTTATAATATAATATAATATAGTAACTTAGAAACATTCCCCGTGTCTTAATTTCGCTTATACATAACAATACACATGTTACGGACCTACTCCTATGTCCTTGAATATATAAATGGAATTTCCGTTTAAACCTACCTTAATTAACAGTATCTTATGCATACCATTCAATGGTCAACATTACGCACGCAAATATTAGATATAGTATATATACATATATAGTAGACCAGAATTTTATTTATAGCTCCGGTTAGTAAAATTATTCATATATAAACCACAAACAGTTACAAGAATTATTATAACAGCAAACATAAATTAATTATAATATACAAAAATTTACTAGAGTTCGAACAATAAAAGAACGTTTACATCGATACAAATCTTTTGCCTTTTAATATAAGATGTTTGAACTAACCGAACAAGAAACGATGAAATCCATAGACGAACGAAAGCAAAGTGAAGCATAAATACTGGATTAGGTACGTGGAACAGGTGTTACACAAATATTGAATTACTAACTTTAAATTAAAAATACTTGTTACTTAATATTAGATCAATCTTTGCCAATTGTGGGAGCCATGTGTATAATGACGTGTAATACAAAAGGGAACACTTAGTATTTCGAAAATATGAATATATTATTTTATAAAATTATCTTTAGTAGTTGACTGTTGTCTAAAATAAATGATGATGATGAAATCTTGGCCGATTTCGGCCTTGGCGATATGTCCAAATAATACTAAGTAGGCGCGGGCTGCAGCTCCAAGCGGCGAAGGTCGAAGAAAGTCGAAGGAAGAAGCTCGCTGATGACTTGCGTAGCTTACCTTAGCGCGGAATGTCCTGTGGCATAATGGACATATCAGAATACTAAAACACATATCCAAATATTAAATCGAATTTCCGAAGACGACATAAGATATGGCGTTAGAATTGCTTATATTTTACCTGATATAGTCCCTATACTCGTATAGTTCCTTTTTTCAGATTTCCCTTAACTTTTTGGATATATTGACAACAATAATTAAAACTCTCCTAACAAAAACACAAAACTTCAATAACGAATATTTTCTACCTAATCAACATAAAATGCATAATATCTGTAACAGAACTAGCATCCGTTGCTTGGCAAATCATCGTGGACGGGCCACATAATCCGTAAAGCGGATAGCTAATTGGGGCAAGAAAGAACTCGTGTGGAGATCACGTACTGGCCAGCGCAGCTCGGAACGTCTACCTACAAGGTGGACTAACGACGTACCTTAGATTATAGGACGCAGCTGGATGCAAGTCGCTTCCAATCGGTCTTTCTGGAAAGTATTAGAAAAAGTCTATGGCCAACAGTGGACGTCTTACGGCTGATATTATGATGATGAACCGATATTGGATTATTTAAAAATATATATTTAAAGTCCTCCAAATTACGTTTGTTTTTACAGAATGTAATAAGTATTATCTATCGATTATTAGTATCTACTTACATTGATAATTGTTTTCAATACCGACACGAAAACAAAATAAAGTTACATAACCGTTTGAGTTATTGACAAAATAAAAACATTGCTATCAATGTAAAGGTCTGCACAGACGTTATTCGTCATACTTTGGCATTCGTAGCCTAAGTATGGTTTCCTTTGACTTTACTTTTCGAATTTATTTACATTTTTAAACGCCAGAATGTACAGAATGAATACTTCTCAATCAAACTAAAGTGATGGCACTGATCTAATTTTCATACAATTGACATTTAAAAGTGTAAACTAATTGGAGAAGTAAAACTTGAAAAAACTTAAACATTGCTTGAGTACGCGAATTGCAAAAATGTCTTCCAATTTTTGCCTATCAATTGCTGCATGCTTTGTGAGGCAATTTAATTTAATTTCATTTTAAGGTAACTAAGTTAATATATTGTAAAATGCCAAAATCTCTGTTCTTAACGGACAGCAGTACTGGGTTTAAAGAACAGAGAAATCTGCTCTTGTGGCTGTGGATGCCTGGT
Organism: Automeris io; assembly: GCA_036320925.1. Classification (NCBI taxonomy): domain Eukaryota; kingdom Metazoa; phylum Arthropoda; class Insecta; order Lepidoptera; family Saturniidae; genus Automeris; species Automeris io. The sequence continues at coordinate 10,735,864 of JAUDJH010000011.1, forward strand.
AGATAATGGACCGGATTATATGCGCGGCAATGCGAATTGCAGCCGTAGGTTCGAATCCTCACATGTACCTCTGAGTTTTGTTAGATTACGTACAGATTTGGAAACGACATGTTCACGGGTGAGGAAAACATCTCGAGGAAACCAGCATAGCATCTAATAGAAATATCATGTGTAAGTGCCCTAAAAACGACGATCAGCTGTGCTACTTGGTCACGTATGGCACGACATAAGCGCAAAATGGATACAGCCACTAATGTATCTCTGCTCATCCCGTGAGCGATATATCGTGACGATATATTTTTATTAGTAATACTGACCCTCGGTTTTATAGATTAAAATTCGTTTTCCACCAAATGGTCTGTTAACTTATTTGCCATCTTTAGGTATAAGAAAATCCTCATTATTCTACAACTATTCTTGCATGGTTCAATTGTTAACATATACGTTATGGAATTCAGTTCAGTGTATAGATATTGCATATTACTATTGTCCTTGGCAGATAACAACACGGATAAATGACACAGATCGCATATTAACGATAAATTGTACAAACAACTAAGCTGAGCCATGGGTGCCCCTTATTCCAGTTTCCATAATCCACAATTCTATAATACGTTATTTTCCACAATCTTACAATTTAAGAGCCTTTAAAGGAAGAGTGATTTGTTGAACAAACGCGGTCCAAGATCGATCTCATATGGTCCCTTTCCACCAAATGAGATTGAGTGTTTGTTTGTAAATCATAAAAAAACCAGTAGCAATGTGGTGGTAGGGTATCTGTACCAAATTTTATTATGGCCTGTGTACATAAGCGCTAAGGTCAGACTCGCTTTGGTTTTTCATATTTCAAAATCATCTGGTATACATCAAGTTATGTATCATATACTCGGAGTTCTTTAGTGGTATATTTAGACCCGCATAATAATTATGATTGTCAATAAATTTCTATTCACCGGATCCCGTTGTTATTAAACTGTAGTGTTGTTATCTTCGGGGGCCAGAGACAAAGAATCATTCGATAACGCTGGTAGAAAAGGATAAAATGTATCGGATTGGCATAAGCTTTCGAATTATCACGTCGTCAATCCCATATATTTTGGATTATTCTACAAGCGTTATTGCTGATTGAATATTACTTTGTCTGAGCCTTCAGGTATAGCCGTACTTCGTAGTCAATTATATAAAATGGGATGTCTACACGTACTCTAATTTGTATTATTTATTCACACTGATTTTTTTAAAGACAATTGTGTTAATTTACAAAGTTGAATAACCGGTCGCGGGGCTAATAGGAAGTGAAAAATGTACAGTACGGCCTACTTTAATATTGAGTAGCCTAACCCGAGATCAATGACAGAACGATACCATTTGCATATTCAGTGTCACGTCTATTGAGTTGCTGCCAAAAGATTTTTACTACATTAAAATATCTATATAGCGTTATTGCGTAACTTATGAATATTGTTTGATATTATTATTAAATGTACTAAGATTGTGCATTGACTCAAACATTACAAATTATATTATCTTTACATAGAATAAAAGGAAATCGGTTTCGTTGTCTGTTCGTTTAGATCTTTAAAATTATTCAACGGATTTTAATGCTGTTTTCTGCAATAGATAAAATGATTCATGAGAAAGATTTATATGTATAATACATATATATTATTGTACAAATAAGCCGAAAATTCAAAAAATTGTAATACGAAGTCGTAACGAACATATTTTTCAGCGTTTATCGCAAACGCTGGCTAAACCTTACGAGATAAATCCAAAGAATGTACTATGGAATTATATTCTATACGTTATTACAAGTATGGCAGAACAACGTTTCCCGTTTCAGCTAGTATTATATAATTAATGTCAAAATATATGGTACATTACGATTTCTTAAACTTTGACTTGGGATTGCAAATATACTATACTTAAGTTCCTATTATGTATTCAGTTTTTTGTTAAAGATGAACCTATTTTTCGAGTAAAGTCGTCTCTAAATGTCAGCAAAGTGTTATCAATGGCAATTTTATTACGACAAGTGCCATCTTTATTAGACACGTAATAGGTTCAATAGTAAATACAACGGTCGTGATCTTGGACTTTTATCGAACCTCAATTAATTTTTTTTTCAAATACTTATTTAAAATGAATTTGTTAATAATTACTCCAACCAAATATGGGCTGCCTTTTGAATGTCGTTAACAATCGTCATTTATACAACATCGTTCGAAGCAATTATTTGTAATTAAAGGCGGTTTGTTATTATTTATTTTAAGAACTTACCAAGGTTTAAACATTACTAGGATTTACATTACAATGGAAAATGGTATTTTCATTGTTATAAAATTATTTCAGACGTATTACATAAATCATTGTCTTGCAAGCAAGCCTCGAAATGCTTGTTAAAATATGATCTTCACTTGTTTTCTATAAATAAACGTATCGGATGAGTTATTAATAGAATATCGAGGTATTTTTGTCTCTTTTGAAGGAATTCGCGTTGAGTAAATCAATAAGTAAGTCAATTACATATTTTGAGGAGTTCAATAAAACGAATTCGCCTTTACGCGTACGCCTTTCTTCTACGGATAAGAAAAGTATCTTGGAAGTGTACTGTAAAAGTTACAGATCGAAATTTAAAACATAATCAAAAGTTATAACTAAAAGAAGAGAATGTGCCGTGCTGCTGTAGAGGTGGTGGAAAGATGAAGAACGGAGTAAAAGAAGAATATAAACACAAGATTTATTCAATAGTCTAGACTAGGGATGTAACGGAGGCAGTTTTATCGGAACCGAAGTCGGAGTCGGAGTTTTTAAATTTGATTTATCGGAGTCGGAACCGAAGTCGGAATCGGAGGCAATGTCAGTCACAAGTGACGGCAGAATAAAATAGTTTTATTAAGGGACAAATAAAAACATTATTCAGTAAACCTGTAAAGTTTTTAATTAGAAAGTGATAAATTTACAAATACACTGACAATAAATATTGCGGTTTCTTATTAACATTTTCCCCTTAACAGTGAACAAATTAAATCAAATATGCTCCAGGGTTGTTTTTCTGTTAATTTATATTTTACTTAATTTAATGTAAAATAAAAAAACCGTTTAGTAATAAATTTAAATGTACATTTAGTTTTAAATTTAATAATTTTAATATATTTTTTTTAATCTGAATTTTTAAAAATGTCTTCTCCAATTTATGTAGCACTGATTGTGTGATTAATTGATATTATGTTTTAACAACATATAAAATGAAATCCAATGAATTGACTACAACAGTGGCTGTGACCTCCGATGAATACCTTCGATTAAGAAGTTTCGGAACCGAAGTCGGATCCCGGAGGTGTAATAACAATCGGAAGTTCCGACTTATCGGAGTCGGAGTCGAAGCTCCGTAACATCCCTGGTCCAGACACATACAGTTAAAAGAAGGAGCAATAAAAAGAAGTAAATATACACAAAAACACTAAAAAAGATGGTCAGCACAAGTAGAACGGTTTATGAAAAGACTCAAAAATAATAAAAAATAAAAAAAATACAATCATTTTACTTTTATGGGTGCACCGTGTCAAACTCAAATGAAGGTTACTACCGAAGGTTCCTATCAAAGCATTCCTGGTACCAGGTTACATATTTCATTTTCAGCTCATTTTATATGTTGTATTCAACGTAACCATTAGTGATACTAATCACGTTTTTCAGGGTACTCACACATGACATTTTTATTACATGCCATTCGGGTTTCCTCACGGTATTTTCTTTCAGCGATGAGCATGTGGTGCCTAAATCCGTACATCACACGGAAAAGCCTAAATTATTTTTATTATTGGTACTTTTATTATGTGGGAATAAACGTAGCCATGTTCTATTGAAATTCACGCGAAGTTGCAGATAAGAGCAACCCTTACTAATATTATAAATTTAGATATGTATATGTTAGTGTTTTAAGTTTCATTTTCATGCCAAATCGACTGAATTTTAGCATAGATTAAACCTTGGAGGCGAACGTAAATCTTGTAGGGGGTGAAAATGAGGATGTAATTCACCACGGAGAATTGATTATTCTTTAAGTTAGGAATACAAATATGGGTTATTATATTCTGTTCTTTGATTTGAGGGAGAGGGAAAGAGACAAGTGAAGGAAATGAGTAGGTTTAGCTAAAAGTTACCACGATAAAAATTGACTGTTAAGCGATACGAAGCTTGTTGTGTAAGCTAGATTGTTAATTGTCGGCTTGGTTCATATGAATTACTGTGCTGGGGGACAAGAATAAGCCACAAGTAACAAGCCACGTTGCGAATCGCTGTGAAACTCGCACGGCCGTGTTTATCCGTGACGCACTCATTACCACTGATGCCACCACACCTTGCAGCGGCGTCTAACTGTACATATTATTACGTATATTGCTCTTTTACCTTGAGTCATCTGACGTCATAAAGGTGCGCGTCAGATTTTGGTAGTCTCGACTCAACAACTGCGACTGTCAAAATTCGACGGTTACATTTACAATCTGAATAGTATATTAAATCCTTTCGAAATCATTGTATTGTTGTACAAGACAGCTATTTACCAACGGCTAAGTTAAGTTTAACTCTTAATCTGTTTTATCTTTTTGTTAGAGCAATGTACAAGTTCTTATATAGTTTATTTGTACGGAACCCTCGGTGTGCGAGTTTGACTGGCACTTGAGCGGTTTTTTTACAACTTATTTTTATTAAAATATTCTAAATTTCATATCACGTATGTAAAAGATTAGATTAAGTTATTGAAGGCCACTTTTAAGGATTAATTAATTGTACTTATAAGTAGTATAATTTTTGTTCTTGAGTGCATAAACATTGTACTCCACTTTATCATTTCAGTGTAGTGCTAGAACAAAGATTACGACTATGGACATAATTTGACATCGTTCTTTAGAATTTTGAGATAATATCATTACTATACCATATACATATTTTTAACGTTAATACTAGAAATGACATATAAAAAAATAAAAATATATTAAGCAATCACTGAGGTAGACGTTTACAATACTCGTAAGTTATAAAAACCCTGTTCTATTATCCTTTTAGGTCAATGAGCAAAAAAAAAAAATCGGGATAAAATAGAAATAAATAAAATGGGATAAATTTACAGGGAGCATGCGTAGCTCGAAAAAAGGTAAGCAAGAGATTATGCTAGTAGGTTATGAGGTCAAAAAAGGCATGGCTACCGTTGATTTCAAGCACCGTTTATCAATTAAATCGTTTCATTAGACTGATTACACTGATTTTGTAAGTAATCCGAGCATAGATGTTACTTTTTTTTATTTTAATTGACTATAAATTTGAGATGTTCACTAGTAATATGTGTGTGTAATTATGTCACCAATTTGCCCTTTGGGGTTATACAGGGTTTTCAAAACATACTGTATAAATCAATGCATGTAATTTAAAATATCTTTAACAGATTGGTAAATATTATTTATAGATTTACTATTTTAATACGAATGTAAATAATATTCATTTTATTGCCATATTTACATAACTAGAAAACAAAAATGATACATAAAATAATCAATAAATAAATTTTGAATAACCATAGGTCAACTATTTTTACCAATCAGGTTTATTTTCTTTATTACTAGCTAACCCGGCAAAACTTAGTACAGCTTAACAATCAATGAATGTCATGTAAAATTTTAGCTAAACTGACATCTCACTTACTTCTTTCCCCGGTCTTCCCAATATGTCACTGTTGTTAATAAACTGAAGAAGCGTGGGTATGTAAAACCCGCGCGTAAATTTATATATTCGCGCTTTAATATTAGTTTTGCAATGACTGCTAAGATATTGATTTAAATTATATAGTGTAAAGTATTATTATAATGTGCATGAAATGCTTAAAATAACTAACCCATTTAAATTGATAAATTAATACTGTCCGTCTAAATATCTTTCAACAACTGAACCGTTCGTGACCATATTTTTGAAGTTAAACATATATAGTAAGTTGTCCTTAAAAAAAAAACATTGATTTCATCTGGACACTTTTGTAGACCTATGAAAAAGAAATAATAATCCCACATGCATTTTTTTGTTATGAGTTCATGCAGCGTTTTTGATGAAAGGTTCCAAGTGTTTTGTCAATTTTCGAAATTGTGAACAGTTATCGACGTCATCGTCACGTTTCAACCAATGTATTTAAAACCTTCCGTATGAAGCACTTTGTATAATAGTGAAAACTGTATTAAAATTCGTTCAGTAGTTTTTGGTTTTCTCGCTACCGACAGACGCGGCGGGGGACTTTGTATTTTTATAATATATTTTATTGTAATATCACTCGATATTTCAATGACGTTCTTTCGTTTTTTACAATAATAACATGTAATTAATTGAAAAGATAAAGTTATTTTATTATCAAAAAGCAAATAAAGAAGCTGGAGGTCATGTTTTATAGATATGTGTGAATTTTGATATAAGTTACCGATTTTACGTGAAAGCCCAAATAGTAGTAAATATTTACATTTACTATATTAAATCAAGATTTACTCTTATTTCGAGGGGTGAAAGGCTATTTGGTTTAAGCGACATTTTTTGTGTAATATATATATTTTTGGGATCTGCAAATAACGCTGATAATAGGGGATAAGCTCGGAAACAAGTACATTATGCATCTTTTATTTAAAATCTACCTACCCTTATAGGGCATGAAAATTTATGCCAATATCGGTTTTGTAATAATGATACATTAAGAAAAGAAAGATTTACTGGAATAATGTAATCGACCCGTATAGTATTTATCTTAAAAAATACTACGGCAGGAATTTTAACACGGATAGATATAACCACGTTTCTTTATAACGCGTAACAAATGCAAACAAAGCTGCGGGCGACAGCTAGTATACCTTTTTAAAAATACAGTTAATTATTCCAGTTATATTAGTAGCAAAGTATTGAATATAAAATTTATTATAAAAAATTTCCGCAATATAATAAGTTGATAAGGTCATGGGGTTATCTAAAAGGTAAACTATGTATTTGCTCCCCGTATATTCCCATTGATTTATCTTGGCGTACGTGACAGACGCCACGTTTTTGTAACATGCCATTTCGGCATCATCTTTCAACGTTTTAGTAGACCGTCTTCAATTACGATACATAAGCAAGTATCGTCAAGCCCAGAAGTGATTAGAGAGCTCTTATTAAAGGCCCCAAGGTTTTTTTTCAAAATTTTACTTATTCCGTTTTACACACACTTGTAATCTGAAATATGTATATCAATTATGAATCTGGACAGGTTGGTGTGATAATCGGTTGATAACTAACTTTCAGCAATTCCCGATTGATCTACGTTACGTACTTCTTATTTGTATTCAAGTAATTTAAATGTAATAGTACAAAAATAAATGAAAACAGCGTCATGATTTAAGTCTATTACAAAATTAGCATACAAAAACCTTCAGAAATTTAAAAGTAAAAGAAGTACACAATTTCTCTTTTGTAATTTCTTCGTTTTAAACAGGGTCCTACTTCTAACACGTTGTCATGCCTTTTAAATTGTGTGTGAAACGTACAATTAGTTTGTTTGCAAAACAATCACGTATTATCAATAAAACAATTATTCTACGATGAACTGTAATGAACCGAAAAATTGATTACTACCATATCGAGTCAAATCAACTTTGACGTTAAATTAAATAATATTTTTATGACTATTCATAACTTTAATCAGACATAACAGAACATACTTATAACATTGCTGTATTTTTTATCGATATATTTTTTTTTATATTTGACTGTTAAACAAATTTGCTTATAATAATTCTGATATTGACTTCAGTCATAATCTTTTTTATGTATTTCTTAAAGGATTAACTGAGAATGTTTTTTAAAATCGAGTTTAGTAATTGTGCAGTTGGTTATTCCATCATAAATTATTAAATATATAAATATTTTATCATATATTTTTCTTTCGTACTTTCATTTTCACTATAAGCTACATAGCACTTAGACAAAGTAAAGTTAGATGTTAGTCCGCGTAGACTTGAGGCAGTCTACTGCCTGCATGGCGGCGAAGGCGGCGCACTGTGTTTGGCGCGCCGCTTGAGAGAGAAGTTTTGTAGGGGTTGACTATTTACATCCACCTCTCTGAGGAGGAGCCTAAGTAGGCTATTCGCTCCCCAGGCTACTTGAAGAATTAGGATCCCCAGGTCCGGGTAGTGATTTGAGGGACATCCCGAGGGTTTTTAGTCAGTAGCACCCTTATTAATAAACTGTGATTAGCGTCAGAATAACTTTACTCCAAGACTTACGCAAAGATTAGGCAATTATGGTATTAATAAACTAGAAGTAAGGACAGAGTTAACTAATCAAAATTTACTCCCGGAGTAAAAGTTATTCCGCGGAGCACCATGGTTTAACGCTTGAGTAAGCATAGATTTGTGTTGTATTTCCAACTCCCATTGAGATAAATATACTAAACATAACCTAAATATATTTTCATATTTGTTTAGTGTTCCTTCGAGTACTTACTAGTGTCTGATTTTGTAATTATTGTGGATTAAAATGAATAGAGATTATTTCATTGACGATTTGAGAATGATAGAAGAAACGGAAGAAATATTACCATTAAGAAGGCATGTGAAATTGTATAACGAATAAATAACAAGTAGTCACAAGAGAATTTGTAACTTTTGCACTCATATTAATTTACCTTTGCAGAACAAGAAGGTGATATCGAGGATTTTTTTAATTGTTTAGACGAATCATTACACATGTAATGGTATATGTATTTATGGATAGCGAACATATGTTCGCTTGGGATAGTTGTGATTGTCAAATAAAAGTGTCAAATTTGAAAATTTACCTCTCAGTGTCTTTTCATTCGACCAGGTCATTATGTTCATTCTTTTTACTTTTAATATCAGTGGGTTGCCATAACATATACCTTAATCTCAGTGTAAGAATTGTATAGTTACTCCGAACTTACTTCGTGTTTATTAATACCGTTATTAACACGACGCTAATCTAATGACTAATCTAGAATTAACTACTCTCGGTGTAACTTTGGAGTAAGAGAAGAATAACAGATTTATATTAATAAGACAGTAAGAGTCTAACACATAGGAGTCACTGTCCTATACAGCATTTTCACCAGGGTTACCAAAAAAAAAGATGAAAGACAATGCTAGTAGTAAAGTCCAAAATGCATGAAATTGACAAAAAGTAATCATGCGATAAGTCGAAAGCGTATGTCAATCATATACTATACAATTTACACTTCTCTACTCACGCTATCGCTGATCAAATGATACGTTGTCTATGCCCTCCGGCCTGCTGGCACGATTTAAACGTATTAAAACTTTTATTTTTAATAAAATTAAGTTTTAGTTAATGATTATAAAAAATTAACTAATTATAAAGAAATATAATATTAAAAAGAGACTATCCTCGTTATGAATTATTATGTACGGTATTTTATTTTCCGCAAGCCAATACATACGAGTCCGATTAAATATTATACTAGTACCTATTTATATTTCCTTTTTTCAATTTTCTATTATCCTGTTGGATAAATCATAAAAATATGAAGCCAATTAGTCTTTTGCACGTAACTGTACCTACATAAATACTTACAATTCATGCATACACAGCCGATTTAAATCATAAGCGTTGAATTACAATTCAATGATAGTAACGAAACGTTTTAAATAATTTCACATTTAAATGACTAGACAATTAATTTTGATATATCATAATAAAAACTGTGATGTGGTTGCGTATCAGTGCTACAGAACACGATAAAAGTCGGTTATAGTGACTCTCCAGGCTCTAAAATGTTTTATCTCCTTTAAAATATCGGAATAATCTCTAAACATATTTTATAGACACTGACGTCAATTTTTTTTACACTGGGTCTTTTAACTGACTACAGTACACCTGATAATAAATACAGTGTAGTTAAAAACGAAAAGGACTATCCAAGGGCGAATATCTCTTGAGACTCCGTCATTATGTCGGTTCACATAACACCACGACTGAAGGTTTCTAGGTATATGAGTTACTGGGCATACACAAGCTGATCACGAAACACGACAGGCCAAAACGAGTCACTATGACGGGCTTTACACTCGTGTACTGTAGTCATAACCCAGTTCGGGAAATTGTTAATTTTTTTTATTGAATAACGAGTTATCATAGTTATATTAGGTTATTTATAAACGAATTGAAATGAAACTAATACTTACATATATATATAATCTGTAAGAATTATAGCAATTTTCTTAAAATTTAAAATTTCCAAGATTTATTTCTAGGCGAACAAAAACCTATAATCCCCTAAGTTCGCAGCACTGGGGCGTTAGGAAAGAGAGGGAATTATAAAATGGTTGTTGAGAACAAAACCGTTTACCAATAAATTCAGCAAGTTCAATAACAAATAACCAGCTGTTGATATGTTGTTGGTAAAATTATAATGCTGCGGTGCATTTGAGTAACTAACCAACTTTTATTACCTATTTTCGTCGTAACGGAATTCGTAACATCTTGGTTGTCATTGAACAAAAACAATTTAATTACGTTTCTTTTTTATTTTACGGGCATACACCTGAAACACTGATAACGAATAAATATAAATTTTATATACATTGAAGTCGCTATCTTTATTTCTGTTTGCCTTTTCCCTTATTTCAATATTGCATTCGTTTTAATCATTTCGGCAATTGCCCGAGAATGGTAAAAGGAGCATTAAATATCGGTGTAACGTGTCATTTTGTTCGCTTGAAAAGACAAGTTTTATTTATAAGTATTGTGATTTTTCCAAACTTGCCCTATTTCCGAACATTTTTTTTGTAACCCGGGGGAAATCTCTTCGGACCTCAGTGGGCGGTAAGGGCCACCCCAGTGTGTCGGACTTGCACCGATTAAAGCCCCCGGGGTGTTCCATTTTCCACCTACCGCCATCGAGGGCACGATTAGGGCTTCATCCTCCATACCCGGCAGCCCTCTTTCCGAACATACCCCAGCATATCTTATCTTACAACATGGTATAGTAGTACCAACACCCCAACCACCAACAAACAGTACATGCCTTAAAATTAGTGTTCGACCGAATTTTCGACTTTGGTTTCGGTTTTATCAAATTTTTTGACAAGTTATTGGGTAATTTAAATGATTGTTAATGTATTATACATCAACATACCTTTAATTTTAAAGTTTTAAAAATCTACTTTTAGCCACTTTTAGTCAACCTTGAACCGATTTTTTTTGGATTATAAAACCTTCAGTTACTGCTTTGGGTGAAGGTTGTGGTAGTAATCGCTGGCTGAGCACCTTAATTGCTCGGTAAGCCCGGTTTAGTTATGAAGGCTTATCCCGGGCAAATATTAATGGTCTTAAAAAAAATACAAAGTATAATCAATGTCGACTTCGGCCAGATATATCAAACACTTATTTAAAGTAATTTATTAATCAAAATCGGGTCAATCTATCTTAGTTTGAAAACTGATAGAAAACTTAGGCCTTAGCTAAAATTACGGCCTATTTAAAAGTTTTATCGAATGTGTTTTTTTTGGCCGAAGGTGACCGAAGCCGAAGCTTTTAGTAGACGCTATTTAAAATATTTGCACACATTTACGAATTGCAGCAACTAATCAGCACATCGCTGAATAGTTAGTCTTTACCTGGCGAACCCAGGGCCTTCAGAATTACAGGTAGGGGTCACTGGCATTAAGCTATCAGACCGTCAAATCCGTACAATGGATAAACAGCTCTAGGAAGAGAGACCGTTGTCTTTGAACAGTGTCATGAACAAAGATTAGTTAACAATTAATAGACCGTGTAAGAACAAGTTTTTACTTGATTTGTCATCAACATAATAAATGCTTTAGAACGTTTTTATTTCAATATTATGATTGTATGTGTACTTAATACTGCCGTAACGCACTCAGGGCACCTGTGCGACCATTAGTTTTATTATATTATTTACGCAATTAATAAGATATTTTATTATACGTCGTGATTTACAAATATAAAGGAAATCCTTTTTATAATTTTTATTTTAGTTTTATATTCAGAGATTTGCGAAATTTAATATTTTTAAATATTTTTAGACAAATTATTTTATGATATAAATACCAGAGTGGATGAGCCTCTTTGTCCAAAACTGCATTTAATGCCCATCCACTGTCTCAGCCAAAATGACCAGGATGCTATCGGAACTGCCTCTCAATCGCTGCAGCATCGAAGCAGATCGCGACGCATGAAAATAATGCAATTTTACCTCAGCTAACATATCCGATGCATTACATACAGAAAAAAAGCGTTGAGGCGTTTTAAATTTAAGAAACGTGTCCCAAACCGGGTTGTCACTTAGTATAGGTTTATATTAATATTGCATTTACATTTTAATAAAGTAATCTATACTAATATTATAAAGCTGATGAGTTTGTTTGTTTGTTTGTTTGAACGCGCTAGTCTCAGGAACTACTGGTCGAATTGAAAAATTATTTTTGTGTTGAATAGACCATTTACCGAGGAAGGCTTTAGGCTATATAACATCACGATGCAACTATTAGGAGCAAAGAAATAATGGAAAATGTGAAAAAAACAGGGAAAATTATTCATCCTTGAGGGCTTCCATTGCGTGCGCTGCAAAAACGGTTCAAGATAGCAAAAATATATGTAAGAAAGAATTATTCCTCTTGAAATAATCTAAATAATGTCCCCGACAGTATATGTCTATCTATTAAGATTAACTCACTAGAACCGTTTTTATGGTAATCAAATTTGATCGAAATTAATGCATTATTTTTTAAGAGTTGTATCAACGTAATAATATTAATCTTTATCCAAATAAATGTGTTGTTAATTAAGAGTATTTAATTGTGAACAAAATTGTCTTTGACATCACTTAATTTCAATGAACATCTTAGAAAATATTATAATTTTAAAATAAATAACTAACTAAAATGCCCAAAATAACTATTCCACGCGGACACAGCTAGTAACATTATAAATACGACGATAAAAACTTTTGGAAACGATATTCTTATAGTATTTCGTATCATATACAAAAAAAAACAGATTATAAATTTAATTACCTATACATAGTATTCAATTAAATAAAACGTAATTTTTTTCTTGTTTTACCAAATTATATGTGTTATTACTATGTGAACAGACTACATACGTGTACTTATAAATATATTTAATTACAGCCACTCCTTTTAATTGCTCGCTTATTTATATCTATCGGTATGTACGAATACTATATTATGTTTTGCGTGACCCCAGTACACAAGTGTGAAGACTATTATAGGGACTCCCTTTGGCCTGTCGCGTTTCAGGATCAGTTTGTGTAAATCTAGTTGTCCATACCTAGAGACTTTCCGTCGTAGTATATGTGGGCCTGAAAAGCGATGGCGACTCTATTCGCTCCGAGGCACAACTCCACTCCGACGCAGCCTTGATCTTCTTTCGGCGTTTCTTCTCAAGGTATTCGCTTCCAAAACGCTAGTAGACCACCTGTAGGCTTCGTATTTTTGGCTGGCGGTCCAAGTCGAGGTCGTACCCACAGGGGAGCCCTTGCATTGCCACCCAACCCATAAACTCGCTGGCTGAGCACCTGTGCTCGCATCCTAACGCCGATTGAGCTGTATAGGCCTGTCGCGGCTCTCAGTAATTAGTCCGTCATATAAAAAAAGTGGTATATGTGGGCTTACATTGCGATGGCGACTCTGCTAATGGATTTTCGTCCTTCAACAGTCGTGCCTGTTTTTGAGATACATTGTACTTTCATCAGTACAACGTAGTCATTATGATGAGACAGTATAAAAAAAATTGCTTATTATTCCGAATGGTATATCTGCATTAGATTAAAATTAAAACATATTATAGAATATTCACTTCACTATTTTATTTCTTCATGAAATTCCATAGATGTAACAATTAAGCCAAATGCTAAAAAATACTGCATCTATTTATAATTAAAAAAATTACTTAAAATATTTAAAGGTGTGCCCTTATCAGTACGATAAAGTAGGTTACTAAGTCTCATTGCAGTAATCGCAAAATGTGTCGCTGAAATTATATCAAAATAGTCACAATCAATCATTCTCTTTTTTTTTACACTGGGTCTTTTAACTGACTACAGTACACCTGATACTAAATACAGTGTAGTTAAAAACGAAAAGGACTATCCAAGGACGAATATCTCTTGAGACTCCGTCATTATGTCGGCCCACATATACCACGACTGAAGGTCGCTAGGTATGTGAGTTACTGGATATACACAAGCTGGACTCGAAACGCAACAAGCCAAAGCGAGACACTATAGCGGTCTTTACACTTGTGTACTGTGGTCATATCCCGTAAGTACGTAACGTAAGTACGAACGAACGTAAGTTTTATAAACTATTGTCTAATATAAAATTTGTTGGCATTTAATGAAAGGCATAGTCAATCAATCAAATGCCTTATTTTACTGGTTCGCTACGGCATCATATGTATTACCGAGTACCTCACCGGGCCACGTACATCATCGACACAATTAAAAGTATTTGTTTTAATCTAAATGGCTAATCATCCAGCCTAGCTGACCTTAACTTAATCGAACGGATATAGCAAAGCAGGAATATTTAAACAAAAATTTAATATTTTTTTATGATGCAGTGCATTGCTTAATTAATAATATTAAATAGAGGCCAAATCACCGGAAGCGGACGTACGGTACCGATGTAACAAGAAAAATTTAATACGTTCCGGTTATTTTAGTAAGGGCCAATAAAACTATTAGTGACAACATTGCTATGTCGTTGAACCAACGTAGGATTTAAATATACGTTTTAAACTATAGAATATACGTTTTAAACTGTAGAATATACATTTTAAAATGTAGAATATATGTTTTAAAGTGTAGAATATACGTTTTAAACTGTAGAATATACGTTTTATATGGTAGAATATATGTTTTGAACTGTATAATATACGATTTAAACTGCAGAATATACGTTTAAAACTGTAGAATATTTTTTTAATCCTGTCATGACTCAGTGACCACACCACACCCGATGGTAAGCATGGTGCATTTCATAAACGACAACGGTTATAAACTGTAAGAAAACTTATAGTCGCAGCGATCATTCCGGCCTGCACAAATATTTATTTATTTATAGGGCAGCCAGTGGCCGATATATTACATAAAAATATAACAATGATAACTTATAAGAACAAACGTCTAAATGCATCAGCCGGTGAAGGCTACCGCAATATGCACCAAAACTAAACAAAAAATAATAATAACAGAAGAAATCAAATATTCAAATAAAAAAACCAAAGAACTTATAGTATATGGCAAACTATATTTCATATACTCCATTTCATTGTCGTATCATTTATAACAAAGTTTATTTTTTCTTCAATATCTAATTTATACAACAGACGCTTCGAGGAATTGTGTTATTAGGAATAAATATATGAGGTTTTGAGAACAAAAAAGGTCAGAAGGCCTGTCAGCGTTTTGTCTTTAAAACTTAAGCCAAAAGTAAGTGTTAGGGAACTTCTTAGACTGAGATTTACAGAGGCTACTTTGACTTTATTTGACCTTTGCTCGACCATTACAAATTATAATACTTAATTAATGTAAGACTATAAATATCGTAGATCATCAATTTCCTGAACCTGTGGAAAACGGGAGGATTTGCATCACTTGCTGATGGAGTGTGACCGGAATAAAAGTGCAAGAGAGTCGCTGATGAGCCAATGCAGAGTCAGCTTATGTGATATAGGTGCCTCTCATGGCGTCCTATGTGATCCGACAGGGAGTACTACGAAATTGTCGGTGGACATAGTAGCACTGACTCATCAGTGACTCTCTCAGAACTGAGGTGTTGTTCACCGTATTGGGTACAATAGGGCTGATATGCCAAAATGGCAAAAGCCCTTATAAACAATAAATAAAAAATAAAAAATCCTGAACTAGGACTTAAATATTTAGGTTATACTCAAGTTCCTATTATGTATTAAATTTTTGTTAAAGACGAATCTATTTTCTGAGCGAAGCAAAGTCTAAGTAGCGTTTATAAATCTCGTAGTGTAACATTGACTTTGTAAATCTGTGGCAGAGTCTCTTATAGCAATATTGTTTCCATCGTACTTTCATATTTGACATTGATTAGTCCTGATGTAAAAGTGACAGCACTATAGCGCTATATAAAAATTAAACTGCATTTGTTTTATCCAAAGAAAATCGCTAAGCAACATTTTTTTTATTGTATGGTTTTGGATTTGTTTTTTGTGAATCGTTTTCATGACGTCAGATAACTTAAGAAATGGACCCTAGATCTTATGAGACTATTAAACCAACTTTTAAAACCTCAAAGCAAATGTTTAAAAGGTTTAGCATATTATTTTTCATTTCGAAGTTTATCGTTAATATACTGGCTAATACCAGTTCCACAATTAAGTACACTAGTTTAGCGATCAATGTCCTTGCACATTTCTGCGGATTTCATCGTCATGTCCTTTAAGAATATTGAAATGGGAGCATGCTACTCGTTGACCCCTTATCAAAGCAACAAGTCTATTTTTAAATCAATCAAGAACAATTCTAGTTATTTTTAAATGAATTTAATATATCGATAACACGCATACTGTATTTGGGTCAAAGTTAGTGCTGCGCTAATAAAAAAAAACAATATATAGATAAATTCATAGACTCGCCGGGTCCGTGGGAAGTATACGGATACCCAGCCACGTCGGAGGCGAAGAGAGGACATAGTTGGCACCCCGGTGGTTTTAGTCGGTGCAAGTCCGACACACCGGGGGAGTGGCCTTCACCACTCCCCTGAGGGTCCGAAGGGATTTCCACCGGGTTAACATAAAAAAAGTAACTTCATAGAGTTATCATCGATATTCGTAACCATAGCTATAGCTTGTCCAAAATGGCTTAAATATGCACCCATATTTAATGTAAACATTTTGGATGAATATTTTTCATACCGACTAAATAAAGTGATTACACTTCGCCTAACGGGAAGCATAGTGTAGTCTAATGTCTGCGACCATTTAAGGAAGAAAGTCCATTAAAAGTTTCTTACCTCGCACACAACAACGGTGCTACTATGATGTTTGGATTATCGCAGCTTTGATAGATGGAATTTAACAAAATGTATAAAACAACAACCTACTTTTGTCAAAATATAGGTGTAAATTCAGCATTGTAAAGAAACGAAATCAAGTGGTTTAGCATTTAACATTTCATGTATATATTTATTTACATACAAATTTAGTCACTCGATTAATAACTCGGAAAAAATTTTTTCACGGTAATTAACTATAATATAGTAATTATATAACAACTATAGCACGCACGACAGCAAAAAAATGGTTACAAGAACGAACTGTGTCGGTCAAACAGTAAAAAGATCACTCGAAATTGTTTAATCATTGACCCTGTGCCGGTTTGTAACTGTTTTACGTGCTTAGACAAAGTAATATTCGTTCAGCGATAACGCTAGTAGAGAAACGCAGTGTATAATATGAGAATATATTATTATTAGCCAGTTTCGTCCCTCTGCAGGGCAAAGGTCTCCGTTCCCTTATATCACTAAATTTTATCAAATCTCTGTGAAGGGGTTAGGAAATGTAGCACATCGCGCTTGTCCAATGCAGGTTCATTTATTTATTTTATAGGGAAACATACAGCAATATAAAAATGATAACAAAAAATGTTACATATATAAAAAGAAATACAGTAAAGAACAAAATTAATATATATGTATATATATATATATATATTTATTTATGGGCAATTATACACATTGACCTAGTGCTTGTATAGGTTACTGTTTGATCGACTGGTACATAGCTTGAGCTGATGGCATCTAAGATGGGTGTTGCTACAAATTTTGCTAATTTTGGCATATAATAATTGCGCAGTGTTACAGAAGAAAAATTAAAAGCAGAGAAGTGATAATTTTAGACTGATGTTTAGTTATTTGGAATTCGATAAGATTGTGAGATTGATAACAAGTGCTAAATGAATGCAACCATAGCCACTACGATACTAACGCACAAGGTTTTGCTGATTGTTACGCTGAGATTGTCACGATTTCGTGCCGTTCACACGATGCACTGACCATAAATCATGTTACTTTACTGTTCCGTTAGTTACTACTAAGTATTTCGTTACACAATTATATTAATACGAACCATTTACATGTGGCGCCTAAATCCGTACTAAATCTGGAAATACCTAGAGGTAAATGTGCTAGAATTCAAACCTATAACCAATCGCGTTGCTGCACATGGATTCCGGTGCCTTATCAACGAGTCCAATATAGCCAGCCATTCCAGCTACATTATTACTTTTTGTTTTTTGGATGCCAAAAGCAGTAATTTTGAGTATTTTACACCTCAGTTAAGAAGAAAATTATAATGATAAATTGTCATACAATTTTGTGATATTTGATGTGATGCTTGATGTACATGCGTTTATTAATTAATTGTATTTACTCACACTTTATTGTTGATACGTGTGTGCGTTAAAGCTATTTCAATCTATATATCGAGGGGTGAAAGGCTATTTGGTTTAAGCGACATTTTTGGTGATATAGTAATATCGCTATGTCGCTTAAACCAATTAGCCTTTCACCCCTTAATATGATGTTGATTCGATAAAGGTTATTGAAAAAGAAGTATTATAAAATACTGCATTATTATAATAAATGTGGATAGTATAATTATAATGAATGCCTTAATCAGATAAGCAATATGTGCTGAATTCAATACTATATTCCAAAATTGTGGTTAATGATCTACGTACTGATTATTTGAATACCTGCTGATTTTTGTTATTGTCGTCATATAACCCTGTGCTCAAACAACCCTGGATAATTCGTCAATATGCAGGTTGTCTGACGGCTTTGTCGAACTGGAGAGCACCATCGATGTGTTTGTTAAATGAAAGTCATACGGTGGTTGAGGACACGCAGTAGCTGTTGGTGTAATTTTTATTTTTATTTTTGTCGTTCTTGTAATTTCTCATTTTTGTGACTTATTATTGTTGACTTATTCTTATTTTTTGAGTTGTATTGTTTATGTTTCTGGTGCTCGATATGGTGTCCTCAAACAGCGCTACACATTAACGTACTTTACTCTTCGACTGTCTTTTATTGTTTTGTAGTGTGTTGGCCACTAGCCACCCCTAATATTATAAATAAATAAATAAACCTGGTCGCGTTAAACCATATGTACAATTTGATCTATTTTTCAAGCCTTTTTATACAGAAGAGAGCGGGCCATGAGTCAATTACATATTTATTGACGCCAGCAGAGCGTTTACGTAAAAATTACAATAAGTAATGAGATTGGAAATGGACAGCGCGACTTAAGGTGCGTTTACGATTCTGACAGTCGCCAGGTCGCAATGTTTCGCTCTATAGGAATTAATACGGAAAGGCGTCCGATGTAGGTAACTGCGCTGTGCTATCAGCCGGCATGTCAAACACACGACGTGACAGCAGAGATAAGTCTGCCGTGTCTTAAGGCTTTTAGGTAATCTTCAAGCCTGTGTATTCTCTTATATGTCGGCCCTTAAAAAAGTGTGAAGAGGTTTTTGAGCAGGTCGGCATGATATTGGCGACTATCGACGAACGCTCTCCTGTTTCTTGATAGTTGCAGTCGGTTTTTAGACTGCGCAGAGCTTAACACCAGTCTAGTGTAGTTAGTGACTACAAGTCACTTTGCCAAGCTAGTATTAAATTAGATAAAGCATTCAGGTAGCCTACCGAATGGTCACTAAAGCATTATATATTATCATATTTTAGATATTAGGTCCTTACATATGAAATTGGCGTTTTGTATGGGAGGAACAAAAAGTCGAATATTTTTTAATATAATATATTTAATTAATCAAAGTATGAACCATTATTTTCTATGCAATTTTTCCATCTCATAGGTAGTTCATTGATCCCTTTACTAAAAAAACCAGTCGGACGGGAATCAATAAAATCTTTGAAGGCGATTTGGACTGCCCCATCGGAGTTGAATTTTTTCCCTTGCAAGAAGTTATCCAAATTTCGAAAAAAATGGTAATCTGTTGGAGCAAGGTCCGGGGAGTACGGAGGATGTCTTAGACTTTCCAATTGAAGCTCTTCTAATTTAGTAGCCGTCTGTTGCGCAGTGTGTGGTCTAGCGTTGTCGTGAAGCAGCAGTGGCGTGGAGCGATTGACCAGCCTAGGTTGTTTAACCGCTAGCTTTTCCATCATGGTTTGCAATTGCTGACAATAGACATCAGCCGTAATAGTCTGGCCAGATTTGAGAAAACTGTAATGAACAATACCGGCACTAGTCCACCAAACGCTTACAAGTAACTTTTTTGGGGTTAATTTTCGCTTGGGGCAGGATTTGGCTGGCTGGCCAGGATCCAACCATTGCGCTGAGCGCTTCCGATTATTGTAAAGAACCCATTTTTCATCACAGGTAATGATTCGGTTTAAAATACCTTCATTATTGTGCCGGTTTAGTAATGTAACACAGCAGTCGACGCGCGTTTGCCGGTTTGCTTCAGTCAATTCGTGAGGTACCCACCTTTCAAGCTTTTTAATCTTCCCAATTTGCTTCAAGTGAATTAAAACAGTTTTATCACTAACATCGCAGCCTGCAGCTAACTCGGACGTGGTTTGCGATGGATCCGCTTCCACAATAGCCTTCAACTCTTCATTATCAACTTGAGTCTCAGGCCGTCCACGGGGCTTGTTCTGCAGGTCGAAATTTCCAGAACGAAAACGTTGGAACCAAAAACGAACTGTGTTTTCTTTTGCAACACGACCGCCATACACATCATTCACCCTTCGAGTTGTTTCCGCAGCACTAGTGCCACGGCGGAACTCGTACTCGTAAATAATGCGATATTTTAAGTTTTCCATTTTGTAAAATGAGTGACGCAAACAGAAAAAAACAGAAGAAAAAAACAAATGAATGACGATCATCGAAGCACAAATACATGAGTCTATAGCTGTACAAATTTGAATTTGGTATTCCTTACCAAAGAGGAGAAATTTGTGATTAAAGTGGCCAGTACGAAAAACGCCAATTTCATATGTAAGGACCTAATATTTTACAGATTAACCTATATTTAGGAGGGGCTATATTAACGATGTTATATGAATTTTTTTTATAATAATCGTCACATTATTTTGCAGTCGGAGGTAAGCAGAGATACATTAGTGGCTGTATCCACTTTCCGCTTATAGGTAAAGCACAAACTGATAGTACCGCAGCTGTTCGCCGTTCTCAAGGACACTTACGCATGACATTGTTATTAGATGCTATGTGGGTTTCCTCATGATGTTTTCTTCACCGGTGAGCATGTTGCGCCTAAATCTGTACTTAACCCTTTCGTTACCGCAGTCCATTCCGCCGAAGTGATGCTACTGAACCGGGCAGCACGCCGCGAAGTGTGCACATTGCATGATGGCACGTTGATGTCCGAATTTTCTCATTTATTTATTTAAGTGTATATTTAAAGATTTTACTGGTATATTAAATAAAAATTTAAATTAGGATAATTCTTAGTAATTTATTTTTTACTTTTCTATAAAATGAATGCTGGCTAAAGCCGGCGCTGGTGCACACGGGGCGTTTTGTAAATGCCATCTAAAGCCAGCCCTGGTAACGAAAGGGTTAATTTGGAAATCCAGAGGTATGAGGGAAGATTCGAACCTACGACCATTCTCGTTCCCACGAATGGATACCAAACTCTAATCCACGACAGCCACAACTGTGCATCCAATTTGACCTTACCGGGGATATTCTCATAATTGCAATCGTAGACAAAGTAGTAGGAAAAACTTATAAAATGTATACAAATAATTACTAATTCCGACACAGTTAGACCTACTCGTGTATTTAAATTTATTTTATCAAATAGTAGTTTGTTAGGTTAATATTACGACGCATTGTCGAATAGAATGGTTTAAAAAATTTAAGGTCAGCCGTACATAACGTAAAAATAAATACATTAATATCCTTTGATTATAGCTCCAGTTTTTGTAATAAAAACATTCTGTTTTCTTTGATAAATACTTTATACTTTCGAAATTTATATCAGGGCTATTATCATAAACAAATATATCAATATAATTCGTAATAAATTTCTGCTTAAAGGTATGCATTAAAACAAAACCATAAAATGTATGTAAAACTACACACATTAACTTTGCTGCAATCTAAGGCTGAGATTTACAGACGCTACTTTGACTTTGCTTAGCCTTTGCTCAGGAAATAAGTTAGTATGTGACAGAAAACTGAATATACATGTAGGAACTTCAGAACTGCTCAAGTATTCATGGAGCCAAGTCCAAATTAATAAAATCAATGGCTTACTATACTTTGACATTAAATAAATAATAATAATATATCGTTACGCCATATTCCTTACGGGGTAAGCAGAGATATATTAATTGATGTATCTGCTTTGCGTTTATATGTCGATATACTACTATATATACTTGAAAATTAATTAAATAATATTATTTGTAATGTTTCAGTAGCGTATACGCAGTTCTAAAGAAACATTTATAAATTTTAGCCTAAGCTTGCCATTGTATTATGGGTACTAGACAAAGATATACATAATCACATCCACGATATGTGACAAATTAATCTGTTCATCACAGAAAAGTTTATCCAGTAGCGGGAATCAAACCAAGGACTTCCCGCGTCGCAGTCAGGGTGACTACAAACTGAGCTACCTGGGCGTATATTTATCTCGTTTAGTAAATATACTATTTCTTTAACTTAAATAGTACCTTCATGCTATTTTTAAAGCTTAAAAGATTTAATTTCTACGTTAATAAGGTCTTCACGCGATATAATATCGTTATTGTTCTTAAAGGTCAATGTTAATAGCAACAGTTTTACGTCAATAATGGTTTATAACTTTTATTAATTACTATAATCATAATTGTAATTCTTATTATATATTTATATGAAAACACGCATCGCAGTAAAGTATTAAGTACTAATAAATACAGTACACCAACATTCGATAGGTATCCTGTTTAAAATTCAATAATTTTTTGAATCAATAAAGAATTTTAAATTCATCGAACATCGATAGATGTCAAAATTGTATCCACGTAGATTGCAATATAACAAAAAAGTGAGTACACTAGATTTTAGATCATAGATATAATATTCCTTAGAAGTCGCATGTCTTAAAATCAAACTGGCGAAGATTCTGTAAAATGACACGATGGGTTAGGTTTTTATGTTGGTAGGTAATCATACTCTAATTGGCCGAATTATCTATAAGCCGATAACAATAAGTGTTCCTTTATGGAAATAACAAGTAGACGTGACATTAATGCAATTATATTTTTGATCCAGAAAGTTCTGTATTTGGTTTCATTTGTTAGATATTTTATTATTATCTTTTATATTTAAATACTAGTCTTTGCCAGTGACGTCACTTCCATGGATTTAAAAATACTCATTAGATCGGGGTAATATTTATTCAGCCTATGTCCACCTTGATGATTCATTCTAAATATCACCTTATTTTTTTTTAAATCGATCGGATATTTTTGAAGATTATCTTCTACGTACGAAAAAACATTACCTCTCTATAATATTAGTATATATTCATCAATCTTTCACGCTCTTCAAACTCAAAAAAGATCTATTTGTCGCTAGAATACTTTACGCATTTTTGGGTTCCGTATCTCACAAGGAAAACCGTTATAGACCACTTTGTTATCAGTCTGTTTGTCAAGACACTTTTTCTCAGGAAGAAGTGGAAGTATAAAGTTGCAATTAGTATCAAATACTCAGATCTGCGGTCTCTTATGGTTCTAAAATAAATTATACTTTTAAATAAACGCAATCAAAAGATAAGTCCGTTTATGTCGTAATTTTTATTCTGTTTTGCTGTTTTCGCATGGACATAAAATTCTGTCAGGCACTTCCTGTTACCCTTTAATCATGAAATTTAGCAAACAATAAGGTCTTATATCTCAAATATAGAAAAATGTCCGAAAATCTAAGATTTACAGCTACATTACAAAAAATATGTTTTTTTTTCGATTATAAATTTAATTGTAGTTGGTAAAAGGGCCATGACATATATTGATGTATGAGGACAGGCAGTGGGCAACGGTAAAGTTAAGTTTTACACTAAATTTAGTTTATTTTTCCTTTAGAACAATGTTCAGTACGTTCATAATTTATTTATATGGAACGCTTGTTGCCGGAGTTAAAAGGCTTGGTTGGTTTTTTAAATCATTTTTTATATATGTATTTATTTCTTTATTTGTATAGTTCATTATAAATATTATAACATTGAATTTAACCTTCTGAAAGGTTGAAGACGCAAACAGCCACGGGTGTGTATGTAAAAATAAAAGTATTTCATATTGTTTATGCTAATCAAACGGTGCACAGCAAAAATACGTTTTCAGAAAAAACTTTTTATAAATTTAAAACACACTTTTTATTGTTGTCTTTTTATTTTGATCGAATGTGTCCTCGTGTAGAATGGTGTAAAAAATATGTGAAACCTATTTCAGTTTTAATTGTTTTACCGCATTATTTGCATTTACTCAGATTATTTTACACCAATATCTTGTTTCGTAAAAGAATGGTAATTACTACAGTAAAGTTTAGTAGCAATTTTTTTTACATAAAACAGGTGTTTCATATTTTTATAATGTGGCGAATATTCGAAATGGGGATAAATAAAGTACAGTATTATACAAGAGGTTTACTTAAAATATGACATTTTATTTTAAAATTTCTCATATTTAAACCGCCCACATTTATCTGTCTATAGGCAATTAATTTTTAGGTCGGCAAAATACTTTATCAAGCACTGTTAATAACAGACGAATAATTAGGTATTTGTAAAGTCGAAGAGGAAATTGACTAACCACTAAAATGCGGAGGCGATCTATGACAAGTCTATCGATGATTGCCTACAGAGATAGTAGTATACTTCTTTTGTGATCTTATATCATACATTTATATCATCTACATACAGTAATACAATTACAGTCACCATAATCATATCAGCCCACATATACCACAACAGAAGGGCTCTGTATAAACAAAAATTAGACGTACATATGCTGATCCCATTTGACACTGAACCAGGGCAAACTGTATTACATTAATTGAAATTATGTTATGCGTACAAAGTTCTCTAGCCATTCACTCAACTCCAATAACTATACCCCATCGCCATAGAGCAGTACAAGTTAGATATGTATATTAAAGTAATACTCTTTCAGTGTAAGTAACGAGAGAAACAGTAGCAACAAATTAATAGTAATTTTATTGTATTATTTTTACCCTAGATTGGGCATACGTTCCGTATGGACCACGCTCACATACCCAAACAAGTTTTAGTATGGAGTGCCCAAGGTACGAGATGTGGGCGGCTCAGACAAATCTGGATTCCAACGGTCAAGCTGAAGTCAAAGGATATTGGTAGGAGGTAGGACGAAGTTAAGTATAATGCGCGAGATAGGTCCTAGTGGAGATGTATTACGGACGTCCATTGCCTGACCGCTGTCTGCTTTGACCGGGCCATTTAGCATTATTTATATTATATACTTTATATTGACAGACTTCAGGAGAAGCTGACGAATATAACAGACTTTTCTGCTAAAACAATAACTGAACTTTTCTAATGGTGGTGGTGAATAGAATTAATGCAATGTTAGGTCGTCATGTAATTTCGTTATCGTTGACTAAGATAGCATTCTACCGTATTCAAACATAGCCACCCTAACCCCATCAAATTATGTGGTATGATCACACTTCGATGAATAGTATAATTTTTAGTATATGACGTAGGCAGTCTATTTTCAGGTCTATGTTTGTATCACGGCTCTTGCATCGTGTTACCAATGTGACAGTTAACTAATGGCCGATATCATTACACAAAATTGTTCTGGTTACTTCAGAAATTTTTCCATGAGCGTCGGGTATGCGATGCTGGTTTTTGTTTACAAATATCGGCACTAAACAATTTTAAGATTTATACGCAGTTGTTACACTTTCTTATGTAAGCTCGTACATAATGCGTATATCATTTAATTCAATTGTAAATAATAAGAAAATATTATAATTTGTAATCTAAGTTTGTAATGTTAATTTATGGATCCGACTTGTTATTTACCGAAATGTAAAATATTAATATTATTTAATAATATTATAAATATTTTTCATTTCAGTATTAAATTCGTTTCCTTGATATAATTGTGAAATATAATCATTACATAAAATAACGGTGATGGGTACTATTCATAACGCCCGGTCAAGAATTTTAATTGTTGTCAATATTGTCATTCATCACTTATCCAATGCCCATACATTATGTTTAATATTTTATTAGTTATTTTGTCTACAACGTAATATGTTGTATGTATGTATTTGTCTCTAAATGCATTTTTAAATCAATATTAATTTTTAATCTATGCTCGTATTAATAAAACAATATTAGTAAATAATTTGCCATTTGCTAATAATCACAAAATGCATATATTAAATTATAATAAAATAAAAACTGGTCCAAAATCAAGGCAACATTTTGGAATTTTTTACGTACATGCAGCATAATTAATCGGACGACGCGTTATCGGAGAGTTTTGTAATCGCGAATTTTCTCATGCTTTACAGATTTCCGAAGTAACACGACAGAATTGCGATGTAAAACATTCCATTGAGAATGCCGAAAATTATGCGACTACTGAATCCGGTCGGGTATACGCGAGTGGCCTACGTGACTCAGAGCCCCCTTGCAATGGCGACAGACGCGCCAAACGAAATTAACCCTTAAAAACTTCACATGCAGTCTTTTCTCTAACAAAATAATTACATAAACCACCCACAGTGTCCCGTAATAATTCTAATAATGTACATAGAAATTAACCTCTTATATAACTGTAAAAGACAGCACGTGTCATCAAGTCGCAAATCAGCTGATTTTCAATACTCACCCCAAGATCGTGCTAAGCTGACCGACATCGCAACCAGTAAGAACAGGTACTGTGCTCTACACATCATGTTTCATAAAGTAGCCGATGTTTAAATGAACATTTAATTAATTTTGTACGAGTTTCAGGTCAAGTTGTCGGGGGACAGGCGTTACGGCCGCTCTCGTCGCTTGCTACACCGAAACTAAATTAAAATTGCCGGCAACTGGCATCACTCGCAAGCTGCTATATAACTAAACAGAACCAGTTCAAATATTTCGCGCATGCCCACCTATATCTTATCAGCTATCACGAATGGCGCTAAAGTAATTCAGACACCGTTCCCTTCAAAATGCTAAAATGAAGTGTTTTCAAGAACTTCTTCACTTTGAATAGTACTTTAATATTGCAGTCTCATTCTATCAAGCTTTCTTAACATAGTCATTGGCTTTCACTTTTATTTGCACTTATGTATGTTATAATGCATTGTAGGGCAAAAGATTTCAACGAATGCCCATAAGTCTATTTCCACACTTTACGTAGAATATTTAATGAAATATTCATAAGTTTTCTTAAGGATGTTTATTAACATAGACTAGGAAAGAAAACAAGCACTTCAAAGAACAAATTGTTATGTTTAGGTGCTCTGAGAACGGCGATTAGATAGTTCACCTGCCTATCACCATCATTATCTTCAGCATAACCTTATGTATTCTTTGGCTGTACTGCTGCCTATTGGTGACGATGAGTACGTTATATAAATGCAAAACGAAAACAAAACATAGACACCAATGTATGTATTACCGCTTACCTCAATAGGGATATATCTAGATTATGTTACAGTTTGGGTAATTATTAATTTATATGGCAGCCAGTGGCTGATATATTATAAAAAATATTACATTCACAATCATTAACACAAAAAAAACAACATTAGAATGCATCAACCGATGAAGGCTACCACAGCATGCACCAAAAGTAAACAAAAATAATTATGAAATTTTTAGTAAATATATTTACATGAAAGCCAAATAATTAAGAATCGAAGACAGAAAGAACAGAATACGCGCACACCATAACGAAAACCACAAGAACAACAATTACAAAAACCAGTAAAATTAAAATAAAAACACAAATGTTAACATACAAAAATTCACCCTTATAGTCCGATCAATTTAGACATACAATGTTACAAAAGACATTTTTTATAGATAATTATCTGATCTACAATTTTTGTCTAAGCTAATTTTATGATAAAACTTACCGTTTTGGTGAAAATCGCGAAAAACCCGTTTTTGTGACCTTTGACCCCGACTAAATTTTATTGAACGTGCCGGATCGATGAGGACTTTGTACATTTCCTTTATAATAGTGTATTGAACAATCCTACCAATATACAGCCTAGTCGGAATTTTTGTAACCTCACACCTATTTTTTAGTCTAATTTGACCGGACTATTGTACGTGACCCTCAGTGCTTCCAATGGCTTTCTTTTGAATTTCGGCAAGGAGTCTCCAAATAATGCGATTCAAGATCGCTAAGCAAGCGGGAAAGTCGGCTATTATAAATGCGGTTTGTATTAATAATTCTTTGTATTACTCAAGCCGCGGCAATTAGTGAATAAATATCTATAGGATTATCATATTAACCGCTTAATAATTCCTTAAGGGGGTCCTCTACTCTCTCGGCTGTTTTTTAACGGCTTTTTCAATATTTTTTTACGGGCAATCCATTGAAATAATCAATCTCATTGTTTTTGCCTAATCTTTATTCACATTTAAATAAGCTTTACAAATTTTTTGAAGTCAAAATATATAATACAATAAAATTAGTAGTAGCCGACAGGAAGACATCAAGTAAAAAGGGTGCTTGACGGTGACCAAGATTGCGGCTGTTCTGCTTATCTAAAATCAAAAAAACCAAACGGCATTTAATCATCATACTTGAGACTAGCGATTGAACTAGAGTGAATTTTAAATTACAAAAATTGGCTTTGGTATACACTTTTGAAAATTTTATTCTATTT
The DNA here is from genome assembly GCA_036320925.1 of Automeris io. Classification (NCBI taxonomy): domain Eukaryota; kingdom Metazoa; phylum Arthropoda; class Insecta; order Lepidoptera; family Saturniidae; genus Automeris; species Automeris io. The sequence continues at coordinate 10,764,847 of JAUDJH010000011.1, forward strand.
TTTTCTCATTTTTTTCTTAAGTTTTTCGCTCGTAGAAAAAAAAACTATCGAAGCAATCATGATAATCCTAGTTGAATCGCTGGCTTATAATATATTAAAGATGCTGTATAAATTTGAACAAGATCGGTGTAGTAGTTTTTGAAATATCGTGGTCACCGTTTCTAAAAATGGTGTTTCGAGAAAAACGCGTATGAAATTTCGCGCATGTGATTTAGACTAAAAATTTAAATTTTATCTCACCTTCAATCTGTTATGCCTGGACCATACAATAGGCCTTAATCTTCTTCTTGGAAGTCACGCAGAGCTGCTCCCTCTTCCCTTCTCGCGATTCGCCAAATTCTCAAACAAAAATCAATCAAATTAATTTTTTTCTTCGTCAAATTTATAATGGTCAGCGCCGCTCGGCTTTCGGAGCCGTAACTTTGTGAACCTCTTCGAATATCGAAAAATCCTTTGGCACACATTTTCTACACATGTTATAGATATGATTTATGAAAAAAAAAAACGATTTTTTCGACCCGAGAGAGTAGAAGAGCCCATCAACGGGTTTAGTTACAATAATAAAATATGATGATTTTTCTGCTCACTATGTGTTTATACTGTAATTGTATTGGAAACAATGTTATCTATATTTATATTTATTTATTTGTGACTCTGATTGACTTGTAATAGATTGGTTTATATTAGAGTCCGACCGAAACCGAAACCGAATATTCGGCCGTGGCTTCAGTTTCGGCCGAAACCGAAACTCACGTGGTCAAGTATAAAAGTCAACGTGGTCAAATAAAAAAATGAAACAAAAACTTACATGTAACCAGTTCAATCAAAACATAACCTCTAAAGAATGTTTACGTCGGGTGATAACGCACTGACTAAGTTGTGTTGCAATAGAGCAATGCGAATTAGATCCGTCAACTGTCGTCTAAACGACGCAGTTACACTCCGACGCAGCCTTGAGTTTCTTTCGGCGTTTCTTCTCAAGGTAGTCGCTTCCGAAACGCTAGTAGATCACCGTTAGGTTTCGTATTTTTGGCTGGCGGTCCAAGTCGAGGTTCGTACCCACAGGGGTGCCCTTGCATTGCTACCCAACCCATAAATTGCCGGCTGAGCACCCTCAGTGTTCGCCCACCTGCCCAGTTAAGTTGTGAAGACCTTTCCCGGTCAACAAACACGCGTAAATTCGAAAAAAAATTAGCAATGCGAACGGCGCACGAATCCCGAACAGGGACGCCAGCGTCCGCCAAAGCGTTGCCGCGAGAAACGAAGTTAGGCAAGCATGTACGACAACTACCGAAATCAGTTCGGTTTCGGCAAAAGTTACGGCCAATTTTGGCCGAAACCGAAACTGCCGCCGAAACTTGATTTTTGGCCGAAACTCGGCCGAAACCGAAACCGAACTTTCGGTCGGACACTAGTTTATATGAGCGGCGATGCGAATGGTCATGGGTTCGAATCTCGGCATGAACCTGTGAGTTTTTCCAGATTACGTACGGATTAAGGCACCAAATGTTCACCGGTGAAGAAAAACATCGTGACGGACCCCGCAGGGTATCTAATAGAAATGTCATGTGTAAGTATCCTTAGAGCGGCAATCTGCTACGCTACTGATCACGTTGGGCACGACATACAAGCGCAAAGTTGATACAGACACTAATGTATCTCAGGTCACCCCGATATAGCGTGTTTCGAATCTACGACCTTCGCGTTGCCGCGCATGGGAACAGTTCCATTATCCACAAAGCCCCCGCAGGCACTAGATATCAAAATCAACCTTCAGATGTGGTTAGGTGTTAATTATGAAGTTGAATATAACACAAAATAATATTGTTTTACCCAATTACTTGAAAGTGTAAGAAATTGGGTCAATGACATGTTAAAGTAATCCACAAAGATTGGCAATTAAATACATACAATATGATAATTGTTCAGCGGATACAATTAAATAGTAACAGAAGGATGCGAGCAGAAACTGAGCCTGTTAGTGTACGAAACAATTTGCAATACGAACTTAAATACATACTCGTGACTATAAAAGGTAAGAAGTGGATGTTACTTTTATTAGTAGATTTATTTTCCTTTTTGATTCTGACATTTTAAAAGTGTTTGAAATTGGACTTACGTAAATTGTACTTTATTTCGATATTTTGAGGTTGGTACAGCTCGGGTGCCCAGCCTGAGCCCCGGGAAGGGCTGCTTTAGTGCAAGAGGTAGGAAATGATCTGTCGCTGCCCACACTTGTTCAGGCAATGCACGATAGCTACATGTAATGGAAGCTTCACTGAGGAAGTGTTGAAGATTAAGGAGGAGGCGGAGCGTGAGCGGGAGTGGCATGCCTAATTACCCCTGGCCTTCCCGCCGTCCCTCCGACCGTCCTCGCCGACATAGGAGAGAAGCCTACTCCAGGCACTTCCCTCCCAAACGGATTGACGCCTGGGCGGCGCACTTGAGTGAGTGCGCCCGGTCAGTGAATTCGCAACGCTTTCCTATATGAAACTTTGAAAATCGGCATCCCATAATATATTTGTTAGTTTTTATTTTTAATGATGTCCGAAGTATTCTTTTTTTACATTTTTACTCATTATTCGAGTACATAAGTTACTGTATTTGAAAGATTCCCTTCGTTAACACTTATTTATATTATTTATAAGAGAATATTAATAACATCGATTTCAAAGTCATGTTTTCCTCTAGAGTTACTGAGAGATAAATTGGATCTTTAATTGTGAAAATAAGAGATTAACCTTTGCCTACGCCGTAAAAACAGCTCAGTATGCTATCACTACCGTTTATAAATCATTGTAATTGCTCAATTAAATAATAAGTCTGATACGATGTTATCAATGGACATTACTGTTATTCATTGAATAGGCTAGCCATCTATCTGTTCACTGGCTCGTAAACGTGATTTCGACGGCTATGAACATATTGAATGTAGCATTTAAGGAAATGCGGTTAAGAGACTTTGATATCAACGCTTGGAAATACAATATATTATTATTATTATTTTAGACCTCGCTAAGAAAAAATAGAACGTTGTCCTCCAAAAAGATATATTACCATGGAACGAGAAAAGCTTCCTACACGGTTCAATATTTACAAAAAATATCTAGATTTTTTACTGTGGTCGTTTATTTTAGTAAAAATATTAGATTTTTGCTTTCTTAAGAGAATATCCTGTACTGTGTGGCAGCGTCGAAAGACTATTTTTCTCGTCCGGTTTAGTTGTGAAGGTCTATCCCGGCCGCCAATGTATTACCCAGTATGAAAAAAAAAGAAAAGACTATGCTGTTAGCCGGGAGAATAAAAAATCTAATTAAGGATTTAAAACATTTATTGAGCCAACACAGGCTTTAAGGAAATGAAACGATTACCTGTAAACAATTTGTTGATATAGGCATAGTTCATATTCAAAACAAGTACACTACAAAAATAAGAACAAATATTTATAATAAGTTAACTGTATTCAATTGGAACAAAATTGTGTTAAAAGCCAAATTATTGAAGTTTATATTAGTCTACGTTCAGTTTTTTTTTATCTATTTAAGTTTGCTCGTAAGTTTCAGCGACAATGGCGAAGTATTAGTCATTCTTTTTAGAAATGAGTAAATATGACCTTGACAAGGTCGTGGGGCGGGTTGCAACCGTTTACGGATCAGATATGGTCCACGGGCCGCAGTTAGCCCGTCTCTGTATTTAATCGTCGCTGTGGAAACAGCAGGTACTTAGTAACTTTAGGTAATTTAAATTGAAAAATTATGCAGGCCTGCGTTCTCACAGCCCCCCCCCCCCCCTCAATGTTGCTATTATGATAAAAATTATTATTATCTTACTATATTATGGTACATTAATGTAGTGAAATAATTATAAATCAAGACTTTAATAGATGTTTTAATGTCTTGATTGTGAATTGCAAGTAATTGATAATATTAATTATGTTTTTTTACCCGTCTGGGCTGAGACTATTGTACCATAGATGGAAAGCTAGTCATAATAATTCGCTTCTTTTCTATAAAATATTCCGTGATAATGTTATTTCTCTATGGAAATGCAATCATATCCTTAAAACAACTATATGACTGTAACATAAAAATATGCTATAGATAATTTATCGATTGATATAAAACCATACGGATTTCCGGTCAGTCACTACATGCCACAGTTCCTGTTTGACTTCCAGGTTCCGAGATTATTTCCGACTACAATAATTCGCCAAAGTGTAACACAATAACATGTTAAATAATGGTAAACGGTTTTATCATTGAATTTATGATCTGTAACCAATAATATTCAGTTTAATATTACAAAAAATTTTATGTAACCGGATTGTTACAATAACGCAACGTAGCGTTTCTCTAGGACATTCTTGTCGCGTACTTTGGTATTGTGGAATTGGTTGGCGAGTGCAGTTGTTCTCCAGAGCTATGGCATGAAGATTTTCAAGAGGATAATGAATAACATCCTTCTTGTTCGGCAATGATAATCACTTACAACCAAGTATGCTGTAATGCAGGAATTTATTTTACATAGTATATAGTATTGTTACGACGGAACTAAGGTGAAACTTGAATCCTAGATTTCTAGGCTTTTAGGTATCACACGGCTATGATTTAAAACGCATGGATTGTCATGAGGTGCTCTTTCGAATGGGCTAACTGTCAAACAAATCGCCAACGGTCAGTGAACATCAAAGGTGTAGCCCTGTCTACACCGTTCATGCCGAGAAATAAGACGAACATGTTCTGAATATTAATTAGATAGCTGTTTATCTGTGAAATATGGGGCTGTAAAAATCGATAAGGGATTTTGTAACATCCGGGAAAATACGTAAGGTGTATAGACCCCTCTCGAAAATGCTGGAAGACTGCCGCACCGATATTAATACTGGCCGGACTTATTCGCAGGACAATTCTTGTTTGGAAACGATACAAGCGATATCTCCAAGTGATCCAATACGACCTTGGTGAACATACAAGTGTTGCGATTGGATAGGGTTTCTACAAGCGAACATTTCAACTGGATTTTTGCGACTGGACTAGGAGAATTTTGGACTTTTGACGATTAGACATGCGGACGGCCGTACTTCGAGAGTTCTCATCAGCTGGTTTCTCGAACCTTCGGCGATTGGATAATGGGATCATTTAACGACTGCGCTTCGAGACATTTCTGTGAATGCGTACTAATATTTTATACTGTCTTCGATTAATAAATCGATTGTTCGTCAAAACCAGCGTTTTATTACCCCCACGCTAATAACAATATGTATAGTGTATAATATCTAGTTTTATTAGCAGCGCCTATAAATAGACGCTACTTCGACTTGGCATAATCTTTACTCAAACATTACAAATTATATTATTTAATTAATATCAAAGTATATGTATACTCGTAGTAACTTACCGATTTTGTTGTCTTAGCCTCTTGGTTCTGCGAATGTTTAGGCCATAATCAAGTTCCTATTTATATATTCAGTTAAAGACAAACCTATATCAGCTGTGTCAGCTGAAAATCAGCGCTGGGTGGCTCAACTGGTCACCTAGCATTTGCTAAATTGACTTCGCTTTGGTGCATCATCATGACACAGGGAATTTCCTTTTATTTTCTATACTAGCTGTCCCGGCAGACCTTGTTCTGCCCTATTTTTCTAAAACAAAGTCATATTGTTTTTTTTAATGTTAATAGCTTCCCCGACAGATTTTTTTGAAAATTGTTTGAATGAACCTGGCCTTAATGCTATATGTATAAAAATTGCCAAATATTGACATTAATATTTATACGTCACTCAATTGTTTTGCCTTCCCGGAACCCGTCCACTGACATTTAAACTTTATGGTATGGTGTTAAAGTTCAAATTGACTTTAAAATATTATTACGAATTTTTTGTATGAGAATATAGAAAAGTGTTGTTTTTAGACTTTTTCAGACAATTTTTTTAATTTTTCTCTCCGTAATAACCTTCCCCATACTTCAACAAACACAACAAAAAAGAATCGGTTTAGTCGTTCTCGAGTTTCGCGCTTATCAAGACATAGCTGATCCGGCAAACGTAGTTTTGCTATATAAGTTATTGTAATATCTTCTATGATGTTCATTGAAATTAAGTGATGTCAAAGACAATTTTGTTCATAATTAAATACTCTTAATCAACAAAACATTTATTTGGATAAATATTAATATTATTACGTTGATACAACTTTTAATGCATTAATTTCGACCAAATTCGATTACCATAAAAACGGTTCTAGTTAGTTAATCTTAAAAGATAGGCATATACTGTCGGGGACATATTTTTAGATCATTTCAAGAGGAATAATTCTTTCATACACATATTTTTGGTATCTTGTAACGTTTTCGCAGCGCACGCAATGGAAGCCTTCAAGGATGAATAATTTTCCCCGTTTTTTTTCACATTTTCCAGTATTTCTTCGCTCCTAATATTTGCATCGTGATGTTATATAGCCTAAAGCCTTCCTCGATAAATAGTCTATTTAACACAAAAAGAATTTTTCAATTCGAACCAGTAGTTCCTGAGATCAGCGCGTTCAAACAAACAAACAAACAAACTCTTCAGCTTTATAATATTAGTATAGATATGTGTTGTTGATTAAGAGTATTTAATTGTGAACAAAATTGTCTTTGACATCACCTAATTTCAATGAACATCTTAGAAGATATTCCAAATCTTATATAGCAAAACAACGTTTGCCGGATCAGCTAGTTTATTATATCTTAAATTTGATCCCATTTTAATATGGTGAAGGATTGATACATGTCTTCGAAAGTATAAGCCAGAACTTTTGAATTGACAACAGCATAATCCATGTCCCTCTACATCTCCCTCGTGTGTAGACAGATGTTGAGAATTGAGACTGTTTCCAAGCGTATATAAGGTTTTTTTTTTTTGATAGCCCGGGGGATATTGTTGACGGACCTCAGGGAGCTTTTTGGTTGTCGGACTTGCACCGACTAAAACCCCCGGGGTTAGACAGCGCTCTCGCCTGGATAATTTTAATTTTAATTAAACACAACACAACACAACACAACACAAGAAACACAACACAACCGAACATAACCGAACACAACCGAACAGAACCGAACACAACCGAACACAACACAACACAACCGAACATAACCAAACACAACCGAACACAACCAAACACAACCGAACAAAACACAACACAACCGAACACAACACAACACAACCGAACACAACACAACCGAACACAACACAACACAACCGAACATAACCGAACACAACAAAACACAACACAACCGAACAGAACCGAACACAACACAACACAACCGAACACAACACAACACAACCGAACAAAACCTAACACAACCGAACACAACCGAACACAACCGAATACAACCGAATACAACCGAACACAACCGAACACAACCGAACACAACCGAACACAACCGAACACAACCGAACATAACCAAACACAACCGAACAAAACACAACACAACCGAACACAACCGAACATAACCGAACACAACCGATCAGAACCGAACACAACCAAACACAACCGAACAAAACACAACACAACCGAACACAACACAACACAACCGAACACAACACAACCGAACATAACCGAACACAGCACAACCGAACATAACCGAACACAACAAAACACAACACAACCGAACAGAACCGAACACAACACAACACAATCGAACACAACACAACACATCCGAACACAACCGAACACAACACAACACAACCGAACAGAACCGAACACAACCGAATACAACCGAACACAACCGAACACAACACAACACAACCGAACATAACCGAACACAACAAAACACAACACAACCGAACAGAACCGAACACAACACAACACAACCGAACACAACACAACACATCCGAACACAACCGAACACAACACAACACAACCGAACATAACCGAACACAACCGAACACAACCGAACATAACCGAACACAACCGAACACAACCGAACACAACCGAACACAACCGAACACAACCGAACACAACCGAACCTAACCTAACCTAACCGAACACAACCGAACACAACACAACACAACCGAACACAACCGAACAGAACCAAACACAACTGAACATAACCGAACACAACCGAACACAACACAACACAACCGAACAGAACCGAACACAACCGAACACAACCGAAAAGAACCGAACACAACCGACCACAATCGAACACAACCGAACACAACCGAACACAACCGAACACAACCGAACACAACCGAACATAACCGAACACAAAACAACCGAACACAACCGAACACAACCGACCACAATCGAACACAACCGAACACAACCGAACACAACCGAACACAACCGAACACAACACAACCGAACATAACCGAACACAACACAACCGAACATAACCGAACACAACAAAACACAACACAACCGAACAGAACCGAACACAACACAACACAACCGAACACAACACAATACATCCGAACACAACCGAACACAACACAACACAACCGAACATAACCGAACACAACCGAACATAACCGAACACAACCGAAAAGAACCGAACACAACCGACCACAATCGAACACAACCGAACACAACCGAACACAACCGAACATAACCGAACACAACCGAAAAGAACCGAACACAACCGACCACAATCGAACACAACCGAACACAACCGAACACAACCGAACACAAACGAACACAACCGAACACAACCGAACACAACCGAACACAACCGAACACAACCGAACACAACCGAACACAACCGAACACAACCGAACATAACCGAACACAACCGACCACAATCGAACACAACCGAACACAACTGAACACAACCGAACATAACCGAACACAAAACAACCGAACACAACCGAACACAACCGACCACAATCGAACACAACCGAACACAACCGAACACAACCGAACACAACCGAACACAACCGAACATAACCAAACACAACCGAACAAAACACAACACAACCGAACACAACCGAACATAACCGAACACAACCGAACAGAACCGAACACAACCAAACACAACCGAACACAACCAAACACAACCGAACAAAACACAACACAACCGAACACAACACAACACAACCGAACACAACACAACCGAACATAACCGAACACAGCACAACCGAACATAACCGAACACAACAAAACACAACACAACCGAACAGAACCGAACACAACACAACACAATCGAACACAACACAACACATCCGAACACAACCGAACACAACACAACACAACCGAACATAACCGAACACAACCGAACACAACCGAACATAACCGAACACAACCGAACACAACCGAACACAACCGAACACAACCGAACACAACCGAACACAACCGAACCTAACCTAACCTAACCGAACACAACCGAACACAACACAACACAACACAACCGAACACAACCGAACAGAACCAAACACAACTGAACATAACCGAACACAACCGAACACAACACAACACAACCGAACACAACCGAACACAACCGAAAAGAACCGAACACAACCGACCACAATCGAACACAACCGAACACAACCGAACACAACCGAACACAACCGAACATAACCGAACACAAAACAACCGAACACAACCGAACACAACCGACCACAATCGAACACAACCGAACACAACCGAACACAACCGAACACAACCGAACACAACCAAACACAACCGAACAAAACACAACAAAACACAACAAAACCGAACACAACACAACACAACCGAACACAACACAACCGAACATAACCGAACACAACACAACCGAACACAACCGAACAGAACACAACACAACCGAACACAACACAACACAACCGAACACAACACAACCGAACATAACCGAACACAACACAACCGAACATAACCGAACACAACAAAACACAACACAACCGAACAGAACCGAACACAACACAACACAACCGAACACAACACAACACATCCGAACACAACCGAACACAACACAACACAACCGAACACAACCGAACACAACCGAATACAACCGAACATAACCGAACACAACCGAACACAACCGAACACAACCGAACACAACCGAACACAACCAAACACAACCAAACACAACCGAACAAAACACAACACAACCGAACACAACACAACACAACCGAACAGAACCGAACACAACCGAATACAACCGAACACAACCGAACACAACACAACACAACCGAACATAACCGAACACAACAAAACACAACACAACCGAACAGAACCGAACACAACACAACACAACCGAACACAACACAACACATCCGAACACAACACAACACAACCGAACATAACCGAACACAACCGAACACAACCGAACATAACCGAACACAACCGAACATAACCGAACACAACCGAACACAACCGAACCTAACCTAACCTAACCGAACACAACCGAACACAACACAACACAACCGAACACAACCGAACAGAACCAAACAAAACACAACACAACCGAACACAACACAACACAACCGAACATAACCGAACACAACACAACCGAACATAACCGAACACAACAAAACACAACACAACCGAACACAACCGAACCTAACCTAACCGAACACAACCGAACACAACCAAACACAACCGAACAAAACACAACACAACCGAACACAACACAACACAACCGAACATAACCGAACACAACCGAACACAACCGAACATAACCGAACACAACCGAACAGAACCGAACACAACACAACACAATCGAACACAACACAACACATCCGAACACAACCGAACACAACACAACACAACCGAACACAACCGAACACAACCGAACACAACCGAACACAACCGAACACAACCGAACACAACCGAACACAACCGAACATAACCAAACACAACCGAACAAAACACAACACAACCGAACACAACCGAACATAACCGAACACAACCGATCAGAACCGAACACAACCAAACACAACCGAACACAACCAAACACAACCGAACAAAACACAACACAACCGAACACAACACAACCGAACATAACCGAACACAGCACAACCGAACATAACCGAACACAACAAAACACAACACAACCGAACAGAACCGAACACAACACAACACAATCGAACACAACACAACACATCCGAACACAACCGAACACAACACAACACAACCGAACATAACCGAACACAACCGAACACAACCGAACATAACCGAACACAACCGAACACAACCGAACACAACCGAACACAACCGAACCTAACCTAACCTAACCGAACACAACCGAACACAACACAACACAACACAACCGAACACAACCGAACAGAACCAAACACAACTGAACATAACCGAACACAACCGAACACAACACAACACAACCGAACACAACCGAACACAACCGAACACAACACAACACAACACAACACAACCGAACATAACCGAACACAACCGAACACAACACAACACAACCGAACCCAACACAACACAACACAAAAAAGTGTTAAAGTTCAAATTGACTTTAAAATATTATTACGAATTTTTTGTATGAGAATATAGAAAAGTGTTGTTTTTAGAATTTTTCAGACAATTTTTTTAATTTTTCTCTCCGTAATAACCTTCCCCATACTTCAACAAACACAACAAAAAAGAAATCAGTCAAATCGGTTTAGTCGTTCTCGAGTTTCGCGCTTATCAAGACATAGCTGATCCGGCAAACATAGTTTTGCTATATAAGTTATTGTAATATCTTCTATGATGTTCATTGAAATTAAGTGATGCCAAAGACAATTTTGTTCATAATTAAATACTCTTAATCAACAAAACATTTATTTGGATAAAGATTAATATTATTACGTTGATACAACTCTTAACAAATAATGCATTAATTTCGACCAAATATGTTTACCATAAAAACGGTTCTAGTGACTTAATCTTAAAAGATAGACATATACTGTCGCGGACATTTTTTTAGATCATTTCAAGAGGAATAATTCTTTCATACATATATTTTTGGTATCTTGTACCGTTTTCGCAGCGCACGCAATGGAAGCCTTCAAGGATGAATAATTTTCCCCGTTTTTTTCACATTTTCCATTATTTCTTCGCTCCTAATAGTTGCATTGTGATGTTATATAGCCTAAAGCCTTCCTCGATAAATAGTCTATTTAACACAAAAAGAATTTTTTAATTCGAACCAGTTCCTGAGATTAGCGCGATCAAACAAACAAACAAACAAACAAACTCTTCAGCTTTATAATATTAGTATAGATTAATAATTAAAAAAGTGCCTATTTGTCACAATGGTAAACGGATAAGTATAGCTTTTTTATTTGTAATTACAATAATGTTTCGCTACACAAATATGTAGTTAAGAAAATGTACCTAACTACTTTAACTACTAATGTAACATTCGGAAACTGGAGAAAGTCGCATACAAAGCTAATTTTCACACTGAAGTAGTTAACGCCATCTATTTTTTTTATAATAAACTATGATTATGTAGTATAGGATGCAAAGGTACTAAAATAAAATGTGTCGTTTGGAAAAATATTTCACAAAAATTCATCAACAGAATATAATTTAGCAATATATGCATATTACAACAAGAATTTTAAAATTTAAAAATCATGCATTTAATAACAGCTATCTTATTTTTAAATACTGAGATAATAGTTGAATTAGTTTTCCTATGGGATAATAGGTGGCGCTTAATGTAAATATTTTGATGCTACCAAAGATAGTTCATTTTAATTCCATGATCGAAATAACAATATTATGTATTATTATAGATTGCTATACAATAAAAAAATATTATATAAATAAAAAACCTCTTAAATAAATATATTATAGCCTAATTGGTCTAACATGACTTTCATAGTGAATATAATACATTTTACCATTTATTTTTGTTATAGTATTTAAATTTTTATACATTATTACTAGATCAGAATACCCCATTTTATTTGGGTTTCTATCGTTTTGACAACATCGTTGGGCCAATTTGATGGCCTCATAGTACTTCACAATATTGTGTTTAATATTGTGTTATTTTATTATATTTTTATAAAATCATTTACATTTAACAAAGAATTGTATTATTGATTCTTTGAAGTAATTATAAACTGTTGGGAATATGTGAGAATCAGCCCATATGCACCCATATTTCCCGCGTACTCTAGGGTGGAATAAACTATTATTGTATAGAATTAAGCCACTTGTTAGTCCGCTCTTTGGGGAGTTCGTTGATTTAGAAGGGTCTTTAAAGGGATTAACTTAAGTATTGGAAAAACGTCCCATTCTTATTTATTCATTTTTATGCCAGTTATCATCATTATCACTTATAGCAGAATTTATAGGAATGACCGGATAGTAAACTTGCGTCCTACGCATTGTGTGATAGAGGGGTATTGAAGGCGGCACTCTTTACACTCACCTCTTCAAGAGACAGAGAATAAAAATATATAAAAATTACGTAACTAAATGATAAAACATTATTCAATATTACGGCATTGGTAAAAGAAATACACAATGATTGGTACACAAACAAATTTGTAAGTTACCACAGGGGACCTAAACAAAACGACATTCGATAAACGATATTGCTAGTATAATGCGAAAATTGTGTGGAATTAATATATCCTTTCAAAATGTCACGTTGACACGTTATGCCATTTTAATACATTTGTACTTTTCTACTGGTAGTATCGATAAGGGAACGTTAATTTGTCTAGGGGATGTCAATTTCTAAGAACATGATGTCAAATACGACACGGATTTTTCGTAGTAGCACTAATGTAATGTCCTAACATTACATTAGAGCTAATATCTTTCTACTCATGTCAATTTTGTAAATGACTACTCATAGTTGGCTTGTAAATAATTAGATCAATCAACTATAGCTATCTACCAACATGATACAAGGAATTATTCGATAGAATCTTCGTTTGGCCCTTGATGACTTGAGCGCAATAACTTCCAAAGCTCTATGAATATAAAGTTCTAATATTCCCTTTTAATCTAGACAAGACCTTTTATGTTCAAAGTTTTAGTAGAACGACTAAAGTTTGGCTATTGAATTGCTCTGCACAACCTCACGTAGAAAATTCTAGTGAAAAATTACAACATTTTTCCTATTAACGTCACTCTTACTTTCCTTAAATATACAGGATTTTTGTTCTTACATAAACTTACATTACTAGCATAAAATGACCGAATTTCGAGTCATTCAATTTTTTAAGTACTTACTTGTCTATTAAAATATTGATGCTAATGAGGAGCAGCTCCATATTAGAGGGCCAACCGGAGCCAGCCAGCGTACTCAGTGAAAGATATATCTAAAAAAGCGGGCCAACTTCTCCACAAAAATAAGATGAAAATTTGTACAAGGCTTTGTTTTAACGTTTTAAAAGTAAACTGAAAAGTCTCATAAGATATCATGATGATAAGTAATGCAGGGTCAAAGGTTGTTTTTTGTGACTTTTTTTGTTTGCTATGCGATAATTGAAAGTTTTAGATAACAAATACGCAAAAAATTGTACTGTAATTATTTTTCCATTCCATTAATCGTTCCATAATTGATAAACAAAGGTACCTAAATGTTCAGGGGGGCGATAGATAGTGGTCTTTCTCCCACCTCGAAAAGTTTAAAAAGCTGGGTTTAGTGAAGAATACAAATATAATATAAAATCCTACTTCCTACTAATATTGCTTAAAAGTTGTTGTAAAGTTTGTGAATATGTTTGTTACTCTTTCACGATAAAACTACTGGACGAATTTGCTTGAAACTATAACTTGAAGTAATATAGATTATATATCGGAATAACATATAGGTTACAATTTGTAATGATTTTATGTAATTTTGGTCGTAATATAACGCTACATGTCAATTAAGTCGGGAAAAAATCTGGCCTCTGAGTGCTATCTTGGCGTACACTGCCTAAACCATTGGAGTTACACAAAGATGATGTAAGGAAGGATTGTTTGTCTTGAATAGTTCTAAATAAAAGCCCTCGACAGCATATATCTACCTTTTATGTGGAAGCCAATATGACCAAAATTGTATATTATAATACAGAAGATATTCACTAGAAATAATTGATATGACAGAAAAACGTTCGCCGGGTCAGCTAGTAACCTATAACTCAAAGTGAACTAACTACAAGAACTAAAGCAGGGATTGATCACTTAAAAATTCTTTGATTACCTATAGAATGATGATAATCTAGTCCCCATCAAATTTCAGTATTGCACAGATTAAAATACAAATGTATAAAGTTGTAGACGGAACATATCGCTGATAAGAAAATTGGGGTTCAGGCGTCACAGATATGTAAATTACAATAGAGTGTTCATCTTATATAATAATCAAACTGGGTAATGATTTTGTGAAATGATTTGAAGAGTTAGTATGGTTAACAAATTAACCACTTTGACTTATGCAGATACCTGTATCAGTTAAAGTATAAGACAACGATGAGTGGTCAATTACTGGAGTCTATTTAGTAAACGTAACGTAGATAATATTAGTGTTATTCCATAGATGTGTTACCAGAAAAACCATTGCAGTGTTTGATGTTTTTTTGTTGACTGGTTTGTCTCAGCAGTATTTGTTATTTACGAAGATAAAATAAATAAAAATAATACTAAATAATAAAAATATTTGTTGTACTTTAACAGCAAGTTTCGCAATGTACGCTTTTTTATCATTTACATGCAAGCGTTTGACCTTAATTCCTCGCAACAAATATTCATTCACACTTTTCTTAAAGGCTCCCAAGTCTTAACATTTTGCC
Source organism: Automeris io (assembly GCA_036320925.1). Lineage (NCBI taxonomy): Eukaryota > Metazoa > Arthropoda > Insecta > Lepidoptera > Saturniidae > Automeris > Automeris io. The sequence continues at coordinate 10,780,574 of JAUDJH010000011.1, forward strand.
GTCCGCACGATTCGTAAATATTTATTCGCTGGGCGCACTTGGCGCTTTAATTCGGATCACTTGACTTGTCGCCGGCCGTTCTTGACATTATCGGGAGAAAATAAATTATTAAGTTTTACTAATCTCATCATACATTCTCAACCCTGTCCCCTACTTTCATGAAATTTCGAAAACCGCAAGTTGGCACACGTCACCATTGTGGTGTCGGCGGCCGGCATAGCGTTTAGAACGTGGAAATAGAGGCTCGGACGTAGATTCAATGTTTAGATCAGCATTCTAAGGTATTGAGTATTTGTAGTGCGTGATTCAACTAGCAATTCCGTCAAAATAGCACCCCTGGTAGCTATAACCGCAACGCGCTGTAGCGATAAAGCTTACATACGTGTCTGCCCTAAGGGAGAGCATTAATATTATCACGATACCGTCAACCCTTTTGTGACCACCAATATTTTTATACTAATCTGTTATGAGAATTCCCTCTATCTCATGATATCTGGTGGTTTGAAAGAAGTATCAATTACTCCATTTTATTTGATTTTGAACTGCGTTTTATTTTAAATACATATATACATTTTTCGGAATTACTCATCATTTCTTAACCTTCTTATGGTATCATCCTCGCGCCGAACATGTAGTCCAGTCATTTTAGTTTATTAAGCCCTAATCTGCAGAAAAAAATAGTTAGTCAAATATTGGTATACACCATTATTACCATGTTTTAATGATAATTTAAAAATCAACATACATATCACGTCGGCTAAAAAAGAACCCAACAATTTGTTTTTCGCGAATATCTCGCGTCCTGCTGCTTGGAGTCAATAAAGGCTAGTTATGAATTTGCTTGTCACATGATTATTTATAAAAAAATGTCTATGGAATTATTCTGTACGATTAACCATTTTTGGACTAGGGCGGTGAGAAAGAGACAACACATGTGGTATTGTGTATTGTTCACTAAGGCGTAAACTTTGCATTTTATTCACGTTTTGGAGTGTATGAAAAACTTTGATCTCATGCCTGGGTGTTTTCAGACAAATTAAGCATAGTTTTATGATTTTTAAAAACTATAGAAAAGGTTTAGCAATTGAAATCTACAATGACTAGATTAATGGGCCGTCGTGCGTGATCTGTGATTCCGGAACTAGTTTTAGGAAACGAATCAATATTTCAAAACATTATATATCACTTAATCAAAATAGAAGTCTTATCAATATAAATAATAAGCCAACAAGTTATTTATTCATTATTTATTCAATTTGTACATATATAAAAGTAATGACTAACATACCTTCACGCGACCTCTGGAAGGTTAAGCGAATCGATACTGAATTTAAATACAGTTAATATGATCTACATTTTCAGGTATGCCATAACAAATGTAATTTATTTGAAATGTTTTGTAAACACAATTGTATTATTATTCAACACTCGGTAAAATAGCGCCCAAAGTGTTGTAATAAGAAACCCAAGCATACATATTATCCGATCGTAATGTTATTATGCTACTGTTTTCGCGTATAATAAATAGACTCCTTGCACGAATTTGTTGCCAATGTAGAAGAGCTAACGTATCTTGAACTCTCGTATCGTTTTTTCCGTTAATAATGTGGTAAGTGACTCAGGATAGGGATGTAGCAGTTAGAAACGAAAAGAAGTGTATATTTTTATATGGCTTGTTTGTTTTAATAACAGTCAGTTTCGGTTCTGTATTTAGCTCTATGTAGGCTATATTTTATACACTATTTATCTGGTAATTAATTTGTCGATTTTCTATTAGTGTAGGCAGAGAGAATAGAATGCTAGTTTTCTCTATTTTCGCAAACTGCTTTCGCTCCCTTAACATTCAGTATTATGGTATATTTATGAATTTTCGCCGTTTCCGCGTACTAACCTTACCTTTTGTCAGAACTCTATACACGTTTCTTATTAAACACTTTTTTAATAGCTATAACAATTATGAAAATTATTTTCATCATAATACACTAATTTTATAAAACATAATTTCTATGTACTTTAACAAAGAAAATGTCTTGGAAAATTTGACGTCCTATTCACGTGAAACAAATACCTTTTAATTTATTTTTAATTTTTAGTCCAGACAAGATTTGAATCTTTGATGTTGATATAAATGTAACTAATTTATGAAGCTCACGAGAAAGAAAATCAGTACAACTTTCATTTTAAAATCTTGTTATTACGTGGGAAAGCTATACAAAAAATGTACGCACAAAATATGACAATATTATGCGAAATTATGACGGAGTGACATGATTTACGACTGTTGTGAAAGTGAAAGTGTGTAATAATATATTGAAGGAACATTGTGTTCGTCATATATTCCTGTCTGTGAAGTGCGGATGTAAATGGTATTACGGAATGACAAGTATTGCTTAGAGGCATCGCTCGAGTCGTTTCGCTACGTTTTGCTTGAGATATTCTTTCCAGCTGACGACAGTTCGTACTTAGACTATGCTTATATTATTCTATTGGTGGTATTTTCGAATGTTATATTATCCCCAGGAAACAGCTTGTCTTTCTTATTATCAACACACTAAAGTAATACATAAATAACAACCTATCAAATAACGTAAAACTATTATCACAGAGTAGATGTATAAAGCCTCTCTCTGTGGGTACCTAACGATGACATCAACGAGCCTCTTATTTTTGCTAAGCCATCTAAAAAAATTAAAGCTAGCAATTCATAACAATATATCGTCACGCTATATCAGTTTCGGTTGAAAAGAGACACATTTTGCGCTAATATGACGTACCCTTTTTTTGTTATCCCAGTGGAAATCTCTTCGGACCCTCAGGGGAGTGGTGAGAGCCACTCCCCCGATGTGTCGGACTTGCACCGACTAAAACCACCGGGGAACCAGCATTGCCTACTCTTCGCCTTCGCCGAGCCTGGGAATCCATATACTTCCGAGGGGATAATATGTCGTACCCAACGTCACCACTAGCGCAGCTGAACACCGATTACAGGCCGATACGTGACATTCTATTAGATGCCACGTGGGTTTTCTCACGATATTTTCTTTCAACGGTGAGTATGTGATGTCTAAATTCGTACCTAATCTGGAAATACGTTTCGGGGTACGAACCCATCATCATTTGCATTTCTGCACAATTAACTTGTAGATAAATCATCTTTTTATCGTTTCAGGTGTATAACTAATGTCGTAATGAGGTATTCAAACAAGTATTGACCTGTTTGAATACCGTATTTCAATCGTATCGTATCACACACATTCACAGAGGAAGTCTGCAGCGCTGATTTTCGTGAGGGACCCTAGTCGTTTAATATCTTATCAGAATTATCAATAAGCAATAAACATACAATAAATATAATAACATATAGCTTAAATAATCTTAAGTATAAAGTATAATAATAAGCTTAAGTAATAGCAATACACCCACACAAACATAAATAATACTAAAATAAACTATTACATACAATAAACAAATCTATATTATAGTAAGAATATACATATACCTAAAACAAGAGCAAAAGAATAAGTGAAAGTGAAGTGATATAAGTGAAAATAAATGAAATAGACCACTTGCAACTGATAGATTATAAAATAAATATCATTTTAATTATATTTTTGAAATTTAATTTAGTTGTGGTTATTCTGGTCGGAGAAGAGGATAACACTGTACCTCCGGCCCCGGTCAGACGGGAAGAAGGTACACCCCGGGGGTTTTAGTCGGTGCAAGTCCGACACACCGGCAATCAGCCGTTACCGCCCCCTGAGGTCCGTCAGGAATTTCCCCCGGGTTCTCAAAAAAAGATGTGGATACTCTAAGCGGTCAATTGCTGTCATTCTCAGTAGATCTCCGTTACAGAACGGTCATAATTTCTCCTCGAACTCCATTGAGATTTGCACCGAGTGTAATAAAGTTATTTTACCGTATTATTTTTTGTTAATAAAGTTATTTACCAACAGATGTGGTTTACAGATCACGTGTGAGAGAACGGTAGGTTAAAAATGAGTTTAGCGATTTAACTGTATAATTGTGTATATATATGAAAATCCCGCATAAGACAGTCATTACCGCAGTGAGGGTGGTATTCTTGGCTGACATACTCCTACCAATTAAAATCCCTCTGAGTATCTCTTAACTCGCTGCTGGCTGGGCCTAGGGATTTATATTCTTCTTTCAATTCGGCGAGCAAATAGCCTTTCCCAGGCTCCATCTCTGGGAGGGGTGCATGTAAAAAGCAACCCCTAAGGACCGCTCTATCAGGCTGTGCGCAGGACATATACGAGCTGCTTTCGTGTCCTCCGGGTAGCAATCTCTGTCACAATATGTCTAAGTTAAGAAGTGTAAAATGTATAAAAAATTAACCACTACGGTACGATGCCTATCGGCCACGAAAAATTTCCCACAGCAGGCATTCACCGTTCGTACGCTGCTTCGTCCATCGACAGATCTGTGACGAGATAAGCTTTGAAACACCGAAGGCTTGTTTTACATTACAGGCGTCATGTAATGTAAATAAGACATAAGAGAAAATTCCTGGATGTCGCCTATAGTCGACGCTCGGCCGTGCGCGTTTATATCACGGCCGTCGACTATAGGCGACGCTCGGGTGTGTGGGGTCATCTGTAGCCGTCGCCTATAGTCGATGCTCGTAACGAAGTGGTTAAACTAACATTAATAATAATATATCGTCACGCTATATTACTTTCGGGGAGAGTATAGATACATATGTGCCTATATCCATTTAAACGAAAATTAATATGACAATAATACATGATTATTTATTTATTTTATTACAATTATACTGTTACTGTTTTACTCAATAGTTCAACATGCCAACTCAATGTTTTTGTTACCCCTTTAATAATGGTTACCTAGATGAAATTACTTTTAGTGGTGAGGCTATCTATTGCCTTTTATCATAGTATTTTGTATTAGAGGCGAGTGTCTTTGGTTTGATTTCAATTCTCGCTTCGCTCGAGAACAAGATATAAGATTATAACCTGTCATTCTGATGATTCATTTTAAATATAGATGGAATTGAAAATATAGTTTCAAAATAAGTGGGATATAGGATATAGTCATATGGGATATAGGATATAGATTTGTGATTTTGCAGAATGAAGATATTGCAATAAGAATTTTATTTGATTACAGGGTTTATACTTGTGCGCTTTCTCAGCTTATTGCATGATAACAGCGGCTATTTATAAAAATATGTGTAACATATCGATAGCAATAGGTTACAACCCTATATTTAACTAGGTACTGGTGTCTGCTTAATGTGGTTCGCGATGAGGCACGGAGGGCGTAATAACTAACCAGCGCCTGCTGAATTTAAACGAGCAATATATCCGAATAGCTGATTCAATTTCCTCACTTGAAGGAAAAGTGCGGATATTTACATTTTATTCCGCATGTGTTGCCCCGCTGTATTTGCTTTGTTTTGGTGCAGATAATGTGGAGCTTGCTGTTTCGCTTCCGATTTTTACGAGCCTTTCGGTACGTTCCAAGGAGAGTCTTCTAAAAGGGTAAATAAAGATACAGGTTTTCAACAATACAATCCGGAGAGAGCCTTGAGTATAACTGTTAAGAGTACTGACTTTGACATAAACATTAATTTGATATCTAATGTGGACACAATGCATGGTACATTGTAGCAACAATAAGGATCTATAATTTCTCAATATATTGAATTATAACATATTACAAAAAAATAAATTCAAAAAAGTATATTATTCGAAAGGATTTAGGAATAAGTAATTGATTGTTTGATTTCTGTTTTCTTTTCCTCTCTTATTGTAATTTATTTTACGTAAATTACATTAGTGTTTTTCTTTTTGTTATTGTCCGTGTGTTGTTTGTATTTTAATTTTTTGTTTTTTTCGGTGCAAGTAGTCTACTTTTTAAATATAGTCGCATTTGTAATGTCTACTTTTCATGTTTTATGTATACAACATTACTGGTAACTAACGCAAAACCTCTTAAAGGTAACATAGGCACATCAAGACTAACAAGTTTTGTTCTATGACTTTTGCCAAAACTTAACACATCCTAAGATATATATATTTTTTAGTTTTAGTAGGGATTTCTATCAATCGTTAGCTCTATGTTTAAAGTTCAGTCAGCTGATGCCACGAAATCGTCTGCCCCAGTTGTATCGCGCCGCCTTTCAGAGTATTAAGAAGATCAGAACTGCAAATTTGATTTATTTATTTTTTTGTATGGGGAAAAAAGATTGAATTATAAAAAGTCGTAAAACAAAAGTTGTCAGTCTTAATATACCAAAGTCACCCTTGATATCCCCAAATGATACCCAAATATCTCTTCACGCTACGCTTAAAGGATCCCATATCATAGGCTGGTGGGAACACGCTCTCCGGAAGACCATTCCACAGCCCAACGACACGGCAAAAGAAGAAGTTAGAAAATTTCTTAGTCCTAGTAATATCGTTTAGACATACATAATATCATTGTTTTCAATATTGATTTACATTATCAAGTTATTGTTTGAAATTCTTCCCGAAACAAAACATGAACTCTGAGGAAATTCTTAAGCTGTTTATGTAGTCTTAGCATACCGTTAAGGTGTTTATTTGTATATAATGTATTTTGGTCTCTAGTTAACCTACACGGGAAGGCGTCGAGCGGCCCTGAAAAACATAAATTATGTACGTCCAAACAAGGTCGTGTGTATAAACATGCAGCAAAGGTCGTTTCATATTCCTATACTCGGGCCAGGATAAGTTGAATACTTATATCGTTGCTACAGCACCCATGTAGGTGAGGTAATTTTATAATAAAGTTATTTGAGATAATGTAAAACAGAAACAGGATTTAACTATTTGTAGGGGCACCACATCTAGGATACTATTACAAATCACTCACTATGTATGACAGTGTAATGTATACCTTGATTGGAATTTGCGAAATTAGTAATTATAACAAAGTCATTTCTACTATTTCTGACGCGATGAATGCGATGCGGTTGTGGAGTGTTTAAAAGCACAAAACGGTAATAAATATGATACGATAGATGGCGCTCTTCAGTGGGTGCATTGACATTTATTTTTAACAACTTTGAGATCCAAGTGTGACTTTTTTCGAAATTAATATTTGGAACTAGTTGATATTTTGAAACAAAAAATTGTATGAAGATTTCGAACTATCAGATAGGTTAATAAATATTAACTTCACACATTTTGACGTTTAAAAACTGAAAATGTTTAAATTCGAAAATAAACTTGATAAAGCTGAAACTTGCTGCACTGGGGTTGTGCGCTTAGACGCGACTACCCTAAAACATTTTTAACTTATACCAGCTTTTGCCGGCATCATCGTCTTTTGTCTAAGAAGCTCTAGGATGAATATTTGCTATAACGTATTCGTAACGTACTATAATCCACCTTATTCCGAAGGGTTCTGAAAAATACTATTAAATATATATTATTCACTAATTTTATACCATAATATCTCATTGACTTTGATAAGAAGAGTCACGGTAAAATATTAGAGTAATTTGTGTTTTTCTTAATACCATAGAATATAGTATCGATTTTTGATTTAGGGGGAAGTGAGGTTACTATAAATACGATGGTAAGAATGCTGCGGCCGAAACAAAGAGACTCTTAGTAGTTTCGCTTCCATCATGTATGGATGTATAGCAGCAATTTGACGAGGAGTTAAAGTGACAGAGCTGTATCACAATTATCAGCATCATGTTAGCCATAGGACGTCCACTGCTGGACATAGACCTTCCATAATGTTTTCCAGAGTGACAGGACGGTAGCAGCCTGCTATCCGGATTAGGTTGTCTGTCCACCTTGCTGGTGGACACCTTACACTGCGCTAGCCAGTACGTGCTATCCACTCGAGAACTTTCCTATTCCTTCGACCATTCTCTCTACGAGTTGTGTGTCCTGCCTACTACCACTTAGACTTGCTAATACGCTGGGTGATGTCGATGACTCTCGTTCGTATATTTCAAAGTTATACTATACCCCAATCTATCTAACATCACGATGAATCCCTATTGGTGCATGCAGAGAGAATGAAACGCCACTTCTCTCAATTTTTGCAAACCTTTTTCGCTCCCATAAAATTAATTAATTCCTTTATTAACTCTCGCCGGTTCTGCATTTTTTGACATTACTCTCCAACAGTTTCTTTATTTGGTCTGTGTAGGGAACTCTCGGTCGGCCTCGGCTTTTATTTCTACTCAATTTCATATTGTATGTCTTTTTCATCTTCCATTAAGCATCATATACGTGTCTGAACTAAGGAAGCATGATTTTGTGCATACTTTATATCCCGGTAATTCAAATAAGATCCAATAAACAGTTTTGTTTCATATATAATAAAGCGCGGTTGATATAAAGACGAGATTTTATCATTACAAATAAATTGTCAGTCACAAATGTTGATATTCAGCGTTGTAAGAGATACTTTATGAGAGCAATCTAAAAGCGAATCCAAACTATTGCGGCACAGAGAGCGTCACTTTTGGAACTCCGTCAAATATTATTTAAAAAAAAGGTGCAATTAAATGCAGTGATAAGAGCGAACGAATGATGAACATCCGTCTTTGTCGGACATATGAGCTAATGCATGCTAGAGCGAGAGAGCATGTAAGGTGAGGTCGTACTACGCGTAGGGTCGTCGCGAATTATGGATGAAATGGATGAATTATGGACATTTATCTTATCAATTTTATTTTAGAACAAAGCTATCTCAGAAACTAGAAAAACTAAATATTTAAATAAATGTGAGTAGTGAATTTGTACAACGATTTATATCTTTGTTATATTTTCATAAAAAGAAATACTAATAATAATATAGAAGCACACATTCTTTTTTAAGGTTAAAAAAGCTTTGAATCAATCTTTTAAGAACACAAATATAAACTGTACTACGAAAAAAACATATTACCAACACCCATATTATGTTGAAATAAAACTCAAATTAAGAAATTTAAAAAGCCCCGACTCATAAAACATCTAAAAAGTAATAAATAATATATGTCAATTGACCCTTAAAGTTTGTGTTAACTTGTATTATACATAATATTAGTAATATTATATTTTATATTCCAGCGTAGTCATGTCCGGGGACTATTTAAATGAATATATGTACGATTGAACTTAGTTTCATACATAAGCCTGTCTCAAAAGACCGGTATCCTGCAGTAATTTGATGACAGCACAGGGTTTGACCAAATCTGATGTCAAATTTATATTTTTATTTACTTAGTAGCCCCCGGTCATGACGACGCTTGAATATAATATTACTGTCTGCCACTAACATATCTTTTTACCATGAAAGGCGACAATACATCATTTCATTTTATTATTACTGTTTGAATACAATATACAGATGAGATATATTAGACAGGGCCACAGACCAACAGACACACGTGTTAAACTTATAACATCTCTTTTTTACGTCGAGGGTAGAAAACTAATTATTGATATAAATATATAAAATTTTTAGCCAACCCTTAACTTAGCAAAATGTTCTTTCTTTCAATATCAAAATAATATTCATACCGTTTAACCCTTATGTTCCAAGGATGTCTAATAGAAACTAACCGTGCGTTCAAAAACTGAGAAATTACCTAAATATTCATATAAAAATATTAAGTTTGCGCTAAAAACTTATGGCAATAGGTTTTGTAAACTCTGATGTATCTCCACAGATACACTATCAAAAAAGGGTTAAAATAATTATTAGAATTAACTTTCATTTAGAAATAAAGAATAAAAAATGAATTTTTGTATTTTCACTTTGTCCATAAAGGATAAAAGTCTAGTAAAATATCGTTATTATATACTATACGTGTGTACTGTGATATTGACAGCCCTGATAAGGCTACGACGAAAACCTGACTTCACACGCGCAGTGTTGTGTTGTAAATTGGAAGGAGTGGTTGTGTCGCACTGAATTTTGAGATTACGTATTTACAAACTTTATCGTGTTTTGTTTTGACAGCGACACTTTCCTGTCGCCAACGGATGGTGTCTTATATCAAAACCATTCTTACTAACGACACTTGCGAATAATTTGGCTTTAAAACAATTGTTTTAACCGTGCTTGTTAGTGTTTAGCCTTGTGGATTGTTGATTGACGTGTTTTTTCTTCGGTGAAGTTTATTTTGGCGCGTATGATGTAACCTGCTGGGGGTCCCGGGTTTGAGTCCCGATATACGACACACGGAAGGAGATGAGCGAAATGCACACTTCTATGATGATGGTAAGTCTTTTAAATTGGATTTGTCAAAGACTTAAAATTGTCAAGGTATATAAGTAATTCCATTTATATCCTATACATTTCAAGTTAGACTACTTTCGTTACTACTTAACTGGTGACCTCTATTACGATCACCTGAGAACATTTTGCCTACAAAGTTCATTTCTACAGAGTTTTTAATGTAAACTGATTAAAACCTTGCTTTTACCGAAAATTTCATTTTAATAACGATATTACTGCATAAATTCATATAATACTATTGTTTAATAATGAAAAGTGAAGTATAGTTCAAATGGAGATATTTATCTCCAATTAAGGTAGGGGATATAGATTTATTAGCATTAAAATAAATTAATAACTTAGGAATAATATTATAACGTTAATAATCTAATAAATGTTCATTATAATAATATAATTTGTTTTAATAAACATAACGTTAAATGGTTAAAAAATTATAAACACTTATTAGATTCTACTTTCGCTCATTAAATTCAAAATATTCCGTTATAATTATCATAAAATTGAAAATAATTTAAATGACCATCAAATTTATACAATTAATTTAATTATTTAACGTCAGTATGTTCATCTTGTTAATTTAAATTGAATAATTTCTATAATATTAATTAATAACATAGGGATATTTTTTATAAATTTAATTAAAGGTGTACTTTATTTCCTAATTTTAATCGGTTTTAAAATGGTTTTATGTTACACAGTAATTTTTTTAATAATCCAAAGTATCATGAAAACTGGCTATCCAATATCCTTAATCAACCTGAAAAATACTAAAAATGAAGACCGTGATATAGATACAAAGGACGAACGTGATAAACGGTGATAGCCAACTTGAAATGTAGGTGAGTTCATCTAATACTGAGTCACATTGTTAAGAATCTAGTCACAGTATAGGTAAAACAGTTAACGGGTATTATGTAGATAATATTTTTCCTTAAAAAACTGGTCATTCCATTCATAATGGCACGAGGTTCTACTGTGATCTACTCGGTCTGATTACAAAACGAGTTTAAAGTAAAAGCTTGAACAGTAGCAAAAGTAACTTTTTTTTTTATTCTGGCAATACAAAGTCACTACATTGCACCTGTTCGGAAGTACAGCGGAGTCCAAGAACAAGAACGACCGCCAAGGAATGAAAATCCGTCGCTATGTCGACCCACATATAACAAAACAACGGTAGGTCACTAGCAGTGGCGTGCATATTGTTTTCACACAGGGCAAGCAATCGATAAAAAAAAACTTATTTTGGCTATTCTATTGCTCTTGCTCTACTGGAGGGCTGTGAACGTGTGTTATTTTTTATTTATTTCCATAAGCACACAATCCATCACCAATTTCGCACAAGCATAAAGCATGCTTGCCCTGTCCCTATATCAAATTCGCTAGGTATTTAATATTGTGCAGTTACTTACCTTCATATTTTCCTACACATAAAAAGACAATTTTATTTCTGCTTTTCGCCAACGTACGCATCTAGATCTTTTCCATATCAAATTAATTGGAAAAGGTTAATTTATTTATTATTGATTGAATAATTCATAATATTAGAATTAGGTGCTTGTAGAGCGTAGAGCAAGCATTGCTTTTATGCTTGTATGAAATGAACGCCACTGGTCACTAGGTATATGAACAATGGATATATACAAGCTCATCTCGAAACGCGACAGGCCGAAGGGATTCACTTTGATAGTATTCACACTTGTTTACTGTGGTCACTATCCACTTCGGGTTAACGCCCAACCACCATAAAAATAAAATTTATTTATTGCTAATATAAAAATAGACTAGCATTTGACATAGTCCCAAGATTTTTAATTAGATTTAATTATTATAACAACTGTCTTTTGTCAATGTATAAAACTTGCAAAAATAGAAAAAAAATTAACAAATTTGCTTAGCCAAATTTATAAACGATTTGGTAATTAATATATAAACACAAAATATAAACAATAGTGAGAACTATATCAAACTCGACACACCTGATCACTAAATTTCTTCTCGTGGCTCGGCAATGTGTCTTAAGTATATCCATACTGTCTACAAACCCGCTATAACCCACGACAGCCTTGCTACAACAGAAAAGTGATCAAGGTTGGTCTTGTTACGTTTGGTGGGAAATACAGGAGCGGGATACCGAGACAGTCTGCAAGTTACCGCAATGCTAAACTATTCTAGTAATTCTGAATCAACCACACGGCTACGTAAGAGTTTGTAGAAAACATCAAATCAAAAACCTTCTACGCGTTTGCAGTGCATGCAATCCAAAAAGTTCGGGTTATATTCCTACTATCTCAAAAAAAAACCATACGTCAGTGGGACTGGGACATCCAATATTAAAACCAGATATTAGTTACATATGTTTGAAAATAAAATCACAAGTGAACATACGGGTGAGAGCCCTCACGCTAGACTGTCAGAGGATGTAATGTGGGTTATTGTATTTGCATAATAATTATCGAAATATTATATTACAGCACGTGGCGTATACCGGGTGAAATTATAATCGTTTTGAAGTAGAAGGGTTTCATTTCTGTGTCGATATTACTATCGATAAAATATATCATCATATCGATAAAATTATAATTTTTATGATTATTAATTTAATTTTTTTTATCTTTATTCAGCACAGTAACTACATCACGCCTGGTAAGCACGGTACAGTTCAAAAAACAACGACCATAAATGATTAAGAAAAACCCATAAGTACTCGCAGCGATCATGCTGGCCTGCAGAAATAACTCACGCCACACTTAGAGAACTGTAATCCTATTATACGTAATCATAGGACGTTAGGAATACGCTTGTCGGAAGACCATTCGGCAGCTCAACGACACAGCAAAAGTAGGAGTTAGAGATCTTAATCCTAGCCGAGATATAAGTTATCGTATAGCCGTGACTGAGTAAAGCTGCGCGCGTGGTTTTATTAGGGGAAAGGGTGGAACAACGTTGTAGCTTTTCAGAACATTCTATGTGATAAAGACGGCCGTCATTTGTGGTTGTAGAGCAATTGCTTGAACTGGTTCGTGAACGCAGTAAACAAGTGTAAAAATCGTCTTAGGGACTCGCTTCGGTCGCGTTTCGTGATCAGTTTATGTAACTCCAGTTGTTCATATATCTCGAAACCTTCCATAGTGATATATGTGGGTCGACATTGCGCTGGCGGCTGTCAGCGGATTTTCATCCCATCCGTTGCCATTTTTAGACTACACTGTACTCTCAATCAGGTGCAGTGTAGTCACAATTGATCTACAAAATACATAATAAATACATCGAGCTATTACAGTTGTTTTGAAACCGTAAAACTTCAAGTCTGTATCAACAAATTACATTAAATTACAAAATTCATCAAAAAAATCACAAAAATTTTCTTTTTCTATTATTTATTTTCACGCTACATTCTTTTCGGAACGAGTAAAGCACTTTGCACGTATATGTCGTACCCAACGTGACCAATAACGCAAATGATCGCTGTTCTCAGGACACTTGCAAATGATATTTTATTAGATGCCATGCGGGTTTCCTCTAGTAGTTTCCCGATACCGGTGAGCATGCGGTGCCTAACGACGATGTAGTCTATAATTTAGAATGGATCTTTTCTCTTCTTCCTCAAAGTTAATAATACGATAAAATCTCTTCTGGTACTGGTCCTAAGCTATAGTTGAAATCAGCCACTTTCAATCGTGTTTATTTTTTGTCTTTTTTAATGAAAAGTGTTAAAAAAACAGGCTTCTAGAGAATCTTGACATACTATACTATCAAACCAAAGTCTCCGTTGATTTACAGACAAAAAATGCTGTGGTTATTATGACAGGGTGCTTAAGTACATCCTAAGACCCTTTCGGCTTTATTATATAAAGAGAAATAACAAAGAAAGTGGCAAAATAATTATAAAATTTAGTTTATATAATAATGTATAAAAATCTTAGAACTGTGCTGAATGACCGTTTATTTTCTATTAGATTAGCAATTAAGTAATAATATATATTTCTTTTCGGGGTGGGCAGAGATACATTAGAGGCTGGATCCACATTTACGTTTGATATCTCGTGGCCAATGTGACGAGTAGCGCAGCTGATTGCCATTTTCAGGGCACTTACATAAGACATTTTATAATATTTTTTTGAATAAAATATATTATATAATAATAAACTTATGCCAATCTTAATTAATTAAAACTAGCTTTATAATAACGCCGTTGAGATAATTAATTTAGTTTTAATACCAAAATGACATAAAAGTGAATGCGAAAATAATACATAATGTTACAACGCGGGAACGTAACACAATAAGAACTAACTATGTATGCAAACTAAGGAACAATAGCATTTCAGTTCTAATCATACTTGATTATCACATTGAAGAGCAAGGTTGCATGAAGATAGCAAACAATGAAGCCCAGTTTATTGGGAAATGTTCGGAAACAAATATCAGTCATTTGATGTACCTGATCGAAAAGCTTCGGCCGCGTTTCGGCATAAGCCATTTTTGACAAGTTATGAGGTAATTTAAATAATGTCTACACGTTGTTTATGTATGTCAACAGTGGAGATGCGATCTCTTCGTTCTATATGCGGAGTACCGCTTGCGGATCGCGTTAGGAATGAAGAGATACGTAGAATAGTTGGTTTGAATGATAGTGTCATCGACAGCATGCAGAAAAGCATACATCGATGGAACGGACACGTGGAGAGGATGAATGATGAAAGAATGGCAAAAAACTAGCTGACTCGGCAAACGTTGTTCTGCCATATAAATTATAGCAGACCAGCCACGCTTTGCTGTGACTGGTTTTTGAATAATTACTCAATCCAGTCAACGGATAGCGCCATCTTTTAGAATCGGTTGGAGCTAACTGTAAATTATGACTGCTAAATAATAAACAAATAATTTGCAATAAAATAATATTGGGACTATGAATTGAGATGAAAACTGTCCTATCTTTTAAATTAGATCAAACTTCACGTGGTGTGTAAATTTCATTAAAATCGGCTTAGTAGTTTAGGAGTCCATCGCGGACAAACATCGTGACAGGAGATTTATATATATATTAAGATAGGAATGTGAGTGGA
The DNA here is from genome assembly GCA_036320925.1 of Automeris io. Lineage (NCBI taxonomy): Eukaryota > Metazoa > Arthropoda > Insecta > Lepidoptera > Saturniidae > Automeris > Automeris io. The sequence goes on from JAUDJH010000011.1 coordinate 10,795,897, forward strand.
AGGAAGAGCAGACGTTGACCGAGACTTACCTACGCAGACCAAATAACTAGAGTTCTGATGGAGGCTATTGTCAAAAGTACGCGGAATAGGCGAGAGTCCCAAATTAAGCTTGCGCTAGTACTATGGTTACTAGATAAAGATATACTCGCTTATAACTCGCTTCCTGCGTGTGTGATTCCGGCATCTTATGACATGGGAATCTTCAAACGTCGAGTGAATTGGTTTGCTGGGCGAGCGCGCTCCATCGTCGGCCTCATCATCACTTTCCAGCAGGTTAGATTGAGATCAAGCGCAAGCCTGTAGTATGTAATAAAAAAAATACATACTTAAATACATATACAACCATAATTCGTAACATACTAATCTGCTCATCACAGAACAGTTTACAACTGCCAAAACTCGAACCCAGGACCTTAGCATCGTATGTAGAGTCACTACAAACTGCTCTATCAAGTCGCCATATGAACCTTAGATTTAAATGTTTTAACAATCACTATATTATTTACTTTTGGCAAATATTGAGCAGAATTATTTAGAATATTCAAACCTTCGCTTCCGGTTTGGGCGAATTTGTAGCAATTACTGAATAATCAGTTTCGGCTTCAGCATTCGTATGAATATCGATCTATAATTGGATACTTATTAAAAATAATATAATAGTCACATTTAGATGAATCAGTCTTACTTTGGCACCTGTTAGAAATCTTAGGTTTTAGTTAAAATGTCGGTCCTTTGAAAAGTTTTGCCTAAAGTAGTTCTTTTGGCCGAAGGTGGCCGAAGCCGAAACCTTGGATCAGACACTAGTGATGTGTTAAGAAATTAGTGCGATTATAAGACAAGTTACTTTCAGTTGTATTGAATACAAAGAATTGCATCAACGCATAATAAAAGTGTGTTTGTACATGGAAGATATATGAGAAAAATTATTATTGGGGAACTTTATTAACACAATAGAACCCAAAACAATTACAATGAAAGCCGTTTATAGCGACTTCGTTTAGAACATCATACCGGTTATATTGAGCCAGATAAAAGGTCCCGGCAAAAAATTCCCTTTAATGTCGTAATAACGGATTTTGACTGTATTGTTAAAATTTTTGATTATCTATCCGCTTGTGTTCTCTTATCTCAGGTACGGCTTAAACGATTTTGATGGGACTTTCGGTAATATATTTCAGTAAGTTTTCACGTAATATGGTTTTAGTTTTATTTCAATCCGTTCTTAAAAATAGTTATGCTTATTTAACTATATGTTGAAAAAAATATGATATAATATAACCCGTATCTTTTCTTAGTAAAATCTTGAATACTTCGGTTGTCTTATTCGATGGTAAAGTTTAGTTTGACATGGCTAATAAGATATCAATAAGAACAACCAATTCTAAACAAATAATGAATTGATCTTATGAACTTGCGTTCATTGCTCAGTAAAGTGGAACTCATAATACTCGAATGAATCTGCGTCGTAGTGTATGCTTCAGTTAGATGCGTATGTTGGAGGATGACTGCTGGTTATATAATTATCATTTATTAGGACACCAACATTTATTAATATATGCCTGTTTATTTATGTCACAATTTTAAGTTTTCTCTTTGTTGTTAGAATTTGGCAAATGTAAATAGCACTTGATAGGTACTGTACTGTTTTTGTGTTACTTTCGAGACCATACAAGGGATTTAGGCTATGCAATGAAATTCTACAAAGGACGCTAAATGTGTTGTTTATGGCGTAAAGTACTCAGTTTTGGTCTATAATTTAAAGGTTTAGGATAGTTGGGTCAGCTTGCACCAACGAATTAAATCTAGTTGCGTGCGTCTAGATGCGGTTTAATTTGACCTCAATGATGAATCCAATTTAACATTTCTTAAAACTGGTGTTACAATAATAGAGAAGCCTAATAGCAAATATCACTTATAAACTATGACGGATATAAAAAAAATAATTATTGTTAAATACTAAATACTCCCTTTTATTAGATACCATGCGGATTTCCTCACGACGTTTATTTCACTTTGGCGCATCATCACAGTAAGGGTATTTGCTTTTGTTGTTTTCTATCCTGATTAACCTATCTTTCTGTGTTGTAAATTATAGTGTGTTCCAAATTAATGCTTTTTTTAAATATAGCGTAGAATTTGGTTTTAATTGTTTTCACGAAGTTGCGCTGTCTCGTAAGAAGGTTTTAAGAAAAAGTTTTATATTGAACAATGCGGTGTAGTAGCACTAGATTACTTCGTCTGTAAGATATAAAGTTCTTCGCAAACATTGACATAAGTTCGTAGCAACAAAGTTCAAGACTTGCTCAACCATTACTGCAACGCTATTATGTTCTTTGTTATTTTTTATTTGTAGTCTTCTGACGTAAATGCTTTGGGAAAGGCAATGATCTGCGTAACACTCAATTTAATGCAGCATATGTTTTTCGTTAAACTTTTTATTTTTCATACAAAATGTGTTAAATGGTAGCTCGTTTTTTATCAACTTTTTTTTTAAGATTTACAGGAAGACGCTTGACCTCAATAACACCTGGTAGGAAGTTAAGATGAAGATGATAATAGGCCCCGTTTACCAAATAAATTCCTATTCACAGTTCTTTTAATCGCTCACAAAACATAAGAACGAGAAAAAAAGGATATTCAAGGATTGCATTCCACGCTTTCGCTGTTCACAACATTAATGTAAGCTGTTCTTTTTTTTGTGCGGAGATAGGAAATAACCACCGTAAAAGGATGATGAGAACACGACGTCTAGTGGTTTTATAGTGAAAAGGGAGTGGTGGAATCAGATAACGCTTTTCTTAAGCACACTTAGGAGAGTATAATTGGTAAAAGATTACGAGGCAGGCGAATTTACGTCGATATTCGATCTAAACATATTTATTAAATAAATATCTTTATTTTTATTTTACTAACATACGTCACATCTTCATTTTATCAAAGATCAATTTAATTTGCATTTTTTTAACTTTGAAAACTCATTTCTTTGTCCTTGTCTATTGAGAAAAGAAATGTACTGTAAAATTACACACTGACACAACATGAAATCTTTCTAATAACTCGTTGGGCATAGAATAAAATGACAATGAAAATCATTTTTTCGTTACTTATAAAACATTTCTTGAGATAAATAATAGGTATATAAATGCAAATATTTTTAGCGCTTTCTTAGATTAACAATTATTTATTGCATGTACATAAAGAAATTAGAGATTGTCGTCTAAAGGAATATTTCCATGACAATGGTTAACAGTCAGAAATGTTTCCTCGGGGAATAAATTGATTTGAGATTGTTTTAATTGATCTGTCTGAATATTGATTAGGCATTTGCCGTCACAAGCTCTCAAGAGATTCCCTTGTCAAATCTCTTCGACAATTTATTCGATATAATCTTGGATTGCGTCGAAATTAGATTCTGACGTTATTTTTTTTTCTTTTTAAAATCCAATATATTGTGTATCTTCAAGTCTCCGATTGAAGATCAATTTTTGACCTAAGCCAATCGTTTAATAAACATCTTAAAAAATTTAGTCCAAGATTGACTTAAAATGAAAAGTAAAATAATAATAAAAAAGTTTCATTTGACCATACGCAAATAACTTATTTAGAAACTTTGAGCATCGGCCAAAGTTTCGTCCCATATCGGCCAATGCCGAACGAAGGTGGAAGAAGCCGACACTTCAGTCAGACACTATTAGTAGTTATATTTTTGTTCCATGCATATTATCCAAACATGCTTTCTTTTACGACAAAAAAACTCATGTAAAATAAGGGCATTAGGCTCCCGGTTGAATTTAAACAAGCGGAAATAACGAGCAACGTTCATGTGTGAATATTCAACTTCATCCACACAATGTGCCACAAATACCCCGGGACTTGCCTTATGCCAATGGGCAAAGTAAACATTTCTCGTACAGATGTTTTTATAACGTGCCTGCCTGAGACACGCTAACGGGCGAGTTTTGCGGCAAGTGCATTTTATATTTTTCTTTACTACTTACTTGATACGGCATGTTTGATTTTGTCCACAGTTTAACATAACATAGTGCTTCTAACATAGTATAATATTATTTAATAATGATTATAGCATGTTCATTTAAGCTGAAATAGTATTTACTTTTTTAAAGTTTATATTATATTATTTATACGCAATCATCTAATTCTTGCGACAATTTTTTTACAACTAATCCTTCTTTTATAACGGTGTACTAGTTTTGCAGTGGCAAAAACAATTGTAAAAATTACGAAGACATATCACAAATTATCATAAGAACAATTTGAGAGGTGAAAAGGACACATATAAGTGAAGTCAGAGCGTCTAAATATAGAGTTTTTAAATTTTATTGCAGCAAACCTGATTTTATATTCTAGTGACTTCATAAATTGGGAAAAATAAAGAAATATTTCATTTTCCTTTCGTACCTCTTCTTAAACTTTACTGTTATTTAAATGTAACCTTAAGTAGTTCTCCATTATTTATCACAATGTGTTAGTATCGAAACCAGTGTACGAAACCATGAAACACGCAAATGTATTTATAATTCAAGATCGTGGCGCCAATGAGCCACGTACAGTAATGAACGCGAACAAATGATAGAAGGATTCCGAATAGAGATGATAAATAACGGGAAATTACCTGTTATTTAACAACAAATAAAATTATATAACACGGTCCTGTTTCGAGATAGCACTATGACCAAATTACGCGTGCAAAAGACACAACTAATAAGATAGACGGCCCGGCCCTTCTTATAAATATTTTTTATGGGTTCGTCTTTTATTGTTTTTTTTTTTATTGTAGATACAGCCAGTCCTGTGTCTCTTCTCACTCCAAAGGAATATAACATGACGATATACTATTATTCTTGATAATAAATAGATCAATTTGTTTTTACTCTGCAGGGAATGATTAGTGAAATAGTAAATTTAACCCAATGAACAAAAAATAGGGAAAATCTGTAATTTTAATTTTTGTTGCCAGTTATTAATATAATTGGCTAAATGATACTGACGAACAACGAAGTTGTTTGTAAATTGAGGCAAGATACCAGAAAGCATAGCAGCATAGAATTAAAAAGCCCCTGTATTCAACCGGTGTTGTAGTGTGTGTCCTTTGGATTACTGCAGTACAATCTGGTATCAGGTCCATATTAATCGTATTATTGAAGAAATATAAAGACATTTAGCTAGATTTTGTTAAACTGGTACTAACAAATATTGCCTTTACAATGATATACTTAAACTTGTTGAATTGCATACACGCATGGCTACCGAAAGTTTTTTGATTTAATAAAATATTGCAAGATCTGCGCTTTCATGAAAATGTTTCTAGTTTTATTTGCGTTCATTGGCGTACGGCTCGATTTCTGTTGTTGAACAGAAAGTTTTAAAGTGCCTTAATGTTGTTCGCATTTAACTTATATAGATTTATACTGATAGGTAAAGCAGAATTTTAGCAACACGTATAAACAAAATTGCTTTGTAAAGACACATAAATTTGTTGTAATTACACAAAGTGTGTGTAAACATATTCTCTTTGTCTAGCACCTATTGTACAGGTGCAAACCTGGTTTGAGAGTAGGTCATATGTCCATAAGTATTAATGCAGTCAACATCTGTTATAACGACATGGAAAAGACTACTCAAATTTTGGTCGTAACAATTGGTGATGTTTTCGACATACGAGGTCCTGTTTTTTGCTGGGACCTTTGTTCTGTGTCATTATAACCGGTATGTTGTTCTTAACGATGTTGCCATAGACGGTTTTGACTGTTTTATTATTAGCCAGTTTCGTCCCACTGCAGGGCAAGGACTTCTTTCCTTTTTTCCACTATGTTTGTGCAATCCATGGGAGAGGGCTTGGACATGTAACCCAGCTTGTCCAATTTTGGTTGCCGGGTGTGCGCTAAGTACAGAGGAGGTGCATGCAGCAGCTTAGATGCTAGCAATTTGCGTGTGATTCGGCATGCTGAAGGAATATTCATTACAGATATAGTTAATTTCTGAATCGGTGTTAGCTTCGAAAATTCTAAAAGTATTTGCATTGTAAAAGTTCGTTTTGATTTTTATGTTGGCGAACATTTTCTAGAAATCATTTTCGCTATCTCAAATAATAGATGGAAACTTGGAGTCAATTTTTTATAGCTCTGTTCGGTCAGGGTTGATAAATTGAGATCATATATTCCGAGAAAAAGTTAACCCATAGGTTAACGTACTAAATTGGGCTTGTACTCTTATTTTTCTGGTCTCGATAAAGTCGAATATACAAAAGGGAAAAAATGAACTAAGGCGTTTTAAAAATAAGTAGAAAAGTAAATTGTCATGGCGGACTTTGTACCAAGTACAACTGTTACTATAATAACAGAATGCATTCTGCAATTATTTACCTCCCATTGTGACGAAATGAAAATGTAAGCATATTTTTAATATTACAAAATCATAACGGGGTCAAATTCTATTATTAAAATAAACACATCGCCAAAATCTAAGACTTGGGCATACTTTTGATGCTTAATAAAAAATTGTAATTTTCCAATAAACAATTTTACATTATTTACAGACTGTAACGTTCAAAGACACTATACAAAAAACACCATAATATTCCACCATATTACTATATCACCATAAAATGACGCTTAAACCAAATAGCCTTTCACCCCTCGATATGTATAATAATATATCCATAGTTGACTACGTTAACAACTTAAATTCTATGTTATGTGTACATGTAGATTAAAATGTTGGATTTTAAATAAATAAATTAAAAATGTCAAAAAACATAGCGTCATCCACACATAACTAAACTATTATATATTCATGATTGAAGTAAATTGAATGTGTTTACAGTTTATAACCAATCGATTTTAATCAAACGTTTATATACAGTCAAACCCGATTATAGCTTCATTGTTTAGAACAACATACCGGCTATATTGACCCATAACAAAGGTCCCGGCAAAAAAATAGAAATTCGTATCTCAAAAACATCTTTTGTTACGACTGTCGGTTTTCACGACTAAATATGAGCAGTCCCTTCGATGTCGTTATACAGATTTTGACTGTGCTTACACATTTTATCATTACTATCGTGAGCGAAGTGGGGTCAGTTCCTATTATAATAAAAAATAGATGTAAAAAGAAGAAGTAATTTCAAATCTCGTTTACGCTATTATTTATTGCATAATAAACCGATAAAATACCGAAAATAGATGATAATTCATCATAACACTGATATATTGTGATAAAATGTTAACAACATTAAGGTAACGCTTTACGTGGCTTAAATCAAGTTGATCGCGTAAAATTTACGTTTATGGGAGTAAATGCTGATGTTGCTAGCCTGCCGTGTGTTCGTCCAACGCTTTCACCGGCGCATCCACAATGTGATTTATTTGTTTAATTTCTTTTGTGATTAAACTCAACAAGATATTACATAATAAGTCTTAACATTATAAATTTTGTACAAGTGTGTAATAGTTTTACAATTTATCTTATTCATTCGTTATATATTTAGGAAGAGTTTAATGAACTAGTTATTTGGACATTTTAATATATAATATATATAGTAATTGTTTTCACAAGAATCCACCTATTATTTTGTTGGCATTTACAAATTCAGTTTCATTTTACTATTGATTTTAATTAAAATTAAATTTCTATCCAATTTATAATTTTAAAAATTGGATAAAAAATGGTATAATTTTAACTATTGCAGATTTCTAAATTAAATTGTGTACTATTTTCTCGTATAATTAAGATTTTTCCAGACGACAGTAACTAATACCCGCGTTAAAATAAAATGGTAATTTTATTTCACATTTTTAAATTTGGTTATAAGAAATTTGCATATGAGTTTTTCTTTAAATTCCTTTTATTCATATTAATTGCTTAAATAACTAGAATACAGCGAAAAATTTAGTCAAAACGAACAATCATTGGCAGATGCAACACGGACGCAACTCAGTATAAGCAAACTGACTGTTATAGATTGCTTTCCACCCACTTTTATGGAGTTTTGATAACGTTTTTTCTAAGTATAACAGTTCCACCTTTATTTATCGACTGCATATCGCATATAGACGAGTACGATAAACTCCGTCCTCAAGGACACTTGATAATATTATTTAGTTCACTTATGATAATCTCAGTACTACTTGTTTAGTTACCTGTGTTCAGTGAGAGAGTGTATCATTTAAAATATATGCAGTGAGTGTTTATGTAGATAATGCCTCGTGTTTTTGGAAAAAAGAAGAAAACAAAAAAAGAAAAACAGGTGAAATAAATTCAATTTATACTATTATTTATATCTTATTTATTGTCACTACAACCTATCTGGGCGGCGCGCTTGAGGGAGCGCGTCGCCCAACTTATCCAAGCGAGAGCGGTGTGTGACGTGTTGTCGCACACCGCTCCAAGACTACTTATGAGGAGAACGATGGGTGGCTCTTTACTTAGCCCCTCGTAAACACAGAGGTGAGGCCTACCGAATAGGCCAGACGTCGTCGCAGGCCGGAGAAGTGGACGCTGCTGTACCTCCGGTCCCGGCTAGACGGAGAGAAGGAACACCCTGGGGGTTTTAGTCGGTGCAAGTCCGACACACCGGGAGGCGACCCACATCGCCCTCTGAGGTCCGTCAGGGATTTCCCCCGGGTTATAAAAAAAAAAGTCACTAGAACCTATATGATTTCAGGCTAGTTTAGGTTAGATTATATCAATTTTATTAATTAAAACATGTTTCTAACTTTGTGCAATATGCAAATGATTTACGTTTAACGCTTGTTAGAAATGTTTATGTGCAGCCTCTCTTTACGAAATAGCAAAATTATCAACCATATTTGGTAGTATGAGTTTCGATTTGTTTTTTTACTTTGAATGATTGTTTTTTAAGAATTTGATCGATAAGGCAACTTTAGGAAAGTGTTACCAGATGTTGCCGTTAAATATACAAAAATAATTTTAAATATCAATTTAAAAAGTAATCGATTGGTTTCAAAGATAGTGTCTCCGACAAAATACATAAAGTCATGCTTCATTCATTCAGGCGCGTGGAGAGGATGAATGATGAAAGAAGGACGAAAAAGATATACAATATTAATGTGAGTAGAAATAAGAGCTGCTACCGGGCGAGTAATATTTAAAGTACGCAGAAATGGTGAGATTGCATGAAATGATTATTAAATTGTAAGGAAGCGAAAGCGGTTTGCAACAATATAGGAAAATGAGTTCCATTCTCTCTGCGAATCACAATAGAAATTCGGAGTGACGATAGATAGATCGTTGAAAAAGTATAGGGTGGGTAAATTTGGACAGGATGCTAAAGACAACCTTAAAACAAATATCATCTCAGTACAACGTACCACCTAAGTTTTATGTATCATAAAATACATAATATTAACTGGGGGTTAAAGGCGGTATGTCAACGAAAGCAGCAGTTCGCTACCGAACATATCGTGCTGTCTCAACAATATATGATTTATACAAATCTATATAAACAGACGTTCGGCTTGCAGCCTTTTTTTTTAACCTGGTTGAAATCCTCATGGATCGTCATGGCAGCCGTGTGATCACCGGTCCCGGTGTGTGAACTTGTTACCGAAAACAACCATTGGGGTGTTCTTCCTACTCGTCTGCTGGAGGCAAGGGTACGGCCACACCGACGTCCTCGGTACCCGGCACTGGCTTCCTGCCTAGCAACATTGACGCTGGTACAACTGCTGCATTGCCATACTATCATTACTTAAACATCTTCATATATTGATGCCGCATCTGACCCATTATCAGTAAAAACCACGATAAAAATTACAAGCAAATGTATAACAAGCAAGGATATTTGTGACCATGCCTGTGGCATGTTTTTCTAGCAGTTTTGCAACCAGCATATATTCTTATTTGACTGCAGTTTGACGAGTCGTAAAATTAACAGTTCTATGAAAAAATCTATTACACTTAAGGAATTAATTAAAGGGTCAGGAAAAAAATGTTATTTTTTCTGTATCTTTGTAAAATTGTTCTTGGATTTTTTTTTATAAAACCATTTCATGGCTCACTTATTTATTTAGTTTTTTTATTCATAATATCTCGATAGAATCATTTATGTCCTAGGTACTTGACTTTGAACTAAAAATTATTATGTTATCTTCACTCACCGATACCACAGCAATCAATCATTAAATAGAAAATTTAAAGACAGTTTTACAAAATGGAATATATTAGGTCCTTACATATGAAATTGGCGTTTTTCGTACTGGCCACTTTAATCACAAATTTCTCCTCTTTGGTAAGGAATTCCAAATTCAAATTTGTACAGCTATAGACTCATGTATTTGTGCTTCGATGATCGTCATTCATTTGTTTTTTTTCTTCTGTTTTTTTCTGTTTGCGTCACTCATTTTACAAAATGGAAAACTTAAAATATCGCATTATTTACGAGTACGAGTTCCGCCGTGGCACTAGTGCTGCGGAAACAACTCGAAGGGTGAATGATGTGTATGGCGGTCGTGTTGCAAAAGAAAACACAGTTCGTTTTTGGTTCCAACGTTTTCGTTCTGGAAATTTCGACCTGCAGAACAAGCCCCGTGGACGGCCTGAGACTCAAGTTGATAATGAAGAGTTGAAGACTATTGTGGAAGCGGATCCATCGCAAACCACGTCCGAGTTAGCTGCAGGCTGCGATGTTAATGATAAAACTGTTTTAATTCACTTGAAGCAAATTGGGAAGATTAAAAAGCTTGAAAGGTGGGTACCTCACGAATTGACTGAAGCAAACCGGCAAACGCGCGTCGACTGCTGCGTTACATTACTAAACCGGCACAATAATGAAGGTATTTTAAACCGAATCATTACCTGTGATGAAAAATGGGTTCTTTACGATAATCGGAAGCGCTCAGCGCAATGATTGGATCCTGGCCAGCCAGCCAAATCCTGCCCCAAGCGAAAATTAACCCCAAAAAAGTTACTTGTAAGCGTTTGGTGGACTAGTGCCGGTATTGTTCATTACAGTTTTCTCAAATGTGGCCAGACTATTACGGCTGATGTCTATTGTCAGCAATTGCAAACCATGATGGAAAAGCTAGCGGCTAAACAACCTAGGCTGTTCAATCGCTCCACGCCACTGCTGCTTCACGACAACGCTAGACCACACACTGCGCAACAGACGGCTACTAAATTAGAAGAGCTTCAATTGGAAAGTCTAAGACATCCTCCGTACTCCCCGGACCTTGCTCCAACAGATTACCATTTTTTTCGAAATTTGGATAACTTCTTGCAAGGGAAAAAATTCAACTCCGATGGGGCAGTCCAAATCGCCTTCAAAGATTTTATTGATTCCCGTCCGACTGGTTTTTTTAGTAAAGGGATCAATGAACTACCTATGAGATGGCAAAAGTGCATAGAAAATAATGGTTCATACTTTGATTAATTAAATATATTATATTAAAAAATATTCGACTTTTTGTTCCTCCCATACAAAACGCCAATTTCATATGTAAGGACCTAATATTTACTACAGATTATTGCTACTTACTACAGACGATTTTTATGATACGTTTTTTTCTCCGAATAATAGGTAAAAAAATAATGAGAAATTTTTTGAACCTTTACGTAATTATTTCCGTAACTGTATATCCTTGTCATTCAAACAATATCCGATCAGTAATATTATTTAACTTATACTAAAGCCGCTGATCGGGATATTTCACGGTGACAAAAAATTATCATTTCAATGTCTAAAGTGAATTGATTAGGCGAGTTGTAAATCAGTGAGGCACGGCTGAGCACTCGTGCCCCGGGCGGATGCGTACCAACGTGTGCGGCTAAAATTAACACGTCGCGTGTAAAAACCGAGCTAACGGCCAACGTAAACAGTTTACATTTAGCCACGCTACTTAGTGACAGGAAACGAATTGATACTTCTTAAGTTTGCCGGCTTACTTGTGATTACGATGTGAAATGTTCGCCTTTTAAGACTTGTGTCGAAATATAACTAGATACCAGTGAATGCGAATAAAATATAGAAGCATAACTAGCGCTGGCTGAACTAGTAGGCAGTGTATGCTAAAGAACCGATGATATCGAAATGGCAGGTTCATGACAGGGGACTGCTGATTGGCAAACATAATCACTATGATGGTGTTTGCACTTGCGTACAGTGATCACGAGTTCGGGCAATTGCCATACCACGTTTTTAATATCAACGGGTGATGATAATGTTATTTCTTAAACAAAAGTTTTTCTACGATAGTTAATTCTGTTTCAATTGGTAACAATATAGTTTTTTTTTTTAGTAAAAGTTGTTTTACATGCACACCTTTTCATAATGTAAATTGAAAGATAATTTTTTTATTGAACAAAGAGATTTGGTTTCTATCTGGGCTTGCAGAACACTATCTCTTGGAGCTATGTTACACATTTTTTAGACAAAGTAGATTACAAAAACAAGCCTGTCCCAATAAGAACTATCATGTTTTATCTCCAAAGAACTCACACAGAATGTAAAATGTCGAGGTCCCTAATTTTAGAAGTAATTAAGGCCATCTGCCTAGATACGGAAGCGACCTTAAGAAAATTAGATCTGGAAATTGCTTCATTTTAGGCCTCCATTTATGCGTTGTTGGGGCAAGCTGTGTACAACCGGCCCACTCTTAATTTCAATTGAGGTCGAAAGAAAACAAGCGTTAATTTTTTATGTTTTGGAATTGTATTCTTCTACTATTTTTTTTTTTACTTTTTTTTTCAGTTTTACTCCGCACATTAACTGTACCTAATACAAAGCACGGTGCAATCCAAACACGGAGTACAACTATCGAGAGACAACCTCTGGACAACAAATACTGCAGTGATGCAGACCTACACAAATGTCCCTGCAAGATTCGCTTAAAGAACTCAATATAATAGGACGCAGGGAACACGCGCGCCTGAAGGTCATTCCACAATCCAATGACTCGAGAAAGGTATCTCGCGTATACGTTATATTACAAGGTGTAAAGCGAGTCACTATGATGGTACGACGAAGTAATATATATAATTCATTTACATAACTAAATACATATAAATAAATAAATAATGAATACATTTACGGAATACTATTATTTAATATTTTGTTGGGCAGACGCAGTTCATCACCGGACTCATCTATACCTTTCACCGTGTGATTGAAGTCAAGTGTCCGCCTAGAAATAATAATAAAAAAATAAAAAATATATAAACTTTTACTCTCCACAAGAGCCAAAGCATTATATCGCTCTTTGAATTCTCCGAACTGTCACTTTATATTGTTGCCAACTCAAAATATAATTATTACGAAATATTAATACAATGCTAATAATATCAAATATGAATTGATATAATTATTTAATAATAATAATTTATATTATATCCACCATAATTTATCAGTGATATTTGCTGGTAGGCTTCTCCATTATTTTAACAGTACACAAGCTAGTCCAGAAGCTTTACCGGCAGAAGCGAGTTACTCTGGCGGTCTCATACCCTAATACTGTAGCTTCTGTTTTGTGATTAATTAAGTTATTTCCTTCCGTTTGCCAATTTAAACTGATGTATCCTATTTTTATAGTTGCATATATAGTTAATTCAACCGTTGATATTGAGGTGTTTGTTTCAGCAACCCAATCTCTTTATGTTGTGCCAAATACTGATATTGAGTGTGTAAACAGTCTTAATCGCTTTCCCTGTTAAGTTGCGTTTAGCCTTAATTGCTTTGATGTGTCTATATAAACTGTAATATAAGAAAGACTCTATGAACCATTTTTCTTACAATAAACCTTCTTTACTCCGCCTAGGCATACACTAGTGGCGACCGAGGCTTGTTGTGTTTGCTTTGCTGTCGATCATGTGATCCATGTGTCACAACCCAACCGCATCACACCCTCTGGGCACGATCTCGTATTTAATGTTTTACCAGTTGTCGCTTGTGATGTTGTGCAAATTGATAAGGCTTAAAATAATTATATGTGTGTTTGCAGTATCATTCACATTAAACTTTTATCTTAAAGCTTTCTGCTCAATGCACCGTCTTATACCATGACCGTGCTATGTACGTGTCAGGTAAAAAATAATTTTTATATAGAAATGTATTAAAAGATGCCCATTAGCCTGTTCTGCCATTGACCAAGACCGTCACGTCTTGAACACAGAGCGTTTGCTTATGAAGATATAATTTCAGTATAAGTACACTACGTTGCTAAACCGGTGCGCGTAACCACCTAATAGTACGGTATGCACGCATATGTTTCGGTCACCATATCCGTCATTTACGATTATGAAAAGTGGATTATATAATATATGTTCTAGTGAGCATAATAAACCGTATCGTCTCGTGCCGTGCATGATACGTTAATAGCACGGCCATGACGTGACACGATATGGTGGACAGACTATCTTATGTACAACATATTTCGTCTAACCTCAGATAATCTTGTCTAAGTAATATTCTATAAGTGACAATGCTAGAGCACAATGCCCAAAAATGTATCGGGTGAAGTTATCGAAACATCACGTGGGCTATGTTATGCCAATCCAATATATTTTTGTTCTTGCTACGAACATATCGCTTGTTTTGGTTTTAGTGCTATTTTGAAACATTATTATTACTTCTAGAGTGTTTGTTAAATAGATTAGACACGTTGTATAGGCTTGTTCCACAATATGCACAGATATTCATGTCAGGCAACATTTGTGTAATACTGTTAAAAACCGTTTTGTTTTTACTTTATATTAAATGCTTCAGGTAAGGCAAGCTTGAAAGTCTACCTGCCTAAGTTTTGCTTAAATTTTATTTCGAAATATTTTTCTTTTTTATTTTAAATATTATTTGTATAACCAAACAACCACATAATAGTAAATGTTTTAAATAAAAATTGTATGTATATAGCCAATACAGAGCAGAAATAAATAATTGAAATCATTTCTATCTATGAATTTATGTCACACTTGCCTTGATTGATCTTGATCTCAATACACGTAAAAGCATAATAGTTAACTAACAATGCATATTTTATCACGATATCCTTTTTGGGGTGAAAACAGATATATTTATAGTTATTACATCTCATAAGTCTCAACAATAAATACCCAGGAATAAATTGTAATTTATTTTTCAACAATTCCAAGGCAGGCAGAGCTTTTTTGCATATATGACATACACGCTACTCAGATCACCACGTCTAGAAAAAAAATCGAAGACATCTGTCTTAAGTTCAGCTGCGTTCCACAATCCACATACAATAACTATCGCCCACGCCGCCACATGTTCCGAGTAAACGTTAGTGACCTCATTGTTTATTATATGCGCCGACGCCATTGTTTTTAGGAGACCTCACATACCCGCGTGTTCGCAAAACAGACTTCACCGATACAGCCTTGACTTGAGCTGGTGCAGGTAACATTTGTTCTATTTCCAATATTTTAACTATCAGTAGTTTCAAAACAGTGTAATGTAATGATTGGACTTTATTTGTAATACACTTATGTGTAGCAATATCGATGTTCAGAAGTTAAAACACAACTCTTCTCATACATCATTTATTCCCATTTCCTTAGAACAGTTTTAACAAAAATCCGACTTATATTCCTTTTACAATAATCCTTCCTGATATTTTAATAAACTCCTTACACAGTAACTAAGACCAGACGTACGTCTTCACTGTTCGAGTGCCACCCTTTGGAACGGGTCGTCATCATACAATTAAAATAACAAATATACTCTCAATTGGTTCTTATAAAACAGAAACTGCTTTTATATATATTTTTAGATAAAATTATATTTTTTAGAAATTATTGATAAAAATGTAACCATACTAGATTCGATAATAATTACCAGGATTTTAGCTTTGAAGACAATAAACCCTACAGTAGTGACTGAAGTTGTGATACTTATTTTTATTTATACTGGCTCAACAAAGTGACTGTATTGCATCTAATAGAAAGTACAGTGTAGACCAAGACCGGCAACGACCGCCAAGGGACGAAAAGCCGCTGAGAGTTGACGTCGCTATGCTATACCACGACGGAAGGTTTCTAGCAGTGACGTGCATAGGATATTTTGACAGGGTAAGCAGATTCACATAATGAATTTGAATACTATTATGATGATAAATATTATATTACTTTCATAGGGAAGATAGATGGTGTGAAAATGGAATAGATATGAATATAAAGGGTTCCTTTTTTGTTTAAATTAAAGGAATTTATTACAGACTTATTTATCGCAAGGGCATGCAATGATTTCATGTATTTATGGAATGGACGCTACTGGTTTCTGGATATATGAACAACTAGATATACACAAACTGGTCCCGAAAGGCGACAGGCGGAAACAAGTCACTATTATGGTCTTTGCATTTGTGTACTGTGGTCACGACCCAGCTCGGACAATCGCCCTACCACTTCAAAACACTTGAATAAAACACACAATGGGATCCGTCTAATCTTCTCGAAAAGCCGGCTATCTTCCATAGTTTGTTTTTCCTTCCATCTGGTAAAACCTAAATGTATGTGCCGGGATTCGAACTTACGATCGTTCGCATCGCTGCGTATGGTTACCGATCCATTATAACGGTCACTACAGCCACTAAATACTAAATTGCTAGATAGTTTCGGGCTTAGCAAAACTTTAGTTCATTTTACCGAAGGTAGTTTTATGGTCGAAGGTGGTCGGTGGTTCGGTTGGACAGTAATTATAATTTATGTCTGTGAACAGACGCACGCGATGCGCAGAATGCAGTGAAAACGTAATCTCAATAAAGTGAAATGATCTGCTGCGGCTCCGATGTACCGAGAACGTGCAATCATTAACAACCTTGTTTTACTTTCATGTGGAAAGTGTGTAGTTTATTTACAATGATTATTAGTGTTTGACGCCTTAATACTTTAGTTTCAATGCTACCTGCAACCTTGAAGTTGTAAGCTTTCAATCTTTTCTGCAAAGTACCGATTACTTTATCGCAAGTCATGAATATGGAAATGCATGTAAGTACATACGTATATAATAAATTATTATATCTCTGTTTACTACCCGTTGTCCAGTTATAAGATTAGTTCGAGTCTAGATTTTTTTGTAATTGCCCATAAATTTGCATAATAGTTGTTCACATTTTTCTTGCACGTAATTGCGAATTTTTGACGCTACTTCATGTAAGTGTTGTTTTGGAATTTATTATAATCTTTTTGTGTAGGTAGGTTCTCTTTCAATAAGAATATTTAATCAGATGTGCCACTGGTCACGTTGAGTACGAGA
Organism: Automeris io; assembly: GCA_036320925.1. Lineage (NCBI taxonomy): Eukaryota > Metazoa > Arthropoda > Insecta > Lepidoptera > Saturniidae > Automeris > Automeris io. Next base: position 10,813,145 of record JAUDJH010000011.1, read on the forward strand.
TATAAGCACAAAGTGGATATAGCCAATAATGTCTCTCTGCTCACCCCGAAAGCGATATAGCATGACGATATATAATTATTATTAATATTTAGTGGTTATTTTAATTCGTAGATAATTACTAAAGAAGGTTTTGATATTTAATGATTATTTAAATAAATTGACATTACGTTTATCCTTTATTAAAACATTAATTAATATACCGACACGCTCTCCTTCGGGGTAAGCAGAGAAATGGTCACTCCACTGATTTTGTACTCCGTGTGCCTAGTTATGCAGCCGATTCAAATTCTCAGGGCAGTTATCCTTGATTCTATTGTTTTATTAATATCCTTAGAAAAATGTATTTACTACAGGAAAAGCTGTTGGATAGAGTTAGTATAATTGAAACATATCATCGCAATGATATGTTTGATGAGATTGGACGCTGCTGCAATACAACACAACAAAATGCAAACGTACCGTGTGCCAAATGAAACAATCGGACGCTTCATTAGTGTAAAAGCAGTCAACCGATAAAATAGAGAAATTGGAAACGCAATTGAATACATTAACAAATTATTAATATTGTATTTTACTATTGAAATGGTCATGTTTCGCTATATTTTTAAGCTTTTGTCAATTAATAAAATTATCAAAAGAATTATTCGAATGGAGAATCGATGGCTTGGGACCGTTTTTTTGTTAAGCAGAATGAAATAGATATAAGTACGATTTCTGTAATCGAACGAAGATTAAATTATAATTAGTGCACCTTTTTGCTTAGCCTCAAAGAATGAATTTTAACTTTGGTATATCGGGGGAAATTCTGCATAGGACCTTCAGGGAACGGTGTGTCAGACTCCTACTGACTAAAAACCCCCGGCGTGTCCCTCTAATCGCTCCACCCGGGTCTGGGAAACCAAATTCATCCAGACGCCCGGGAAGCGATAAGCCATGTTGAGGCTACCTTTCTGGGTCAAAGAATTAATTAATTGAAGCTATAGATTTATCCATTTAACTGCTCCTTAAAATAACTAAGCATGTAAATGATTTAAATTTATGTGGGTATATTACATATATTTATTATATTTCGAAGGGTGAAGGCCAATTTGATTTAAGCGACATTTTTGAGCGATAATGAAAACTCTGATTCCGAAAGTATATACCTATGTATATGGACAAAAAATGTAGCTTAAAGCAAAGAGGCTTTCAACTCTCGATATATAATGTTTTATAGACCTCGTTTGGGGTAGAGGGCATCCACAATGCATTTCCAGCTCGCCCCACGTCCACCCATGTCCCTCGATTCTGCTAGCAGCGTATGTCGCCAGGTATATCGAGAGCGGCTGGTTTTTTGGTACTCTTTGCACTTCAATCTAAAAGCGTATTAAGGTAGTCATATTGGTCAACATAATTTCTTAAAAATTTGAGAATAGGTTAAGTTAATAATGTATTTACTTTCTGCATAAGAACTAGAAAAATTTTCTGCATTGAAAAGTTACATCAGGTTTTGATTTTACTGCGATTTTCAAACTAGAGCGAGGAAGCCATAGCAAAAATCGAATAATGCATGTATCCGCCACGGAATGCTAATATGTTTGCACCACAATGACCTTTATCGATTGTAGTATTTTTAGTTTTAATGCTAAGAACATGACCATTTTTTTTTCTCATGTAAATATTAACATAGAAATTTTACCTAAATGAGATAAAATACATATTTGTAAATTATGTAACTTACGGATATCCATTGTATATGGTTTTAATGATAATATCTCATTATCACGGTTAGTTTGTTTTGGAATGAATTTTATAGTAGCTGTGCCCGCGATTTCGACCACGTGGTAGTATTACGTTTGTTATGATAATAATTATTTCAAGCTTTTTCTGATATATTTTGAGACAGCGATCTATTAAAATTTTATTAAAAATATAATAATATTATTTGTATTTAATCACTTGAACAGTTATTCTATACCATTTTCCCGAATAAATAATCAACGAATTATTTTAACTGACATAACTTTATAATTTATGATCTAATTAAAAAAAAATTACGCTACGTGTTAAATAAACCTTTCTACAACACATTAATGAAAACCGCATCCAAATAGGGTACGCTATTTATCAGATTAGCAATTACAAATGCGTACAGATATGTCTATATTGATTAACGATTTCGATATCTTTTAACTAACCTACATCGCGCAAGAGAAATTTTTCTGGAAGGCGGTTTATAAAAGGTATAAGGCTAGGTTTTTTGCCATTGTACGGTATATTTGTATTCTTGCTTCTCGGCTGTTATTGCTGTTTTTTGGACTCTATTATATTTATCATCATGAGTATGAATTTATTCGAAAAAAAACAAATTATTCGCTATTTGAGTTACCTCACAACATGTTCTTTCACCAGCGACAATGATGCATGTGAAGTAAAGGAGCCAAAACCCAGAAATATTTCCCGACTTTAAAACTAAAATAAAATTGTAATATTTTAGTTTTGTAGAAATTTTCACTTCAAGCTAATTTGACTGATAGTTGCGATCATTTATTGATGTTAGTCTTCTTGCTTGGTAGCTTGTTTACTCGTTGCGACGTAAAAGGAAAATCGTGACCGTCTCAAAACCTCACTGAAGGTCGTTCTTTTGTTTGGAACGTTAAGAGACGAATTCTCGGTATCAATCATATTTTTAGAATTTTTTGCGGAGCACTTAATATATTTACGTATGAAAATATTTAGATTTTGGCTTTTGGGATTTTTGTAACAACATTAAGTATGTTATTTTTAGAAAGAATTAGGAGACGCGACTAGTGCGATTTACACTATAAACTGGTAGTTTTTAGTAAAGTGATCACCCCTGTATCACTCTCTTAGGGGTAGAATATCGAAACGTCTGCCCTTAGTGGGTGTTTACGCTATAAAAAGACCAACGTAAACATGTAACACTTCTAGCTTTTGTGGTTTAAAGTTCTATCAACTACTATATGTCAGGCAGGACTAGAATATATATATATTTAGGATCCAGAAGTAGGAATCTTTAAAAATAAGTACAAAGTGACCATAAGTTACATTTATAATTGTTAATTTAACAAACTCGTAAACTAACCTACAAAATGATCATAAATTGCTAATAATTTGATATACAAAAGAAATCACCAATACAAACTTTATAAAGAACTTACATAACCACATAACTTACTAATATTACTTATAGAACCACTTTTAACCATTTATAACATAAATGCTCGATATAAACACAAATCACAACGACCGCGCCCTTACGCACCAAACAGCGATGCAATAGTGCGCGCGCCATGTTGCTATGCTGTCCTGCTCTACCACTCATTTTTAGTGAGGTACCGAGACATTCCTAACTCGGCCGTTCCTGACTCTCCGTCGTCCCCGACGGATCTGCCTCCTCTTCCAAGTGTACGGATCCTCATGTCCTTGTGCCAGGTTAGACGGGTTTTCAACATCAGCAATAGGTGGTGTTTAGCCTGGTACAGGGTTAATAAAGGCATCTAACATTTTCAAACAAACCTATAAGAATCTATAGCAATGCACCTTCTCAACTGTTACATTGTTAGTAGTTAGTTTTACCTAATAAGAGAAAAAAAAAAACATAATAAGAAACAACATCTGAGAGCTCTCATTTTATAACCCCATTAGATTACCATTATAGCGCTTTTGGATTCTTCCTATAAACGTCACGATGAATTTCACGTCTGTCAGCTGTCTCTGTGAACATAACATAGAATAGACGAAGGCATCCCTTACGTCTTTTATATAGGAGAATAACGTGTCGGTTAGTAGACATGTACAGTTTCGCTGTAGTAGAGACGTCGAGCTTAAAACATACGCTACGTTTACACGTAAATTATGAAACGCTAGGGTAGTGGCGTCGCGCTTAAAACATACGCTATGTTTACACGTAAATTATGAAACGCTAGGGTAGTGGCGTCGAGCTCAGAGCGTACAGTAGGCTTACCCGTGAGTCACGAAACGTCAGGGTAGTAGCGTCGAGCTCAGAGCGCACAGTAGGCTTACCCGTGAATTATGATACGTTAGGGTAGTAGCGTCGAGCTCAGAGCGCACAGTAGGCTTACCCGTGAGTTATGAAACGTCAGGGTAGTGGCGTCGGGCTCAGAGCGCACAGTAGGCTTACCCGTGAATTATGATACGTTAGGGTAGTAGCGTCGAGCTCAGAGCGCACAGTAGGCTTACCCGTGAGTTATGAAACGTCAGGGTAGTGGCGTCGGGCTCAGAGCGCACAGTAGGCTTACCCGTGAATTATGATACGTTAGGGTAGTAGCGTCGAGCTCAGAGCGCACAGTAGGCTTACCCGTGAGTTATGAAACGTCAGGGTAGTGGCGTCGGGCTCAGAGCGCACAGTAGGCTTACCCGTGAATTATGATACGTTAGGGTAGTAGCGTCGAGCTCAGAGCGCACAGTAGGCTTACCCGTGAGTTATGAAACGTCAGGGTAGTGGCGTCGGGCTCAGAGCGCACAGTAGGCTTACCCGGCGTGCTTATCGATCAGTTTACTTCACTACAAGTCTTTCTAGTGTCCATTCCTTTCACGATTACATCGTTTATCTGCCCCAAGTAAGTCCGTTAATCGTCAGATGCGAGACCAGAGCAGAAGCCCTCCCGCAGTTGTGACGGCACAGTTCTGATTAATAATCATCCCAACTCAGACATCACATACAATACCGTTGAAAGCTATCCACTAACTCCCTACTCTAAGTATAAGTAAGCCCTAAAAAATGTAAGATGTGTGTATTGGCTTTTGTATGTGTACCTAGGAATAGATTGTGTGAAGCTCAAAGTTAATTTTCTGAAACCTACTATGTAAGGATAACATTCAACAATAATGTAAGCAATGCTCGTAGAGCTGACATAATGACTATCAGATACTCTATCTATGAATACTCAGCTCGTATCCTCGGGCGTCATTCACAGTGCTGCCGTCCTCAACGCTCTGGCGTTACTACCGCCCGACAGCCACAGCTTGCACGGTGATACCTCCAATCCAACGTGGAGCAAAACATCTATTTGGCCCGCTAGTTGTCACCATATGAAACATTAGAATCAAGGAGATTAAAAATACAAAAGACTTCTTTCGAAGTCTGTAATACTCGTCCTCAAGTCACAATCGAATTGATTCTTACAAACTGATCTCTTTAGATTACATCTGTCGAAATGATTTCCAACCAGTCAAGTCAGATTTAACAGTATTAAACAAACGTTAACAATTTTATTAGCGCTCGGCCATTCTGCTCTTTAGTTAAGAATAGTTTTTATGAAAGTAAAATGACTTAATGTTACCATCATACGCTGTCACATTCGTAGTGAAATATCGAGTTCAATTAAATAAGCAAAACTTTCTAGGATTCCATAATATGCCTTTCAAAGCAAGCGAGATCATTTTACTTTTAGATGTCATCCAGCCACTTTCGTCTCCAAAAATCTAGTCTTTTCTTTCCCGTAACCTTACCTCTGACGATCAACCTTTTCGTCATTGTCTACAACACGTTATGGCATACTGTTGAACATATGCCTCCCTGATGCTGTACCACCATCCTCAATGACATATCAACCGCATCCAGGTACGCCCAAATTAACAAGGAATTGAAACTCGTATTAGGATATACTTTGCATGCATCTAAAGAAAGCTACATTTTTATTAGGTAACTGTTGATATTAGTTTTCAAAAAATTACATAGGTTTCGCAACCATGCATAAGTATGAACCTGTTGTAATATTCACGTTACGATGCCATTTATAAAATTAATTTTAGGGGTTACAAAGGAATTTGGACTTTTTGCGAATATCAGATTTTGGTTGCTCAATTTTGCGTTTTACTTCGTCCATGAAAACTTCCATAAATATGAGGTAAGAATAAGAAAAACGAACTACTAAAGTACAGTTTAAATAAAAGTTATGTCTAAGTTAGATTTGTTAGGTTGATGCAAAGTCAACCTGATTTTTGCTCGAAAACAATCTCGAGAGGAATTTAGTGTGTGTGTGTGTGTGTGTGTGTGTGTGGTTTTACCGCCGACATGGTCCAAGCAGTGACGTTAATGCAGTCAGCACGATGCCAGTCGCTCACACATTAAGCCCGAAGCTCACCGACACCCAGAGGCTGCACGTGCCTCCACCGTGGTGTCCCCGTACGGCAGAGCAGCATCGCGATATGCGTCACTGCGGTGGTGAGAAGTACCAGCAGCGGCACAGCAGGGTCAGCAACGGGAGCTGCATGCCATGTCGCGCAGGCCAGTCAGCACGGCTCACGATGACTGTAGACTGCCCGCAGCGGCGTAAAGCAGCACACACCATAGCTGGCGCTACGGCGCACGACACGCCTAGGCACGCATTGGAGGTGCGCAGCACCCTCGCGCAAAGAAGTAGCAGGAGCCGCTTGGTGCCGACAGCGATGGTCAGCACACGCCGTGTCGTGCACATGGCTCAGCACTGCTGATGATGACTTTTTGCTGCTCGTGGCAACACGCTCTAGCTCCAATGTCGACAGCCATCAATGTAACAAAATAACACAAAAGTAGTTCAGGAATACGGAGATATCGATATAGTGAAAAATCATTCTTTACAGTCATTTGGTTGAAAACACAGCAGTCGTTAAATAGGTTGGATAAGCAACCTGTCATGATTCATGACCACAAATTGTACAAAACGAGTATTTTCTATCAAAGTATAACTCCAAAAGGCTTCAGGATCTGATGATGCTAAAGTAAGTTTAAGTCTCTGGTGTTTGGAGAATTTACAAGGAAGTCACCTTAATTTCTACAAATGGATTATCGCTTCCTCTCACTATTGTCTAACCAATTTAAATGAAACAATTGTTTTAAGGTGAGAACTCAAGATTATTTTTCAGCTTTCAAAATTTAATAAAAATTCACAGACAGGAATAACTTTTTCAAATATTAAATTCGTATTTGTAGCTACCACGCATATAGCGTTGTCCATACCATGTACACGGTACAACGTATTACAATGTTACTAAGTTCCATATTCAATCCTGACTCTACCCTAAGACGAAGTAATATTTCTTATGCATATTCAATATTAAATATTCGGATAGTGGAAGTTATAAAACTTCGTGGCGTTTGTCTTCTCACTGTTTTTAAATAAAATGTTAGTAAGTATAAATTGCTGGGGTAGACCAGGGCAAGCTCGTACCTGAAGAGCCACGTGTGATCATTAACACACTAGGATCACATTATCTCGAAGTCACTTTTGAAATAACATGACATTTGTGATAAGCACTCAAGGACACTTCAATTTTTTACATTTCTAACATGATATACCTATACACCATCTTCACTGTGAAGATCAAAAACAGGAAACGAAGTAATCATGAGCTTTTACTCGGGAAAGCCACACTTATGGCTTCGATGTCATATTCGTCACCCGTATTCGGCATAAGTGAGTAGTTATAAAATGACACTGACTCGAATGAAATGTTTAGCGAAATCTAAGTCCATGTGAGTTTGCAGCGTTAACTCGTACCTTTATTTGAACGACGTAAGTTCACTGGTGATCCACTAGGATAATCACCACACTAGTACCTGTACGATATCTGTGACAACAACCCGGAGTCACGTCAGTTATGTATATCTCAAACGCGTTTTACCTCTTACGTGTTTCCACTGTAAAGTTAAAAATCAAAACTAGAAATGAAATAATCGCAAGCTCTATGCGAACAAACCACGTCGATTACAGCTTTAAATAACGTAGACCATTTGTGACCTTTGACTCGACTCAATAAACTGTCTCCCAAAGTACCGGATAGGTGGACACGGTCTGCGAAGTATACGACTACTAAAGTTCAGTTTGACTTAACATGAGATTATTAATGACATAACTTGGAAACAGTCCAGGAACCGAGGCCTGGTCATGGTCACAGTAACACTGCTGGCCTAACTGTGACACTGATAAGTCCTGATATTTATCTGCTCTCCTACGTCTTTGGCTACCGTGAGTAAGTGAACGTCAATAGCTGTCAACAATTAACAACGCGATTCGGGCCTATCGGGTGATCGTGCCCTAATATTGCATCGCCGCGTTTGACTTTTAAAAGAATTTTGTGAATACGATATCGCTATCGAGATTATACCCGCGAACTATCTCGGTTACGCGTGTCGTGGTCGGGCCGAAGTGATTTGTTACGTACACTTTGTCTCAAATCGAACATATTAACACCAAATTAACAAGAACAAAAGTACACAACATACGGTATACGAGTAAAAGCATAATTGGTGATTTATTTCTCAAGAAATGCTATCGCTCAAAACAAAACTCAATGTAACAATTACTTTATGTTCTTATGACATAAAATATTAAAAGAAAATGATATCAAAAACAATGTAATAGTACCAAAAAATATTATTGTGAAGTTGTATTCAGAATTAAAAACAGATGTTCAAATTTAATATGGCTGACCGACGCTTTGAACAAAAGAAATTACAATTATTAAAATTAAGTGTAGGCATACGTGGGAATTATTATCCCACTTCTGAATTTAGGATCCAGAAGTAGGAATCTTTAAAAATAAGTACAAAGTGACCATAAGTTACATTTATAATTGTTAATTTAACAAACTCGTAAACTAACCTACAAAATGATCATAAATTGCTAATAATTTGATATACAAAAGAAATCACCAATACAAACTTTATAAAGAACTTACATAACCACATAACTTACTAATATTACTTATAGAACCACTTTTAACCATTTATAACATAAATGCTCGATATAAACACAAATCACAACGACCGCGCCCTTACGCACCAAACAGCGATGCAATAGTGCGCGCGCCATGTTGCTATGCTGTCCTGCTCTACCACTCATTTTTAGTGAGGTACCGAGACATTCCTAACTATATATATATATATATATATATATATATATATATATATATATATATACACGTATTTAAATAAATATATACATCTAGCCTCCTAATAAACCAATCTTTTTATAATAGAAAATTTTATTGCTACAAGGACTTGAGCCCAGCACATACAGTACACTTTCAAGGTTCTACCATGGCGCTATCAGATCGTCCATTAAACAAGGAAGGGAAATGAGTAGTGCTCAGTAGAATATGTTAATATAGTTTAGCTTGATAAACCAGGCAATAGACGCAATAATGTATGTGCTCTGTGCGTCACGTGATAGAGGACCAAAAAGGTGGGCTTTATAACCCTTTTCAGTCTTTACAACCCTCTCAGAAATGGAGCTTGAAAAAGGATGTTCGTTTACAGAGTCTTTGAAAGAATATGGATCCTCAGGTCCGGCTGACAAGGAGTTGAGGGACACCCCAGAGGATTTTTAGTTGCCCCGCCGGTTACCAAAAAACACCTTAACTACATTTAAATAATTCATTTAAAATTTAAACACGTTTTAGTTGTCACTAACGTGAGCAAAGTCGCGTGCAGAAACTCTAGTGTTTATATAAATGTAAAAGGCCTTAAGTGCAAAACTTACTTGTATAAAGAAGCACTCATTTTCATAAAGGTTTTATCCTTTTAAGGTTCAAAGATACCTCAGTGGATATTGTAACGTTGAAAGCAACCATACGGTTCGTAACAACATTCGAGGAATCTTTCCAAGTAGAGACTTTTGGTATATGTGTCAATGCGGTCGGCAAACAAGTTTTAAGATTATAGACTGTAACATAGTAACTCTATGTACTTATCAAGCGAATGGGAACTAGTGCTCTGTTGCGCAACTTTGAACTATTTTATGCTAGTATCGTCTGATTTATCAAATAGAGTGCGCGTTGTTTGAAAATGAAAATTGTATATAAAGCCAATTTTTTATCCATCGCATTTTTATATGACCTGCAGATTCAGTCTGAGAAGACTTTAGTATAAAAAATGTTTACCGACTATTTCTAAAGATTACTATATTATGTGAAGGTGAAAAGGATATTGATAGCAAAGTCACTCTCTTGCTGAAAGCACTATGAATGAAGAAGTATTTTTAAATCTGAATAGGGGACAGCATCCCGCCTTATGGGCAACCACAAAAGAGGGATAGACTAGCCTGTCACGGAGAAATCGGAACGACAGAATGAAATAATGTAATTTTAGGGTATATTCTTCAACGATTTACTGATAAAAATATCAAGGCTGGCGGTCCAACGTCAATAATAATCATTTTGTGGACATGAGACATATTTCGAGGTTCTGTGCCTTAAAAGCGAAAAAATATCACTTTCTTGTTCGTCTGCCTGTTTGTCACCGTCAGGGCCCTTCCGCGTCCCCGCACGCGATCATCCCTAGAAAGGGCTACACCTGAGTGGGGAGGAAGTGGAATATTCCTTACCTCCTCGCCGCCAAATGGTGCGTAGGATCACGCACGACACCACCGGAGTATGGTATAACCAGCCATCTTCTCAGACGAGTTGCGAAGCCGATACAGGGTTCTTCTCCCGCGGGACAGTAGATATGCTCCGTAGTTCTGTTATTTATAAACCTAACAGTTTAATATCATCTTTACAGTAAAAAAAATATCCTGTGAATATTTCTTACATGTAATTATTTGCCATACTGCGCGGAGCTATAACAACGATGGAGTTTCCAAGGCAATTAACTATTGAGTCACCGGTCAAGCATAACTTTAAGGAAAAATATGTCTGGGATGTCAATGACCTCAATTACTGGCATAAATTAAAATATTGAGAAATAAAAAAAACTTGTTGATATCGAAATTGTTCTTAAAGCAATGATTATAGTGATGTTGACATTTGTGATCGAAAGCTGAGTTAAAAGCAACAGATTTGCTTAACTTAATCGTAAAAACCAATGATAAATAAGTAAAAACTATTTAAATGTAATTCAGTGAAAACCATGCCATAAGAAAACTGACTACTAGATTATAAGCGACCTCGTCAGAATCTATTGACATGGAAAGTGTAACTACTATTTCGGTTCTTAAGACAAATTAATTATCATAAAAATGATACAATATGACATTCCATAGAATGACGAAAAGTAATTAATATGAGGGATATAAGTGCTGAGATCGACAAAAAATTATAACAAACCAAATAATGAAGCATCTGATGGGGGATAGAATTAATTAATTATGGAGAAAAAAAAGTTTCAAAGAAATACAGAAATGGTGATCCATTTTTCTGCCTACTCCAATTTCTTGGAATTGGTGTAATGATGAATAAAATCTTAAAAATAAGTAAAATTTATTATATAATTACATTTGAATATTAAAAATTTAGAAGTTAAATGTGATGTTACAGTAAATTAGCAACAAAATCAGTTCTTTATTACAATAAAATATGTAAGTCAAAAAAATAGGCTTAAATTAAGAATTCTTTTAAACCCGCGCTAACTGAGCACAAAAATGCTCTAATGAATCCCATTCATTCATCGCAACAAAATCTAAATAGAAAATATGACAAAATACCACATGTAGAATCTATATTCTACATGTTTGCTTATCCAAACAACATCAAAACATATAACAAATCCGTTTCTCAACTATTTATATAATATTATCCTGATGAGAATTTTCTTAAAAGCGTCTATATATACTGCCTTTCAGAAAAAAATCACTTGTGCGATGTAGGTTAGTAAAAATGTATCGAAAACAAAATCAATCAATATACATATCTGTACGCGTTTGTGTTCGTTAATTTCACAAACAGCTAAACCATTTTAGATGCGGATTTTACTAATGTATTGTGGAAAGATTCATTTCACATTGTGTTGATTCTATTTTAATCGGTTCATGAATAAAAAGTTATGTTAAGTGTTGTAATTTATACAGGAAGGAATCGATGGCATTTATATAAAGATTTCAGCTTGAAATAATTAGATACTATCATAATAAAAGTATTACTTCTACGCGAACGAATTCGCGGGCACTGCTAGTTGTAACTAAGCACCTTGGCACCATAGTATAAAAGGTCAAAATCAAAATATTTAAAACAAGATCATTAAAATGCAAAAATAGTCACCCAAAACCAGACCTTTTTAAAAGTAGGCCATTAAAACTGCGTTTTAATTAATCGTGCTAGTTTGTAATAAAAAATTTCAGGAGGATATCATTATGGAAATTACGGTTAATTACTCGTCACTTTACACATAATTTTAGCACAGAATAAATGTAAGCGGTTGCACTATCGTAGGTATTTGAATAAATATAATATGTCTAGAATAAGTTTTGAGTTTAAGAGACAGTGACAAAATTTTTAAGATACATAAATGTGCCTTCTAACGGGTTTTCAGTTAAATTATTTCGTTTTGTGAGGATTTCGTTATAAGGATATCTTCAGGCTAGCAGCGAGGTGAAGTAACAGCTCATAGGTTTTTAGTCAGTATAAAAGGGTACACCGGGGACAACCCTCACGGTGGCTCTGACGGTCCTATATAGGTTTTTTTCCCAGAATAAAAAAAAAGTGTGTACAGATTTGTGTCATGACTGGAAAGTATAATCTACTGTGATAGCATTTAAACAACATTTTTAGAAAATCATTTCTGCGAAACTTTATTAAAAATAAAAATGTGCTTGTTTATTCTTGAGCCCCTTTTTTTGAGGATCTTTAGCTCATCTTAGAAAATATTCACAATGATGTAAAGATATAAGTTTGTCATTATGAAGTGGATCATACATGTCCCCATATTTCGTCCCTCGTACAACGGATAACAATGCAAGTACTAACAAACTGCCTGATAAGGATGTAACGGCTCGTAAACAGTGTCTTGTTTATGCAATATACGTACTCGAGAGTGGAAACCACCGAGGAGGAATGAAACAATAAACGTCTTGTTTTAAAATTGGCCGAATAACTTTATTTCAGTATGCTCGCATATATTACGGTTTGATTATTTCGATGTACAGTTCTTGCTTTTGAAGAGTTATTTCAAAAATATTTTCATAACTCGTCAAAGGGTTACAATAATTTATCAGAATGGAGCTTCGTTATCGCTGTTTTCGTGGCTTAGTTAAGGTGAAATGTTACTTATCAATTTGAGAGGATATAAATATATTACACCGTTTCTAAATATTACAAAAATACAAAAGGAATTACATTATTTCAGCGGAAAAATGATTAACTTAGGATGTAGACGAATATTGAAAATGAGATGTTAGGTGTTCGTAAGAAAATTAGCTTTATTCTTTGATAACCATCTTAACAATATAATATCTATATATTCTTTCAAGTTAATTATATTCTTTTTTCATATGAAAATTTGTATAAATAGCTGACATAAACTGATATCAAATTGTATTTCGTTTATTAAAATCAAAGCTATGGATACTTATACCCCTTTATAACTGCATACTTCTATATACAATAATATATACAATTGATTATAATAATATAATATATACAATTCACTTCTATTTTCTGGTCACTAGCTTTTATAAAGTTTATTAAAGTACTGAGTTATTTTAATAACTTTATTGAGTTAAATAAAATTTGCAGATTCTCTTTTAAAAAATTATAATATTTGAAATGAAAGCATTTTTTCAAAGCAGTTTTAATGTAGTTTGGAAAGTCAAAGCTCCACCGTTATGGAATGAATTTAAAAGTCTGCATACCTTAAATTTATAAACTACAATCTAGGTTATGAATATTTGGATTAAAATTCCGTTTGATATAAAACTATCCGTCAAACTTTTATATGGAGTTGTTAAAATATTTTTGAAGCTACAGAAGATTTTTAAAGCGGATTTCTCATTTGATTGTAATGATGTTCGTAGAGAAAAAAATGGAATAAAATATTTTTACGTAAAGAACAAACCAAAATAAAATAAAGTTTTCAGTAATATCTATATACTAGCTGATCCGGCAAACGTTATTTTGCTATATAAGGTTTTGTAATATCTTCTAAGATGTTCATTGAAATTAAGTGATGTCAAAGACAATTTTGTTCACAATTAAATACTCTTAATCAACAACACGTTTATTTGGATAAAGATTAATATTATTACGTTGATACAACTCTTATCAAATAATGCATTAATTTCGACCAAATTTGTTTACCATAAAAACGGTTCTAGTGACTTAATCTTAAAAGATAGACATATACTGTCGCGGACATTTTTTTAGATCATTTTAAAAGTAATAATTCTTTCTTACATATATTTTTGGTATCTTGAACCGTTTTTGCAGCGCACGCAATGGAAGCCCTCAAGGATGAATTTTTTGCCCGTTTTTGTCACATTTTCCATTATTTCTTCGCTTCTAATATTTGCATCGTGATGTTATATAGCCTAAAGCCTTCCTCGATAAATGGTCTATTCAACTCAAAAAGAATTTTTCAATTCGAACCAGTAGTTCCAGAGATTAGCGCGTTCAAACAAACAAACTCTTCAGCTTTATAATATTAGTATAGATGTAGTAATGAATGTACATTTGGATCTGCTTTGTCAAATATTATTTTTTTCGCCTCGACTTTGGCTGGCTGACTTTTACAAATTCATCAAGCAAGAGTGGGCATGCACATTAGGTATAGCTAGTGAAATAAATATTTTATTGCAATGCAAAGCTACTCGCCGAAGAGTACTGACGTCGGCTTCGCCCGTCTCCGAAAAATCTTGGGGATGTTCTTGTGTTTTGAAAGAGACTGCTTTGAGAAGAAACTTGGTATATATAGACTGTTAATAGATCCGAGGATCCATTGGATGAGTCCCTTGATAGTTCCTGCTAATTTTAGATGTATCGGTTTGCACTGTAAGTAGTTACTTATTCGACTGTGTTTAAAAAAAAAACGCCGACATAAACTTGGGTTGCATCAATGTGAGCAAATTAGAAAGTCGTATTTCGATGGTGTATAAAAACCTTCCCTGATTCGTACTCCCGGTTATGTTGTGAAGACCTTTCCGGGTCACCAAAGCATCGACAGATCGAAAAAAACTGACTTAATAATTTGCATAGCAAAAATGTATAGTTTAGTAAGTTGTTAGCAGTCAGACTAATGAAATTGACGGATAAGTCATAGTGTGTAACTCATAAAGACCGTAGGCACATTAAAAAGCGAGTGTTAACCTAAATGCGACCGGTTTGTGCGTATTGACTTGACGTGGTTCAGACAAAGTGAATCGAGAACGGCAGTTTCCTGCTGATACATGAGTAAATAATTGTACAGAGCGTCACTTTCTTTCATTGTCGCAAAACGGTTACATTACTACAAGTGAGCGAGGAATTTGTCAGTGGACAATAAATGTTTCATAAACCATTAGTTATTTAATAGTAATAAATTTACCTGTTTCACTATTTACTATTTATAATTCGTGTTAAAAAATCACATAATCCGAGACCGAGATGGCATTATAACACAACTATTCGTGTAATAAAGATAAAATTAGTATCGTGTCACGTGTGCCCCCAGGCTATAAAGAGAACGCAGATGATAGCACTGTTGTTGATAGATACTTGTCCAGGCCTCAGGCTGGTTCAATCGAAATCTGCAAAGAGAGGGAGGCGATGATGAGAGGGAGGATGGTTCGGCGTGTTGATACGGCTTTAAATTTCGTATCCGATTGGGGTGATGCGAACCTGGTCAGATTTAACGCGCTGAAGACGCAGGCCTGTCTCTTCTCCGCCAAACGGAGCCCTTTCGTCTTGGCTCCTACTTTCCAGGGTGTTAAAAACGCGTAAGCGTGTACCACGGCCATAAATGTTGAAAAATAAAAAAATGCTTTTTTGTTTTATGTAAAACGTATTTACAAGTTCGTGTTTCTTAGAAGTTATCTCTCTGTACAATATTTATTCATGTGTTGCCGGTTTCTTGGGGTTTATTAAGCTTCGGACTTTTATAGGTATTACTTAATCATTATTAAGCATCAGAGTTCTGTAGATATTACTAAATACCTTGCGTAAATGTCTTTAATCGTGTTTTATACTCATATAATACTGCGATATAACTCAAAGAGATTTTTTTCAAAAAGGTTTATGGTAACTGAAGTTAAAGATGTGACTTTCTAATATTAATCTATGTAATCTTTCATAAAAAAATCTTATTGAAAAATCGAATTGCTGTTCCACGCTAAGCTGTTCTGGGAGTATAATTCGGATTGGTGGGTGTATCTACTAATATTTGGTCCTTGAAAATTGAGTCAAAGATGGGCTATAAAAACATTTTCTTTTTATATCTTTCGTTTTTCTAATTAAGCATAAAAAGTTAAACCATCTGAAAAAGTATTCTCGTTTTGAGAAAATCATATTAATAAAACTACAAAACGGTCCTTTTTGTAAATATAAAGCTTAAGTAGGATATTTCTTTGTGCCTCCACGATAACGTTTAAAACAACAGCACAAAAGTACCTTTAATTGCATTATTTAATTGTAAAAAACAAACATTTCCCTTTTGTTTTTATAGATAAAAACGTTAAATAGCTTAGTAGCCGAGTGAGGATAATGTCTAGATAAATAGGCATACCGTGTCTGATGGTCTCTCTTTATTTTCATTTGAAGATTAGATTTTGTTAAAGTTATTCTCGTATTTTTTTGCTTTTAAAATTTCGATTATAGACATCTGCATATCTTTCTGTTACGTATAGTATTAGTACGGTAAATAGAGACGCCACATACATTCGGTTACTTTTCAATAATCAGCCCATTCGGCAACTTTTGATAGATTTTAGATACAAAATGTAATGGTTAGTCATTAAAATATACACATTTTTTTTAGAAAAAAAATCGGGGTTCTTCACAGTTTGGTCGAAATTACTAAAAAAATATGTATTTTAGTTAATCAATACATTGTGTATCTAAAATCTATCAGTGGTAACTTGAGGTCAGTTAGAACAAAAAAATTGTCTATTACCCTGTTTATTGCTATCAAAAGATGTAAATAAATGTGAGAGCACAATTTTAATTACATTAAAAAAATTGTGTGTTTTAAGTGTGTGCGTGCGTGTTGTTTACAGGCTTTAGAAGTGAAACTGTATAAACTATTATATCTCATTTTGTCGTAGCTTTATTAAACCTACGGATTTATGCGTTTGTCTTTTTAGCGTCGTTTTTTCGTTTGTAGATAATATGTGTAGTAATCCGCTTGAATCGCGAAATAAATATTTCTGCGGCCTATATACTGTATTCACTATAACAAGACAGGTAGTATCATTGGAATATTTTGGGTGTTGTAGCTATAAGCCTGTATACACGAATTAAATTGCGAAGTATATAATTTAATTTTAACAAAATTTTAAGTAGTCTAACGTTTACACGTGTCTAGTGAAGCTATAAATACACTATATCCAAAACTGTAAACTTACATATCGAGGGGTGAAAGGCTATCTGGTTTATAGGTTTCAAATATATATATATATATATATATATATATATTTGAAATCGGTAAAAAACACTGATTTCAAAATATATATTACTATATCACCAAAAAAATGTCGCTTAAACCAACTAGCCTTTCACCCCTCGATAAGTATTTTACAAAATTATTATGAAGTTTAGTAAAGTGGGTTACCTTGTCAAAAAATAGTAATTGATTCTATTTTACTTATCTACTTATTCGTTAAAGCAATCATTAATTAAAAGCTATTAAGTCGTTATTTACACGCTACAAATTTAATTCTTTACTTCGCTACGTAATACGTGTATTCTGCCCCTAAGTAGCCGAATATTCGGCATTCGGTACACGGCAAAATCACTGTTAGCGGCATCTATAACAGTAAACTTGTGTAATCCTACTGCCGGGCAATGTAAACAAATGAACTTTATCATTGTGGGTAATGAACTCATCCTTGCCTACGCCGTATCTTCGTAGACGGTTTGAATAAGCTTTTGACGATATCTGTTTTAATTCATTTTAAACTTCCATCTTAATTTTTCAAAGTTCAATAAACGTTGTGCTTATAATTAGATTATTTTGCGTTTATTTTGTAACATTTTATTTTATTGTAGTTAGATTTGGACGCTTAAAAGTCAATGAATGTCGTGCTAACTTTTAGCTATAACAAGACCTCCTCTCTCTTCCCTTTCGTCCTTATCCCTGATGGCTTTTTACATCTCAAAGGGATTTGGCAGCGTTTTCGGTAAAAGATCCTAGGCAGTTTGACTTTTTACAACATTTTTAAGGATTATTGTCATATTTCAATCAATTTACACAAAACCATAACCAGTTATATACATAAACTTTCCTTATTAATCACTCTATTAGTGAAAACCGCATGAAAATCTCTTTAATAGTTTTTGAGTTTCTATCGAAGAGAAAGACATCATTATACAAAAATACATGAATAGACATAGAGATTTAATATGATAAAAAAATACTTTCACTTTTTCCTTTTTCTTGGTGAACAAATCTTCTTATTTAAAATTCATAAGACGTAAATGTAGAAAAACTTACAGGGACGTTGTGAATGAATGAAAATTTAATGTAACAACACCATAAAGGCAGTAGGGCGTGAAAATGCGCTTCCTTGGGGCTTTTTCGGACCCTTATTATTTGTCTGTCCCTACAGGGTGATTGGCTTCCCTATCTCGAGTATTGCCTTTTTGAATATTACATCATCTTGTGAACTCTTTTGAATGCTTGATTCGTACCACTGATTAAGTAACGGCAGATATTAAAAAAACGGTATGTTGTAGGTTAAATTCAGGCTGTAAAAATCTAGGCAGTTATTTTTTTGTTTTATTTCGGCATAGTGACTATATAGCACCTGACGGTAAGTAAAGTACAGTGCCAAAGTCGACTGCAACTATCGAGTGTAATACGAAAACTTACATATTATTATATTTATTTTTTTGATAGACTATCAGTAGTTAAAGTACTAAAGCTTACTTTTTTATACCTCTTTGGTCAAGTGATTACACTGCACCTGATGAAGCATAGCAGTATCCAAAAACTGTTCGCAACTATCGATAAATAGCAGAGTCTTCATCGATAGTTCCCGCAATCATAACGGCCTGCTAAAAAGTCTCTTCACATTTCTTTTAACTCTTTCAGCCATCGTCTTACATATATAATTTTATTAACAAAACAACTGCATTTTTAGATTGATTAAGGTTTATTTATTATTAAAAAAAAACGAAAAATATAAATTATGCTGAAAAACAGATTATTTAGAATGTACTATAGTCAGAAGTCAGTGTTTAGTAATCTAATCACCACATTACTTACGTTATTTTTTGTATATTCTTATTTTTGCTCTTTTTACGTATATTTGTTATCATAAAACAAAAAACAAGTACTAAATAACTAAATATGACAGATTTCGTTTAATAATAAACACTCTATGCTTCTTTATTTAAATGATACCGACTTGTTTAAAAAACAAGGGGATGACCTGAGTTTATATAAAGATATAAATATAACCAGTGCACCCAAGCGAAAAAATCGACTAAAACTATCAATAGAGAAAAACAATCGATATTTGCAGTGATTATGCCGGCTGCACAAGTATCCCTTCACACTTTGCACGCTTCTTCACCCTATAAATGATTGTTTCGTGTTCAAATGTTTTAAATAGTATTTTAGGTACCTACAATATTAACTATAATTTTATTATTAGAGGCTATATAGTAAGGTTCACGAGAGTGTATGTATATTTTCCCTTATATTTTCAGCTACGGTTAATAATTAGCATAAATATTTTTGACGCTAATAGTATAACTTAAACGCCATTAACTGGATCGTCAGTGTTATGTTTCCCATTTAGAGGTACGTACTTGCCGCAGCGAGCTCCTTGGGTGTGTCGTATCTCGCTGGAGATGCTAACAGCTCTGTTGCCGAAATAAATGTGTAGACGGACGACAAATTCTCCGCTATCGCTCCCTCTGTTACACAAGGCTTATATATTCTGTCTTGTTTCTAAAATAAACTTGAATTCAGCATTGTGAATTTCTAGGATTATTCAATCGTAACTTGGATATTTGTTCAAGCATCGTATTGAAACTATTAAACTTCCTGTACCAGTTTTTCGCTGTTCTAATACAAATCCTAGTGGCTATGGCGGTCTAGTGAACAAAGCCGCCGGTATCCACTCGGGGCAACGTAAATGGCCGTAGGTTCGAATCTCATTTGGATTTTCCAGATTAAGTTTGGGCTTAGACATCATCTTAGGTGGTTTATAGGCTCCATCTCTTGGTGAGGTAAGTGTAAAGAGCTCACCCCATAACGCCTATCTAGTAGGAGGTGTGTAGAACACGTATGAATCGCGTCTGCCTCATCAGACAATTAACATCCTCAAGTCTACTGCTCGGTAAATGTCACGCAGGGATATCTCCCTCATTGCGCGCGAAATCATTCTGCCTGATATGGTATCTGGGCCGCCGAATCTCGAGGATGGTTGTTTTCTCCCGGCCTCCTGGTTTATTACTTCTTAGCAGAAAGACAACACACTCATCCAGAA
Organism: Automeris io; assembly: GCA_036320925.1. Lineage (NCBI taxonomy): Eukaryota > Metazoa > Arthropoda > Insecta > Lepidoptera > Saturniidae > Automeris > Automeris io. Next base: position 10,833,490 of record JAUDJH010000011.1, read on the forward strand.
TCTCTTGCTGTCATAGCCCTAATCACCGGTGGCAATCAGAGATCACTGCATCGAATGTAACATTGTTTAAGTCCTATCTTTAAAGTTGCGTATAAAAGCAAACAATAATAATGTCTAATTGAATACAGTAATATCTATGCTAATATTATTCTAATAAAACTAATGCCAGTTTATCGATATGCCCTCGCGTCCCTCAGTACGGCAATACGATCAATCACAATGAGGTGAGGCATTCTGCCCCTGATGGCCACTATAGATCGCCCAGTTTATTTAGACCTCCGGAATTATAAAAAATATTTCCTAAAGTGTTCCATATTGTGGGTCATTCGATGCTGGCGGCTAAATCGACATGTGATAACATGCTCTCCTTTCAATTTAGGATGCGGCTTTCGAACCCCGGCTTAGAGTTTGTCTTATCAGAACTTTATGAATTGTTAACGTTATTGTAATGAGTTATATTGACGATATTAATTCTTGACGAGTTGTAGTTATGCGGTATATTAGATAGACTGATGGATAGTCATAGATTTATTAGCTATTTATTTATTGCCATGCGTGGGTACGCGAGTGTACGTGGGTTCATTTTTTTTTCTATTTATTTAAGGAACTTTTGTGTCTCGGCACATGCCAGCCCCATCGTATCCTAAACATGCACTACCAGCATTTATTTCTGATGGGGAGCTATCAGCCTGAACAACTCCTTTGCTTCGGCTGAATAAGGTCTTGCTAAAATTCCGCAGAACATGCATACATCAAAATTGTTCAGGCTAAAGCCTCTCATCAGAGAATCTCTTGCAGACTGAGATCGGACACACTCCATCAGCAAATGTTGTACGTCATCTACTTTCTTACACGTGCTGCAGTTCGGTGACTCCACAAACTTCATCAGATGTTTAAATTTGCCTGATGGAACGTAGGTACATATCGCGCCACGAACCTGTGAGTACTTTCAGATTAAATACAGATTTAGGCACGACATGTTCCCCGGTGAAGACTCATCGAACATCGGGAGGACCCCCATGGCATGTAATAGAAATAACACGTGTAAGTGCTGTGCTACTGGCTACGTTTGGTACGACATATGAGCATAGAGGACATATAGTCACTAGTCTATCTCTGCCCACCCTTAAAAATATTTACTATGGTGGTATATTATTGTTATATATAAATTGGATGACTTATCGTTTTATTTCTCGATATACTAACTCAGGGATAGATGGGCAAAATGTAATTAGATTAATGAAAAACGATTACGATTACATTTTGAAAATATTTTCACCATTCAAATGATACATTTTTATCATTTATGTTTTAAACTCTAAGAAATCCTCAATTGCATAAAAAATTATAACTCCTAAATGTTTGGGAGGGTCTTAACCCTTAACGGTCACCCGGTCATGATCACAAAGTAATAAAATTCAATTTAGGTCTATATTTTATAAGCATTAATCAGATTACATTTTGTCTATCTCTGAGCTCAGGTTACCTCGCGATACCTGGGTAGATACGTAATTGTTTTATTTTAAAATCCTGGTATATTGAAGCATGGTTATTTTACTATAATAGCAAATCTTGAAATATTTTACTGGTATGGTTATTGAAATCATTATACAGTGTGTTACAATATATTTGTAAACATATCTAAACATACTTGATAAATAAAGTATTGACTCCGAGAAATGATATTTATTTAATTATAACTCTTAAATGATTGGCCGTGATGTGTACACACGGTATAGGTATTTTAACTTTTTTACTATATTAAATGGAATAGATAATTGGGTTTTATGTTCAATAACATTTATTAGAAAAGCCCATAAAGAAATACTAAATTACAAATTTATGACTACAATTTAGGAACAGTTACAATTCCTTCGATTTAGGTAATATAATAAATCTAAGATCCAATATCGGAATCTCTCCGCTGTGATGGCGATCTCTGACCCAAAATTACCATTGAAATATCCTAATTTACACTTAGTAATTGCAATCCTAGTGTTTGGGGAATTCTGTACTTTGCATACATTGGGAATCACTACGTATTCACACTCGATAGTGACTCACAACTTTATCATCTATTGTGGAGAGTATTCAGATAGTATTTTTGCATAATTAAAAATTTAAAGAGTATTTAAAATTAGTGCGTTTTGGACAAATTTAATGTTCCGAATCAATTAAAAAAATTGTTTTTATAATGTAAACGCTTAAACCAACACATTGTTTTGGCGTCTTTAGTATTTCCCATATATAATTTCCAGTTCCCTACTAATATTATTGTCGTTATTATGGCATATTTAAAAACTGAAAATGCTAATAATTGATTTAATTCAATTATAAAAATAAATTTTACAGCCAATAAATCCGTAATCGTATACACACAATATTTTACAACTCTTAAATACGAATATTTATCTATATTTAAAAGTGATATGATTGCTTATAAAATTGTACTTAGATTATTGGCAGATTAAAAGAACAAAATAATTATCCGTAAAATTAATAATCTAATAGACTATCTTCAAAAATACATCATAACATAATATAATATTTTGTTTTTCATAAAGAAAGACGACTCTGGAATAGAAATGTCTTAAATTGATTTTTTAATTAATAATCAAATGTTTAATTATATCATTGAGTTGTACAAAAATTATGAGAATTTTCGAAACCCGTAGTAGGGATTCAAGACGTTATTTATTCAGGGCTGTTTCACACGCCTCCGTTGCCTTATGTAAATTAGTTCACCCGGCACCAGACTTGCGAAATTATTGCTCTGAATAATGTCTTAAGCCTGGTCCAGACTTGTGTAACTTGAAATGTGATGTAAGGTTACATCCAGACAGGTGTAACGTGTAATATTATATAGTTAGTGCATGTAATAATGCATCATGAAAGTGTTGCGATTTCTGAATGTCGACATTACTCCCAGCGAATATTGCCGTCTATACTTAGAATTGGTAATATATTAAACAAGTTTGAACCTGACGTTATATAAGTTTGGACCTAACTTTACTAGAAGATCAGGCAATGATTTCACGATTCGAATGTATAATTTTGATTGTATACTCCAAGGTTGACTTGGAAGCTATGATTTCTTTGTAGATTTTCAATTATAGTTTTCGATGTAGGAACAAAGTTTAGTGCATACTATTGTTTTGTAAGGCATTGTAGCAATCAAGGCTATGATCTAAAGAATCTTTTAGTCGAAACCGCTTGATATTTAACCTCTTAACAGGCTATCACGGATATATACGTCATCAACATATGCATTACAAAACGCCTAAGACAAATATATTCGCATAAATTTAATTGTGTATACCACTATGGATAAAACGAATATGTTGTCTTGAGTACAATATACGTATAAATATATGTTTAGGAGTCTGCCTATCATTTGTTGCGTTTGAATGGGAAGAATAGGGCCAGGTAGTGATCATTTCGTTTGACGAAATTAGCCAATTAAGAGGTTAATACTATATGTAACCTTAGTACGTGATACGGAGAGCTTAAAAAACCATTATTGACCATTAGTTGTAGTACTTAAGTACTACAATTTCAGGCTACGTTTAAAGGATCCCATATCATAGGATGGCGGGAACACGCTCCTTGGAAGACTATTCTACAGTCCAACGACACGGCAAAAGGTAGAGTTAGAGAACTTCTTAATCCTAGCCGGGATGTGAGATATTATACAGCTGTGACGACGTAAACTCGCGCGCATGGTTCTATTCAGGAAGAGAAAGGGTGGAACAAGGTTAAATAGGTCTTCAGAACACTCGCCATGATACAGATGGTAGAAAACGTTCAGTGAAGCTACAACATCTCTGCGCAACTGGAGCGGTTCAAGATGCTTAGTCACGTCAGGATCATTCACAATGCGAACAGCCCTCCGCTGCAATCTATCCAGGGCGTCAAGTAAGTACTGAGTAAAATCGTCCTAAAGATTATTTCTGAACAGAAGGCTGTATGTAAAATTAATTTCGCTTTTAAACTATTCGCGGTGAGAGTGTCCGCAGTTGTCTGACCGGTATAAAGGCAGTTAAGAAATTGGGTCTTATTTACATAATGACATACTTCGTCATTAAACTGTGTCCATGAGTAGTAATTTTCATTCCTGATCAAGTTACGTTAGGCTTGTTACTATTATTACTTTATAATCTTCATACTTGGATTCGAGATTAACATCTAAACATCTAACATCTAAAACATGTTAACATTATTATTATTATGTTAACAGTCATTACACACAATGATCTAATAATTATTTTAGAACTTTAAATAATTATTTTTCCTTTAAATTAGATACCGTTTGTTGTTGTTTACAGACGACAACAGCTATCGAATTATTATTATTCCATTGTATTGGTATAAACAGGATGTTGGGCTATTTTAAAGCATCATGTGTATTTGATATGGACCAAATTGAGGACGACCTCAATGACAGACATGAGAGACATGTCAGGAAGTGTCATCCTTCTGCGAGGCTGTAATGAAGCAGAAGGAGGCCGCCGAAAGGGTCAGAGAGCGAACATCTTCTCTGGCCACTCGGCGGCCAAGGCACCGTCGCGGGAGGGACGCGTTCGCCCAGAGCGACCGCGACATTCCCCGGTGACAATAGCCGGGCAGTAGACTTGAGGGAGTCTGCTGCCCGGATGAGAGGGAAGCGGTGCACAGTGTCCGGCGCATCGCCTGGGAGAGAGGTTTGTGGAGGGGCGGGCTTTACTCTTTCCCCTCCCAGAGAGGTAGCCTCAACAAGGCTTCTTCTTCTCTGGGCGTCTGGACGAATTTGGCTTCCCAGGCCCAGGTGGAGCAATCAGTGGGTCACCCCGGGGGTTTTTAGTCAGTAGGAGTCTGACACACCTGGGTCACTGCCCTCACAGTGTCCCTGATGGTCCTATGCAGGATTTTCCCCGGGATAAAAAAAAATGTGTATTTGATATGAAATAGAATGAAGTGAAGGCTAACTTTATTATTTTATGTAAATATTTTTATACCAACGATAAAATAAAAACTATCAAATCATAAACATTTGATGCTCATTGCTTTTAACATTCAACGGGATTTGATATCCTGTGTCGCAAAAAAGTTAAGATCAGTTTTTAAGAAAATATTTATTCCAGCTAAAATCTTATTTTTTCTCTGCTTCTAATACTAAAATAAAAAAAATATTTAGTTAACATTAAAAATCAGGTTTTACAAGCGGACCGGATGCGAGACGCTTGTTCTAAATAAAGTTAATTTTGAGGAGAAATATTCTGCATATTTGAAATTTTACATATTCATATTAAGTAATGTTAAATACGAAATATTTTAAACTCGGCAATATCCCGCAGCAGTTATTCAGCATACATATTTTACGTTCCTTAAAATAAAACCGAAAGAATCCAGGTAAAAACGCGAAGCCAAGTTAATTAAATACGCAAGTATGCGTGAGAATTGCAAACAATATATGAATAACGTTCAAAATGACGATTTATTTAAATATTAAAATTATACTCATACAACAAATTCTTTTGTTACATGAGAATTTCATAATTGTGGTAGTTCGTGAATGGTGAGCTTAATCTTTAATCATAATTATTTTTAATATGACGTATATTTTGCCATTCCCTCCCCTCACGCAGCCGTTGTCTGTGGGATTTACCGGCAGAATATAAAAGTGCTTTTATCATACTGAGGTGTCGAAAGAGCCGTCTAAAGTATACAGTATGCCGAATTGCTCGCAGGTTGCTAGCATCTAAGCTGCTGCATGCATCTCCTCTGCACTTAGTGCACACCCGCCAACCAACATTGGACAAACGCGGTGGGTTGAATGTTCAAACCTCTTCCCATGTATTCCACAAATATAGGGGAAAAAGAAGAGGAAGGCCTTTGCCTTTGAAAATATAAAAATCTATGCACAGCATCAGTAACAAAATAAAAAACGTTAATCAACAAAAATACAGTTCATTTACTTAATTTAAAATGAATTTTATGTCTAACGACTGTGAAACTTTTTGATTTATTATTGTTCAGAGATAGCGCGTCATTATCTCTTGATTTAAGTACTTTTATATGATATTTATTACATTACTATATCGAGGGGTGAAAGGCTATTTAGTTTAAGCAAATTTTCACTCCTCGATATGAAAATATATACCAATTGTTTTCATAAAATCTTTAAATTATACTTTACAAGAAAATGAAATGTAAAGTTAATTAATATTTGACTTGGATCTTCTATTATTTTCTAATAGCTCAGTGTTATAGCATAAAATACGTAATAATATAATATTTCATAGTTGTAATATTAAAATAATAAAGAGTACATTTAACCTCTCAGATATTGAGAAATTCTTACTATTGTTTACACAAGATACGAAACACAAAATACACAACATTAGCCTGTTACAAAACTATTGTAAATGTATTCAACATTTCTGAAAGTATATTTAAAAGGTTTATTAGATGTACTATACGAGTAGTAGTCTTATTACATTATCTGCTTAAATGTATAGGTACTAAGGCTGTATTTATAAAAAACATAAATCAGTTATAGGACAAAAATAACACTCTTATGAGACAATTTCGAAAATACTTCATAAATATTTAACATTTTATGAATAATGTAATAAAATGTCTCTACAGAAGGATTAAATTAAAATGTTGTAAAAATGTTAAATATCTTTTTTATTGATTAGGCATATTGTATTATCATATTATCTCCATGGGAGAGATAAAAAACTGTGAAGTGGCTACAAAATTATGTCAATGTAAAGTTTTAAAGAATTCTTTGTAATCTTCCCTCGGGGCTTAAAGAATTAAGATGGACACAACAAATAGGCAGTCTTTATCGAGAACGTTCGTTCAAAACTTATTGATGTCCCTAGACAGCGTAAAGTAAAAATATTTGTAATCAAATATATAGTTTGGCGAACGAATATTATTGTTAGGGCTTCAGAAAATTCGTTTACGTAGTACAAGTGCAACGTTATGTAGTGTACTAGATTTTTTTTTTAATTTATTCTTTATTAGGGTCTTTTAACTTACGTCATATCAGCCCCATCGTAGCCTAACATATAGAAATAAAACCTTTCATACCTCACCTTTCATACAGTTTCCATAGCATTTCGGCAGTTGCTTTAGTAGGCACCACCAAAATGCTATGGAACATGCCAACATCCAATCTATTTAATTTCAATTCACATATAACATCCTTTCTTACATTAGCGTTCTGGACACACTCAATCAATATGAATATCGTCTATAATTCCGCACTCAGGACACATTGGAGACGGTATCTTTTTCATAAGATGAGCAAATTTTCCAGATGGAATATGTCCAGAACGCAATCTGTGTAATAAAATAACCTGAGATCTCTTCAGCGTCACATCGCAGAACCAGGGGCTCCGAGGAGGCTGACTTTGTATAATTTTGTACCAAATACCTTTTTCTTTTGATGTTTTATCAAAGTATTCTTTCCACATGTTATAAATAGACTTTTTAATTGAACCTAATATTTCTGAATAATGATTGTAAATATATACTTCCGCGCCCTCTAATGCTGCTAGCTTTGCCAAACGGTCAGCCTCCTCGTTTCCCCTGAGTCCTACATGTGAGGGAATCCACTGCAACTTACAATGTTGATTGCTCTGTTGTAATATATAAATATAAATAAGGTAGTGTACTAGATACAATATACCACTTCATTTTATTTGTACGACTCATTTAAAAATAATACTTATTTTTATTTCTCTTTTCAATATACCCTACACTAGAATTTTCTCTTATATCGAAGGTATGTTCACAGAAAATAAGCTTATGTGTGAAAATACGTAGTACAAATAAAGATAACTTTGGAGAAATGGGTTCGTTTACAAATCCTAACGTTTATTTATGTAACTCAGGTCACAGCGAATTTTACAGTCAAAAGAAATCATAAATCATAATTAATCATGTATTAATAAGTGTGTAATAGACTGAAAAATACCATTCTCGTTCTATTTGATAGTTTTTTATGTAAAGTTGTTTATAAAAACTTTCGTAAAGGAAAAATACATTAAAATTACAAAGTAAGTTGGTATCTTTGGTTATAAAATATTCATAGTCTCAGAAATGTTTTAGCTGTTACTTTCATATCACAGATAAAACATTTATTTCGTAAATAAGTGTGATGTTATTAAAGTAAAATATGTATTGAAAAATTGCTTTATTACTGTGAATATATTGTGATTCTCATTTGTAATAACGAAAAAAATAATGGTTGGACATAAAATCGTCATTTATAAAGGTTGGGGACTTGGGAGACGAGCAATGAATGTCTTTTAATAAAGGGCCCTATTACGAGATATGATATAAAATATTCTTTTTAATTTATAATAAGTAAGGTAAATTGTATATTTATTACCATTTATTTTTAATTGTAGTCAGTCTTTTGAAGACAGCTCTTCATAAACTTTTACTTGAATTTCCGTTTGCAAAGAGCGTAGAAAACTTTCGCAGTGTAATGATTAAAATATTAATATAAATAATGTGTCGATAATGACAGTAAAATAGGTATAAGTGTGAGCATTTAATTAATCTTTATGACGGAAATACCAGCTGCCATAATTGTTTATATAAAAACTAGTTTTTCTTATTCTATGTAAATGCTAATATAAAGATGCAAAGAATTAAGTAACGCAAAGTCAAGCTATATTAAGTATATTGAGCCTGGAATTTTTTAAATACTTATTTAGAAGATATGCTTTGATTAAATTACGGACTTTTTCAACCCTACTGTAAAAAAGTGGAAAAAGTTACTAAATACCGATAAATATAAAACTTTTGTATACAACGTGTAATTAAATTAAGGTCTTCAGATATCTCAACTATTTTTTTTTGTATAGTTGCTTTATAAAACGAATAAAACTTGTTACTTAGCCAGACACATTTTTTGAAATATACGAATTGAATACAACGTGTGTTTCAACTTAATATTGCGCGTGTAATATAACGATTGAAAAAAAAAACAAATTGTTTCTATTTATGAAAAATATTAAAATAACTTCAATGATTTCAGTTAAGGATTTTGCACAAATAAGTGTCAGGAACTTAGTTATTTAGTTTATTCATTTTACGTGTAGAAATTTAGAATCTTTATCCTAGGAATTATGAGATACTAAGTTTACATTTGATAAGGTTAATTATTATCTTTAATACAATAAATATTGGCATCACAGTATTTAATTATTAATAATGAGTCGACTAACTCTTAGCTTAGTGTCTCTCAATAAATTATGTCTTAAAGGAATTTAGCGTCGCGTCGTCTCGGCGCGTGCTTGCGTGTAACTCGATTCCTGTCCCATTTCTCGCAAGCACCTGTAAAAGCATTACTAAAACAGGTGCTTTTACGTTCATTGCTGCTTTTTCTACTATAAGTTTTATTTGTTTACCTTATGGAGAAGCTTTGGATTTTGATTATAGCGATAATCTCGACCTTAAAACTTTCTAGTTGTGTAAAGGATTCCCGATGTGAAATATGGCCTATTTTTTAATTGGGGTACTGCTATAGACATATTTATATTTCCAAAACAAGAAAGTTTTTTACAGACTCGACAATATTATTACGCCTGTCAGAACGTACAGTTTAGTCTAAAAACTGTATGTAGCAACTGCCAAGGGACTAGGTTCCTCTGATAATAACTGGTAATGCCGGCCTCGTCACAACCCAAACCACACACAACCCAAACCACACACAACCCAAATCACAACCCAACGTGGTCACAAACTAACGACCTATTACTATTACCTCAAAAAGCTTATTATTAGCATTAGTTTACTATTTACAATTTTAAATAACAACAAAATTGTATTTATAGTATATAATGGTTATTCACAATAAACAACATTACACAGGACCCAACACTAGCAAAACCGTAGGCGTATGAGTGTAAGGGCTTTATTTAACACCCGTAAAATCAATCAACATCAAGAAGAAGTACGTTTGAATCACGAATGGTAAATATCAATCAGTAGTACTTTAATGTGAACCATATATCCACACGTACTACTTTAGACAAGTAAATCAGCGAAACGAGCACTCGCACGCTCAGCTTCCAAAATTGACTCGGCAATTTACAATACAATAAATTAAGGCGTGCTTCCAAACCGAAAATAGACTGCCAATTTTTTACATCATAAATAATTGTATGCCTCACACGCAACTTGCCAAAAGCGGGTGGTTGTTAGAGGAGCTTGAATGATGAATAAAAATATTGGCCAACAGTAAAGTGATGCGTTGTTTGCCATTTAAGCTTTAATGTGTACACTTGGTACAGGACTGGTATCGATCTGTTGTTATGATGTTTGATCTGAGATATTCTAAATTTTACAAATCGACTATAAGACTGAGGATGAGATTTATAGACGCTATTTTGACTTTGCTTCGCTAAGTTCTCATCAAATAAATTCGTTTTGACAAAAAACTGAATATATAATCGCAACTTGAGTATAGCCATAATATTCGCAAAGCCGAGTCCATGTTGATAAAATCGGTAACTTACCAAATTCTTTGATATTCATTGAGTAATATAAATTGTAATCTTTTATTAATGTCTAAGTAAACTTAAAGTTGCGTCTATAAATCTCTAAAACGATTTGCGCTAAAAGACCGAAGATCTGGTATTATTGTGCTCTTGTGTAAAATATTAATAATAAATAGTACTTATTCGTATTGATATAAGATAAAAAACTATGTTTTGTTATGTTATTGAACAATAAACCAATCCATTTATTTACGAAAATGCCTTTAAAAGATTTCAAATTCTAGAAGAAAATCTTACTCACAAACCAAAATATCTTGTCAGCTAACACAAAAGTCCCCAAATGGTAGATTCTAATATAAACTTTGTTTTTAAATTATAATTGTTGCTTATTACATTTAATCAAAAATAGTGGTTGTAATGAAAGCACTCCAAAGTTCTACCATTTATCTTCGCAATATTAGTCCTTTGAAATTTGTACCCTTAAGTGTACTTCTCGATAAACAATTGCTGCTTATGAAACCACTTTACGAAAGCGATACTTTGCTAAACCATTTCCAGAACTTTCAATTGTAATAAAATAATGTGTTTTGATCTATAATTACCTTTCCGATGTGTTCTTTGTTGATCCATCAAAGGTAGCCAAGTGTAGGTATTACACCATCGAGCTATCACGCTTCTGTTGGCTTTCTATTATTATCACTTTTTGTATCCGCACGAAGTTATTCTTAATTTTTTTTTATCGTCTAAGACCGATTTCAATATTCTAGTCATGTTATTTGATGACAGACAAAAATTTACTCAACACCGTGAGGGAGTTATAAGCATAATCTTCAAAGTTGAATTATGATGGCGTTTTTTGTGAACAAGGGGCAATATTCTCAAACGAGTCTCGGAATTTCTTTTCATACTACATTTCAAAGAAAGGACCGGTTTCGAGTACGTCCAATACTAATATATATACAGATGGGGACTTCATTCCCACGTGAATCCTGGGTTTTTGCATAATCTAGTAACCGTTAAAAGCTCGCCCTTGCTTCGCGTTTTTTTTTGTCATTCATTTTTCATATGAATCCAAACGTTTAAAGAATTCAAGCCACTGTGCAATATGTTATCAAATACATATTTTTTTCTTTATTTGTAAGGGGTTTTGTGCCTACGCCCATGCAAGCTCTATTATAATCTAAAATAAATACTATTGGCTTATGTTTCTACTTTGTGGTCTTGGCTCTACTACTGTAGTTTAAACAACAAATACATTTATTTTATTGTATTTTAAAAAGCGTTGTGGAGAAACTCATGTAAATGCAAAGGTATTTAAAAAATATTTATTCTATAAGTATAGATAAGCACAAAATAACAAGTTACTAAACTTATGAAAACATTGAAATTATTAAAATATTCTTTTTTTTACACTGGCATAGTGACTACGATGCATCTGATGGTAAGTACAGTGGAGACCAAAAACGAAAGCGAACATCAAAGGATGCAAATCCATTGATAGTCTCCGTCGTCATGTTGGCCAACATATACCACGACTGAAAGTCTCTAGGTATATGAGTTACTGGATATACACAACCTGAAGGCGAAACGCGGCAGGCGAAAGCGAGTCATTATGACGGGCTTTACACCTGTATACTGTGCTCACGACCCAGTAATATTACTATAAACCGTCATCAGTATTGTCTAAGGTCATTGACGTAATAACATACAAACAAATCATTTCGTTCATAAATGTACTCGTATTATATATATTCGTCTGTGAAGTATAATAGTCTTCTATCAAGGCCCGCTATAGAATTATATTTTATGATATGCCTGCACACGATGTTATGTTACGATGACATCTTCACCTTCCACCAGGTATGATTGAGGTCAAGTGTTCGCCTGTAAATCATAAAAAAGTAATTGCCTATAAATAGTCCTACAGAAATAGAGATCAAAGTTGTTTGTATGGTAAGTATTTATGTCTAAAAAAATATCTAGACAGATCTAAATAATAAATGTAAATAATAACATGTCGACTTGGTCATACAGTTATGAGATTCAATATGTACATATACATATATATATATATATATATATATATATATATATATATATATATATATATATATATATTGATAATGATAAATTTTATATAGAGATTTACGCATATTGTCCTAGTCTCAAATTATTTTAGCCTCCATAATACATGTACTAGACAAAAATATAGCACACATACTTATTTTTCTTATTGAAAATATAAAGGAGTAATTTTTTGTTCTCTATTTTTTCAGGTAAGATACTCAGCTGTCCGATAAACTGTTGTTGAGCACGATTTTAATAAAGTAAAGGTATTTATATTTAATAAACCACTCCCTCATTATTGTATGTAAATGCGGCTTGCACTAGCAAATTAAATTTAGTTAAAATTTACATAAAACGCTGTCTAGCGTTAAACCATACTTATTGTCTTTCACGGAAATAAACTCATCAAAATCAGTTAAATCATTTTGACGTGAAAACGGAACATATAAACACATAATTTATTATATTAGTAAGAATGGATAATGTTTAAATTGTGAAAGAAATTAAAATAGAACATCTCAAGGAAACTTAAAAACAAGAAGAAGGAACTAACGTATCAGATATAATGGAAATTAAAATAAAAGCTAATAAAATAGATGATACTTAGGAAACGAATGTTTAAGAACTGAACGAAATGAAGATAAAAAATTTAAATGACTTAAAAAGAAAATATAAAAACTAGAATATTACTCGCTTAGATCGGCTAGATACTATAAAAGTAATAAATATGTTGAGAGACAAAATAATTATGTATAGATATCCTAAAAAAACTCAAAAGTAATAACGAATAATAGGATGTCACAAAAACTCGCGAAAGGTTTTTTCATGTCGATTCCTATCATTTAATGGTTCGACCCCATCATTACGAATTCTTATGTACTTACGAGTGTCGTGATCACAGCAAAGGCATTTCTGAATGAGTACATTATCACATTCGTCACGGTAATACTTCAATAGCACGAATCTGATGTTTTTGCTCGATAGACTCTCAGCTAGGAAACACAATTGAAAACTATTAGATGAGGCAAAACGTTACATTTGGGTTGCAGGATCCGCTTGTGTAGGTTTAGTAACTCGATAATAATATCTAGAGACCTTCAGTCGTGATATTTGGGGGTCGACATGACTCTATCGTTCTTAGACTAAACCAGTGATTCCTTCAGGCGTCCACGGAAAACTCAACGGGGTTTACGTTGGTGTGGAAAAATGGAGGTTTATAGAGAATAAAGCCACGAATATATCTTTGTATACTCTAAAAGGGTTAGAACGTGACGATATATTATAAATATTGTGACGTCTAAAGCTTGCATTTGTATTAGGCATAGATAGGCAACATTTAATCAGATTAATGAAAAACCATTACGACTACATTTTACGTTTTTCATCATTAATATGACTGCATTATGCCCTTATTTGTTTTAAACACAACGGAATCCTCAATTGCATACACATTTATGACTCCCTAATGTTTTAAATAGATTAAATTATGATTACAGAACAACAAAATTAAAATGACGACTACATTTTGTAATCGTTAATAATCAGATTACATTTTGCCAATCTCTGGGTATTAGAACTGAAAAGTCACGTTAATTGAGAAAGGAAAATAAAAAACATATTATTCTATTTATGAACTTGTGTTGTAATAGATTAATTTTTAGATGATTTAAAAGTACTTGCAGTAGCCCTATTTCAAATTTTAATGATGTAATAATAAAGTAGTACCTCATCCAAAATTTAATGCTTTTTGTTTTATGTAATAAATGCGATCTCGTACGTCAATCTGTCTGTACGTGGCGAAGTAATCACCTTTTGAATTGTTATTGTTACGATATAAGAACCTATTATATATGTTTGTACCTATACGTGTATATAACTCGAGGTAACTGAACTCTGAATACTGGTTCTTGGTTATCTAACAATTGCGCACAAATGTATTTCATATAGTTTCCAATTTACTAGGAACAGTTACTAGCAATTATGTTTCTGTATATGTTGACCATAATTACAAAATTATAAGCCGGGACAAATAACAAAAAACATAAAAAGTGCTTTGTAACACTAGGTACTTATGATGATTAACAATCACATTTTTATAAGGTATTTAAATTATTATTATAGCATGGAAAAGAAAAAAAGAAAAAGTCATACATAATATTTGCTTTGATAAAAACGTTTCAAATTACTATTAGGACTATTAAGTAATTTTGTAAGAAAAATCGTTTTAGCGGGTTTTGAAATTAGAGCCTCATATATTGTGACAAGTTATAAACTAAAAAGTATTTGATGCAATAATGTTCCTTTTTATTAATGTATTTATTGTATAGGCGAATACCAGTCGTTGATTTCTCGCCCGCGGAAGTTGTAAAGGCTCTCCCAGGGTAACTGCGTAATGTCCTGCGGAAAAATCAAGCTCTGATACAATAATCATGAACAGGAGTGTAAAGAAATATTATTATACGGAGGCTTGGCGCATTTGTTAGTAGGTATAATAATTACTATTGATATAGTTGAAAAGATAAACTATATACCGTTTATCGTCCATCGAGTTCAATAATGCCCGATAACAATGTATGCAGCCGATAGTTGGGTATCACGACGCTCATAGAGGGTAAACAAAGGATCTTTGTTTTGTATTAATTAATTTTAATAATCTATTATTAATAACACAACCAAAGAGCTCTTTGGTCTTATCTTGTCAAAACAATATGTATGATAGTGCCGGAAAATAAATTCCGTTATATATTTAGTTTGTTTAATTCCTAGGTTTTTAGGTCAAACTATTACGGTGCAATGTTTAGTAATATTATTAGGTAATTACTTTTGTTAAGCTAAATCTTTTTAATGTTTACTTAATAGAACACCTATGCTAAGACCTAAGTCAGTAAGATTTTTTTATTTGCGGGAACACACGCACACCGCTCACACCTGGATAGTGGGCAACGCGCTCCCTCAAGCGCGCCGCTGTCTATTTACCCTTGGTTACCAAAAAAAGTTAGTTTGTATCACTTTTAATATACTTATTAATATTTTTTATGTTAAATAATGAAAATGTAAAAAAAAAATTAACATGGTTCGATGGGTTGGTCACGAGGAGAGGATGAATGATGTAGAAAGACAAAAACGGAGTATAATATGAATGTAAGAGCCGAGGCTGTGCAAAACTTACCCACATAGGCCAAATAAAAAGAGTCCTAATGGAGGGTAATTTCCAAAGTTCATGGAAACAGCGAGAGTGAATGAAGGGACTTACGAATGTTAAGGAAGCGAAAGAGGTTTGCAAGAACAGAGAGAAGTGGCGTTCCATATTTTTCCCTTCCCCAAATAGGGATCCGGCATGATGGTATTATAGATATATAGATGTTTAATGTTTTAATGTAACTGTGAATACTTTACATTATTCAGATATTCTAGATAATTTCTAATCTTTTTCATAAAACAATCGGCCATTATTTTTCTGATATAAAACGCGCATGAAATGAGATTCCCGTTTCGAGCATCCCTTATCCTTACGTAATATCGTTTCTTCGATATTTCTGTAGAAGCAATAATAATCGTATCCATTTAACAATTGTTATTGCCTGACTTTATCTTAACTTACGTATCATCACAAGAAGTTTTGAATCATATTGATTATGAACATTTCTTTTAATAATTTAAAACAAACTGAACAGTTTTATTAACTTAACAATATATTGTCACGCTATATCCCTTTCCGGGTGAACAGAGATACATTAGTGTTGTATCCATTTTGCGCTTATATGTCGAGTCTAACGTGACCAGTAGTGAACCTGATCGCCGTTCTCAGGGCAGTTACTCAAGACATTTTTATTGGATGCCACATGCTCACACATGAAGGAACACATTGTGAGGTAACAATGTCATGTGTAAGTGCTCTGAGAACAGCGATCGGGTGCGCTACTGGTCACGTTCGTCATGAAAGGGATATAACGTCATGATATATTAATATTCATTATTACTAGAGTAAGTGACAGCTTGGTTTAAGGCTAGCCAAATGTCTCGAGAAGTTGGCAGGGTATTGTGATGTGCTCTGCCTAAATACAACGAGCAGTATCGGGAAAGGTATTATCTTCCCCCGAGTTTGTGCCCAACGCGCTGTGGCGAATTGATTACAGAAGTATTCACCTTAGGGTTTTTAGTCGGTACAAGTCCGACACAACTTGTTCGCGCAACCCCCCTATATGGCAGAGATGGTCCTATGAGGATTTTCCCCAAGTAAAAAAAAGGCTCGCCAAATGTGTGTAATTGTCCAGAATATTAAAAAAAACTGTATTAATATTATCAAAATAAAGTTTGTTATTTAATTTTATCTGTGACGAATACATACACTGTTAACAATTGCAATCAAACAGAAAGACAATACAGCAAACTGTTATTTGTAATTTGCTAAATAATTAATCGTGTGGTATATAATATTATATCCAAAGATTAATCCAAAGCTTTTTTTATTTAATAAGTTTAAAGGGCTTTTAACTGCCGAATGCAGCCATGAAGTGCTTAGACAATAAATTATACAAATGATTATTGATTTAAGAGCACAAAGGTAAAATTAATAAATTAATTACACTATATCTTTAGTGTAATAGGTATTAAAACTATTCTTACATTTAACTTCTGGATATATATCTAATGTAATTTTTTTGCAATGAATTCTTCCTATTTATGTGTTAAAACTATGATATAAAAGAATCTAAATTACATAAGCCCATTTAATATAGGAAAATAATTATATGAATACATATTTTAAAACAATTGAATAATTCAAAGAGAAATATAAGAAAGAGAAAAATTATACAACTTTCTAAAGGCACGTAATTCTAGAAATAATTACTTTAGAGTATCTGAACCATAATTCTTGGGATTTCAACAATAAACCACTCAAGTTATTAACTGAGTCACTTTTTCTTCAAAGAATTAAAAGTTGAGGTCACGCGACTCTCTTTCAGGGGTTTCGCGATAAAAATTCAGCTAAATGAACAGTTTGGGCGGTTGAAGCTTATCTGCGTTTAACTTATGATAATAATCATCATAAATTTGTTTGTGAGCTTCAATTTACTTTTATCGTTATCCTATTCAAATATAATAGTTGGAATTTTCATTTCAGTACTTAACTAGTCATTCTTACGTTATTTGAATATCATTTTATCACAGCGTTTTGAAGTTTGGAGATAGAAATATGTTATTTTAAAAGAAAGTATTATTATAGCAGAAATAAAAACGTCATAATTATTTGTAAAATATCGTCGAGTGTATTTGATAGTGATACAACTCTGTAACATATTTTTCAGAAAAGTACTTTAATAATAAATATTAAAACAATTTTAATTCGCGAAATAGCATGCTATTATCATAGCTGGATGTTCCGATCTGGTTACGTCGGGGACGATAACTTTCTCTACTCGCTTTTTTTCTTGTAATTTCCCCTTTGAAGCAAAACTTTTGTACCCCTTTTTACCAAATCTGCGCGGACGAAAGAGTATGAAATTTGGCACACGTATAGCTTATAGAGAGCGTGATATTTTTTTTAATAATGCTTTAAAATACATTAAATCGACTAAAAACACACACTACCATGCATTTGACACAGCCACGCATATACATATAGTCTTTTGTTCATGCTTAAAGTCTGTGGTCAAATTGAGAATAGATTAATATTGTTTGTCTTTAATATTATTTATCTATAGTTTTACTGATTGTCAAACATAACCATGATTATTATATAGTAGAAAATTATGCTTTATATTGTGACGAAATTTATTTAGTACAATATATTAGTTATTATAAATTAATTATGGTCTAATTACTACGACTGGGCGACCACTACTAATAAAAATAAATTTTAGGCGGCGCATAAGAACACGCCATAACGTTTTTTAAATTTCATGAAATCCTCATACTACACGTTTACCTTAATGTAAAATAATCTATTTACTCAAATCTAATTTACATGACGAATAATTCATGAGCGCGGAAGGCTTTAAGTCCATTGCATGGACTAACAAACGCCGCCATTCGATATTCACGGCAGTTGCTCGATATAGCTGAGTAGGTGACCCTGCGATGTATGAAAGGACTTGACATGCATTACGTGATCTTGTCCTCTATAATGGATTGTTGTCCGGTAATACATCATGTAGCTTTGCACTTCGGAATTTATTTTATAACCGAATTCGACTACTTTTAGGCAAGTCACGAATAGACGAACTTTCCAACATAAATTGAGGTGCGTGTCGAAGGAAACCGTATTACACTAAAACTCCTTAATTGTTTCTATATTCTAGCTGGAAAAGTGACTTCACCGCACCTGATGGACAGCAGTATAAGTCCAAGGACGGCAGCGATCATTCATTGACAGTTGCTATTGTCATGACGGCTCACATGACGACTGATGGTCTTTAGGTTTATGAACTACTCGATATACACAAGCTGGACCCAAAATGCTACATACTCAAGCAAGCCACTATGACAACCTTTACTTTTTTATGTACTATGGTCAAGACACAATTTAGGCAATCGCCTTGCCACAATTACACACCAAAACATAATATTTACGGACAGTTACATCAATGCTCCCAATTAACACTAAACATACCACAACGGGTCAAATGACCGACCCATTTGGAACTTTTGCATTGAAAATATAAGTATCATCTTATTGTTTTTGCACATTTGACTTCATGACTTTTTCTAACTAATTAACCTACAGTTAATTTATTAATTTTTTATTTTTTTTGTTTTATTTATTTTGAATAATACTTGAACTTGGCGCCGATTTTCGAGAAGCCCGTGAACAACCAAAAGAAAACAAATACGAAAGAATCGTTGCCTTAGTCTCCTACAGATGCTTATCAACGTAAGAAGTGTCAAATAGGATACTGTAAAGAAAATAAAACCAACAAAATTTACTCTAAATGTAAAAAATATGTTTGCGGAAAATTTACAATGGACACACTTATATGTAAAAATGCGATGAGCAATAATAAAAAATTATTATTTTTACTTTTGTAACAGAAATGGTCAATATACAGTTTTTTTTAATATAATAAATTTTATTATTATGTTTTTTTTCTTCGTAACATCTATATAATACATTCAAGCAGGAAATAGGTATCTAAAAAGTGTTGGTATGATTAGTGTTAGCTTGCGTTTGTATTATGGGTACTAGGCAAAAATTTCTTATTTAAATATACACATTTATGACTCACGACAAACTAGTTTACTCATCACAGATCAATTATAAATATTAATTATATTTTAAAAAAAGGTTATACTTCCTAGGACCGTATTGTGGCTTTTTTAATTTAGGATTTCCCCATACTGTTCTATTGAAAAAAAAAAAAAACACTCTGTCTAGCATATCTGATGTAAATATTAAAATACTGGTCACGTCGCCGAGTACTTTGACATTTAGAAAATGTCAGATGCACATGAATGATAAAAGCTTGAAAGAATCACCCAATGACCTTTGAATAAGAAATAAAAACTTATATTAAATAAATAATAGCACTTAAAAACGCAAAAGCTTTATAACTAAAATAGGTTATATATTTATTTACAATTTATGAAGTATTTTTAATTTTTTTTTTTGGTATTCCGGGGTAAAGTCCTGCATAGGGCCATCAGGGCCGCTGCCCCGGTGGGTCAGACTCCAAAAAGATCACCACACATTCGCTAAACTTACAGTATAACACCCCTCTTTGTTGCGTCAGGGTTAAAAACTAGAACATAATAACAATGTTTACGAAACAGTATAATGTAAGGACTTCTTGCACCAAGAAATTAAATCTAATTTAAACTTATATAAAATGCTATTTAGCGTTAGTCTATAGTTATTGTTTTGCACGGAAACATTATTCAGTTTAAACAATTTTTATATTTAAATTTTCAATGAGGTCAAATAAAACCGCTTTAATTTCAATTCAATTTTATACAAGCTTAAACTAGGTTTAAATTGATGATGTAAGCCGCACTAAAAATAAGAAAGAAGAAGAAAAAGGTTACGTATCAGTGTATAATATATCTAGTGAACTACATTTATGAGATAAAAGAATTTACTAACTCGATAGCAAGTCTGAAAGCGCTAGATGTAAACTCTCTAAATAATGGATTCGGGTTGAAGTCGAGTGATGTAGCAATTCACTAAGAAAGGCATTTTGGAAAGTCAATTCGGAAAGGGTTGAAATGAGTATTGGAAATTTCGATGCGGGCTTAAGATCTCGATAAGAAATTTTGTATGCGGTCTCGTATATTGTCGGATAAAAATGTAAACGCTCTAACCCACATGAAAGAAAATGCCCTGAATAGAAAATCCACGTATAAAGGCATACTAATACCGATGGTTCGATTTTTGAAGTGATACGCCGATTACCCGAACCACGTCGTGATCACAGTTCACAAGTGTAAAATCTTTCTAGTGACTCGCCATGAACTGTCGCGTTTCGTGATCAGTTTGTGTACCTCCAGTTATTTAGATACCTTTATGACCGGTGGTCGTGGGTGTGGTTTTAGGAAGACACGAATTTGGCGTTTTACAGTTTATTTGCACTTTAAGGCACACCGAACTGCGACGTACACGCACGTACTCCCGCCTTGGGTCTCGGTAGTCGACTAACTTCCAAGCGTCCCATGCGCGCGCGCATCCTCTTACCCCGCACGTCTCGTAACACCCTAACGACCCTTAGGGCGACAACTGCGTATCGGGTTACGTCTACATGCTATACCTTTATTTGATGCGGTGGAAATACTCATGGATCCTCAGATCAGCGATGTGAATCGCTAAGTCGGGACTCTTACCGATTAAAACCACCGGGGTGGTCCTCCTCCCGTCTGCAGAGTAATGAGGGAAAGGCGGAGCCAGTTTATGCAACTCGGCGAAGTTGTACCTTTTACAGGCTTCATCCTCGATTTACAGAAGGGGCGGTGTAGAGAGTCACCCCTCGTTCGCCTCCTGTTTTGGAGAGGTACGTGGTAACCACATCACGTACGTTGGGAGAGTTATTCATATATCTTGGGAACATTGTCGTAGTTTATGAAGGTCGGTACGACGAAGGCGACTTTCAATGGAATCCCCTTACTTTTTCAATGCCGTAAAGTAATGTGAAGTTAAGTATTCGTTTCATGTAGATAAAAATCTGATTCTAATGATATGAATATACCACGTTTAAACATTTAAATACATAAAATTTTATTCGATATATTTATATAAATTTTTATTTGTTATATTAATAATAATAAATAATAATAATTTTATTGGATCAAAAATTTTTACATTGTATAATTTAATTTACGTTGACGCTTGCACTAGTCGTGAGACTGTATCGCAGACGTCAGCGCCCACCATTACAGAGAATACAAATAATTACAAAAATATATAAAAATATACAGAAGTGTTGTTTATAGGTGTGTTATGTGTAGAAAAGGGTGAGTAAAGAGTGTTGTGTGTGAGTGCAGATTATATATAAGCATTTAAAAGATTTTCAGTTTGTAAATAATAATAATAATAATAATTGTTTGTAATATTGAGTATTATCGGCACCTGCTTCGCCCAGGTGCGATACTATACCCTCAAAACTGGTAATTTTTTGTTTACATTTCCATTCCTTATATATATATATCCTATTGTGGTGAGGGGCTATTTACCAAAAATGTCAAAATATTTTAGGTATTTTTTTTATTTTGCTTTATGGTTACACAAAGCTTAATACCAATACGTATTTTTAGTGCTCATTTTAAAATTTATACATGTATTGGGCGAAAAAATTTAATGTTTCTAACTTCAGTAATTTAGGTTCTACGATAATATCAGTCAGGACAAGTCTTTTTATATTATATAAAAACCTACCGGTCTACTTTTTATACCTATAGAAGATACCTATGATCGCAGAAATTAGTTTAAGAGTTAGAAAAGTTGGACCTGGTATTTTAATATATTTATAAAAAAAAGGAAATAGGTTATTTTCATTTAAGATTAAGCAGATATCCTTGTTGTCCCGAAAGAGATATTAATTTCGTTCAAAGTTCTCGATCCGTTCATAATATGTAAATGCGACGTTTTGACCCTCTGGGCGAAGTTTGTCGCGGGCCTAGTTCTAAAGGTAGCCGACGGATTCTGGCTTTCACGACTCGGTAGCGGCTACTCTGCTGCGCTGCCTAATCGCAATGTACTGCTCTGTAAACGAATGAATGAGAATGCGTCCGAAGTAGGCCGCACGGTCGCGAGCTTAACATGCGCCTTACAACATAATCGCCGGTATCGGACGCCGGACGGATTGTATATTAATGCATACAAAACGGTACATTGCGGCCTAGCACTCGATCGCCGTTGCCAGAATCTGACGCGTCCCTTCAAACTATACGTGATTCGATTTAGAATCGTCCTCTTTCCTCCTGGCCGAGATCAGATCTTTGTTGTTTGGTTTAGTCCCTTCGTTACTGACTCAGCGGATTTTGTTTCGGAACTTAGATTGTTTTGGACTTCTCAGGTTTGTTTTGCATATTCCGGCCCGAGGGTACATTGTTGTTCTCGGAAACGTTTGGTTATGTTCCGTCAATTTATATATCTTAATACGGAGTTAATTAAATTTAAATATTGGTATTGCTTGACAAGGATTCAGTCCACAGCTATTTAAGTTTTATTTATTGAATAACATTGTAATACATTATGAGTCAAACACAATTTCAAGTTTAATAAATGCTAAAAAATGTTTTTTTCTGTTCTATGTGCTCGAGCATAATTATATTACAAACATTATTGTTCGCTACTCATTATATTAATAATGATCTATTTACAAAAATAGACAGTCTTAGTAATATCGAACCATTTTTTTTGTCATTAGCAGAAACATTTTTTAAAATATAAATAATATATATCGTCAAAAGGGGTTTCACAAGCTATATATAATAAGTCCCTTGTTACGTAAATTTATTACTGGAATAAATTGTAGGTGTTGAAATACAAATGAGCACGTGGGTCGACATAAGTGCAGTTCACTCCTCTCTAAGAATGGAGAGAGAAAGAAATGACAGAGAAACGGCGCATCCAGGGGATCGATATAATGCTACTATGCTACAATATTTTTAATTAGATGCTCACCCCGTAAGGGGTATAACGTGAGGATATATTATTATTAGTTACCCTACATTAATAAAATTATCTTTAAGACATACATTCCTAAAGCTATTAAATTGTGTAGCCTAAAGTTAGTAAATATGTACTTATAATCAATATTCAAATCAATATATTCACATAATTTTACTGCCTGTGTACATTATAGTTGATGTGCTATGTAATATTATTTTATGTATAACTAGTGATCCGCCCCGGCTTCGCACGGGTGCTATGTAGATAGGTACTATTATGGGTCAATTTTCAAAGCTATCTACTTTAAGGAAATGCTGTTAAGCGCAGTTTTGATCTATGTGACATGTACATGTGTAATGTATATAATTAGATAAGAAATAATACTGTTTTGAATAAAATAGCTACTTATTGGTAAATTACACATATTTTTTTCTAACATGTAAAAGGTAAAAATAGCTACTGTGGGTTATTCTGTAGAGATAAATAAAAACCATCGCGATCTTTTGAAGATATATTATAATTCAGTAGTACATTATTTTGATCCATCTCGTAAGGTTTAATCAGCGTTTGTGATTTAAACGCACAAAAATATGTTTGTTACGACATTATATTACAAACCTTTGAATTTTTCGGCTTTTCTGTACTATAATGTATATGTATTATACATATAAATCCTTTTCATGAATCACTCTATCTATTGCTAAAAACGGCATTCAAATCCGTTGAATAGTTTAAAAGATTTAAACGAACAGACAGCGGAAGCGACTTAATTTTTTTTACATTGACACGCCACAGTGACTACACCATACCAGATGGAAAGCATGGTGCAGTCCAAAAACGACAAATACCATCAACAGCAAAAAAAACCATCGATAGCCGCAGCGATCATGCTGGCCTACACAAATATCTCTTCACGCTTCGCTTGAAAGACACAATATCATAAGATGATGGAAACACGCTCGCCGGAAGACCATTCCACGGCCCGACAACTCGGCAAAAGTAAGAATTAGAGAACTTCTTAGTCCTAGCCGGGATATGAGTCACTGAAAAGCTGTGACTCCATAGACCAGCGCTCGTGGTTCTGCTATAGAAGAGAGAGGATGGAACAAGGTTAAACAGCTCTTCAGAACACTCGCCATGATATGGACGGTAGAAAACGCTTAATGAGGCAACATCTCTACGCAATTGGAGCGATTCAAGATGTTCAGAAACGTCTGGATCGTTCACTATGCGGACAGCCCTACGCTGTGACCTATCCAGGGCATCGAGCAAGTACCAAATACTAAGTATTACTATGTATTTAACACTATATAAAGAAGATAAACTAATAATAATATACAATGAATAATATACTTAGCCGAAGTAAAGAATAAATATCACAGCATAATAATGTCCAGAAATTAATATGAATAAAGGCGAACCAGAGAACGGGCTCGTTGCGTGATCGAGGTGATATTGCTTTTCATATATTCTTTTATTGCTTTCATATCGTCTATGCGTCATCACGACGTATTTATTATTATAGCAGAATTACTTCTATTAACTTTACCAAATAGCGTATAAGCGAAAGTATTTTGTAATTAAAACGATACCATTTCCATAGTTATATTACGGAGAGTTGACAGACAACTCGTAAGCAACATACAATGCTTATGCATTTAAATGAAATCATTAATCATTTTAATGTAAGAAATAGTACGTATTAAAATATTTTTAAAAATCAGAATTCGCGGTTTATTTTTAAGTGATATGCGACGTATGTCCAATCATATGTGCGGCAAAAGTATTAATTAAAAAACAATGTTTTCTAGATTATATTTTAATGTAAAATTTTACATCTATTTTGCGTCTGACCTTAGTGATTTTGAAATAAATGTTTCTGCAATTATATAAATCGGACCTTATTTAGGCGTAAGGAGAGTAAAATTTTAAGATACGTTGGACCTTTTCTGACAAATTTACTTAAGTTAATCAATACAATTTTGATTTTTTTCCCAAGATCAGGTAATACGCGAGCTCATAAGAACTAAACCATTATTTGTCTAATATTGTATAATAAATATTTTTTATGATCTGTTTCATTCTCGATTAGATGGTTCTATATTGTTTTTTTATGGAGTTAACCTTAGCCTTGATAATTTAGGCTCGAGGTTACTAAATACTCTTTTTTGTGTAACGTTGGATATTACTTGCCCAGTGTGAGGGCCTTTAATAATTGGTTAGGGATTCTAGGGAATACGACGAAGCGGGATGACGCGTTGTGCCAAAAACATTGTAAGGAGTCGGAAGGGGAATTTTTGCCTTCCCCCGCGCTGGTGCCTAGAGGGCGCGGCGCACCGGTGTTATGGAGAATCGATTTCATTAGCCACAGACCCCGTTAATGCGCCCATATAGCCGATACAACTCCTTCACATTCTGGTTGCAGTAAACCCGTGTGCGGCGGGGACAGTCAAATAATGATATTCCCCAATTAAAAAGGAACACTTCTCTGATCCACGTATGGAGTATTTCAAATGCTTATTCCAGATTACAAAAATATAATCCAATTACAAGTGTCAAGCTGTCAGTTGTTTAGATTATAGATGACATTTGACGATAATTTTTTGAGTGAGACGACGATAATGCCTCCGAACCTTTGTCTCACGTTATATTAAAAATTTAAATCTTTCTTCGTCAGAATTTTTTGCAAACTACATGTTTCGTATTATCAAGATCACCTGTCAACTTGAACGTGAATTAGATTATATTTAACAGGTTCTT
Source organism: Automeris io (assembly GCA_036320925.1). Lineage (NCBI taxonomy): Eukaryota > Metazoa > Arthropoda > Insecta > Lepidoptera > Saturniidae > Automeris > Automeris io. Next base: position 10,859,923 of record JAUDJH010000011.1, read on the forward strand.
GCTACTTATGAATAAATATATATATATATATGCCTATGCTCATCTAACATATTTGACGTGAAATTATATTTATATTTGCCAGTAATATATGACATTGACATAACAGGTTATAATAAATAATGTTAATGAATATAAATTCACAAGGATTTTGCTAAAATTGTACTATTTTAAAATCACTATACTATACTTTATTAGACTATGATTAAGAAATAAAAGGAAAAATAATAGAAAACGCGCAGATTGACGTAAACTAACTCATATTGTTCTATCGTGTTTTTCCTTTAACTACTACAATACCCTTTCTTCATTTAAGTGTTACAAAGAAAAGGCATAAGTTTTACTAAATTAATTAAATTAGTGATAAATGATTCATTTTGAGGTGGTAAGGCTATTGACAGAACTCGCACGTGGTTCAGTACACAAGAGCAAAGACCGTCATAGTGACTCGTTTCGGACTGTCGTGTTTTGGGATCAGTGTGTATATCTTCTTGTTATTACACAGAGACCTTTTAACATTGTATATGTGAATCGACATGACGACGGAGACTGTCGATGGATATTTGATTTTTTTGGTGGTAGGGCAATTACTTGTACTGCGTCATGGCCACAGTTCACAAGTGTAAAGACTGTCATAGTGACTCGCTTTTGTCTGTCTTCCTTCGGGATCAGCTTATGTATATCCAGTAACTCATATACCTAGGGACCTTCAATCGTGTTATATGTGGGCCGACATGACGTTGGAGACTGTCAATGGATTTTCATCTTTTGATGGTCGCTTTCGTTTATGGACTTAACTGTACTTACCATCAGGTGCATTGTAGTCACAATGTTGTGCCAGTGTAAAATAAAAACGAAAGTGAACACAGTAGAATACCTGTGATCACAACATGAAGAAAAATCAAGATATAAAAATTGCTCGGACAAAAATCAAAATCAGCAAAATTAAACTTATATACGTTCGTATATTTCTATTTGTTGCCATTTATGTTTAACTGATTTATGTAGGCACTTCATAAAAACCAAATATGCTTTTATAAATTCTTTATTCAACTTTTATATTAGCCCGATTCCGCAAACCGGTAAACAGTTCTCATTTGTCATTTCTCATTTGGGTCTTGTATCATATCTAAGCGCTGCTTTCTTCTAGTTTCGACAGTCACCATAAATTTTACCGCTAATTAACCTTTCTAAGAGAGGTTCAGAGCTCATCAATCAATTCATGTTTTGAAATACTGTTTGCAATTTATAAATTATCGACTTAAAGTTCTTTTTACCTTGTTCAAGTATTTTAATTAACTCTTATATACATGCTTACATGAGTTAAAATTATTTATATTATAATCGAAACCGTAATGAATTGTAAATGGTGTTTATAATCGTTCGTCTAAGTTGAAACCTAAGCTGACCTTTCTTGTTACCCAATGGACCGTCAGAGCTGCTGTGAAGGTTGCGTCCCCGGTATGTTATATTTTTGCTGCCTAACACCACTGGATTGCTCTTCCGTTAAGTCAGCAGGGGCCGAGGCTACGGCTGTACCAGTTACCTTAGCACCCGGCAAAAACCCAAACTGAACTAACAGTAAAAAAAAATTAAGATTATTTATATTATAATATTTTTATTTTGTATGCTGATATTTAAAAAAATGTAACACTATATACATTTTTAATTTATTATAATCCTTTGCCAATCCATCGCTGTACATCAGATTACTAGAAATTTGTATTCATTATTGCATATTGAACTATAGAGTTTTAAAAGTAATTACATACTACCTATCAGAGCGTAGAATGAGCGATAAAAAATGAACAAACTATCAATTCTTCAAGTTTTTTGAACCTTGATATTTTTTGTTTGTCTTCGTGGTTCATCGAATAATAATAACTTATTTTTGTGTCGATTTGAATAATAGCCTCTAGGTATTATTATTAACCTTTAAAATAATAACCATATCAGGAAAACAATTTTTTTACAGATATCATTGAGATTGTATACATTGCAAGTCCCAAATCCTTTTTTTTCTAACCCGGTTGAAATCCCTAACGGACCTCGGTGGGCGGTGAGGGCTACAACCCTAACTAAGCTTGCCCTTTTAATACTAAGGGTTGATACTAGGCAAACATATTCATTTACACATACAATAATCACAGTAAACTAATCTGCTCAGTATATAAAAATTGCTAGTAGCGAGACTCGAACCCAGAACGTTAAATCCAGCATTTAAACTATTTTTACCAGTAAATACAGGCTTACTCATGCATGTTTACTACAAAAGGTGTCACTTTACATGTGAAAAGTATAATACATTTGGAAGGAGAATAATCGACGTGCAAAATCCTTAGTTTGGCTAATTTTTAAAGGATTTAATTTTTGCCTCCGCACTGTGTAGTTGGGAAGGTCTCTCTCGACCACCAATATATGTATGATCTGTCGAAATAGAAAAGAGATAATTTTTATTCTTCAGCACTAAGCTTAAGCGTTTATTTGTGATTTCTGATATGAGTATTTAAATTTATCAAAACGCTGTATAAAATTTACCTTTCATGCTATTTAATATTACATTGGAATATCGCCATAAATGACTTCAGTTTTGACGCATATTTTTGATAAGGAGATTTATTCTTGAAAATATGCCAACTGTTTGTATGATCTAATACTTTTCTAAAGAAAAGGTTATTTGTCACGTGAATGACGAATCATGACAATGTTTTCCTTTTTTTTAAACTAAAATCGGTTTTTATTAGATTTCTCTATATCGAACGAAAAAGGGAATCTTTTGAGAATGTCCTTCCCGGCCTAACGGCGTGATATATATATATATATATATATTTAGGCTAAGTTTTGTTGATAACGAGGAACTGGATTTCTCCGTAAGTGTAAACAGAATTAAAAGGCAACGTGTATAAATATCAGCTTTAGAAAACATGTTACTATAATGTTATCCGTGCGTTTTGTTATAAATTATCCTTCTATGTATTTTTTAATCTATGTTTTAGCGTAAACAGCAAAGTTCGCCCACGACGGTGTACAGTTTAATTTTAGTCATCGTTTTATTAATGTATCCCTGAGGCGTTGTCATCGGCGATGTTTTGAATTTGTCGTGACCGAATATGAACTTGTTTATAACTGCATACGTACTATATAAGGATAGTGTAATTAGATCAGGGTACGAACTTATTAGTCACTGAATTAGGCTGAGATTTGTAGACCCAACTTTAAGTTTGTTTAGAACTTACTAAAACATTACAATTTGTATTTCTCAATGAATGTCAAAGGATTTGGTAAGTCACCGATTTTGTCAACATGGACTTGGCTCTTCGAATATTATGGTTTTATTCAAGTTCCTATTATATATTCAGTTTTTTGTCAAAACTAATTTATTTTTTGAGAACTTTGCTAAGCAAAGTCGAAATAGCGTCTATAAATCTCAGCGTTAGTGTCAGACCGAAGCATCAGCCGCGCCATCGGCTATAGCCATATTTTGACATATTGTTCAGCAGGAATGGGCAAAATGTAATCTGATTAACGATTAACGGTTACTAAATGCTTTTGGGCCATGCTGTGGCTGTCTATTATTGGTATCCATTACCGACATTTAGCTTTTGTATGTGATTCAGATTGTGAATGTGAAGTGTAATGGAGCTGTTGACAGCCCATAAATAAATAAATAAATAATAAATAAATCAATAAATGTAGTTATAGTTTTAATTTTATTACTCTATAATCATGATTAAATCCCTTCAAAACAATAAGTAGTCATAAATATGCATGCGATTGAGGATTCCGTAGTGGTTAAAACATAGATGCGAACAGTATTCCATGCAAAGCCTAACTTAGGCCTTATAGAATAGATATAGTTGATCGGGCGTGAAAAATCGACTCACTCTGTTCAGGATACCAAGTCCACGTGAAGTCGTGGAGATGACAGTCCCTATACAATGTTACTGGCAACTAACGCACAACCTCTTAAAGGTAGCTTAGGTACATCAAGACTAACGACTTTTGTTCTACGACTTTTGCCAAAACCTAATACATCGTTAGATTTTTTTTTTTTTTAGTTTTAGTGTGAATATCTAGTCATCGTTAGCTCTATATTCCAACTTTCATTCGATCTGGCGTAGGTATCCAATCAGCTGGTGCTATGCAGTCGTGCGCCAAGTTACGTTGCTACGCAGCGTTAAGGATCGTGTAGCAGAAAGTTTATTAACCCTATACCTTGTTTATTTTACAAAGTCGCTTATAACAATTATTTGAACGTAAATTTCCATATTTAGTTAAATAGTGAAAATAAATGTTTATTGATTGACGTACTAATACACTATTAAAACAAACTAGAATCAAAATAAAACATTAAATAATTGTTTCACAAATAAAACCAACCTATTATTTGTCTGCCATAGGGAACATCGTAAAATGAATAAGGTAAAGGCCTCTACGTAAGACAAGACGCCGCGTACTACGTAAGTCTGTCTACGGTCGCCTTTAGCGGCGTGGCGCGATCGTCGCCTTAGGAAGAGTTAAAAAGTTCAGAACTGCAAATCTGATTTTTATTTTTTTTGTATGGGAAAAAAAGTAATTGAATTAGAAAAAGTCGTACAACAAAAGTTGTCAGTCTTGATAAATCAAAGCCACCCTTAAGAGGCTGTGCGTTAGTTACCTATAACCCTGTATAATCCCTAAGGTTGAGATCGATGCAAAATGAAGTTTCCCTCCTTTTGAGAAGCTGATAGGTCTGCAGAACTGGACTGCACCAGCAATCGTTTGTCCTTTTATTGAAGATCACACATTACCAATCAGAGACGGGCAAAATGTAATCTGATTAATGATTAACGATTACAAATTGTAGTCTTAATTTTAATTTTCTTGATCTGTAATCATAAATAAATCCATTTAAAACATTAAGAATTCATAAATGTGTATGCAGTCTGGGATTACGTAGTGTTTAAAACATAGATGAACAAAATTCAGTCATAATAATGGTAAAAAACGAAAATGTAATCGTAATCATTTTTATTAATCTGATTGCATTTTGCCCATCTATGTTACCAATGTAGAAGCGCAGTGCACTTTCTGTGTGTTCTCCGCTTTGAGTTTCAAGTTACAGACACTAATGCAACGGTATGTTATCGAAGTGTTGACATCGAATACAATGACGTTCCGAGAACCAAAACCGCCTGCTGACTAATGACTGGCGAGTAGTGACCGACCATTCGCTTTATTATTCACTTTTAGCCAATCTTGAACTGAATTTCTTAAGTTGAGATTTATAGGCGCTACTTTAATTTTGCTTAGACTTTGTGTATAACATAAGTAAGACTTTAACAAAATATTGAATGTAATAGGTACTAGAGTATAACCTATACTATACCATGTTCATTTTACGAAGACAACCATAGAAGCACATGACAGACAAAGAATAGATTGGTTTTATTTGTGAAACAATTATTTAATGTTTTACTATGATTCTATTTTTTTTTTATGGTGTATTAGTACCTCAATCGACAAACTATTTATTTTGACTATTTATAATAAATTTTATAAGGAACTTCGTTAAAAGGAAAAGATTATATAATATTTGCAAAGCCAATTTGACTAAATCGTGACCTGCTATATACTTGAATAATAATTAAATAATATAATTTGTGATGCTTGAGTTAAGGCTAAGTAACATGTATAAATGTCAACCATAGAGTTTTTAAATATTAAGGTTTTGATTTTGGCCGAACCTTGGGGCTTGAAATTAACGCACTACCAGAAACTAATTAAAAATAATTTTACCATCACAATTTTTAGTACTTATATTTAGTGCCTGTTGTGACATAAATAGTGATATAATAGTCCTAGAAAATGTGCAAGTTTACATTTACATAGTAATTGTTATGTTACAGCCCTTGATATTTAAATAAATAAATAATCCGATAAGACAGTTTTAGTTTGGCGCTTTCTAAATATCTTCGGCTACAGCCAAAACGTTGATCAATTCAACGATGTTTTTGGCCGAAGTTGACCGAAACAGAAGCCTTGGTCGGACACTACTGGCAGGTGACAAGAATGTCGCACTCGAGTGTACTTTCAAATATTTGTTTTGTTTTTCATTGTCACTCGAATTCCGATTTTAATTTATAACAAAGAAACTTGTTAGGTTTTGCAAGCCACTTCACTTGGTTTAATATTAATAAATAGTTGCTACGTATCTATCTACGTTTTAAAATATGATTACATGTATGTTTTCGATAAATCTAGCGTTTAAGGACAAAAGAGGTTGAATTATATCTTGATATCTATCGAACTGTTTTAATGAAAGTAGTAATATTTACCTTCCTCTATCTATCCTTGTGTAATATATATTATGTTTTGTGCCAAATAAATGCTTTTATTATTATTATTAATAATAATATAAAGCCGAGTCTAAATTGGTGTAACATATAATATAAAGTATTGTGAATATTATAGACACAACATTACACGTTACATACATGAACCTGGGCTTAAAAATATATTTTTAACCTTTTCTACTCTCGCCTTGAATTTGTTTTCGTAATACTACATGTATTATATTATTATATGGTTTAGTTTGTATCACTACTTCTAAAACACATGTTCATGACAAAACATAGACTTTTGATTTCTATACTGTTTGAACATTATGAAAGATTTATTAAAATAGAGCCAGTAATTTTAGCCTGACGCTTGAACAAACAAACATTCTAAACATAATCATTTAATAGTCTTAAAAAGATTGTAAATAGACAGTCAAACCTATCTATGTTTTCATTTTCAGAAATAACAGATTTCGTCTTTGATAATATTTTAATATAAGTAGTGAGAACTAGGTTTAAACTAGTATGGTGGTTTAAAGATAGGTTGAGACGTACTGTTTATAAAGGATACTTATAGGATAAGCAGGACTGTACACTGAAAATAATTATAAAAATTTGGAGAGACAACGCGTATTATACACACCCCACGGAAATGAGCTTTGAGGCACAATTTGCTTTGAAGAGATATTTGTTAAAAAAAATGTAGATAAAAGCATAATGATGTTACCACACCGGTGTTCCGCTAAAGTCGGGTAATTATGTACGAGTGGTGGTAAATTTTAAAAGTAATTCAATTTAAAAAGACAGACAGGGGAGGAAATAATGAGGCGAGAGCTATTGCATTTTTAATGAAAAGGCTCCCCACTTTTATACAAGATGCTATATTTGTAATTTAATAAAGAATGTAATTCAAATTGACAACCCTCGATTTGCTTTACAGTATATGTATGTAAATGATAATTTGATGATTATTTTTTAATTTTTGTACGTTTCCTACTTACTAGGAGAAAGTAGGAAGAAAAATAAAAGTAGAGGCTGACTAATATTTACCTATGTAGGCAACGTAAACAGATATTTTTGTTACGGATTACGTTCATTTTAAATCGGTAAAGAAGTTTCACTTCTATCATGTTTAAGTGCTGAGTTACACGTGAATTTTTTATTTACATAAAATTGAAGTTCTAGCAAAATGTAACTTTCTAACTACAGAGTAAACTTCGTGTTTATAATAGTGAAAGGCTTTATGAAATGGATCTAGTAGTTAATTAATTTTTTACTCGAACTTGTCCAATAGACGCAAAAATTGACTTTAAATATTTTATAATACATAGTGAAACAGTGTGATATCTTAATTCATAAATTGAACAATGAGTATCACAGGTTTTTAAATATTAAAAGTAATTTATTTATTTATTTACTTTTACAGGGTTGCCAGTGACCCGGTACAATAACTAATTCACACAATACATACATAAAGTTACAATAAAAAATGTACAGTTCCTATTAAGGCATCCACAACATACGTCAGAGTGGCCTGTTTAATTATACTGTATCATATTACATTATACTAAATCATACTATACTATATTAAACACATTGTTTTATATCAAAAGGGGGGTAAACAGACTTACACCTCACGTGATGGAAAGTGACTCGGGTATAAACAAGTGCAAAAACAGATGCTGTTGATCTTGAAGAAGAAAAGAAAAAGTAACTGAACTAAATAGAAATATTTTCAAAATCGGATGGATAATTCCGAAGATAATCTTTTACATACAAACGATTATACCGAGTCTAACTTTTGCAGCCGTTGATTTGAGGAATGGGCGTGTTTCTAACATGCTATGATATTGAGCCCTTTAAACGAAGTGTGAAGAAATATTTAAGCAGGTGCCATAATCTCTGCGACTACCACAATTTTTTTACTATTGATCATTGGTTTTATCGTTAATCATAGACTACAGAATATTAATAATTAATAAAGAACGCCTCAAAAGGACTTATATCCAGAGCCGAAAAACAATGTTCACATACTCACACTTTGTTGATATGTTTGTTATATCTATTGTATAGAAGTTAGGCTTACGGTAAACATACAATGGGAGATACTAAATTAATTAACCGGATTAAACCGGTTCATTCTAATTTCACGCGGAGTAGGTACCTCTTGGTCCAGTCCCGACGTCCTACAATTTATCTTTCAATTTACCCTCATCTCACAACAAAATAATTGGAGACCATGTTTTAGATCTTTGTTGAGACCGTCCTAATTGTTGCTTTTCCAATTCATTGTTTTACGGTGCTTTATTTTTAATTAGCTGAAAAATTTTACAGTAAACTTCTTGAGATTTATAAACACTATTTTAAATTTGTCCAGAAAATAAATTTGTTCTTAGTTAAAAAAACCTCAATATATAATAGGAACTCGTGTATGGTCTAACTATTTACGGAGCTAAGTTCAAGCTCGGCTATGCGACGAAATTGGTGACTGACCATATATTTTGATAATAATTAAATATTATATAGTTTCTAATCTATATACTAATATTATAAAGCTGAAGAGTTTGTTTGTTTGTTTGAACGCGCTAATCTCAGGAAATACTCGTTCGAATTGAAAAATTCTTTTTGAGTTGAATAGACCATTTATCGAGAAAGGCTTTAGGCTATATAACATTACGATGCAATTATTAGGAACGAAGAAATAATGGAAAATGTGAAAAAAACGGGGAAAATTATTCATCCTTGAGGGCTTCCATTGCATGCGCTGCAAAAACGGTTCAAGATTCCAAAAATATATGTAAGAAAGAATTATTCCTCTTGAAATGATCTAAAAAAATGTCTACGACAGTGTATGTCTATCTTTTAAGATTAAGTCACTAGAACCGTTTTATGGTAAACAAATTTGGTCGAAATTAATGCATTATTTGTTAAGAGTTGTATCAACGTAATAATATTAATCTTTATCCAAATAAATGTGTTGTTGATTAAGAGTATTTAATTATGAACAAAATTGTCTTTGACAACACCTAATTTCAATGAACATCTTAGAAGATATTACAAAACCTTATATAGCAAAACAACGTTTGCCGGATCAGCTAGTATTACTATATCACCAAAAAATGTCGCTTAAACCAAATAGCCTTTCACCCGTCGATATGAAAATCTAAACGTCCAAATATCATTCGATATGAAGATTGCTAAAATTATTTTTAATTATTTTCCCAATCTCACGTGATGATGATGTAGCTTGTTCACCCAATTATTCATTTTCTTGCAATAAAAGTAAAATTAGAAAAGACCTTGAGTTATGTTTACCTTTGGACATAAATTGTTTCATAAATTTATAGCCCTACTTTCGTTGTTTGATCTAAAGTCTTTATACTAAGGAACATGGTTTTCTGAAACAATGAGCCTGAGATTTATAGACGCTACTTTGACTTAGTCACTTCTAAAAAGAAGGAAAGGAACTTTTATTAGGAAAATGGAGCAAAACACAAGATACACATTAATATAAAAGAATGAAAAAATAATACATTATATCACTTTTTTTTATACCGACTCGACACAGTGACTGCACCATACCTGATGGTAAGCATGGTGCATTCCAAAAAACGCCAACGACTATCGAAAGGTAACAAAAAACCCATCGGTAGTCGCAGCGATCATGCCAGCCTGCACAAATATCTCTTCACACTACGTTTAAAAGATCCCATATCATAGGATGGAGGGAACACGCTCGCCGGAAGACCATTCCACAGCCCAACGACACGGCAAAAGAAGGAGTTAGAGAACTTCTTTGTCCTGACCGGGATGTCAGATACCGTATAGCTGCGACAACGCAAACCCGCGCGCGTGGATCTATTCAGGAAGGGAGAGGGTGGAACAAGGTTAAACAACTCCTCAGAACACTCGCCATGATACAGACGGTAGAAAAAGCTCAGGGAGGCAACATCTCTGCGCAACTGAAGCGGTTCAAGATGTTTAGTCACTTCAGGATCATTCACAACGCGAACAGCCCTCCGCTGCAACCTGTCCAGGGCATCAAGTAAGTACTGGGCAGAACCGTCCCAAAGATGCGAACAATATTCCATGCAAGGCCTGACCTGAGCCTTATATAAAAAGAACAGTTGATTTGGCGTGAAAAACCGTCGCACCCTATTCAGTACACCAAGCCTACGTGATGTTGTAGAGATGACTGATCCTAAATGATCCCTAGGATTGAGAACACAGCGGATATTCATACCTAAGATACTTAGGCTGTCGCATATTGCAAGTGACACATTCTGGAGAGAAGGAAGGGGGGAGAAAGGGGTTTTTTTGCTAGAAAAAGCACACACCTGCGTTTCCAAGGCATTGAACTCAACCAAATTCTTGTCGCCCCAAGAAGAAATGAGGCTCAAGGACCGATTGAGTCCAACAACCAAATCATCTGGATTCCTGACGGTGTCCTCCCGACAACAAGTAGGCTTGCTACAATAGCCGTGCTATCATCTGCATAACAATGTATACTGCCCAAAGACAGCATATCATTGATATGAAGCCTGTGCGTCGTCACCAATCTTAAAGAGCACTCGGCTCAACGTATGCTGGGCGACGCTGCTACGCACCTTCCAGCGTTGTTTTCAGCCAGCGCTCAATGATACTGATTGCACTGACGCCGCGGTGGTAATAAGGCATTCAATATAATAAATATTTACAATAAAATCATAGAATACTTTTTTCTGGTTTATACTCCCTCAGATAATATATAGAATAAACAGTTTTAATTCGCATGACTTTTGCTTTCTTTTTTTTATATCTAGAGTCCTAAAGTTTTGTCACTACTCCGTAGGTATGGATTTCTATAGAAAACTATGGATACGTTGATAGTGGCCATGTTTTACCAACTGGCCATATCTACAAAATTTATGAGGGTTGCTTCCTCTAGCCCTTATGGACCTGTTAACATGAGCTACCGGCTTCGATCGAGTAAAGGGTTGTATTTGTAAAGTTATGTAAATAATATGTGGTTACAACGCCACGTGACAACATTTAGAGACCCTGCACACAAACGTTTCTTCAGCGTACCGTTAGATAAACCTGCAGACTTTTCACACGATCGACAGATATCATTTAAATTTTACAATAAACATCATGGATTTCAACGTCGAATCTCTATTATTGTTGGCTTTGCCGATAGAAATGGAAGGCTATAGAAGGGTCCGTAAAGTAGTTTACGAACATTTAAGCATTAACACAAGAAGGTAGAATAAATATTCTTAAATATATGTAACCTTTTAAAGGACTGTTGCAGATAATTGGAAATAATACATTTGCAATTTTGTATTAAGTAATTTTATCAAAGTCAAGCAAATAATATGGATAAGAAATAGTATGGTGTAACGATTGTTCGTAATTCTGCGTTAGAGACGCGTTGTCGCGGCGTGTGAGTGTGCGGTTATCGAAGATCCTACGTTAGATAAACGCTATTGTAAAGGGGCTTTAAGAGTTCGGTATGTTTGTGAGCGAGGCATGGTATGGATGTTTACTTATCTGTTTATTTATGTGGACTAATAGGTAGGTAAAATTGCTAATATTCTGTCAAAGAATTTTATATTTTCACATTTAATCCCTGCGAATAAAATGCTACAGCAATAAAAAATGTACGTAAAATAATTTGGAATATAAACAGCAAATAACTATTTACAACATATCTGTGTGGTAAGCTGGTGATATAATAAATAATAATAAATACTGTGAAATAAAGTATTTATTTTAAACAATATGATCATTGATGTCAACGTTTTATAATAAAGTATTATTCTGTAAAAAAAAGTCACATTTCTTTAACAACATCTGATAAAGCAGTAAACTCGAGAAGACGAGTCAATTTTTCACAATTCTCCGCAACATAGTAATTCCATTACGGCATCTGTCCCTCGTACGAAACATAGGGACTACAATATGGGATATTATTAAAGAACGTATCAATGAATATACCATATCTATAAGAATTACTCTTATAACAAAATGCCTGCTATTGAACTATTAATGTAAAAGGTATGTACTATAATAATATCATAAAAAATTAAAGGCATTATTAGTTTCTTATTAAATAAACAAAAAAATATCTTTCTGGAATCATTTCAAAGGAAACAGTTTTAAAATAATAAAAATATTTTTAATTAGGTAAAATTGCACGGTTTTATGTGACATTGTACTATGGAAGTTAATCTCCGAAAATGATTGAAGTGAAAACATGCTTCATTACGTCAGAAGATATAAAGGTAAGGTTTAATACAGTAGAAATCAGTTTTTTTTTCTGATTGTTTTAAGCCTTTCTGACGGCCTACCAGATGAAAAGTGGTTACGGCCGCTTATGGACAACTACCATACAAGGATCGTAGTTATTGCGTTGCCAACCAAGAAGTACGTTATTCACTAACCTTTTGAATCCCATGTCATATTCCTGGGAGAATAGTGTCCCCGCGGGTCATTCCACAACTCGAAATTGCGCAACAAGAATATTCAAGAGAATCGTTGTTTCCATTAGATATTACATAAACACGTGAAATGCCTAATTTGAAATAGCGTGTCAGCAATAATGCTTTAAAAATGTATACTCAAGTTGCATTTGTTAGCAAGTAAAATTGAATTTTTATACGGTATGCTGATTCGGCCAACTTCGTACCACCTTTAATGTCGTGTTAACTTTTAGCTAAACCTACAAACCCTCTCTCTCTCTGCCCTCCTCGTATATTTAATTTCGATTTTGTATATAAATAAAGCACAGGAGTGTAAAGTTACTTGATTTTAAATTTAAAAAAAAATACTACACTGTACCCTTCACTGTGAATGTAGAACGATCGTATGTAATTATAATGACTCATTTTCGTGTATGTTTATAAAACACTGTCTGCATTGTATGCTAATGAACTGGAAACATTAGAATTCGCGACAAGATCTGCAGATAATAATTTTAATAGATTGAAGAGCGAATCAGTGTTATTAGGCCACGATGGAAATTATGAATTAATTATATATAATATGTACTTCAAACTTGTGATAGTGTCTGATGAATTACAAGCAGAGATATATCAATTGAAGGGTTAAGTAAAAATGTAAGGAATTTAAACATAAAGCTTTATGTTTTAAATACTTATATTACAGTATTTTATATATACTATATTATGTAGTTACATTATATACATTATATAGTTATAGTACTTAGGTGGTGTAGTAAAATCATGTTTAATACGAGGCCTAAAAGCGCGAATCAGCCATAACTCGATATTTTATGTTTTTAACCCGGGGGAAATCCGTTAAGGGCCTTCAGGGGACGGTCAAGGCCGCGCCCAAGTGTGTTGGACATGCACCGACTAAAACCCCCGGAGTGTTCCTTCTCCCGTCTGCCGGGGCCAAAGACAAGGCTGTACCAGCTTAATCAGCACCCGGCGACGTCTGGCCTATTGATCGAAGGCCCCTGCACAGCATTTGCTCACCTTTATTATTCTGAAGCGGTGCGCGGGAAGACATCGCGCACCGCTCTCGCCTTGAAGATGTTGACGCACTCCCTCAAGTGCGTCGCCCAGCGATACTTTATTTTCCGCTAAATGACTCCAAATCAACTTTTTATTAAAGATTTATCGTGTTTTATTTAAATTTTCTTTATTAAAGTTTAAAATTCTATTTTTAATTTATAGCTCTTTTATATATTAAATAAAGGTTAGTACTGATCAAAAATGTAACCCTCGCTCGGACAATAAAAGCTGAGACTCTCGTAAGTACATCGAACTTTAGAAATTCTTTCACGAATAAAGAATCCTTTTTTATTTCTCCGCAACATTTATGTTTCGGCACAATTGAGACTTATTATGAACAAGGGTATAATATTTTACGCTCTTTCTGTATTTTTTTTACGATATTATGTTATATTCTTATTATTACCAATACTATTTTATTATTTTTTTATGTATAATAATATGTAGTTGGCTCTAGGTCTTGGTTTCCTTATTTCTAATTTTATAGGTTATACTTTTGTAATAAAATGTTAAATATATAAGTTATACTCATCTAGATTAATTTAACTCGCTTAAGTTACTGTAGCAGATTAATAAAAACAATCAGCAACGCAAAAACTCTAAGGCAACGCAACGCATAAAAATCAAAGAATATTAACGAGCACCTGTGTACTTCTGGTAGACTTGACCAGATTATTTAGCCTAAATAAAACCAAATATTTTATTTAAATGTAATACATGATTATTCGCAGTAAGTTAGATTTCCATTATACAAGACAATATCATGATTTCTGTAATTCTCAGCGCGCGGACTCACTTTTCCGATATAAAATGATAAATCCTTTTCCCTTTTATGATTATCCAGAGAATATTTTTACTTTACGGTTATTCGGTGGCTGACGCATATACGTATATGTATATAGTATGTCGCTTGTCTTATTTGTGGTTATGTCGATACCATATAGGATAGTTTTGTGATATTTTATTAGCTAGTGATTTTTTCTTTTCTCGAATAATATTACGCTCCGCCTGAAAGACAGGTTTTGGAGTGGTGGGCTCTTTACTCCCACCCCTCTCAAAGAGGTGGCTTTAACAAGGCTTTACGCTCCCCGGGCGTTTGGATGAATTTGGTTTCCCAGGCCCGGGTGGAGCAATTAGAGGGACTCCCCGGGGGTTTTAGTCAGTAGCAGTCTGATACACCAGGGTCGCTGCCCTCAAAGTGGGCCTAATAGTCCAAGATTTTCCCCCGGGTTATCAAAACAAAAAAAAAAGGTATATACGTGTTATACGTGTAATAGGTTTGGTGGATTTAGAAAATCCTAATTCTGTGATAGTTATCAATGAACAGAGTTTAAAAACTACAAAAAAATCTCTGACATAATATTGCAATACTGCAATATCCGTAATTGAACACCACATAACGCGATCGTTTTATGACGAAATGAAAGCCTTTGTCTCGGCTGAGAATGGCTCGAAACAATGACTGTTACAGTTTCCGAAGTATTTAACGAAAGTGTTTTTCGCACTGTTAGTTTTTATGTTTTCGACTGTATCCTTCTGGTGACGGCTAAGTGGATTAAAAATCGGGAATCTATTTTTAACCGTCTTCTAAAAAGGTGTCGTGGCTGTGGTGGTGTTGGGGATAATTGACCGGTTTCCATGCATGGCTCGGTCGTAGGCTCGAATCCCGGAACCTATATCTGGGTTTTTCCAGATTACGTATGGATTTAGGCACTAAATGCTCACTGGTGAAAGAAAAAATCGTTAGGAAATTTGCATCTCATGGAAATGTCAACTCTAAGTACCCTGAGAACGGCGATCAGCAGTGCTGGTGGTCACGTTGAACATGACATTTAAGCGCAAAGGGGCTACAGTTAATGTATCCCTGCTCACTCCGTAAGGGATATAACGTGACGATATATTATAATTGAAAAGGAGCTTCAATGGAGGAGGTAAAGGCGCGATTCGGATTCTAGTAATTGCTGTCTGACAGTGGTGACTCAATAGCGGCTGCATGTTATGGATGTACCGCTATGTAGTATATGGCATTTATATGGAAAGATGTCCGTCCAATGTCGATGACTACGCAGCGCTGTCAGTTGTCATTTTTGGCAGCTTGATGCGCTGTTTGACAGCGCCGCGCCGTCGCATACCTCGAACGCCTTTTCATATAAATGTGTAAGGACACAAAACGTGTCTATTGTAATTTTATTTTAATGTATTTGGGTGTATTACGCTTTAGAATTGCTTTTGTAATTGCGTTCCTTTGTTAACAATTTCTTAAGTGTACGGCATTTTCAGCAGTAATACAATAATCGCATCTTGCACGGTGACCAATTATTATATGTAAATAATTGCTATGTAAGTTTGCCACCAACGCATCTGCGTGCACATCGACTAGGTTAGACCGAAGCCGTGAAAAGAGAAACTCGGCAAGACAGTACGTTCCAGGCAAGCAACAGGTCCATAGTGAACTTCATCACAGATTCGATTGAATAGAACATCGTTCTGACTGCCAAAATCTGAATTGTATAAGTAAGTGAGGTGGCGATTGTTAATGGATATAAATTCCCTGATAGTCGCTGTTGTTCTTGAACACTCTACTTTCCATCAGTTGTGATGCAGTCACATTATCGAGCCAGTGTAAATAAAAACTAAATTTTGTTAATAAAAATTCGAGGAAGCGGAAAAACAAATGTAGTTTTTTTTAATAAGTTTGCTTTTTCGTAAAGTTGATGCAAGTTCCACAATGGAACAGTTCCTACAAGAACACCAGATGCGGTTCATTTTGTAAACTTGATTTTATACGTAGATCTTTTTAAGTTAACGTAAGCCGAGTGGCACAGGCTGGAGCTAAACCGAGATTATCTTACATAAAATTGTACCATAACCATAAATAATTTCTTTGTTACGTCGAGGAACTGCCGAGCTCGCTCATTTTTTCATGCAAATATTTTCCTTATAGATGGGCACTCAGTAAGCTGAACTAAAATTTAAAAATTTCAATGTTTCTTTCTACAGACTTATACAATTTAGTACGTAAATAGACATTTATTGGCTTACAATCAACTTTAATTGGTTGACATTTAATTTTGGTTTTATTGTCGCTTTATTTATGAACTAGCGGTTCCAGCCTGCTTCTTCCAGGTGAATTTTACCAATATAGCATAAAAAACAACTTAAATATAATTACTAATTATATAAATAATAATAAATCATGTATTAGGAAAACAATTACAAAGCGGTACATTACAGTCAGCTGACACCCAAACTAGAACTACATTAATCTTTGGTGTCAGCATAATGACACACAAAAAGTTACGTGCAGTTTATATCCGCTGCGTAACTCCAATCTTAACTAATACGAGTATATATTTAATTAAAGTTTTAGCCAAACTGAATAGTCGTTTTATAGCATTTTCTTTCCAATAAATGTTCAACGTGAATATTTAAATTGACAAAACCTTTTATTTGAACTTAATGACATAAAATAAACACTAAAAGTTAAGTGAGGCTGACCGCAATACATTAGCGAAAAGAGCATCCGATTTGATTAGGCCGTCACCGAGCTTAGTGTGTACAAATGCACTAATAATAGGCAGTGTTGGAATTCAATTTTATCGTAAATTAAAAGAATTTTTTAACAAAAGTAATAACATAATTAGAAAATTAGTTTATTAAATACAGAATATCATGATCCGTACCGACTTGCGATAACAATTACAATAATTGATGGGTTTAATTAATAAGTATTTGATGGTAATAAATAATTGATGGTGGTGATGGGTGCGGTTATACGGTCAAATTATACGTGCAAAATGGAACTAAAAGATACCATAATACGGCGACCGCACTTGCCAAATTATTTAAGCTGTTGAGTTTTTCTAAATCCTATCTTCGTAGTAATTGACTGTAAAACTTTCTACCATTAGTTTGGTTTAAAATCTGCGAGAATTTCTTACCTCTAGGAACTATGGAAGCGGCCCGCTGCAGGCGGGCCGAGGGTCGCCTTCGATCAGACCTAAGACTAATAAATATATTTAAGTATGTATCGACATAATGTCTATTAATATTATAATTTACGTAAATAAATGTACTTCTCACACCATCTGTATTTACTAATTTATTTCATATAATATTATTTAAGGTACTTTTATATTTATTTATTTAAGAGACAAAATAAGAATTGGTAAACTAAAAAAAAAACATTTGATCTTGCTTTTTTAATTTGCTGAGCCCTCAAGTTAAAAATTGAAGAATTTTTAATTGGGAGTTTTGAAGTGGTGTCCTGATCTGAATCGTGACCACAGTACGCAAATGCAAAGGCCGTCATAGTGGCTCAGTTCGACCTGCTGCATTTTGAGATCAGCTTGTGTACATCCAGTTGTTGATGTTCTGTCGCGGCGAGTGTGGGCCGATATGACGACGATAACCGTTTATGGATTCCAGTCCTTTGATAGTCACTGTCATTCTTTAACTTCACTGTACTACTTTCCATTCAAGTATCACTCATTTTAACGAGCTAATATGTTATATATAATAAAATGCTGATTTTGCTTTATGCAGTATACTGAATCCTATATATATTTGTTTAAGTACTGTAAAAATGTTTTCGTATGGTAAAGCGTACATAAAACCTGCCGCACCTATTACAGTTTGCATATGCACTTAAGGCTACCTCCCTTTTCCCACGTCACCACACTCATAAAAACAATGGAGCGGCGAGTTCATAGGTGCATGTACGGACACGACATTAGAACTAATGGACTTATGACGTCAGCTGTTGCTTCCTGTAGGTCTTTTGCAGTCTAGTCGATGCACTGGCACCTGGTTATTACATTAGTGATGTACATTTAACGAGTTGTGTTCAGATATCCGCACCTGTTACATCTAATTTCATTTTGCGGTTTCATCCTGCAACGCATTGCATATATAATTTAATTAATAAATAAAAATCAAATTCTTAATATGATTAATTATAAAATGTTAATAATAACACATTTTACGAATAGTTTGATGTTTGAATTTGCGTCGCGGATAGAAAACTATTAACGGCGCTATTCATCACGTTGGGCACGCCGTATAAGCACCAAGTGGAATCAACCAATAATGTATCTTTGCTCACCCCGAAAGGTATATATCGTGTTGTTATATTATTATTATTATTATTTTTAGGTGCAATTCACCCAACATACAAATTAAAATACGAATAAGTTACAGAGAACTATATAATTGCACTCGAATGCATATGTACTTGAAGAAAATCGGTGTAAATAAAAAAAATTACACATACAGATAAAAAGACCAGAGCTTTGAAGCAACACTTCCATCAATAAATGTTAATTTGGTTGCGCTGTAAATATCCGCTACTGCAGATGTAATTCTGTACAGTCCCCACGATAAACTGTTACACTAGTAAACATTGTTTACTGTATGGCAAAGGGCTCGCTTTGTTCTTTGTAAACGAAATATTACATTTACAAAGTTGTTGCGTCCTAGATTGTACATCATCTTATTGATGTTTCATGTTGTAAAGATACACCATTACGTCACTTCAAAGGGTCGATGATAAATTAACATAAATTTTGACATTTTCTTAACCTGAAATACGTTAGAATATAGAATTAAATTCGGTTCTTGGAGTTAGCAATTATGAAATCTTGCTTCCAAAATAGAAACTTGGCAGAGCTTGTTTACGAATGTAATGGTACTTGCTGTTACCACTATAGAAACGGTGATGAGTGTACCACCAGTTCTTAAAACATGTACTTATTAGTATTTTAATATAATTTTCGTATTTTGAACTACGTTTAGCATGTTATAAAGAAAGAAACAGCAATTATTTGGCACACAATATAAAACAAAGAGGGATAGGTTAGTCAAGATTGTAAACACCGAAAGCAAATATCCTGTGCTGTGATGATGCACCAAAGAGAAGTTAGCTCAGCAAATGCAAGGTGACCAGTAGAGCCACCCTGCGCTGATTTTTGTCATTTTATTGAATGCGCAGCAAATTTGCGAGGAATACACAGCTCTAAAGACCATTTCAAAGAGACTATACAAGATTAAGATTAAAATAATATTAATTTAACCCTTTCGCTACAAGCCGGTGACTATAATCACCAGCTAAAAAACACTGCCTGTACACGATGTACTATACTTTATGATTTTATTCACTTGTATTAATTTTCTACTGAAGAACTTATAAAAATCGTTTTAAGCCAAAACTGTGGCCCTAAATGCTGAAGACTGCGCATGTTTGATGTGCGCACTTTCAGCACGGAGCTATGTTTCCTGCGAAAGATTTTGCAGCGAGGCCTACCGTAGCGAAAGGGTTAAAATGTGATGAAATGCTTACTAATCCTAATTCAAATATAGTAAATGCTAATTTCAAACTTGTTTCTTTGTTTCAGGTAATTGAACGCGTCTAGACTATTTATCATTTTAAACTAAAAGCACAAGAATAAATTCATTCCTGGTATCCACTACACTCACTACAAGGAAGATTTATTTCTCCCTTAAGCCAACTATGGTATATTACTAATATTCACTAATCAATATAGTTCAGTAACTATTATAACACTCACAGGTGAATAAAACACGGTAAACCCTACTAAATAATGGTCATCTACACAATTTACGCACAGGACTCGTAATTTAAAGTTAGGGGGCGGAATCCTACAGTATTGTCGTAAGGCGAAATAAATTTTCCCGTTACACAGTCGGTTAACTGAAACCGTTATGTGTAAAAGAACAGTATGGTAAGAATTTTTTATATATAAATTCTTGACCCATAACCTGTGGAAATAACACCATATATTGATATCAACCAGAGATGGGCAAAATTGTAATCTAATTAATGATGAACGATTACAAAATGTAGACCTAATTTTAATGTTCTTGCTCTGTAAGTATGATTAAATCCATTTAAAAAAATTAAGAAATCATAAATGTGTATACAATCTGGGATTTTGTAGTGCTTAAAACATAAATGAGCAAAATGTAGTCATATTAATGGAAAAAACGTAAAATGTAATCGTTAATCATTTTCATTAATCTGATTACATTTTGCCCGTCTATCAACATAGTTTAACACTTATTGCGTGTTTTTACAGTTGGTGATTATTTGCAAGTTAGTATGCAACAGCGCCACCAAGCGATAGGCTTAAAAATTAAAATTCGCCTGGAAACATGGATTATGTTTATATTCTTCAACACTTTTATTATCTGATAATTTTTTTAATAAGCAATCTTCGTAACAAAACATTCGATTTTTAATAACATACCGTAAACTTAGATTGAATATTCAGGTTAGTCATAGGCTATAATATATAAACGTAAATTCCACGGAAGCGAAGCCGTGGACAGAGACTAGTAATGGAAAAATTAAGAGATAGGTTCAAACGCTTTCTTTATAAAACATAAGCTTAACTTATATAGGAATAAAAGCAATATCTCTTTATATGAAATTAAACATTTCCATTGCTTGTCAGCTGCCTTTCGCTCCAGACAGGATACAGGCATTGTAAATACCCTTTTCTACTTAAAAACTCGTCTACTTTAACCGTTATAACTCTATATATCGTATAAGTTTTGTTATAATTCTGCAAGCCTACTGTTACTTTGGCATGTTTTTTCTATTCTACTATTCCATTATAAATTACATTGAAGTCAATGGAATGATTTGGGAGATGTGGATCAATTCTTATTTCAAAAACTCAATGTCATAAAGAAAATGAAGTATGTAATTGCTAGATATTTTTTTTACACTAGCTCGACATAGTGACTACAGAGTACCTGATGGTAAGTACAGTGCAGTCCAAAAACGAAAGCGACTATCAAAGGATAAAATTCATTGATAGTCTACATCGTCATGTCGGCCCACATATACCACGATTGAAGGTCTCTAGGTATATGAGCTACTGGATATACACGAGCTGATCCCGACACGCGACAAGCCGAAACTGGTCACTGTGACGGGCTTTACACCCATGTACTGTGGTCGCGATCCAGACAGGCACCTCGTTGCTGCTTGTTTAGCTCCACCCAGGAGTCACGTGTAGGGAAACTAGGGTAAAGCCTACGGACGCGAGCAGCTTCAACAAACAAACAACAAAGATACAACAAAGGTTAGATAATTTATTCAGAAAGCTACGTCAGCAAATTCTAAGTATGACAACAGATATTTACGGACGATTATAAACAGTGACCTAACCCCTAACTTGCGCTTTTACTATTTTTACTAGGAAAATATATACATATTTATATACAAATACAAATCCGTGATTCGCGACAAACTAAACTATACATCACAGACTGTCAACTTCATTACTGTTACTCTGTATATCGTGGGTGAGTTTGACCTAAGTGACCGGGGTCGTGGTGCGTGCCACGCCTGCACTGTGCGGGCTTCTCTATCAAACATTTTTCTCTCCACACGCTACTGTCGTTATTATATAACTACCTATTAAAATATCCCTAATTCTTTACAATAATAATTACACACCATTAAATGCCCTTCGAATATTTAAGATGTTATTTATTTATTCATGTAATTACTTTCTGTACATGTAACGATGTAGTTTACAATTACGGAGTTTTTTTTTTATTTCTTATTACATCAACAATTGCATTCAATTTTTTTATAAATATATTCTCATAATAAGAATCGCGATTAATTTTTGTTTTTTTAAAATTCAAGTATGTCCAGTAGCCATTAATAAATGATTATTATCGATTAGTATTGACCGAGCTCTCTGTAGACAAGGACTTGGTATAGTTACAAAATACAATAGAATCACACACACTACATAAATGTTTTTCGGAGGAGTTGGACTTAAAATTTATGCGTTAACTGGACGTAGATAGAATATTTTTTGAACTCAAAAGTTTAAAGTTTCATTTACAAATACTGGTTGACAAAAGCAAGAACAGCTTTTAAAAGAATTGATGGATAGCATCCGTAATTAAAAATAGAATATTATATCAATTAAAAAAGACTAATTGGTTTAGGTACATACGTTGTCATTAACTTAAACACGATGACGTCACATCATTAACGGGAGTGGTCTGTAGATTCTAAAAAATCTTGTAAGCATGATTATATGCTGTTACATTAAATAAATGGGACACGCTATGTTTAGGTACTCATTAGAGTGAAATGCGTATACTTAACAGTCGCGTTATGCGGTCGTTAATGTTGCTCTGGTTATGCTAAAATGTTTACATTTGAAATCGCATCCTACTGTAATAGAAAAAAGTACGCTGATTGACTTACGCTATAGTTTATTTCACAATCTGGATCATAGCATAATAATTCATATAGTAATAAACACCATGGAATCTAGTCTTAAGCTTTTGCTATCTAGTTATTACTGGTCAACGAAAGCACTATTGCGTGGTTATACAAATTGTTTTTATAGACAAATGAGATATTTCAGAATACAATAATTTGTAACTTAATGTAAAAAACACATAGAAAAATTGACGAACAAATGTGAATGTATCCGTAAAAATTGTTGTCACCGTAGCGCGTGCTGCGCATGATTGATTGGTAAGCAGATAAAGTTACTTTTACCTAATTTTAGGTAAATAGTTATTGTCTCGTTTTGTCTTCGTACTTTATCATGGCTTAGGACACGCAAAATACCTACATAATAATTAATTGTTATCTATTCATTCGTGTGTGTAATTGTTCCGAAATATGTTGACTATAATTTACTTTGTTTTAGTGGAAATATTAAAATATTACTATTTTTCCTTTTTTTTAATTAGTATCAAATGCTAAATGTCTCCCTCGTGTATAAGATGACCCTGTATATTAAAATTATTATTGTGCAAAATATAGAAGGCGGTAAAGTAAGTAGTGGTGAAAAGGTTTACATTTACGTTTAAACTCGTGACTGTGCCTCATTAGAACTGAAGCTGCGGTCGTAATGAGAGGGAACACGCGACACGGAATGAAGTGAAAACTACAAATCATTGCTAAGAGCTGAAAAGCTGGTGTGGTTAAGTGGTAAATTGTCCCGACAAAGCTGACTTTCAAGTAAACTAATAATGCCTTTTATCAACTCCTTAGGAATATATTTGTTCTATTTATGGCATCATGCATGACGTTGAATAAATCATGTGTATTTACTAGTGTGTAGTGCATTGACAGCGCTACTGGTCACGTTTGGTATAGCATGCACAGGAGCGCTGCATGCGCCAACGCGTGGTCGGCGTCATTTTGCCGAGCCTCGAAGCCTGGCTTGATAGCAGAGATCACGTCACCTACCATCTGACACAGGTACTCACGGGTCATGGATGTTTCCCTGAGTACTTGTGCCGGTTTGGACGAGAAGCAACGACCCGGTGCTACCACTGCAGTTCGGACCTGGATTCCGCCCTGCATACGCTCGCACATTGTCCGGCGTGGGACAGCGAGCGGCGGGACCTGGTCCGATGGATCGGACACGACCTCTCCCTGCCGGCAGTGGTGTCGGCCATGCTGGCAGGGCATGACAACTGGAGGGCCGTGGCCTCCTTCTGTGAGGAAGTCATGTCCCAGAAGGAGGCTGCAGAGCGAGAACGGCAGACGGCCGCTCGAAGAAGACGCCGGGCTGTCGACAACCGCCCCGGCATATCAGTCCCAGCGGATCGGTCGAACCACGACCGGCCAGCTGATGTCTTAGGGGTTGTGGCTGTTCAGGGTGGGGGCTCTGAGCGACCGGTCAGCCCCGAGAAGACGGCGGTGCGTTGTGACGCGCTCTGCTGAAGTATACTAGGTGATATCGGGGGAGGTGGCGTCTCCCCCCTGTGATTGTGCCTGTCAGGGGCGGCGTAGTGGGGCTGCGGCGATTTGATTACAGGACCCGCAGTCCCTACTAATTCGCAGAAGTAGTCACCTTGGGGTTTTTAGTTGGTAAAAGTCCGGCACTCCCCGGCTGCCTACCCCTTCGCGGCCGGGACGGTCCTATGAGGATTTTCCCCAAGTAAAAAAAAAAAATTGTATAGCATGCACAAAGAGGGTACAACCAGAAACGTATATCTGCCCACCCCGATAGAGATATATTGGATCGATGTTACTTCTATTTATATCAAAGAAAATGTACAACAATTAAAAAATGACGAGAAGTATAGAAATGTACATTTGCTAGCACAGTTTTTATAAAATATTATCGAAATACAAAACAGTAATTTGTTACAAATAACCTATTTTATTCTAAGCAGTTACTGTCGCCTGAATACAACTGCAACATAAGATTGTTTTTACCTTTTTGTGCAAATGCCTGTTCCGGGAAATCATTTTCAGAGTAGCACAGTATGGTTTTCTTTCTAATATATTTAGCACTAGCTGTTGCCCGCAGCTTCCCTTGCATTTATTACGCGTTATAACAAAAGTTGTTATTTGTATCGGAGTTAAGATTCCTACCGGTTTATTAATTGTAATAAATATCTCATCGATAGGTTGCTTTACTTTCAGTAAACCTTTCTTTTCCTATAGTTTCATTATAACAAAACTAATATTGAAGTAACCTTTCATGCTGAATGAGAGCAAGTGGGTTTTAATAAAATATACGTAATATATTTATACCAGCTGTCTTGCCTTCTTCTTCAAGAAAGTATTCTTGCCTTATCTTTGTTTTTGCCTTAATGCTTAAGGCATCAAGTACACATTTTAAAATCTACATACCAATATGTTTTGTTGCATTACTTAGGACACAACAAAGTGGTATCTTAGTCTTGCAACTCTAACCTTATTGGTATCGAAGTTCTTCAACCCCATATTTCAATCCTTTAGTGGTTGTAGTTTCAAAAGGCCGTTCCCAATTTAAAATCTGCAAATATTATAGTTTCTGAAATGTCCTAGTAAGTCAATCAGTGATTTGATATACATATGTTAAAGATGAAAACACAGAAGTTCTACCACTGTTTCTAATGAAAGAATTTTAACGCCTTTGGTGCGAATGATGTAGAAGCTAAAAATAAAGAGTAAAGTTAGATTACACTTCACACTAAATTCCTGAAATGACATCCATTAAAATAATATATTGTGTGGGTTTCACACACTTAAATACGTTTATGAATTGGAAGTAATTTCTGGGACAATGTCCGTTTTATTGTGATCGTGAATCTTACGTAGTATACGTATAATAATTGACTGAAGTGTTTTATTCATTTATTCACATAAAATCTAGGAACATGAGAGTTTATTTCTGTAATATATAGTTAAGTATATTTTGGCTTTAAACGAGATGACTAGTGTTCAACCAAAGATTGTTTTCTGTCGAAAACAAATTAATCGGGAGTTACCAAACCTTCAGCCGAATAATAATATATAATCTAGCCGGGCAGTAGACTTGAGGGAGTCTGCTGTCCGGATGAGAGGGAGGCGGTGTGCAGTGTCCGCCGCGCTGCCTGTGAGATAGGTATTGGAAGGGTGGGCTCTTTACCCCCACCCCTCCCAGAGAGGCAGCCTCGACAAGGCATTTCGCTCTCCGGGCGTCTGGATAAATTTGGTTTCCCAGGCTCGGGTGGAGCGATTAGAGGGACACCCCGGGGATTTTTAGTCAGTAGGAGTCTGACACACCGGGGTTGCTGCCCTCACAGCGGCCCTGATGGTCCTATGCAGGATTTTCCCCCGAGAAACCAAAAAAAAAAAAGAATAATAATATAATGATTTTAAAAACTTTTTAATTACAGGTTTATATCGGCAGTGTAAAAATACCATCTAGCGAAAATTAAAGATACCTTGCAACTTCTTAAAAATAATAATATTTCGGATCTTAGGTTGATTTATAGACGCAACTTTAAATTTGCTTAGACTTTATTAAACATTACAATTTTTTTATTACCTAATGAATGTCAACGATTTGGTAAGTCACCGATTTTGTTAAAATGGACATGGCTCTGCGAATACTATGGTTATATTAGGATTATTAGTGTTAGGGACTTAGGGGTTCAACTAGACTATAAATTGTCATATACTGAGCACTTTGATCTTATTGTTCAAAAGTCATATAAAATGATGGGTTTCATATCTAGGATAACAGCACCTTTTAAAAACATATTCTCTTTAAGAACACTGTATTGCGCGTATGTGCGAAGTCTGTTGGAGTTTGCATCGGTAATATGGTCTCCCAAATACGCAATACATATTAACAGAATTGAAAATATTCAAAACAAATTTTTATCTTTACTTAGAAGGCGTGGTATGCTTGACTCTTTGAGTAAAATTGATAATTTAAGAAATCTACATTTTTTAACACTAAAACAAAGACGCCAAGTTTTGGACCTTATGTTTTTGTATAATTTATTGAACAACAAAATTGATTGTCCATACTTGTTAGAGCAAATAGGGCTGAGTACATCAAGACGCACCCGTCAGCCACTGCTATTCCACGAGCCAACAAAACGTTCTAACTACGCCTGTCAGGCTACACTTGCTAGATGTGTGCACACATACAACACGAGCACACCACATGTGGATATTTTCCACGAGAGCTGCGGGTCCTTCAGGAAGAAAGTAGTCGAGGCTATCGGGCCGTTTTCAGACAGGGACAGTTAACATACACATATATACACACACACTAAGTCACATACACAACCAAACTACACATTTCACATATACATTTTACTAGGTTAATAACTTTTAATAACTTTCTTTCATAACAATTATTTGAATCGCATTTAATACTTTCATATAACCTTGTTACACAAATCATCTTGGTTAATCCGATTTTTTGTACGTTTTCCTGTTTTAAATTATAAAATTATATACTGTAGATTTGTGAATGAATAAAATAAATAAATAAATAAATATTCAAGTTTCTGTTATATATTCACTTTATTGTCAAAACTAATTAATTTTTTGAAAACTTTGCTAAGCAAAGCTGAAATAGTGTCTATAAATCTCAGCCTAAGTTCTATAATTTCGAAATACATATCATATCTAATTTCAGGGTTTATTATAAATATATAGAAACCTCCGGCTTTATCCAAAATTTCGGTCCATTTTCGCCGAAATCGAAGTTTTTGTCGAGGAGGACTGAAGTCGATGCTTCGGTCGGATACTAGAGATTATTTGCTTACTTGATATTATACGAATTATCATTTAATAATGAGAGACAAGCAGATCAAAGATTGTGCTCTCCTCGAGTCACAACAAAAAAAATATTGTTGTGGTGTATTTGAATAAATAATCATACTTTCGTGGTAATCTTTTTTTCTTGTATATAATTATAAAATATCTTGTACAATTTTAACTGCATATAGTTCTGTTTTCACTGCGTAGTGTAGTATATTTAGTAAAAGCTTCAAGGTGAAGAGTTATGTATGCGATCAATATCCATTCATTAATGATGACTATCTATCTAGCGGGTAAGGATGTGCTTTATTGGACTATCGACAAAACTGATATATAAATTCGCTTTGTTGAAATTCACAAGTTAGAGATTTTTGTTATATTGATTAAAATATAAAAGAATATATAAATTATAACTGAATCTTGATATATTATACATACCGTGGAATGTGTATTTATACATTCCAAGATTTATGATTTTTGGAAATCCCACAGTGATCGAATTCGTAAAGTCGATATTTTTAGCTTATGTTTGTTGTTGTATGTTTTCTATATGTGTTTTAATTATTATTTTTTTAGGGTTGCCAGTGGCCCGGTACAAAAATTTCTTAACACAAGACATACACAATTACAATCAACAATGTACAGTTCCTATTAAGGCAGCCACAACATACGTTTGAGTGGCCTGTTTATTTATATTGTATTAATGGTAATGATTGTTTTGAGGCTCTTAGGTTCACATTAATTTTATTTATTATTTTTTTTGGAAATTTACTGGCTTGTGTGTCTTCTTTATGTATTATTTTATTGTTTTTATGTTGCGGCATATTCTTCTAATTATATATTTAAAAAAAATTAGAACCAGAGAAGATAGGAGGGAGGGCTACTATTTGTCCAGCCTACCGAATAAAACTTTCCAGAAAGCCGCAATTAAATATATCGTGACGTTATATTCCTTTCGGGGTGAGCAGAGGTGTATTAGTAGCTGTATCTACTTTGCGCTTATATGTCGTGCCCAACGGGACCAATAGCGCAGCTGAGCACCGTTTTTAGGGCACATACGCATAACGTTTCTATTAGATGGCATGCAGGTTTCCTCACGACGTTCCCTTGACTGATGAGCATATGGTGCCTAAATCCGTACTTAATCTGGAAAAATCCAGAGTTAAATGCTGGTATACGAACCTACGACCTCTTGCTTAGCCGCGCTTAGATGCCGGTGTCTTATCCACTGGGCTATCACAGCCACAATTATTACATTTTATATATTTTCAGAAAGCTTGTAGAAATATCAACTATGTGAATTTAGACTATAATAAATTGATGCTTGATATTACCAGCTTCCATTCTGGATGATCATTCCACTCCGCTGTTGCCATATTTTGTATTTTTACAAAGTAAACTGATAGGTGCTATTATCATCCTCACTTTTTCTTCTAAATTACGCAAGCGATTTTAGAATCAATGGTATTCGAGATTGTTTAAGTGTAAAATGATTGAATTTACTCTAAAAATATTAGAGAAATCGGTCCTGTTCTATGTCAGACTGGGTCCGCTAGTTTGTTATAATTTACATCAATCTCGTCTGGATAAACAGAATAATGACTTTGAATGCTTACCTGATTTAGAGACGCAGTAACGGAATGTTTTCATTTGTTAGGGAGTCAAGTAGTTGAAGCGGCTACTAGTGCATACTGGGTCAGGCGGCTCAGGCGTGTGCTCTGTCCCACTTTGCTAACTAAAATAACTTTGAGGACGGTGGTCATAAAACTATGCGTGTTCTAGTCAGGTTAGGTTTTAATTAAACTAGTCTCGCATTAGGAAGCGTTTTGTATGAAAAAATAAAGTTTACACTCACATTTTTAGTAATCTAATTGATACAACCGTGAGGATGATTGGCCCAGTAAACTTGACTTTTACTGACTAAAACCCCCGTGGTGTCTCTTGCTACCAGCTGGACCTGGCGATCAACAAAGCGGAGAGCGAATAGGTGTCAAGTTTCATTTCTGGGAGGGATGAATGTAAAGGGCTTTCCTCTCAGGACTTCTATGTCAGGGTAGCATATAGGGCGTATAGCTCCTTCAGTCTACTGCACACTGTGTGCAAGCTACATTCGATAATATGTATTATATGTTTGTACATATCTGGTGCATAGAGCGGAGTATCTTTTCCATTAAATGTCTATATGTATTTACGTTTTGCTCATTTTATAGCATGGTTTATAGTAATAATAACTAAAAATGTGATTTTACGTTGTCATATATTAGTACGAACATACAAAAGTTCCTTTTCCGAATTAAAAAATGAGGTTATATGTATGTATTTTTATAACTACGTCATTTATTGACCAATTTTAAATTAAAAATAGAAATATGTAATATTAAAATCCCTATTGAGCAAAACAATGAAATGTTTTTTTTTAATTAATTAATTTCAATTATTATATTGAAGTTAATTTCAGATTCGTGAGATTTTTCAATTTTTATGTTTAAACGTCTATTTGCAGTAATTCAATTATTATTATTATATTATGTCGCTTTTTTATTTATTTGTTTACTTTTAAAAGGAAAGATATAATTACTGACCAAGAACTGCGAAACCATATTAAGCTTATGGGCAGCTAGTGAATGTAGAAAATATTTTTTTATGCGAAACAATTTTATATAATCCATATAATTATCACTAAAATCTTACCGTGTGTTTATTGATTTTACCGAAAATAAAATCGATCCACCCCATCACTATTATTACCGACAGACGATTCTTCGTGCAGAGCAATATATACTCACCTTTATTTCTGTCGTGCGGAGGGAATGCGTAAACAAAAATTCTCGCTATTCTTGCAATTCCTAGAATTGGACACCGGGATCGCCCTGGGTATTCCGGGTCGGCCTTGGCACGTCCCTAATAGTCCATTCCGTTGGCAGATTAGGACATTCCTGCTGACCTGTTTGGATTATATTAGGACATATTCTGATAATATGGGGCTTTGGAATGGGACTCTGGGCTATTAGTTTCCTAATTTTATTATCGTTTGCGGAGACTTCTTTTGTAATGAATTGCATTTAGGTTGTTTTATTTGAAACTATATGGTTTTTTGTATAAAACGGTTTTCTCTCCATTATCGTATTCTCTTCTCTACTATTTATTTATTATGAAAAGTTAAGTACCTTTATTTTTTTAACGATATGCATAATTTATTAACTGTATTTTTATAACATAAATAAATCAGGAGACTAACTTATAATAATAGTGAATTATTTACAATTTTGCATGACTTCATAATTGACGAACTTTCAATTAAATTTTCAACCCCTACTTCATCTCATTCGAGTAAGAATACTAAAAAAATCCGTCCGTAACGGATGCTATGTTATAAAAAGAAACGCAAAGTCTAAAATTATTGTTATAGCTTAAGTGGTTTAGCTTCTGCGATGATATATCAGCAGGACAAGTCAAACCACTATCTAATGGCGGATTTTTAATATGCCACTCCCAAAAGTGTAAAATAAGGGATCAAAGTTTGTTTGATAATTCATCAATTTGAGTGTGAATCTCACCTGGGCGAAATTAGCCTGGACCGCTAGTATATTATACCGGATGAAATTATAGTCATTTTGGAGCTGAAGAGATTTGGTTTTGTTTCTAATCAAATATATTATTATTATTAGCCAGTTTTGTTCTAACGCAGAGCAAAAGCCTTCCTTCCTTTTTTTCACTATATTTGCCGAGTCCGTGGGAATGTGTTTGGACAGTTAAATCGCCACGCTTGTCTAATGCCGTTTGGCAGGTGTACAGTGAAAGTGCATGCAACAGTTTAAATTTTAGCAATCAAATATATGTATACTATATATGTAATAGTATTGATAAAATATATCATTTAAAGAAAATTAATATAATTTTATAATTGGAATTTAATGCCATTTACTGATACAGAATTTATCGGTTCTAAAATGACTACAAGTGTAATGTCATGATATAAAAAAATCACGACATTACGTAGTTGTTTTGAAACCCAAAAACTTTAATAAAGGCATTGAATTCAAACATTTATAAAAAAAATATTATTTTCTAAAATCATATATTTTACTAATAGTATTACCGATATAGAACTGGCACCATTCAGCTCCAAAACGACTATAATTTCACTCGGAATATAAGCAGATTATAACATTTCAATTGTACTGGTAATATAAGAAATGATTAATTAAATTATAATAATGACATAAAGAACACCGCAGCGATAAACGAGGATATAGTAAAAACCAGGGTTTCGTGTGAAAGCTTTTTAACGACTTACCTAGGGTAGAACAAAATATAATGTTTCAAGGAAATTAGGCTCTGAATGTAGGTAATTAGTTAGGACGACGCCCACGAAACTGTTTAGGCGATAAACTAGCATTATCTGGCTTTGCCTAGCTTAACACGGATAAATTTTAATCTAGAATCGGCTTCCTCTATGCGAAATTGCCAGCCGGTTGGCTTAGAAAGGTAGTATAAAAATATTTTATGTTATATCGAGGGGTGTATATTCGGAATCAGTGTTTTTTACCGAATCCAAATATATATCACTATATCACCAAACAATATTGCTTAAACCAAATAGCCTTTCACCCCTCGATATGATATTGTTATTTTTGTAATAACGCTATGACAAGTGCTATTTAAAATTGTTGAACAAAGATAGAGTAAAGTATAATAATATAATATAATATTTGTCGAAAATTACACACATTAACCTAAGCCCCAAAGTAACCTTGCACTTGTGTTATAGGTATTAGAGAAATAAATATATATTTTAATAAATATACACATCAATAACTCACGGCATACAATCCTATTCATCATGATAAAGTTTGCCGCTACCGGGATTCCAACCTGGGAGCTTTAGCGATGCAGGCAGGATCAATCCCGTTACGCTATCAGACCGTCAAAATACCTCTTTGATAGTGGAAATCATTTTACACTAGACAGGCAAAATTAAATAGTTATCACTGACTAACTAAATATACTCTTCTAATGAAACTAGAATGTGTTTATTTAATTTTTGCTGTAACACGTATGAAGCTATGGGCAGGTGGTAATATTTTTTAAATATAGATAGTAGTAATTGATTAAATCAATTATAATGAACAGATTTTAGGTCAATGCACGATAACAATGCCGAATAAGTAAAAAATAAAGTATGAGTTGTAAGCCAATTGTTGTTTTTATGAAAATAAAATTAGAATTCTTATAACACTTTTTAGCTCATGAACTTTAAGTTAATGATCTCTTTTGTTACCTACTAGCTTTTGCTTGTGATTTTGTCTCGGCTAGACATTACGAAATATTCCTGTTTGAATCAAATGATTTTGCTCAACCAATTGTGACCACGCAGTGACGGTGATTTAAGTTGGAAAATATGTAATAAAACTGCAAAAATCTAGTCTAAGCTGGTTCAAGAGCTTTACCATGATGCGCGTAAAATCATACGAATTTTCTAAAAACGATTGATTCTAATAGTCGATCCCGTTTAAATTTTTTTAATATCTCGAAATCAAAGATTTACTAATGATTGATAATAATAATTTTATATATTGTCACGCTATATCCCTTTTGAGATGAGCAGAGATACATTAGAGATTATATCCACTTTACGCTTATATGTCGTGCCCAATGTGACCAGTAGTGTAGCTGAATGCTGTTCTCGCAGCACTATTACACATGACATTTCTATTATATGCCATGCGGGTTTGCTCAGGATGTTTTCTTTCACTGGTGAGCTTGTGGTGCCTATATTCGTATTTAATCTGGAAAAATCCAGATGTAAATTATTGATTGGGTAAAAAGATGTGTTAGACTTGTTCAGGATGGTTAGTAATTTAAAACACTGTTAACAGAAGACTATATTTATTATATTTTAATATTTGACAACGTCCGACTCTTATCTATATTAGAACGAAGTGCGACGGTAGTGTTGCTACCTAACATCTTTCCTTTTTTGAAAAGAAGAAAACAATACTATAATCTATTAGATTACTTGAAGAATTCAAAGCTAGGGTAAGTAACAAAACAATTTATTTTTATTTATTTTTTGGACAAAACTACTTGTACCCAGTGCTGTGAAATCTTTACATTTGATTGCTAAACGCATTTGACATTATCTTTCAATGACTAAATTGACAAGTGACGTTTGACATTAGTAACAACACATTAATTTAATTAACCTTAAATTTTACAAAATAAATGACAATTACACATATAACAAATATAATTAATAGCCATAACGTTGAGGAGATTTAACAATTCGTCCTGAACGTGTGGTTTTTGGTGAGTTATTATGTACTTTTACATTTTCACTAATATCCTTTTTCTTTTCAGGTGAACGAGATGATGGCTTTAAGATATGTTCGCGATTTCTACGATATATTCCTTCTGGAGACTGAATAAGATAACTACGAGGCTCTTTTCCTGCCTGTGAAATTCTACCTGGTACCCAAATTCCTTTTGGTTTTTGTTTAAAAAGTATATTATCACCTTCCTTTAATTGTGACAATGGTTTTGTATGTTTATTATAATAAATTTTTGAATATTGCCTTTGTTTTTCAATATTAGTTTTAAGTACATCAATATCTACTAATGTTGGTAATAATTTAGTATCTATAACTGGAATTTTAGTACGTAAGTCTCTGGACATACAAAGTTGTGATGGGGAATATCCTATTCTCTTAGGTGTGTTTCTGTACATAAGTAACGCAATATAAGGATCTGTATTATCTACTTGACATTTCTTTAATATGTGTTTAATTGTTCCTATGGATCTTTCAACCATACCATTTGAACGGCTTAAGTACGGACTAGAGGTAATGAAATTAATGTTCCATTCCTTTGCAAAGATCTGTAATTCTTTTGAGTTAAATGGTGGACCATTATCTGATATCATGATCTCTGGTATACCATGTCTAGCAAAAATTGATTTTAAATGAGTTATAATTGTGTTTGAATTTGAGGTATTATTTAATAATGCTAATTCTACATATTTTGAAAAGTAATCTACTACTATCAAGTATTTTTGGTTATTAAAATCAAAAATATCTATACCTACTTTATTCCAAGGTAAAAGTTTATAATCATGATGCATTATTGGTTGTTTAGAATTATTTCTCTGGTATGTTAGGCATATATGACATTTATTTATATATTTTTCTATGTCACTACTCATTTGTGGCCAATATACTGTTGACTTTGCTAAACGTATAGAACTATTAATACCTTGATGTCCCTCATGAGCTAATTTTAATATAAAATCTCTCATGGACTCAGGAATAATAATTTTATCAACCAAAAGTAATATATTATTTATGTAACATATTTTATCTTTAAGTGAAAAGTAAGGCTTTATGGACTGACTAACTGACCTTTTATGTTCTGGCCAACCATTTTGACAATAATAAACTATTTTACTTAAAGTTGGGTCTGTTTTTATTGATTGTTGGAGTTCTTGGATTTTTTCTTGACTAACTGATAAGTTTGACACAATAAAATTAATATGTAAATCTATGTCATTTTCAAGATCTAATAATGTATTATCTGGCAATGGTGCTCTAGACAAGGTATCGGCTATATATAAATAGCGACCTGGTTTATATATTACATCAAGCTCATATGGCTGTAAGCGTAACATTATTCTTTGTAAACGTCCTGGAATATCATATAAAGCTTTTTTAAACAATGTTATAAGTGGCTTATGATCTGTTTCAACTGTTATTTTTCTGCCATAAATATATTGGTGAAACTTAGTGACTCCAAATAGTATAGACAACAACTCTTTTTCAATTTGTGCATAATTCTGCTGACATTTAGTTAAGGTTGCTGAAGCATATGCTATAGGTTTTTCATGCATTAAGACTGCACCTAGTGCATCTTTCGACGCATCTACTGATAAAGTTATGTGTTTATTAGCATCATAATATGTCAAGACAGGTGAATTACTAATAAGTTTCTTTAAATTATTAAATTCAGCTTCATGCTGTTCAGACCATGACCATATAATATTTTTCTTTAATTGAGATCTAAGTAAACTTGATTCTTTAGATAAATGAGGTATAAAAGAACTAAGATAATTTACCATTCCCATAAATCTTTGTAAATCATTAACACAAGTTGGACTAGGCATTTTACATATAGCTTTGACTTTACTTGGGTCGGGTTTTACACCGTATTGACTAAAAATATGTCCTAAGTATTTAACTTCTGTTGTACATATTATTGATTTTTCTTTATTAAATTTTATATTTAATTCACGAGCTCTATTTAAGACTTTTTGTAGTGTCTGATTATGCTCTTCAAGCGTTTTACCATATATTAGAAAATCATCTATCATTATTTTAACATTTTTAATATCACTAAATCTATTAATCATTTCTCTATGAAATATTTCCGGAGCAGCATTAATACCAAATGGCAATCGAGTAAATCTATAGCGACCAAAGGGTGTTATAAAAGTACATAATTTGGATGCAGTTTCAGACAAGTTTAACATCCAAAATCCTTTATTTGCATCAAGAGTAGTAAACACTTTAGCACCTGCAAGATCAGACTTTATCTCATCAAGTGTAGGAAATTGATAATGTGGTCTTAAAATTGCTTTATTAAGTTTACGAGGATCTATACATAATCTTAACGAACCATTCTTTTTAGTTGTGAGAACTATTGAGCTAACCCATTCTGTTGGTTCTTCTACTCTACAAATAACTTTATTTTTTTCAAGTTCTTGTAACTCTTTTTTTAAAGAATTTTGTAATTGAAAAGGTATTCTACGACATGCATCTACTGAAGGTATTGCATCTGGTTTTAGTTTAAAATCACACTGAAAATCTTTTAAACAGCCTAAACCTTCAAAAACATCTTTATTTTTTGATATAATATTTTCACAAACATTGTGTGGTATGACATTTACACTGTAAACTCTTTTTAAAACATTTAAGGTTTTACATGAGTCTCTGCCCAAAATATTTTTACTATTTATATCTACTATGTGAAAATTAATGTTATATGGATGGTTGTTATAGTAAACCTGCAAATTACATTGACCTGTGGTGGGTATATTTTCTCCACTGTATGTTGATAATTTAAACTGACTTTTAAAAATAATATTTGTTGATAATCCTAGACTATGAAATGTATTTAACGTTAAAATATTTGTATCTGCTCCTGTATCTATTAGAAAACTAATATTAATATTATTGATATTTAAATTTGTTGCCCATAACTCTGTGTTTATATTATTTATATGAATTAATCCTACAAACATCTTATCATTACAATTAGGTTGATCACTACAATTATTATCTGATTGTATGACTTTTACATGTTTAATGTAACATGCTTTAGCAAAATGATTTAATTTACCACAGTTTTTACATTTTACCCCCTTCGCTGGACATTTGTATTGGTATTTGTGTACCTGCAAACATTTTTTACATGGTTCCCTTGCTCGGCTTGGACTTCTTGATCTAGGTTTTATTTTTACCTGACCAACAAAAGAGTCTTGTAATGTTTTGGCTTGTTCTTTAGTTGTTTCCATTTGTTTAGCCAATTGGACAGCATTATCAAGCGTTTCAGGCTTTTGGATTAAAATTTTTTCCTTTATGTATTGGTTTTTTGATGATAAATTTAGACTAAATATGTCTCTTAGTATTTCATCAGTCAATGTACCAAAATTACACTGTTGCCCGATGTTTCTCAAATGAGTAGCATATTCATCAATGCTTTCATCATTTCCTTGTCTTCTGTTAAACAATTTGTGACGCTCCATTGTAATATTTACTTGTGGTAGAAAATAATGATTAAATTTTTCTATTAATTGTTTAAATGTTACCGTATCCAAGTCGTAATTAAATGAGTAAAATATTGTTAACGCCTCAGTACCGACAAAATTAAGTAATATGGCTACCTTCCGACTATCACTTTCTTGTTCTAGGTTATTAGCCCTCATATATATCTTAAGCTGCATACACCAATTTTTCCATTCTAGCGGCATATTTGTACTTCGTAAATTAAGTGGTCGTAAATTTCCCTGTAAAGAATTCACGCTGCGGCTGGAACGTACGCCATCTTTATCCACGTTTTTGTGATCCATTATAAATTATAATTTTATATATTTACACAATCACTTTTTCAAAACTTTAACTTTACTTTCTGACACCATGTTAGACTTGTTCAGGATGGTTAGTAATTTAAAACACTGTTAACAGAAGACTATATTTATTATATTTTAATATTTGACAACGTCCGACTCTTATCTATATTAGAACGAAGTGCGACGGTAGTGTTGCTACCTAACAAGATGTACTAATCTGTAGAAAACATTTATCAGGCCAATAGTAAATCTTACACTTTCCGAATGAATTTTTAGAATAATGATGATGTTACAAAAGAATTTCATTGAGACAATTATAAAAAAGTTCGTTGGGGGAACAAAAGACGGAAATAAAATTCAAATATTCAATCTTGCTTTCAAAATACAACTTTCTTACTCAAAAGATTTAGAGGTAACTTACTAAGAACTCAAAAGATTTATTTTACAGCTGTCTGGAATAATAATATTTATGAATATTCCTTGACGAAAAGTATTTAGTATAAGACGCTACAATTTGAGTCTTCTCATATGCCATGGCTTGGGAATAAATTTATGAGTACACGACTAATTGGTTGCACAAAGACTGAGGTTGGGTCACATGCTATCACATAAATTTAAATGACTATAAAATTTGCGGCTTCACTAAACTGCGGTACATGTGATGAATTACACCATTTAGGGATGTATTGCGTCGGATTTCAGTCTACAAGGATTCTCTGATGAGAGTCTTTAACCTGAGCAGATGTAGGCATGGTCTGCGGGATTTTAGCGAGATCATACTCGGCCGAAGTAAAGAAATTATTCAAGATAATGGCTAAGCTGGTAGTGTTTATTTTATGTTATGACGGGGCTGGCATGTGCCTGGGCACAAAAGTCCCTAAGAATAAAACAAAAAAAAAGACCTGAAACTATTTTGTAATAATACGAAATTATTTTTAATAAACGGCGCATTCTCGACATGGAATAACGCGTCTTATTTCCTGTGAGCTCATCGCCATATCCTGCAATTTGCACGTGTCCAAGTTCACACAATATTTTAATTGTAACTAACATGCTGAGAACCGTTATTTTTTACATTATATTATTATCTTCTGAAATTTCTTTATAACAAGATGT
Source organism: Automeris io (assembly GCA_036320925.1). Lineage (NCBI taxonomy): Eukaryota > Metazoa > Arthropoda > Insecta > Lepidoptera > Saturniidae > Automeris > Automeris io. Next base: position 10,899,043 of record JAUDJH010000011.1, read on the forward strand.
TAATGAACTTGTTATTTACAAATTATAAATGAGATTGCTTTGATCTACAATTTTTATATTTCGTTTATAGATAATTTTTGGAATAATCTGGTTCGCGAAACTTTTTGGAATGTACTAATACTTTTTTCCTCTTTTTTATTAATGTACGTACAATCTGTCACTTGATTATTTGTAATAATTAATATAGTATAGCTTCCACATTATTTTAAATACAGATGCTATGATAATATTATAATTATGTAAGTGCAATATATAATGGAATAAATAAATAAAAGATAGAGGCAACTCGTAATTCTAAAGTCTGGTCCTTTATAAATCTTGTTTCATAATTTCACGCAATAACCGAGAACGCAATGAAAGTTATACATTTGAGATAACAATAATATAAGTCTGTTTATTATACATCTTAATTTCCCATGACAACGTATTTTTAGTCTGCGCTTGGTATATTTTCGTGATTTGTTAAACTTCCCAGAAATGTCCCCAAAAAAGATGAAAGAGGATGTAATATGCGAAACGCTGTTTTTAGATTATATTTCAAGCGCATATAATTAAGTTTTGTAAATTTAAATAAGAACATATAAAGCAAAAACTAATTAAAAACAAATACAAGATATCACTAAAAAAAACTTTCCTTGAAAGAAATAAAATCATTCACTAAATTTACACAATGAAAAATGTAGATAATTTTGTTTAAAGTTTTTTCATTAAATTGAAAACTATTTGTCTCTCTTTCAATTTGTATTCAGCGTTTCGAGAGAGATTTATCTCTTGTCTAGATCTAAAACATTTTTCTATTACTGAAAGATCAGAGTGGTTTTAAAGTACCTAAGTGTACGCTATAAACACATGCTGGCAAACGAATGAGAAAAGTGTTTCGAATACATTCAAAGAGCTTGTATCGTGTGGACATTCAAAAGCAGAATTCGATCTACTCTATCTATAGCATTTCAGTATGTTCCTTTTTTGTATTTGTTTTTCCTTTTCGCTACGAGGCTGCTTTAACAGTTTGGCTAACGTCCAGTCTCGTCATTCGTTTGTTTTATGCTTTTACTCTCTCTGAAGAAATGTCATGATGCGTAGTTCACGCTGATACCTTTAGATGACATAAAATTATGTATCAGTTTAAATAGTTTATTATCGATATTTGAGAAATGTCTAAGAAATTATAATTAAAAATGGTTAAAGCACCTAGTAACTTGTTAGTGCGAATAACAAATTCTTTCTAATTTGTTCTTATATAGAATGTTCCATTAATTATTAAATAGTAAGTTGAAGACGGAATACAGATCTAAATTACATACCAATTCTAGAAAAAGCACCATAGTTTTACAATTTCCGAGTGGTCGAGATTTTTATTTAAAACAGAGAATTATCATTGATGATTAATTTTTTTTAGTTGTAGTTTTGCAAATAAATTAAATAACAGACAAGTATCTTATATATTAAAGATACTTATAACGTTAATACATCTGTAGATACTTATGTACACACTGCATAGATGCAGAGCTTAAAAGATGCGTATTTAGCTCTGTAAAAACTATGATAGTTTTTCAACATTGATGGTATTGCGAGCTACGTGAAGACATTTTAAATGGATTGTACTATTATTCTATCTCAGAAAAACCTTATATGATCGACCAAAATCATTTTTAATTATTTGTTAAAACGTCACAATTATTTTATAATATAAATTCTCGAAGAGTGGGACTAGCACCTCTCCATGGCTGAGTCAGTTTTAAGCAACTTTGTGCTTTACTTATTCCTCAAATTAAAATGTATTTTTATGTTTCCATTCGAACTGACGTCGTTCAAGTCTTATCCAATTAACAAAACTGTGAATACCATGAGACTTATTTAATTAAAGTTGAAAAATTAAAACTCCTCACTCGCGTCCCATACGATTCACGCCATTAAAAATAGGACTGAGTTCCGCCACCATTTATACCTTGTCAGGGTAATTTATAGGTGAGACGTGGACCTGTGATTCTGCCAGAACTAATATAATTCGATGTATATCTGTACGACTTTATTTGTGTAATTCAAGTTTACGGTTGTAACTTTACGTGTGGTAGCTTTAAGGAATTTCGTTATTTACCAAATAGTTATTTTCTTTTATTATTTGAGCATGTGCTTATTTTTTTATGACTCACAGGCGTAGGTTTGATCTTAATTATACTTGGTGGAAGGTATTTGGTGGTAGGGCGATCGCCAAAACCATGCCACGTAAACAAAACTGATGAGAAAAATCGTGTAAGCTTTAGAAAATAGTAAGACGTCGCGCTCTACGACTTTCGGATGCATTGAACATGACGTCACAGGCAGAAATAAAGAAAACGTTTTCACAAACAAGTTGTTCCTGTGATTTAACACATTGTAACATTGGATTGTGTGTAAGGAAGGTCGACACTGTTAGAGGATGTTTCATAATGTTTGCCGCCTGCTTGTTTTGATGTGGGACGTGAGACACAAATGTAGTTATACTTAATTACTTCGCATTAGTCACAGTTTTCATTTAATGAGTTATTAGATATCTTCTTAATGATAAAGAGCCATATATTTTTTGCGTTGTTTAACAGAATCTCGTAAATTTATTTAATTTTGCTTTTAAATTATTAGGGTTGTCCTATCTACCGAAATTGATTACAAAGCCCAGTCTTAATAAAAGCTCAGTAGTTACCTTGGGATTTTTAGACGATAGTAACCGCTTATCATCAGATGTGTTATTTGCTTATTTGTCTCCATTTTTCATAAAAAAAAAAAATGTTTATTTACCGCAAGAAAGCAGGTAAACCAGTAGATTTAACTTTACCTAAAAATCGCTATTTAAAATACCCTGCTTTTATACCCACTCGTAAAAATACTATAGAAATATACTGATATTAAAACCATTTTGTTTTATTATTTTCAATTATTTTTTCCTCATTTGGTCCTTCGAGCTGATCAAATGATAAAAAATGAATTTAAAATAACTAGTTTTGATATAAGTATATTTTTATTTCATTTTTGGGAATGAAAATGTATAAAAGTTTATTTTTAAATATAATTATGTATATAAATAAAAAAAAAATGTGATAAAAATAGGGGTATCAGCGACTCTACTTTTTTCCATCACAACAAATATTTAGGTAAACGTAGTCTATTAATCTTCTAAAACTAAAACAGAATATCTCAGTCGTTTAGATTGACTGATGAATAAGACAGCAGGAGCAGACACACCATGCTCACAAACTGTCACGTATAACTACGAATTTCCGCTACGAACTGTTTTAATTTATAGATCGCTTTTATATTTTCGTCGAACAACGTTGTTTCTTCATAGCTATAATGCTAGATGACCTATTTACAAAACAATTTACTGTAGTGTGTTTTTATAAGTCAAAGAATTTTAGTGTATGTCTGTCGAGAATGGTTAATTTGAATACTTTCCGAATATAAATTATGTGGAATGAATAGCCACCAAATGAGAGAGTGATTGCGCCGAACAATAATTAAGAGAAACTTAATTCACGTATAAGATCTTTCTAATCAATTATTAAGTATTAGTTCTACAAAAAAAAAAAAAACAAGTCAGAATTGTAAATATCTTAGGTTCATAAACTTGTAAAAGTATTTTTATAATAGTAGTTTTAATTAAATTTAATTAAAAAGGTATGTATATATACACACAAATCTATATATCGTCGGGTGAACGGCTATTTGGTTTAAGCGACATTTTTTGGTGATATAGTAATATATATATATATATATATTCGAAATCAGCGTTTTTTACCAATTCCAAAAATATATATATCACTATATCACCAAAAAATGTCGCTTAAACCAAATAGCCTTTCACCCAACGATATGTATCTGAGTGTTACGGTCACGCGAGATCAGTACTTTGTCTCGTGTTAAAAGAGCTCAACGTGCCTAAAGACTATCTGACATCCAAAATAAGGTCGCATCATCTAATTGATGCAAGTACTTGATACTTTACCATATTCTTTGGCCTTAACCGATAGAATTTTGAATATTACTTACGGTGTGCGATATAAGGTAATAGCTAAAAGAATTCTAAAACGACGTATGATGAATTTACAATAAAAAACTCGTGTATTTTGCCGATAATGAGACCAACTTTCAAGTATCAATTCGTAAAATCCAATTTAGAAAAAGAAAACAGTTTCAATGGCCATAACACTGTATATTAATTACTGTTTAGTGTTTGTAGAATACAACAGGAAGTTGTTACATTTTCGAGTAATTTTCTCTCGGAAATATTTTGTAAGTACGCAGTGTGGTTTCGTCACAGATGTAAGAGCTCTTGACACGTGTGAACTCTCATACAGTCACTGTGTCACGAGTTCCTTTTACTCTCCTCGTTTTCTGCATTCGTATTCTACACTTGTTATAGATATTCTACGAACTTCAAGAACGCGCATGTTAATGATGTTTTACTTTTTAATTGAACGTTCAAAACCTATTACAAGCTGGTATAATTAGTATATTTTAATATTATTAAAATGCGTTCTTGAATATCTCAAGTCCAATACGTATTTTTTGACAGTTGTACAGTTACAATGTTGATATGATTAGCCTTGTTTTTTAGGTAAAAATGATTATATATTTCAATTCATAATTAAAAATACATTTCCAAATTAAGCTGAGGTGTTTGACGCTAAAATAGACAAGGTAAACTATAAACATTTACTAGACGTACGTAGATATATAAATATCTAGATTTTCACCACATTTGGAACGCCATCTGTGTTACTTTATCAGTCATAAACTGAGAGCGTCTTGTAGCGTACTGATTAAACATTTTATAATATGTATTTATATGTCAATCACAAGCGAATAAATTTTAAATGTAGTAGTCTCTAAGTATGTTTTTATGTTTTTGCGAGGTGGTAGGGCGCCGGTGCCCGTCTGGATCGCGACCACAGTGCATGGGTGTAAAGCCCGTCATAGTGACCAGTTTCGGCTTGTCGCCTTTCGGGATCAACTTGTGCATATCCAGTAGCTCATATACTTAGAGACCTTTAGTCGTGGTATATGTGGGCCGACATGACGATGTAGACTATCAATGGATTTTCATCCTTTGGTAGTCGCTTTCATTTTTGGACTACACTGTACTTACCATCAGGTACTCTGTAGTCACTATGTCGAGTCAGTGTAAAAAAAAATGTTTAGATTGTTATTAAATACGATTTACTTATTTTATAGGCCCCATTCGTCGAGAACACTTAAAAAAACCAAATTGTGCAATGTACGGAGCCCAGAAGTTGAGCTTTAAAATTAGACTAAAGAAGTTTATAAACCATCTGTTACGAAGCGAGACTGCGACACGTCTATCGCGTTTTGGCTGAACTTATCACAGATCGACTCAGAGCAGTCGCCATTCTAGCCAGCTATCAATAGCTCGTTGCAAACGTGGAAAATAAAAAAAGTAATTTTTGCTTAATTTAAATGCTTCAATTATTTTTTTATTGTAGTGAACAATAAATATCCTTAAATCGAAATAACTGTGTTTCAAAACCGGAAATCTTCTGTAGCCTCATGATGATGGCTAATCACGTATCTAATAGTGTGATGTGATTTGTAACTATAGTAAAATTGATTTCAATAGATTTTTTTATAACCAGTGCAACTCGTTCCGGACTATAATGTTTAAAACAAGACACCAGTGTTCATTAAAATAATTTCAAAAAAAAATTGAGTGATTGCGATTTAAATTACTTGTAACAATTCAATTTATATCGGCGTTTGTGAAGTTTTTTTAAGAAAATGTATTACCGGCAAACACATTATCTGTTACTTTATTATACAAATCTGAATGTGGTAGGTATGTCGTGCCAAAATAACTAGGTTGTTTATATGAGAGTATTTTTATAAACCTCAGTGATATACGTCGAAACGTATTTACAATATGGTGGCTATTCTCAAAACTACTGAGAGGACAAGCAACGATTATTTTCTCTCTTTCCTACCTGTAAGTTTTTGGAATCTTTATTTTATTATTAATGCTATTCTACAACAAAGAAAAACATGCATACATATGTTCGATATTTTTTATAATATTTGTCCAATTGAAATATATTTCTATCATCGTTATCAGGGTTCCTTCCCTGAAAACAAAATCTTATAGGATCACTGCATTATCTGTCTATAAAGACGGAGAAAGATTTTTTCTTAGATATGCGTGGAGGCATCAAGTTGAAATTAATATCAAATAGGCGAAACCAAATAGGTGAAACCAGCTCTGAGGTTTTTTTTGTTTCCAAGTCATCGTAATTAAGCGATATGACCATTTATGTCGCATATTTCTCGTTTTTAAAAGAAAATCATTGTAAAATAAAACGAAAAATATATTATAACATAAGTAGTATAGATTCTATATGAAATTTACTTGAGTTTGTGTATTATGTATAAACAAAGGAAATTAGTGATTTTATTTTTATTACTGCTAGTAGATTGAAGTCCATGACTTAAATACTTTATGTATACAAAATGCATCGCTATATACAAACTGTATAGAAATATCATCGTCTGTATCAACGTACTTTAGTCCACTGTTGGACAGAAGGTCTCTCCTAATAGGCATCATTGGGTTATGACGTTTGGAAATTCTTGGTTTTTCTCTCAAGATCCCGTAGTCCAGTGACCCAGCTTTCTATCTCTGTATGAATGAAAATATATCAACGGAGTATTATGTCATCCGAAATATTTACATTAGAATTAAAATTTCCGGAACTGGAAACCTTGACCTCTAATGACTTTTCAGATAAACTTTTATCAATGTCAATAAATATATTATTGTCTATTCTTTATAAAATATATGTAATTGTTGAGTAGTAAATGAACACGCTTAAAATATACGGTACAATAATTTGAATTACAAGAAATAGCAAAATATGAACAATTTGAAATGTTTTTAAATGTTGACATTATGCCAAATGTTTGCCCTTGAGCTGCGTAAGCAGACAGCAGGGCGGTTTTAGTTCGTGAATGTTATTTGTATTCTACTTGGTATTACTATTTTCTACTACTTTCAATTTGTTTTAGCTTAACGTTTAATAAGCGTAATGTTGAATTCAATAATCATTTGTCTCATTATACAAATAATAATTTGTGGCAACTAAATTGTCATCTTATTATTATTTAACCGACTGTACAACTATACACATCATATCAACCAATTATTATCGGATTTTTTTATACTAAAAACAACTTTTTCTCAATTTCAGGCCATCAATTCCCCGTCTGTGCAACATAGAGATGTTTCGAGTCCGCATACCCCAAGTTACCGTTCTTATAACGAAGAGCATGTCGCAGTCCAACGTCACATCGAAAGACCGGCACAGCAAGAAGTCGAAATCGAACGTACCAAGAAAGAAAAAAAATGGTCTTTAGGAAAGCTTTTTAGAAGAAAAAAGAAAGAAGAAGAAAGTGGATCCTCATCGGAAAGTGATGAAGATGCCAATACACGTTCATCTTCAAAAAAGAAATGTAAAAAGAAAAAAAAAGGTGCAGTGGTTAACAATTTTGACCATATAGTTATAAGAGATTCAAGGCGAGCACAGAGCTTAGCAAAAGCTAATGCTTGTGAAGCTACTGACGATGGTGTCCTCTCAGATCCCTCAGCAGGTTTTATAAGTTATCGAGCCAGAACACAAGAATTATATGCAACATCTAAGGAGTCTCTGGGTACTAAAGATGACAATTCTAATATTAAGTTAGGCAAAATCACCTTAGAAACCCCATCAAGGAAGACTAGAAAAGGTCGATTAAAAGCTCGAGTTGAAGCTTTAAGAAATAGTATGAGAGGAGAATCAAGTAGTGATGAAGAATCGCTCAAGTCATCGAATTCATCTTCGATGGTACGGTTCAGAAGCGAAGATTCACTTATGAGATCTCGTGATAGCTCATTAAACAAAAAATCAAGAAGTGCAAGAAATGAGAGGTACATTAAAAGGTTGTCCCGTGACGAAGAGAACCAGTTAAATAAAGAAGCAGAGCTATTGCAGCAAGGTTATACTAAGGCTGAGGTGGAAATGCTTACAAGAACTCCGACAAGTCAAAGTAGTGGCTACGGAACTTGTAAAAGAGACCAAAATAATAAAATTAAACAAGAACAGGTATCCACTAATGACGTCATTCGAAGACCGATGAAATCCGAATCTGTTTCCTCATTTCCATCAACTCAAAGCTATCCATCATCTATTAATTTTAATGCAAAAGTAAATAATGAACACATTAACTATTCCATAAAATATCCTAATAATAATACAAATAGAGAATCATTTTATATTAATGATAACAGAGAAAAAAGTATTAGTAATCACTACGATAGTCCTGATAACGTTATGTGTGTTAAATTTCCTTTAGGTAATGTAACTAATATTAAAAGAGAAGAAAAGGCTCCTCCAGTTCCACCTCCTCGTGATATGCAAAGAAAAGTGACCACACCTTTGTCGATGTACTATGAAAATAACCCTGTAATATCCGATAGAATCGGGAACACACAAAATGTGAGACATGGTGTACCGAATAACGACTTTGAGAGAATTATGAGACGCAGTCAAGAAAGAACATTAGGTCATTCTTTTAACGGCTTGCGACGACCCATATCTAACTCAGAAGATCATATTGCCATGCAAAATAATGAATATACTAAATATATACAATACAGGCATGAGCAACCTAGGAGGCCAGCGTCTGTTTCTGCTGAACCTAATCATTATGGATCTTATATTATTTCACCATGGAGAAAACCTACTTCTCATACAAATATTGTCAAACCAGAACCAGTACAGTTGAAACACGACTATTTGTATTACGCTGACCAGAGTCCAAGATCCCGCAGGCCAATCAGTGTTAATGCTGGTAAAATTAGTTATGAAAACCAATATTTGAGTGATTCCCAAGCTTCTAAAAATATTGTGGAGAGTATATACCGTAGACCACGAAATGCGTCAGCGGAGTTTTGGAGAAAAATGGACGACGCAGAAAAACAGAGACAACAACAAAAAGTTTTTGCTAACTCCAGAAGTAGTAGTGATTACTCAAACTATATTTCATTACAAAAGCCAAATATTTCTGAACAAAATACAGACCTTCAAAATAGAAATAGATTAAGTACCCGAGCATCATCAGTTGACACTACAGATGGTGCGAAAATATGGAAAGCAACAACAGAATATAAAAGGTCGATTACAATTGATCCATCGACAACTGTCACCTCTCCAATAAGTAAAACACACACACGAAATAAATCAGATACTTGTATTTTAAGTGCCAACCAAATTCCTTCTGACGATGATAAAAGTTCAGAAAGACGAAAATCTACAAATCTTGACGATGCTCTAAATGAATTGGAAGCAATTTATAATAGCTTAGGATTAGGTGACGAAGATTTATTAGATAGAGCAGAACGACGAGAATTAATGACACCCAAGTTTAATGATAATTTTAATGATTGGAATGGAAATGATGACGAAGTACAATTGCGAAGTCAACCGACAACACCGCTGAGACGTATTCAGCGAAGATCAACTCTACCAGATAAATTACAAGATGATATGGCATTCCGTAGAATGAATTCTTTAACAAAAGAGAAAGCAAGTTACAAAAATAATCAAGCGCAAATAAGTTACATGTTAGCTTCACCCGTATACGTACCATATGCGTCCGACGATGATCGAAACTCTCAACGCGATGAACCTGATATTATACACGATGATGTTGTATACAGAAATATAACACAGACTAATAATCGCTTAAAAACACTAGATCCTCAGCCACCATTTGGAATACCTCTTGGACCCGTATCACCTGCTCCACAGAGTGATTATTTACACGCAACACCAGAAAATAAAAGTCGATCTCGATTTGTTCCTAGAAGATCTCCAGACCTTGTATCAGATGACTTGGCTTACAGAAGTCTTAGAAAAGATAGTAGACATTCGAATCTATATAACGGTGATGATTACAATGGTCTTATTAATAATAATCATGGTACTAGTGAATATCCTTTACCAAAAGAATCCGCAGCTAACTTAAAGAAAAAGAGGGCAGTTCGTTCATTATCTGCCAACATATTCTCAATGATTCAGAAAGAAATAGATGAAGCATTAAATATGAGCAAAATGGCTACAGTTCAAAAAACGTCCAGTAATAACGACGTGATGAAGCGACTTCGTGAAACAGTTGACAAAAATGACAACGAGCAGGAACGATATCCTCGTAATAAGGTAAAACAAAGACACAATACTGTTAGTCTCTTTGTCAATAATATCAACACACCAGCACATCATTTCACAAAAGACGACTCATTCATTCACTGTGATGATAAGTATCTTGCTAAACCACCTTCTTGTGATAAGTCCAAAAGCTCATCCCCATCTAATAAATCACCACAGTCATTTAAACGTTCTTCTAAAGATGACTTTCAGCAGGTTCTCAGCATGCTAGCTCAAGAAGCAATGGATACCAGTAATAAATTAGGGGTAGCTTTAGCAGAACTTGATAAAAATAGAAACTTGAACGATAAAAAATCTGATGTGCAGTCACGAATCTCTGATAGTAGGCTACAATTTTTAAATGGACTTACAAGTAAAATTAGTGATAACGAAAATAAAATTGCCGATGCTAATATTTTTGAAGAAAAAAAAACATGCTATAAGAATATATCAGACAAAAGTCTACTCAATAACAATGAAGACAGGTCGAAAGCTAAAAAGACTGAAGATAGTCTTTTAGTAATATCAGACCAATTACACAAAATTGAAGACCAACTGAAGCATAGTTTTGAAAAGGAGCTGAATATTGTTGATGAGAGTATGAGATTATCGAGTTATATACCACATACCGAAGAACCCATAGTTGCTCAAGAAACCATTGTTGTCACGCCAGATCCCAAATTAATGTCTGACGTTGTTCCATTGTTGGTGTATGATGATGCTGTAAAAACAAAAGAAGAAACTCAAAATGAGTGTAAAACAGAAACAGATGTTAAATTCCCTATAATAAATTCTCTTAATCCTTTCATAAATACCGGAGATCGAATAAAGGAAATTAATGAAATTAACGCTTTCAAAGAATTAAAAGATGGTATCTCTAATTTAATTGCTGGAATAACTGAAGTAAATGAAAAAATGTTTGCCCCAAAACATATTAATGTTGAAAAGGGTAGTACTGAATCAAAACAAATGGCTGGCATAACAGAAGCTGGTGAAAAGCTGAATCAAGTTTCACAACATACTAGCAAATTAGAACTACCTAACAGGGCTTCTGTAAACTTATCAATTTATGAAGACGATTTAGAAATAAAAAAAGAAGCTGACTCGACAGAATATAACTCCTCGGAAGAGTTAGCGACAATATTTAATATAAAGCCTGAGAATAATGGAAACGAAGTTGTTGATCATACCGATTCTGAGAATAAACTTCTCAACTCACCCAAACTGGTACAGGATATGAATCAACAACTTAGAAGGTGTTCAGTGGATCATACTTATGATACTCCTAGTCAAAGCAGCTCAATGCCAAATAACGTGGTGCCATGGAGAGCTAAAAAGCAAAATAGTTCACAAAGAGAAAACAGAGGTACGTGGTTCATTCTCACGCACGGTGTTTAATTTACATTGTAATCATTTCGCATTTTGCTTTTTATGTGTTCATTTTGACATACGCATCCCTATGATATATTTTAACTCTGATATAGCCGCACTGATTCCGTAGATACTAACATTGCATTTAGTTGTTTTTTATCGTTTGCATTATTTTTATTGTTTCAACAGGCGATAATCCGCAGCAAAAGCGCGATTGGCACGACTCTGGCACGTTGATGTTAGCTTGTACGTACACCCTGATATTCTCCCAACAACTGGCAGACCTCGATTGGCTGACGCTGCTCGGCTTGCTTCTGGCAATGATCACCATTATCGCAATGCTAATAATTTAACGTATTAACAGTTAACACGTAAGCCGCCTAAGAAAAATATGATAGATTTCCTATCAGGCTATGTCAGAAAATTTTGGGCGACACGGGCGTTCAGAACGACTTTACGGCGACTTCTGTTAACCATCCGTCGCTAAATTAAATATTAAATAATAAATAAAATAAAATTAAATAATATTGTGAGAATTATGGCCCCTGCTGCCACTTACAAAGGCGCGATAATGTTTTTTTTTTAATGTTTTCCGAAAATTGGTACTTACTTTTAATAAGAAATATTTAAATCAACTGACTGACTATGTTACTAAGATCGTGTGAAATATAATTAATGTATTACAATTTCATTAATATTCTTTGTCTAAATTTTTCAATAGCCTACACAACAAAACAAATGTCACCCAATAGTGTCTGACTTGATGTTTACGTGTTAATGTTTTATTTTAAGCTTATGATGACATTGATGTTATTCTTTACTATTGTTATCCAAATTTTATTTTACTATAATAATACCTTTTAATATAATACTTCTATACAGACATTAGTTTTATATTTAGTAGTAATTTAAAAATTAACTGTGATGTTTATTATACTTTTTCTGTAAATTTGATTGGCTTTAAAGAACAAATTTTTATGCAAGAATAATAACTTTGTCCTGCTGTAAACGTTATAAATAATTTTATTCCAAAACAACCAAATAATCGAACAAAGGTAGGGATAAATATTTTAAATTGCAATAATTTTTTGAATCTACCTTTGTGTCTTAAGTATTTGCATGGTTTGTTTAAATATTTTGTTAGTTTTAAATCATTTTTTTAATATATTTTAGTTTTACTGGAAAAAAATTTTTGTATGGCTACCAATAATTGTTTATAATCAGGCCTGGGATTAATGTTCATTCTCAGTTATGCTAAATTAACATTACAAATTACATTAACATAAATACGAAATATAGGATGTTAGTAAATAAATGACTAAATGTAAATTACCAAAATAAAAAAACGATGCAGAATATATGATATCGAAATAAAATTCTAGAAGAAACTTTTTTATCATTATGAAGATTTTTTTGTATTTTTTAGTTTATAATTTTGCATTGCATATAATGTAAATTGTATGATTAAGAAATAATGGTGCCTATTTATACTATAAAGCATGTAGGTATATGAATTATAATACCATATACGTAATCAATTGTATACATTATTGAGGTATAATTGAATAATGAAGTTGTTTTAATCTGTTTCTAGGTGAAACTAATTGCTTGAAGTGATCAATTGCCTACGTGTCCACATCGAAACTATATTTATAAGCTATTATTAATTATGCTTAAGCTAATGTCTCTATTTCATTATACACTGTACTTATTATAAAAACTTTGTTTATGTAGAGGCTTCCAGTTACGATTTAAAGAGAGCGTTATTTATATGAAAAAGATTTATAATTAAAAAATAAAATGTTTTGGTTTCACTCTTTGTATTCTTTTTTCGATCCTTGTTATTAATTTCAAAAGCTTATGAACTCTACTTAAGACTACTTTTTTAGCTTGGGGAAAGTTAATCATAGGACTTTTCAGTTATCATGAAGGTGACGGCCGGGGTTTTCTCAGACACCTGCATACTAAAAACACAGGGGTTTTTCCCTATGATATATTATCCTCTGGCAAAAAAATGGTTTTCACCAAGGGCAGTTTTGTATAACCGATCCGATGGCATCTGATGTTGATTTTCACCTATAATCAACAACTGATTAACAGTAATACCCGACCTTATTCGAACTGAGAAGCTTATTATATCGTAGCACAATTGTAACTACGTCATATAAATATTAGATAAAGATACAAAAATATTATAGAAAATAGTTATAGTAAAGATTTTCGTAATCAGAAATGAATTACAATAACAAGAATTTAATCCTGGTAAAAAAAAACTAGCTTTGTTGAATCGGCCTTGTCCAGTAGAAATACCTAATTTTAACTTTTTTTATATCTAAGCATAAAACTAAATACTATTTTCATAACGCTTACTTCACAACTGATGGATTTTTAAACAAATGTCGTCCCCTATTTCACCCTTTTAGGAGTGGAATATAAAAAATGCACCCTTAGTGAATGTCCAAGTAATAAAAAGATCTCGATGTATAAATTTGATGTTTCTAGCTATATTAGTTTAAGTTCTTCGTAGTCGATATATACATATAGATTAAAATCATCGTATTCTCCATATTAACCTCAATTTATCATCTAGAAAAATAAAACATAATACATCTATTAGGGATATTTTTGTATCATTTAAAATATCTCCTTGAATCAAACAATTTACATAAATAATGTAGTGATTATTGATGTATAAAAATAGGCGCTTTTAAGATAGTCTGATGTTCAGTGGTGAACCAATGTAGATTAAGGATAAATACAGCGATGCAGCCAACAAAGCGTGACAGTGGACGGAAACGGTATAAAAAATATACCTCAACTATTTATACCATATTGTTTTATCTTCCGAAATATAATCAAAACAATACAAATATTGTTATAATATCCAATAAGAACGTTAATTCAGACATTCAAGAGAGAAAATGGAATATTATTGAAACTTTTCTCCATTATTTTCATAGTAAAAATGTTTATAACTATTAATCCTAATAATACCGTCATCTGATAGGCAACTTCGTTAATTTTTCCAAAATAAAGAAGATAGTCTGCCAGGCTGCTTGACATAAGTAATTATGGTTAATTTCAGTAGTTTTTTTTCTTTTTTTTTTTCGGCATGTCCTACGTTGGTGCCCTGGGAAAGACCTTCACAACAAAACCGGGCTTGGTGGACGAACTCAGAGGGCGCTCAGCCAGCGAAATTTATGGGTTGTCCGGCTACGCAAGGGTACCCCTCGGACGGTGGGTACGGACCTCGAATTGGGCGGCCGGCCAGTTGAAAAACGAACCTAACGGTGATCTACTAGCGTTTCGGAAGCGACTGCCTTGAGAAGAAACGCCGAAAGAAACTCTAAGCTGCGTCGGAGTGAAACTGCATTATTTAAACGAAAGTTGACAGACCTATATTTCAGTAGTCTGATTTAGAAAATGGTCATATATGGCCTGGACATATATTTTTTAAAACTGTATGCGACGGCGATAATCTCAGACTTAAATTCAAAACAGACCAAACCTTCCAAAAACCTATATAAAAATAACTGCAACTGTGTGCTATCTTAGGCCCTATAAAAGGAATTTAGGTATTTGTAAAATTCATTCAACATACGCCATCTGGTGGCAAAAGCTGTTAACAAAACGGCGACAACGAAAGCTTGATATCTATGAAGAGTTATGCTATTCTTATAGATGGCGGATGCCTCGATAAATACAATTTTTACGTTTCAAAGATAATTGTATAAATGTATAAATAACAAAATTAAATTACTTATTTACATATTCACTCTAAGCATAGCAGCATACCCAGCTTGCATCTCTTTCTACTTTCTAGCTTTATTTGCTTTGTAACGTCAGCTAAGCATTAATGCAGATATTGTTAAGAAGTGTATGGAACAATACAAACAATAAAAAAATCCGTTTTTGTCATTTCCAAGTGTCAACTGTCATATTTTTCGCATGAAGTCAAAAACGTATCGAATGTGTGTTGTGAATTTTATTTTGCGTAGAACTTTATAATATTTTAAATTTAAAATTGTTATTGATGATTATTGTGAGAAACTGTTGATGAGTTTTATAGTTAATGTTTACCATTGTTATGAAATGTCGCTGCACGTGTAGTTATTGTGAGAACTGCAACCTACTTTGTTCCTGTTGACCTGGCTCGAACTGTGATTATTTAAAAGGTAACGGTTTTGTAAATAAGTTTAACAAAAAAAAAAATATGAATCCAAATTAATATAAGTACGTGTTTATACACTAAAAATGGGCACAACTGTTTAGAGCAACTTTTTGTGCCAAGTTCTTGTGATCATTGCATTTATGTTATCAGCATAGTGGGAGATAGTATTCTATGCAATTTAAATATGTTCCGTTCACCAATTTCGTTATTTTAACATTACTTCTGTAATTATTAATGAAGTTTATATATGAACCTTAAAATTAACATAATATTTTGAATTATTACTTAATAAGTATTTTAACTATAACTTTCAAGTTATTATTTTATACCAGTATTTCCACACATTAAGTACTCATTTGCATTTTTATTGCTAAATGCATATCAAATAGATAATATTCACATTGATGCAATTATATTTAGTAGTAACATAAGATATGACAACTTTATGCCAGGGTCATAAAAATACCACAAAGGCTGTAGGTTTATTACCACTAGACCTGGCCAAATTTTTCAGTTGTTTGTTTGTTGTGTGGTAGGTGATCTCCAGCATGTATTGTGATATGATAGTTATATGTAAGGGCTTAGAGAAGGTAGCCATAAAACAATAATGAAGCTGAGGGGAGGTTTTGTGACACTGTTTATATTAGAAGAAAACAAAAGACAAATATATTTTTAACCTCAAAAAAGAAAACATTATTCAACATTTTGTTGAGCTTTTGAACTGCTACTGGTATATTGGTATATTCTGGCAGCTGTGGCAGACACTCATTTGGCATGGCATATCCTCCACCCTTACTTTATCTAAATACCTTACATATCTGATACTTTGCAGTCTTCTGCTGTGGATATTATCACCATACAAATCTAAATTACTTCCATATCTCATATGTAGTCAACTGCAGTGCCAGCACGCTTGCTTCACTTATTTAGCTTTTGTGGCATTATCACTATCATTACTCATCTTGAAAACAAATATAAATGATTTTTTCTGCTGAAAAGTTTGATTTCTTTTTAAAAAAATATCAATTTCTATATATGAAAATGATATTATATGAGTAGAGACCAAAGGTCAACTAGAATTTTTTTATGCTAAATTATCTACTTTCTTTGAACCTGGCACAAGTTCTCTGTCAGGTACTAATGTCTCTAATAAAAATACATCTTCCATACATCTTTATGTCTTAAGAAAAAGTATACCCAAATATAACTATTTTAAATAATGTGTACATTTTGAATTTTACCTAAAGAGACATGGAATTAAGAAATCTAATTGAAAATCTATTGAAAGTGTGTCTAAAAGCAATTGTTCTTTTATATTCTTTTATTCATATCATACTATGAAGGTACAAATTGGGGAATTAATGCTAAATAGCATTTGTCAATCACATAAGTAATGTACACAAGGTTGTATGTATGTAGACAATGTTTATTTAAAATAATCACTTATCATTGAAAAGAAAGAGAAAAATATTGAAAAGCTATATATAATTATGTACTACTACTACAGTTTAATAAAATAAATATTAATATTTTTTAATTTTCATCATAGATGACTCTGAAGGAGGCATTGAATATAATACAGATTTTTTTGGTAACACTTGTTATAGAATAGGATTAATTTTATATCACAGCTATTTATATTGCTTCAGTAACAAACTAATCATATTTAAATCAATCCTAGAATTTGATATGTACAAAGTACTAAAAGACTATGAAGTTAGCCGTTGTGTGATGAAATGAGTCTTACTACATCTGATCTGAGTAACCAAATGTCAGCTTATTTAAAAATCAATTTTTATCATCTAATTTGTAGTACATATTGGATAGGTTTACCATAAAGTATTGTATTTGCTAGGCGGTGGACATGAGGGTGTCTCCTGCCCAATTGAGGTGGAGGTGATATATATGTGTCCTGCATGTCACCTAATATAAGGGTCCTGAAGAGCTGGCTTCACCCTTTCTAGACATGGAGCCTGAAAAAGGCTATTTGTTCACCAGGTTGTTAAAATAATATGAATCCACAGGCCTGCTGGTAGTGAGCTGAGGGATTTTTAGTCACTAGGAATCTGGCACACTGAGACCTCTGTAGTGACAATCCTATGCAGGATATTCCCATGGATTACCAGAAATGTCATTACATCCAATCTGATTATTAGCATACTTTATGCATGTAGCATGGCAATATCATTGATAGTTTACAGTTTTCCTATTAAAAATGTCATAATGACACACATTGGCCTGTCAGTTTTGGGATCAGCTTGTTTATGTCCAATAAGTCTATACCTAGAGACCTTGAGTCATGGTATATGTGGGTCAACATGATGACGAAGACTCAATAGGTTTTCGTCCTTTGATAGTCCCTATCGTTTTTGTACTATACTATTCTTACCGTCAGGTGCACTGTAGACACTTTATCGACCCAGTGTAAAAAAATTAATAGCAGTCTACTACACGGTTTGTTTTTGTAAAGTAGAAATTCGGAAGATTTTTTAAAACCTACTCTGTTTGCTAACTCTGGTAGGTAATTAAGGTATCCATACAAACAAGCTAATTTTTTAAAAATAGTTTACAGTTACCTTTATAAAAAAAAAAAAAAAATGATTAAGTTAGTAAATTAAGTAAGTAAAGAGAAAGAAGATTAATGTAATTTACAAAAAATATATAATATGGTAATGAGGGTATTTTTCGGAATAAGTAACTCAACAGTTGAAATGTTAACGCTTCTGTTTGGAAAACAACTTATTATACCGCCGCGCATTGCTTTAATGTTCTTGATGGATATCAGCCATTATTGTGTGTTAAGTAATTGACGTACTTTTTTTTCCTTATCCTTTTACTTAATCGGTCAATTTATACAATTATAATTTGCCTTTATACTCTGATTTAATCATTAAAAAACTTGTTTATTTACATAATATCTTTATATTTAAACTGAGCCGGTGTACCAGACACGAAATGTAATGGTAAAGATAAGGGCGTCGCAAGGTCTTTCTCATTTATCTAATCATATGTTATTGTTCCGATATTGTTTTTACATGTAAATCGTATGTGGGCCGATGCAAATACCAGCTGTTGCTTCTTTCATCTTTTGGCTATATATTGATTTGATTTAAATTCAGCTAAGTTAGATTAAAATATTATTATCGGAACTAATGAAATTTTTGTGTAAATACATAAGGAATATAAGGAAATGATATACTTGTGTCAAAATTGTAACCGAGAAATGCTTGTAAATAGAACAACACGAAATTTAAACGTTCTGTCACTAGTGGACGCCTTTTGATCCTGATTTTAATTCCTTTGCGTCATTTGTGTGTCATACTTCCACCATGAAATGCTACAGATTTAAAGAAATACACGATGGAAACAAATGATCGTTATAATATTGAGTTTACGAAAACAGAAAATATGTTCACTTTTAGACGCGCTTTTTGTACTAGAATATTCTACAAGGTGTCTTCATAATTTAATCATCGCTGCTTTCCTCTACACCTTGGATTTCTTTATCGTCTTCAGAGATTAATAAGTACAAAATGCTAAGGAGTCTGCACTGTATATTATGAATAAAATACATAGTAACAAAATGTATACGTGATATAAACACTAAGTAAATTGCTAATAGTGTTAACGGTCAGTGCAGTGATCGCATTGATCGACAGACCGTTACTATTAATACTCATGTGCCGCTTAACATAACAGCAGCCCCTTCCGTTCAGTAGCTCAGTTTACTGAGTTTCTAACTGCAAAACCTTTAAGTATTTCACATTTATTTTTCCGGCTCCGACAAACTTTTACGATGAACAGTTTGTCGTGAATTATAAATGTGTATTTGTGTATAAGTTTGTACAATGTATTGTATTGTAATTTGTATGTGTGTATGTTTGTGGGGTGTAGTGGAAACTCGGCGTCTATTCCTGTCAGCCGGTTTCTATTTAGAGTTGAACAAAATTAGTAAGACTCGTTGGCTTCCATAAACTCTCACCAGCGGCTCCTAGTTGCTGTGCAGTACGCAACGGCCACACCTTGGTAACCACGTCAAGTTACTGTCGAAACCTGGTTGAGGGGGTTTCCACGACGTTTTATAGCGCAAGTTTTTGCGACTTCCCGCCTTGTGAAATAATCTGCTTATTTATTCATCATATGTCATGCTAATGTCATCCTAGTCTACCCAACGATTCTGGCGGGCCAGCAAGACATTGTGAAAGGCCTAGGGTGCTGATAAGGGCCAGTTATCTGTAACCAGACACTGTATCCTGCATCTCTCGAATTATGTCGGTTTCTCGTCCCAATATATTAATAAGGGCTTGGCCGAGAGGATGCATTTGTATATACGCTAGCATTCACACACCAAATATATCCTGCACTATTGATTTTTTCCAAATATATTTATTAACGAGCTCAGCTTCTCCGAATGGGGCTGCAGCCTGCGCCAACTTGATGTAATTTGGAAATGTCACCAAAGCCGAAATCTGCCAGGATTTAATCAATCATTCACTAAGTATGTATATGCCTTTGCCTAGTACCCTCAGTACAAGCGCAAGCTGAGCTTGGGGCTACGTTAATTTATCTAATTGTCCGCAAATATTATGTTACGGTAGTTTGTTAAACCTAACATAATTAAATATTAATTTAAAGACTCTGATTCGCAAACAATTGTTGATTTACAAAAGTGATACGTCTTTAGATAACTACTAAGAATATAGTTTTTGCTTTGTGTAGGTTAGTACATTGACACTAGAACAACATGGTTTATAGCAGGTTTCAGTAGGGTTAATCTTCGTATACAAAATAGCAATATTTCACTATCTAGTGCTTATCAACTTTACGTGAGGGTTGCTAGAGCGGGCCATACATTTGTCTGCGGTATGATCGGTAATGTATTCAAAAGCTAGATAATTCATTTAGATTAAGCTAGAAGATAAAAAAGGCTCTAGGGATGTTGTAAGCGGGGAGAAATTCATCTCAGGTATCTTGGTATTTTGGTGTCAATGGAACAGTTATTTACCGTCTTTAGCCGCTGCCAACACACAAGAAACCCGTGAGAAGTACCCAGGCCATGGAAGGTGTACAACTATTCGTGAAGACCGATACATACAACTGACTGCTAGACGTCGGCCGATATTAACCGCCCGAGAGATAGGTTTAAGGCTACAAAACTTAAGTGGTGTCGTTGTTAGCCCCCTATTCGTGTGAAGTCGGTTGTATGAGTACAGTCTACGAGTTTGACGACCAATCAGGTGACCATCTAAACTTCACGGGAATCGCGCTCGTCATAATAAATGGTATAGGGTACAAATAACATGGACTGAGGAACAATGGGATAAATTTTTGTATTGCAATGAGTCTCGATTTGGGTTAAAGCCTGATGCAAGAAAGGTAAGAGTATACTGTTGTCCCGGCAATACTGAAAGGCTTAGGAGCGTTCAGGATGTTCTGCCATACGGTTCAACAATTATGATATGGACAGGTATTATGAAGAACAGACGAACCAAACTCGTTATTGTAAATGGAAACATTAACGCTGAAAATCATGCTGAGTGCGGTTTTAGACCTTCGATATCAACCCATTTGCACAGACCATTGTCTTTGATTTCAAGTTAATGCTTGACAATGCGCGTTTACATACAGCTTTGCGAACCAGTGAGTACTTGGCAATAGAAAACAACCTGGTATTGTTTTGGTCTGCACAATCGCCAGACCTCAAGCCCATCGAGCATGTATGGGATATGAATCGGAAATGTGTTTTAGAGTATTTAGTCAGAGTGACAACTACCCAACAGCTGAAGGATTTGTTGAAATGCCACTGGGAGAGATTGCTACAGGATCATATTTAGACTCATCGATTCTATGAATTATCGGTGCAGACAAATTTTTAACAATAGAGGAGACTACTCTTTGTATCCATTTATCAAATTATTTTACAATGATTTAATAATAATGTTAACTTAATATTGTTTAGTATTTTTATTTCAAAAAGCTTAGTTGCTTAGGTGCTTTGGTTTGTACTAAATGTTGTTCAGTACATATTAATATTGTTAAATTTATGTTATTAAAAGTATTTAAAAAAAATGTTTTTTACATCAATAAGGCACTAAAATTATTATTTAAATTATAAAAAAGAAAGGTTATAATGTGAAAAAAAACATTCTAAAATGCAAATTGGTACACGTTGCTTAGGACTTTTTTGACGTGTGTAGTAAATACTTCAAATATAAAATACTCAAACTTACTTATACAATATTCTAGCATATAACATAAGGTGCCATTATTCTGCTCCCTTATAAAAGGAAACATTCGATAATTGGATACCGTTAGTAAGTAAAAATGTATGGACTTGACAAACTTTCGGAGTATCACGTTATGCACATTTTGCACATTTCTTTGTCATTTTTTTATCGTATGTTATTTTGTCTAATCTATCTTAACAGATCAAACGCCTCATCAGATGCTAAATCTACTCAGTTTTTTTAAAACACGCCTTTGTCTAATTTGTTTAGCCCAAATGCACTCACAAACGGCTCTCTAACAGGACATGCAAAAGTAATAAGCAGAAATAATTTATACGTTTAGTTGTATGGCCTTTATAAAATGACAAAGATTGAAGATTGCACTGAGAGTCGAGCAGCAACTAGCACAAGGGCGCTAGTTAATGGTTTGCTCCTCGACACAGTTGTTAGGGAAGCTGGTTTACCGTTTCAATGTACTCGGTTTAATTATAGGAATAGATTAAGTTAATTTAGTGTTAACATATTTTGCACTTGTGCTTTTACAATCCTTTTAGGTTATCAGGTAGCATTAACGAGTAAAAACGTCGATCAAGCTGTAAGAAGTAAATATATAAAAACATAAAGTATTGTATGTTATAATACAACCGGACACAACGAGGTTTTACCCTGGTGTAATAAACTGCCTAAATTAAAAAAAAACATCTCGCTATATCCCTTTTGGGACGAGCAAAGAAACATTAATAGTTGCATCCACTTTTCGCTTATATGTCGTGCCTGACGTGACCAGTAGCGCAGTTGATCCCCGTTCTCAGGGCACTTATATATGACATTTAGATTAGATGCTATGCGGGTTTCCTCACGATGTTTTCTTCAGCAGTGTGCATGTGGGGCCTAAATCCGTAATTCATGTTAAAACCCTAGATGTGTGTGTGTGTTTGGTTGTGCAAAACTGCCTAAAATACATATTAGTTAAATAAAGTTTCATTTTAATCAACAGTGGTTTATATAATAAATTATTTTAATAAACGTTCGATGTGATTATTTAGTTTGACATAACTTTTTTATTTATATAGTGATTGAAATAAAATGAACACTAAATATTAAGTGAAGCTTACCTGAAAAGATTAGTGAAAACCGCATCCTAATCGATTATGCCGCTTCGGAGATTAGCGCGCACAAGTGCATAAACAAACATTGTTTTGGATTTTATTGCGTTAATAAAATAATAGATCATCACGCTGGTCGCGTTTGGCACGACATTAGTGATGAAAATGCCCGGGAATTTTCCCAAAGTGCCCAGCACTTCCGCGAACATTTCGTAAATTCCCGGGAATATTCCCAAGCAAGTTTTGGGCACTTTGGGAAAATTTCCGGACATTTTCATCACTACACGACATATAAGCGCAAAGTGAATACAACTTCTAACGTATATCTCTTCCAACCGAACAGGATATAGCGCAGAGATATATTATAATTATTGAGTTAATGAAGGCAACAATAATAATTTTTATCATATTTTTCTTTGTGCCAGTAGTACAATTATATTTTTCCTATATGTATTCAAATATCAGTTTTGTTTTATTTCTAGGGATATACATAATTTACTTTCTGAAACGACAGCAACAATCATATTAACAACTTGGCACTTTTGCGAGTAATGATCGTGTGTTCTATTGGTAACCGTATGTATTCTATCCTCGTAAGTGATTTTTACCGCAAATTATGGTGTCCTATAGTAAACACTACGTGAATTCATAAGTGCTATGATCTGCTTATTATGCGTATCAAACGCGCAAACACGGGTATGCACGAGTTATGAGGCCATAGGGCCGATTATCTAAACCTGTTGTGACCACAGTACACAAACGCAAAGACCATCATAGTGGCTCGCTCCGGCCTGTCACTTTCGGGACATGGTACATCCAGTTATTTATATACTTGGAAGCCTTCCGCAGTGTAGTAAGTATATCGAGGGGTGTAAGGCTATTTGGTTTAAGCGACATTTTTTGGTGATATAGTAATATATTTTAGGAATAAGCGTTTTTTACCGATTCCAAATATATATATTTTACTATATCACCAAAAAATGTCGCTTAAACCAAAGAACCTTTCACCCCTCGATATGATGGCCAATATGACAATAGCTTCTCTCAATAAATTCACGTATCGTCATCTTTTATGGTCGCTTTGTCGAAGCAGTATAAAAAAATACTATCAAACAAGAGTGTTGTGACAAATTTCATTGATGCTTATTAAGATTCGTTAGCATTGTTTGCCCTTATTCCATGAAATATTTACAGGTCAACCATGTATATCCTGATTTGTTTAGCTTTGTTCTCTATGTGTGTTGTATTTGTAAGTTATTTTCCATACGATTATATATTTAATGACAATGATGTATTTATGTGTCTTTTTAAAGATTAAATTACGAATATTTTACAAGTATTGATGACCTGATAGCGAAGTTTATAGTGATCATAACTGCGATGCTAAAGGTCCTGGTGTAGGATTTTTTTTTTTTTTTGTAATGTGCAGAATAGTTTGTCCCAAATCATGAATATCTAATTTAATATAAGTAAGTACATTTCTGTCCAGTACACTTAGCACAAGCACCAGTTTAATCTTAGCTAGGTTAAAGTGTGTAAATGTTATAATACTCAGTATTAATGTCAGCAATGTATTAATAAAGTGTATATAGCATTTGTGATAGGTTCGAAAAACCTTTCCTTTTAATGAAACTAAAAGTGGGCTAGACTTTCAAGTAATTTGAGCTGTCCCAAAACAGTGTTGTAACCTAAATGCTAGATAAATATTTGATGATATGAAATCGGTGTCATCTCCGCAGTTTAACAAATGAGGATTCAGCGAACTCTTTCGTCTAGCTCGTCTTGTTATTTCTTTGCCTAGCCTTTTCGGTCACGTAATTGGATTAAGAAAATTGGATCAAATACAGTTCTTTGTAATTTTATAGGCATAACTTTTGTCATAATGATAATGGTTTTGTGAGGTGTGCTCGATGTATTTATATGTTTTTTATGTTGGTAGGGAGCAATTGTAAGAATGTCATCAGTTTAGTGTCAAATAAATAATTGTGAGTGAAACACGTACTTTTATTAAAATAATATATCAGTCGAAACTTGAACTTAAGCACTAAAACAGTAAGGCATCATTGCCCAGCTATACTTATATTTGTGAGTACAGTAAAGGGGTGTAAAATCATAGCTTTTTTAAATCTAATTATGCACAGTGACAACACCATACTTAATGGTAAGCAATACGCAACAAACGATTTCGAATATTGAGAGCAAAGAAAAACTTGTGATTTTTTTTATATTGACTCCATAAAGTGACTGCAATGCACGTGAGCAAAGTACTTGAGAAAGTGTAATGTAGTCAAAGAACGCCCAGGACTGTCCACGGACGAAAATCCGAAGCATATGCCTCGACTGAAATTCTTTAGATATATAATATGTATAAATGGATGTACTCAAACTGGTCCGGAACGCGACAAGCCGAAACGAGTAACTATATGTTTTCTCGTATCACTATAAATAAAGGTATTTCTGTTTCAATGTGATCTTGTTGATTCCTTAGAAATAATAACTATGATTAGACGTGACAATATTGTCGATCGTTCTGTTTATATGATATTATTATCAGAAATATTGACGTCTCGTTTAAGTATTCATTTGCGATACATTTTCTCGATTTCTTATTCCTTCTGTAGCTCTTATAGTTTACGAGATTTTATGATGATACTCAGCCCCGTAGCTTAATGCCGACAATAGCAATGAAAACATCTTTTAATGATAAAAAATATGTCTTATACATTTGTAATTATTACTTAATAATAAAATAATTTAGCATTTAGTAACAAGTGGTACTATTTTATTGCTCTAGAGATATTCAGTGTATCGGATAAAGAAAGCGAATTTAGCACAAATAGAAAAGAGAAATTGTCAGGATCGGTATTTCCGTCTAGACGCGTTAAAGAACCGAAAAATTGCCTTTCATTTTGCTTACTATTCTCTAGGTATAAAATGTTTACAAATAACAAATAATATTCTCACTATATTAGGTACAGTTTATCGATAATATTCCTCAATTATATCTGCTTATAAATTCTGCTTAGATATATTCATTTTATTTTAGAAGTGAAATAAAGTTGTTGTTGGTAAGATAATTTTGAGGTATTAATTGGTATAAAGGGTTCTGGAATAATAATCAAATATTGATTATAATTAAAGGGGCTATTTTTTTAAATTAAAGCTATTATTTTATTATAGCATATTAATTTTATAAAATAAAATGCGTAAGATCCACTAAGTTCTGATTTTTTTTTGCATATTTTGCTGAGTTGTACTGGTTTTTATTTCCGACTTTCCATACGATACCTATTTAATTCTTAAATGATTATATAATTTATTAATTATACATAACACTATGTGTAAACGTAAAGTGTAATTTTATGTGAATTTATTTAAATACATAATTACTTTCATGTTCCGTTTGCTACACAAAAAATATTTTCCTACTTGCTATATCATATTCGTATATTGTTTATAACTTCTTTTACAAAAAAAGAGGTTAAGTTTTCTGTTTAATTGTTCGTTTGAAATATTGCTTTATTAAGCGTTTTCTACCGTCTGTATTATGGCGAGTGTTCTGAAGAGTTATTATTTAACCTTGTACCGCCCTCTCCTTGTAGTCCACAGTAGAACCACGCGCGCGGGTTTGCGATGTCACAGTTATACGATAACCCACATCTCGGCTAGGAATAAGGGTAAGATATATAGAGGATACTTGAACTTATACTTTACTAAAACATTACAGTTTATATTACTCAATTAATGTTAAAGGATATGATGTTGTTTGTTCGACATTTGTTGTTTTCGAATGAAAGTCAGAGTATTGTCTATAAATTTCAGCCTAAGAAATTCTCTAACTCTTGTTTTTGCTGAGTTGTTAGGTCTTCCGGTTGTTTTGATCCCACCGTCCTATGAAATGGGGTCCTTTAAACGAAACGCGAATAGATATTTGTGCAGGTCGGTATGATTGCTGCGACAACCGATGGTTCTTTTTTTAATGTTGATAGCCGTTGTCCTTTTCAGTCTGCACACACACCATTAGGCATGGTTTGATCACGGCATCAAGTCAAGATTAATAAAAACAATATTACAAATAGGTAATTATTTTTTGTTATATTAACCCCTTAATTATATGCTTTTTTTATCCCGGGCGAAAATCCTACATAGGACCATCAGGGACGCTGTGAGGGCAGCGACCCCGGTGTGTCAGACTTTTATTGACTAAAAATCCCCGGGGTGTCCCTCTGATTGCTCCACCTGGGAAGCCAAATTCGTCCAGATGCCCAGGGAACAAAAGGCATTGTTGAGGCTACTTCTCTGGGGGAGGGGTGGGAGAAAAAATCCGCCCCTCCAAAACCTCTTTCTCAAGCGGCGCGCCGGACACCGTGCACCGTCTACCTCTCATCCGGGCAGCAGAATCCCTCAAGTCTACTGCCCGGTCAATTATATGCTTGCTATTATTTAAAATCTTATTTGTCATTTATTTACAGTAAAATATATCTTTACAATGAGAATGTGTAGATAAGGATAAGAAAAATATTTTTAATGACAAAATTCCTTAAATGGATTACGTAATTCTTAAGGAATACTAATATTTTTAGTTGTTCATAGTTAATAGAATACTAGTTTTTACCTAAGGCACGTTTCACCGCTCTGCCTATGTTAAAATACCTTCTTTACTTATCAGTAGATGGATAGTATGGATAGAGGGGCTGTCAGTGAATTAAAGTATTGAAAAATACTATTATGGCGGAAAAACATTGGTCAATTTAATACATTATACTATTCTACGTTTGATCTTAATCCGATGGAGCTTTATAACAGTTTCTATTTTACTAAAACGGTTTATAATAATTTAAGATAAGTACTAGAATCACGGTAATTTTTAATTGACTTCGCTAATGTTATGGTTGTATATGGAGTGGTCAATATCATACTCTATTAATCTTATTTTGACTAATCGCATAGTTAGTTTTGAAAATCTAATTCAAAGCGATAGAATTCCTTCTAAATTAATTCAGTACTTTCATTATAATTTCTGTCCAAACAGATAGACTGTTTTGTAAGTTGAAACATCTGGTCCCAATTAGTTTCTTTTGCACTTTTAAAGTGACGGTTAGTTGATATACCGTGTTACCTATAAATGATACGAGCAAAATTCTAGCCTAAAATCAGTTTTTTGGAGCAAATTTCAAACGAGGACTCGGTCACGTCGCCTTCGAATCATTAGTCAGTCGCCAAGGATTAAAACTTTTATTTCAGAATGGTCTGTAAATATAGCTGACAGTTAAGATAAGATAGTACCTAATTAACACCAAGAAGGCTGCTAAATGTGCAGACATGACAACATTGTCAAGGATTTATTTATGTGTCGACTGAAAGTGCGTCATTTGTTGCAACTCTGTGTATCAGAGAGTTTTTTTTCCGGCCCCGTTCTACATTGCATCTTTATCGCGATTTTCTTCGAAGGCGCCGATGTCCAGACAAGAACCGGCTTCCGCATGACGTGTTCCGAGTGCGGCTAATGGGCTGAGTCGATGTGCCAGTAACGCTCCTCGCCTCGCGTCAACAGGTGCGCCGCCGTACCTCTTATGTGACACTGCTCTCCTAGTACTTTGCATTACGAACAAGAAAAAAATTGTGCTGTGATTTTGTGACAAAACATTATTGGGACTGTTTATTTGCTTTCATAGAAAAGGTATTCCTTTTTTAGCATTACTTTATAATAGACTAAAATGACATTACATACAATGTTTTAATATATTTAAATTATTGTTGTTGGGAAATGATATTGTCTTGTGCAATTATTGCTATCTTCGCGTTTTACTTATTATATTTATCGCATTAAGTATTGTTGGCTTGGTTTAAATTTACCTTTTACGGACACCATAATTGAAAAAAAAGTAATAAAAGATAATGTTAATTTTTAAGATTATTATAAAATCCCTAAGAAGCGATTTATATTATTTCTAAACTTTAATCGATAAATGGGAAGTTAGCTATTTGGCATTTACTGTTTAGTTTTAATCTTTGTTTGAATTTTTGCCGACGAACCAAGCAGAAAGTACTGAACCGATATTGTCGGAACTATGGTATTAGTAATACATATTCCTAAACGATATGTTAGATTTTGATTGACTGGATAAAAATCAACATACGGCTTGACCTGTGCGTTTAGGACGAACCTAAATCAGGGGGTGAATAGAACTGGGGACGTGTTTATAGCATCTACAAGTTTGATTAAAATCGTTTGTATAAAAATATAGATGCAACTAGATATATTAGTACTCGCCGTCATATCTACAGTATAAGCTTAGTTTAAAATATTATGTTTGTTACTTAAAAAATCAGGTCAAATTAAACTTAAACAATGGTATTTATTTTATAATCACTAGTCTTAACAAAGTTATGCCCAGAAGCTATAGTAATAGTATATGATATATATTGGCTAAGGTATGTTTTGTTATACGGTACATAAGTAGCTCTTAGCTGTCTGTTTGATAAGTAAGATATATAAGTACTGTACAAGTAGAGTATATATATATATTTCATCATTTCTATTTACTTCGATGTACAAACTGCACAATAACAAATTATTTATATCAACAAACGGATGGCCTTAAAGGTGGACAATAAACTAAACATGACAAGTACGATTACATAGTCAAGTCGATGAACTTGACCGTTTGTACTGTGCCCAGTTTTAGGTAATTTAAACTATTCACTTAAAATTATTACAGTTCAAACATATTTGCTCATATACATATATACATTCAACACTAATAAAACGTCAATTGCAAACAAATCTACGTTTCATAAGTATTTAAAAGTGTTTTAAATTTTAAAGAAAGGGTCTGAAACTGGGTGTTAGCGCCATTGCAACTTTGTAGAGATAGTGCTGCGGTCAGTGTTTTCTATAATTTTGATCATAGCAAGTCTTCTGTTGAGTTGTGTAATCTCCATGTTCTGTCATAGTTTAAAGTACCATACGGGCAGTGATGGGCATCCCATCCCAAAGGGGCATAAAAACATTACAATGTTTATAATTGGACATTTAAGAAATGTATTGACTTTAAATCTAGAAGTTACTCAAGTTTCAAAGTCTCGAAATCCAAATTTGACCAAATTTTAAGTTATGTCTATTAAATGTATTACGAGATAATTTTTAGGCTTCTATGGGATACACGTCACTGTATACTGGCTGTTTCACGAAGCTACACTGTTCCTGTCATTCCGATATTTACCAAAAAGTGTTAGAAGTTTTTTTTTTATCTTTGCTGTGTCATTAGGCACTGGAATTATCTCCAACCAAAGTGTCTTGATCTTATGTTATTGGATCATTTAGAAAAGAGTGTGAAGACTTTTGAGTAGGTCGGCATGACGTACAGTATCCTGTTTCTCAATAATTGTAGTCGGATTTTACGCTATCTTTACTTAAAATTAGGTAAGTATAACGACGTATTTTGGGTAATGAACATAGAATATTTTAATATACAATGTATTATTTCTCATAAGTGTAGACTATAATATACAAGTACATAACAAAATGTTTTAACTCATTCGTCGCCAAGTCATCCATATCTGGGTGACGCCTATCTTGTTGAAGTTAATAAGATTTTCAGTTGAATTTTTAAAAGAGATTTAGTGGAATAAGCACTTATATGTAAATATAGAATGTACAACATTAAAACAATATATTTACATTAAATTATTTTGCATGGTTATCTATAAAACACTCTAAACACGATTGAAGGGAGAGACAAAATTCTTTGTGATAAATCCAAGATAATATTTTCGCAATATGATCATAATATTCGGGTTACATTATTTATATTCGCACATATCTCTTGTTTGTGGATTTAGGCCCCGTGAGAAAAACAAACGAATCCTGCTAGGCGACTAACGTATTAAAATATTTTTGTGATAATGGGTTAATTGACTAAATTTCTACTCTTTAGGTTACTCTTCAAGTTTGTATATTTAAAGTCTGTATAGACTTAATATGGTATAATTACATAGACAGAAGGCGTGAAAACAATTGACATCAACAGATATCTAAAAATACGAAATGATTTAGCTTGAATGAAATCATCGATTATTTTTGGTGGCCATTAATTTTGTTTCCTTTATTGTCAATAAAATTAAATATAAATTATATTAGTGCTAAAATTAATTATTACGTATCAGCGATGTGAAAAGTAATATTAAATTTAAATGTTATTTAAAAATAACTTGTATTAATAAAAGTTTATCGAACTTCCTTAAATAATAATATTAAGAGAAACTAGTTTATTTCATAATTTTGTAGAATGATATGATATTCTGTTACGATTATGTTTATTGTTTCAATTTTCCTTATTATCTCACTCGTGCCCTTTTCTGGTTATACTATGTCGAGGCAAATTTCGCAATCCTTAATTAGCCATTTCAAAAGCAGCATTTACAAGGCTGATTAATATAATAAACACGAATAAACAAATAAATTACGTCGATAAAATCAGAGTTATACATTTCAGGTTTTCTGTCGATTAAAATCGAATCGAAGTTACCTTAATTTAATTGCTATCGAAATCGGATACTAATAAAGAAACGGTTCTCAATGTCTTATTCCAAAAAAGTCCAGTCGCTTAGCTGTAAGTTACCGTAGTATAAATTAAGCAAGATTCTCCGTGGTGCGACTGGCTTTCAATAAAATCCGGTTGGCTTTACTTTTATTACAAGACTCGTTTGATGTACGGTGCAGTGCGCTCATTACGTTAAAACACGAATGTTGGCGTAGGTACGGGTAGTCAATCTATACGCAGTATGAAATAACGATGTTTCATAAGTTAAAAATGCGTGTTATATCTTTGTGGTTATACGTATATATTGGTTTGTAGATTAGATAAAATTACATCGAATCATTTTACGTGGTATATATATTCATTTAGGAAAGTCATAAAAATTCTATAAAAATAAAATCACTACTACAAAACGGACTGAGATTAAAATATTTATTTAAAGAATTGACTAATCTGTCTTCCGCTAGTAATTCTGACAAGTACTGATTATCTCTAAACAGCTGAATAAATATCTACAAAATATTATATGTATAATTTATCAATTATCAATATAGTATTTTATCAAATAATAACCAATTTTAAATTCGGAATGTTTGTTATGTATTTAGATGCCAGACAATCAATAGACACAGGGAGATCCTTCCCTTGTAACTTTTCTTTGGATCATTTAAGACCTAAAACCCTGCATAAAATTTTATATCCACTGCTGGCTTCAAACAATATAAGCCCGGTTTTTGGCTCTTCTTGTCCAAATTTTGTCGGTTTCCTTTTTCAAATCATCATCCCACCATACCCGGGGATGCGTTGAACTACATTTGCCGATTCCCGACTTCTACAAGCATGCCTCTGCTCCAGCGATCATCGGTTCTTCGGAATATATGACCAGCCATCTGTAGCTAACGCTTGATAATCTTGAGAGCTGTATTTAATTTTGAATAATCTTACTTATTTGAATGTAAATTAATAAAAAGACACAAACCGCGAAGATGTCATGGCCGTCGGTTGTTGCGCTCATAACCTATATGAGAACCGCATTGTCGTATTCGTACTCGCTCAAATATTGTCATTGTTATTAAAATTGCTCCGGCTTTCTGGGTTAAATGACGCTATTTAAAATTCATGTGATGGTTAAAAAACTGCGCTCACTGAAATAGTTCGCCATTTATATTAATGGCACGACACAGTTCACTTAACGTTATTGTATGTAGAACAGTATGAGGTCTATCAATTTCTATGCTTATTTAAGTAATAGCTGCGTTTCTCTCTATAAAAACTCCACTAACATTAATGACTCACGCTTTCGGTTTAGATAATGACTACTTTTGATTTGCGATCCTCTTCTCGGTTGTCTAATGATTTATATTTTCAAATTATATTAAGACTTTGTTATAAAATTGCTTTTTACATGGCTTTCACATTTGCAGTTTTCATCTCATCCCTTGTTCCCTTAGAATACGATCTTTCCAAAAACACTGAGACCCATAATATGTGTTGTATTCAAATACATTTTTTTACCTTATATCATCTTTTTTAAGTAAAAAAAGTTTTATTAGCATTTAAAAGAAAATATATAACTTTTATGGACCTCTAAGCTTCCAAGATACTATAAACGCACATTTTACATATTTACAATTCTTTTACCCTTCCATTGAAGTTTATGATCAAGGCTAGGATATAGGGTTTATCAAAAAGAAAGTGAATAATATTCTTCAGGGTCGGCAACGCAATGGATTGCAGTTGTCCATAGATGACTAATTATGATAATCTCTTATTATTAAAGCGAATATAATACGATTGTTGTATTATGTTAAAAAATGTTATTTTTACAAATGTACTCTTACATATTCAAATTTTTCATTTTTAGCTTGAGCTATTACGGCACTTGATATATCTTTCGCCATACTTTACTGTTCTAATGAATCTTCCTAGATTAAAATTATTTGTAAATACCCCGCAAAAACGTATTGACCGGATCGCTAATATTTTTATCATCATGAGTCGTGTAAATATGTACCAGAAACACTATCGCCATTCCCAGTCACGTTAGTTGTTTAACATTAAAATAGGTTAGAAAGATAAGTGCATCGTATACAAGACAAATTATTTTGACCAAAAGATTCTGTGGAAGTCATATCAATAACGTTTGCCAACAGATTGTCGATTTGTCAATATGTCTCCGTTTATTGTTCAATCGTTTTACATTAGTTTAGTTTTCTATAAATAGAGGCTGTTCCATTTGCAACAGTCATAACTGGTTCCCCTTTTGGTGGCTTGCTTCTTTTTGCTCAAGACGATATTCCATTTAAAGCTTTCCTCTGAAGTGTTTTAAATTTATACGAGTTGAATGTTGATTTGGTTTTTCGAAAGTACAAGAGACCGTGAACACGGTTTAATTTCATTATCGCAATTCCGCAGGCTATCTATTGAGTATATCGAATGTTTGTTTTTATGAAATCCTTTTCATTCACAAGGCGTAGCTTAAATTTATGCTAATGCTATTCCGTTTTCCATGAATATCATTAAGCTTAGCAACGACTTTCTTGTCCTTAATGAACGCTCTTGTTTGTTTTATTGCAGAGTTGTTTATCTATATGAGAAACAATATATATTATATTGAATTAGGAAAATTATCATTGGCTTAAGTCTTCTTTGTATTTTCTTGTTTTATAGATTATTTTATCTATCAACAGTCTCGACTTCTAATGGCAGTGAAACAAAACAATTTCCGAATAGTCTTTTTTCATATAGATTTGGCATAGTGATTGTATCGCACTAGATGATAATTACGATTCAATCCAAAAACCGAGTTCGACTATCGAGAGGCAAGACCAGGCGCGATAGTCATAGTGCTACTACAGGTCCAGACAAATTTCCCTTCACGCTTTGTTTGAAGAATTGAATATTATAAAACAACGGGAACACGAGTTGGGAGACAATGCCACAATCCAATTACTCGACAAAGGTAAGACTTGAGATCTTAATTCTACCCGCAATGGAAGTCACTGTTGAACTGTTTTATGTAATACAAATGTTTGTAGGTCATTGAATATTTTAGATAGACTAGATTAAGTAAGATTCGGACTTACAATTGAGGGAGTCTGCTGCCCAGATGATAGATTCCTGGGGGGGGGGGGTCCTTTACACCCACTCTCTCCCAGCGAGGAAGCTTTAACCAAGTTGATAGCTCCCCGGGCTTCTGGACGAATTCGGATTCTCAAGCCCGGGTGGAGTGATTAGAAGGATACCCCGGGGTTATTAGTCAGCAAGAGTCTAACACACCGGGATTGCTGCCCTCACAGCGTACGTGATAGTCCCATGTAGGAAATACCGCGAGTTAAAAAAAATAGGACTAATTAGCCCTTTTAATGTATTTTAGTACAAAACATACTGATTTGCAATTTACATGGTATTTTATAATTAATAACTATGGCTGATTCATATCGATAGATTGATGTGAATATTGGGATCGTTAAGTTATTGTGCTTTTGATCAGGATAGGTAGAGAGAATGGAAAGCAGCTCCTCGCTGTTCTTGTAAACAACATTTCGCTTTCTTAACACTTTTTTTTTTCTATTTATTTAAGGGACTTTTGTGCCTCGGCACATGCCAGCCCCATCGTATTCTACATGCACTACTACCATTTATTTCTGGTGGGGAGCCATCAGCCTGAACAACTCCTTTGCTTCGGCTGAGTAAGGTCTTGCTAAAATTCCGCAGAACATGCCTACATCAAATTTGTTCAGGCTAAAGGCTCCCATCAGAGAATCTCTTGCAGACTGAGATCGGACACACTCCTTTTCACTTATTAATCATTTCAATCACTCTCGCCGATTCCGCGTACTCTGGCTCTTACCATCCATCAAAATTATCTTTATTTTATCTGTGCATGTTAGGTAAATCTCGGCAGCTTCTGCTATTCCTTCCACTCGCATCTATATTGTATATTTGTTTTGCCAATTGGGAGTCATCATGATATAGATCGATTACTTCTATTTTTCTGCCGAGTCAGCGCCACAAACGTTTGCCACATTTGTGATCGGTCACATACGTGGTACGGCATCGCAATGTACTTGTCTCTCTTTCTAGTTTCACTATCTTGTCTAGCGAAGCGCAAGTCCGGCGCACAAGCGGCATGACGCCGGCATATAGAACCGTTTGTTTTTTAATTTTTGCGGACTAACTACTGATTGCCGGGAAAGGCATTTTCAGTTCAACCGATCTTAGGGGGCGAGCACAGAAGGTGCTCAGCTAGCGAAATTTATATCACCGTTTGGCATACCACAGATATTTATATGTAAACGCCGCAGCGAGACCGCGCCGTGTGCACCGGCACCATACGGATCCAAACTTGTTTTACTGACAAAACATCTATCAATACTACTGTATTGTACACCTATTGGTGCACCTCATCGCTCGTGTGAATTAGACTGAACGAAGGGGGCACGCGATTGAGTGGTTTAATAGTTAAAGAGTCGTTTGTGCGGGGTAATTAGTGGCGTCTGGTTTTATTCTGTTTATTGGTTATTGTGATTTTGAAAGTTAAGCGCCAGTATGTAATTATTTAAAACGTACTGTAATTTATTCAAAATTGAATGCAAAATACAATAATTGCGAAATCATTTTCCGTTACTTGAAAATAATGTTTTATTTGATTACAATGAAATATTAGTGGTAAGACGATTTCCCGAACTGAGTCGTAGTTACAATACACAAGTGTAAAGACCGACATAGTGACAGGCTTCGGCCTGTAGAATGTGGGTACAGTTTGTGTATGTCAAATCTATACTATAATATTATAAAACTGAAGATTTTGTTTGTTTGTTTGAACGCGCTAATCTCAGGAACTATTGGTTCGAATTAAAAAAATCTTTTTGAGTTGAATAGACCATTTATCGAGGAAGGTTTTAGGCTATATAACATCACGATGCAATTATTAGGAGCGAAGAAATAATGGAAAATGTGAAGAAAACGGGCAAAACTATTCATCCTTGAGGGCTTCCATTGCGTGCGCTGCAAAAACGGTTCAAGATACCAAAAATATGTGTAAGAAAGACTTATTCCTCTTGAAATGATCTAAAAAAATGTCCACGACAGTATATATCTATCTTTTAAGATTAACTTACTAGAACCGTTTTTATGGTAAACAAATTTGGTCGAAATTAATTCATTATTTGTTAAGAGTTGTATCAACGTAATAATATTA
This sequence comes from Automeris io, assembly GCA_036320925.1. Taxonomy (NCBI): domain Eukaryota; kingdom Metazoa; phylum Arthropoda; class Insecta; order Lepidoptera; family Saturniidae; genus Automeris; species Automeris io. The sequence goes on from JAUDJH010000011.1 coordinate 10,935,887, forward strand.
ATCTTTATCCAAATAAATGTGTTGTTGATTAAGAGTATTAATTGTGAACAAAATTGTCTTTGACATCACTTAATTTCAATGAACATCTTAGAAGATATTACAAAACCTTATATAGCAAAACAACGTTTGCCGGATCAGCTATGTGTTAATAAGCACGAAACTCGAGAACGGCTGAACCGATTTGGCTGATTTCTTTTTGTTGTGTTTGTTGAAGTCTGGGGAAGGTTATTACGGAGAGAAAAATTAAAAAAATGTCTGAAAAAGTCTAAAAACAACACTTTTCTATATTCTCATACAAAAAATTCGTAATAATATTTAAAAGTCAATTTGAACTTTAACACCATATCATAAAGTTTAAATGTCAGTGGACGGGTTCCGGGAAGGCAAAACAATTGAGCGACGTATAAATATTAATGCCAGTATTTGTCAATTTTTATATATACATATAGCATTAAGGCCAGGTTCCTTCAAACAATTTTCAAAAAACAGCCGACAGGCGTTGGCCTTGGCATTATAGGTTTTGGCAGAATAAAATCTGACGGGGAAGCTATTAACATTAAAAAAACAATGTGACTTTGTCTTAGAGAAATAGGGCAGAACAAGCTTTGCCGGGACAGCTAGTTGTTCATATACCTACGTACCATCTCCGGTCATGGTATATAAGTGGCGCCAGTAGCGTTAATTCCATGGATGCATGCAAGCATTGCATGCCCTTATGATGAATAAGTCTGGAATAAATTGCTTAAAGTTAAACAAAAGAGGAGCCATTTATATTCATATCCATTCTATATTCACGCCCTCTATCTTTCCTATGAAAGCAATATAGTATTTCCTATCATAATATAATAGTCAAATTAATTAGGTAAATTCTGGCTACCCTGTCCAAATATCTTATGCACGTCACTGAGGGGCGCTTGACGATGGCTGTTGTCAATGGATTCTTATCCTTTGTTAGTCGTTGCCGTCTTATGGCTACACTGTACTTACCATCAGGTGCGCTGTAGTCACTTTGTCGAGCTAGTATAAATATAAACTTTAATTATTAACCAAGCAGTCAGTAATTTGTTTAGAAATAGAATCAGTTCAAGATTTAACCGGTAAGGTACAGGCATGCTTAGTGTTATATCAAGACTATAATAAAATAATTGACCTTGTTTTATGTGTAAAAATAATGTAACGTAAGATACTATTTGTAAAGTTTCACATTACTTCGGTCAGGTCGTATCTCAATTCTGAGTATTTTATCTAGATTACAATCAATGAGATTGTTCTGGAAACAGATAAAGAGAAATGGGCACAGTCACATGACACACCTTAATCATACCGGTTCCAGTCAATTTGCTTAAATGGTCATTAATGGAAATCACCTGACCGGTAATACAAATTAATATTGAAATATTGAATAATCTTGTTTGTTTTAAGTGACTAGAAAACTCTTTTTGCTACAAAGTGACTACAACGCAATTAATATTGATTATAACTCTTATCAAAAATACACTACCTTTTTATATGACGGACTGAGGGCCGGGAAAGGCCTATTCAGCTCTACCGGGCTTAGGGGGCGAGCACAGAAGGCGCTCAGCCAGCGAGTTTATGGATTGAGTGGCAATGCAAGGGCACTCCTGTGGGTACGAATCTAGATTTGGACCGCCAGCCAAAAAAAAAACGAACCCTACGGGTGATCTACTAGCGTTTTGGAAGCGACTACCTTAAGAAGAAACGCTGAAAGAAACTCAAGGCTACGGCGGAGTGGAATTGCGCCACGGAGCGAAAACGCACTGGTTAGCAATAGTTGACTGAACTATCCCTTGTCGGCGACGCCGGTGTCGTGGAATGAAATTAGTGCGTGTGTATAGCTCACTGCTCAATCGAACAGATACCTTATATCTGTTGTTCATATACTTGGCTGAGTTTTATGATTTAGTTCCCCCCCTCTCCCCGTCTAGCATAAATTGACAAGACGCCGTGCGTGTTTGCACCCGTATGTGGTTGACATTACAGCTGCGCGCACGAAGCGATTCGCCTCCTCCTTTTTCCTGCGAACCGCCAAGGAGTGGGATTCACTTCCTGCGTTTGTGTTTCCAACATCTTATGACATGGGAATCTTCAAACGTTGAGTGAATGGGTATTTTCTTGGCGAGCGCGCTCCATCGTCGGCCTCATTATCGCGTTTCAGCAGGTGAGATTGAGGTCAAGCGCAAGTCTGTCAGTAATAAAAAAAACTAGAGACCTTCTGTTGTGGTATATGTGGGCCGACAAAGCGATGGCGATTCTCAACGAATTTTCTTCTCTTGGTGGCTGTTGCTGTTCTTAGACTACTCTGTACTTTTCATCAGTTGCAATGTTGACTGCTGAGCCAGTATAAAAACTATCGACAGACCAAGTAATGGGGATATCAAAAGTAGTCGTTATCATGCTGGCCTGCTAAAATATGTCTACACGCAGAAGCAGAAGTCTGATAACGCAATTTGTAGTGATCCTAGCTGGGATTCTAAGGTCCGTCCTAGGTTTAAGTCTCGGTACAGATAAACTATTTTTGTAAGGAGCAGATTAGATTGTCACAATTCAAGAATGTGTAGCAAGGTCATTGTCGACGGAGAGAAGGAACACCCTGGGAATTTTAGTTGATGCAAGTCCGACACACCGGGGGCGACCCTCATCGCCCCCTGAGGTCCGTTAAGGATTTCCCTCGGGTTATCAAAAAAAGCAAAGTCAATGTGTGTAATTTTTTTTAAGTGATTCAATGTCATTATTTAGATGCAATATACGATTTGATCTAACTGGATACACAGGGGAGGTAGGACTCGGCGGCTGTAGTATAAATAACTACTTTGTATAAATATTTGTTTTTAAAATTAACTGCATCAGTGGAGAGTTGCGGTCACCAACCCTAGAAGATAACTCTCTTTATGTGAATGATCACGCTATTATATTAGGTCCTTACATATGAAATTGGCGTTTTTCGTACTGGCCACTTTAATCACAAATTTCTCCTCTTTGGTAAGGAATTTCAAATTCAAATTTGTACAGCTATAGACTCATGTATTTGTGCTTCGATGATCGTCATTCATTTGTTTTTTTCTTCTGTTTTTTTCTGTTTGCGTCACTCATTTTACAAAATGGAAAACTTAAAATATCGCATTATTTACGAGTACGAGTTCCGCCGTGGCACTAGTGCTGCGGAAACAACTCGAAGGGTGAATGATGTGTATGGCGGTCGTGTTGCAAAAGAAAACACAGTTCGTTTTTCCAACGTTCCAACGCAATGCACGCAATGGAAGTACTCAAGGATGAATAATTTTCCCCGTTTTTTTTCACATTTTCCATTATTTCTTCGCTCCTAATAGTTGCATCGTGATGTTATATAGCCTAAAGCCTTCCTCGATAAATAGTCTATTCAACACAAAAAGAATTTTTCAATTCGAACCAGTAGTTCCAGAGATTAGCGCGTTCAAACAAACAAACAAACAAACTCTTCAGCTTTATAATATTAGTATAGATTAGATTCATACGCAACGACGCAAATAGTCGTAAGTTCGAATACCGGTAGGTACTTCTGGGATTTTTTCAGATGTAGTACGGATTTAGGCACCACATGCTCACTGGTGAAGGAGAACATTGTGAAGAAACCAGCATGGCATCTACTAGAAATGTTTGTGTAACTGCCCTGAGAACGGCGATCAGCTGTACTACTGGTTACGTTATGCACGACATATGAGTGCAAAGTCGATACAACTATTAATGTATCTCTGCTTAATCCGAAATGGATATAGCTTGACGGTATATTATTATTAAATATAATATATGGTAGATCATCGTCCTGTTGCGTATGTTTATTTAACCATATAACCATAAATAAACAGAGTCAGCTCCAACATCTAAGTGTAAATAAAAACAGCGCAGAATAAAAAGAATCAAACTTATTTTTCCATCTTATTCTGAGTGTGGTATTTTCTTAATTTATTTCGAACGGTATAATTTGTTTTCTTAGCCATGTGCCTGGCGTTTCTCCAAGTCCCTTTATTACATAAATATTGTAACGAACAGATGTTGCTTCGCGTTTACCTATAAAACTCCAAGTTGCTCAAGTTATTATCCTAAAATACATAAGGTTACTTGATGAGATTGCACAGTACCTACTCAGTATAATCCAGGTGTCAGGATAAGCTTAAAGCTGTCTAGACATCTGGCTATTTGTGCTGCGTTTGCTAGAACGGATAGAAAAACCTCATTTACTTTTAAATTTTATGCAATCTTGCACTGCAGGGACAAATTGTACAAATAAAGCGTACGATTCTCCCTTATTTTATTCGTATTATTATTTTAAAAGATACAACTATAAAGATAAAATTATTTTACTTTTATCATTTGCCTCAAAAATATCTAACTTTAGTAAAATATACTAAATTAGAAGTAGAACTAATGAGATCTAATATCACTTAGACATTTAGTATCTCTTATCTCTTTGTCTATTTACTCTTTGTTGGTATTTCTTAACATACAAACTACCGTATAAGTCACAAGGTCTGCTCACTATATTTTTCACAAATTCTTATTTTCATTACCTTTTCGATCTGAATATTAAGACGCTTTTTATAACATATACTTATAAAAATGGTTTCAGTATAAATACGAGTATAATATAAATCTATTGCACAACGAATAGGAAACTGATATATATTAACATAGGTGTAAGCAAATCGCTGATAATTTGAGTATTATATAGGTAAATCAATGATGAATGTACAATTATTGGTATTTCAACTATTAGTACTTTGTTACGTTTGTAATCTCTCATGCTCGTATTTATTTAAGCCATTATATTTATTGGAGTTTCGTTATATGGATACAGCCACTGATGTATCCCTGCTAACCCCGAAAAGAATATCGTGTGATGATATATAATTATTGCTATCTATAAAATAGGTATCGATAGTACACATTTAGCAACTAAAAATTTGATACAAGCACAGAATTAACAAACTTTATGGTTCTAATTAATAGACACTACTAGCTAGCCCACCAAGGCAGTCGTTGAACGATAATTATTTGTTTGTAAAACTATAAATTTCGTTACAAACTAAACTCTTGTTAAGAGCATTAATGCATTAATCAATACGCTATCAAAACTAAGCTAGTGTGTAAAAGTGGTTAGGTGCTATTAACTGACCCACGTTATTAGCTCTCTAATGTAAACTCATAATTTTTATACTCTGTATCATAAAATCCCTAAAGCAAACACGAAACGGCCGATAACTCGGTGTCGGTAGTGCTTATTTACAGTGTACTTTACGACATAGCCAGCCTTTAAGTACAATGTCAATGTCAATTACTTTGCCGTGTAGAAATCATGCATTTGTAAGCAATAAGCATATTACGCGGTCGAGGATAAGTCTGTTTACGTGTCAACCTAATATTGTACTGAAAATAATTTCTGATGAGCACGATGTCCTCGACTTCCGAATGACACAAGTCAAATCATTATGATATATTTAGGAAAAGACGATGTTTAATGAAGCCCAAGAATTAAAATTTCTACTAATTTGATAGAAGACTAACGTTAACATCGTGAAAAGTATTTTGGTAACGTTATTAATTTTCGATCTTATCACCATACCTTGTTACCGCGTTTACCTTGGGTTGGATCAGTCATTGGCGTGTAATGAAAGAGAAAACGAAAAAAATTCCACTCTTGACATTCGGCGGCGAAGACATCGGCGTACTAGGGATTTATTTGAGCGTTACATTCTTCTGTGACATTGATTGTGCAGTAGACTTCAGGGATACTGCTGTCCGCATGAGGCGGGGACGATGTGATGTGTCCAGCGCCCTGATTAATTGAGAGCTACACTTCCCAGATGGCGCCTATTCCAGGCTGTTTGTTCGCCGGACCGTAACGAGAAACACGGATCCCCAGGCCCGGCTTGAAGCGAGAAGGGGGATAGCTCGGGGGTTTTTGACCAATAAGAGTCTGGCACAACGGGGCCGCTATCCTGTTGATCTGATGCAGTAAATTCTTCTAGGGTTACAAAAGTCATTCGCATACATCCCATAAAAGCATAAAAAGCATTACCTTGTTACACTTGGACATTTAGATGTATTGACTTGAAATCTGATAATTATTATGATGTCCAAGTATAACAAAATAATGCATTTTTATGCTTCTATGTGATGCACGATTTTGGGAATAAAAGTTTGATTAAAAGACGTCTAATTATTCTAACGTCTGAACGGCGTAAGAGAGATGTAAGATATAACAAAACTAACACGATACTAATATAAACTACTCTTGTTTTATTTTTGTTATAATTCTACTAATTTAAACTATAACATCGGTTATAGTTTTTACTGCAGTTTTATATTATTATTCATTCTTACTAATTTGTTTCGGCTAAGATATTGGACATGTTCTCCAAACGCGTTGAACAACGGGTCAGTTTCAAAAATATATATCGGATTTTATAAATGTAGCTACTTATTATTTATAAAATAACGCATAATTTTCGATGTCTAAAAAAAAATATATATTAATAATATCGATGATCTAATCGTGTATGTAAAATTATATCTTATTTATGTTGAATCATCTTTATTTAGTTCGTGAATATCGGCACTTTACGTCATATTTTAATCAGTATAATTATATTTAGGTGTTGTATTACCATTTGAATTATAGGTATTTGAGATTACTCGGTATCTTTACCTCAAGAGATTGTTTGTTGAGCTTTTACAACAATGTTATTTACTAAGGGTAGACTGAAAATGTCTTACTTATAAATTATAATCATAATTAAACAATGGAAGTATATGCAATAGATATTTTTTATTAAATAATAAAATCTGGAATAATCTGATTAGTAATTATATTATTATCTTAATAATTTGATCAACCTGGTTATTGCATTATATGAGGTATTATCTATTGTCTTTCGCTAATGTATGAGACGTAATTCTCAGTATTATAAAAATTTGATGATTTCAATGTATGATCTTTGCTATTACTCCTTAACAATTTGCGGTAATATTCTCTTACGTGTCTTGGCTATGACAATGGAACAAAGTCTTACGATGTTTTACTCGAACCACTTTGCCTTGATAAAACATCATTGTATTCAGAGATGTTCTGATTTTTCTGTACTAACATTACTTATTACATTCAATAATACTATGACGTTTAACATATATATGTTTCATTCCAGGTTGCACGCCTTACTAGCCTGTATTCAGCACTGCCAATTGTTCCGCCTTTTAGCGCGCTTGATGCCGCCATGCTAGACAAGATAAATATTAAAAATAAGAAAAACGTTAAAATATATAAAATTTTTGAGAGGTACTGGCGCACGTGACAGCGACGGGAGTATAATAAACAGCACGCCATGAATCAATCGCAAGACGAGGCCAGAGCGGCCAGAATACAGAAGTATAAAGAGGAAAGAAGAAAACAGCTTATAGCAAAGACAGCTACAATTTTTTCTGCTAATGTTACCGAAAGGTGAGGAAACTGTTATACGTAGTAGTTAATAAGATATTTTTCTTATAATAGTGTATTGCAACGCAAAAAATTCACTATTTTTTTTGTTACGTTTCAGGCATCCAAAACGAAAAGCAGATCGAGCGGCTGCGGAGAACTCAACTGCTCAACTAAAGTCTTCCTCGGAGCTTAATCTCAATACAGCTTCAACTTCAATGCCTATAAGAACAACCCGTACGTCGCGATTGAGAGCTGCTGCTGCAAACAATTCCGATTCTTCTCCATCACCTGGAAAGTCGAATACAAGTTCATCAGTGCAATCTTTAGTCGAAGATAAAACAAAGTCACCAAAAAATTCGAAAATTTTAGATAGAGATAAAAGATCGCCAGCAAACAGAAAAAGTATTTATGAAAAGGAAAATAAAAAGACGCCTGATAAAGATGTTGGTGCTAACAAAACAAAACTTAAACATTCCAATGATAAGAATATTTTAGAGAAAGACAAAAGTAATTTTATAGTGACTAGTCCTGTAGTAAGAAATGTTGACGAAAGAATTAAATTAAACGAAAAGAAAAAATATAACCACGTAAGGAACAAAGCATATTCTGAAGAGAAACTACCTTTAATCCAGAATGGAGAAGAAATTATTGACGAAATCGAAAAAGACCTTACCTGTAGTTTAGAAAACGATGAAATTGAAGACTTATTTAATAATCTTGTTGTTGGTGATGTTGAAAACCAGTATGGAATTGAACTAAGAATTAACGATATGATTCTTGATGACGACGCTTCGGGGCTCAAAAATAATCAAAATAGCTTTATGATTCCTGCCAGTGAAAATGATATAGCTGTTAATAATGTTGTTTTAGAAGATAGTGTAGTGCCAAAAGTAAAGGATGATATTGGAGGCTTGCTCGGAGCCGTATGTGTACGAAAAGTGGAAAGGTTTAGTGAACTACTTAGTAATCTTTGTTCTCCGTGTGAAGCTGATATTTTATTTGAAGATATCCTGGCTGAAAATGGGATTAATGGTGACAGTACTTCGGTAAGTAATATGATGATTTGTTTGTGTATAACATATACAGAGTATATAAGTCTTGTTCTTGCTCCAGGCTAATAATGAATAAATTACCTATTAGGTATTAGAAAGAGATTTTACTGAACTGGTTTAAAACATTTTTTCTATATTTGTTGTTTTTAATTGAGGCGAAAGTCTTGAATTAGTTGTTACTAAAATCTACAGTTCCTGAATTTAAACATTATATGCAGTATTAGACTAAATTATTAATTTTAAAAACATAATCACGATTTATAGGTATTTAATTTGAATCATTAATGTGATTTTGATTTTAGAATTTTAAAATATCTTTAAAACTTAAATTGCCGCCGAGAAGTAATATGTTGATCCTGTTATAGGAAATAGTTTATTAAGAGTTCTGTTACAACTAGAACTTTTAGCATCTTGAACCGGTTCACATGCGCAAAGATATTGAGCCTCACTGAGCGTTTTCTATACCGACTGTACCATGGCGAGTGTTTTGTAGAGCTATTGAATCTTGTTCCACCCCCTTAATAGGACCACGCGCGCGGGCTTAGAGAGTCACAGTTACGAGTATACGGTAACTCATCCCGGTTAGGACTAAAAAGTTCTCTAACTCTTACTTTTGCGGTGTCGTTGGACTGTGGAAGAGTCTTCCGGTGAGCGTGTTCCCACCATCCTTTGATATTGGGTCCTTTAAGCGTAGCGTGAAGAGATATTTGTTCAGGATGCTTTTGATCGCTGGAATTAATGATAGTTTTTTTTTAACTGTCGTTAGTCGTTGTCGTTTTTCGAACTGCACCATGCTTACCATCACGGTGGTATTAGTCACTGTGTAGAGCCTGGATGAAAAATAAGTTATTATTAATGAAGTAAAGATTAGCTGTGTTACTTAATAATTTCAGCATTTGTTTTAAATTAGTTTGCACCTGACTATTCCAATTTATAACAATTATGCTGGTTGGCATGTAACAATTGTGTGATTCACAGTCATTTACGTAGATTAATGTGTCATAACGCAGTAGCGTTTATATCCAAGGTGTGGTATGTAAAATGTTTCAAATTATTTCAATTGTATGTACAGGCGCAGTTACAAAATTTCTATTAGAGTATTTTTTTTCTAATTTGTTCATTCATATGGTTTGAACTATAATTTTTTTTTCTGTTAAATCATGAGAAACCATGTTTATCTTAAAAAAATTAATCAAGCAGGATGGGTCGATAACAAATTGATTTCTTTCATGCTTACGTGTAAAAAATATTGAACAAAATGCGAATGAACCGATATTTGTTAGGTACTCAGAAGACCAATAATACGATTAAAAATATCTAAACAATTAATTTTTAAAGTCATATGGGTGTTTACGTCCAGTTTTCATGCACCGTTACTTTCTCCCATGAACCGTAACGAGTTAATCTGGTCAGTTCAGTGAAAACAGCCTTTCTGTGCCAATCTTAGAATTCATTGCGACTTTCCGTTTACTGACAGTATTTAAATTTGCTTTACAACTGAGTATATATTGGTTTGATTATATTTATTTTTCCTGTGATTTACATTGATAGAAATGACACTTGTTTTGCTTCCGAGATGTAATCCGTGTCACTAATATGAAAGATGGTTGTAAAATTTTCCCTACTACGTTTTGCGTACTTATATCGTCAAAACCTTTAAAATTATTTAATAATTTTTATTTAGATGTTAAAGCCCGAGGCGTAGTCTTGCTCCGACATCGCTTAGGCATAAGGCAATTTGTTCCCTATGTAATTTACAAAGATTAACCAATTTCCTTACAATTTACTTTAAAACAGTTGTTCAGCACTTCGTATACAAAATTTTCAAAAAATCGTTAAGGTAAAAGCACTAATTCCCGACACTTTAAAGACAACATGAATTTATCTATTTAAAATCGAATATAAACTGTCATAAAAAGTAATGTACATATTTTTTTATTACTACAGAAGTATGTTAATTTTTTTTTTGTATAAAATCATTATTAATCAGTGTTTTTATTTTACTTTTATATTTTTTTAAACTTTGTCATAGGATCTAATAGATAATAGCACCAATACTAACAATAGACATTCATTTGCCCGAATAGTCGACATACCTATATATGACATTAAAGTATGTTTAATTAAAACAAATCAATAATGCAATAATATAATATCAAGTTATTTATCTGGTGCTAACTACTCGAAAAACACGCAGTACCTATAGTTGCTACAATCATGCAGGTCTGTCGACCTGTCTATGGTATCCCATAGATGGGCAAAATGTAATCAGATTAATAAAAATGATTACGATTACATTTTACGATTTTTACCATTTATATTACTGCATTTTGCTCGACTATGTTTTAAGCACTACAGAATCCCAGATTGCGTACACATTTATTATGATTACAAAGCAAGAAAATTAAAATTACGACTACATTTTGTAATCTTTAATCATTAATTAGATTACATTTTGCCCATCTCTGTTCGTTACCAATTTCTTTTCACACATTGTTTAAAGATCCCGTGTTAATGTCGAAAAATGTGTAAATCATTGATTGGATGAAAAGTTATACATTTGTAGATAAAAAACATCAAATCAGTAATCTAGTAAATCTTTAAAACAATGATGCTGATACTTGAGAATTAGATGGAGACGACAATTGATTAAATTTGAAGGGGGGAAAGAGTACGAAAAGAAAACTCAAAAATATTTATTCATAGATATAAGTACCTAAGTAGTAGGCAAAGATTTCATAATACAATTTCCTTACTCAAAAGATATATAAGCAAATTACTTATCACTAATAAAATATATTTTACACATGTATGTTATATTAATTTTAAAAAAACTTTGTACAGTGCATCTATCTGATGGTAAGTACAGTGTAGTCCAAAAACGAAAGCGACGTGAAAATTCATTGATTATTTTCCTCATGTCGACCTACGTATACCACGACTGAAAGTCTCTAGGTGTATGAGTTACTGGATATACACAAGCTGATCCCGAAACGCGACAAGCCAAAACGAGTCGCTAAGACGATTTTTACACTTGTGTACTTTGGTCATGATCCAGTACGGGCTATCGCCCTACTACCATAAATAATAATAATAATTCTTTGTATAAGTACATTACTCTAAAAAAATGAAATTAGTTGCCAATATACACGTAGAAAAAACTTATAAACAATTATTAAATAGTACTAAAATGGCCTTGCCTATTAGAATATTTGAAAAGATTGTCAAATTAGTTTTGAACTATGTATCAAATAGAACCATTACAGTATATATAATATAATATACTATTAAAAGTGTCTAATTTATTTCTTTTTTGATTAAAGTTATTATTGAGATACAGTTATGTTGGATAATAAATTAACTCACATCAGACGACTGTCTAGACTTCGCAATTACGAAAAATTGGAGAAGAGGTATTTAATAGCATTAATTCCAGATAAAATAAATCATTGCTTTTATTATTAGCGATTTCGCTGTCATATTTTTATATTATTTATCATTAGTCTTTCTTGACATATTTTATTCAAATCCGGTTTTACTTAGCAGCAAGGGAATAAATAGGCAAAGCATGGTTGACATATGTGTACTTCTGTTAGTTGTACGAATTTTGTACCTAATTCATATTTTTTAATAATAATGTATAAACGAAATCTGATCGTAATATTTTTATCACTGAGTCTAGTGATTAAATAATAATTTTCTTTTATTGTTTTGTGTCTCGTAGTATGATTTTTGTTTTGTATTCTTTTTGTGGAAACTTTGCTGACTCATGTATCATTTTTTGTATATTTTTTTATCGTTTGTATATTACTGTATGCATTACCTTTAAATATAAAGAAATTAAATAATAGCAAATATATTCAAAAATATTAATTACCTTCTAAAAAGGTAGAATATTCAATTATCGAAGGCTGCCTGTGTTCGTGTTTTATGCAGTATTTTTATCGCCGTTTAACTTGTAAGTTAAAATTACTTGACAAACTCATTAAATAGGTTGTAAATACATTATTGGGTCATTTAAGTCAAAAACTTACTTCAGTTTTTAGTTCTAAACTCGTACTTTGTAACAGGCGAAACATCATTGTCATTAACAACAGTAATTCCTATTTGAGCAGTTATAGCATTTACATTATTTACAAAGCGTCAATTTAAAATGTTACATAGAGTTTATAAACGTGAACAAGTTAACCTAATCACTATGCCCGTCTGGGCTGATTCCCTCATGAGACCCGGCTCATACTATTGCTCGGTTAGCATCACCAGTGGGTTCTTTTTTTCATATTTTATGGGTAACACGAGATCTGTCTAGACGACATTAATTCTAAATACGTGATTTTATTTAATTCTCCTGCTGGAATGTAAGTATTATTGTGAAACTATCGTATCACAAGTTTTATATGAATTATCCAGTCTGTATGTGACCATTCTCACGGTACTTCATGAAATTACACTGAAACGGTAAATCCCTTGCGCTCAAGAGATCAAAGAACTTTATATCAGTTTCAAACCGTATTCCATTATTGTACGATATTGATTATTGCCTTCAATCTTTTGTCTAGACCAGCGTTTTTCAATCTGGGGACCGCGAACATATACGACGTAAGATAACATTTGGATAAACGACGACGATGTATCTAAATCTAGAGGCCTTACTCGAATATTTGTGATAACGTATTCGTATGGTAAACCACCTTACTCTGAGAGGTTCTGAAAGCTGAGGTATTGAGTAAACCGCGTATATGCGTTTTTTTTTTAACCGGAACTACATTTATTACTATTAATGAGATGTTATGGTTAAAACAAAATTAAGAAATTACATCTAATTGCTATTTTTCTGAATTCCTCGGTATAATAAGATTGTTTACCATACGAATATTTGTGCTAGGACTACAGATAAACGGGATTTTTCTATGAACTTGGCCTTCCTTCGTATGTTCCACGACTACCCCTTTTTTTAGTCACTAGTAATCTAATCGTCACTGACATCTTGACCATATCATTACATTATTTAAATACTTTTTGCTACATTTCTCTCTTCTTGGCTATATATCCAACGTAATTACGGTGTTAGCCTTCCGTATTTCTTTCGTCTATTTCGGTTTTTCTTCAACCTTTAATCATGTATTTATCCATTTCATTCTCCCATATTGTATTGAAGTCTTTGCAAATGTCTGTTTTGTTCTGTAATGAGGAATGATTCTTTAACGACCTTTATTGCAGTTTGTGGGATAATACTTGTTAACAACAATTGTTATATTAATGATTATTATATTAATTGGATTTCAAAGAGTACGTTGAAAAAGGTTGAGAAACGCTTGTCTAGACTCAAAACAAACTTATTCCTGATATAGTTGAGGGTCGATACGTCTCAAGATCAGTTCTGTGAGTGACCGAAGTTTACACTCGTAGCAGGCAAATAGGGACATGATTTCACGAGGCGCGGTACAGCGTATATGGTTGTTTTGAAATTTCATGTAGATTATCGAAGCCCCCATGATCGAACCGATTATGGCCAGGGCGAGATCTGCAAGCAAAGTTCACTGTGAAAAACTAGTGGCCATATTATTTTAATAATTTTATAACATAGGCATTATCATTGCAGTTTTTATTTTTTTATTTTGATTATTGAACCGTCCAATTCTAGAAATCCTTGATGCTAAAGTTGCATTTGTCGTTCGAAATGTTTTTTTTTTTTTTAAAAAAAAAGCGATTTTAATTTTATAAATAGCTCATATTGAAGATAAAACTTAAAAGTTTATAAATTATTTTACATTTTTTTATAATTCGTAAAGATTCCGTTCTTAGTATTTTTAGCTTTCTTTTTAGAGTTTTGTGTAAGTACAAACTGGATTTAGTGTTCTCTAATTTGACATACCTTACGTGGCTGGCATAGTCATCAAGGATGCACTAAAGCCTCATAAAAATATTTGATTAATAAAAAAAAAAAGGTTTCTCTAATATTGGACGATGCATTTTCTCCAAAAAAATAGTTAGCAGGTACTGAATATTCAGTGATATGGCTATTAATGCCGTTTTTGATTGTTGTTCATTTTTAATTTTGTAAATATATAATGTAATCTCGATTTTTAATGTTTTATGTATTTAGTTTATGTAATTTAATATACATTTATAGTTAATAAAATACGTTTACTTTGACTATATGTTGATTGCTTTGGGTTGAACTATATGTTTATTATATATAATAAGAATGCAAATAACTGAATTTATTAGTAGGTATATATAGCGCATTATTGGTATTTTTTTTTTTATAATATATTGGTCTGTTTAGTTACTAAGAATATTTCCACTATATTTATCATTAACTGTTATAAATCATAACGTGAAACGTTAAGCACAAAAACTGATAATCCTATTAAAAAAGATCCTATTTGTAATTAAAACTTGTCGTAATTTTATTTCGTCTTTTTTTAATTTAATTAAGCGCCTGACTATTTGTAGTTAGCTATAAGTTGATTGGGAGCATTTTGCTCAGTAATTATTCTTTATAGTATTTGGAGCGCTTATACTATGTAAATTATACTGTAAAATAAATAATGTGGTAAAAAAATTAGATCAGGTTTTGAAAACTTTTTATTTCTTATTAATTAATAAAAAATATTAAAAATTAATTACCACTAATGTATCACTACTAACCCCGAAAAAGATTTAGCCTGACGATATATTATTATTAAAAATTAAAGATTTATTATACCTAAGTAATAAAGTGATTTTGACCCTCATATGCTGAATAGAATTTGTACTAATATATGATACACGAATATATGATACGAGAATTAACATTTCAATGTTATTGATACCAATGTAACGTTTGCCATTATGTGTTAGTTACCCTCAGACTAGTGTAAAAACTTACCATGAAGTAGGTAGTTAGGTTGTCCGTTAGCAACAAAAAGCAGTAGTGTTTATGTCGATTTCCGTGTATTTATTATTTCAAAAGTCTTATCTATACTAATATTATAAAGCTGAAGAGTTTGTTTGTTTGTTTGTTTGTTTGAACGCGCTAATCTCTGGAACTACTGGTTCGAATTGAAAAATTCTTTTTGTGTTGAATAGACTATTTATCGAGGAAGGTTTTGGGCTATATAACATCACGATGCAACTATTAGGAGCGAAGAAATAATGGAAAATGAAAAAAAAACGGGGAAAATTATTCATCATTGAGTGCTTCCATTGCGTGCGCTGCGAAAACGGTTCAAGATACCAAAAATATATGTATGACAGAGTTATTCCTCTTGAAATGATCTAAAAAAATGTCCACGACAGTATATGTGTATCTTTTAAGATTAACTCACTAGAACCGTTTTTATGGTAATAAAATTTGGTCGAAATTAATGCATTATTTGTTAAGAGTTGTATCAACGTAATAATATTAATCTTTATCCAAATAAATGTGTTGTTGATTAAGAGTATTTAATTGTAAACAAAATTGTCTTTGACATCACTTAATTTCAATGAACATCTTAGAAGATATTACAATAACTTATATAGCAAAACAACGTTTGCCGGATCAGCTAGTTATGTATAAACCAAGGGCATTACAATGATCAAGAACATCGCCAATTATGGTGGCACCCACATTACGTATTGTTGTCGAGTCGAGTAGTTTTGTGGAACTGTCGTCGACCTCGCCTCCGCGTCCTCTGAAAGCGTATTGGGTAACGATAATTCATAATCGAATATAGTTTTATTAGAAAGAACCTGCGTGAGTATTTATAACCATACATCACAACCATAGACACCTTTTTTTTTACTCGGGGAATATCCTCATAAGGGAGTAACAGCGGGGGTGTGCCGAAATAGTACCAGCTAAAAACCCAAAGGTGACTACTTCTGCGAATTAGTGGAGACTACAGGGTCCTGTAATCAATTCGCCGCAGCCCCACTACCACCATAGACACCTACAATTAGACTGCTTATGTCGGGTAATTAAATAAGACGATGATTATGTCAAATGATTCGTAAGGTTGGTCGGTAGACAAGTTTGTCTGATCCAATCATCACTAGAGATCTCATACGTTACGATTATTCCATTGTTATTTTTTTATTTAGGTTCTTTTAAAGAATATATCAGCCCCATTGAGGCTTAAATAACACCCTTCAACCTTAAGATAGTCGCCGATAAGTAAGCGTCACCATCTGGCAACTCATAGGGTAAAGGTATTTCATTGATGTTTTACCTGAAAGTTTTGTATTATAATCGAAAGTTCCGACTCATAGGATATCGAATAATTCCCCTTGTAATTAGTAGAACCTAAAATAAAAAAAATAACAAGCAAGTTATTTTCCATGACGCCGGCTTTGGTATTTTTAATTAAATTTTTTGACCTCGCTGTTTATTTTGCTATTATTTTTCATTATTAACTTTGGATAATTTACTATATTGAACGATTAAAATTATATAAGGATGAAAAAGAATTCGTATATATTCAATGATACCTTACAAACCGCTCAAAATCCATAAAACTCTTTTTTTTTCAGTATGTCCTAAATGATAACCTTGATAGTCGATATACTGCCCAAATTAATAACCTATCTATTTTTAATTCATTCATCGTTAGTTATGCCTCATTAATTTGTTAGATATGTACACACTCTGTTTGAAAGCCTGTTAAAATAAAATTAAAATAATAATACCTCTCGCTTTCAAATAAGTGTTTGTGAAAAGAGATCTATTATGGTTGCTATACCCCCGGGGGTTTATAGTCAGTAGGAGTCTGACACACCGGGGTCGCTGCCCTTATTACTTACAGCGGCGCTGATGGGCTTATGCAGGATTTTCTCCCGGGATACAAAAAAAGGGTTATTAATTTAAGCCAAAAAATAACAAAATAATAAAATATACACTGTGTCCGGTGTTTGAAAGTAAAGTTATATATATTTTTTTGTTATTCATTTTAATTTCATTATTATGTTTTAACTATTATTCTAGTGCAGGTTTCACGAATATTGATTAATTATTTAATAAGTTCAAATACGACGCGGAGCTGCGATTTATAATGACGGAGAAAAATTATGATCGTACAGATTTCTTTTAAAAAATGTCATCACTTAACTGTCACGTTAAACGTTTTATATATACTTATCTAGTATTTGATAACGTTGCGTGATGTTTTTTGTCATGAAATCATTTGTATAGGCTTGCTAAGTAGCAGGTGGGGTTGTAAGTTTTCATTTCTTTTTCTTTGATAACTAATACAAGGGTAAATATTAGGTCCTTACATATGAAATTGGCGTTTTGTATGGGAGGAACAAAAAGTCGAATATTTTTTAATATAATACATTGAATTAATCAAAGTATGAACCATTATTTTCTATGCACTTTTGCCATCTCATAGGTAGTTCATTGATCCCTTTACTAAAAAAACCAGTCGGACGGGAATCAATAAAATCTTTGAAGGCGATTTGGACTGCCCCATCGGAGTTGAATTTTTTCCCTTGCAAGAAGTTATCCAAATTTCGAAAAAAATGGTAATCTGTTGGAGCAAGGTCCAGGGAGTACGGAGGATGTCTTAGACTTTCCAATTGAAGCTCTTCTAATTTAGTAGCCGTCTGTTGCGCAGTGTGTGGTCTAGCGTTGTCGTGAAGCAGCAGTGGCGTGGAGCGATTGACCAGCCTAGGTTGTTTAGCCGCTAGCTTTTCCATCATGGTTTGCAATTGCTGACAATAGACATCAGCCGTAATAGTCTGGCCAGATTTGAGAAAACTATAATGAACAATACCGGCACTAGTCCACCAAACGCTTACAAGTAACTTTTTTGGGGTTAATTTTCGCTTGGGGCAGGATTTGGCTGGCTGGCCAGGATCCAACCATTGCGCTGAGCGCTTCCGATTACCGTAAAGAACCCATTTTTCATCACAGGTAATGATTCGGTTTAAAATACCTTCATTATTGTGCCGGTTTAGTAATGTAACGCAGCAGTCGACGCGCGTTTGCCGGTTTGCTTCAGTCAATTCGTGAGGTACCCACCTTTCAAGCTTTTTAATCTTCCCAATTTGCTTCAAGTGAATTAAAACAGTTTTATCACTAACATCGCAGCCTGCAGCTAACTCGGACGTGGTTTGCGATGGATCCGCTTCCACAATAGCCTTCAACTCTTCATTATCAACTTGAGTCTCAGGCCGTCCACGGGGCTTGTTCTGCAGGTCGAAATTTCCAGAACGAAAACGTTGGAACCAAAAACGAACTGTGTTTTCTTTTGCAACACGACCGCCATACACATCATTCACCCTTCGAGTTGTTTCCGCAGCACTAGTGCCACGGCGGAACTCGTACTCGTAAATAATGCGATATTTTAAGTTTTCCATTTTGTAAAATGAGTGACGCAAACAGAAAAAAACAGAAGAAAAAAACAAATGAATGACGATCATCGAAGCACAAATACATGAGTCTATAGCTGTACAAATTTGAATTTGGAATTCCTTACCAAAGAGGAGAAATTTGTGATTAAAGTGGCCAGTACGAAAAACGCCAATTTCATATGTAAGGACCTAATATATTATACAATATATTTAGAATTACAATCTTTATTTAGATTAGACAAACCTGTTCATGTTAGGTGAACTATTTATAGATTGTTATGTATTTACAGATGTAATGTACTTATTGGGTAAAATAATTATTCATTATGAAGGTTGATAAGTGTTCCTAGTATTAAAGAATATTTTAAATTTATTTCTGAAAATCTTTGTATTGAGATGACAAATAGTCTTCTAACTTTGGTAGGGTTCAATTTATTTTAGGAAATACTTTTATCTGATCTTAAATATTATTGATTTTTCTTTATAAAATTAAAGACGTAGTAAACATTTAACACATAATTATCAAAGTAGAGGTCGTATTTAGAACCGAAGCTAATAAAACACCGACTCTGAGGTACAGTTATGGTTTGTAACGTGATTCAATAGTTAATGTAGCATTATCATGCCGTAATAATGGATAATTAACCTTACTGTTAAATATACATTTATGTAGTCAACTTTTGCCTACTTTTACTTTTTAATTATTACGACGCGATGCCTTGAATATTTGAAATTATGATATACCCGTTGGATCTGCGAATTCATTCGCGTGGATCTAATACTTATGTCATTATGGTTTGCAATGAATTATAAAACATACCCTATGTTATTTCTCCATAATATAACTTTCTAATGGTGAAAGAATGTTTAAAATTAGTTTAGTATTTTCAGTGTTTATTGGATTACAAATAAGGAAATAAATATATTTTTTTACAATATAAGATAGAAGAAATATAGATATAGTAAGTAATAAGCTTTAAAATAAGAAGTAACGATAGCATACGTTTGAAAATGTATCTATTTGATACGTAAAATGTTATACCGCTATGATATCAAACTAGGGACTACTAGGTACTAATATTTTATTGAAATATGTAATATCAAAATGATAACATATGAATATTCTAGTATTTACAAAAGGTGTACTACGAAGTTAATGGGTTTTGTTGGTTAGTTTATACAGAATAAAAGTTTTACAAATTACGCATGTTTCAAAACTGCCTTAAATATGTACTTTACTTTGATATTAAAACAAACTTTTTAAAATTATCAATCGCAGCCAAAGGGATTTTAAAATGTATGTTAATTATTAGTTTTAAAAGAGGAATTACTTCCAGATATTCCGTTTTTAATAGTAATTAACAGTTGCATAGTTTAATCAAATTTTTTTAGTAAACAAAATTGTATGATATTGTCAAAATATTCTAGATTATGTAAAAATAAAATTTCACATTAAATTACTAGAAATGATATTATTATTATATTAGTCCCATATTGTACTGAACAAATTGACTATTGAGTCTTTTAGAATAATACAAAATGTACTGCTAGATAACGCTATCAAGACCTCATAGTCTAAAAGATTCTTTTCATTCGCTAAAAGGAAGCAAAGAAGATATAGATTCCTAATGTCTATATTTATGGGCATAAGTCAGCTCATGTATTAGGTCATATCTATTAGTTTTGATGATTCAGTCATTTATAATATTTTTTCATATATGAACAGCAAAAAATGTGCATTTACATCTCTTGTACCTACTCTTTTAGCAAGATCGTGACTAAGCGATTCGAGATCAATTGGATTCGCATTAGATGTATCAGGTCGTCTCAAGGTTTTAGTTCGATTTTCACCTTGGATATCTAAACCACACCCTCTAGTAGTTTTTTGACGTGTAAACTCATTTGTCTTTTTGTACGTGTCAGTATCTAAACTTGTAAGCTAGCTTGTATCAATGGCACTTTTGGTTTATTTCTTGTCTCATTTACAGTTTTTGTTATTCTCACCAGTTGCTTTATTTTTAATAGTTCTAAATACATTTTAGCTAACGTTTTTGCTGGTGGCTCTTTTCAGTTCTTTAAAAATCCAATGAGTGATATGGATTTCGTAGGTCTTACATATTTTCGGAAGCCGAGAAAGTTGGAGTGGCCGTACCCTAGGCCACGGCAGACAAGTAGGAGAAACACCCCGATGGTTTTAGTCAGTAAGAGTCAAACAAGTCGGGGCCGCTGCCTTCACGGTGGCCGTGAAAGTCCATGAGAACTTTCACCGGCTCTAAAAAAAAAAAACCAAAAATATTCTTATAAATTTTTTAATTTCCTAACTTCTACACCCACAACGAAATAATTGGAATTTGTCAAAAGAAATATAAATTCCAGTATATATCAGTTTTTTACGAATCGAGTATAATGTTGATAAATTAAACACGTTTACCTTGTATATTATTATGATAATATACGAGGGACGACTTAATAACGTTAGTTTAAGAAGGATATGAATGAAATAAAACTTCTAGGCCGTTTGAGAATGAAATGTATTAAAATTGAATTAGTTTGATTTAAAAAAAAAACATTAGCATATGGTACGGAATTTATCGTCAATAGCTTTCCCTAGATAAAGTTTATATAAAGAGTAATTTTAAAAACATGTATGATTTTGATGGGTTGTCCAAGATAAAATCAATCAAAACAAATCCTCGGACTATGTAAACTAAGGGCTTGTTGTTGGTACATTCCATGATAATCATACGTAACTACTGGTGACCAAGTCCACACTTCTATAGTTCGTCTAATGATCGTAAAAGTGCTACAGTTCGTGCGAATAAATTACTCGTTTTAATGAAGCGAGAAAGCTGATAAATTACCTTTGCGTTTCCATTTTGCCTTGTAATATATCCAATTAATTTTAATCTGCCTTCCCGCGTATTCCTCCTTATTGTGGATGATTAAAATGAAGGTTGAATAAATTTAAGAATTGTCATTATTATCATATCGGCATTATATTTATATATATTTTTTTATTATTATTGTCATTATTGATGTCTATGTTTGGTGGACGCTTGATTTTTCTAATACTATCGTTTTAGGTGGTCCTAGTCTAATTGCAGTTACTATGTCCTTGCTTACTTCGATATGTTGTTAATTAATCCATCTTTTTCTTGATTTTTGTTTGGTCGCGGCTCTAAGATTTTTCATATACCACCCATCACAGATATTTTAACAACCTGAACAACTCATCTTCACTTATTATGGCTATGTAACTATAACCAGTGGGTTGTGGACTCTATTCAAAAGTTTTTTGCAGAATATGGATGTTATGTACTATGTGTAACTACTACATACATAAATTCTTACATCAATGTTTAGCTTAAAACAAATCTGTTCCTTACAGAAAAGTATACTATTACCAGAATTTGTTTCACAATTTGAAATTTTCGCTACTAACTGAATTTGATCAATGAGCGTTGCCATCGTTTTACATTTTAATGAGATAACTACGTTATTATTCAACGCATTTAAACATTTTTCTTAGCCAAAGCTTAAAATTTTATTTCCAGAGAAGGCATATGGTTTAAAAAATAAAGAAGATATATCGAAGGGGGTATGCCTTTGCCAAGACTTATTTGAAATTAATAAAAGTGAAAGAAGCCTGCGTTGGTGTTCTCACGGTAACCGTGTAGTCGGCAGTTGCGAATACGCATCGGTTCTGCGCACGCGCACCGCGATTTCATCTTATCGGTACTCGCCATATGTTCTTCGATAGATGAAACTCACGCCTTTCATGGATTATTGTCAGATTATAAGAGTTGTGTTCGATCCTCGATGTTGCGAGAGACAAGTGTTACGCTTTGGATTTTAGGCTGTTCTAAATACCCTATCAGTCTAGTTACAAATTTAACCAAAGTATTCCAATTGCAGGAATAAATTGTGTGATGTTTTTCATACATTTTCTAAGCCCTTAGTTGTTGTACAATGGAAAAGTATATTGATGTGTTTGAAGTTATTTATATAAATTCGTTTTGACGCTTGTTTTCGATGTTCATTTTTTATTTATTTTTTGGTTAAAATCTGTAATAGCGACTTTTTCTATATCAGATGGCTTTTCAATTATCAGATATAACTTGCTGTTTGTATGAGTTTTCTTGCTTCTATTTAAAATATATGTAATGAATATAATACAGTTATTAGTAAAAAATATCGACATGCCTTCAACTTGTCAACAGACTATTTCTTATTGAATTAACAATTTCCTTGGAAGTCTTATCTAATTAGTAATTACTACGTAAATCGTTGTAGTAAGCGTGAATGTGATCGCGATGTGTTTACTTGACATCTTAATTGTATTGATAGAGCAACACGACATTGAATTGTCCAATAGCTAAATGCGGGCGGTAGTGTAGGAAGTATTTTAATCGGTGACCTTGCATTATCAACACTTCCCATAGACGGTTCATTATTTTTGAAGCATTTAACGAAATATATAGGAACATTATTCTGTGTAATGGATTTATTTTAGATTGTTTTGTCCATTTGTGTAACGTTACCTTAATGATAGTAAATGGAAGGAAATTGAAGGACTATATTTGTTTTAGCTGAACAAGTAGCAAGTTATCCCAAAGTAGTTCAATTGAAAGTGTTAGTACAAATAGGATCTCTGTTGTACAATTTCACTCATTTTTCTTTTTTGTACTGTAGGTAAACTCTGCAGCACTGATTATAATGCGGCAAAACAACACAATATATTTTCTATGCAGGAATAACTATTTGCCAATTATTTAAATTTGCTTATAATAGTTACTTTTGGAATACAAATAAATATTGAAGGTTTTTTACTGATTGAATGAAAATGAAAATATAGATTTTAATGGTTTTAGTACAAAAAATACATAGTTAATGTGATAGACGTTCAAATTTAATCGAAGCTAGCCATCTATTTGATTGTTTTTAAATGTATCTTTGCTGTCCCTATCAACGGTATAAATCGACCAAATGAAGATAGATGGGCAAGTAAATATTTGTCATCAGTCTGGGAGACAAATAACAGAGGACAATTTTAGAAAATACTATTATTTTCCAACTAAGATACCTTAATATTTATAATAAGATATTTATAATAAGATATTTATAATAAGATATTTATAATATTCTTATATTCATTCTGACAAATAAGATCAGGTATATTCGTTTCCTTTCATATCTAAAAATATTATTCAAAACGTCTAGAATATTGGTATTGCCTCTGAAAATTTATGACTAGTCTCAGTAAATGAATATTTTATGAGGTACGAGTGAGTAAAATAATATATAGTATATGTAGTGTTGCCCAAAGCAAGATCAAGATAATAATGCCTTTTTTTTTGCATTACAGCCTCTTTAAACTGCATCTCTATGTCATCGTTGCTAAACTACTGCACGATTTACTAGTGTTTTAGATTTAACCATTAATCTTTACTAGGTTCGTCTCGGTATCGCACAGTAAGGTTTGATCTTGACCAAAAACTGAGTAATTTCGTACAACCGTAATTTCGTAGATTTATTACT
The DNA here is from genome assembly GCA_036320925.1 of Automeris io. Taxonomy (NCBI): domain Eukaryota; kingdom Metazoa; phylum Arthropoda; class Insecta; order Lepidoptera; family Saturniidae; genus Automeris; species Automeris io. The sequence goes on from JAUDJH010000011.1 coordinate 10,960,268, forward strand.
GCTATGTATTGAAACACTGTAAGCCCTATTAGTATTACTATAGCAGTTATTATTACCTATTTCTCAGAGTGCGAAGGTTTTTACTATCGGGTCTGCTTTGTCGCATTTACAAGACCACAATTGGATGGTTCATGGTGTATCATTAGATACAGTAATAACTAGCACATGCTTTGGACGGCTCTGCTTATTGTATCCTAAATATGATACAGTGTTTAGATCTCTCAAATTATTTAAAATCAATATAATTACACAGGAAAATTATCCTACTTAGTGTGTTCTCTTTTCTGGATATTTATCTGAAGAACTGACCAATTTTTTACTCTTTCTCTTATACAGAACAGAATGCTGGTTTACGAAATTACAGCGATATTGTAACTTTCCACCAATACAGACTTTCTGATACGATATCAAATATTTTTTTACTTATATCCTTGTCGTGTCCTCAGGTTGTGCAATTGTCTATTAGTCATTGTGTTTTCTCCGTCGTTTCACATTGATTTCTTTTAAAGAAGTGTGAAGAAATATTTGTGTAGGACGGTATCACGTCAGGTATCGACAAATATGTAGTAGTTATTGGTACTTTATAATTCAAGCATTTCGAATTTCCGTACTTACTGTAGTTACTTTTTTGTGGTGCAATCAGTTGCATTAAAGCAATGAACAAATTAATAATTTATTTTACATGGAAAGATAATTTATTTTCGTGAGAACTTGACATTAATGAAGGTTAACCTATAGTATACAGCCCTGGTTGCCGCGGACAGGGCATTCGCTTGTATTCCCGCAGTTCGGCGCACCCTGTAAATGGAGGTACACTCCGGTGGTTATAGCCAGTGAGAGTCTGGCACACTGGGGGGTGGCCCTCACCACACCGTGATGGACCATAACGGGTTTCTACCGGCTCATCAAAAAAAAAAAAGAAAAAAAGAATATTAGACAGCCCTTTTCATATACGAGTATGTATCAATAAAGCTTTGATTAATTAGTTTAAGTACAGTCCGTTCCCAACTGTATTATTTTTTGCATTAAATATATCTTACCAAAATGTTTAAATTAGTTTTCGTTAGTGTTTTGCGTAGATTGGTTAAATATTTTAACTAAGACTAGATAGACATTCTATCTAGTCATCGAAGGTTGCATTGCCACTTGCGGTATTGGCCACAGAATTAGAGTAACGGTTGCGAAATATCTCGTTCCTCTACATAAGTCTCATTGTCGTACAATCCAAATAATTGTTGTGCTCTGAATAGTACAAACAATGAGAATTATTTGCTCTTTTCATAGTAATAAAACATTTAATTGTATATCGTGTTTATAAATGATGGTTCTTACTGTCAATTATTCACCCTAAACAGAATGTAGTGTGAAGATATTTATTACAGTCATTGGCTATGGTGATTGAAAATTAAAATTCCCTAATAGTACTCTATATTAATAACAGAATAAACTTGTGTGTAATTGAAACTAATATTTCTCAATTTATACGAAAGAACAATTAGTATTCAAAACTCTGTCGCCTTGCCTTAAAGTCTTTGAATTTATAACACATTTTGTTCTATATAATGTGTACCTGGCAGCTGTCCGTACGATCTGAGAACTCTCTAAAATGTCTAAAACATCTGAAACATGTTTGCAAAAGTAATAAGATCCCTTGTCAGCTCACATAAATGTTCAACGTTCCATGAAAGGCGAACTTGTCGCTGAAACTTCGTCCCAACTCTCGAAACGCCACGATATCACGTGATAAGTAGGACATAACCTCGTTACAACTAGAGGTCCACATTCATGTTCTGTAGCAAAGAGACGTCAAGGTTTAGTAACGTTTTGGAGCAGTCTTCTGCTTGTGAAGCGAAATATAGTGGATTGTGGCTCCTAATTTTATGTAACATCATAATATTCACGAGTTTATCATCCACAATGAGAGTATACTTCAAGGATTACAAACTTAGAGTGGTGAGTTTCCATTTTTTTTTCTAACAAGACAATAAGTTGATGGTCGGTATAGACCTTCACAACTAAACCAGGCGAGGAATTTCAATTATTTTTGTTTGTTTTGTTATTATTGTTTTTTAATTGATGCAAACAGGCTAATTGACGGAAGGAACACTTAATTCTGAAGTGTAGATTTTTACTTTTAGCATTAAGTTATGGACTGCCATGTTAATGTGTTGTTCACACAATCCGGTATAGCATCTGGTCAATAATTCAATCCATTCGGTCATTTTTAACGTTAACTAAAAAAAATCAAATGATTATGTATTTATTTCGCCACAAACTAACAAAAAATTAGAAATTTAATACAGTAACACAAACAACATACAGAAACAAAAAAAAATACAAAAACATATAAAAATGGCAAAAAAGGGTTCATCAGCTTAAAGCCACAGAGGAAGTCTGCAGCGCTGATTTTAGTGAAGGGCCCGGTCGTATAATGGGAGAAATAAATTTTGAAAAACATCGTTTCGGACCATTGATTACAAGTATTTACCGTGATAGTAAAATACTGTGTCACTATATTCTATTCTTTTATAGAATTATTATACCACTATATTATATCCTTCTATAACTATTACTGCTCCGCCGGTTAGGAATTTTACATCCGTGCAACTTAAAATGAGCCTACATTAAAACGACTTAAAATCCTTATCTCTTCTAAATAGATACTTCTTTTTATTTATAATAAACGCATTTATTGCCTATATTTATTGCATACATTTTAAGTTGTTTTTATGAAGGTTATCGAACAAGAGCTTGATGTCATTTAGTTTAATTCAATTTAAGGTTTTTTATTTATACTTCAACTGTTAATATTATAAATGTATTTATGTGAAAACAACTCCGTCGGAGTTATTGTTTATGTAACACTTTCATTGGTTTCTCCGTTTGTTAATTGGTTCACATATATCTCAAGCCATGTTCATTAAACGCTCGATCTATGTTTATTTATAAAATAACCTACGTCTTAACCGTCTTATATGAATTAATAAAACAAATAAATCTTGTGTTTCATCCCTCTGGGTGTTTGAAGCTATTTCTCTTGTCACAGTTGCAACTTCATGACTGTTTCGGGACCTCACGTACTTATTGTTTAACCTAGTTACAATCTTATAAATATTGAAGCGAGACAACGCTTTATAAATGAAATTCAATTTAGTAACTCTAGTATTCCCTAACGTCTAGCTTGCGAGCTGGCTTTTTGTGTTAATACAGGTGAATGTAGGTATAAGCGCTCTCTAAGGTAATCAATGCTTGAGAGATCTTTAATAATGTATCATAATTTATTTTTCTATTATTTGGCTTTAGCTATGTGCTATCTGTATTATGTTCTTCTATCTATCTATATATAAAAGGACTTGGTCTGAATGACATATTTCCACAGAGCCTCAACTATTAAACGTAAAATCTGGAAATTTATAGATTGGGTTTTATTTTTTATGAAGTAGGCACTTACTATGGTCGGATTTTTTTGATATTTCACCGTTAAGAGTGTGAAATAGGAATTTGTCTTGGTACTATTTGTATCGGTATTTATCTTTATGGTTAGAAATAAAAAAAATGTGTTTTGACATCACTTACTGATAATAACCCTGTTACACAATGGTCAATGTTGTAAACAAATTCTCAAAAAAGTTTGTATCCAAAAACTTTGGGTCAGTGTTAGACTGAGATTTATGGAGGCATCTTTAAGTTTGCTTAGACTTTACTAAAACATTATAATTTATATTACTCAATAAATGGCAAAGGATTTGATACGTCATATATTTTGTGAACATGGACATGACTCGGCGAATACTATAGCTATACTCAAGTTCCTATTATATATTAAATTTTTTGTCATAACAAATTTATTTTTTGAGAGCTTTGCTGAACAAAGTCGAAATATCATCTATAAATTTCAGCCTTAGAATAACTTAAATTTGAGACTTCACAATTTGTAGCATTAGCAATTTTGAATAAAGTTAACCTTTTTGACCTTCACACTAGAGTATTACTTAGCATTTTAATAATTGGAGAAACACACAAATAACCTGTTCAAAATCATAATTCCAATACAGATTTTTGTGTTTCTATATTTCGTTCAACAACTAACATCAGCCAAATGGATCTTAGCGTTGCCTGATGGAAATTAGTTTAATAATTTCAAGATCACAGCTAGCTTTCATCACAGTTGTTGGCGTGAGAAAGACACACGAGATAAGTGGAGTATAATACAATGAAAGTTACCTATATTAATTACAGCCATTCATGAGATTACAAATTCGATTAATTTTTTCACAAAGGTTGTTACATGTAATTATAATTATCAATGTTTTGTGGGTCATTGTGTTTTCGGCAGCGTTTTAAAGCACTTTAATATTGGAGACGAGTAAAACAGTTTTTTCTTTTTTCAAATAGTTTTATTCTTCATATCAGTAGGTACCTAACGTGTAACGTATAACGCAAAGGCAGTGAAAATCCGTCATTAAAAAAAAATATTTTTTCTCATGTAATAAATAGTTGTCTTTTACAGTAATGTTAACATTAAAAAAAAACAGTATTATTCTTTACATCAGTTATAATATGGATATTGAAAGCAAAGAGAAGATGAGGTCAATGAAACAGCATGATTATTCAAAAATTGATGATGCTATGGAGAGGCACACATGACACAATAACTATATTTTGTAATAGTTTATTATAACCGCTATTTATTTAATACCGTATTAAAGTTAAATTTTGTTTTGTAATACAGGGAATATGTTCAAGAATGTAATAGGAAAATTAATAGATTTTTAATTTGTCTAGCGCAAAACGGAACCAGAATGCACGCCCCCTTGTCGCCGTGCTCAGTCACCTTCGCTCACATCAAGCACTCCGGTGCGATCTTCTTCACAGCCTGTGACCACACCCTCAAAAGATCTTGCGGGTAAGTGATTAATTTTAAGAAATAAAACACAATAGAATTAGGATCGATGTTGTTCTTATTTGTAGGCTTTATCTTCGACATGACTCCAAGTGCTGCTAAAAGAGCGGCGTTGAGTTGGTAGAGCGTATGTCGACGAACTAGAAATTTTAACAACGAAGGCTCTTATTATGCTGTTGAGTATGAACCAAAGTCACTACTGTAGTAATTGTAAAATACTCAATAAATATACTAAGGTTTTATGATATTAAAATATAGAAAAATAAGCAGTAATACCTAATTTGTAAGGTTTCTATTTCCTGCGACTTGTAGTTCACTGGCTTTCATTTCCACTTAATTTCTCCCAAGGTTATTTATTAAACCCACACTGTGTTGATTAGGTTGTTTTCGTTGTAGTATTTCAATAATCAATGGCCTTTAAGAAAACCTAAAAATATATATTATTACTATTAAAACTCCGAATATATTTTTTCAATTTTTTTATTTATATTCCTATAGTTTTTAATGCTAATACCGTAAATGATTTAAACGTGCTACTTTGAGTATAAAATACAAAGTGTGTCTAAAAAAAATTGGGACAATGATAGTTATTGAATATGACTTGCTTAATTTTAATTGGAAATTTTATTTTGCTTTTTAATCATTGGTATTCATATGTAGTTTGGGTCGTAGACTTATACTGGATAATAGACTGCTCGTGTAGTAAAATCAATCAGAATGACACGACTATTCTTACAAATTATTTGATTACTTATATTCCTGGTTAAAATGTTTGTAGAAAACTTTCCATTTATATACTCATTAGTCCAATTATCTATGTAGATATAAACGTCTATAAGTCAAAGATGAGTTGATCGGTTGAAATGACACAGTAGAACTGATTGTACATTAGTGTTTTTTCATTGATATGTTACCACTAGGATTTCTGGCATACACTACGTCTTTTTTATATTAGTCTCTGTTATGGGCAACCGATTCCTTGAAACGACAACATCAATCATCGACAGTTTGTCATAGATTGGATCTATTTGTGTGCAGTCAGTAGATATTCAACCATGACACGTTGGATTTTTACGTTACGCAATAGATTCGACTGGTATGAACTTGCGAATTTAATACTGTAGTTATTGGCAATCGGACGATTCGCATTTCGATTAATACAATTTTCAGTTGCCTTAGGAATTCTATAATAATGATGTAGACTAATAAAATAGAATCCATCTTAGTATAAGAAAGTTAGTATTTAATTCGAGTTTAAACTATGGTAGAGTTTAATTCAACCTGGGATAATTTCGAGTAAGGTATTAGTTTTAACTCCAGTTATGTATTGTGATAAGACTACCGGTCAGTAGACTTGAGTGAGCCTGTTGCCCGGATGAGAGGGAGGCGGCGCGCAGAGGCCGGCGGAGTCCTATATACCCACCCCTTCCCAGCGAGGAAGCCTTAATAAGGCTGTTCGCTCCGTGGGATTCTGGACGAATTTGCATTCCCAGGCTTTGGTGGAGCGATTAGAAGGACACCCCGGGGATTTTTAGTCAATAAGAGTCTGACACACCAGGATCGCTGCCCACAGCGGTGCTGATGATGCTATGCAGAATTTTCCCCCGGGTTCCAAAAAACTGTGATAAGGCCATGTTTGGAAGTTTTTTGAAAAATAGTAGTATATCTATCTAAAATTTTATTGTGTCGATATTAACTCTATTTATCATGTTTTTTTGTATTAACACATTCCCGCCAGCCGCTGAATTCGCTGTCTTCGGCATCTGACGGCTCTGTAAAATCAAATTTGTCTCATCTGGCGGCGCCGTTTGCACGTAATCGCATATCTCTCATTAAGTACTTCTGCCGACTATGCCTGCGTTCATTTGCAAACGTTTTCTCTTTTTATTAGCAAAATATACAAACTAAATTGATTTCTTTCATTGTACCATTAATGGTACACGCCGACCGATGGAACAATCCTCAATGTACCATTGATGGTACATGCTGGCGGGAACGTGTTAAACCAAATAAAACTTTATTCAATACAAAGCAAAGTTCTAATAAATAAAATTTCTGTAAAATATTTGAGATATCTGTGATTTAAACTTGTGTATAATAGTAAAGTTTTGAAATATACAGTAGATACCGGAAACCGGAACCGATTCCACCGTACCGGAACCGGTACCGGAATTGATTCCATAGTTTTGCAACATACCGACACTTTTCTTGGTTTTGTTCTGAAGTAATCTCTTTAAGGGTTGTAGCATCCTTCTTTAATGGTATCGTTTCAAATAGATAATACATATAACTGCAGTTACTTAATATTATTTATTAAGCTAATTTTGGATTTATAATTCCGAGACCATGATTTTTTGAGATATGATATGGTTATAAGTAATAAGAACATTTTGTAAAACGTATTTACAAATATAATAAACATTTTGAACCTTTTAGTAGTTAAATGAAACTATAATATTTTTTTATAAAAGTTTTATAGTCGTGTACAAAATGAAGATTGGAATTATTATTCATAATTAACGGATACTTTAATCTTGTAGAAATAATTTAGTACAAATTTTACAAATATAACAAGTAATCCAACCCTTTTAAACGGAATGTTATAACAGAACCTCTAATATATGGAGGATATTCTTATTTTATTTAGGGAAGCTATTTTAACAAAATTTAATTTCCTCTGAAAGTGCTATGAACGTGAGTATAAAATATAATCTGTTTTTTATTGGTCAGATATAGACCGGCTAATGAGATCGAATCAGGTCAATTAATGTCAGAATGAAGTCTATTAATTTTGGATTATAAATGTTTATATCGGAACGTTTGTTAAATATAGATTTCAATTAGTAGGATTAGTATGTTTTTTTTTTAAGTATCATTAATTAAGTGACTATCTGAGTATTCTTCCTCATAATTAATAAGAATATCGACTGTTAGTTTTTTCACTACCTTTTTTACTCTATTAATCGTGTTGATACGAGTAAATATCTAAAGACTGTCGAAGGAAAAAGAAAGACTGTATGTAAGATGAGGTCTACTCTACAGAGTCGACTACTACAAAACTTGTACAAAAAGAGTAGTAGAAATAAAGGCTCATTTTATTATAATATCAAGAGAAAATCGTATTTTACTGCAATAAAATTATTTATACTTTTTAGTTTCTTGATGGCGACTTACTAGGATTTTGTACATATTTATCGACATTATTATTACATCTTTAATTCGAACACAAATAACAAGACTACGGTATGTTAATAAAAAAAAAAAGAAGTGTGGGTAATAGTCTTGAACATAACAATATATCTCGGTATGCTAGCCGTGTCGTGTCGTTTTAAATCCAAACGCATGGAGGCGTTTTAATTGAATAGAGATTAAATGAATGCGTGTCAATTAATTTCGCTTCGTTTTAAGTAACAATTATTGTCATCGATTCTGTACGATAAACCTGTTTTGTTATTCGTTTTTTTGTTTCCATGTTAGTGAAAGCTATTTATTATATATTTGAAACTGAGAGATGTTTGGGATAAATTTTGTAAGGTACGTTGAGGAATGTGAACGTGTTTACAAGTTCTGACTTGCTTCTGAAAGAAATTTTGAATGAAATGCCTATGAATGAAATGTTAAACTGATAAAAGGACAGGTAAATTGGAGGTTAGATTCTATATTATGTTCTTAGTTCTTAAATGGGGCAAAAAACACATAAAACGTATGATTTTCTCACGGTATATTCAACAGGAATTTATCCAGGATTTTCATTCATTCATTATTTCAGAATTGATCCTGTATGTATTTATTTGTACCTCAGCATAACGAGAAAAATCACAGGATTTTTATATTGGCATTTTTTCAGTACATTATGTTTATCAAAGTAGCGGCGGACCAATTTTACTATCCTTTCATGTCGCTATCATTTGAAATTCCATCAGTTTGCTTAGTATGTCAAAGTGTTTTAACATAGAAACAGCTTTTAATTTATAATCAACGAGTCTCACAACTTCACCTACCAGGATCTCAGAAAATCGGCACAGCTCTGACCGTAAGCTAGCGTTACAATTTTGACTTTTGAATAATTTAGAAACAGGGAGCTAAAATATTTCACACTTGTTCATGTTAGGCTGACGCAATATGGAAAAATTCAAAAATCCTATATCTTCAGGTACATATACACTTTTAACTATCCACATTCTGGTAGATATCTACTGTCGTTAGCAGACAGCATAATTACAGTCTCCAGTCTCCAATTTGTTGATAGCTGCAATAGGTTTTTGGAAGATGCTGTGCTTACAAGCTGTTACAAGTGCATTGTAGTACTTTGGGGAAGATAATATATAAAAAAACACTCATTTTTTCTAATTAGATCTAAAAAGTTACTCTTGTTACTATAACTATATTGTAAATGTATAATATGTATTGTAATAATTGTAATAGCGACATCCGAGAGAAGTAAAATCCATTGACAGTCGCTGTTGGTAGGCCTGTCTAAGTGTACACCACGGCGTATGTCTCAAGATATATTATAGCCACTATAGGTAAAGACGTACTCGAGCTAATTTTGAAATCAATCCTCAGTCGTAAATTCCTGACAGATTGGTCGTGATTTCATGATACATACTCTTTGGATAACGCTAACCTTGCGCTGCACCTCCGCTTGTTACCGTACTCAACGATACGAAAGTATTGGACTATAGATGTTTGTGGCACAGCTTTTATCAAGTCTGACCGACGCGTGGGCGATCGACCGTGTGACCGCTTGCCTTGACCTGCCTCTAGACAACGCATTGTTCCAGGAAATGCTCGTATTGAGCAATGTATTTAAAATATTTTAGAATTCCTGTTTGTAAAGCCAAGATAATCTCTCTTTAATTTTACGTTCTTGTATAAACGAAAATTCATTGTTAGTCTCTGTCGTCATGTCGGCCCACATAAACTACGACTGACAGTCTCTATATGAGTTACTGGATATTCACCAGCTGATCTCGAAACGCGATAGGCCAAAGCGAGTCACCATGACGATCTTTACACTCGTGTACTGTGGTCATGACCCAGTTCAGCAATCGCCCTACCACCACGGTATAATATGTTTAATTATGTGTAATTAAATATGTTTTTATCTTTAGGGTATAGGGTTTAGGTTTAGGGTTACCTGATTAGTTGTAAGGACGTCTCTTGTTGATATAGTAAGTAGGTAGTTTCTCGCAAAACGGAGCAAGGTCTGGACCTCGAGCTTGCTGCATGCTGCGAGCAAGTTTTAATAACAATAAATAAGCTGTAACAATACAAGACTAATGCTCGTTTTAACAACAAACTTAGTTTACATTTATCTTAAAAGAACATGAAGCTACTAAAGCGTATACTCATTGTAAACTATGAAAGAACTAAGTTTTGGACTAGAACAGCTGGTCACAAGTTTAATTTGAATTAAATTAGAGTCGTAATAAAATAGATTTGAATAAAGTTGAACATTGGGTATTAATTTAGAAAAAATAATTTTTGTGAAACATAACAAAGAAATTACTAAATATTAGGTCCTTACATATGAAATTGGCGTTTTGTATGGGAGGAACAAAAAGTCGAATATTTTTTAATATAATATATTTAATTAATCAAAGTATGAACCATTATTTTCTATGCACTTTTGCCATCTCATAGGTAGTTCATTGATCCCTTTACTAAAAAAACCAGTCGGACGGGAATCAATAAAATCTTTGAAGGCGATTTGGACTGCCCCATCGGAGTTGAATTTTTTCCCTTGCAAGAAGTTATCCAAATTTCGAAAAAAATGGTAATCTGTTGGAGCAAGGTCCGGGGAGTACGGAGGATGTCTTAGACTTTCCAATTGAAGCTCTTCTAATTTAGTAGCCGTCTGTTGCGCAGTGTGTGGTCTAGCGTTGTCGTGAAGCAGCAGTGGCGTGGAGCGATTGACCAGCCTAGGTTGTTTAGCCGCTAGCTTTTCCATCATGGTTTGCAATTGCTGACAATAGACATCAGCCGTAATAGTCTGGCCAGATTTGAGAAAACTGTAATGAACAATACCGGCACTAGTCCACCAAACGCTTACAAGTAACTTTTTTGGGGTTAATTTTCGCTTGGGGCAGGATTTGGCTGGCTGGCCAGGATCCAACCATTGCGCTGAGCGCTTCCGATTATCGTAAAGAACCCATTTTTCATCACAGGTAATGATTCGGTTTAAAATACCTTCATTATTGTGCCGGTTTAGTAATGTAACGCAGCAGTCGACGCGCGTTTGCCGGTTTGCTTCAGTCAATTCGTGAGGTACCCACCTTTCAAGCTTTTTAATCTTCCCAATTTGCTTCAAGTGAATTTAAACAGTTTTATCACTAACATCGCAGCCTGCAGCTAACTCGGACGTGGTTTGCGATGGATCCGCTTCCACAATAGCCTTCAACTCTTCATTATCAACTTGAGTCTCAGGCCGTCCACGGGGCTTGTTCTGCAGGTCGAAATTTCCAGAACGAAAACGTTGGAACCAAAAACGAACTGTGTTTTCTTTTGCAACACGACCGCCATACACATCATTCACCCTTCGAGTTGTTTCCGCAGCACTAGTGCCACGGCGGAACTCGTACTCGTAAATAATGCGATATTTTAAGTTTTCCATTTTGTAAAATGAGTGACGCAAACAGAAAAAACAAATGAATGACGATCATCGAAGCACAAATACATGAGTCTATAGCTGTACAAATTTGAATTTGGAATTCCTTACCAAAGAGGAGAAATTTGTGATTAAAGTGGCCAGTACGAAAAACGCCAATTTCATATGTAAGGACCTAATATAATATTGACAAGTTCAGAAATAAATAACACTATATCAGACCAACGATTAATTCCTTTTATTCGGTTATGTAATATTCAGTTTTTAAATGTGTAAAATCCCTCTTTTACTTAAGTGGATAATAATTTAGCGTTAAATAAAAACTGGAACGACGTATTTGCTGCCTCATGTAAGGCAGTTAAAGTGATTACTTTGTCCATCTTAGGTATACTCGTATACATTTTATACGCCTTTCCCCTGGTACTGCTGTTTCGAGAAATAATTCGTTTATTTACTCATTTCTTGTGCAATACGTGCGTCATCTTCTCTTTTCATAATATTGTGGATTTATTTTGTGCATTGTTTTTGTAAGTCCTTATGTCTCCCATCTACTTTGTCGTGTTTTCTAATAGTCCATAGTTTTACTCTTGATTTTAATCGACTAGACTACATACGTAGCTAAAATTTCCTAAATGTATATTTTTAAATTATATTACTATAATGACTAATTCGTGCATCTGGTCATTCTAATTTCACAATGTGGAAGAACAATTAAAAGGATGTGTTTTAAATTAAAAAAATTCAAAGTTATTTAATGATTTTAATTAGGAGAAGGATTAGTATTTTTTTTACACTGGCTCGACATAGTGACTACTGTATACCTGATGGTAAGTACAGTGTAGTTCAAAAACGAAAGCGACATGAAAATCTATTGATTGTCTCCGTCGTCATATCGGCCCACATATACTACCACGACTGAAGATCTCCAGGTATATAAGTTACTGGATATATACAAGCTGATCCCGAAACGGGGCAGCCAAAGCGAGTCTCTGTGACGGTTTTTACACTCGTCCACTGTGGTCATGACTAGTGATGAAAATGCCCGGGAATTTTCCCAAAGTGCCCAAAATTTCCTTGGGAATATTCCCGGGACTTTACGAAATGTTCTCGGAACTTTTGGGCACTTTGGGAAAATTTCCGGCCATTTTCATCACTAGTCATGACCCAGTTCCGGCAATCGCCCTACCGCCACAAAATATCATCACACCATATCCCTTTCGGGGAGAGCAGAGATACATTAGTGGCTGTATCCACTATACCAGTGTTTACGTAGGGCTTGTATATTGTAATAAAATACGAGTACAGGAAGAAAGCTCTCAAATGTAACAAGTGCCTGGCACATTTCTTCAAATTGATGATGATAAAGCAATAACCGTCTCGGAGTAACATCAAAGGATTTACTTATTTATTTGCAATTTAAACTGAGGAACTGAGCTTACGGCTATTGACTTTACAAATATATGAATTATGAACCATTCAATATCCTGCAACTAACTGCTAAAATTTATAACTTTTGAACTTTTTATAAGTTTAATTTTTAGCTCTTATTTACAAATATCGCAAAAACGAAAATATCAACCAAGTACTAAATTCTATGTATTTATATATGATTTGGTGATTATTCTGAATAAAATAATACAAATTTGGCTTTGTTACCTCACAATGTTTTCCTTCATCAGTGAATACGAGGTGCCTCAATCCGTACTACGTATCAGTAAATGTTTAATAAACTTGTATGAAGTCGTAGATAAAATTAAAATCATCTAAGAACTTTATCAACTGTGCTTTAGTACTATTAAACTTTTAAACGAAACCCCACTGCACTTTGAGAAATAGAAGCTTGATTAATTGCAAGAACTTCTCGGAGACACTACATAAACTATGGTTTGCGAAAGTTGAATAACTTGGAGAAATTTTATAAGTTTTAAAATTATTACGAGTTTAAATCAAATACCTCAGAAGTCCGAAGCTAGGAGAATTGTAATATTAAAATTCGTTGCTTCGTATATTTTATTTCATTATTGTTTAATCTCATATTTGTGGTAGTAAATTTTTTTAGTATAAAGTTTCTTTAACACAATCACGCTGGCACTTTTCCCTCTATTGTTATTTAAAATAATGTTTCCAATTTATACACTAAATACAGATTTAAATATTTGATGGTACGCACCGTCTAGTATCACAATCAGAAGCTCATATCACCGTCCTATGATATGAGATCCGTTAAGAGTAGCGTGAAGAGATATTTGTCCAGGCCGGCATGATCGTTGCGACTATCGATGGGTTCTTCTTAACTATCGATAGTCGTTGGCGTTTTTTGGACTGTGCCTATGCTTACCATCAGGTGTGGTGGAGTCAATGTGTCAAGTCAGCATAAAAAAAATCGGAGCACACTAATATGTATGTTTTTATATTTACTAATAAATAAAAAATAAGATATTCATAATTAAAAAATTGATAAAGTTTGAGCAACAAACAATCAATTGGTTTACATAAGTCAAACTAATTTTAAATTAAATATATTATTAGTTGTAAAACCATTTATATAGGTATGTAATAAGATTGTAAATGTATCATTAATGTTGAGAATATTCGAATCCTCATTATAACTTTTTAAAAATCTATTAAAAAGTTACTTTTGATTTGCCAAGTTTATATCACCAATTATGCTAACAGAGGTTAACGACACCTGTTGTAGAAAACCAGATAAAATGTATTTTTTTTTATGATAATTTCTCTATGGGAGGTGAGTTTTATTTTAGTGACCACGGTTGTATCATGCTATCGACAACTCAACACATGTGTCTTGAACGCGTGCGCGGGCGCAAGGCGCACAGAACTTGTCTACGGCACGCGTTTGTTAATATCAAAAAATTAATTAACGCAATACTTTTTTAAAGTATCTATTATAATTCAAAAGATCAAAACTAAGTAATTAATGTTTAAAGTAATTAAAGTAAAGATATAATGTTTGATCGTAAAGAAAATAATGCGATCGTAAATCTCGGTGTCGATGTTTCCAAAACAACGAATAAAAATCGTGGCGTGGGTATTTGGATCGCGCTTCCCGCCTTTGTGCCAAGCGTACGGCGCATTGCTTTAGTGTCGAACGATGACACCGGCCCGTGCGTCTACCCCGCATGTAATTTTTTTTTCCACACTCCGTATTAAAAAAACCCTTTCGCACTCGCGTTTGTAACGGATCCGTGTGAATTTTTGCGGTATAGTTACCGCTAAGTGATATCAAACGGTGGAACTGTTTGTGAACGAAATGGAATTGCTACTGGCTCAGGACGGGCCGATAGTGATATCTTGGATCGTGTTCCTGTTGCTGATATGCCGCTGTTACTATCACATCAGCACTATTTGTATCAACGGTGAGTTTTGATTTTTGACCAACTTCAAAGAAGACGGTGGCGTTCAGTTATTATTGTGTGTACAATCGTTTTTTTTTTAAGTATTGTGACATTTAAGTGACGCTCTACCCTCGATTTGATCCACAATCAGATCCTTCTTTAGTTAATCTATATAAATTAGTCTAGTTTGACTTCAACTCTTTCTTCCACTCATATTCATTCATATGTTTTTAGTTATCCTTTCATAGTACATCTAATTATTTCTGAATTGTGTATTTGCTGCGCAGAGGTTTATAGAGTGACCCAGCAATAAACAAGCAACGTTTTGTTTATACGTAAAATAAAAATAGGCCGTAAAATAGGTCGATCAAGTCACTGACAGAATGTTAGTGGCCTATTTGTTATATTATCGTACTATTGTAAAAATGAGATGATTTTCAAACTTTATTTAATCGATTAATCGACATAAGTCATGCGGTGCACGTCGAAAAAAGAAGCTGGCCAAGTCAAACATTCAATCTACGTTCGTAAAGCCGATATTTTAGCTCTATAGTTTAAAGTTAAATAGTATACAAGAGGGTCATTATAAATATTTATAGTTTGTTGATCAGTACATTCCATCCCTCCATACATATAATAAAACTCTTAATAATAGCAGTTTGTTTATAGAAGATATAAGAGAAAAATATTACTTGGGGAGCTTTAAAACGCAATAGAATCCAAAACTATAATTGTTGGAATAATTGTTCAATTGATTTCTCTGACACTTTGGATTAATTATATGTATTTAGTTAGTGTATTACGCTACATTGATAAATCACACCTAGACGAACAACCGCGTCTGTTAATTTATAAAAAATTCAGCTTTATATACGTATACTACATCTTTGGCTGTATATGGTTCTCTTTTAGGCGTTCGTCGCACGGCACTGCTCAATAAATATGAAATTATGTCTACAATAGTAAGTTAAAGTGAATGTTTACTCAAGTGGCGATGTAAAAGTGCG
Source organism: Automeris io (assembly GCA_036320925.1). Classification (NCBI taxonomy): domain Eukaryota; kingdom Metazoa; phylum Arthropoda; class Insecta; order Lepidoptera; family Saturniidae; genus Automeris; species Automeris io. The sequence continues at coordinate 10,976,144 of JAUDJH010000011.1, forward strand.
GGCAATATCGAATAAAGGTTTATTGACAACTATTACAAGGAAAATGTATTTTCCTTTTTCCATTCGACTGGTTCTATCAACGTGTAGTGGGTTGCAATATTATTTAAAGTATCTAATCTTTTATAGTCTGGATTTTGAGTTCTGAACTGTTGGTAATGATGAAAAAAATCTATCCCAAATGGCACGATTGGGACCCAGTAGCGGATTCCGGGTACCAGACGATGTATCTAGTTCGTGATCGTGATAATTGACAGCTTTGCACAGTCGCCTTCATCTTTTTTTAATTACAGACAGGCTTGCACTTGACCTCAATCACTTTTGATGCGATGTGATGATGAGGCTGATGATAGAGCGCGCTTACACAATAAATACCGATTCACTCGTGGTTTGAAGATTTCCATGTCGTAAGTTGTTGGGAAAACAGACGCAGGAAGCGAATTCTACTCCCTGGCTGTTCGCAGCAAAAACGAGGAGGCGAATTGCTTTGTGCTAGCGGCTGGAATGTCAACCATATAAGGGTGCGAACCCGCAAGGCGTCTTGTCAATTTATGGTGAAAGCGGCAGGGAAGAATTAAATTATACATCTCAGCTGCACACTGTAGAGTATTGTCTATAGAAAACCGAAAGGAAGGCCACTCTGTGTCGATGTATCAAACAGAGTAGCTTACGCGTTGTAGGAGTCTCAAAGGCAGTCGCCGAGCTCGACGATCGATTGAGTCCAAGGCTGCCAAATAGTGTTTGGCGAAGCTGTCCCAAAGGTGGCAGTTATACTCCACACACGACCGCACCTGTACTTGATACAGGTTAAGAACCCGTCCTCAGACTCCTTTCCATACAAAGCTGTACAGTGCAGTTGGGTCGCCGTTGCCGAGCAGTGACTATGAGAATACGTGATCGTACTTTTAGAAAGAACTATTAATATGCAGCTATCGATAATTTTTGATATAATATTTTATTACTTAACACTTTCGAAGATACCCTCATTTCTTAAAGTTCATAATTGGTATCACGGTTCCAGTTTGATTCATCTTTTTGTAAATTAATTAAATCATAATATCAATCAGCGCTGTCTTGAATATATCATTAACCGTTAATTAAATTGTAATATTTTATGTAGAAAATTCCTTCTAGCAGTTCTATATACATGGATTTTGATTTAGAAAAGTATTCACTGTTGTATGGATATCGTCTCATCATCATCATCATCACTTTCCATCGGATAAGATTGAAGTCAAGCGCAAACCAATCTGCAATTAAAAAAAAGAAAACACCAATTGCATTTATATCATTTTTTCAAAACTTCACCGTGAAATAATTATTATGATAACAAAAGTACTTCTACGACGCGAACCAAGTCGTGGGCATAGCTAGTATAATATAATTCAAATAACTATTTGAGATTGCATAGATATGCAATTTCGTCTAAAAGTTAGGACGCTTCGAAACTCGATGCGATTCGTATATCCAATATCTGTCAGTGATTTGATAAGTTCTGCACTACTATGTATTTCCAATCGCGCACTTACTCTGAGCTCAATGATGAAGATGCAACGTCCAATTAAAAGTTAGATTTGCAAGGGACTGCATAATGCAAAAAAAAAACAGTAAGTAATCTATGAAAGCTAGATTCTTACCTTAGCTACGCTAAATTCTATACCTAAACTCTAATTTCATTGTTAGAATACGAGTATAAACGTAAATAAAACCATAAGTTAGTTAATATAAAATATATTTTATTGTTAACATACAAAACAAGCTACCATTTCATATACTAGTAATATTTTTATATAAGAAATATGAATGTGTTTTATTTAATAGAAATGTCATATGTAAGTGCCCTGAGAACGGTGATCAGCTGCACTACTGGTCACTCTGAGCACGACATAAGTGCAAAGGAGACACAGCCTACTAACGTGTCTGTACTTACCCCGAAAAGGATAAAGCGTGACTATATATTATTATCATTACCATGTTATTCCTATTTCTAAAGTAGGTATAAGTTGTTCGCCGTTAGTTCTAGTGTAAAATTTACAGAATTCGTCGAGAAATATTGTAATATGAATGAATTTATGAAATATTTCATCCAACTAAACTAGTCGGCACATCTCTAGTAATTTATTAAATCGTATTTGCGAACGTTTGGTTTTAATTAATATTGCAATTTCTTAACGGAACAATATTTTAATACATGAAAATGGTTGTGTAAGCACATAACTGTAACTTAAATGTAACGATAGATTATCAAGTTTCTCTGTGAAGTTGTTACGAGTAAATACCTAAATCTACCTAAACTATTATGGACCCTATGCACTGTGCTCGTTGGGCGTAATATTTGGGTCAAACGCCGCCTCCTCTGATAATTGGAGTCGCTGTTTTTGGCAGAGCGGGTCATCGCGGTCCACCATCTTCATTCGAGGACTTTACAATACGATATCTTAATACAAATATCCCGTTTTATGTTTAATTAGATATCCCGAGGTATTTATGTTTTTCCAATATTTGTTTATGTCGCCCGCAGACTCGCTCTTTTTTACTTCCATCTTGCAGCCTATTCTTCTATATAAGCGTATAGAATATCCCTAACATACAATACCGATGTTGTGTGCGTTGCGACAACTTATTTATTGTTTTCTTTGCACGTTGTAGATCGGTCTCTGTATATTTCTAGTTGGTTCTCTTTGAGGTGATATTCCCGTACTGGTTTAGGTTTTTAAATGCCAAATTCTATGGAACTTTTGTTAGTACATCTACTTGGGAAACAGAAATTTATGTAATTTGACATTTTAAAATATAAACACTAAGAAATTCGAGAAGTTAATCTCAGAAAAACTCGCACCTGTGCTTTGGGTTGGGAAACGCAGGCCTAGACCAATATTCGGATCATGCCTATCCACGTGTAGCTTGTTGATTTCATTACCACCTTTGGTGTGTAGGTGTATGTTTTGCTTTAATACACATGCGAGTATTGACACCAGACAAATTACAACGCTATTTTTTATTATTTTGCTCCGAAGTGTTTTACTTTGTGTAAATGTTTCATCTACAATTATAAAAAAAGCACTGCTATTATGTGACAAGCATCTTGAGATATTTTTGGGGTGAACTAATTATCTTTGCGGAAACTGTTTAATAATGTAAAAGAGAAAATTTGTTGCTATGTACCTACGTTTTACTAAAAAAGGCGACGCTGAAATGGTTTAGAATTCTGATGAAAAACCACATCAGTAGATTATCATAAAATAACATGATAGTTAAATCATTATTAATGAATTTTACAGGGAAAAAAATTGCATATTTAATTAAGACTTCCCGTCATAGGCTTTTGTTTTTATGATAGATATTTTTAAATATGCATATGTATTCAAAATTGTAAAAGAAATAACCTAGTATTGGAATTAGTTTAAAAGGAATATTATGGTATGGATTCAGCACTGGCTGTTGTTAAATTCTGATAAATGAAAACATGAACAGGAAAAATATTTTTCTATGAAATTTTACTAACTAGGAAACTATAAGAGGAGAACATTGATAATATTGTGATGTGATATGATATATGTATCTGTATTCGAATTTTAGACACTTCATTGTGACGCTTACACAGCTTGTTAATTTAAAACGAATATAAATCATAATATTAACGCGTATCAGAATAATTATAAATCAAATGTAGTTACGGAGATCGGCGTTATTCATAATTATCTTTTTACTAGGTAGCGGTAAAAGTGATTAAAAATAAAATTTATTACTGCGCATTCCTAAGCGTTCAGAGTCGACTGTATGGTAAGTTATATCATGATTGAAACAGTTATCGCGTAATGGTCATACTCGTTTATTTTTTATGTCGCATCGTTAAATGCTTAGAATGCGATACATTTAGGACCTTACTGAATTGTAAAAGAGGTGAATTTTCGTTGATTAATGCATCAAAAATAGGTATTCTCAAGTTACTCTAGATGTTTATCTCCGTACTTGCACTATTCTGTCTTCTAAATTGTGATTTAATTAAAAATCGTTGAATTTTTGACCTTTGATTAGTTTAAAACTTAAATTAAAGGAACCGCTATCGACATATTTTTTCGTTAATATTATACTTATATTATCACCATCGCTGTAATAGTCATACCACTTTGACAAGAATTGAACAAAAGCCTCCTTACCCTAATGTTTTTCAAATCGATCGGTTGGGTTCGAATTGTATCAAACATAGTCTTGCGAACTTGATCAAGTCATCTGTGTATCTTATAAGTAGGTATATATTACCATTACAAAATTTAAAAAAAGTGTAATCTGATTAGCACGTAATAGACGTTTGAAAGAAGAGCAAGAGAGCATTATCTAATGCACTCACAGACAGAGTAGGATCTGTTGAAATTACCCTTAAGTGCATGGAGTACAAGGCTGACAAAGCAATTTTGAACATTGCATGTGAGAAGCATCTTACGAGGGATATAGCTCCGGACAGTAAGCCAGACGTCTCGATTCTTGCACAGTGCATCGCATCTAGGTGACCTGGTTCTCGTAGACTCGTTGCGACCGAGCCGGATTACAAAATTGCTAGCCTTTGACGTCGAACATAGTAAAGATTTAATATGCAACTAAAAGGGGATTGGACGGTACAATGTATTTTGCATAATTTCTCGGCGAAAACTTCAGGACAAGTTAATGACAAATCTTAAATAAATACTTGAATTCTCTAACTAGACCACTTTAAATAAGCTGTAGGTACTTGTATATTAACCTAATTATACAATTAAATATGTAGCTATCGTTAGCCTTCGTTGATGTGTGTAGGCTTTGTTAAATTTGTAAAATTAATAAAAATATTTTACGTAATGATACTACGAATCTTAAAATGAAATAAGTAAAATCGGATCAAGTAGCATAACATGATGGATGCCAATAAGCGTGACCAAGGTCAAGCGAATCCACCATGAATCATAAAAAAATGTCTTCTGTAGACCAAGGTACCTACTGATTTATATGAAGTCAAGTTAAAATTATCTTACATTACAGATACGAGTATATTTCATTAATGAAATGGAAATTCCACTGTGTACTGGAAACTGCATCACTTGATTCTCGCAAATAGCTGCAACCACATTAATTACCAATAGCATGATTCTTTGTTGTAAGGAAAATATTCCATTTTGTTGTTATTTTTTACAACGAATAGTATCAATTAGTAAGTTTGTAACAGACCTCCGCATCTGCATCCGCATATGTGGAACTTCGCATGAAATCAAACTTCCGCAATCGCATGTGTTCCGCAATTTTCTTGCGGAGGCATAGCAGAGGTTATGTGGCGTGAACAGTAATGAAATGGTTCGCGAGCGGTACAGAACATGTTTGTAGTCATTCGCTCTTGCGATAACAATCTCATCAATACATTATTATCATAAAGTATAATTATAACAACCCAACAAAAAAAAGCAAAATACTTAAAAAAAATTAACCTTCGTTTTTTATATGCAAATATTGAAGAAATATATAAAGTGATCAGAGAAATGTTAATATTACAAAATATTCTGTTAGTAGACGGAGAAGGGAATAATAATAATTCCGCTGCGCAGTTTGCGCTGACGCCGGGAGACCGGCGGGGCACAAAGTGGGCAGCGACAACTGTGCTGTCGCAAAAAGGCCGCTAAAAGCGTTGCGAGGAAGAGGGAAGGCTGCCGCCGATCTAAACAAAACGGAAGAGCCCATCATAATGGTTGAGGATTCCCCGGCTGCACAACTGCCTGAGGGACAAACTCGCGGAGCGTCTAGCGGGGTGCCTGAGGGGGCAACCGCCTGACATTAAGCTCGAGTGGTGTTGCGCGTGCATCTGCACGCCACTTGGCGATGAGGGGTGATGTCACTGTTTTCCCACCCCCTACCAGCGAGACGAAGCCCTTTCGGCGGATCACGCGCCGGACCGCGGTGAGGCCAACGTCACATTCCCGTAGTCCGGCGCACCCTGTGCTTGGCGATGCGCCCCAGTGGTTTTAGTCGGTGAGAGTCTGACACACCTCCCGGTGGCCCTCACCGCCCCCTGACGGTCCATAATGGATTTCCACTGGGTTACCAAAAAAAGAAAAAAAAGGGAATAATAATAATTCCTGCAGAGTTTCCACCTTTATCTTTATTTCACACTTGCCGTAAAATTATTGATACTTACTTTGTAACTCTTGAGATTAGAATGCCCCGATACATCGAAACTCATGGTTTATATATCATTGATTGTTTACATTATTGTTATAATATTGGCTACACTGATGGCATTTGATTTTAATTAATTCATTATATAAAATAAAGATATATAAGACTAAATATTTTTAAATTTACAATAGTATCTAGTAACTCTTGAATATTGTTATATAAATACAATTAAATAATATACCTCTAATCAAGTTTTGATATTTGCATTATGTTGGTACTGAACACACTTATTCTATTTTAATTAATAACTCGTCTGTAAAAGCATATATTACGTATATAATGTGACTTAGCATATGATTTCATGTTTTAACACAGATTATATTAGGTTTTCAGACTTTGAAACGTAGTTTTTACTTAGCTAATTACAAGTACTGCCATCGTTAAATTATTCGTCCAGAAACAGTAAGAGTATGACTATTAAATATAATATTTTTATCAAGATATTTAAATAATAATAATAGTTATTGCCGTCTGATGTTAGTGTTGCCAGCTCCTTTAATTGGAGGTAATATTCTATAATTAATTATTGGCATCTGTTAATAGAGTTGAATGATTTGAGAATAATTTCGAAAAAGTTTTTTTTTATAATGATTAATTTAATCTAATAAAATTGAAATTTAGAAAATTCTAATATAGATTTAATTCTTACTTAAAGATTTTATTTAAAAATTTCAATTTAAAAATATTCCACATTGTTTTTCGCTTTCATTAAGCTTCCGCCTCTGCTGATGTTAAGTGCGAAAACTCCGCATCCACTTTCGTTGAGACTCCTCCGTAACAATCCTAGTGTTATCCTCTCAGCGGTCATTATCAACTTTTATAATAACCTACCGGTTATTCTAGTGTTTATAAAAAACCCCCACTGTACTATTTACTACTGTTAACGTTTTTAATTAACTATGTCAATAGAATTCCTAAACAGTTATTTCATAATTTCGCTTACTTAATTAATGTTGGACTCGTTCTTATATCAATTTATATATTTATATCATTGTTTTTTTAACATATTACGAATATTATTACCCTGAATTGCGTAAGATTTTCGGCCACTTTCATTTCTAGTTGTTCCGGGCGATGAATAACTTTATGTTCTATCTAAATACCTGTTTGGGAATTTATCCATATCTCTATAGCTTACAAATACTGATGTATGAGAATTAATGAGATTCAACATATTTTTTGTACTAGTGATAAAATGTCTTGAGTTATTCTTGAGACCATAATGTTTGTTTGAATGGAAGCTACGTTGCCAAGTTTCGCAAGTTCGTTACAGAACTTCAGTCAAATTGAATCGAGGGCGCTTTAAAATTGGATGTAATATAGAAATGTGCTTACGCGGCCGTCTCAATAATTCAGCGCAACTCAACTACCGGTATAAAGTAGCCAAATGGGACTCTAAAAATACTGTCTGCATTTTATGCGGGAACTTAAGCTATCGTGCAATATATTATGCAGATCTACAGTAGTATTCCTATGCTTAGTTCTTTGAAATTATAGTATTCCTTTAATTTTATTACTCAAATTAGTAACTATTGTTATTAAATTGTATATTTTTAACAAACTTATACGTATTTAAATTTCCGAAATAAAATATATTATCTTAAAGTTACCTTATGCCGAGCAGTACATTTGAGGGAGTCTGCTGCCCGGATGAGAGGGAGGTGGTGCAGTGTCCGGCGCACCGCCTGAGAGAGGTTTGAGAGGTTTAGGCTTTTTACGCTTCCCAGAGATGAAACCTAAATGGGCTGTTCGCTCTCTGGGCGTCTGGAAGAATCTGGGTTCCCAGGCCCGGGTGGAGTGATTGGAAGGACACCCCTGGGGTTCTTAGTCACTAGGAGTCTGACCCACCCGGGTCGCTAAAACACTAAAACGCTAAAAAACTTATATATTATGTTAAAAACAACCTAAATTGCTAATTTACGGTTGTAAATATTTTGAATACAGCATTAAATTAATTGCTATAGCTTTTGGTATTTATTTAGTCTGTATTGAGATTAAAACAAAACAGATGTTTTATTGTTTAGTAAACAATTGTTGGCATTAATTTCTTTTAAGTGACGTGCGTGTAAATATCGTAGATCGTTTCACCAATTATATTTGTCTATTGGACGACGTATCTCAATGACATTGCGGGCCCAACGAAGCGGCCTTCACGGCCGGTCGACGACCTGATATTCTCGCGTACCGTTAGCAATGCAAATCACTGCTCATTTATAAACAATTAGACTCGCTATAAAAATTCCATGCTAGTGTCCTAGCTTGAGTATGAAGGGTGATGGTTTTGCTTTAATGGTTGTAAGAATTATTTAACAAGTCGTAATTTTTATTACCTTAATTTAAAATATTTTTTGTTTTGGATGATTGATATAAATATAAAATACTATGTCGAAGTCCTATTTAGTTTTCTGTCTATGAAATTGGACCTAACTCTTAGGGTTTCATGTCGGCATATTGGATTTATTTAACTGCGTTGGTAAATTGATCATGTTATATACTGTACTGTTTTGATAACGTTTGGGACTGTTGTATGAAATAAATGATTTTTGTATGAACAATGTTGTGTATGTTTGACATTTTATATATTTGAAATTAAAAATTCGATGTCATTTCTAATCCAATATTAAAATTAGCGACAAATAATTTTTTTATTATACATTAATTTTTTTTAATGTATAATACTGGTATGTGGCTCTGTTGTCCTATTGGTTAAGGAGCCAGTATCCATGAGTGGAAACTTGAACGGTCGTAGGTTCGAATCTCTGCACATACCTCTGGATTTTTCCAGGTTAATTACGGATTTCGGCACTACATGTTTCGTCGAGCAAATTGGTGATGTAAATCATCATGAAGAAATCCGCGTGGCATCTAATAAGCATATCACTTGTTAGTGCCATGAGAATGGCGATCAGCTATACTACTGGTCACGTTGGGCAAAGTGCAAAGTGGATACAGCCACTAATGTGTCTCTGCTCACCACGCATGGGATATAGCGTGATGAAATATGTTTTTATAATTTAAAATACTTTATAATATTTACGTAACATGTATGGAAAAAGTAAATAGAATGTTTTTTTGAGAAAAGAAGTCAAACCTACCAACGGTCCTCTTGATGGTAAGCGGTCGCTGTCATCTATAGATAACTGCAACGTAAAGAGTGTTATTATTGCGTTGCACACTTAAAACAGCGTTTTTCACTCCTTTTAGTATGCATAGTAAATCGTAACTAAGTAATTTGGTTATTTAAGTTTATTTTAGTGAGCATTCTTTGAACAAACGTAGTTAAGTAACTTTGCAAATTGCCAACTAACAACTTCTATACAGCTTTGTAGAGATAATATGATTTTGTTGTAGGCAAATTATACTGGGTTCGTCAGGGTACTGTTTTATTAAGTAGTTAGTAATATAATTAATAAGTAGATTAAGTTAATTTTATATTAACTCGTTTGTCGCCACGTCCCACAAATATGTGTTACGCTTTTCTTGTTTAATATCATTTTTAGTTGGCTTTTTAAAAGGAATTAGCACATGTATGTATATTCAATCCTTTATATATTATACCTGTTATTGTACCTCATTATGTTAAAAAGAGCAATTACCAGAATTTCTTAGCACTTCTCGGTAGATTCTGCTTTCCGAACCGATGGTAGACTCACTTTGTTTTTTTTTTTTGACGATTAATAAGTGCTTGGAAGTAGGCCTATTTGAATAAAGTCATATTTCATTCATTCATTCATATGTAAATCTGCGGTTACAACTTTAAAATAGTAAAAATATTCATATTGATTTTATTAATTAATATATTATAGGGTAATATCCGAGGGGTGAAAGGCTATTTAGTTTAAGCGACATTTTTTGGTGATATAGTAATATATAAAGTTTTTTTACCGATTCCAAATATATATATATATATATATATATATATATATATATATATATATATTATTATATCACCAAAAAAATGTCGCTTAAACCAAATAGCCTTTCACCCATCGATATATTGCATTATACTGTGTCGCATGTTTTTCGTTAAAACAATTAAAACACATTTGAGGTAAGGAACAAAATACTTTGCTATAAATGGAATAATATGCGAGTTACATTGTATATTGTATATCTCTTATTTACGTTACGGCGTACCGAGAGTTGGATTTGGGCCTCGTGAACACAAATGAATCGCACTAAGCGACGAACGTGATAAATATACGAATTGCTTGATCTATGCCTGTTTTTTTTAATTACTTTTCTAAGTTATAATTGTAATTATTGATTATAACTGTTTTGTGCTCAGTACTGATGGTTTCGGTTCTTACCGGCGAATACCACATGGGATCATTGTGTAGTGGTTTTTGCGTTAGATTCGATTGCTTTTTTCATGTGCAAAACAGTGAAGATAATTAGATCCGTCTTTATCTATTCATGTATTTGACGATTAATTTAAAAGTTACTTCGTTATAACTTTTTCTAAATACGTTTGGGGTCATGTCACTCTTTGTATAAATATACAGGTAAAACAATTTTATATATATTCCTGGAAAATTTCCTCGATTTAAAACATATTTCCACTGAGACGTATTGATGAAGTAGTTTGACGTAATTGGTTCCTTTAGTTCGGTGGCTAAGCGATAGGTTTCTTCGCTCCGAATTGTTCGATCCCTCGACGAAAAATATTTCTAAAGCTACAGGTTGTTCCGTTTGTAATATAGTTGAAAGTCTGATCGTAGGACAACATTTCTTTAAAGTTGTCTTTTTTTAAAAAGCTACAAGCTAGCCAGAATGGTTTTGACGTCCATTTTATTGTACACCAGTGAGCCCTGAGTATGTCAGAAGAAGCATGAAAGTATAATTAATCCAGTGGAGATGCGATCTCTCCGTTCTATATGTTCTAACACTTGCGATTGCATTAGTGACGAGGAGATACGTAGAATGGTTGGTTTGAAAGATAATGTTATCGACAGCGTGTACAAAAGCATGCTTCGATGGTTCGGGTACGTGAAGAGGATGAATGATGAAAGGATGACGAGAAAGATATACAATATAAATGTAAGTGGAAGTAATAACCGACGTCGACTGAGATTTACCTACGGAGACCAAATAAAAATAGTTATAATGGAGGGTAATGTCAAAAGTACGCGGAATCTGAGAGAGTGCATAAAAGTACTAATTAATGTTAAGGAAACGAAGGAGGCTTGCAAGAATAGAGAGAAGTGACGTTCCATTCTCTCTTTTTATCCCAATAGAGATTCGGCTTGATAATACTCGTATATAGTGATAAAAATTTTAAAGCATTGTAAATAGGTATATGAGTATATTTGTCAAGCTGCAGACCTAATTGAATTAATTAGAAAAAAAAAAGTAATGAAAAGAGAAATCATTAATAGTATTAGATTAAAAGGGTTATATGCTTAAACTTTTTGACAGTCCCAGTTTAAGAAAGGCTGCTTAAATTTTAAAAAGCTTTTAAATACTAATGATTTATAAAGTACATATAAATTTGATAACTCATATGTATTTAAAAGCGTTTTACAAGTTAAGGACCCTTTCTGAAACTAGGCGATAATGTGCTTTTTTTCTCTAAAATGTTTTAAGCTCTTCAATGTTTTGTGTAAAAGATATGATCATAAATTAAACGGTCACTATCTTTACGGCATTATGACTAAATATTCCACCAAGTACGAGGTGCTAAGGTTTACAAATCGCTAAAAGTTATTTGCAACTTTATGTTGTAAGAACTGAAAGCTTAAATTCCTGTAAAAAAATGTTCTTTGCTTCGATATTTCCCCGTTTTTAGATAGTGTTCGTCGACAAAGGATGTTACTAATATGAGTAACAAGATATGTATTGTGAGTCCAAATTATTATATACGATTTTTTATGAGATTTACAGATATGTAACTTACGTATGACTACATAACTGTGTAATATTAAGTTCTGCCAGAAATTTTTCGCACGTCAGAAGTGATTAACCGTGTTGTTATAACTTTATATAAAGTTAGAAATGATGCTTATAAAGTTAGAAAATATCGATGTTTCATATTCTCTTGAAAACACAATTAGTAGATGAACATAATGCTAATTTAAACCTTAAAATTAACAAAGTGGTCTTGAAAGGGTCCCGTTTTTCTTTTTAGAGGTACAGAACATTAAAAAAACATGAAATAATTATGATAGTGATATTATTGCAAAAATGCTGTTGATTTACTTGTAATATTAATACTGTAATAAAAACATAGTGGTAATTCAACAGAATAAAAAGCAAGAGCTCTTAGCCTGCCCGCACAAACATGGAAGTAACAGATTTATTACGTGAAAATGAGGCCACGTTTTACCCATTTTTCTATACGTATAAAATATTAATCCCTTGAGCGGTACATTGTTGAATGCAAGCTTAAGATAAACCCTAGTTAAATATTTAACACTCTGAAATTAGTATACGCAAAGCTATAGCAATATTATTAATATAAAATTAACCTTAGCTAGTAACATAACTATTAACTTTTTTTATTTTATTCTTGCGTATAAATAGCGCATGGAGTAACTAGATGTTATCTTATAAGGGTGTATTGATATGTAACGTTTATGCACATTTGATTCCATTGCAGTCACAATGCGTAGTGGATTTAAGCTTAATGGTAGTATGTCAAAGAAGTGACAGCAGCACCATCAATGTTGCTAGTCGGCAAGCAAAACGTTTGGTTATATAAATAAATGTATGTGGAATATATTTCAACTAGGCATTTTACTTGCTCACCACGGCAGCATACCACACTATAACATGAGTAAATATCCTACAGAGTTTTTGTTTCCCACGGAGTTGCCAAATGATTACAACAAATGAAACAAGCAGCTTATGTGTCCGTAAATAAATTAATAAATAGGCTATAAAGAATTAAAACTTGTAATATATGATTGTAATTTTAAATACTTTTGGTCTTTTCGTAAATTCTGTACTTTAAATCAATGTTATCTGTTGGTTCGACTATATTTGACTCTCTGAAAATACTGTTAGTTTGATGTATAATATTATAAGCGTAGTTATAGGACTGTTTCTCTAGAGAATATTTTAAAAAGTTGGGTTGAAAATTTACCTTTGCAACTATCACCTGGTTGTTGTCTTTTGATTGTCTTACTCTGATTTTCCAATTGCACTGTAATTTTTTTCTGGTACGGTGTGAACATTGTCTCGAGTCAGAAAAAAAAACATAATAGCGTTAACCATCATCCCTTCAAGATAAGGAAGTAAATAAATATACATGTAATATAATAATACATATTATGTGTTAACGTAATATAAGAAGGTAACACATCGTTACGAGGAAGCAATAATTTGACTCCTAAGTTATTTCATCGTTCCCAGAGCTATTTCTTTGAGTAAGACTTTCAACACGCAGTTTGAATTCAATGCAAATCGAAATGTGTTATTTTAAACTGCGCAAACTGTGTTGAAACAAACGTTCAAGAAAACCGGAGCCGAGAAATTTATTCCTATAATTTAAATTCGTATTTTACTAAGAATGCTATAATATCGAAATTGTTAAGTTAGTATATCTAGAAACAAATGAAGATTACATTAAATGGCTTATTGGCTCGAGTGTACTAAAACTCGGAGACTTCGAAAAGAGCGGGACAATGAATCTTTTAACATCCCTCCCTGTGAAGGTATTTGTCGCTGCGACAGTCGAGTCACACGATTAAATTCGATATTGGTGGAAATAATATTACATTTTACAAGAATTCTAATGAGTTTTTACTGAGCTTTATGGCGGCTGGGCCGTGCACTAGGAATACCTGAGGTGAAGGCGGTGCGTATTCTAAGGCTGAGATTATAGACGCTATTTCAACTTTGCTTACCAAAATTCTCAAAAAATAAACTCGTTTTGACAAAAAGCTGAATATATAATAGGAACTTGAGTATAGCCAAATTATTCGTAAAGCCAAATCCATGTTGACAAAATTGGTGACTTACTAAATCCTTTAACATTCATTGAGTAATATAAATTGTAATTCTATTGTTAAGTCTAAGCAAATTGAAGTAGCATCTATAAATCTCAGCCTTAGCACCGCTTCATAGGTCTTGAGGGATGTAGTTCTTTATACTCACCCCTTACAGGGCTAGTGCCCGAAGAAGGTTATTCGCTCCCTGGGTCATCGGAGGTATATAAACTTCCAGTTCCCGTTTACAACAAGTAGAGGGACTCCAGTGTTTAACTCGTGTGATTTTAGTACACCGACGCTCTCACGACTTTTCTGAGGGTCCAATGCAGGTTTTTCTCCTGGTTTATATATATTTTTTTATAATTTATAAACGAACGCTTGACCTCAATCACACCTGGTGGAAGGTGAAGATGTGTTCGATGATGAAACGCGATCGCCTAGCAAATGCCTAGTCACTCTTCTCTTAGACTCCCAGGTCATAAGATCGCGGAAATATGGCCGCTGGAAGCATATTCCACTCCTTAGCCGTTCGCATGATAAATGTAAAGGGAATCTTTTCGTGCGAATATAAGGAACATCCACCACATACGGATGGCATCCAACACGATGTCTATTGGTTTTATAAAACAAACTGGACTACCGAAGTCTTTTAACCGACTTTCAACAGTTTTTTTTTTACACAACAGAAGCCTTTTAATGTTATGAAATAACACAATGAAAGTCTGGAAAGTTTTTTAGATTATAAAGTTATTGTTTTCTGTTGAAAATTAAAAGCAAACATAATGTCCAGAGGGTGGAGTTGTGTTTAGTTTTAATTAGAATGAGGTTTCATTTTAATTGAGTCTAAAAGACTTGTAGTGTTACGTGTTCGTTGATAAGTTAATGTAATGTTTGTTTTTATTAATCTATTTTACAAGCATCGCGTTAATTAATCACAAAAAATAATCTTTAAAATACCACAAAATTCAGTTGAAAAGCATACTTTAATGATTACTATAAAAGCTTTTGTTTCTTTACGTACTAAGTGATGGCATTATATACGTGCCTTCTAGGCTAGGGCTTACGTACATAATGAGGACGAGGCCAAACCTCGCCGAGTTGCATAAGGAAGCTGGCCCTGCGTTTCCATCAACACTAGGCAAACGGGAGCAGGAACACCCAACTGGTCTTAGTCAGTAAGACTACGGTATACCGGGTCAGAGGCACACTCCATTAGTATTTTTACAAAGTAAAAAAAGGGTTTACCTACATAGTTAATTTAAAAATAGTGGTCATATATACTTTGTCATTATAATCAATATTATATTATTGGTATAGTTATGTCTTAACTGTTTGGGAGCGACCAAGTGCTATCGCGCCTCTCCCGTCATATGCCAAAAATGCGGAGGAGCGCGATAGACATTATAAAACCCCATTTCGAAACTCGGGTTTGGATTTAAAAAAAAAGAGGAAAATGAGTCCTGTTTTTTTCTAAAGTTTCTTAGTACAGAGTTCTGCACCTGTAACTTTATTGGTATCGAAGTTACATAAAAATTATTGCAATCCCATAAAATATGGGATTCCCCCCATCCCCAAGTTTTCAAAATAAAAACTTGGGGATTTAATTTTCAAAAACCCGTTCTTATCTTTCACTTACAACCCAAAACAAACTCACATTTAAAATTTATAGAGTCTTATAGTTTCGTTATGATGAAGTCAGTCGGTTAGTGACTATCCCTTTTATATATATTGTAGATTAAATATAACTTATTTAAGGCAAGATATAACCTAAACGATGAATTCTATGAAGTAATTTCAACATTTTGTTTAGTTATTCCTATCTAGTTCCTAATATTTATAATTTGTCGTGCCTATTGCTCTTTGTGTACTTATTTATTTATTTTATTATTAAATAAATATGTTTTATTACTAATTAAAATGTTATAAAGTCGTGTTTATTTTTGTACAAACTAAAAACATTTCATATGCGCTCATCAATCATCAAAATCGTCTTCGTAATTTCATTAGTGAGTTTCAGGGAAATTTCATTTATATACAAAACTTCCGCCTTCATATTTCTCTCGTAATATGATTAGTAAATTTTTAAAAATATTTACCCAGATTTATATTTTAAGAAACTATTAAATACATATATTATATTTTTACATTATAGTTTTGATATAGTGTATCTTCATATATATTTTTTAATGTTCGTTTCTTTACAGTGAGCCACTGATATACAAAAACATAATTAAATAATGAAAACTTAAAATTCTTTGGTTAATTTTTCTCACAATGAGGGAATAAAGTTATTATCTGAAAAATAAAAAAGTATAACAATCTAATATATACGTATAATGGTTTTAAAATAATAATAAGATTGCTCTTGACTTCGAATTCTACAGGTTTTATTGCGTTTACATCAAATCTTACAGCACTAATTATTGCTTACATTGGTGAATTTTTTATACTTTTAACGACAAGTAGTAAATTTCATGAATTATGATAAAAGTATCTGGAAATTAAAATTTAAAACGATTTTATAAATAGATTTATCTTAAATTACGTTATGAATATAGAATGCGCGCCTCCAATAAATTCTGTTTGCATAATATCCTGCATGCTTCACGTGTGGAGCCGTAATAAATATAGATGCATTAAAGACCGCATAAGGCGGCATTGCTTTTTTAATATTAGAGACTAAGCTTCGAAGTGGTAAGTAGAGAATAATCAAATTAGTATACAGAATGAAAATAACTCAACAAAAATCCTTTACTTGATAAAAAAAAATCTTGAGAGTTTACTGTGTTAGCATGAATGATTAATATTATGGTTGAAATAACATCCATCTACATAAAAATTACTTATCCCAGTAAATTTAGAAACCTATATAAATAAGTCATTTATTTTTCCTTGTGTTTATTTATACTTGCGCGTTATATTATTAATATTTATTTACAAGTATTTAAGAAACGATTTTTTCAGGAATATGCCAGTCTTGTTAATTGTTATTATAATATCAGTTAATAACATTGTGAATAGGTTTCAGTAAACTACGTATTCAGCTTGTGTTCCTCCAGTTTTTCATATACCTAGAATTCTTCTGTCGCGGTCTATGGCAATGGTGATATGGACTGGCAATGGAAACCCGTCCCTTTCATTGGTTTCTAGACTATACTGTACTTGTCGTGAGATGCGATTTAGTCACTTCGTCGAGTTTAAAAAAATCATGGACGAATGATTATAAATATTGACGTAAATATGTAATAGAGTTTATAAAGCGCCTGTGGTCAGTTTGAGTCTCAAGCTTGAGTGCGGGCGAGTTCATTACTGAGCAACGAAGCGGGCCGCATTCTGCATTGCATCGCCCTTGGGGCATGCACACAGCTGCTTGGAATTACGGGGCCTTAAGGCCTTGCGGTTTTTTTTTTAAGATTTATTCTGAAGCACTTGCTTTGTTTATTATAAACTAAATATTCTAAAGCCAACAATGTGAAACCGAGAATCTTATACATTAATTATGATTATTATGGTTATGACACATTACACCTGTGTCAGCTGTCACTACGGCACACTTCCACGTATATAAACGTTATTTTTAGTGTCTGACTGAAAGTGTCGGTCTAACTTAGACTAAAAACTACGTAAGGTAAAACTTTTAAATGTTCCAGAATTTTAGATAAACCCCAAGGTTTCTAGCAAGCGTCAAGCTGAGACGTATCGATCTGATGGTGATAGTTAAATCACCTTTAATACCCGCTTAAAACCCAAGTCGAGGGGCTTTAATTCCCAAATAATTCTATTCAATATTGACTAAAAAGGAAATAACATAATGATATTTAAAACATTTAAATGTTACTTTTATGTTGATAATAATTTACTAACAATCACATATGGACCTAGTCCCAAATTAAGCTTGCGCTTGTACTATGGGTACTAGACACAGATATACATACTTAAATACATATATACAACCAGGACTCGTGGCAAACTAATCTACTCATCACAGAAAAGTTTACCACTACCAGGACTCGAACCCAGGACTTTAGCATCGTAAATAGTATCACCACAAACTGCGCTATCAGGCCGCCGTTTTTTTCATGTACATAAACAACGTCTAGAGATAAAATTAACTTACTAGTTGTCAAAAGCTGGATAAAGCTGTAGCTTCGTTCGGACACTAATTATTTTATAAAAATAATAATATTTATTTATTTATTTTATTGAACAACAAAACAAACAAACATTACTAAAACATCATAAACTAATACATATTGAATGGGTTTTTCAAGCCGATAATACAATTTAACAACTCGCCCGGTGCTGTTGTAAAGGCTCGTCTAGGCCAAAATAAAATATATATTCGAATACAGAACAACCCCTTTTTTGAAGTCGATTAAAATTATCTTATTTCTAACATAAAATTCTTACTACAATTCCAACTCTAGTCTTGTTTATATATTTCCTGTTTAATAACTAACTGAGTTTTGTTAAACCTTTGCTTAAGTTCAAATCCATATTGTAATAAGGCCGCCTGAGTTTATTTAAGTAGCTAATTAAGTGGTCAGGTACTTCACGCTTGATATAATATCCAGGTGCATCTAATTCTCGGTGCATCCATTAAAGTTTGAACTGTCAGGCTCCGCGTCCCACTTGACGATGGCTGTGCAGTCGCGGCTGTGCCGGTTCACGCTTCGCCAGCCAGCCAGTGTTCGGTAAGCCACAGAACGATACGTACGTACACCCTACGCTCTAAGCGCGAACGCGACCCTTTGAATCTTTAAAAATAATTTTAACTTCACGGAAATCGCGTGCCTCTGAAACAACAACGCGAGTGGACAAAGAATTTTCCAAATTCAGTTTTGCTTTTATTACCAACGTATTCGAACGTCTTAAAGTCAATGGGATTTGTAAGCGATACCATAAGGTGAGTTTGTTTGTGTCGATCAGCTGTGTAATATTGAGTATACGTCTTGTGGAAATGTTTACAATCATGGACTCTCTTTTGTAAATAATTTTATGATTTTATACGCGCTTGCTCTTGAGTGTTTCGATGTTTTGAATACTTTTGACGTTTTGAATGAACGGGAAGTTGTAATGTACGCATAGGAGTTGTTAATAAATTATAGAAATGGCGCTGTTGAAAATTGTAAATGATAATAATGACTAGGTCTTACAAAATAAAAAATAATGAATATTTCATAATAGTAATGTCGTATGTGAGTGTCATGCGAACGGTGATCATGTAAGTGCAAAGTAGATACAGTCACTAATGTCTCTGCCTACCTAGAAATGGGTATAGTGTTGTTATTACTATATATTCTCTTAGACGTATACGAAATGTAAGCGTTGACGTATTGTGCTTTTATTTTGACGGGATAAACAGACATTGGGGGTAATTTTATTACAACAGTTTGTTTCTATAATTAGATACTCAATTCTCCATTGTCACAAATTCAGATAGTGGATTTAAAGGGAGGAAACGTTTTGGTGCAACAATTGCAAAGTTCTCTTAAAGAGTTATTTTGCTTGAATATAATAAAGTAGGTCAGGACAAGATTTACGCGAATCCAGCGTTTGTTCGCAGCATTTTAAATATAAGTATCATTGTATACGTGCCTACAATAGTATATTTATTCTTATATACTAACGACACGTATCTTTAAACAGTGTGTTTTGCTTTGATATTGAAAAGAAAAACAAATGGTTATATTCTATTGTTTAATTTTGTTATGCATAATCTGACATTGTCTAGTTATTGCGCCATGACGTCACATATGGTATAACTTGCCCTTTAATTTTATAAACCTTGTTTTTCATACTGTCCCGACAAAGTGACTACACGGCACCTGATGGAAAGCACAGTGCAGTCCAAGAACAGCAACGACCGCCAAAGGACGATAATCCATAGACAGCCGCCATCGCTATATCGGCCCACATATACCACGACAGAAGGTCTCTAGGTATATGAGTTACTGGATATACAGAAACTAATCCCGAAACACGACAGGCCAAAGCGAGTCACTATCTGTGTACTGTGGTCACGATCCAGTTCGGGCAATCGCCTTACCATCAATAAAATTGATCATTATTGTTAAAATTTAATTGAAATATTTTTAACTAACGTTTCCTTCTATAGGGATTCCTATAATTTTTGTTAAGTGGTAAAGGGTCGGCGTTCAAAGGAATCTCTACCAAGGTGTTCATTTTTATTTTTAACTCACGTTTATAGTTAGGAAAATATATTCCTGGTCTTAATTACTATCTTTATGATTGTGTTTATTTATAAAAAACCTTACGTTCATCTCTTAAATGGTATTTTTGTATACCGGGATTCGTCAACATTACTAATGACGATATATCCCGATTTGAATTGATTTACAAATGTGTTTTTTGTTAATAAAACATTTTATTAGGTTTTATAGAGCCAGCCACATTACTTGATATTTCTAAAGCATGAGGGCTTGCACTTTTTAAATTATCGAGTTTATTACAAATTTTAAAGAATATATTGGGTTTTGTGTCGGAAAACTTGCTTTAATTTTGGCTAGACGTTTCGACGAGACCTTAGACAAAGCAATATTCAATCAGTGACAACGCTAATAGAAAAATTTTAAATGTAGACGATTGATGTAAAGTGACGATATAATATTTCTAAAGCTAATCTTATTTCTACTAACGGTTTAGCTGGTCGAAAGATATTTTGACTAGGTTCCCCTCATTACCTTGAAAGTGATTGTGACAACTAGTATGGATTCTCTATTTTTTTTTTACTAAATTGTACTTGTTATTATATGCGATGTTGTCATTTTGATGAGCTTATGTAAAACATGTCTCATTTGATTCAATAATCGTTGTAACTGATTCGATTCCGTTAATAATTTCTCCAAAGAGGCCAAATATTTCCAACATATTATCTTATCACTACAGACGTGTCCGAGTTATCATCTGGTTGAACGTTATCATTCCGGCATTCGATGCGATCGCTCTCTATCAATCTCTTGATGAAAGTATCATTATATACAGATTTCGATATATTTTCTATTGTCCAAAGCAACATGTCCGTATACGTACTTTAGTTATAGATTATTTAAGCCATAATATAAATAAAATGTAGAATCTAGGTATAATCTGTGACTTGCTAGGGTTGACTAATAATAAGTTACGAAAACAGCGCAACTTTAATTTGTATTTATAAATTCTCTGTAATAGGAATTGCGGGACCTTATTTCTCATCTGTATCATTGAGTGATTTTTGGGCAAAATTTTAGGTTTCTATGTTCAAAAATTTAGGCTGGTTATTGATGACAATATGTGTGAGCCTGTGCTAGCTAGTTTTTCCTTATACTGGGTCGACAAAGTAAATACATTGCACCTGATGAGAAGTAACATTTGGATAAAAATTGATATTGACACTAGCCATCGCTATTGGTTGGTCAACATATACCACGAGAGAAAGTCTCTAGGTATATGCATAATCGGATATACACAACTGATCCCAAGATGCGACAGGCCGAAGTAAATTACTATGACTATATATAAACTTGTATATAGTGATCAAGACATAGTTCTGGCAATCGCCTTATCACAATGAATTAACATCAGTTTTCCATTATATAATTAATATGTGTGATCTTAAATAATTAAATGTAAAACAATTTCTAAGACGTTAGTTTACGTTTTTTATTGTCTTGATGATTTATTTTGACAAAATAAGTAGTGATGATAATCTTGCCAACAGGATTACGAGAATAGTGAATGGTGGCGTACATTGTCTTCAGTCATATGAGATATGTTTTTGTATATAAAATATGCTTAAAAATTTTCAAAACATTCACAACTGCCATATGTTAATGTCACTGTAATAGCTTTAAAAATACACGAAAACTTAATATCCTTTAATTAAAATTAATTCGCTCAAGTTTTTATTTTATAATCGTTTCTTGTTATCATCATAGTTTGTGGCTTATATAATTTTTTGTTACAATATTTATTATTCAATTAGTGCTCTCTAGAAACTCGTAGTAAAATCTTAAATTTAGGAACATTAATACTTACAACTAACAACGCAATAGCTTAGTACTTTATTTTGTTATGATTTTGGTGAATAATTCGATCACGAGGTTGAACGAAAATAATCTTTTGAGTTGCGTTGCAGTTGTATTTTGGAGCGTTTTAAGTTTCTATCGCCTATATCATATATGTGGATAATCAGCTCCTGTGTGGCCTTTATTTGAAAAACACAAAGAGGTAATATTTTAGATATATTTCCGTTGGCTCGTTAAGGATGCTATGGAAGTTTTGTAACAAGTTGCTTCCTCTGTTCTGATTTCCAAAAAGCAACGATCGAGCGAGTTTTTTTTTACTTGGTAAGTAAAACTTACCGATGTAAAGTAAGTGTCTGTAATTAAAGGATTGTGTTAACGTTAATTTATTTTTTTTAGGATTACTATTAGTACAGTAGCTGAATACCTGCTCTTCTGTGCGATTAGATACTAAATCGTAAGAAATGCTGAAATATGAAGATGGTGATATAGTGTTGTTTTGTATTTAACCTCTTTTAATCCTTTTATCTAAATATTTTGTTCAGTAAATGACTCTATATTAGTTGTCACGGTATTGTCAGGCTGAGGCAATTTTGCAATTGACGCAAAAGTTGTATATATGTAAATATTGCGTCAAGATCGAAAAACTTAAGATGCTTTGTGTGATAACTGTCATCAAAATACAGATGCCTGCGTTTGCAGGGCAATTGAACACAAGATAAATATTTTTTGAGTTGACACTAGTTTGAATTATGTAATATAACTTATTATTAGGCATTATAGTAGCAGGATTTGAAAAACATGTAGTATAATATTTTAATCTTAGATTATATAGATAGAGTCCGCTCATACATCGGACATAAAATTTCTGCGCCAAAATTAACACGTGACATGACCTACTAGATGCATTGTGGCAGGTGACGTCACCAGATATAGAGTTGCCACATTCACCCTAAATACCCTTAAAATTAATTATATATTCCAATACGGAATAATGCTAAATTTCTGTCATATATACTATTTTTTCACTCGGCTTGTCTTGAATTAAAAACCATTTATATAATTAATATACATAAAAGAATTATAAACAGTTCTATGGTACATGATGATTTTAATAATTTTCCATAATATTGAATCAATACTTAGCATGAGGTACAACCAAGGCACCACCCTAGGACTATCTATATATCATATAGATGTCACGATGTAGGTATAGTGTTATTCCGAACAACCTTGTAACTATTTAAGTATTATTTCCAGAAATATATCAATTAATTAATAATTTATTTAATAAATTGGACTTTAAGCAAAAAATAAATATAATTAACAAAGATTAAACACTGATGCTAAAAAAATGTTGTAAATGAAAACTATAGTAGTACTAATATAATGCCTAAGAGCAATTTATATAATTAGTAAATATTTTTATTTTTTTTATTAGTATCAACTATGGACCCTGTTGGGCATGGTATTTATGTAGGCAAGAAGTCTTTAATATTTAAATAATAATTCGAAGGCCTAGGCTAATGTAATTAACGAAATGTGCAACGTAATTTCACGTTCGGTTAATATTGGTATGAAGATCGTTGCAGACACTGGAAAACACATATAATACTTTCATTCCCGAAATATTTTTTTAAAGGAGTAAAACGATGGTTGGGAAGAAAAGAAAGGCAACCATACATGTTGCCTGTTCGATCGTGAAAGCGAGTTCGCATGGTGGAAAAAAATAGGTTATTCAAAGTACTAATTTTACGTAGATAAAGTCATGGGCAAAAACTAGTATTGTATATAGGTGACGTACTCATGCATATTAAGAAGTATACAACTTTTCAACTCTTAGATCACTACACCTCAAAAATGGCAATTCTTAGGAGAATACGTGTAAGCAAAATTGTTACAGATAATTGCATAATCTACAACTTTGAAATACATATTTTTATTTAGTTTTGTTGAAACATGTAAAAACCCATATTTGTGAACTTAAATAACTTTTTTGTTGATATGGGATCAATGGGAATGGTGTTCCCAACATTCGTACCAGTTTTCAACTCTATGCGATAATCATAACCATGTATTTTGACCGGGCCAATAGCAATTAGCCCAAAATAAAAATACCAAAAAGTTTACACAAATAATAGATATATTTTTCATCAACGTAGTGATTAATAACAACTATATCGTACTTGATGCCAGCTAAAGACAATAAAAATTAATATTTTCGTGTTAAAGCACAGGTTTGATAAGTCCCTAAAATTGGGGAGTTTTAAAAAGTAAAAAACTGGCAACACTAGCAGTTAAAAATTATTGTTATATGATTTAAAATTATATTGACGTTTTTTCAAAGGAATGCAAACATATTTCACTGTTTACCTCTGAAAGGAAATTTTACTATTGCTTCCAAATTATCACTGAAAATTTCTGCACAATTTGACAGCACAACACGCCATAATAAAAAAATATAACAGAGCTCAACACTGCACCGTTTCCAAGTGACAACTGTCGTCCATGAGACGTGTGTTATGTAGTATTACATATCATTCACTTGAACTGTTTTGTGCGGTTAGTACTACTAGGTTGATTTTAATATGCAGTAGCGTGCATACTATAAAAGCATAAAAAAATTCGTTTTTTCATACTTTAACATTTGATAAATATTAGGTCCTTACATATGAAATTGGCGTTTTTCGTACTGCCCACTTTAATCACAAATTTATCCTCTTTGGTAAGGAATTCCAAATTCAAATTTGTACAGCTATAGACTCATGTATTTGTCCTTCGATGATCGTCATTCATTTGTTTTTTTCTTCTGTTTTTTTCTGTTTGCGTCACTCATTTTACAAAATGGAAAACTTAAAATATCGCATTATTTACGAGTACGAGTTCCGCCGTGGCACTAGTGCTGCGGAAACAACTCGAAGGGTGAATGATGTGTATGGCGGTCGTGTTGCAAAAGAAAACACAGTTCGTTTTTGGTTCCAACGTTTTCGTTCTGGAAATTTCGACCTGCAGAACAAGCCCCGTGGACGGCCTGAGACTCAAGTTGATAATGAAGAGTTGAAGGCTATTGTGGAAGCGGATCCATCGCAAACCACGTCCGAGTTAGCTGCAGGCTGCGATGTTAGTGATAAAACTGTTTTAATTTACTTGAAGCAAATTGGGAAGATTAAAAAGCTTGAAAGGTGGGTACCTCACGAATTGACTGAAGCAAACCGGCAAACGCGCGTCGACTGCTGCGTTACATTACTAAACCGGCACAATAATGAAGGTATTTTAAACCGAATCATTACCTGTGATGAAAAATGGGTTCTTTACGATAATCGGAAGCGCTCAGCGCAATGGTTGGATCCTGGCCAGCCAGCCAAATACTGCCCCAAGCGAAAATTAACCCCAAAAAAGTTACTTGTAAGCGTTTGGTGGACTAGTGCCGGTATTGTTCATTACAGTTTTCTCAAATCTGGCCAGACTATTACGGCTGATGTCTATTGTCAGCAATTGCAAACCATGATGGAAAAGCTAGCGGCTAAACAACCTAGGCTGGTCAATCGCTCCACGCCACTGCTGCTTCACGACAACGCTAGACCACACACTGCGCAACAGACGGCTACTAAATTAGAAGAGCTTCAATTGGAAAGTCTAAGACATCCTCCGTACTCCCCGGACCTTGCTCCAACAGATTACCATTTTTTTCGAAATTTGGATAACTTCTTGCAAGGGAAAAAATTCAAATCCGATGGGGCAGTCCAAATCGCCTTCAAAGATTTTATTGATTCCCGTCCGATTGGTTTTTTTAGTAAAGGGATCAATGAACTACCTATGAGATGGCAAAAGTGCATAGAAAATAATGGTTCATACTTTGATTAATTAAATATATTATATTATAAAATATTCGACTTTTTGTTCCTCCCATACAAAACGCCAATTTCATATGTAAGGACCTAATATATTCGCTTAAAAACTGTTATTACCAGAATAAGAGTCTCAGAATGCAAATTGGACTAAATTTTAAATCAATGTATGTATTAAAAGTATGTTTAATGTGTATGTATAAGAAGATAATTTTTATTCTTGTATGAAATGCATGCTACTGTTAGTATACTAATAAAGGTCTATTTTCTTGTTCGAGGAAGAGAAAGAATTCAAGATTGCATTTGTAAGCAGAAATCACGTAATTATTTGAGATAGAACACGATAAGTCAGTTCTTATCTTACTTAAAACGGTAAACTTGTTAACGTGCAACCGCTTCTTTGGAGTCAGAGTCGGTTTTGATTTTGTATTTACTAAAATGATATAATAACTTTTGGCTTTCAATCCTTAACAAATTCAATGATGGATTTTTTCTGTCCGAGCGTGATTTAAGTACCTGAACTAGATAGGTTGGTTGGTTTTTGGGAGTCGAAGCTGCTCGCGTTCGTAGGTTTTACCCTAGTTTTCCTACACGTGACTCCTGGGTGGTGCTAAACGAGCAGCAGCGAGGTGGTAGGGCGTCGGTGCCCGTCTGGATCGCGACCACAGTACATGGGTGTAAAGCCCGTCATAGTGACCAGTTTCGGCTTGTCGCG
Source organism: Automeris io (assembly GCA_036320925.1). Taxonomy (NCBI): domain Eukaryota; kingdom Metazoa; phylum Arthropoda; class Insecta; order Lepidoptera; family Saturniidae; genus Automeris; species Automeris io. The sequence continues at coordinate 11,002,860 of JAUDJH010000011.1, forward strand.
TTTCGGGATCAGCTTATGTATATCCAGTAGCTCATATATATACCTAGAGACCTTCAGTCGTGGTATATGTGGGCCGACATGACGACGTAGACTATCAGTGGATTTTCATCCTTTGATAGTCGCTTTCGTTTTTGGACTACACTGTGCTTACCATCAGGTACTCTGTAGTCACTATGTCGAGCCAGTGTAAAAAAAAAGGTAGTAATATTCGATCAGCGTTACCGCTAATAGAAAAGTGAAAAATTTATATAAAATTTCGAAATATCATGTCATCACGTTATGTTATTTTTTTTAACTTTAGTCAGCAAATAGGTTGATTACCCACCAGATGGTAAGTGATTTCCCTTAGCCCATTGCCAACTGCAACTCATAGAGTGTTACTATTGCTTTATCGACCCAGAAGGACTGAATATTACTTTGTCTAGGTCCTTAGAAGAACTATATTCTTCCTATGGTCACTATGACGTGTATGGTTTTGTATGTAAATTATGAATATTCATGATGTCAATTGATTTTTCAAAAATGCTCCTTTTACCTAAACTTTGAAGAAATAGATACTATGCAAAAAAATTCAATGGCGTCACCTAAAATCACATTTTTTTTTAGACAGATTTTATTTATATATATATATATATATATATTTTTTCGCCACGATAGCAGCGTTTGACTGCATTCATTAGAATAGGCATCAATGTTTCGCAAAGTTTGATTAAATACGCATTCGACTTCTGCGCATTTTTATTAGATCGTTAACTTTTGCTATTTTTAGCTGTGATATTTAAGTTGCGAAAACAACATCGATTGCGAACATGTTATAATACAGTCGATTGTAATTATTGTAAAATATAACTATGCATGTAGTAATCTTCTCGAAGGTAAATGGTCTGGGCCAAGTGTGTCATTAAATAAAGTATTTTAACTAGTGTTCTGGCATTGCCTTAGTAGAAATAATTGACCTCCTTGGATATTGGTTTCCTAAAACGAGAATCACGTATTTTTTCCTTCAAAACAAAAGGTATATATAATTTTTTTTTGGTGCTTACTTTAACACTAACGGATTTTTAAACATATTTTCATTCCATGTATTATGCCCTAAAAGGTTTTTTTTAATTCTAAATACTTTTTTTTTCTAAACTAAAAATGTAAGTGCCTTTTTCCTACTAACTTCCAAGATTGACGGATTTTCAAAGAAACTTTCAATCCCTTTACTGGACTCTCCTGTGTCATGCAAAGAATACAATGTCCAAATTTTATGTTTCTAGTTTCAGTTTAGGCTCTACAATGATATATCACTCAGGGCAAATGTTTCTTTTTTATGTACTCGTATAGATTTACTCACGTTCAAAATACATTTAGGGACACTCTACCGATAACAATTTATTTTTTGCAATAATTATATGTTTCTGTTGTCTCTACCACATGATATAGCAATCAGTATGGAACCCAAAAGATGAATATAGGAATTGTGCACATTTTACAACTTCAAAAACTTGAATTTTTTCGGAGGATGTATTTAGTATTTATGTATTTAGTAGTGAAGGGCTATGTTTGCTTATTGTGTTGTGTAGTATACATACCAAGTTTACCGGTGATTGAAGGTTCAGATTTGTTTTGGCACGTTGTATGTAAAGAAGATTAGTGATACCTAGAGATTTTGAAAGGTAGTTCTACAGATGTTTACATAAAAATAAAACTGGCGTCTGTAATATCATTCCGAATTACATATAAAAATATTCGAGCATGGATTTCTCGCCGTGTATCTAAGAAAAATATTGCAAAATGTTGAAGCTTGCTTATTTAAGGGTTATGATAAGAAAACCTTAGTGATTTATAAGAAAGATATCTGGTAGATGTTCTTTGTTTCTTTTTATTCTGCCTCAATAAATGGTATAGAAAAGATGCCAGGCCGAAGAAGCGTGTTCCAGGTGTGATCTTAACAAAGAATTTTACAGAATTATTAGCTTTAGGATTACGAAATCCCTTTGTATTTCTCTCGAGGAATTTTAGAATTTTGGTTTGTGTTTTTACTATATTGTAATAGCGCTTTTCAAGTGATCGAGCTCTAAATGCTGGAAGAAAATAGATAACGTGATATACCGGTAGATTATGTCAATCCTACATTTTTGGTTCTGACTTAACATTATTACAATAAAATGTTACTTTTTGGTATCCTTCATGTTATACCATGTAAAATTTATCTTAGGGACTCGAGAGATACAGAGATATTTGCGTACAACATTTTACTATAGCGGCGAAACAATAAAATTCCTTTATATACGTTGTAAAACTGTACGTTTATAGTGACAGCGAAATATCATGTGGAGACATAAAGCAATGCCATTAACGAATAGACCGCCGTATCGAACTGATCTCGTAAATATACCGCGGGCCTTCAGACAATATTTATAGGAAAACAACTAGTAAAACTAGTCATTGGACAGTGCATACATAATTGTCCAGGTAAAGCGTATTACCAGCTACTACAAAACGGTGTTTTATTCTAAAGTGGGTTTAAACTCTTGCATATAGACGCAATACGTCCGCCATTCAAATATCAAGTTCTCGACTCTTATGCTTTTTATGGTTGCTGTTGTTTTTAAATAGCGCATTGTTTTTTTACTTACATTCAAGATATCATTCATATATTGCTAGAATGCCTAAAACGTGACCTAGCGTAGCCATATATCCGCTATCCTGATACATACATTGCTTAAATTAAAGCTAAAAATTACAGATAGATACTCCGTGTAAATAAGTAGCAATTTTTTTCTATTAACAATCAATTCAAAGACATTTTACGTTTATGTTATGAAATGCTAATTTGAAGAAACGTTATAATTAAGAGCAATCATTACTTTTTGTAAATCTAAACAATTGACGCTCACGTTTTGTGTGAAAATAATTAATTAAGTCACTTTACACAAGCTTAACTTATTTTTATAACAATTTAACCTGGCGTGCTAAAATGTCCTTTGAAAAATAATTTTAATAATTTATTTGGGGTAGTAAACGTTGAAGGATTTTTATAATAAATATATGCAGAAATTTCTTAGATTAAAGATACATTTAATTATATTTTAATGAAGAATTTATATTAAAAAAATAGTGAATGAGTGCCAATAATAGCGGTTGCATTAGTTGCCAATTGCAAAGGAAGGATATGCCAAGATTTTATTTTATCATCATCGGTCTGACGTTCTTGCATTCTAATACTCATTGGTACAAGTTAAAAATATAAAGTTTAGTTACTAGTACTATTTATTTTAACTGTCTCTCTTGCGGTTTTTGTTTTTTCCTGTTGAAATAGCTGTGTGAAAATAGCTGTTTGAATTTTCTACAGTGTGTAATGTTTTGATACTATAAACTACTTTTCGCCTGAATTATTGTGGCAGAAAAAAATTAGGCTTTGTGTGTTTGAGAGCTAAGAATGAAGACACATATATTTTATGCGATTTCAAATTTATTAAGAGCATTTATTATGCAGGTTAGACTTTACAAAAATGAGCATATAGTATCTTGCAAATAATAGGTTAAGAATATATGTTCTGAACGTAGTAGACGGTCTGGTAGTGAAGTGTGCAGTGACTTCCTGTGATGTTGAAGTCTTGGGTTCGAGCCTCGGTACCGACAAACTTTTCTGTGATGAGCAGATTAGTTTGTTGCGAGTCATAGATGCTTATTTATATATAAGTGTGTATATGTTTGTCTAGTACTCATAGTATAAGCTTAAGCTAGGTTTGCGACTAGGTCAATGTCTGTAGTCGTCCGTATATTATGTTATGTAGAGAAAATCCTATTATAATAGTCCTATTTAGGTACTTTATTTAGGTGGTTTATATCAGCTTTAGATGTGGTATTTGTGGTTTTATATAAAAAATGTATATTTCTACGTATTGTGCATAAATTTTACTTGGTTAGTGTAAATGAAGATAAAGTCTTGCGTTTGGTCACGTAAGGTCAAACTGAAATATTGATTCAATTTCGGTTACTGGGAAAGTTAAATAAACATAGTTCTTAATATTGCTCTACTAAGAACTGGTTATATAAGGGATGGGCGTGCAAAATATCGATACAGTGAATCTCTGATGAACGAAATATAGTTGTTAATCAGTTTACGCCTTAAGTTTTTCTAGTTTATTTACTTCACACTGTTAAAAATACTTGAATTAATAATTAATGTTTACCTACTTTATGTTAGATACTAAAAATATATGCTTAATACTTTGAAAAAAGCGGTTTTTTGGGAAACTTCCTTTGTTATGCAGTTGGTGACTCAGGGAAGATGATCATCAGCTTTTTTATCCTTTTGAATTCTCGGTAAAACACGCCACCATAAATTTATCTGGGTTTTTATTTGTGAGAGTATATTACTGCTTTTATAGTCTGATAATAAAAATATGACCTATTAGTAGAAAATAGCTAAGATGTGATTTAGGATAAATTAATTTGGTGCATATAATAATAACATATCGTCACGCTATATCCATTTCTGGATGAGTAGAGATATATTAGTGATTATATTCATTTTGCGTTTATATGTCGTGTCTAACGTGACCCGTATCGCAGCTGATCGCCGCATATTATAACATTATACATTTGTGGGAACTGTTATATGGCCCGATGTAACTTAATAACAGTAACAATATAATATACCGTTTGAAATATAAATAGTCACTTCCGTGATTAAAATTTTATAGCACCACAGAGCGCAATATTTCATCCGGAAACCATTTGACATCGTTCTATTGTAAATTATCACCTACATTTTTCGGATGTGTCGTCATGTTTCATAAAAATCTTCCCATTTATTACAGTTTAGTTTAAGTGAGATATTTTTATTATAGCAGATGTTAAACACTTAATAAAATACATCCATTTTGTTTACACTGTACTCGGATTTAATATACGCAAAATATAGTTTATCCATAATTTGGGGTAAATTAATGATAGTAATAAGTTTTTATAATATAAATATGTTACCTATTTAAGAATTTTATTGTTAATGCAAAATATAAATTATATGGAATTATTTCTTATATGAAAGTGAAATTATACCATTTGTAATAACGATAGTAAAGTACAGTTTAATACCCTACTAAATAATAATCTTGATTTTGTAATAACACTGTTTAACTATTCGATAAAAAAAGGATTAAACCATAAAGTAAATTTTAAGTTTAGTTTATTAATGGACGGCCACTGAATTTAAATAAGGCTAAATCTACAGTGGAGTTTAATAAATTGAGCCATTTATTAATGATAATTATTTGAAAAATTTTTTTGGTATATTTAAATTTTCTCTTTCTCTACTCATCTTAGAATATATTAATATTAATGATTAAGTTAAACATTTTTGATTAGTCTTAAACGAGTTATTTAGGTTAAGAGTATATACATAAGAATAATGTTATAATCTAAGTAAGAAGCAGACTTTTACATGAAAATTTAATTAAGTACTTAATGGATTATGTTCTTAGATTTTTATGTAAGAAACTGTACTCTAAGAATCATTACAATTAATTATTAAGTCGTATTACGTCCGTCCTACTTACATTTATTTACGTGAACGTATAGAAACTACTTTTTTATTAGTAATTTACTTATTATGTGTTTTTACGTCGCGTCGGTATGTATTTATTTAAGGAGTATTTATTGTAATAATAGTCATAACTAATCGTTATAAGAAGTAACTATTATTAGTTTATAGGGCCAGCATGTTATGTCATTTCTTTATCGCTTTTTTAGGTGTAACTGTAAAACAAAATGCAAAATATGTGGAATTGACACAATCTTTTGAATAATCACATTGCAAGAGACTATACATGAGCATCATAACTTTGCAAATATTTTGAAAATAATAATTTCGTATTTTTTTATTCCATAATATCTATGTTGGCAATCTCAAATGGTAGGACGTTAAACAAAAACGGATAACCTAATTATCACAATTAATAAGCCAATTATGTTTAAAAATGACAAAAATCATTGTGATATTTTTGCAAAACTCTGAGTAAAAAAGGGGAAAGCTTCCTGAATGTGATTGTCAAAGGAAGACTCTTAATTGCTTGTAATTTCTAAAGTTAGAGTGCACACAACGATGTTCCTTTCCGACGAGATTTCACATCCGACTCCGATGAGGTTGTGTTTAACACGTTACTTCGTAAAAGGGTACGCTCATTAAAAAGTCTTAACTACTGAAACTTGCTAAATGCTAGTGTTATTCTGCTGTAATAGTTAACTAGAAATAGTTTTCCTACATAACTCTCTTATACTAGCACGGCATAGTGACTACAGTGCATCTCATGTTAAGCACCCACACACACCACACGCACACACAGCACACACACAGCAGCACAATCTAGAAACCAACCGTAATTGTAAACAGGAGACTGTACGGCGATAGTCACAAAGGTCATGTTTGGTGGCTGATAAGTCTATTTCCACTTCTTTTAACGGACATAATATCATGGGAGGAAGGCAATAAATACAGTAGTATGAAAATCATTCCACAGTCTAATGACACGTCAGAGGCACTATAGCAATTTATTTATTTGAATTTGCAGTATTTTGAAGTATTCGTTTACTAATAAATGTATTTCTATTGTTAAGGTAAAAGAACAATTCTAGGCATATCAATATTTTTTGATTAATTGAAGCCATGTTTTAGACATTTAACCTTGTGTTTAAAGTTATAATTTGTTCTTACTTTATGAAATGGTTCAATGTGGTTTTTCTTGCATGAAATTCTGCGTATTATTTGAATTTTATTTCAATTCAAATAAGTTTCAAATGAAATGTCATAAAAATTATGAACGAGTTTTTTAGTTGACATATTCTATTTGTTTTTGACTGCATAATTTATGTAGTTCGTTGTATTAACTTGTGCTTTGTGTAAAGAGATTTATAATCTTCATAACATCTTTGTATAGTTGCATGACTTTGTACAAACAAGGTATCATCTGTAGAAACTTTGCAGACAGCATTGATGTTACTTTTTAAACGAATTCAAAGAGTTATTTAATTTCAGCATAGCTACATCGTAAATTTAAATATTGTATCGTAAATATTGAATTACTTTGTAATTAATGTTGTTTTTTAGTGTCCTTGCTAGAACGTAATGTATGTATCGTTGATTGATATTATTCGCTCCGGTTGTTTAGGAGTCTATTCTTTTACCTCAAAACTTCATTTATTATTACTTAAGATTAGTCTACGGCCCGATTTTGACGTCTGGAAGATTTTGTATAACTAAAATACATAGTAGGATACAGACAGAACGACAGGTTCGATCACTCTGATCACTCTGGCGTCCGTCATAATAATGACCACCTGACCAGACATTTATTATCACACACTCTTCCGGGTATGTCACGCACACAGATACAATTATATCGGTATGTTACAATTAGTATATGAAATTTTGACTTAAAAGTTTTATTAATGGTTGGGTTCAAGGTTTTACTGCCTATTTATTTCATCTATGATCATAGTAAAAAACTCTGCCTTGGTTGTAGTAGTCTAGTTGTATGAAAATATGACGATTTTCTAGAACATTTTTGTGTTGTAACATCGGTGTTGCGGAATGGTCTTTCCGGGATTCTTTTTAAAAATTATAAACAGATTTACTTTTAACCTCTGTCTCGTCAGATGGAAAGGGATTAACTCATTGCTTGAAAACTCCCATGTCGTATGATGATACAGAAAACAGACACTGGAAGTGAATTCCACTCTTTTCCTAATCCTGAGCGTTATGATTATCTTGTGGTCGAAACAAAATACTTGTCTTTTGATATTGAGGTTTTGAAACATACGTTAGATGCATCCTACTCGGCGAAGTTATAAAGGCTTTTTTCCGCCAACATTTGTATTGCCAATAAAAAAGGTAGATAATTTAATAACTGGATAACGTCATGTGGATGCTAATTTGGATTACCATTTCTTAGTTAAATTATCTTATTAACTGCAGATTTTTTTCAGTATACTATATTGACTGTTGTTACTATGTATTGTAAAAACCCTAGCAAATGCTAAATTAATATTAGGTATCTTATATGCTTTATCATATCGGTATTTTGAGGTATAATAGAAACATAAGAAACTGATTGGTCAATTGGTACTAGAACTCACTCCTTGTATCTTCTATCTTGTATCTTGTTTCGAGGTAGTAGGGCGTCGGTGCCCGTCTGGATCGCGACCACAGTACATGGGTGTAAAGCCCGTCATAGTGACCAGTTTCGGCTTGTCGCGTATCGGGATCAGCTTGTGTATATCCAGTAGCTCATATACCTAGAGGCCTTCAGTCGCGGTATATGTGGGCCGACATGACGATGTAGACTATCAATGGATTGTCATCCTTTGATAATCGCTTTCGTTTTTGGGCTACACTGTACTTACCATCAGGTACTCCGTAGTCACTATGTCGAGTCAGTGTAAAAAAAAAAAACTAAGAAAGTTTCTAGATAAAATAAACGTAAACAAACTATTTATAGTTGAATCGGTTATAGAATACCTAAGATCATGTCATTATCATGAACTGATAAGTCGACTACAATGTATTGCTCATTGCTTATGATCGTTGATAATTATTACACGATATTTGCTGTACTGAACAGTTACCAAATGATCATATTTGAAATTATTATTTATTCGCGATGCTAATCGATGTTTATTTCGGCAAAATACCGGGTTTTTTTTCACATAAACACTAACAAAGAAAAGATATTTAACATATAACATAACATACAACAAAGAAGTATAAGTTAATCGAGATAGAAAACAACAAAACCTTGTGCTGTAATGATGCGCCAAAGGAAAGTCACTAGTAATTTAGCACTTGCGACTTTTTAATATATCTTATATATAAAAATGAATCGCAAAATGTCTTGATAAACGCGAAACTCGAGAACGGCTGAACCGATTTGGCTGATTTCTTTTTTGTTGTGTTTCTTGAAGTCTGGGGAAGGTTATTACGGAGAGAAAAATTAAAAAAATTGTCTGAAAAAGTCTAAAAACAACACTTTTCTATGTTCTCATACAAAAAATTCGTTATAAGTCATTTTGAACTTTAATACCACACCATAAAGTTCAAGTGTTAGTGGACGGGTTCCGGGAAGGCAAAACAATTATTGAGTGACGTATAAATATTAATGTCAATATTTGTCAATTTTTATACATATAGCATTAAGGCCAGGTTCCTTCAAACAATTTTCAAAAAACAGCCGACAGGGGAAGCTATACACATTAAAAAAAAACAATGTGACTTTGTTTTAGAGAAATAGGGCAGAACAAGGTCTGCCGGGACAGCTAGTATTACAATAGATTTAGCTAAGAAATTTTTTTAAACGATTAGTTTGGAACCTCTATAATAATATTAGAAAGTATTAAAAAAATATTTTTCCTATGGATTTGTAGTTTAGAGGTTTCCAGATTCAGTTTCAGATATAAATAAAGCATTTTATTCAAATATTTATAAAACAAAATTTTATGGATAATTTTGTTGAAATTGTTTTGATTTGGTTATTATTTGTATAAAATAAATGGTATAGTTAAGTACAAGTGAGGTCCATTGAGTGAACACGCATTGTAAATTATCAACAAGGAATACTTTACCGCCATTGATGTAATTCTAGAAAATTTTCTGCGAGAGTAATTGTATTAAATTAACAGGTTCTATTTTTTTTTTTGCTAACCCGCTGGAAATCCCTAACGGGAATTAACAGGTACCAAGAATAAAAATTATCATGCCTTATTTTTCCGCGTGATAACAAATTGTAGTGCGGCTTTATAGCTATCAAATAAACTCTATAATAAGTATTTTCATATTTTTCTAGGGTATTTAATGACGAACAAAAATATTCAAATCGATAGAATTTATTTACATCGAAAATGTGTTGTAGGTGGTTTAATAAGCATGAAATGTAACTATCAAATATCAATAAACCAGTTGTTTACCGGAGACGGTCGTTTCATTACATAACAATACTATTCTGGATGTGTATTTTAAACTATATTCGGATATCCAATAGATGTGGATATACACATCTCTAGTTCTATGATTTAGAAATCTGTCTAGGCTTTTTGTAGTTTTCATTGAAACTATATTCTTTCATGAGCATATTGAGATAGTAATATGATTCTTCAATTTGGTTGCTATTAGATCTTTCATTGGGTAAGTCTGTAATTAAACGCACTTAATACAATGTTTTACCTAATATTATGTAAGAAATTACAATGTCATTAAAAGGTTCTAGGTACAATACCGTTATGGCTATTGTTATTCGACTTTGACTGAAGACCCTCGATGCTTTGTTAGAGTTACTTTACGCAAGGGATATTTCTATGTAACAATAATGATTTTCAATGAAACCCTGCGCTTTATGTATTGTCGTCACAGTAGTATTGTTTCTTGAGTAAACTAAAATAAATGATGCGAGGAAAATTGACGTAATGTTTGTATAGCTTTTTTAGGACTTGAAATCATGATGTTCACGGCGAATATAAATAGATTCTTGTTTCTCGGTGGTCTCTTTATAACCTTTTTATATTTATCATCCGCGAGATTGATATTATTTTGTCGAAACAAGGAATGAAACTGTCATATGATTCAGGAAACGAGCAAATTACAGAGAAAAATATTAGCAATTATGAAACACACTCGTTTAAATCGAATTACTTGCGTTCCTGTAGTTACGAGTAATAAACATTTTTTAATATTAAGAAGAAAATCATTTCATTAGATCCATCTAGGGCAAAATGGTAACTAAGACGGAGAGGTCAAACTTTATCTCCTTTTTTGCTCAACCGATATTTAAAAAAAACTTGTATTAATGTATGTCTAACGGCGTAAGATGTATGCCAGGCCCAGTTTGCAGCGAGAAGTGGAATATCTCGGAGGTTTTGCCAATTAGAGTCCAACACACCCTGGATGCATCACGACGTCCGTGACGGTCCACAAGGATTTTCTACCGGGCTATAAAAAAAAACGATTATGGCAGTTTAATTATAATTTATATCACACTGAACTATTTATTTTAACATACGAAACACATTAAAAAAACATTTTTTATATAATAACTAGAACAATTCTTGTAATGTGGAAGTATTTAAGTAAAATATACATTCAGAATGAAATATTATTTTTGATGACTTTAAGACACATACAGCACAATATAATAGAAAATATGAATTGACAGTTGACAAATGGTTTTACAGATATATCGACAGGTGGCGTTGTTTTAGTGTTGCAATTAATAATTTTAGCAACAATAAACTTAATAACTTAAGTATAATTACATATGTATTATGAAAAAAAAAACAACCTGATAATTGCGTAATAGATTTTATTCTGAAGGAGATCATTATTATTTATTAAGTCCGCAATTGAATTGCGTGGTATACGAGTTTGTTAAGGTACACAAAACGTGAAATATCGATATGAAACCTTGACATTCAACCGGTCCATAAATTACTTGATATTATTGTGTGATTGTATGTGTGAAATTGGGTATTCAATAATCCATTCCGGTGATGAAAACACGCGTCTTTTCAATGACGTGAAATGTAAATGAAAAACATCGTACGTGACGTTTGCGTGAAATATTTAGTCGATCGGCTTTCGAACAATAGGTATGATTTGATGAAGCTTTATTTTCATCCATTGTTTTTGCTGTCTATAACGAGATTATGGAGTCTTTACTTTTTTTTAATCATTGAGTTACTAAACAAGTAGCATTTACTTCTGAATCGTTTATCAACGGAAATATCACTTGCTTAAATACTTAAATAGCTACCACTGACCTGTAATTTACTGTGTGCGTGTATGCAAGCGTCTGTCAGACTGAAGTGTGAACCATACAAATATTTGTCCCGAATTAGAATCACCTCCACGACATAAAATAAATAAAGAAAAAGTTTATTGAGACAAAAGAAACAACATACAATGATTATATAAAACAATGAAAGAATAATACATAATATCACATCATGAAACCTGTGTGCTGTCACCAATCTCAAAAAGTACTCGGCTTAGCGTATGCTGGGCGATGCTATACGCGCCATCCAGCGCAGATTTTTAGCCGACACAAAACCGATTACGCGGACTCGCGGTGATAATACAATATTAGAGTCAACCATTTAATGATTGTGCTAGAAGACTTGTTAACTTACTTTTGTTCAGATGGTGGAGCATTAAGTATTTTTTAAAATTCAGTAGTGGCTGGCATAAGAGTAGAATCTTTACATTATATAAATCGAAGTCTCAATTTTTTTGTGTCTCTCTGTGTTTGTCTCCTATAACTAAACAGTCCTCAATGCAGATTTCACTATTTTACATGAAATGTATAGTTTGTGTGTGTGTGGGTGTGTGTATTGTATTAATTTATAAAGCAATAGATGTATAAATTGCTCCTACGCAAAGTCGAGCGCGTCGCTGGCTGAGCACCATCTGTGCTCGCCCCCTAAGCCCGGTTGAACTGAAAATGCCTTTACCGGCAATCAGTAGTTAGTCCGCTTCAAAAAAAAATGTCGGGCGCCTCTTGAAGTGTCAGGCTTAGGTGCCCTCCCACCTCACTGCTGTGACAAAGAAGAATGTTTAACTGTACTGTATGTAATAAATTTCAATACTCATTACCATCTAAATATCCGCTAATAGCATCGTAAACCATTTGAAACCTTGTTTACACAGTCAAATATTGTTTAATGGCGAACTTCCGCTCGTTATTTCACTCGCGTAAATTTTGATAACATAACTCGACTTACAAACAATAGTGTCTCTAATCTCTCTTATTAGTACCTACACATTATACCTATAGTCTTTTTAACTCATCATATATCTTTACTAGATATAAAGCCCAGACAATTCTCAGGAATAAATAGATTACTTCCCTAGGAGTTGATTTTTCAAAATCGACGAACGCAATTATACGTGTGATTTTTTAGATGTGGGGATATTTAGTGAGAATAATCAGCATTCGATGATAATTCCAAATATGTAAAAGTAGATATATCTTACTATTTCTATTAAAATCATGTAAATTATCAACATATTCGGGGAAAAATACATACATAAATGAAAGAAAAAGAATTAATTATTAAGTTGGTATTTTGCCTACCCTAAGCCAGGATAAAATACGAAGGGAAACGAATTCATACCTGTTTAACGAAAATTACAGAACATGAACTTTATCTACATCGCTCTGTTGTATATTTGAAGTTTTTTTTGTGAAATAAAGATTATTATTACGTAACGTATTTGCGGCATTTTTTTGCCGATATCTAACGTTTATTTAAATAAAGATCATCCATTAATGCACACTCACCGATTCCGATTATTTTATACTTTACCATCTATTTTGAAGTATCTTCATTTGGTCTGTCTCTATGTTATTCTTGTTCGAGTTCATCTTTTACATGCACTCAGATTCATAGTTAATGTGATTCAGCATTCATAGACTTCATTATTTCGTTGCTCATAAATCATAATTTTAGATAGGTGCACTCTCTATGATGGTTTAAATATATATTAAGCCCAAATTTGTATTTTATTATACTTGAACATTTACATACAGATACATTTATATTTATTTAACACGTTAAGGACGGCGTGTACCATCGGCGGCTCACAACTAGTATCTTTCTATTTAGCACTATAGGAGATAGAAATGACATAGGTTCTACAAGGGTCAAGATAAATAGAATTAATGAATTCATTTCGTGTCTCCGCGACCTAAAGCACTGTCACGTTAAAGAGATATGCCAGCTTAGGACCTTTGTTTTCATGTTATTTCGCTGCTCTCTGTAAATTCCAGTGCTAATCTTCATTTGTCTAAGCTTGAGTAAAGAAAAAAAGATTTTTTCACAAAATTATCGTGCTTGGGTTATTTAATCCGATTTTTCTTTGTTTTATAGCTAACATAGTCTTATACAAAACTTTATTTAGATTTGTAGCGCAAATGTAAAGACAGTTTATTTGAGTAATCATGTATTTATGCTCCATTGATTGCTTCCTGGAATGACCTGGATTAAAATTTCATACATAACCTGTGAAATATCTTTCCGCTGATTATCGTAAGCGATATATATATTTCGAAAACTTGAACAGGTCTTATGCGCGTAGAAATTAAAAAGTAAAGTAATTAAAAGTAAGTTTTTACAGTAATATACAGTATATATATTGAGTTGAAAACTCAAAAATTAAAAATGTCTGATATGTATTTTTTACAGGAGAAGATTTTTCTTTATATCCTAAATTAATCAATCTCTTAAAAATGTCTATGAAGTATAGACTGCACATCGACATTTAGTAAGTCGGAAAATTAGATAATGATTGGAATAATGAATCATAGTACAGTCCGTGACAATCATCAGAATCATTGAATTACGAAATATATTGAAGGGTTATCTAATAGTAACTCCTCGCAATGCAGAGATGCGGCCTTACAAAAGACCAGACGTTGCCGAGGGTCGGAGAAGAGGATGACACTGTACCTCTGGCCCCGGTCAGACAGGAAGAAGGAACACCTCTGGGGTTTTAGTCGGTGCAAGTCCCACAAACCGGGGGGCAGCCTTCACCACCGCCTGAAGTCCGTTAGGGATTTCCCCCGGGCTATCAAAAAAAGGGTTATCTAATAAAAAAAGAGAGGATGAAAGTGAAGCAAGTATTTATTTTCCACTTTGTATTTTTTATAGCGTTACTGATGCAAACCAACATGGCAAAATATACATATATTTAAAATTTAAACTTATTTTATTTAATGACATATTTTTATTTCACTTTTGAAGCGTTGTAGGAGAAATAAAAATTGCAACGATTTATATCGTAACTTACATAATTTAAAACAAAGTTCGATGATTGTTTTTAAGGTGTTTAATTCATATTACTATGATTTATACTATAAAAAACTCTACAAAGGTACGATTTGTATGTTGGTAGTCGCTGGTCTGCGCTATAGTGTCAGGGATGTGTGTCAAGCTCGCAATCGGGACAGTTGACTGTACTGCACAGTCGCCTACATCGGACACCTTGTAAATATTATAAATGCATACATCGTGACCTTCCGTCTGCTGCCGACTAGCGACTGCGAGAATCTGAATCGCGCTTTAAAATGTCCTCAGTTGATACATTGGGGCCAATACGCCAGGTCGCAGATATTTCTATTTCAAAGTTATTACAGACTGTATCAGAGTTCAGGGAACTGTGACTGATAGTAAAATTGATTGCACGCTGTGTAGAAATTGTGAGATGGGAGGATTTATGTTTCTAGACTTTGTATATTTTGTGTACCTTAATGTCCAAAAAATGTTGTTCGGTGGAATATCCGTATAATAGCGTAGAGGTTAATGTTCGTTGGGTCAGGGCATGAACTCCAAAGCCTCGAGTCATCGAGGTCGTTAAGCCGACTCTGGATCGTCTGCTCTCTGTACTTAGATCACCAAATTTAAACCTAATGATCAAACAGTATCTTATAGTTAAAAATTAATGTATTTTGGCGAATATTTTAAAGTATTTTGATAATATTACAGATACTTTAAATAATTAATTTATTTGTTCTGTTTTTATAAAACAAAAATGGTACCTTAATGTTTATTTTATAACAAAGTAAATTATATTCATCATATTTACGGACAATTACACACATGAGTGAATGAAAGGATAATAAGTAATTATTAAGTATGTATTTTGGCTTTTGTAAGACAGAATAAGGAAACGAGTCAATACCTTTTTACCTAAAACTACGTAAAAAGAACTTTATCTACTTACCAATTAATCGTGCGCCACACGTGCTACTGCTTCAACACTTTTTACGGATCAATACCCATTTGTTAATCAATTTTTCTTTATGATTTATTAAGGAATATAGTTATTAACTTTTTTTTATTAGTCGTAAGAAGGTAAAAATTATTGTGTCCTGAAATATCTCCCTTGTTTACAAAACTACTCTGTAGATAACATGTGTCACATAAAGCAAATAACCTTTCAACTATCGATATCTTCATTTTTATTTTTAAGCATTTCTAGAAAAACAATCATTACGAGCAAAGACAACATATTCAAAAGTATTCTTGGATGGTTCGGACACGTAGAGAGGATGAGTGATGAAAGGGTGACAAAAAGATGTACAATATGAATTGAGTGGAACTAAGAGCCGAGGCAGATGGAGAATTACCTATACAGACAAAATAGAGTTCTGATGGAGGGTTCATACCCTTTACTGATGTAAAGGTACCTGCGGTAAATCGACGAGTCTGCATGAACGGATTAACGAATGTTAAGGAAGATAAAGGGTTTACAAAAATAGAGTAAAATGGCATTCCATTCACTTTGTCTACCCCTATAGGGATTAAGTGCGGTGATAGATAAATTTCTAGAAAATATTGTTATAAAAACTAGATAGATAAAAAACAAGGTAAAGAGTTTATAGCTGTAGAGAGATATATGTATAACTCTATTATATAAACATGATTATTTCCAATTCAGCTCTGTCTATTCTAGGAATAACGATGGGTGGAAGGCACCGTTTCATAATATGATCATTTAATCTGAATAAAACATCACCGGATAAAGGGGAAAACATATGTAAATTATATTAGCCTGTCTTCGTTTTTCTATCGGTATAATTTTGATCGAATTTTGATTAGATAGATATTGGAAATATTTCCACTGTTTACTTTTGACTATGATTTTAGCGAAGAGTTTTGAAATATTCATCATTATAAGATGGTGCCGTTTTTGTAATGAAGTTTCGAGATCAATAGGGAAAACTCCTTGCGATCCCATGCAATTCTCTTTGAAACAGGAAAGCTTCGTTTCTACAAAGTCAGTCAAGTGGGTTAAATAGGCTTGGAGGGTCGTAGGTTGGAATCCCTGTACATATATTTGGATGTTTCTAGATTAACCCATTACCGCCCTCTGTACAATTACTTAATCGATAAATTTTTTTGGGCGTTAATGGGTTAAGTACGGATTTAGTATGTATGGGCAAAATGTAATCAGGGTAATGATTAATGATTACGATTACATCACAGACGGTACTTCACACTATCGCAACTTCTTAATGTGTATTAGGCACTGGTGCGGTCGGATGTGGACTATTGTTGTCACCCATGGTACGGGTCCGCTAAATACCAGTTGGGGCGGCTCTGGACTCGATTGATCGTAGGATTCTCAAACTTGTTGGCAATAAATCTTTGACTGAGATTAAGATGCAGAACATCAAGCATTGACGTAAAGTCGCTTGCCTCGCACTCTTTTAACGGTTGCACAGTGGGGAGTGTTCTCAGGGCCTACATTCTCTAATTTCGCCAGCCCCATTGCATCATAAAGCCACTAGACACCGTGTCGATAACACCCGTTTGTGGTGGACTTTCCTTGGCGGACCGTCCGCACGAAAAGATTCGCTTCTACATACATCAAGCAAACAGCTAAGTTGTGGAATATGCTTCCAACGAGAGTATTTCCACGATCTTATGATTTGGGAGTCATTAAAAGAAGAGTGAATAGGCATTTGTTGGGCGGATGCGGTTCATAGTCGAACACATCTTTACCTTCCACCAGGTGTGATTGAGGTCAAGTGTCCGTCTGTAAATTATAAAAAAAATTGTAATCGTTCATCATTAATATAATTATATTTTGCCCATCTATGTTTGAAACACTAATGAATTCTCAATTTTATACAAATTTATGACTCATTTATGTTAATAAGGGTTTTAATCGTGACCATAGATTAACGAAATAAAAATCATTAATCTGGTCTCAATTTGTCCGTCTATGTGATTTACGCACCATATTCTCACCGGCGAAAAAAAGCATCGTGAGAAATCCGCGTTGCATCTAATAGGAATATCATGTCTAAATACGCCCTGAGAACGGCGATTATCTTCACTACTGCTCAGGTTGGGCACGACGTATGAACACAATGTGGATGCAATCAGTAATGTATCTCTGCTCACTCCTCCGAAAGGGATATAACGGAAATATATTATTATTATTCAATATTTTGATAATTTAAGTGAATGGTAAAGTGTAGGTAGAATGTGGGTTGTTGAAGTGATAGGGCGCTTGCCTGGATTGGGTCGTGATCACAGTACTCGGTCGCGAGGTCCGTAATGGTAGACACCATTCAGCCTATCGCGTTTCGGGTTCAGTTTGTGTTCGGCTAGTCCGTATATGTGAGACCTTCTGTCGTGGTATATGTGGGCTGGCTTAGCGACGGCGACTGTCAATGAATCCCTGTCCTGTTATAGTAGTTGCCGTTCTTAGACTGCACTAAGTTTTCCTTCAGATGAATGTGTCAATTTATGGAGTCAGTGTAATGAAAAGACATTTCATAGTATTACTAGTTTTGTTTTTTATTTAGTTATATGTTGATATTCATTATTATTTGATATTCATTCATTATTATTAAGTATATTGAGAACATCCCATTATTTGACATTAATAGTTAAATTTTATTGTTGATTGTAAAGAAAATGCACACAGTTGGGAAGAAAATTTAATTTTCGCTGACTTTAGTACTGTTCTTCAGAAAAACTTAATCACAATCTCATTTGTCATTGTTTGGTCGGGTTATTGTACACTCGGGGTGAAAAGCAGGCACGTGTCGGGTTGTATCCATTCCGTTTTATAACATTTTTATAGTCTGCCAGTTTTATTGCCTGTGGCTTTTCCCGTATGGGTACAAGCTACACTGCGCAACGCGTGTATCGCCCTACTTGGGTACATTAAAGTTTATTATATTATCAACATTCTGCATAATATAATATGGCGCATAAATTAAATTTATATAACTTGATTGAGTGCAGTGGTTGGCCTGTGCGTACTTTAAATTATAGCCTGGTATCTAACTTTATGCAAGTAATTACTTTGATAAAACGGGTTAATAAATTGTATCGTATCTTGACACTGTTGTCTCTAAAGTTAGAGCCTAAATGACATTAAATTCTATGATGGTAGCTCTTAATAACTTCCTTTAACGTTAATTGAAATTAAATGGTTGTTATTTTTTTAATTATACAAAATAACGTGTGTTAATCGCCGCATTGTATTATGAAATAAATATTTCTGTAAATTTACATTTTATTTACATTTCATTTATATTTAATTTCGATTTGCTTGGTAAATATTATTTTTTCCAAGCAAATCTAATTTGTCTCATTAATAGTCGATTTAAGTTTTTGTATTTTCTTATATTTGTAATTTGCAAATGAAACATTACTAAAATTCCACAATTTTTCAAATTAAATAAAGAGTTTTTATTAACTGACGGTAATTTAATAACGGAGCATGAAATCAACAATGTTTAGTGTTATATTATCGACATTATTACAAACAAAAATAGAACAAAATCTGTAGACTTAAAAAGCTAGTTAAACTCGCACTTTGTATTCTGAAATTATGCATGTTAAAAACGAATTCGTCCTTTTAATGGTCATGACAAGTGGGCAGGCCGACCTTCTGTTATCTAAAACTTGGGCTTATTTAAGCCATCTTTTTAACCATTTAAATTCATTTCTCTCCCGTTTAAACGTGCTTCATTATAAATTACTTTATTTTAACGAGGTTTCAAATATTAACACTCAATAGAAAAATGATTTATTACAATAATATTCACACAGTAATAGGGCAGTTTCGGTCATCTGGACATGTGCCAGATTCAGAAATATATTTACCTACATACATGCACAAATATTTTCAAAAATACTCTTTAGGAGTTTTAACCTGGTGTTTGTAATAAATTCGTTATTATTAATTGAAACTTCACTTGTAGTTCTGACTTATTAAAATTATTATAGTAAATTTCGTGAAGTGAAGCCATTTCAATGTGACCATCGTAAGCATAGTAAAACATTGTTGTTTCCTTGTAAGAGTTTCTTAGAGGTTACCAACGGTCAATGTAATGAGTAATTTATTGTATGTACCTAAAGTGCTCATTAAATTCAAACCCCCGCAATAAGCATAAGGGTGGCTTGTACCTCGCCCTTATTGACTCATCGTGGCAGTTCTTTGTTTTGTCTAGGCCAATGACTTGGCTCTAAATTTGCTGTTTCTTTGCTAATATGAATTCGAATCATTTGCTATATGTATTATGCTGGCTACAGACATGCAATATTGCTTCACAATTTATATAAACATTCAAATTATTTAGTTCGGTTTCAGTATTTAGTTAATAGAAATAAGAAATATGATGTTTTATGGTGGTAGAGCGATTACCCGAATTGGGTCATGACCATAGTACACAAGTGTAAAGACCGTCATAGTGACTCACTTTGGCCTATCGCGTTTCGAGATCGTCTTGTGTGTATCCATTTACTCATACCTAGGACCTTCAGTCATGGTATATGTTGGTATATGTGGGCCGACATGACGACGGAGACTATCAACGTATTTTCATTCTTTGATGGTCGCTTTCGTTTTTGGACTACACTGTACTTACCATCAGGTTCACTGTAGACACATTGTTGAGTCAATATAAAAAAAGTATTTGTTCCGACTGTATTGTTTCGACTAACTGAATCTAGATTATTGTTGTTATTTTGAAAAAATATTAACTAAGTGAATAATACGCATACGAAAAAATAAATATCTACTTTGTACATAAAATATAATATGTGTTATTAATAAAAATGTCATCGATTTATTAACTTGGTTGGATATTTTCCGATTCAAATGTACTATATTTTACAAGATATTAATGTAGAAAACTGTATTATATTTTTAATTAATATTCAGGACTAGTTGTCCTGGCACATCTTGTTCTGTCCTATTTCTCTAAAACAAAGTTACATTGATTTTCTCCCGTTACCAGGTGCCCCAACAGATTTCGTTATGTCAAAAGTTATTGGCCTGTCGTGGTCTAATATAAATAAAATAACATTTAATGACTTTAGTAATATCTAATGTGATCATATTTTTATTGTAATGCTTTATGGTATACGATATTTTTAGTTTGATTACTTGGTGCGTAAATAAATAAATCTAAAGATTTTCCGATGCGGGAGCAGGCAACGTACAACTGTCCATGAGAGTAGCATGGGTTTTCAAGATTAACGTCGCAAATTTTCAATGACTGACCTTCAAATTGAAGGCATACCGAAGATAATCTTAATGCACCATTGATTTGTTTTGATTCACGTCAAATATTTGACAGCTGGTGGCAGAGTAGTTTGCGTAGGAAAAGAAAATTGTTGTTTTCATTATTATCCTCGTATTTTATACGTTTTGTCTCTCCATAAGAACCATTTTTTAGCCTTCATCAAATACTACAAAAAAGAAATCAGCCAAATCGGTTCAGCCATTCTCGAGCTTTGCGCCTAGCAACACAATTAGCGATTTATTTTTCTTCATATAGATTAGGTTATGTAATGTTTCTATTTATTGTTTACATAACTGTTTGTTTGTCGAACTGTGATTAGATTTATAATAATACAATCAAAGTCAAGCTGAATAGCATTAATAAATGTATATAAATTCATGTATTTGATATAAAACGTGATTATAATAATCTTAACAAATTGGGTTTATATTGAGTCTGAAACGAGCGTAATTTCGATTTTTCTTAACAAGTTGTAGGTATAATCTAAAACGAAGAGAAGCTTAGTAAGGTTATACAAAAAAATTTGTTGTGTAAGAAGTACGAAAGTTTTTACATTTTTCCAATTAATTATTTTGCTATTATAAACGCCTTGGTTAGTTATATTTTTTCCGCTTTGTCCTTTGATGTACTCATAAGTGATACACAAATGTAAAAAACCTTTTTAACAGCTCACTCTAACGTTAAATAATTTAATCTTTATGAACCTTTTTTTATAAATACGAGATTTTTTTTGTATTATATTGATACTTTTAAAACTTATTGCAGTCTCTATGGGACCGCTTAACTCTTTAAATGTAGATCGCCATAACATTTACCATTACACAGGTCAAGGTCATGATAACGTGCGACGTATGACTTAAATGGATTCAACTAATGATAGATACAACCTAGGTAGCTCCTAAAGGAACGTAGATAGCATTTTGAACTGGTCTTGTGAGCACAAATGTGAATCACAATCAGAGGTATCGAAGTTAGGGTAGATAATCTGAACGCAAGCAGCATCGACTACCAACCAATATAAAAAACCTAATTATATTAAGTAGTATATAATAAAAAAATATGTAATACACCTAAAAAGCATAATTTAGTAAATGTCCATTATTTTTCTACAGCAACGGAGAATTTTCAAAATTAAATAAACCTTAAAAGGTTCCTAGCAGTCATTATACTTTCAAATGGGTATGCTTTAAGTTATTTCACAGAAAACATTTAATAGTTATTATGAAAATGTTATCATTAATAATAATGAAGCGACACTATCGTGCTTAGTTAAGTTATTAAAATTTTTGTGAACATACCGAATACAGTGCTCTAGGTATTATAGACGGGTAAAATGTAATCAGATTAATGAAAAGCGATTACGATTACATTTTGCATTTCTCATCATTAATATGTCTGCATGTTACTCATCCATGTTTTAAAAATTACGAAATCTTCAATTGCAAATACATATATGACACCTTAATGTTTTGAAGAAATTAAATCCTGATTACAGAGCTACAAAATCAAAATTACAATTACATTTTGTAATCGTTAATCATTAATCAGATTACATTTTCCCTATCTCTGCTAGGTATCTTACCCAGGAGAGAGCGGTGTGTGACGTGTTCCCGCACACCGCTCCAAGACTACTTATGAGGAGAGCGATGGGTGGCCCTTTACTTAGCCCCTCGTAAACACAGAGGTGAGGCCTACCGAATAGGCCAGACGTCGTCGCAGGCCGGAGAAGTGGACGCTGCTGTACCTCCGGTCCCGGCTAGACGGAGAGAAGGAACACCCCGGGGGTTTTAGTCGGTGCAAGTCCGACACACCGGGGGGCGACCCTCATCGCCCTCTGAGGTCCGTCAGGGATTTCCCCCGGGTTATAAAAAAAAAAAAAAAATCTCTGCTAGGTATGTCTGGTAGGTAGGTTTTGTTTATGGTTGTATGTGTGGATGCTTAGTCATAATATTTTTTTTAAAACTACAATGTAACTTTTAGTCATATATTATATTCTAGGATCGTTTACTACACAGAAAGAATATATAAATTTCTCTTATTAGTATTCATAAAAAGGGTTAAGTGTCTTTAAATCTTTTTGTGTATTTTAACGCTTTTCTACCGGTTGCATAGTGGAGAGTGTTCTCAGGAACTAAATTCTTTGATTCCACTAGCGCAATTCCATCTTATACCACTAGACATCGCGTCGGATACCACCCGTATGTGGTGGATGTTCCTTATAAAGGAAAGATTTGCTTCAACATTCGTCATGCGAACAACTAAGGAGTGGAATATGATGTCAGCGACCATATTTCCGCTGTCTTATGACCTGGGAGTCTTTAAGAGAAGAATAAATAGGCAATTTGTTGGGCGGACGCAGTTTATCATCGGACTCATCTTTATCTTCCACCATCACCACCAGGTGTGATTGATGTCAAGCGTCCGCCTATAAATAATTTAAAAAATAATAATTAGGTAGGTTAGGTAGGTTAATTTTTTTTAATAAAGATATGTATAATTAATTGTAATTTTTCATAAATAAATCAATAATAAATCTACGTCAAAAGAGGTCTCAGGAAAAAATATTTTGTACCCAAGAGAAGTAAGACCCCAAATAAATTGAATATATATAATACAAAAACACGTATTCTGTCATAGGAAACTAATCATCTGTTCTAATAAATCTTTTTCTGACACTTTGTGTCATTCATTCATTCTATAGCAATTACTACTAAAGAATAGACTACTATACGATGTAATGGCATAGTGACGTCATCGACTACTGTAAATTGGGTCGAATTGTGGGGCAATGGCCACGTGACCCAGATCCACGTAGGAAGTATTGGTTTTAAAACGTAAAAGCATGTTATTTGAATAATCATTTATTGGTATTGTAAGAGCTTTGTTACATATGTAAGGAATAATCAATAGTAGCGATAGCTTGAAGATGAGTTGTTTTTTTTTCTGTATTTACAAGAAAACAGCGATATATAAACAAAAAAAAAATAAAACAAAATTCAAACTAAGGGACACTACATAAGAGAAAACTAACCAATTATATACATATAAACAAATACAATAAAAAAGAAACTATCGTTTTTTCTCACCAATCTTTGCAATATGGACCATATGACCCATATGTACAAAACAACGACATCACAAAAACGTTTGTTATACATAACACAGGCATCAAAAATAAAAGTATTATGTTGTAATATATCCTATAGAAATTACAATTTTTATTACATTTTCTTTTTATGCGATTCAATTATGTTTATTCAAAACGATATTGAAATAATTGATAATAAGTATTATTTAGCAATAAATTGCTACAGGCAACTCGTATAGCATATATGTGAAATTATAATTTTTATTTTTTTTAGCTCCGTTGTCTTTATACATTTCTTATATCCGCTGAGAACTAAGTTTATATGAAAAAGATAAATGCAGATTTATCTTTATGTTTTTCCAATATTTTCTAATAAATGTATATGTCAAGTATGAGTTTTTAATCTGACTTAAAAGGTTTTTGTATATCATATTATTTAAACATTATTTAGAGATGTACACCTAAACGAATAAAATTAAACGAAATTAAAGGAAAATCCTTTGTTCAGATCATAATTTTATATTTGTCTTGGGCTGAGATTAATAGACGCTACTTAGACTTTGTTTAGAAAATAGGGTCGTCCTTAACGAAAAACTGAGCAAAGGAATTTGAGTACTTAATGTCTAAGAATTCACAGAGCCAAGTTCAAGTTGACGAAATCAGTTACTCACCATAGACTTAGATATTAATTATATGATATAATTTGTAATTTTTTTAGTAAAGTCTAAGCAAATTCAAAGAAGCGGCTATAAATCTAATTATTAGATCTAAATCTTTATTGAGGACTGTTAGTTCCTGCTACTGTAATTTAGCAATGTGAAAATAATTAGGTACAATCATATCTGATAGTTTGCAAATGAGCAAAGTGTTATTATAAATAATAAGTTATAAATAAAGGTCAACTATATATTTAATCTGCGAAGCCGCTAGTCGAGTGCCTAAGCTAAAGTGGGTGTCAGATATCCCATCTAATGGACTTCCGAGATAAGTTTGCAAATAATGTAACACAACGTCCACTAGGTAAATGATAACACTATATCCCTTGCGTCAATAACCTGGAAATGAAAATGTAGGGACGCCGTATCAAATAAAACAATTTGCGTATCAAGTGTCCTCTATTGTCATAAATCGGTCAAGTACGAGTTATACTCGAGCACCAAGAGACTTACCGAGTACTTTAAGGTGAAGAAAATTAAGACAAGTGTAAGTTTTCAAGTAAAAGGAGATCATGCAGGTTTTTTATTTAAAATATCTTAACCAGACGGCGTAGAATCTTTTATATTATTGATGTTATCAAGGATACAGAGTAAGCTTTCAATTTATAATGATTAAAGGGCATATTGAAAAACTAATACACTGGTGATATGTTACTGCAATTTTTGAGAAATTCATGATAATGTTGATCTGATTTATATAAGGTACAAGGTAAATAACGATATTAAATTGACCTGGCAGAATGTGCTTTCTTTCAATATCAAAATAATATTCATACCGTTTAACCCTTATGTTCCAAGGATGTCTAATAGAAACTAACCGTGCGTTCAAAAACTGAGAAATTACCTAAATCTTTATATAAAAATATCAAGTTTGCGCTAAAAACTTATGGCAATAGGTTTTGTAAATTCTGATGTATCTCCACAGATACACTATCAAGAAAAGAGTTGAACGTTTTTCTCTACCAATTATATTAGACATTAAAATGGTTTTTGATTTATCAATTATTGCCTACATAATTTTAAATCCATTAATATAAAAATATAATATATTGCTTTTTAGTCTTTATCAGAGTAAATTTAAATGATATTTTCAACCAAACCTATATTATATTATACGTATATTGTTTAATACAATGCAACTGTCGCCACCTACTTTGTGTTATGTATATGATATGTTACGTAGAGTGTCATATGCATCGGTGCACATGTAGAAGTCATTAAACTCTTATAATAGCAACGTAAACTTGCAAATAATTATCCACAGTTTTCGCAAAGTATACTTGTATACAAAGTCATTTTTAATAAATCTGTTTATATGTTAATCTAATTCAAACTTATTTTCTTGTTTCAGGAAGCATCGCAAAAACAAGAAGTCATCGTACCTCTAAAGCACAAAGTCTCAAGACTGAAAGCTTACTGCCGTCTTCCAGATATTCCCCTAAAAATACTTTTAATGTAGCTATTGGAATTAAACCGAGTCCTAATAAAACTTTACCTTCGAATTCTACTAATCAAAAATCTCAAGATAGGCGAAAGAGTACTGAAACAGGCACAAAACCGAGTTGTATACCATTGTCCAAAAAATCCTTGGATAGAAATAAGCATACTTCGCCCTCACCTGTTAAATCGGATCTAACAAAAGATGGATCTTTAAAAACAGAAACTAAATCAAAACTAGAATCACCCAAAGGCAGGAATGTTTTAAGGAGTCCCGAGAAAGCGAAGATTGACACTGTAAATAATCGTACTGATAGAAGACATCGAGCTCAAAAGAATAGTGAAAGTCTTAGCGAAAAATATCATTATTCAAAGAAAAGACTGACTAGTTTAGAAAATAATTCCCCGAAAAAAACGAACGATAATAAAACCGTTTCACCTAAAAATGCATTGAGTAATAAGCCCCAAAAGGAAAATCATAAACCATATACTAATACATGTGGTCTAGAAAATTCTATAGATACTGATAAAATGTATACTCTTCATGAAACCGTCAGACCACACACAAGTAATTCTAGACTTTCACAGGAAATGGATAGCTTAGCTGCGCTGACTAAACAAACTTTAGATAGGGTTAACAAATTGTCGAATACATTAACTAGTAATAAATTTAATTTAGACATATGTCAACCTCGATTAGACTCTTTATTTGCATCAAAGTCAGAACAAAACAACGGTAATCATACGTATAATTATGGTCTAATTAATGATAAAAAAGTACTAAATAGAGGTGTGACAGAAAGGTTAAACGATATAGATACAGCGGCTCAGAGACTGATCGATTTTGAAAAACAAAGTGCAATGTTTTCTGATCTCACTAATGATACGTCTAGTCAAAATCGCCGTCTTGATAATACTTCGACGTCCTATAGTCATGCTCCAGTCTCTATTTTGAAAAGAAAATCAATTCCTGAAGACATGGTTGCGTCGAATTCATCGAACCATGCAATCGCGTCTCCGCCAGTGACGTTTTCTCCTAGCGTTATTGAAACTCAGAATTGTCGTACCGATACCAGGCAAAGACAAGGTATACTCAAGAAGCGGCGAAGCTTAGACGAATCACAGGTAGCCAGAAGGAGGTCTTGTAGTCCTGAAGTGTCATTTGCCGAAGATGGTACACCTGATATTAATAAACCAATATTGAAAAACAGAAGATCATCCTTAGAAGATGTCATCAGGAACCGGTCGCCTGATGGACATATTCATGGTATATTAAAAAGAAAATTGAGTCGAGAAGATGATTCTCACAATGATGAATTATCTCATGGCTCCCCAGAACCTCATGGAATATTGAAACGTAAATCTAATTCTAGTTCCAGCAGCAGCACTACTGCCTCTTCTCATGTATCAATTACACAAGCTGTTTTGTTAGCAGCTGCAGGTGGTGCAGAAATAGTAGAAGATGAAAAAGAAGTCGTGAGACCTATACTTAAAAAGAAGAGTTTCTCTGAAGAAAGGCCTTCTTTAGATATCATACCTACTGAAACCCCAAAACCAATACTTAAGAAGAAATCGGTGGAACATGACGATCACGACTTAGATCTTCCAAAAAAACCAATCTTAAAGATTTCTAAAAAGTTGTCTAGTGATGATGGTCACACTTCTAGTTTCGATTTAAGTGAAGATGACAGAAACTCCCGAAGACCGTCACTTCTTAGATCCCGGACATCTGATCATTCGGGATCCGAGTGCGAAACGACAGTAAGACCTATTTTAAAGCAGAGAGGTTCGAGTTTGACTAGGGAACGTAGCCAATCGCCGCGCCCACGGCTTTCATTTTGTGCGGAAAACGATGCGAACGTTAGTGTGACGAACTTCAGTTGCGACGCGAACGACTTCATAGCGGCTGGTTCGAGGCGTGTACTAAATCTCGCGCCGGCGTCCGACCTGGCAGAGAATTATCCCAGTGCAGTGCTTCGTCGCAGGGATCTGCGGCCGAAATCAAATCCTAGATCAAAAAGTTTAGTCGGCGACGTCAATGATGAATTGCTATCAATATTAAATAATCGGAGATTAAAAGTAGATGAAAATTTTGAAAATGCACATCACGGGCTATGGTCACACGAGCGTCCAGACGAAATTTCAGAAGGGACCAAACGTAATTCTTTTCCGTCAATTGCTTCGAGGATAAAAAGTATGGAACAAGCTCTTACTAACAGTTATCCAGCAAAAGATCAACTATCTAAATCAAAGTCGAAAAATCGAGACAAGGAACGTTTCAAAACGCAACCAATTACCATCGATGAAATGCGGTCGATCACCTCCAGGTAAATTGTTTACAAAATTGTATTTTACTCTTAGCTGAATTTAATTTTGTTTCTGTCGCCAGCGTACATCTTCGAACGAATGCGTTTCTATTTTTTACTTAGGAATGCGCAGCATCTAATGTAGCTCTTTCTGTCCGCTTGTTTTCTTTACATATCTACAACTAGTTTCCTTTTAATGTCTATAGAATGTTTGACCATTATATTTTTCATTAATAAAAGGGTTATTACTTTTCATGTCCTTCTCAGCCGGCCGGTATTATTAAATAGGGTTTTTTCATTTACAAAGGTGACTGTGCTCTGTGTATCAGTTCCTGTTTGCTGAAAGTCGAAAGTTGGCTCATAGCCATTATTTTGATGAGCAAGCGTATGCCGTAGGCTGCCACCAAGTAATTTGTTCCAGTTGTATGTCATCCTTTTTACTCATTATCTTGTCTTAGTGTGTAATGTCATATAGATTTCTTGTTTTATTTATGGTCTATGAAATCCTCATCGCAATATATCACTTAAAAGGGCATTATCTATTATCATTATTTTTAAAGATACTGCCATCATATTTTACCTCATCAATGTTTTTTTTTGTTTCTAGATTATTTAGTATTAATTCAGTATTTAAAGTGTTCACAATATCTCGACCCATTAAAAAATTTGTACGCGAAGTGTATGGTGTTTTTCTTATAATTAGATGACAGTTATGTAAAAGTCCACTAAATAAATAGAATTAAAAAAGTAGATGACAGTCGACACCAGTAGCACAGGCAGCAGTGTGATTTTTAATATTTAATTCTATTTGTATTCGAGTACAGTTTCTAAATTTTGAACTTACTTTTAATTGGGGCCCTAGCCGATTCGGTTCCCGTAATTGTGAAGAAACTTTGATAATTTATTTAAGGTCAATCTTTTGTAGTTTCTGTTAAAACTTTCAACGTTTTAAGTAATTAGCGAATTCACAAATCGTATTGTGCGTTAATGTTCGGTTAAATATTTTTCAGTAGTCTGACATCATCTTTGTTGGTTCAGTTTATACTTTGAATCACCTTCAATGCAGACATCACGTAAGAAGTGAATTATCGTGAATCAAAAAGTAAAAAAATATTTTTTTAATTTCATTACTTTTATATTATTATGGCTAAATTTACTGCATTGGAATTGGATCTTATTATTATGGAACTGTAAGTGTTTTTCTTCTCCAACCATTCTTTTCGACTTTTTAAATTGAAAATATTTTTTTAATTATTAATTTTTCGTGTGGTTCTATAATTATTACTACAATATTGATTTACAATAATTATGAGGTTTTTTTTTTATTTTTTCTTTTGTAGGAAATCATCGAAATAAATGAAAAATATGAGCTGACTGTAATAATTAATGTTTTTGAAGTTATTTATCTATCGGCAATTTTTGAAGAAATATCTAATTAAAAATCAATATCAGTGTGAATTTAGTTAAATGTAAGATAAATATATTTTTGTAGGTTCCTGTGGAAAAATATTTCATATCTTTGTCATTTTTCATATATGGGCCGAGACACATCTCGTATCTCGGCCCATATATTTCATGCTACTTTCGTTCTAAGTGTACTCATTTTTAATTCTAACACGAGAACTATCCATTATGCGTAAACAGATATATTTTTTTATTTTCAAAGAGTTGTTCCTATAACATTATCTTTTGTATTTAATTTTGGTATCATTAAAATCATCTAGCCAAATATCTAAACAATATCTTGGCTTTAGTTGGTTGCAGATGTTCCGATCTATTATTTCTATTTTTATTAGCAACATCGTAGTTCAATTTACAAATAAGTAAAGAATATACGCCTTTTATTAAAACCGTTTTGATATTTTTTTATCATCTGCAAGCAATATGTAGTTTTTGTATCCATAATTCTTAATTTTCCGTTTTCTATAGGTTTTTTTTTTATTTTTTTTGAATTAGGGCTTATTATCGTTAAAGTCCCAAGTTGAAGAGGTTGTAGTTTTTATTACCTTTTTATAATTTTTAGTTGTTACAAGGAGGAAAATTTAATTAATAACTTGAGGTCGGGTGCTACGGTTGTGTTTTCTTCATTTGCATCAAATGCTTGGGGATAGGTTGATCTCGTCAATCAGTTCTGTATCTTGATGACGGAAATAAGCGCTCCAGCCGTTACTGGGTCAAACACTATTTCTGAATCTGTTGTGCTTCAAAGCACGCGTAAAGTTTTATCATCAACCGATCTTGTACACTCAAACTTCCCGTGCCTTTAATGGGTGCCATTTAAACCAGCTAGTGTTCGCTTTATAGATTATACATTTGTGATGTCGGTCCTCAGACGTTTTATTGGTGCAGAGTATGATAAATTAATATAATTCTCCAATAAAGTATAAAGACAATCAATTCTGTATTCGAAATAGCGTGCAATGGTCCAACTTGATCGATAGAAATCCAACCGAGAATCGACATTTATATTTAGATTATGTCGATGGTGTCAAACTTCCCTATTACTGTAGATCGGCGACGCCAATCTAATCACTCGCGCCATAACTCATCGAAATTTACGAAGCTGAGCTGATTCAGCGACCGTCTCTTTCTGTTGTGTGGCTGTGTTCCTTATTAACATATTTATTCTCTCATTTCGCAGTTTGGAGCCGGGCCAAGCAAGTTTCGAAGCGTTCGGCCAAGCGGGCTGTAGTTTTCCGAGACATCCCGTCGAGTCCAGTATTTCTCCCGCCGCCAGAGCGTCTCTTCCCCTTTCAGGGGAACCCGAGAGAGATCCTTTTGCAGATTTCGCGAAGATATTAGATTCACCTCCTTTCGGTGCTAGTTCCTTCGGTGCCAAATCACCTCCGGCGGGCAATTGTTTCTCCGATAGTGGCAGTGTCAAGGACGATAGTTACGGGGAGGCCACTTTCCTAGATTTTGAGAACATACAAAAGAATCAATCGACTTTAGATGAGATTGAACAAGAAGTGAATAAAGTTCGTGTTGCTCTAGATGAAGACAGTCGGGCTTTAGATGAAGACGAAAGGCAACAAGCTGATGCTGATAATTGGAGTCTGAATGTGTCTTGCGATAGCGGAGTATACAATCGCGCGTCATCTAGAGACTCTGGACCTCATTCCGGTGAGTGTTTTTCCATCTAATCATCGTTTAGGGTATTCAACTCGTAAAATTATTTTTATCGATGTCTGAACGTGAAATCTGTGCGAAAACAAAATTAAAGGTTATTTAGTAGCGTACCAGAGTCACAAATGTTGCCATCAGGAAACAAAAACACGTTGTAGCAATCAGCCCGTTCTAGTGTTGCATTAACTTGCGGTTTGTTTATGTTATGCCTATTATATTTAGGTATACAGAATATGCCGTTATTCGTATTAGGTCGGTTTTGAAAATAAACACAGTATAACCTTGTGGACGTCACTCGGCACAATAATTATTTGGGTCAGTGTAATGCACGTGTTCTTTGTCAAAATGTCATTGGATTTTGTCTTTCTTACTTTTGGTTACACGGTTATTAAGTATTTAGCGTACTAACGTACATTGTCTCCTTAAAATACTATATTACTCCGATAATTTTAGCGTATCAGCCCCGTTTCATTGCTTTTATTCCTTAGCAATTTAGAAAAAATGCAATATATCATCGACATTTTTTTTTTCCAACAACCAATACTATTGAACTAAGTAAAACTTGAATCCAAGTGGAATCTGTTTTTCTTTGTTAAATTCCAAAGAGTTTGTCATTGGTCCTATAAAAACAATATCTATTTTTTTTTTACTTAAAAGTATTAAATTTGTAACTGACAAAGAACGTTGTATAAAATTGTATCGATTTATTTCAATGTAGATTATAATAATGATAACTGTATGGAAACAGCAGATTATATTCAATGTTTTCTGACTTACAGGCGAAGAGTTGGGCTTGGTAGAAAGCCAAGAGATACGTGAAAATAACGCTACGAACAGTAGCAGCAACGAGTGGTCGTCGCCGTCTATCGAGCGTTTGGTCACGATGGACAATGAGAGGAAGTTTAACCAGAACGAGCGTATGAGTCCCGAGATGCCAGGAAGCGACGAGGACAAGGCCGGCCAGAGTGGATTTGCGCTCGGCCTTGTGAAAAGCAACAGCGTCGTCGCTAGAGCCAGCATGTGGCAACAACTGCAACAGCAAGCTAGAGGTACATACCACCCTTCTTATTTTAATTTTATATGGGAATCACATTGCACCTGAAAATCAGCATGTTACAGTCCAAAAACTAAACTAAGAACAACTGTAGAACGGCAACAATCCAGTCGATAGTCGCCATGAACGCGGATTAATTTGTATATCTTTTCATATTTGGTTTAAAGGCCCCAATAACATAGGACAATGGCAACACGCCTCTTTAGATGCTTCCGCATCTTACAGCCCTTCGTTACTTTACGAAAGTGGACTACGGTTGTCAAATTGTTGAATTTAAATGTATATTTACCGATTTCAGAGTGCATAAACTCAGATATGATTTTATCGATTAAATAAAAGACCAATCAAATTATTAGCCGACCAGTTGTATTAGAGAAAATAACGATCGATCGTCGTTAACGCTAGTAGAAAAGTCCAAAATATATACAATTAGCATATCTTGACGGAGTAATATTTCGAAACATTATATAAATCCAATACATTTTGTACGTGTCTACCGTTCTTATCCCTGAACGAATGTTACTTTGTCTTAGCTCTCAAGGGTTAGAGTGCGACCAAAAGTGTACACGTAAAACATAATTTTAGGAGCATATCAAAGGAACACCTATGCGAAGCTATATTTGTTAAAGGGGTTAACGATGCGTAGGATCGTAAGTGGATATTATTCTCAGTAATTTGATAATAAAATCCACAAGTCCAAGCAGTTTCTTTGAAAAAGAGCTTTGTGGTCAAGATTTATAGTCGTTGCTATGGTTTTTCTTAGGTTTTTCTCAGGGAATATACCCTCGTTTGTCCAAAAACTGAAAGGAACTTAAGTATAGACTAAGAATTTATAGGGCCAAGTCCATCCCCCTCGGTTCTATTGTGAAAGTCTTTCCCGGCCACCAATGTATCGCCAGTTAAATAAAAAGACTCAAGTCATTTCTTACGAAATCAATGATTTACCATATACTTCGACATTAATTAAATAAAATATTTTGTAATGTTTAAGTAA
Organism: Automeris io; assembly: GCA_036320925.1. Classification (NCBI taxonomy): domain Eukaryota; kingdom Metazoa; phylum Arthropoda; class Insecta; order Lepidoptera; family Saturniidae; genus Automeris; species Automeris io. The sequence continues at coordinate 11,036,670 of JAUDJH010000011.1, forward strand.
AGTTTAATCAAATCCATAGTGGTTTCTATAATTCTCAGCCTAAGAAATGTTTTGAAAGTAAACGATACTATTTATTAACTATTTTTTTTTTTGTAAATTCCAGGTACCCCGAAACCTCTAATCCGCCACAGTCGCTCCAAGGTAAAGGAGGGTATATCAGTGGCGGACAGATTTAAGACCCAGCCAATATCTTTCACATCTCCCGGAGACATCCCCGAGCCGGCCGTCACTGAATCTTTCTCTCTCTCTCAGTCCAGGAGCACTGCCAATGTGCTGGACAGAGATGAAGATGGTTAGTTACCTTAGCTTGGTCAATTATCATTGCTTTATTCTATTTATTTTTCCTAAATTCGAATTCGTTACTATCTTTTTTATGTTTTCGCATTACAAAATGCGCGTAATTATGCATTTTTGTCGGAAAAATATTCGCTTCTTGTCTTATGATCGTCGGCTTTTCTTTTTTGCATGTCAACGACTACTCTACTGTATGTGTATTCGCGGGCTCTTAAACACAACTGCACAATGTAAATGTATATACGCACACACTCACCGGTGGCAGCTAAGTTAGACGAAGATGACCCCGCCAAGATGTCGCTTTCGGAGAAAATGAAGATGTTTAATGCGAAACTGACACACAAGCCACCCGTTGCCGGCTTACCGAGGCCCAAAGACGATCGCGTGTCGAGGATTTCGAGGAGAACGATGCCCGTATTGGCCAGCCAAGTACAAGAGGCCCTTGATAACAATGAGAGATTAAGTAAATCCTTGACACATGAAGACGTGCCGCGTAGTTCAGACTTTCAACTCAAAATGGAGCTCTTCCGTTCGGCAAGTGCAAAGAATACCTCGTTAGAGTATCTTATGCGACAGAACTCAAAGTTTAGAAGCTTAGGTCTGATTTTGTTTATTTCTCAGTTTGTTTTTTTGGTTGTCGTTTCTGGCTTGGGAAGTTGCGCTTTTGGGTGTTATTCGGTACTAATTATATTTATTATCGAAATAGTATTTGGTTTTGCATGCTGTACTATATAACCTTGCACGACGTTGTAATTTGGGTGTAGACAGTATTGTCTAACCTTTACTGACGGAATATAGTACATATTTGGTTGAATAAAAATGCATTAATGGACATACCTATATTTTATTAGAAAATAATATTTAATATGTTTATGGTGCTTGCCGTATTTCCAAATAGAAAAGTAGTCAAGACTTTAACAGTTTAATTAAAAAAACTAAGTTTATTTTTAGTACGAGTTCAAACATGGTTTGTTCACTTTTATAAAAGTAATACAAAAATGAAATAAAGGTGAACTCACACTAAAAATGAATAGTTATTTAATTAAACAGTACACGTGTTATATTACTATTAATGAAATAAATATTTGCTATAATGACCGAGTTTAGTAATTTTGTAGTAAATCCCACCAGGCACAAGCAATTTAAATATGTAAAAAGAGTATTTTTTGCTTTCAATAACAGTATTAATAAATAATATTTACTCCGTTGTAATTCCGATACATTGTAACCTGCGCATTATTTTTGGTGAATATGAAGTGTACTTAAGCCGTTCGCGTTATTGATTATCCTTTAATAGGTCTTATGCGCCAATAAAGGCTTTGATTTAAGTTTGGCTCGATGATTCGATCTGTTTACACTGGTCTTGGTTTCGAGTAAAAAGAGCTGCAGCGGCGTCTACATCTACCGCGGGAAGTGTATTCTTTTACCCGCTTTTGTTCATTATACTTTGTAAAAAACACGACACACAACGGCCATAGTATTTGAATGCTTATAAAGTGACATAAAACGAGACTTAAGACCCATTAAAGTATTTATACAATACGCGAAAGTTAAAAATGGGTTAGTGTTGTTTCACAATTGCACTGAACCACGGTTGTGAATTTAAAACGAGTCCTATCTCGCTGGAGGAGTGTCGTAAATCATTCCTCTTTTAACTGATTGAGTAATATTTTATTTTGAGCTCAGTAATTTTACATGAAGTCGGTGTTGTTTGTTACTCATGTTTTATGCACGTGGTTTTTATTTTATAAATTCAACACACGTATATACAGGCTGGTTTTATAAACAAGGGAGATATTCAAGAAGGATATTCAGCATTCGATTCTAATTACAAATATATAGGAATAGTGATATCTTAATATTTCCATTAAAACAAAGTAATTTATAGTCACCATATTAAGGGGCAATTACACACGTGATAGAATAAATAACAATTAATTAGTTAAAAAGTAGGTACTTTGTCTCTCCTAAGCCAGGATAAAGTACGAAAGAGTAAGGTAAAATTACCTGTTTACCTTAAAATTACATTAAAGGAATTTTATCTACATGCCATTCAATCGTGCACCACACGCGCTGCGGTGTCCTAACTTTTTACCGATCAATTCTCATTTGTTCGTCAATGTTTCCTTATAATTTGTTAGGGAATATAGTTATTTACATTTTTATTGGTTACAAGAAGGTACAAATTATTGTATTCTGAAATATCTCCCTCGTCTATAAAATCACCTGTATATATATATATATATATCGTCTGAACAAATCAAAAACCTATTGAAGAAATGGAAAGGTGTTTTTGTTTGAGCTATTGGGTGATTTTAATTTCAAAATAGCTTAAGTCAAAGCTTAAGACTCTTAAACTGAACGATTACTGAATCTATATTTTCCTATTAATTTTAAGAAAATCTAGACCTTAGAATGTCATTAGCGCTCCTGACAAATTGACAAGTCTAGGTTCTAAATAAAAGAAATGTATTAACTATATCTCGATTGTGAGATTGTACAAGATTCATTTCCCGATTTTGCTTATGTTAAAAATGATGAGATATATGTCTTCAAATAACAGTAAGTCACACTTAAGTAAACCGAAGGTTTATTAACCCCTTGCCTTACGAATAAATCCCGAAGAAGTACGCGTGCAGACAATTTAATTTAGCGCAATTCTATGTGTGGAATTATCATAAAATAAAACTTAAATATTTTTGTTTTTATTTAATATATTTATATAAAAAGAAAGAAATTCATATAAAAAAAATATACTGTGGGCGACGCCCGGTAAATTGGAATTTAGTACAGAAAATATTGACGGGCGAGGCCCGTCAATATCAAGTTCAAGGGGTTACCTAGTTTTGTACTGTGATTAGTAAGATTTGTATTATTTTCTCGACATATTACGTTAATTATAATAATTTCTTAAAAGGTCAAAATATTATTTAAATATGCATAACTTATTGATTTATCTTTTTTGTTGTATTATTCTTTTTTTATTTATTTAAAATTGATATACAAGTTATTGATATATATCGGCAGATCTGCAATTTTATCTTTCTCCAACATTTCGACAGAAGCGCAGTTTAAAAACTTCATATAATTTGTTATGACCAATTTAAACTAATGAAAATTATATCTCGTAAAAATATTTGTAACATAAATCCTCATTAAGATTCGTTTCATTTTGGGCTAAGTAATGTAATTTTGTATGGAAGGGATTACGATTACTCAGCAAGCAAAAGTGTTGACTGGCAGGTATCAGATATGTGAAGACGATGTATTAATTTGATATTTAGTGTTGTAATAAACGAGCGCGGCAACGGGACTAGAAAATTCGTACTGTTTCTAATAACTACATAGTAATATTGTTCGGTGTCAGCTATTTTTAAGCGCATACCGAATTCTTATTAGGAGTGGACTCTAATTTCGCGTAAGCCGCCCGATTAAAGCTTTCAGATTTATGATTTATAACGCTGCCTCGCTATCGCTTTACTTTTTGTGATTTATTTATTTTATGATGATTATCATAAAGTGATTTGTAAGCATTAAGGTTAAAATTATTAGTTAAATCATTAAATAATCATTTGGCCTTATCTTAAAATTGATAAAATTTAAATCGACATATATATCAGATATATTTCTATTTTTAAGGTTATTCCTCGAATCGTTAATCTTATGGAAGTTTTGTCCATTATTCGTTTCGTTTCAAAACTATCGAACTGTCGAGATATGATTATATTGTCAATTACTCATAATTTCTAAATATTATTCTTTTTTACCATAAAGAACATGTTCTTTCAACTCAAAAGAGTTGAAAAAGTATCATACTCACTATTAAATATATTTTAGTTAAAAACCTTTACTTTCTTGTATGCAAAGATGTTATATGTCAATTACCTGTATTTAATCGAATAAGAAAGAAAGAAAATTAATAACTAAATAAACTTACTAGTTTACGAAATCTATTAAAATAATTTTATTTCGAGGTAAAATAAAGTAAAGAATATATACATTAACGGTATATAGCGCGACGATATATTATTATTATATTATCGGAATTGCGGACTGTAAAAAATGAGCTAGAGGTGTTTCCTAAAGTCCCGTTACCGTACAAGCCTTTTGTTCGCTTCACTAAAATACTGAGTGGTTTTTACGGTGCTTTTTTTGGGATAACAATAAACGGGTAGTATTATTAGAAGTTTTATTGTGTATTAAAACTGTACCTTGGATTCCAGACCTCGATGACGATACACCGTCCGAACGAGCTCAGAGAATGATCACTCCCGAAGTGCGCGGTATACTCAAATCTGGTTCTACGGTGGTGCCCTCGAAAGTCAAAATTCTGGCTAAAGGCGAGAGTTCTGAGGTGTGTACGGTGAGCTTATCTTAATGTCATGTCTTTAATCTATCTTCCATCACGCCTAATCTGGCTTGTGGTTGGCAAAAATTGAACGCGAACTCTATCGTCTTATTTTTAAATTATCTAATGTATATCTAGACCTCTATTGCAAGGATATATGCTGATTAAGAGTATCCGTAGAGGCTTGTCACTTGGAGACCGTTTTTTTAAACCGCGATGTAATTATTATCTGTCACTTTATTGAGCCAATATGAAATAATCCGAGGCAAAAAAAATCTCAACTATCTTACATGGCCGGTAGATACATTATTGAAGTTTTTTGTTCTTATTACAGGGTCTAAAGGATGAAGGCATCGACAGCTCTTCGGACGAGGAATCCGTCTCTGCATCAAGCGTTTCTTCATCCGAGAAGAGTTGTTCCTCTTCTGAAAGCTCAGACGAGATCCCAGACCCTAAGCCGCGTCGATACCAACGCAAGAACAACAAGCTGAAGACATCGAGAACCGAATCGGACATAACGAGACACCAAGACCTGTATCCCAGGAAGATTCAACTGCCCGGAGCGATTGAGTTAAAGGAACGCTTAGTCCAAGCCAAAAATGAAGACGTCAAAACGCCCCTCCTTGCCAAGCTGGGTAGGAAACCGCCGCAGGAAATCAAAGTGGAAGACGATCAGTCGAGGTATCGGAGATTCGTGAAGAAACTCGACGAACCGATACAGTTGGGCAAATTGCGGAGGGCTCCCGAGAAAATGGAGCAAGATGGAGAATTGCCGCCACCGGTTTTAAAGATTTCGGTGTTGAATCAAGCTGCTAAGAATAAGTTCTTTGGATTGGAGCATCAGAAGGAAAGAAACGTCGATGCTTTGGCTGCTGCTGTTAGAAAATACATTCCACCGGTGAGATTTTTATGGTTATTGTTTCATTAATTGCCTACAATTTGTCTTTTATCAGGGTCTAAAATTGTTTTCAAATTTAAGCAGCCTTTCTAAAACTGGTCGTAAAATGATTTGTTCAATTAGGGCTTGTCATGTATCTTAATGATTAATTATTTGAGTAGAAATAATGAAAGCTTTTTCGTCAAACTATTTACTTAATGTGATACTTTAAATTATCACATTGTGTACTTATAATAAATACTGAAATGGGTCTTATATGCGTATCGACATTTAATTATTAACTATTAACTTGCTTAACTATAGTTAATATTTAAACAATATTAATGACATAAGACAACTCTATAAAGCATGGTTTAACTAATTTATCAGTGAACAGAACCAATTACAGTATTTTTTTTCAGCTGATCCGCATTATATAAACTCATAAGACATATGACAAAAGTTTACGCTTATATAGGTTCGAATCAGCTCCGCTGACTGCAATTTGCCTGTCTTTTTATTGTCTCTTGAGGACTCGGTGGAAAATCCTGCATAAGACTCGTCAGAGGCGCTGTGAACACAGTGGCTTCGATGTGCCAAACTTAACGACTGAAAACCTACTCAACTTGCTGCAAACCAGGTCTGGGAACCCGTATTCCTCCTACGACCCATCAAGAGAATAGCTTTATAGTCTCCATCCTTAGGAGTGATGAGTTTTAAAAATCCACCCCTACACTCCATTTGGACCCCACCTGAGCAGGAACCCTCGTTCAAACCTAGTAAAAAAAGAAGTTACGCTATAGAGGCATAATATATTTAAAAGAAAAAAGTAATTATTTTGTTTGTTTTAGATGAGCAAGTCGATATCGAGCTGCGCCATTGAAGTACCGGGCTCCGGAAGCGACGGTGAGAGCAGCGGCGGTCGCGAGGTGCGCCAGATCAACACCAGAGTTAGACACAGGTTAGTCAGATTCTATGGCGTTTGTTACATTTCAGAGGAAGGCACGAAACATATTTTAAAATTTTGCGTTATGTACTCCTGTAGTACTTGTGTGTGTTATGTACTCTGGACGTTTGGGATTAGTTGGTATAAATAAAATAGGTTGGTATAATAAACTAGGTTGCAATCAGCGCTCACTGCTCGTCCGATAATTCTTCTGTACGTCATAGCAATGTCCACTTACCGCGTTTCAACTAGACATTTATTATTACAAAAACATTCAAGTACATGTCACACATACCTAGGTTTATACGCTACGGTATCAAAAGCCAAGATCGAGGCAAAATTAAATGTTTCGCGCATAAGTCCTATTAAAATATATAATAAGTAACGTGTAATGTTAAAAGATGTCTTCAAATAACGCGATCACAAACAAGCATAGACGTTGTACTGCCCAAGACATATAATCAAAACGCGTAGTTTTTTTTTTTCAAATAATAAGCTTAGTTGGATTGGTTATGGGGATAGTGTTATATTTCCCCATTTGTAACAAAACTTCATTAGCAAATAAAAGTATTTAGCGTACCCACCGGTGCATTAAATGCAACGAACTGAAGTTTTCCATCGTAATTGGCGGGGTTTTGCCACGAATATTACATAATTTGTATTGAACTTTTCAAACTAATTATATAACATAGTTATTACTTTTGTTTAGGCTTTTTTTGTGCGTAGGGTCTTTGTCTAATTTAAAAAAAACGAGTAGAGAACTAATAAACGTATTAATTATAGAAGTAATAAAATTAATGCAGTAGAAATGCGATTTCTTCTTTCTATAAGCGGAATAACACTTACGGAACTAAGAAATACATAGAATAGTTGGTTTGAAAGATATTGTAATTAATAGCATGCATAAAAGCATGCTTCGATGGTTTGGGCACGTGGAGAGGATGAAAGTATGGCAAAAAAGTTGTACAATATGAATGTGAGTAGAAGGTAGAGCATAGACTGGCCGAGATTTACCTACACAGACCAAATAAAAACAGTTCTTTTGTAGGGTAATGTCAAAAGTACGCGGGAACGGTTTGATGGCCTGAAGGATTAATGAATGTTAAATAAACATAATATGGTTGGAAGAATAGAGAGAAGTGGCGTTCCATTCTCTCTGCGTAAAAAAACTACGATAATGTACCACTGTCAGTAAATAATCAGTTACCAACCGCGTAATTGATTTCCACGACAATTTTCCGATGTCGATAGCGTGGACCATTGACTTAGCTCTATTATCGAGTTCAGTTGCGAGTACAGGAGGCATGCAAAAAGTAAAAATAAAAAAACTTCTTTAAGAACAGGGGACTTAGCTTAAGGGGGACCTAGACAAAAATCTTTTCTGTTAGCGTTCACGAAAAAAATATCTTCAAAATGTCATAAGATTTCAAAATATCACATTTATAAGCTACGTCAATTCCATACATTTGCAATTTTCTATTACCGTTTGTTGATTTAAACGAATGCTACTTTCTCTAGGGGACCAGATGTTGTAAGTATAGAGTTTATTGTAATAAGAAACATTTATTTTCAAATTGGGTACATTATTTACTGATCTGATTGTACACTGTGAAAAAAATTTATATAGTAATAATAACATATCACGATATACCCCTTTTGAGATGAACAGAGATACAATATAGCCTGTATTCACTGCGCTTATACGCCGTGCTGGTGATTTTCTTAGGCCACTACAATGAACACTATTAAATAACTATCGATAATGTAGTCAATTAGGGTTAATTACCACCTGATCTGATGTTGTCATATTAACGTTCTAATTATAAAAAAATATATATACAATTTATAAATTATCATGCTTAAGTAAGTATAACAAATTGAGCAATCCGTGTCCGCATCGACCTCGCTTGCCGGTCACTGAGATTCTCTTTTCAAACTTAATCTGATTATCGCAAGTGTTTCTTCCTTATTTGAAGAAGTTCCAGCTATTTGCATCAATGCGCATCCCTGCATTGCTTTAAAAATGTATAACCTTATGTTAGTGTAAAAACCGTGATTAAAAAGGGCGAGAATAAGAGAACTAGTTGGACACAATTCGATAATCAAATTTAATAGAAAGAAAAGCCATATGTAGCAAAACGGATATTAACCAAAATTCATAGACTAAAAACTATGTTTAAAGGATTAAACAGGAGTTTAGCAGCATCTTCCCACTACAGGGCAAAGGCCTCCCTTCCCATTTGCCACTCTTATACAAGAGATAAAACTTCTCCAAGAGTGGAGAGGAAATTACGTATAATTTCATGTGTTTTAACACTTGGATTCTTCGTAGTGTGCGTCACAGTGTCTCGCTTCGCTCTATCGCGTTTGTGTGCGTTCAGTTGTTCAACAAACTTTCAGTCGTAGTATGTTACATGTGGGCCGACATGACAGCAGCGACGGTCTGTGGATTTCTGTCTCATGATAATCGTTGCTATTTTTAGAGTACACTGTACTTTTCATCACGTGCGGTGTAGTCACTTTTTCATAAGGCAGCAAGTGTAAAGTACTATCGGTGAAAAGTTGGAGAGCAGCTTTATGTAAATCACATTGCGACGAAAGTTTGCATACTAATTTATATTAAGGTTTTAGAAATTAAAGAGATATAGATTACAGTTAAAATTCTACTTAAAGATAAGTGTAAAAAATCATTACACTTGTTTTTAATCAAAAACCCTCGGGCCCTTCACGAAAACCAGCGCCACAGACTTACTCTGTGTTGGTACGCTGACGGGGGGCCCATTTCGCCATATTTATGTTTTCGTTTCTTGTGCTTTCTTTTCTGTATGTTGTTTTGATTTTTTTTTCAGTAAAAAAATATTTATTTCTCATTGAGGAAATAAATGATTATCATTTAATAATAATAATATATCATCACGCTATATCTCTTTCGGGGTGAGCAGAGATACGTTCATTTAATAAGTTGTGCATCTTCACAAAACGAGGTCCATTGTTTAGAGACAAAAAATGTCTTAACACTTTTAAGGTTTTGCTATTGAAAGTAAGAGTTTTCGCTTTTACTAAAAATACAATCATTATTGCTAAATACGGTGCCATGTAATACATATTTATAGCATTTATGCTTTAGTATAATAGTCTTTATAACAATGCCATAAGACTTCTTATCTAAATGTATGGAAGAGTCATAGATTCGCTTTACGCCACAAGGAAGTCAGACACGCGTGGTGCTATTGAGTGGGTCAAGTTCAGAGCGATAATTTAATACAGATGCATAATAGTTTGGCTTGCAGTTTATTTAATAAAATGTAGTTATTGATTTGCTCTTTACCTTCCTCGTTGTTTTCTGCGCTTTTTTTTTCGAACTGACGATACATTGGCGGCCGGGAAAGACCTTCACAACATTACCGGGCGGGAAGTTTTCTACACGTTGACACAAATGGATATCAGCTGAAAATCAGCGCTGGGTGGCTCAGTTGTTTCCCTAGCATTTGCTGACTTGACTTCCCTTTGGCGTATCATCACAGCACAGGCTATTTACTTTTGTTATTTTCTGTCTCGATTAACCTATTCTTCTGAGCTGTATGTTATGTGCCATATAAATGATTTTTCTTTCTATAAACGAATGATAATGATGATAAAAGAATATTAGGTATATAAAGGAAGCTAGTGCCCGTGATAAGTATAGGTTGCCTGAATAGATTATCAACAATTCTCCGTGTGTGAAAGTAAATAATATTAACAATATTATGAAATATAGAGCAGACTAAAATATAAAAATTATTGATAAATATAATATAAAAAACTTATAAAAATCAGATAATATATTTTAAATTAAACGTGTCCTTTTAAATCAAATGTATATATATATATATAATAAATTTAATCAAACTACAACCCGCACAAACACTCTCAGTAACAGGATAGAGCGTGGAATGAGCTCAAAATATGAACTAGTTTTAAAATTCCCTGGACAAATGTTTTCTCAACCACAAAAAGAAATAATAAAAAAATGTTGATTAGCAGGATACAGACTAAGTTATACACTTATAAGTTGATATATAACTACACTTTTAAGTTGTTTCAACTGCCGGCCTGATAATAAATAAAACTGGAAGACGTTGATAATTCGTCGTTGTTTTCTTAGTACAACATAATATATTACTGGATGTTGGTATAATCATTTACTGAATAGGATACACGAGAAACACCTCTTCACATGTCATTGCATAAAACACTAATAGATCAGTAAGTGATAATAATTCAATAAGATGTTGCCAATGAGGCAATGGTGCATTTGGTCATTGTTAATTTGTTTGAAGTTCTATGTAAAATGTTCTTGACCCGGTTATGTTACGAACGTTACCGACGTCCAGAGATTTACGATACAATTGCATATTCACTGTGCATTGAAGCGTTCTAAATCGTATGCATCTATTATCATAACAAATTACTTTGTCATATTGTCGACCCTTTTATAGACTTTTATAAAGCGTTGTCGATAATTAAAGTAGTATGTTTTACCTTTAGTCTGGCTACCATATTGAAAAATGTCATGTGCCCTGAGTAAACCTTCCCAATTACCTATTATTCCTAACGCCGCTAATTACCTATTAGAGGCAATGTTAGGGGTGCCTTTCTCCATATAAAATTATTCGAGTTCCATTATAAGTAGGTTTTTCTACGAGATGATGATGTGTGTGTGTGTGTGTGATAAGGGGTATAGTTTTTCGCGAGGTATGGACGTGTATTCTTCGTATTAAAGTCAGTCCCGGATTTTGAAATTTTTCAAGGCGAAACGATAACTTGTGTCTGCAACCAACAGGTCCTTTAAGGTATCTTTGTCTCTCAATTGTATATATTACTTCAATGCAAAATTGCTTACAGCATAATTTTTAGTGATTTTGTTCTATATACCTTTGTAAAATTGTAAATATCATTTATCGAATAAGAAGCGAATTATTTGCAAAAAATTACCTTTGACACTGCATTGCTTATAACGATATCTTATGAGACTTACGTTAACCTTTAAAATGTTAAAACAATAGCATCTATAAATTTTCAGTTTATTTTTAACCTGGGTGATGTACTCGTTTGCCGCCTTTACAATTTGACGCCCGGGCGTGGACCCCATTTTGCCCCCCATTAGATCGGAGCTGATAAATGTATAACATTATTTACTACATAGTACAAGCACAGGTTTAAATTGATTTCAGGTCAATGTGCATAAATATTGTCATTATTGTAACAATGAACATTTTTGCAAAACCATAGAATATGTTTACATTATTAAATATACATTTCTTAGTTTTCCTCAAAATACTTGTAGCACAGTTCGATAGGATAGTTTTTACGTAAACTATAAACAATACTTACTTATCCTAAATCAAGTAGGTACATTATTACTATCTAAGATGGGGCTAATAATTATGATCTCGTCAAAGTAACTCTACAGATACTCAATCAAAATTTATTGAAGTGACATCGGTTGCGCTTTCATTCGTATCATAAACTTGTCCTATTTGAATAGGCTGACCATTGTTTTATGTTATGCGAGGACAAAAATGTTTCACAAAATGCACCTTTAGCATGGGGTAAGCCAAAAAATTTTATAAATCTGTATCAAAATCAAAAAGATTGGTAACTCGGCCGGATAAGCAATATCAACGCTCCTTGTGTAGGAGTCGTCCATAGGCGTAGATGACGACCTACATCAAATAGGACGTCAAACAAGGGTTTAAAAAGAAGATTCAGTCAGATAAAAAGTTAGACTTAATTTAAAACTACTTCTGTGGGGTCAGTTGCTAATTCAAGAAGTATTTGTAGAGACTAGACAGTATGATCCATGTAGAACCTTGCCACTGACTATAATAATTATTCCAAGACCATTTCACTGAAAGTACATAAAACATGGATATTTTTTCTGAGGTCTTAAAATCTAATCTGACTCAAAATCATGAATCAGCTCGTGGGTATTGTTAAAATTTTTCGGTTTTTAATGTATTATAATATATTACAATGAAAGAATGTAGTTCGTTTTTTAATTGATTGGATTTAATTTGTCTTGAGGACATCAACTATCTCTGCTCACCCTGAAAGCGATGCAGCGTGATGATGTATTATAATTAATATTTTTTCCTGTCGTGAATAACATTTCTTGCAAAAAACAACATACAGTACATAGTCCTGCGCCTAAGACGTAGTATTAGTAGTAGAAAGATGTTTGAATTATAATAACTGATTTTGTTATGTTATGTCAATGAACCTCCTATATTATGTAGCTATAAAAATCCATACTGGATCTATTAAGACTAGCAACCTTTAAACTTGAATCCGTTATACATTCTTGCAACACGAAAGCTGTGTCATATTGAACACAAGTGCCATAAAATGCGATCATTGACTTTATTTTTTATAATACAATATTCTGTGACGTAAAAACTTATTAACATTCTAAACAAAAAATACCTGAATCATGAATTTTTAAAATTAGTGTCGAATTGAATTCAATCTTGGAGTGTTTAATTATGCAGGCAACTTTAATAATGTATGTGTATTTGTTTTATTTTTGCAAAATATATGAATTTATCAATTTGTACATTAATTAAGATTGTGAATGATTTTGATTAGATTTTGATAAATAACGTAACCAAACTCTCAATACATAGAATGTTAAATTGAATAAAAATATATTTTAATAAAATATCCACAAGTTCAGGAACGAATGGTGAATCTAAATGTTGTTAACCTCAACTTATATACAACATGACTCACATATCGTAAAATCTTTATTGAAGCGGGAAGGCTTTTTATGTCTTACGTTTGACCTTAATACGTTCTTTGAAGCGATTGTTTCGAGCCTCCTGCCGAGAATGGCGTGCGCTTTTGCCTTTTAGTTAAGAATTTGATTAATTTTCTCGCTATCTGTCATAATCTCGTGCATTGTTGTATTTTTGGCTTTATCTAGAACGTTGTGCTCAATCCCCATTAAAAGTATTACGAAAGTGTTGCTTTTGTTACGTTTTAATTGCTTAAATTTTCTTGCTACCATTATTGCCGTAATTGGAAACGCGGCTCGTAATAAATTAAATGTTATATAGAAAAAATAGAGTGCATATCATCCATCACAGTGCACAAGCGCAAATACCATTACAGTGGCTCTCTTGAGCCTGTCGCGTTTCGGGATCGAATTGTATATCTCCAGTTATTCATATACCTTCAGTTGTGATATGTGGGCTGATATGAATGCAGCGGCTGTCAATAAATTCCTTTCCTTTTCCGTTTTTGAAGTACACTGTATTTTTCATTAGATGCGATATAGTCACTGTTGACTCAGAATAAAAACATGGGACGTGTGAGACAAAAAATATAATGTTTATCAAGAGCATATGGGGTATAATAATATGAAATGAGTGTTAAGTAACGTACGTAATAATCATTAAAGATAGTGATTCGGGTTAATAGTTAAAGTGAATTAGATACCAGACTGGCAAGTGCGAAACTTTCACGGAGAATTGTTTAGGTATCAATATTTACTCACATCTGCGTGAATCATCACCATTTGAATATGACTCATGCGTGTGTTAGTATATTTTAATAAATTTACGAAACCAAAACTATAAATGATTGTATCTATCACTGTTCGCAACATGTGTTTTGTTAAAAAAATATACTACGATCTCGTGGAAATTCCTAGCTTTCGGCTTTGAGATTATCCCTATTAGTCATCCCTGTATATCTAAAGAGTATATAAGTTGGAGACGGCGGTATGAATTATAAGATAATTAGGTGGAATACTGTCAGGATGACTTTAGATAAATTTAGAATAGACTTAAAGATGTTGCAAGGTCAATTAAATAGTTACTTAACAGATATATCATATTTAGGCTCATTCTCATTACGATTTTCTCAATTCGATTGTCTGGCAACACAAAAAATTATACAACAAAAATATTTATATTATGACATTTTCCTATTTCAAAATTAGAAAAATTGTGATAAATCAACAGCAAATTAAACGACTTAAATGTCTTGTAGTTGTATATCATAATATAAATTTGACATTTTAGAGGTGCCAAGTTATCAAAAATATTACATTTCAAAAATTACCAAAGTTATTTCAATACACCAAGACAATTTTAAGTCACTTAGCATACTAATTGGTAGATATAGAATTATTTTTATTCACTTATATTTATTAAATATTACATCAAAAAACTTTTTTACATTCATGTTGCGTATTTCCCATTATAAATTAACCTAGTAACTTAAAAATAAATAAATTTGCAAAAGAAATGACTGAGGTAAAACTTAACTGTTAAAAACGTTTGTAGTACATGCAATTCGTACTGTTTCAGAGGTTTTTATGTTAATGTCACATGAAATTGGTTATACTTGTTTGAAGATTGTTCAGATAGATATCTAGCTGCACATCTGCATAGCGCAGCGAGCGACGGATATGTTATCAGCTATACAAGGGACACTAACTTACTTTAAAAAAATAATATTAGTAATGGTTCTTGTAGCATTGGTGACCTAGTGGAGAAGCGACCGATATCATTGCGCTGAGAAGGGCAAAATGTAATCTGATTAATGATTAACGATTACAAAATGTAGTCGTAATTTTAATTTTCTTGCTCTCTAATAATGATTGATTCCATTTAAAACATTAAGAAATCATAAATGTGTATGCAATCTGGGATTCTGTAGTGTTTAAAACATAGATGAGCGAAATGCAATCATATTAATGGTAAAAAACGTAAAATGTAATTGTAATCATTTTTATTAATCTGATTACATTTTGCCCATCTATGTCCATGCGTGGCAAATCGAATAGTCATAGGTTCGAATCCCATCACATACCTTTAAGTTTTTCCAGATTATATACGGATTTATGCAACAGAGGGTCACCCGTGAGATTTTTGTCAAAGACGAACTTATTTCCTGAGCAAAGTCCAAGCAATGCCTATAAATCTCAACCTATTTCTATATTTTGAAAAAAATTAAAGAAAACTCTTGTTGTACACAATAAGGCCTATTAGCGAAATGCAAATGTTGACCAAAAATAACGAACAAGGTTGTAGGTTGTTTGAGTTATTTGGTTATTATCGAGTGTGTTGAGCAAGAACGTCGTAAGCGACAATTTCCTTTTTTACAGAAAAAATACTTTTTTTTATTACTTCTAAATTATTTACGGTACTTTTATTTTAATTCTAATTTATACAATATGTGATAGATTACCTTAACAATAGTTCACTACATAAGATTAGTATTTTTCGTTTCATTTCATTCACCATTCAATCATCACTGGCATACGACAAACACATGAACAAACATGAATTATCAATATTAATTGCGTGAACTGTGCCCAAATAGGGTGAACATATACGCCCCAAAACTTAAAATACATATGAATAAACATGATAGTATGTACTCACTTAATTCAGGAAAAAAGTAAAAAAAGAAACCAAAAAAACCAAAAAAACATATAATACACTGAACAGTTTCACGTCTGGCCGCCGACATTGTTAATCAAATAAATATGTACCTATAGCTAGTCAGTAATTACGATGTTAAAACCATTTGCAAGGTTTTATCGCTTAAAAAGGGAAAATATTCTCGAAAAAACATGTTTCGCGACCTATGATCTTGAATATCTTATACGTGATGATGATATCTTATGAGCGTTTTGAGTTAACTTTTATAACATCAAAACAAGTATATACCAAATTTCAGCCTACTTATGTACGGACAAGGTGTCCCGTTTCTTAAATTTATTATTCCAATGAAATGCCAATGCATGGGCCCCGGCTTGCCCCCAATAGATCCGGGGCCGAATTATTGATCCGGGAGTCTTACGTAGATTCACGCATCTACGTTATCACCGATGCAATTATTCATTACACAACATCACACAATGGGCACGCTACATACAAGCGCCAGTGTGCACGAGTGCCCCACAAACCCAGCCTGTGTGTCGACCGCGACCGATTCGGTAATTAAAATGATTTACGGCGTGCCACTACCGCGCTTTGCGTTCTCGTTTATTCGTTGCCGATTTTGTTTCTTTTTTTTTATATCACAGGTGATAAATACAGGCTTTAGCGAGATTTATGGATTTGGAATATTGTATCGGTTACATACCATGTCGTGTTCCTTAATTTATGGATATTTTTTTATAACTAACAAGCATACACATGTTGAAAGTTGATGAGTCCGATGATAAACCACGTCTTCCCAACAAATGCCTATTCACTCTTCTCATAATGGCTCCCAAATCAAGAGAAGTCTAAAATACGGTTGCTGGAAACATATTTCACTCTGTAGCTGGTTGCACGATTATTGTGAAAGCTAATATTTCGTCTAATCACTTCCGAAAGCAAAATAGTAATAGTATTTTTATGGTATTTGCACATATTGACGTAATCCTAAATTAAGCTTGCGACTGTACCCGTACGAAACACAGATATACTAAATACAAAATAGGCTGACATGATTCACAATCATATTCATTATAGAAATATTTGCCGGTATTAGGGTTCAAACCCCGGACTTTCAACGTCGCAAGCATGGTCCCTACCAACAAAGCTAGACAGAATACTTAATAATTTGTTGGGTGGACGCCGTCCATCATTGACTTATATATACACGTTGCACTAGATGTAATTCAAGTCTACTAGCCGAGCGGTCCATCCACGACCGGTTGGCTGATGCCTTTGGGGTCGCGGCCGCTCAGGGTGGGGGCCCTGAACGACTGGTTAGCGACCCTCGAGAAGTAGGCAGAGCATTGTGACGTGCTCTGCCTAAATACAATGAGCAGTGTCGGGGAAGATATTCCTCCGAGTTTGTGCCCAGCGGGCGCGGCGCGACGGGGCTATGGCGAATTGATTACAGGTCCCGCGGTCCCCGTCAATGCGCAGAAAAAGTCACCTTGGGGTTTTTAGTCGCTACAGGTCCGACACACCTCGGTTTCGCGCAACCCCCCAGTGCGACCGAGAGGGAACCATGAGGATTTTCCCCAAATTAAAAAAAAAAAGATGTAATTGAAGTTAAGTGTTCCCTTGTAAATCATAAAAAAGCTTTGTTGCATTGTTATGTAATTTTTTTACTTAAGTTTAAGTGTTATATGATGTTCAGTTTTTTTGTAAATATTGAGTTCCCTTTACCAAAAAGTTATCCAAACACAATTTGTAAATAGGTTTTGTACGCTCTAGTTTTCCCCTTATATTGCATCTATCATCGAACAACGACTATCATTGACCAGTTACAAAAATTTTCGCGTAACCAGAATACAAAATTGCTGTTAACACCAGTTATAAACTTTTGTTATTTCAGAACTGACAGATTCGAAGCTAATATTACATTTATAACCTAAAATGTTTACATACTAAATAGATATTGTTATTAACATTTGTTTGTATTTTAGATGAAAAGCAATTTACTTACCAATTAAAGTTAACGATGTCCATTGTCTCTTTGGGTTTTTACTTGCTCTTAAAAAAGATATGAGTAATATTGGAGTCAATAAGTGCGTCATAAAATAGGGAAATGTTGAAGTTAATTTAAAAATATTCTTTGAATGACCAAAGGCTCGTGCAATATCAAACCCGTATAAGTAAAAACCAGTTTGAAAGCTTGTCCCAAAATATGATTAGATCTCGCCTTAGTTGCTTTCTCGAGATGCTTTTTTCCACACCACGTAAATAGGCGATTCACACGCGATCAGTGTAAAATATATTTTTTTATTATCAAGGTAAAAGTTTTCTGTGTTCCCCGGCCGTTTATTTTTTCGGCAAAGTGTAAATACGAAACTTAAATGTCGTTATTATAATCTAGAATGTTAAGTCAATGAACTTTACAATTGGAGGCAAATTGCTATGGAATCGTTTTATTGTGAAGGGAAATGTCGTGAGAATAAAGCACTAAATCAACAAACATAGGTAGGAATACAGTGTGCCCCTATGTGACGAAGAGTTGCACGATTGGTACTGTTTTACATAAGGTAGGGAGTGTTTTGTGTTTGTATACTTTGAACGTGTTGTAATTTGCGAAAACTTACATATAAACTTGACTTAGTTATCGATATGATGTCTGCTTTTATTACTTCAATTATACAATTTAAAAAGAATCTAAGAGATTTTCAATTAGCATTAAGTAACAGAGGGTTGAAGAAGGTACATACATGTTTAAATTAGTTATAATATACAAGAATTGTGGCTACAAAATTTTAAGTAAATTACACTTCTATAAATTTCGAAGGTTGCCACTATGAAAGGGTTATACATCTTGGAAAGATGAAGTGATAGTGCATAATAATTTTTGTTGTATCAAATTCTCTTATTATTATTTTTTCCAAAGAAATAATAACAAATATACTTGAAATTAAGTTTGTTGTTATATATTTTTCATATTTATGTCAGAAAATGTTATACTAATGCAAAGTTGCAGTTAATCATATTTACACTATCAAAATTTGAAGTTCAAGTAAAGGCTAACTTTTTTATTTCCCGTAACCGAAACAAACTCATTCGTGGCGCAAAGCTAAGCCGGAAGCTTCACTTAACAAGTGGTGGTTACTGCTATTATAACACCAACGCCGGCTTGGTCGGATAACGGCATTAAAATTATCACCACGTGACTCAACCAAGATGCTCTGATATAATTCCGTACTTTGTTGTTTGACCTGCGCTGTACTGGCATATTGCGTTGTGTAGAATATTTCCTTCATTCTGCCTACATTGTTACAAGAACTAATTATATTCGAATATTTTAAAATAATCCATTGTTTGCTTTTGAAATAGAGCTATATCAATTGATGTGTTAAATTAATAATCAAATTATTTTATGAAATCTCTTAGAATTAGACTGCGTTATTTTTATTTCTTATATTTTACCACATCTACACAAATTGAAGCATCCTTTTAAAGCCAGATAATAACGTATTATTAATGAGACGCTACAATTAAAAATACATAAACAATAATAATGTTAATAATAATTATTTAAAATGTCCTTTTAAATCTTGTATAATGTTAACAATATTCGTCTTTTTTGTAAACCTATGAACGTATTAGGCATTAAAAAGCCCCTTGATATCGCTTTGTGGTCTGATTCAAGCCTTGTATAGTGTATTCTATGAATAGTTTATCGCTAGTCCTATTTCCGATATGACCATAACAATCCACAGGAAACTGACTATCGGATGTAACTAACTTATTGATTAGAACAATTAAATACCTACATAAAAAGGTCGAATCTCGGTTGGATATGTTCTTAGGATCTTGTTATAGAAGACTATGTTTGGAATCTTGCTTTATTCCATTTAGTAAAAAAGAAAACGACATTATTAACATAGATTTGCTATTAAAATAGCACTATATTTTATAAACCTTTATTTGTTATACACATTTCAGATGTTTTCAACGCGTTCAATATTTTAGCACACAGGTTGGCTACACGTGCGGGTTAATGCATATTTTATATTGCAGTATCAACCGCGATGTGTCCTTTGATACATTCTAAAGTAAGCCTTTTGGTTCGTTGCAGTCTGAAACCTTTAAAGAAAACGTATCAGATTTTTCTTTACGTTTAATCTTATTTTTTATGTTATCACGATAAATTAAAATTTAGGACATTGAAGTAATAAAACCGTTTACAGTTATAAAGCACATTTCCGCTGAACATAAAATTCCGTTGGTAACATAGTATTTGTGCAAGAATTTAACTATCCCTTTTCGCTTTTTTTCTCTGTGTTCTAATTTCATTCGAAGGCAAGCGATGAAGCGAAATGATAAACAGTACTTACTGCAAAAATATCGATTCAGTTTTACTTGTAACCCCTGTTTTATGGAAATCCCAATATAGCTAACGGTACTTTGCTAAAATTACTGCTTTGCCATTTCATTAAAACTTGGTCAGGATTTCCATCGACACACATTGTATAAAATGTTGATTCCAAATATTAAAACATCTGTAAAAGCTATTTCAATTTCAGAATTCGTGATGACCACGTTTTTAGGTATTTACGATTTTTCGTAACTGATGTTATGAGATATATTTTTGTATTAACCTATTAAAAATTTATTTTTCAGTTAAAAAATTGAACAGAAGTATGATGACCAATAACATTATTATATACACAATGATATCGATTAAGGTATATGCTTCAAATAAGAGGTGAGAGTTACACGTATAGAATCGCGACTGTACCCATAACAAATCGTCTAGACCAAGTCTAGACTAATTCCGTTCAAACTACACTCATCCCTATAACTTATGTCAAAGGTACTTGTTATAAACTAGGGGTTTATTTTATTAAAATAAGCTAATACTTATTTTGTCATAATATAGTTTCTTTCTAGAACGTGAGTGATGCCTTTGCTACTGAAAAATGTATTTGAAACAACAAAGAAGTGACTTAAATAAAGCCATTTGTTTGTTTAAATGTGAGTTGCAGTATTCTGATGATATAATTCATTATTTCATTAAAGTATGTCCATTTATTTGTAAGCATTACGCAAATAATACGGAACATAATTTCGGTAGTCTACCGGTGGACCAACGAGCTCAGAAATCGCAAATCTTTATTATTTCTAACCAGTACATTATAGAAATACTTATACAATTTTTTATTTATTTGAGAATTTGTTGTTTCGCAATGAAGCGTTGTTTTCATAGATCATAAAACACCACGTAATGTGTTAATTTTGCTTATCAATTTTATATCAGCTTTTCAGTCAACTGAATGTAAAATTTATACCGTTGTATCCAAGTTTTGCTGTGTAGAAATATGTCTTTACTTTCTGCACCTCAAGCGCTGTGAGCGCGTTCATTACAGATTTAATGAGTTTCGATTTCGACATAACTGTGTGAATCGGTTACTGCGACTTTGTGTGTGCCGGTTTCTTACATCATACGCAATCTTTATGAGTTACTATTTGCGTGTAGATTAATGTATTGCTTGGAAGTCAGTATTTCAGCTGCTTACCATTTAAATGCGTTCTCGTTACCGATTTAGCGGTTTTATTGATTTGTATGTTCTGTATCATATTGCTCTTGTTTCAGGTAATGCATTTCAATTGGAGAGTCTGTGCAATGTCATGTAAGATTATATGTTCTTAATGTAACAGTATAACATCGGTACAATACTAATATATGTATTACATTATTCCGTGGGAATGATCCGGCTCCTTTGTTGATTAATCAGTACTGTATTTTTCGTTATGTAAGTTACAAGGTCTCGACAGCCGGTACACAATCTGTCGTACATCGATAAATACCTGATCGTGAAGATCGTACCCACGCTTTTCCCACGTTTCGTTGACCACTTTTTTCTGGTTTGAAATGCTAATTATAAAATAACACTCTTATAATGTTTTAATTTTGATAATCAGGTACACTTTTTTGCTTACATTTTTAGAAATCTTTGAAATTATATTTTAATTTACAAACAAGTTTTTATTATATTTTAGATCTTAATTTCATTTTTATTTTCATATTTTAAATACTAATTCATTATTATTTCTAACAAAAGTAAATGTATAATTATTATTTTATTTCTTGTGTCAAGTATTTTATTATAATTACTCTTAATTTTACGATGGTTATCTAGTCCTCAATATACTGAAACCGTGTCCGTATATAGGAAAAACTTCATTAAACTACAAACAATAATAAGGAACATTATCTTACTTTCGTTACAAGTTCAATTCAATTGAAAGATTAAGACAACGCACTCTACTTCATTATAAAAATGGTAGTCATATTAGACGTCAAAAGATTGCTATATTTGGTTAATATGGACGTTATTAAGTTTATATAGTTTATAAATACCTGTCAAGAGATGTACCGGATTAAAAAAAAATGAGTAATGATCTTTTTAACAAGGTAATGGTGAATTAATAGTACTTGCATAACATAGTGTAAACCACGTCTTAATTTTTAATTTAATGCCATTTATATCTTCTTTTAGAGTAGGGATTGGAAATATTATGGTGTTTGGATATTTCAAGTTTATTCCTATATGAAATATTTTGCAAGAGCACGTGTTTAACCGAGACGAACCTCAAAGGTCACTTGGTGAATAGACGCTGGCAGATGCTACAACAATGGCATTGTTATATTATTCAAGAACTAGAGCTAACGTTTTGTATTGAATTCTTAGCAATTTCCTAGCCATTACTGTCTAATTTAAGCTACCGGTTTGTGGTAAATTCTCACTAGTTTATGCTATTTCTCGACTATTGAGTCTAATTTGAGCTATTTTAGAATTGATAGCCTCATTGCGGAGCTCTTCGTTGTTTATTCATCGCTTTGGAATAAAACCCTCTCGCTCTAGATAAAATATGTGGTCTTCTGGTCAAGCTAACATTGATTTATACTTTGATTTTTGTCGTATATCATATTTAATTTAATTTTGAGTTTGTGGGACTTTACACTATTTAACCATGTCAATCATGTTTCGCAATCCATCGTAACTTCGAAGGTTCTGTTATCTACAAACCACAACAAACAGAACTTTTTAAAGAGCAAACCCATAGATATATATACATATAAATTATTCGTAATATTATGAACATTATCTTTAATGTCGAAAATCAATGCTGACATTCCGGAGTAATAAAGTTTAGCTTAGTTTATTTCGTCCTTTAGATAAAGGAAAATTGAGGTCAATAATAAAATGATAGAACTACTTATCGAACAGGTCATGCCAAAAACACATAGTCACCGTATATTCAACGGAGATGAGTTTTCAAGAGTAATGTTTGTTTACGTATCTTCGTAGTACGTCCATGTGTAGGTATCGGGCCGTTATGATGCCACAACTAGCAAGACACCTCCATCGGTGTGACTGGCAGTCAGTCGTGCGCGGCACTCTCGGCCGCTCGCTCGCACTAAAAGTATCCACGTGCTGTGTAAATCAGCTGATCGTAATCGCTTTACAAAAACAAACATTTGAATAAACCCTTTCATTGATAGAAGAGCAAACAAACAACGATGAAGTAGATCAAACAGTATCAACATGTGTTGCTACTGCAACGCGCGGTAATACAGATCGATATCCCGAAAACGGTGCGACCTCCCATCGGTAATGCTGAACCACCCCATGCAATAGCAGTGGCAAAATAAAAAAAATACTGATTCTATTTAGATATTGTAGATCTTTAACCACAAGAGTTCGTATTACAAGTGCAGTGTACTGAATGGATTTCCTTGATTGACTAATATCAGGTTTTCTGCAGTGCGTTCATCGTTGTTTAACGTGAGTACGCTTGATGTTTACACTTCAATCTCTGTTTATTGCTATTGTTTACAAAATGATATAATAATCGAGTTGTATGTAAACCATTTTGCATGCTTAATGCTTACACTCTTATCAATTTCTGAGTATTTGTGACCTGTTTTTCAATATTCCCAGTATATTATGTTGCTAGATTATTTAATACCGCAGTATTTGCTATATCATTGGTCTATGATGTTTTAACATCACGATTTTCGCTATCGTTATTATCAAATTTACACACTGTAATAGGTATATCGAATTGTAAGTTTTTCTTACAGCTATCGTGTTTGTTTTGGATTAATTAAATTCATCGATAAAGTATGCTTATTAAAAAATTTGTTCCGCGTTGGAAGGTGGTAATGAATATTTACAAATCCCTGGGAAAATGTCTTATTGCAATTATTTTATACGTCAAAAACGTGAGAGGCGTTTCAACCGAACGCGGGGTTGCATGTGAACTTGAGGGGTGCGTTCCCTCTCGCCCGTTTCTATAGGAACAACGTAGAGCGGTCAACAAACTCTATCGTTTTAAAATATCTTCAAAATGTTCTTTTATCTTTTTTGTATTTTAGACGTGCTTAACATCGTTGATAGGTACTAGTTGGTTTTTTTTTTTCCATAATAAGATGAGAGCGAGCTATACAACCATATTAGTAAATTCGATCTAGTCTACTTTTTTTTTTATTAAGTAAAATGTTAAATTACATTGGAATTGTACGAGCTGATTTGACTTTAAATAAACATAATTAGAAATATACAACGGATGTTGTTAAATAAAATACACAAGATGCATCCACAATCATGTCCTTCATTAGTTTTGTTCTTAAAAGTAAAGTAAATTTAAATGTGTCTGTGTGTGAATAATAGGCACGTGCAATTCCTTCAACGTAATCGACACGGTCTGTTTCAATTTCCAAAATTGATCGTAAATATTTCTTAATAGTCAATCTTTTAATTGCCTGTTACTAAATCTTAGCTGTTTTATATATATTAATAATTATATCTACACGCTACTTTCTTAGTAAAGCTTTCACTATCAATTGAGATACGGGAATTTCGTCTATTATAAATTTCATGTATAGTGATTTTTTGTAATGGATTTTGATTATTTTCATGTGTTTTACGTGTGTATGTCAATACAATTTATCATAATTAATCTGTTTTAATTGTAGGTTTTGCGTAATTTTCCAATGAATACTCGTATATATTCATTCAGACAAGATTATCATAATGTTTTCCTTTTGAATACCATTAAAGTCAAATTGAAGTCCCAATATTCAAGATTTTCATATCTGTATACTTAGGTAATTATTGTCCAGACACATTTTAGATATCCTCAAGTATTTGCTGATTTCCTTTTTAGAGTACCATACTTATAAATCGTAATCTAAGTACTTTCTGAACCGTCATCAAAGTGTTCGAATGTTTACAATCCTGTATATTTAGAGCCCACAGCTCGAATAACTAATCTGTCCCAATGACCATGATACTATCAAATTCCAGACATTTTTTAATTTGTTATTATGTAAATGCTGTATTGAGAGATTACTTTTAAGAATGTCATACTATTGATTTGCTATCTACAATATGTGCATGGTACTCTTAATAAGATCAAAAACTTTCACTCTATTCGTGAATTATGCATCAAGAGATGGTATTGTGAAATATTCAAATGACGTCGTGGCAATATTCCTTAATGGTTATCCCGCCTTTAGAAATGTTTTTCCATTGATCTTTATCTACTTTCTGCATCTCTAAAGGTTTTGTTATTTGAGATTAGCAACAAAGTTTATTGTAAATTAAAGAAAATAACTTTGAATATATGTCGTTTTACGATTTAAGTTCTGATTGATTTGTCTGCTGAAAAATACCTTTTGAATAAACTGATATATCAGCTTGTACGAACATAGTTTTAAATACAACCATAATCCATTTGTTTTGCACCTTGTATTTCTAAATTATTATGATTTTGACGGTATATTAGTATTTTAAAAACAATTTAAAGAGCCTTTCTAAAACTGGACGTAAGACTTGCAGTCAGATTATCCATTTGACAAAATTTAGTTAGAAAGTGAAATGAGAAAATAAAACTTTACAAGGCGATATAACGACAATGATACTGACAATAATCTAGGAGTCAAACAATGATTTCTATTCCGTAGGAGTATTGTTCGAAGTATATTTGATGGAAAGTAGAAAAAATTCAAATGTACTTCGAGGATTTTGTATTCTAGGATGCGTGCGTCTCTTGAAGGTATTAAAGAAAGTGCGTTCGCAATGAGCAATAAACTTTCCATTACAACTTTGTTATACCTATTTGTTAATTGTATTGGTTGTTTTAGAAATTCTGTTAAATCTACAGTATTATTGACCATCGATTGTTCACGACATTTATGGTGTCCGGTTTGACGAACTTTTTCCGTGGTTACGGGCACTTGAGCGTGACTCCTATTTTTTACCTCAACGGCAATTTTTTCTTGTTTAATGGATATTGCTCGTTATTATTACGCATTTTGAGTTCAATTTACATAGGTTTTGTTGTTGTTGCCCATTAATGGTTCAAATGAGTACACTTCGAAACGAGGAGGATAGAATTATCCTCCTTGGTAATTATACCTTATGATGATTTATCATTTGTAGAACACGTTAATTGCGAATTCCTTGTTTAACAATATGAAATATTATGTTCATTACCATCTAACATAATAAAAACTATTATTATCATTATAATATAAAATTTAATATACACTTGTGTAGTGGTACAATTGATGCAATAGACAAGATCTGGTTTGCTACGCATTTCGAAATGGGCATAATATTAATTGACTTTCAAATTGTGTCAGCAATCAAAGTGATACCACACTTAACTGTCTACTTATACGGTGTGATGATATCTGTAGATTATGTAGTCTTGAATAGAAAGCAGATCAATCAAATAAATATTAAATACATGGCAGATAATTTCACAGGAATAGTAAACCTATCGGAATAAATGTTTGATGTTACCTAAATTTTAGCTAATAGAAACAAATAATAAGATATATTTATACACACACGCGAAATGCAGTACAAGATCTTCATGCATATAATCTTTACTTGAAACTGGTTAATGTTATTTTTTCTAAATTCGTCCTTCTCCGGCTTTGGTATAGTTTTGCGGTTGCAAAGTAATATAGTAAGTTTCAGGGGCCCTATCCGAGGAGTCACATAGTAATAATCCATGTAGCAAGGTTAGTCACGTCTTGGAATCAGCTTGAGTTGTGATTGCGCGGTGATTGTATTATAATATTAACCTTCGCGTGTTGTTTCTCCGTGCTTACTTTTAATCTTTATAATTTCATCATAATTCTATGTTATATCAGTTACTGCTTCTTAGCATTCTTCATTGTGTATGGTATCTAATAATTTACTTTTATTTGTCTCTATATTTTTATTATATTACTTATGTTGATCTGTTTTAAATATAATAGTAGGTATTTAAAGAATTAATTTGCCTGTTTTTTTTTCACCAACATTGACTGTTATAAATATCAAATATTGCAGCTACTAGTTATACAATGATTATCCCTATTAATTTATTGCTATACTTAGTACTTAGCAGTATACTTTATGCTTAATGGCACATGACAGTGAAATTAAAGACCACGATGGGAAACAGCAGTAATAATAGAATGTCAATGCACGAGGTATACTTGCAGATAATAACACTTCGTTATGTATGACCATTGTTAGTAGATATGCAATAAAAACACTTGAATATATAAAAGTATTAACTTGAAAAAATAATCAATTGGGCTAAAATATTAACAAATAACAGCATCTACCGTTTACTTAAATTTATATTTGAACTAGAAGTAGGAAATTCATTTAAGTAAGGTTTGTGGAAGGAGTTAATACTTCTATGTTATTTTGTGTGATAAGTGTACATTTTATTGCATTCACAACACTACATTTTTTCGCTCTTTAATGTTATCAGTGGCTATATAATGAAAAAAGAGTACCTCATGTTGTAAATTAGTAGTTGATTTATTTCATATCTCGCCACTGAGATAATATCACTATTTATTAGTTCAACGTCAGTACTGACTTTCGAAATAAAACCAAGTTTAAAATCAATTTTAGCTTCAAGTATTTTAACTTCATTAGCGTGGGGAGTGTTACTCCAAATATAGTGCATAATGAGGACTTCAGTTGTCCTGGCAATTAACGGTGAGCCGGTTTTCACTTCCGTCCTACCTATTTTGGGATTATTGATTGATATGTGCGCTGTGCAGCCAGTTGTAAGAGGGTTGTCTATTTTGGATTGTGCTTACAAAAATAACTCACCTCTTTCCTGAATGAACGATATTGTTTGTTTTAATCGCTCACCAGGATCACTTAAAGTTAAAAAGCTTATTAATGTTCTGTCAAAACATGTAACGAAACTACACGTTTATTGAAATTTATTTTAATTGTAACCTATTTGAGTCTGGCTAAAGTGCGTCTATTATATGACTTGCAAATGTTAGAGCTCTATGATCATTAACCTTGAATGACAATTATGTCATATTTATTGCGTATCTAAATGGGTCCTGTTTTGTTATTACATTGATTTTCATAATGCTAATTATTTTAATTCAATAATGCGTAAGTATTTTTGTCTTGATAAAAATTAAATAATAATTGGATGTCAGAGAAAGGAATCACTTTCATTATATCGTCGAAGCCTTGAATCCACGCCCTATCATTTTCAAGTTTCTATATTCGTGCACAATGGATGACTAATACAGATTACTCAAAGTAGCAATTATTGTTGTAATTTGGGAATTTTTATTTATCTTTATTGCTGTTTTTATTTGTGCTGGTACTGATGTGTGAGCCGAATTAACTTTTAATTTTTACAAAGCTATTCTTTATCTATAAGATATTATGTCCTATTGTTAGGCGTAGCTAGAGAACATACCTTTAAATTTATCATAAAAGTGCTGATATTTACAAAAGTAACTTCGCAATCTATTCCTCCATTACAAAATTGTCTGTTACTTCTTATCGACTTTAAGTCTACAAACATATTTAAACCTAGTTTGATCTTTTAACCCGAAGCGTGGAATACTAAGTAATCAGATTTGAATCTTTATTACATGCTCATTTGCATGACGTTTCATCTCTCCTTGATTTTTTTAGACATTTATTCTAAATTATGCATATGTTTAGTACCATTCCATAGCTAAACATCGGCCTTATCTTTAAGCAGTACACAGTTTAAGCTCTAATCTGTGTAAGCTTGAATGTGGATGATCTTTTAACGTCAGGAATGCAAAATAATTGTACACCAGTTTAGATAAGTGTACATGACTAGAACGTAATTTGAATTTTGAAGAGTTATTCTTGTTGTATTTGTAAACTTTTAACAATTGTATGTATATTTAAGGATGAGATTGATAGACGCTATGTTGCCTTTACTTCAAACAAATTAAATTATATTATCTTTCTCTCATCTACTAGGGCCAAGTTAGATCACAGACTAAATACCCTGAATATAATTTTAAGTATATTCACTGTTTTCTAAATAAAATTACCTAATTTATGGATTATATTGATTTTTAAATACTGCAGTTTGTTGAAAGGAAGTTGGGAGCTGTTTATTTTGGAATGTCGCTAAATATATTTTATGTTTTCTTTACTCAACTACTATGACGTTTGAATATTACTTTGTGCGCGTCGCATGTTATGCTGAAATCTTGCATATAATTAATTTATTTTCCGCCTCCGCATAGTTTAAATTTTTGTTCGCATCTATATTGCTTGAGTTGAAGACCAGTGTTGGTTTTGCGAACTATTCAGAGTCACTGTTACATATTATAAAACTTGTATAACAATTGCTTGTAATACAACAATGGACATGAGGCTCCCGAGGGTCCTTCGGTGGAGACCGCGAAATGAAACGTGGGATGCCCCTTGGCAAGGTGGGGTGACGAATTGTAAAAGTGTGCCGGAAAAGATTGCATAAGGAGTAATTGGGCTTTAATGGCGCTTAGAAGAGGCATATTCTCAGAAATGGACTTAAGGGGCTGATAATGATGAGGAATCTAAATAAAGTAATTTGTAATCAACAATTAACTGAGTATAAATCCTGTTGTATATGTAAAAAACAATGTTGCCATTACTTATAATAAAAACGATAAAGCGATACAAATAATTATGTACGAAATCCACAAATTAAAGGTCATACAAAACTTGAGGGATATTTAAGAGTTGTTTGAACAGATGTCGTCCACACTCGATACACATTTGGATTTCGTTTAGCAATTGAACAAATATACGTCACATAAGATGATTTTTTGTCAAATGTACAGCATGACGTTTACATATCGTCAATGCTTTGAAGGAGTTTGTTTTTTATTTGTTTTTTTTTTACTCTGATAATAACTCTATAACGATACGCTATATCATTTTCGGTGTTAGCAGAGATATATTAGTGGCTGTAACCACTTTGCGCTTACATGTTGTTCCCAATGTGACCAGTAGAGCAGCCGATGATGATTCTTAGGGTACTTACACATGTCATTTCTATTAGATGCTATGCGGGTTTCCTCACGATGTTTTCGTTTAGCCGGGAGCATGTGATGTTTCAATCCGTACATAATCTGGAAAAAACCCAAAAGTACGTGCCGATATTTGAATCTACGACCATTTGGGTTGCCGCGCTTGATTACCGGTCTTTGATAATAATGACTCTGATAATAATCAATTTAAAGTACATTACGTTTCGTGTAATGTATTATTTCATTAGTAAATTATAGAAACTGGTTCCTTTATACAAAATTAAAAGTTGGAACCGCATTATTGTTTATTCTTACTTGGCATAGTAACTGCACCAGATCTGATAAAAAGTATAGTGCAATCCAAAAATAAAGCAAGACTACAAAAAGGCTAATTACCTGTCGATAATCTCCGTGATTATGTCAGATTACACAAATATTTCTTCTTTTTACATAGAAATCTTTGGTTCATAACAATGTAAGTATAATTTATCTAGGAATAGAGTAGAAAATTAAAACAGTTTTGGTTTGAGAAGCAAATCTACTATAGAAGAACTCATAAAAAACTTGTTTCTGATTGTTGTTTAATGGCAGGTACCTTAACGAATGGGTGTTGGTCTCGTATTAGCAATAAGTAGGACACCTGAGTCATTTACTCACATTGAAAGAAATTCATTGTTAAACGTTTCACAAACAGATTACCTTTATTCTTTTTTATTTACTAAGCTCGGCAAAGTGACCTTGATGAAAAGTACAGTTCAAAAACTGCAACGACTGCCAAAGAATGAGAATTCATTGACTGTTGCCGCCGTCTTATCGGCCCTCATCTACAAAGAATTGAGTTCTCTACTTATATGAATTGCTGCAAGGATACAAACTGATCCCTGGACGCGACAGACTGAAGTGAATCACTATGATGGTATTTGCACTTGTGTACGGCGGTGACCCTCCGTTCGGACAATTGCCCTATCAGCCTGTTCAACGAGATACATTTTTAGATAACAAGCCTTTAGTAATAACTGACGAGTTCAGATAAAAGGCACAAATTACAAAGTTGTGTTTCCCAAAATGTAACGGTTTCACGATGTGTGAACTCGGCCCGTTAGGGCCGTTTGTAAATGTATGTATTGCTAACAGACGATTGCACAAAACGCGCTAAATTGCGTTGTTAATGTAGAGACTGATTTGTAACATTTAGTGCTCGGCACTCTTACAAGAGCGGTTCGGTTGACTGTGAACTCTGCCACGATCTACATTATTTAATTAATAAAGTAATTTACTGGCTTTATTAAAATTACAATGTAACCTTCAAGGACTAATAAGTAATTTAATTAGAACGAAATAACGTTCAATAATTTAGTGATTATTAAGCACTTTATTCGAATGCTCTTTACTTACGATTTGAAACAAAATTGCCTCACCGTTTTGAGGAATGAAAGTGGTATGGTATGATTTTTATTTTGGAGTTGTCATTATACCCTTCTTCCAGCTAGTATCGAATATAGAGGATGTATAGAAACCGAACATGGGTGACTCGCTGCGGATTGTAGCGTTTCGGAATCAATATGTGTATTTCCAGTTGCTTATGTACCTAGAGACCTTCCGTCGTGGTATATGTTGGCCGACATAGCGCTGGCGACTGTCAGCGGATTTACATCCCTTGGCGGTCGTTGCCGTTCTTGGGCTACACTTTACTTTCCATCTGGTACAAAGTAGTCACTTTGTTGAGTAACTATAAAAATAGTAGAAGATTGTAAGTCTCAGTAAATCAATTATAATTATATTTTTTGTGAATTCCCAAACGAATTTCAGTCTCTCGTTACATTTCACTTTTACTTTATACAAATAGGGCTTAATAATAATAGTGATCAAATAAACAATATCTCTGCCGTGCAACTGCTGATTGTGAAGCGATATATTACCTATAAATGTAATAAGTCAATCTCCTTCAGTTACTTTCGTTTAAGTTCCATTAGCCGTGCGAACATTTATCCAATGGGCTAATAACGTATTTATAAATAGACTTGTCAGAATTCTTTAGTTCATATACAAATGGCATTTATTTCAATTAAAATTTTTAGCTTCGCTTCTCGGTGAGTTATGCTATTGTAATTTACTGTTTATCGCAATGGTTACTAAAAAGGTTGTTACTTTAGAATGTTCAGTTTACGAATAATAATATATAAAATATTTTATAAGATTTTTTATAGATAAATATGGTCTTTTGTAACACCTTTGACTTTTAAGAACACGTTGATACATTGTGAGTGGATGTAAGAGCCGCGGCCGGCCGAGACTTGCCTACACGGACCAAATTAAAAGAGATCTGATGCAGGGTAATGTCAGAAATACGCCGTATCAGCGAGAGTGCATGAAGGGACAAATGAGTGCTAAGGAAGCTAAAGACGTTTGCAAGAATAGTGGAAAGTTGCGTTTCATTATCTCTGCCTACCCTAATCGGGACACGGGGTAGTGATAGATAGAAAAATATCAGATTTTTTCATGAATTTATTTATTAAAATCCACACCTACAAAACACAAATTACAGATATACAAATTACAATAGATAGAATTAAATTTATGGTCTGATGACAGTCATTTTATTTTTGGTAACCCGGGAGAAATCCATTATGTGGCGTCAGGGGGCAGTGAAGGCCGGCCCCGGTGTGTCGGACTTGCACCGACTAAAACCCCCGGGGTGCTCCTTCTCCCGTCTGCCGGGGCCAAGGGCAAGGCCGTGCTGTGCATAATCGCTATCACTATGTCGGCCCACCTATACCACGACGGAAGGTCTCTAACAGAGATAGGCAAAATGTAATCTGATTAATGATGAACGATTACAAAATGTAGTCGTACTTTTAATTTTCTTGCTCTGTAATCACGATTAAATCCATTTAAAACATTAAGAAATGATAAATGTATATACAATCTGGGATTTTGTAGTGTTTAAAACATAAATGAGCAAAATGCAGTTATATTAATGGTAAAAAACATAAAATGTAATCGTTAATCATTTTTATTAATCTGATTACATTTTGCCCATCTATGGTCTCTAAGTACATTTTTAAATAAGGATATACACAAGCTGATTCCGAAACGCGGCAGGCCGAAGCGAGCTCCTCGCTAGACTCATGTACTGAACTTTCTGGTTTTCTTTAAGGCTTCGTTCTGAAGATAAATCCTAACATTTTATTGGTTTTTGTAATTATGTAATCATAATGAGCTATATAAGTTAATTTATTATCTAATAATGCATCGAGGTCTTTAACTACGCTTTGACACACTGTATAAATAAAGGCCACAAAAATAGTTTTTCGCATATATCTTCCATATACAGATAGTGCTCAGTTATACTTTCATTATATGTATTTATGAAACGAGTAACGTTTTAGATAATATTTGTTTATATTTTTTTGGCAATAGGATTTCAATGATATAGGCTTTGCAATTGCAATTAGGATTAGCGATAAACCCATTTTGTTTGTGTAAAACTGTGCAATAACAAATTTAATATCGAGCGTTGTGAATAGATATTAAGTTTTTATCAACAAAGGATATTACTTTTTAATTTGGCTAATCTGTGTTTACAAATGCAATGTTTGTTTGTATTGAGCGAGTAAATGTGCTATTTACTATTTCTCCGAAACTGGAATCTAGATCTAAGTAGATATTTTAGTATGTAGCTTACGGAAGTAATTACGAGTTTTGCCAAAGAGGATTTAAGTTTTTACGTCGCTAATATTTCACGCTCAGTACAGTATGTATTAAAAACATTGTCTGATCTGAAAAATTTTAGTGTCACTATAATATTACCAAAATACATTTGAAAATGATATTGTTCCTGAACATTAAAAAAATATTATCATGTGAAATTGATGGAATTTAATTATTGTACATGCGCTCAGAAGCTCGAATTAATTACAAAAATCAGTGTAAAGACTAATCAAACGATGTAATAGAAAAACGGTGCGATATACCGAAGCCGAAACACTTCCTTTTTCCCTTATCTAGCAGCTATGCACATTGCCAGTGTTACCGTGTAAGTTTTCTCCATATGATTTATTTTTATTCGATTTGATTTTTTTTTTCTCTTCAACTAAAAAAGATAACGTAAATTGAATCTACAATCGATACCGAGTAGTGCATTCATGGGTTCAACAAGGCTTTTAATACACACTGTATACGTACGAGGCAATTATAGATAAGTATATGTGTCCACTTCCGTAGCGCTGCGTGAAAGCAGCTTTCACTCAATATAGCCCGGTTGACGATATCGTGACAAAAGGGCTACGTATTTCGTATCCAATTGTATTAATGTCTCACTATTGTAGGCTTAGGGACCCCGCAGATGTTCTCAATTCAGTTTGAGGAACTACAGTGTATACGAGTCAAATTTAATGGTCTTTCTGTGATAGCCTGAATTGGCGACCCGGAATTTCTGTTTGTAGTGAACATACATGCGATGCTAAAACTCCAGGGTCCGTGTCCTGATACTAACTAGCAGACTTTTCTGAGATGAGGAGATTATTTTGTCGCGAGTCATAGATATGTACGAATATAATATATTTAAATTTGTATAGCATTGTATACTACCCCATAGTACAAGTTCATACTTAGTATGGACCTAGTTCGATATGTGTAATTCTCCGTAAATGTTATGTTCGTATGTTGTGTATGTTATAATCATTATTTATTTGACTGCCAAGTTTTTGATTGAGCGCAGTGGGTTTCACATTATGTAGTTCATTGTTTATGTGCAGCGAATTCATATAGATATATATGCATGATTATAAAACTCTACAATTTAGCCGGACAATTTAATACCTTGGGTCTATATATAGGTTTCTTTACAAAATATTTTTATTAGTGCTATAATTTTTTTTTTGAATTAATAATTTTTATTGTGAAATTTTTTACGTGTATAAGTTACACTTCAATTGATCTAGAATGCAGATAAACTTTCGGTCATTTTGCGTGTTTGGATTAAAGAAGTCTCACAATTAACGGTTAATAACCTTTTTATTCGGCTTAGGTAAATTTAAATATCAAACGACGTTGCTATTGACGACAGATGGTCTTACAATAAATAATTAAAATTAATTTATTGTCTTTAACTAAAAAATTAATTAATACCTCCAAAAACATATTCTTCCGCTAGATGCGGACCTTAAAATGCACCATATACTATAAACGATAAAAGGACTTACAAAATTAAATAAGGCTTCAACTTATCTTTACTTTGTAAACTTGAACGTTCATAATTTTACCATCAGGGCTCCGTAAACTTTTATTATTCGTTAAGTAAAGCCTTATTGGCCGCAAAAGCTGTCAGCTTTTACGTTTGTTAAAAAAATATATTGCAAAACACTTCCTTTGTACGTTTTATGTTTGTAAAAGGTTATTAAAATGCTTAGAGTTCATACAATTTTAGTACTAATCATATTACCCGGGTGTTTAAATTCAATTTAACACAAATTCGCAATGTCCCGCGTTGTAAAAGGTTAATGTTACACGCAATTATCATGTTATTTTATAGTGCTTGTTACTTCGCTTCATTTTTTATGCCGGAGTTGATAAGCAAGCTGGACAGAGTCTACCTGATGGATAGTAGCTGCTGTTGCCGATGGACAACTGGAACTGAAGTGTTATCTTCATGCTGCTGACCTTGAAGAACGCATTTCTCTCCTTTTTAGAGTTATGTACCTCAAAAGAAGAAACGAGATCATTATAGGGTTATTTTGATATCCGTCTGTCTGTCTGTCAAGACCCTTTTTCTCAAAAATACGTTGGGGTATCAAATTGGAATTAATTTTGTTTATTTATTTATTTATTTTATTTTTTTATAGTTTTGTATTTTGGTTTTAGTTGTCTGTTTTGATATTGTTAGTTAATGCTTTTGGGCCATGCTGTGGTTGTCTATTATTAGTATCCGTTACCGACATTTAGCTTATGTATGTGATTCAGATTGTGAATGTGAAGTGTAATGGAGCTGTTGACAGCCCATAAATAAATAAATAAATAATAAACATCAAATACTTTTTGTATCTGCGATGTCTTGTGGCCCTGAGAATATCATACTTTCAAGTCAAAGTAATATATATCTTCGCTTATGTTGTATTTTTATAGTTTTTGCCGATTTTTTCAAGGGAATCAAAACATAGGGCAACTCCCATTAACCTAGAATATTTAAATTTGGCATGAAGCAAGGTCTTAGAAAGCACGGAAAACAAATTTGCAGTTGGCATAA
This sequence comes from Automeris io, assembly GCA_036320925.1. Classification (NCBI taxonomy): domain Eukaryota; kingdom Metazoa; phylum Arthropoda; class Insecta; order Lepidoptera; family Saturniidae; genus Automeris; species Automeris io. The sequence continues at coordinate 11,073,181 of JAUDJH010000011.1, forward strand.
GGACTGTATGTACCCTACGAATATTTTAATGTAAGGGGACAGCCGTTTACTGGCGGCAAAGTTAATTATATCTATAAATGTTGTTTTGTGTTACCGTAAGTGGACTGTACAGTACCTTCATTGTTTATTTATACGGAACTCTCGGTACGCGAGTCCGACTTACACATGGCGGTTTTTTTATTTACAATACCATTTTGTTTATATTAGAGTCTGAGAAATATTCCATTAAGAATAAAATATCTCCATTCAAAACTATTTCTAAATTAAATTACTTTAAATCACTATTAATATAATTTTAATGGAATGTCTATATGAATTGACTTAAGTTTTTTAATTAACTGATTTCGAAGAAGTTTTAATGTCTCCAAAAATATTTCTAGGTATCTTTGAAGAATTTCGTAACGGAAAACAAGAAATACATTTAGCCATTACAGTTCTGTTTATGTGACTAAATAATTGACCGAGCGAAGCGAGATTTCTGAGTCAAGTTGTGGCGTTCGGCATTTTGTCCGTCTGTCTGTCGGTCGGTCCGTCAGTCAGAGCCCAAAAACTTTTATACCCAACAAGATAACGATTTGAAATTAGGATATACTTTGTAAACCTTCGACGTAAATCCAACAATTACATTGAATGTAATATAAAATCAAATTTAAAGGGAGTTCCCATTTATGCAAATGGGGTTAAAGTCAAAAAATTTATAAGCCAAACAGCGGACATTTTTCAAAAAATTCGACAAGGTCTCAGAGACTCGCAGTACTCGGCGAGCAAGTTTGCTTGTGCTTCCTCAGCCACGGACCAATTATGAAAAACGGAATATCACTTTTGAGGGAGCACAACTCTACAACGCGTTACCCTCCTGCATTAGAAACGCTGGCTCGCTTGGCATATACAGAACTAAATTACTACAATATATTAAAGATAAATACTAACAAATACGGTTCTGTGTTTGCCGAGTGAGCTCTTAGTATTTTACTGTTCCAGATAGTTTTTAAACAAATTGTTCTCATGTAAGTGATTTTGTATCTTAATGAGAATAAACTCTTTGAACTGAGATGCACCTCGTTGTCCGCTTGTCTGTGTGCCAAGACATCTTAGGAACGCGTGGAATGGTTATGAAAAGTTGTACATTAACATTAAATTCTCAATTTGTAGGTCTGTATGGGACAAATTTGTACGGATTCTTTCTACTTGAATTAGATAAGTACTGGACAGTTTTTTTAATTCGTTCTTCTGTAAAATTTCGTTTTTTTTTAGTTTAGTAACGGGCTTACTTTAAAGATGCTAAGTGCAAATGTTGAGAACAAGTTCCCGAAAGATCCTATTTCCCTGTGGTTACAATTTAATAATGATGCGAGGTCTCCGTTTGCCTGAAATGACTAGTTAGTAAGAAAATCTATTAAGTGAATGTTTTATTAACTTTGGAATTATTTATAACTTATCCACCTCATTTTTTATAATAATTAATAATATTATATTTATTTAGCGGGAGGTTATGACTTAACGTTAATGAATCTTGCTTCCTAAGCTCGTTTATTATTTTTCCACGGTATAAACGTATAAAGTAAGTAAGAATTACTATCTGTGCCTTGTTATTATTTTAAAGGATTACCCGCCGTAGGAAATTAGCGAGTCATCTCCCGCATCCAGGTTGATTATACGTTTGAACATTGAAAGGCCCTAGGGAATATTTCTCGTACATTAACGTACTTTGTTGTGGTTACATTGATTGATGAGTAATTTACAGCGTGCCTGGATTAATCGATTGGGGTTGGTTTGGGAATTTAGAGATCTTAAATAAAACTGATACTAAACTTTTGATATGAATAAAGAAAGAAAATAGAAATAAAAAATGAAAAAAACAGAAATTTAACTAGGTATGGAAATTAGTGGCGCGGGATGTGTTCCCTCACGCCGCTCAAAGACTAGAAGAGAGAGAGGGTGACACTCTACACCACCCCCCGAAACATTGAGATTTGGTCTGCAAAAGGCCAGACGTAGCTGGGTGCTTGCGAAGATGGCCTTACCCCTAGCCCCAGCAGATGGTTAAGAGGAATACCCCGGTGGTTTTAGTCGGTACAGATCCGACACACTAGGGGGTGGCCCTCATCGCTCCCTAAGGTCTGTAGCGATTTCCCCCTGGTCACCAAAAAAAGGCATTGAAATTATAGTTTTTAACGAACTCTGCATGACATTCGTCTGTATTACGATGAATGTTCTGAAGATTTATTTAACCTTGTTCCTCCCTCTCCCTTGTTGAATATAACCATACGTGCGGGATAATTCCGTAAAATTTGGTATCCTGTGACTCAATGAAATTACAATAACATGGTATCAGACCTGATTCTGTAGCATCATAAGGAATCATGAGAATACTCAACTCTTCGTGAAATTACATCAGTAATATTGTATTGGAGCTCATTGGAATAGTCGCAATGAACTGATAAATAGATAATAATCGTTTTGGATGGATCGTTTCAATTTAATCATTATTGTCCCTGTACGGGTTTCTCTTTTGGATGATTACAGCACGCCTATGGGAATAGTGACTCCGTTTCCATCACAAGGACAACTACTTTTATATATTTAATGTTGTGAAGCTAAAAAGCCTTTCACGAAACTCCGATATGCTGTGTGGTAACAAATGTTAAGCGGTGAACTATCGAGCTTACATTTTTGTCTTAGCGGGTTCTTTTTTCTATCCAAGATAATGTTAAGTGGATAGAACACAGAAAACTTAAACCATTACGTTTTCCATAGAGTAAAAAATCCCGCATGTCTTAGAATTTTATTTTTGGTAACATTAGATTAGTCGCTAGAAGTATTTACCGTCCTTCCCCATTTAACCGCACCTTTTACGAATTATATTCTTAGATTTGTGTTCAATACGTTTTCTGCTTTGTTTTGCGTATTCTCTTTTAAGTATCATGTTCATCAGCAGGAGACAGATGTGGACTGAAATGACGATGATAACTTATTTTATATTTTTTTTTTATAAAAGCAATTTTATTTGTACCTTTACAAATGTTTTTAATTTTGCTAATTACATCGTTACCATAATAATCGAGCGCAAAGATTTTCCTATCAGCTTGTGTACCTCCAATAGTTCATATACCTACAGACTCTCTGTCGTGGGCCGGCACACACATTACTGTATGTTAACTGCATTGTTATAAAAGTCAAAAATCTAGAATGTCGCAACCCTTGAAAAAAAAAAGAAAACAAATATTGAGTTTATTTTAGAGAAAAGTTTACTCAAACGGCCTTGTTTTCGACTGTGTAGACATCCGGTAGTACTTAAAATCACAATAATAATAATAACTCAGAATATCATGATTGGTACGCTTTATCACATATCCAGTACAATAAAACGAGTATTGTGGATAGAATCTCAGTGTTGTAGTGGGTGTTAACTAAATTACCGTTAAATACGAGTCCAACTTATCTCGCACGTCTAGGGCCTTTTACTTCAATCCAAGTACGACAACTCACGCGCTGCACTTGTTACCGTTTCATACTTGCATATATGGAAACGAGAACTGTTATAAACGAACCGCTCGACAGCCAGGTTTGATATAGCACAACCTTATATTAAATTATCTAATTTACAGATAATAAATAAATAATGATAATGTACTTATTATTATATTTTTTGTTATAGTAAATTTACTTCATCCGAATAAGTGAATCTGCTGTAATTAATTTTTTTAAATATGCATCGTTGTAGATATGGGAAAAACGTGAAATCGCTGGAAAATCACATTGGGCCATAATCGAAATAGCACAATGACATAACTACATGTGCGAAAGAGATAAAAAGCTAAGAGTATACATGTTTCCTTGTTATAATTTGTACCATGCTTAGATCACTGGTTATGCCTTTTTTGTATATGTAGGAGTGAAATCAGAATCATATTTGCTTTTCAAAAACAGTATTTTTTGTTTAATAGGAAAACATAGACTTTCTGAAGTAACTTAAATGTCTTTTTTTCTCATTGTATATAAAGTAAATTATATTTATATTTAGTGTTTGAAGATTACCTAATTCATCTCAGTTTATCCTACAATTGTATAGTAGTTATACAAGCGTCAATACTCGTAGTTTATGGTTTATTGTGGTCTCACGTTATGATAAGAACTAAACAAATTTAAATATGTCAATTATATCTATTCTTTTAAAGGATTTCCTTCTGCTTCACTTTAATTTGCGGGACAGTTTTGTCGCAATTATTTAAATTTATAATGTAATATCCTAAGTGGATACTACCATTAATATATCTCTGTTCACTCCGGAAGATCACGCGCGTGACGATATATTATTATTTAATTAATCTTAGCATTCCTCATTGTAGACCTGATCTGGAGTTTTAGACCTCTCAAAAATCTATACAATTTTAAGCAGATTTACTTTGCCAAACAAAAGATATTGTTAATTGTGAATCAAAACCACATAAAATTGTTTATTGCTTACTTCATTGTTTATGAAGCTAATCACTATGACTAACGGTGGCACGATATTAGATTTTTCAACCGATAAGATTGTAAAGGAATCGTGCCAATTAACACATCATATTGTAATATAGGCTTTTGATTTAGCTAAAATAACTTACGTATTACATAGTTGGATAATTTTGTCAAGTAGCAAAATTAATTGTTTGAAGCATGTTTTGTAAGTATATAAAAATATCAAGTAGATAAAGAGAGTGGAGATGAATATTTTTTTATTTATTGATATATAGTATGATATTTTTTAAATAAAAAATGGGGTATACAATGCACTGTGTGTATATACTAACTACTATATTTGCCGTTACCTTGAAACTTGTATAGATGTCCGTAAACCACCAGATTTATAATGAAATAGATGATTAAAAGGTCTATGGGACAATGAATCGTGATTCACTAGCGTGTTGAATTAGTTGCAAATCCAATTATAGGATAATACCTATGTACCTTAATTACAGTACCAATTTATTTATATACTCTTTGATATGAAAGTAATGTTTTTCTTTAAAAGGTATGTTTCTTCGGTATTTAAAAATGTCTTTGAGTTCTAAAATCGTTAATACTTATATGTCTAATAAAGCATTACATTAATTCCGTAAAGTGTGTTTTAATTGTAACGTATATAGTCTCAAGGTTACCTTGAATAGTAAATAACTCTTCTTTGTAAACTAGTGATTATTTATTTTCATTTTTTCTTTAGACTAATGGAGTGTATGGGAAGAGGTCTATTTGATAAACGTTATATTTTATTTAATAATATATTTGAAGTTTATTATTTCTGTCTTTTGTACAGAAATAATAATAAACGTGATTTTTAAATAATTTTCCTCTAATAATGAATTTGGTAATATTTTAAAAACACAACATACTCCTCTTAGACTACTTCGTACGCATTTGTATTTAAATAACTAAAAGATTTCTTTATATTTTATTTTATTTTAATAACTTGGTGGAATGACTAGTCTGTAGATGTGCTCAAAGTATTTTATATCAATAAGGTTAAAAGGCAGTGTGAGCTATGGAATTTAGCGCACCATGCAACCCGCTTTAATGCCTCGATTTCATCACTCGACGAGACCTTAAGTTCATCAACTATTAAGACATGAGTACTATTTGTGGGCGCCTTATAGAATTGCTAATATTGAAAAGTGGTTGCACCTGTTTTTATTATGAAATCTACGTGGGATACAGAATGTTTTAACGAAATCGTATAAAAACCTTTTAACCTAGATTTAGCTTATTTTGACTAATTAGCTGTTGGCTTATCAAACCTTGGTTTTAATTGCTTTCCTAATTACTTCGATTTTAAACGTTGTCGCACAAAATATATTCAATAATATTTTTTAAATTTACATTATTTACCCGATATTACTGTACACGTAATATGAGAACTGATTTTTACTACACATGATTTCAGTAAATTTTTATATCGCCAACGAGAACATTTGCCCAATAGTAGTCTGTTAACGCCCAAAAGGGAAGTCTTTATATACAATCACGTATCTATGTTTGTAAAGTATAAGCCTATCACTTACAGCTAGATAATATTTACGAGGCCTGTTATAAACACGGAACATCGAATAGTATTTTATAATCAAACAATTTCTAAAAGTTTTTTTATCATTATACTGGTACGACTATACTGATATTCGAACAGATTTTGAGCAAATAAAATAAAATTATATGAAATAACGAGGTATTTTATTCAAGTAGAAAACCGCTCACGCTGCAGTATTATTAGTCATGACCACTATTACAGATTCCCTTTTGAAAGTTAAAAGCACGCCTTTGCCTGCACCGTTTCAGTAAATTATCTTCAGCCATACGCTGTCTTTGTAATGTTTACAAATAGATGGAATAACCGGCATTGAGAAAGGGTTTGTAACTAGCACAATTGTTTATTTACAACAATCATGTGTTATACTGTGTCTGGCATATTTCTTACGTTGAACAAATGTCTAAGGACCAATGAACGCGAACAAAAACATAGAAACATTTACTCAAGACAATAAAGATTAAATCTTGACACAATCAGGAATAAGCTTGTGAGTAGTTGAAGTTATTCGGAATTCAGATATCAATAATGAGAACAATATCTTATATAATTCATGATTGTGCTTATTTTTGGTCGATTTCATTTTATTTGCCTTGTCAGTAGTGTCCGACTAAAGATCTGATTCTGGCAGAAGCTGAAACCGAATGTTTAAAAATTCAAAATAAAAAAGGAGTAAATCCTGCTTGCGCAGCTATATAAAGCGAACAAATACGAGTTGTACGTATGAATTCCAAATTGTTTAAAATTTAATTAAAATTCTCTGTGCTTTAACATGGTGTCGATACATTGACGCTATCAATACCTCTTACTGTTCGACAGTCGATATTCAAGCGGGCTAGACGCATCGGGCGGTAAATGGATGCTGTGATGTAATTTATGACTCCGACGTCACTTGGGTCGGACGAGATGTTTAATTTCGAAATAGTACCTTTTCTATATGCAAGGTTAATTTGATGAAGAACACCGTGTTTATCTTTGTATATTTTATAATTTGATATTAGGTAAATGTATTATGAGTCATTTAAAAGATATATATAAACATGTGAGAATAATTAGTAACAGATAACAATTTTTAGATTACGATTCCCACAGTTTAGATGTGGTTATAAATAGGCACACTTTAAAATAATGTTTCAAATTACACAGATTTGTTGTATATTTTCCACTGTTCTACCGCGCTAACTACTGGTTTTGCAAGACTTGTGATTAGTTATAATAGGGAGCGTAAATTCTGATTTTTATTTCTTTTGCATGCGAAGTTTTGTCATAGTGTCGTCTTAGTAACAACTGTTTGATTTCATATTATCTGTTGTTAAATAACAGTTAATTGAATGTTGTTTCCTATAGCTATTTATTAAACGTGTATATCCAATAATATACCGCTTACGGATATTTTTTTATCTTATTGTGTCGACCGGACACTGGACTCTGGTGTGAAATCTATGCTGTCCGGTCCGAAGCCTGAAGTCTGGCAACCTTGATTGTGACAAAGTTAAAACTAAAGATTCAAGTTGATTTTTGCTCATAATAACTTTGTATTTCTTCATTGAATAGAATTTAAACTAATCCGACACTACGTATGACTTGCTAAGTGATTAGGGGTGTCGCTTGGTTAGTTCTACAAAAAATTAAAAGTTTAAGCTATTTTATAATAGCCACACGATACGTGGTTAGGTAGTGACTGGTTGTTAAATATTCACATAATTTACTAGTCTTCAGGCTACCGGCAAGCCTTGTTCAGTGTGATCTAAGGCCTGGCAATTTTGATTGTAAAATACTTATATTCAAGGCAATTAACCCTACAAATAGTTTCTTATTACTTTATTGAATTCGTTAAAAAAAAGCTACACCACGTATGTTTTTCTAAGTGAATCTGTGTTTGGCTTTGTGAGTTATCCAAAAAAATTTAAACTAGACTAGACGTGGTGGTTGGTAGTTAGTTAGGTATTTATTCGTGTAAAATTCACAAGTCACCAGGTACCTTGCAAATCTTCTCCGGTGTGACCTTAAGCTAATGAAATAGTGAATAAAGACGAATTACCTTTCGAACACAATACCAACTTTCCAATTCCAATAATGGCCTGCGCCAATTAATTGAAGCATGAACTTGAATTAGGAACGGGCCGCGGCGTAATAGCCAATCGGGAGCCGTGCTAATGCATTTTGCGGTAGCACGAATAGCGGTCGCTGTACGGCAGCTATGGGAAAATGGCCGGAAAAATATCGGAATCGAAAATTTGAGGTTTAGATTATTGTGGTTTCATAATATCGGTCTTAGCAAAATCTTTTATCGCTGTTTATTTTGACTTAAAAACCTGATTGATATTCGTTTATTTTAGCAAATATTTGTGTAAAAATATCATATGCTAGCGGACTGCCAGAATTCGAAACGTACCTTTACACTCAAAACTTCAGCGGATTTTCAAAGAAACTTTCAACCCCTATTTCACCTTCTTAAGGGCGAAATATAATAAAATCCACTCTTCTACTTTCAGTATTTTATGTTTCTACTTTCAGTATCTTAAGCTGCGATGGCGGTCTATATCAGGTTAATTATTTTTTAAGATATCTTCGTTTGAAAATCAAATACGTTTAACAAAACAAGTTTATACGATTTTAAAACGGGAAACTAACACTGGTACGTCTCGGTAAGAGCCTCATAGTAGAATTTGTCGAAAATCTGTTTTATTATATAGTAAAGGATCTATAATATGTGTAAGTTTTCTAATATGAACTCTGAACATGTTATTCACAAAAATCTGCATTTATATTCCTTTTAATAAGCAAGTCGCATTATGTTAATATTACATTATTTTTCTAAGCTGACTATTTTTATTAGATGGTATATTAAATAAACTTGTAGACTATTTAAGTAGATATATTATTGTTTCATAATAACAGAAAATAATGATAGATTACCGTAACATATTTTAACTGGCAATAACATTGAAAGTGATTCTTGGAACCTTCACAAATGTCGTGCATTATTCGTCAGGATGTCTGTCGGTCGAATCGTTTACTAGTAACCGGACTTGATATTACGTCATTCCTGCACTTGCTATGCTGGTTTAGCATCAGACTATTATGCACATAAATATTGTGAAAACACGAACTTGTTTAATATTTTCAAACCAGATAGACGTGAGCGGAACTAGTTCTCACTCTTTCATACCCTATATGCCTTCAACTCTTCTACCATGGTCTCTTATAGAAGAATTGGTTCCGTCATACTTACAATTAACTATGAGACGGCCTAAGAGTGCAGTTTGTTGTGATCATACCTGCGACATTCAAGCCGTTCCGGTAACGGCAAACATTTCTGTGATAAGCAGATTTATGTTGTTAAGTTTACGAGGAAACCTCTAGCATATGCCAGAGTCGTTTTCGTATATTTATTTATATTGTCTTATTCTATACACATTCATTCACATTATCTGTTTCTAACATTTATCTACCTATTACATGACACATTATTCTACTTATTAATACAATTTTATCTATTTATTTATTCATTGACATTCATGTCTTTACACTAAAACAGACTTGAAGTCCATTTTTCTATTTTACACTTTCGCATGCCCGCTCCTTCCCTCCCCGACTCAGTCTGCGAGCGACGCCGTTGTCCGCACAATTCGAGAAAGATTTCGCGATGCTGTAGTTCATGTGATGAGCAGATTAGTTTCTTGCCGATTATAGATGTGTATAAGTATGTTTATCTTTATATGGTATCCGTCATACGAACGTGAACTTATTTTGGGGCTAAGTATGAAACAATAAGTAGTATGAAACTGTTTCTAAATGCGCTAACCAACGCAAGTTGGATAATGCTCAAACGTGATTGGATTACATCTTTTTTTAACTCTATAAAATGACTACATGGCATCTGATGGGAAGTACAGTGTAGTCCAAGAACGGCAACGACTGCCCAGGGAGGAAAATCTGCCAACAGTCGCCATCGCTATATCCTTTTTTTTTTGTTAACCCAGTGGTAATCCCTTCGGACCGTCAGGGGAATGCTGAGGGCCATTCCCTTGGTGTGCCAAACTTGCACCGACTAAAACCACCGGGGTGCCAGCACTGCCTACTCTTCGCCTTCGCCGGGCCTGGGGATCCATATACTGCCGAGGGCCCGGTGAGCGATTGACCTTAGGCAGGTCTCTGCTTTGGGAGGGGTAGTAAATTACCCTCTCATTGCCTCTCATTGGGACGGCCTGTGGACACACACACACGCCGCCCCGCCCCCACTCTCCGCTGGACGGCGGACCCCCTCAACGTCCACCGCCCAGGCCATCGCTATATCCGCCCACATATACATCGTTGGAAAGTCTCTAGGTATATGAACAACTGGATAAACACAAACTGATCCCGAAACGCGACAGGCCGAAGCGAGTCACTATTGAGGTTTTTACACTTGTGTGCTGTGGTTACGACCCTGTTCAGGCAATCGCACTATCAAAAACAAAAATAATTCGATTTATAGATATAGATAGACATAGGTCAATCAATGAAAATTAAAAGTAATGTTGTTCCACATAGGTTATTGTGAGGTCGTTAGGTCGATTATAATAAATATTATTTACTGATATTCAGTCGATATTTTCTTTAACCCTTAAAGATTATTAGTGGTGTAAGTCAATGACTGTGAACTCCTGTGGGTGTTGTTTTCACCTTGTGCAATCGAGTATAAAGTTTAAACTGTCTACGTTTGGCTTCTTCCGTGTGAAGCCTGTTTAAAGTAACAGTTGTAGAATATTAAACTCTTATTACATTAAAATTAATACATTTTTACTTTTTTTTTTTAGACACATGCCGTTTATATTTTTAATTTTGGTTCAGCGAAATGATAGCACTTTACTAAATCCTTAATAATATTGTCAATTCGAAAGTGTATGTTTGTATCTATGATATTGTATGTAAATACAATTGTGAAACGGCTTCCAAATCACGTATGTAGGCATGACCACTTTTTATTTTAAAATAATTTAATTTATATTTATATACAAATCATAATTTTTTTTTATTACATGAAATAAAATAATGATAAAGGGAAAACTGTTTAATTTTAGCTATTTTGCAGAGTTAATCAACGCTAGAACTAGTTTTTACAATACACTCCACATTTTTTTTATGAATACATTATACGCAGTTTTATTCCTCGTAACATTTTTTTTATAGTTAAACAAATCTTTACTCAGGCTAAAAATGTAAAGGCGTAAGTTCAATCCTAAAGTCAATTACATACATTTCGTCACGTTTTAATTAGGATTTTTTTCGTTTTTGTTTACCCTATTACTTCTAAACAATGATTTGTTATTTATTTTTAACTATTTTTTGTTAAAGGTATGTACCGCTTGAGATGGCGTTGTCAATTTCTTCTCGAGAACAAAGGTAATTTAAATAAAATAATGTTTATACATATATAATGATTGAATATATTTAAAATAATATAATTTTTAAGTAATATTTACTTAACGGTTTGTATGGTCTATTCTTTTCCTAATTTGGGATCGCTTTTTATATATCCTTCTCGCGGCCTTAGGTAGAAATGTATTTGTTACGATGATTTTATGAGAAAATAATTATTTCGTTTAATATTACTCATGATATATAATTAAGGAAACGTGAGCTGGTATAAAGTGCGATTAGCAGCAAAGGATTTTCGTAAAAGCTATGAGATTTATTACGAGGAGACTTTACCTCTTGTATTGCGTAACTTGTCAATTTGTTTTTTATTTTTCAATTATTAAAACATTGTTTTAGATATATCTTTCACATACGTATTTTGTTATGTTTTTCAAACTAAGCGAGGTCTAAACACTACATATAACACACATTATACTTATATTATTGTAGTAAACTTGAATACGATAATAGCTTTACATTGAATTCCGAGACATTTATTACGTAGCCATATAAAAGATATGTATTTCAACTCCACTAGTGGAGGCAGCTTTTTAATCTTAGATTTTTCCACGTTTCCCAAGACAAGTCGCTCGACAGTGTTAATCAAAAAAGCCTCGGGCGTCTACCGCTTTGGAATCCATTTGTATGGCGACCTCGAGAGGATGCATTTTGAATATTTTATTATTTGTTATGGTAAACACACGTGTGCTGTATGTATCAAAGTTATATAACCCTAGTGTAAATATTTCTTTGTTGTTGGCATTAATAATACTGGAGTTATAGAAATTATCGAAATGCAAAGTGGATACAACCACTAATGTATCTCTATTCATTCTGAAAGGGATATAACGTGACGATATATTATTATATGAAGTTATCGTTACTCATGATAATTATTTTTTTTTAACATACATTTTTGTAAATGTATTTGATATTGTGGAAAATATTTTCATTTTATATTAAACATTTCCAGCCTAATAATCAGTAGTTACTTTAATTTTATATACAATATTTTATTTTATTCTGACCAAGTGAAGTTATAATGAAGCCCAAGAACAGCAGCGACTGCCAAGTGGAGAGTATCCATTGTTAGTCGCCGTCACCATGCGACGAAGGTCTCCAGAGACGAGATAGATCTACACAAATCGACCAGATAGAGGAACACAAGCTTATCCCGAAACGCGACAGGCCGAAGCGAGTCACTATAACGATCTTTGCACTTGCGTACTTTGTTAAAGACCAAGTTCGAGCAATCGCCGTACCACAAAAAATATTAGGTCCTTACATATGAAATTGGCGTTTTTCGTACTGGCCACTTTAATCACAAATTTCTCCTCTTTGGTAAGGAATTCCAAATTCAAATTTGTACAGCTATAGACTCATGTATTTCTGCTTCGATGATCGTCATTCATTTGTTTTTATCTTCTGTTTTTTTCTGTTTGCGTCACTCATTTTACAAAATGGAAAACTTAAAATATCGCATTATTTACGAGTACGAGTTCCGCCGTGGCACTAGTGCTGCGGAAACAACTCGAAGGGTGAATGATGTGTATGGCGGTCGTGTTGCAAAAGAAAACACAGTTCGTTTTTGGTTCCAACGTTTTCGTTCTGGAAATTTCGACCTGCAGAACAAGCCCCGTGGACGGCCTGAAACTCAAGTTGATAATGAAGAGTTGAAGGCTATTGTGGAAGCGGATCCATCGCAAACCACGTCCGAGTTAGTTGCAGGCTGCGATGCTAGTGATAAAACTGTTTTAATTCACTTGAAGCAAATTGGGAAGATTAAAAAGCTTGAAAGGTGGGTACCTCACGAATTGACTGAAGCAAACCGGCAAACGCGCGTCGACTGCTGCGTTACATTACTAAACCGGCACAATAATGAAGGTATTTTAAACCGAATCATTACCTGTGATGAAAAATGGGTTCTTTACGATAATCGGAAGCGCTCAGCGCAATGGTTGGACCCTGGCCAGCCAGCCAAATCCTGTCCCAAGCGAAAATTAACCCCAAAAAAGTTACTTGTAAGCGTTTGGTGGACTAGTGCCGGTATTGTTCATTACAGTTTTCTCAAATCTGGCCAGACTATTACGGCTGATGTCTATTGTCAGCAATTGCAAACCATGATGGAAAAGCTAGCGGCTAAACAACCTAGGTTGGTCAATCGCTCCACGCCACTGCTGCTTGACGACAACGCTAGACCACACACTGCGCAACAGACGGCTACTAAATGAGAAGAGCTTCAATTGGAAAGTCTAAGACATCCTCCGTACTCCCCGGACCTTGCTCCAACAGATTACCATTTTTTTCGAAATTTGGATAACTTCTTGCAAGGGAAAAAATTCAACTCCGATGGGGCAGTCCAAATCGCCTTCAAAGATTTTATTGATTCCCGTCCGACTGGTTTTTTTAGTAAAGGGATCAATGAACTACCTATGAGCTGGCAAAAGTGCATAGAAAATAATGGTTCATACTTTGATTAATTAAATGTATTATATTAAAAAATATTCGACTTTTTGTTCCTCCCATACAAAACGCCAATTTCATATGTAAGGACCTAATATCATATCATCTAAAAATGAATTAAATAGCCTTAGTTTTGTTAAAAACTATACTTTTAGTTTTAGTAAACCGTTCATTAGCAATAAAACAACACGTACCTATAACACCAACAACCCAACTCAGATCAAAAAGAGAATAAATAAGTTTATTTCGTCATATAATGTAAAAAAATTGCTGTAAACAGGAGTGCAATCTTGGAAACGGCACAACAAAAAGCTAACATTCAACTTATGAAAGTAAAAATCTCATTGTGACGTTGTCGGGCATCTTATAAAAACATTTCCCTCATCGTACACAAAGAAAATCCGGGTGCAGGGCGTATTCAAGACTACGTTGAGTCTAGACGACTTGGGGTGGGATGGTGTATACTTAGTACTGAATTCTTTATACTCGAACACGTCTACCAGGGTTACCAGGTGTGGATTTTTGCATCATACAAAAGCAGGTAAAAAATCGCGTATTTTTAATTTTAAATTTCTTGTATGTATTACGCGTTTTATTTACGTTGAGAAAATCCTCATAGTACCTTCCCGGCCGCACATGGGGATGGTGGCCGAGGTGTACACAACTTGTATCAGCTAAAACCCCAACCAAGGTGACTACTTCTGCGATTTAGTGGGGACTGCGGGTCCTGTAATCAATTCTCAGGAGCCTCGCTACACGTATTACTAATTGTGGTGTTATCCAAGGCTAATATTTGTAGATGCTACTTGGACTTGGCTTAGATTTCACTCAAACATTACTGAGTATATTATTTAATTAATTTAAGTAAAACTTTGGTTTTTCTAAAAAAATAATAATCAAAAAAGAGCTTTTTTTGAAGATCTCGAATACCATTTAAATTAAGTACTTTTATTTAGTACTAATATGATGTCCAAAGTGCGAATCGAAAAAGGGCAAGTTTCCTATATAAACCCGGCGTTATCCTTTCCTCCCGATCCGATCAGCCATTTTGTTGTAATTGAGTAATAAACATCTATCCGAACTTTCTCATTTATAATAGAATAGTAAGGTGCATTGCAAATGAACTAAATTAAAAAATATGATCTTTCAAATGTTCCAATTGAAGGCGGTTTACATAATTCAATAAGCAAATCCTAACTTTCCTCAGGGATAACCAGTATTTCCTAGTAAACGTTAAACTTATTCAATAATATACTAGCGTGAATTTTAGTAGGTTATTTAATCTATACATATTTGCTACGAAATATTAGTTACAAAAGGTTTTCGTCAATTGTCCAGAGAGCCTAGAAAATATATCATTCAATAAACGATAACGCTTGTAGAAAAGTTGATATTTCAACAACTTATGTTAATTCCATACATTTTGCACTTTTATTGTTTGTCAAATGCAACTTTGTTAAGACTCTAAAAAGACCACAATCTCAATTTATATTATAAATTTCGAAAGGCTGGCAACTTTGATGTAGAAATACCAATTTTAGCATGAAAATTCAAATAAACAGTGCTGCAGTTCCCTGTTTTATAATTTTTTGTGTCCTTATTTCCACAATTATTTACCGCTTCACTATTGCAATCATTGTTTTAATTTAGACGTTTATTCTTGTTCGTTTTGAGATTTTATTGCTTTTCTAGGTATAATTTATTTGTAGTTTCTTTTAATGGAAAACTTTTGCTTACTTTAAATCCACATAACCTTCGATCTCTGTAAAACAATATCAACGATAAGGTTTCTCCCAATCTTGAAGACATTTACATATAGATAGTTGCTAGGAAAATTGACAGTAAATTATAAACAAAACTGTTTCAATTAATTAAAGATGTCTAGTTAACTAATTGTTCATATTATGAGATAGCAATAAATGTGCAAATAACCTCTCAAATTATTGATTTAGTAACAAGAATTACTAATAAAATCACAGTAAATTATGTTAAAAAAACTTGATTTTTAAAATTATGCAAAAATAACAAGAGTTTAGTCAACTCTTTGAATATTCGTTTGCAAAAAGTAGCTTCTAATGTTTAACTCTCGTCAATTGCGAAGCTGTCTAAACACCCCTCGTGTTTCCATCATTAATACAAAGCGTAATAGAGATAGGGCCCCTATTCTGTATCCCCGGAGATAACAAAACCCGACAGAGCCTTTACACCGCAGACTCACGTCACATTTCCATTTTGTTATTAGGAAATATCAACGCAAACATGACAGTGCTTCTGTAGGTGTTTATTATCGATATGATTCTCTATATGTAGCTAATATACGTAATGTAAAAAAAATAAGCAAAAATTATTAAACAATCAGGGGAATACCAAGATAAGTTCAAATTGAATTAATAATGGTCTTATTTGTTTATAATATAATAAGATGTTATTGCGATAACATAATAATGTGTATTTATTGAATATAATAATACTGATACCACAGATAAAATTAAATCTATTGTAAAATACAGTATGCAAGTGAAAATAATTACTGCTTACCAGTTCATTACTACAAAATCAGTTTAAATATTAAGTACAATCTTTGCTAAGATGTAAATAGACTATACCAAGCAAACACCTATTACAGAAGAAGTTCTCCGAATCTCTAAAACGTGTTTGTGATATTTTATTTTTTTCTAATTTTACCCTGATGTTGGGAAATTAATCATACAAACTCGATATATACTTACACTATATTAGACCCCGCGTTCGATATCAAGATCGTAACCATCTACACAATTATTGCGCACATCGTTAATCACAGGGGGGCATATCGCTAGTTTCCGAACGATAAAACACCTTTATTGGCCATAGCACAGTTTGATTTGTGTGTTCTACTTTGTTTCTATTTGTTTAGAAGTTTTATGTATTTTTTTTGTACTAAAATCGATTGTAGTCAGAATTCAACCAATAAATAGCGGCCTTAACGGCAATATACATAATACTATTTTTATTTTATGCATAATTATCTCAGAGTACTTGTCGAATGATACATGTTTAATTTCCCATCTTTTATAATAAAACTACCCAAAATAATGGTCACGTATTATAATAATTATTTGGCCTTCAATCATCAGCGAGAAACATGTTTTAACACGCAGTAGTGTTTTTGCATCAAAACATTACTGTAATAATATAATTAATTTGATAGTAATACAGACACGCTTATCTTGTTTTTAAAATAAATAAAATTGATGGACCCATTAGCGTGTGAGAAAAGTTATATTAATATTTTAATATTATATTTTTTTATATCGATGTACTTGATTTTAGATTTTTATATATTATATATGTATTCTAATTTTCATATGTAAGTGCGTTGAGAACGGCGATCAGCTGTGCTGCTGATCACGTTGAGTAAAACATATAAGAATAAAGTTGATACAGCATCTAATGTACCGTTGCTTACTCGGAAAGAGACATAATATAATGCTGTATTATTATTATTGTGTATCTTGTTCGTATGTGAAAATGGTTTCTTTGTAAAATAATAATAAGAAGGAAAAATAATTCGGGTCCGTTTTCGTTCATTCGTTCGAAGCGAAATTGTCTCATAATTTATAAATAAATCTTTTACCGCAGTATTGAAAAGGCGGCTTGCAGAGAATGTGTAATGAGAAACGATGACCGGTTTCAATGCTGTACATTAGAAGAAATCTGTCTCATAACGGGGTAGTACACTTGAAGGAATCTACTGCTCGGATCAGAGGGAGGTGGTGCACAGTCTCCGGCGCACCACCTGAGAGGTTTATGAGGGGTGGGTTAGGTTAGGTCGACTCTTCCCAGAGAGTTAGCCTCAACAAGGCCTTTTGCTCCTCGGGCGTCTGGATGAATTTGGTTTCCCAGGCCCGGGTGCAGCAATTAGAGGGGCACCCCGGGGGTTTTTAGTCAGTAGGAGTCTGACACGCCGGGGTCGCTGCTCTAACAGCGTCCCTGATGGTCCAATGCAGGATCTTCCCCCGGGCCACAAAATAAAATGGAGGAGCCTATGTCCAGTGGACCAGTGTATTCTGATGATAGCGATGATGACGATTTTACACTGGAAGAAAAAACCGTTAATAATATCCGTCTGATGATTTAATTATTTTACTATGTAATTCATAGTGTAGATAAAATTTAATTTAAATCATAGAATATAAAAATAAATTTTAAGTACACTGAATATTGCTTTATTTATTACATTAGTATCGGTTTCGAACAAAGTTAATGAATTAATAGAACATGTGATAACATTGTTAGTAATGTATGTGTTATCTTTAGTAAAAAGATTTCGATAAGAAACGCCTCATTAAACTGTATTTTTGCAAGTTATTGGTAATCCAGATGACTACTTGGTTCTCGCTTGTGACTTTAGAGGGAGACACTGTCAGCTCCCTTTGCCCGAACAATGGTCTTTGTCATTTTTCCCGGTCAGAAAATGTTATTATTTGTGGCTTTAATTTAATACAAATTAATTTACGTTTAGTAATATTGTCGACAACAAAAAAAAAGAATACACATTATTTCCTTTTAATCTGAAGCTTTTAATATCATGCTATTTCCGGTATTTTGTGATACTTTATAATTGCATTATTATTAATTTATTATGTTTATCTCATTCTAAACGTTAATATTATAGTTTTTGTTATAATTTCCCCGTTTGTCTTTTACAGTTTAGTAGGTACAAGATTCAAAACGAATTTCCCGATTTTGACATCAGATGTTCAATCCATCGAACGATTTACGTAATGTAAATAACCTTAAGATATCGCTCGTAATGGATATGCAATGTACTAGTTTACAATTAATGATAAACTTTTATCAAAATGAGTAATTTATATTTACTATCACACTTGGGTTTTGTCAGTTTCGTCGTTTTGTTGTTTTGATATTGTGCGTTTCCGACATTTTATTTATTAGTGTTTTTAGTTATAAATTGTGCGAATAGTGATTAAGGCATGATATAAAAAACGTTTTTGTTTTTTAATTGACATTTTGTGGTCACGTTTTTAGTTTTTCTTATATTATCTAAACGGTGACTTCACATAGTACTTTACGAAATAACTGTACTAAAATTGTTGACTCTTCAGAACCAATGTCAATGTCTGGATGCTTTTGTTTGAAGGCAAGGATATATCAAGTTAGGGCTTTTAAAATGCATAATTCTGTTAATATATAGATGAAAATATAAGTGTGATCTATATTTGATTAAAAAAAATCAAATGCTTATAAAAACCTGAGGATTATCCTGATTTGGAGAGTTTGAAAAATTTACCCAGTAATTTTAGAATAATTTATAATTATATATTAATTGCTGTATAGTCATTGTCTAATAGGCACTCCGAAGTCATGTACCACGACACAATCGATACTAACGGCAGTGGTTTTACAGTGTGTAATAAATCGATTTGTGGATATACGAATACATCGTAATACGAATTGCAAGAATAATGTCTATAGGCACAATAACTGTCGATGAAATACTGATCCCTTCATGTTACTTGATTCGTATTCATTCAGAGATCAATATGATCTGGTCTATCCGCTCGGCATTGAATTTACATGTGTATAATAGCTTAGTAACATTCACAAGCTTCGTTTCGTTTTAATTACATCGACACTCTCAATACTCGTATATGTATATCTATAAGTAAAAGAGTATGCTATTTTATTAATCCACTGCTTTAGAATTTTAAACTTTATCTCATTAATAATTGTTTAAATATTTAATTGATATTATACCAGACCTCCAAAATAACGCAATAGGATGTACAGCATGTTTCATATAGGTTTTATGGTTTATAGGGCTTAAGACGAATAGGAAATAGTTCTGAGCAGTAGACTGGAGGGAGTCGGCTGCCCGGATGAGCGGGAGGCGGTGCACAGTGACAAAGTGGTTTTTGAGGGATGGACTCTATACTCCAACCTCTCCTTGAGAAGTAGCCTCAAGAAGGCTTTTCGTTACGCAGGTGTCTGGATGAATTTGGTTTCCCAGAACCGGGTGGAGCAATTAGAAGGATTCCCCGGAGGTATTAGTCAGTAGGAGTCTGACACAGCGGGGTCGCTGCTATCACAGCGTCCCTGATGGTCCTATGCAGGACTTTCCCTAGGGATACAAAAAAAAACAAGAAATAGTAAAGACTAATCTAGAATGTACAAAGTTTATATGTGAGTTGTCAATCAATTTTCACTGCCGTAATCTTTATTTCCATAACAATTTTATTAAAAATAACCTGCAATCTTTACTTTTTGATAAAATCGTTTTGAATTATCTAGGATAATTATGATTATAGATACCAAAAGTGCTATATATATTATAGATTGATAATTATCAATTATAGTTTCATCTATGAACATGTTTTTGCGTCCATTACCTATGTTAAAAGAGGTGGTCATATCTATTCTTGCCCTCGGAAGTGGAGACAACGATTTATTGACGGTTACCTTTTTCGTTTTAACGAGCAGTGCTATCCTTTAAATATACAAAATGCATTAAATAGTCTGTTCTCGTAATAATGAACAATACTACCTATGTATTTGTACGTTAATTTGCACTCAAATTTTCGTACTGTATATCTGTCGAGTCCAGTTTGAAAATCACATTTCTCTCGCTCGGAAAATCCGGCGTCTGAATGGCTATATTTCATACAGGAGTGGACAGCTTCTGCTCCGCTCGATAGGAACTGCGTTTGAGCTATGATGATTTGTGAGTTTCGTTACCTATAAACGCTTGGGGTATTTTGAAAATTGTTCATTACCTTTAAACCTAATAAGAGCTAAATGAGTATTAACTTACAGCTTTTGTAAACTGTAAGTTGTAAGACGAATTTGCTATGGAATATATATTGGTACCGCTTTTTTATTTTCACCTAAAATAATATATTTTTATTCTATTAGTATTTGCCATTGATGTTTCTTTAAAAATCGATTTTTATGAACGTATATTAGATTCAAAAGTAACTATAATGCTTTTATTAAGTATTGTCGTCATAATTGCTTTAAACGTCGGTATTTTGTATATATTGTTGAAAAATCATAGATTTGATTGATGTACCTAATAATATAAACATAGATGGCTAAATGAGTTTATATATACTTTTTAATAAAGCAATATTTCTAATAATATCATTATGTATATGTCTACATATTTGAAGCATCCTATCGTTAATAAAAGAAAACGCGATCCCATTGCCAATTCTAATTACGTCAAAGCCACACACGTGAAATTGGATTTTTTACGATTAATCTATCAGCTTTTGCCACCCTGAATGAGGAGGGGACGACAAACGACGCCACGTCGTCGAGACAGGCAATGCCCTAGCTGTTTAAGGGTTGACCACACATATTGACGCCAAATCGACTTGAGTAGGTCGGAAAAAGCAGTGTGTCTATACAATTGAAAGTAATCTGCCTCCTTTCAATTTGGACGATGCATCTCAATACTGATCGGCAACGAATTCACAGTGCATCAAATTTCTGATCGTTTTATTACGGCGCTGGTGATAGCTGATCCCACCTGATGACATCATTAATAGCATTGTATAGTTAAAATTAAGAATACTAGCATAGATGACTAGCCAGTGTGGTCGACGCTCGAATTAAATGAATAGAACAACTTTGATAATTTAATTGATGGCTTTAAGCTGTTTTTGCATTTATAAGTGTGATAAGTCCTTAACAAACTTAGGCTGTAGATTTATATTGAATTTTTTCAGAACAACGTCGTAGTTAAATTCTACATTATATGTTGTTATATTGTTGGAAGTGTGGATTTTCTACGGGAAAACTTATACCAATAAAACATTTATAATAATGATAAGTTTAGAGCGAATTTCATACTTTCCTTTTTAGAATTATAAATGAAGTTGCAAATATCTTAGGTTGTAAATTATGTTTGTCAAAATTGTTTATACACTTTCTATTAAGAGTCTATTTAGCGACTCTGCACGCTTAGCTTAACTAGCGTTGTTGTGCATTAATGAAACGCGCCTGCCTCCTTTGTTCCGCTACAATGCAGTCTGAGGGCACTAGAAGAGGGTGGGAAAGTTTCGACGTTGCCATGTCGTGTTTGCAGGTACTACGTGTAAGTTACGTTTAATACAGTACTTGGTACATGAAGATTATTCTTTTAAACATGTTACGCTTTAACTGTTTGGTTTAAAACATGTCAAGTAAGCTTTGTCATCAGTTTCTTAACTTACTTATACTATCATATTTTCTCGAGGCCCTTTGACCAACACATTGTACATTTTTTTTAAGTATTAGATATCAATCGTATCAATAACAGGATTAAGCAGTCATTTTCACTGTCGTAAGCTTAAGTACGACATGTTAATAATCTAATATTATAAGTATACATCACTTCATCTGCATCGTTGATGATATTATAATAGTAGAAATTCAGTATTGGTTTGCACGGAGTTTTGGTATAACTATGTTATTACAAAAAGGTAGTTTATCTCAAGTGTAATGTGTAACAATGAATTCAAAGCGTTTAATAATGCCGTGGTAAAATAAACTTAATTATGAACCAAAGCTTTTTGGGTTCAACCGATAAACCGAATCGCATTGTGTTTTCGAAATACACACAAACACATAATAAAAATGTTAAGGGAAGCTGAAAAACGACGATTTTCTATAAGTTTGGGATACTCTTTAAAGTTTGAATGATTAAAACATTTTGAAAATACATATTAACTAAAGGAAAATGCGTATACCTAAGAATAAATTTGTCAGCATTAAATGGAAAATGGCTGCCTGTTTAAAGACCAGAGAAATAAAATAAAACAAACTAAGTTTTATTAATGTAATCACTTAATAATAATAAATTAAAATTACTTATAATTAGTATATCTCTATAATTTCCTGTTAAAAGATAACAGCTAACGATTTTCACGACTGCTTCTGATTTTTTTTAACAATTGTAATACTCCCATTTGAAACTCCAATACTTCATTATCATCAAAATCATCTAATGTTGGCAGTATACCATTAAAAAATGCAAGATGCCGATTTGTTACTCTAGGTTCCTGTTTGATAAAAGAATCCATGAATTGAATCACCCTAGAGACCACAGGGTTCATATCATCATCATCCATTATCGATCTATTAGGTATAAGCTCCGGCGTTAGATACTCTGTCATTATATCATTTGGTTCTAGTAAATTTGACTCCGATTCCTCGCTTGCTACACCCATGTTTTCCGGGTTTTCGAATTCTGTCTTATAAATTTCGGAATTTGCACTGCTTGATCTACGTTTTCGTCGCGCTCTTTTCTCCAAAAACTTTAAAGGTTTGCTATATACATAAGGCTTCACCATTTTGCCACCAAGTCCTAACCTTTTTTGATCTCTAATCTTTTTGTTAGATCTATTATAATTGTCTCTTATATGAGTCCATCTTCTAATGATTAATTTGACTGTAAAAAGACGTAAATATGATAAGGTAAATAATAAGTCGTTTGATTATGGAACATTCTTCCAGCGAACGTATATCCATAGCTGGTTTGAACGCAATGACTGTCGTCAGGTTTCAGAGTTAAGAGAAATTTGTTTTTGTACTACACTGTGCTTACCATCAAGTACGATGTAGTAGCTATAAGAATCAAAATAAAAGTATAAGCTTTGCCCGTGGCTTCGTTTATGGTGGCAATGATAAATTATATTGTTTAACTAGATTTAGATGCGTACATTGGTCAAATTATGTTTCCTGTTCAGATTAACCAATCGTGACCAAATGTAGTCCATGGATTAAGCTATAAATTTGTATTTAAATTACGATTATTGTTATAAGAATATTTTTCCCCTTAACATATCTGTATAATAATAGAGATGAAGTATAACAATTATTGAATAAATCGATAGTATTTGTAAACATAGAATAAAAGATACATACCGTAGGCTTGTTTGGATTTCTTTTCCCACGTTTCGTAATCTGGATATAGTCCAATCATTACTTCGTTCCATGCGGCTTCGGTTGCAGCGCGATTTTTGTACAAATCTATGGTGTTGTCCCATAATACGGGCATTTGTTCTACTAATTTGATCAATAAATTGTTATCTATAGTTATGGGAGATTTGTCGGCCATTTTGTAATAACAAACGTGCACACGTTCTAAAAGATGCTTCAACACTTGACGCAGTTGTCGCTTGTTCGGTTGCTGTTCGATAAAATACGTGTAGCGTCGTGCCGTGTGAAAGAGACGGTGTATACTGTGCGCTACTTTGACCGAATACGGCAAGATACCCTCGATTTTCAGTTTTATTATCAAGGCGGAAGGGTATAGACAAACGTGTAGAGTTCAGCTGCCTTTTTTGCCGTACGAACTATGCGGTAACGGTTCTATGTATGCGCCACGATTTATTCTATTAGGTTTGTACTGCAGAAGTTACACTGACATTAAACTGTTGGATATTTACAACATAATGTATTAACGCTTTTTCTTCAATTACTCTTGGTGGAAGGTGTAAATAATTGAAAGCATTTTATTTAAATAATACCGATGCGTTTGTCTTTTTAAATCATATTGTAGGTTTTATTAGATTTATATTCATTTTGTTTTAAAAGTTTCCCCTACGATTTTACGATTTATACGTGTCGTGGGTGCGTTTACAAACATGAATTCCACATATAAACATGACGCTACTTTGATTTTGCTTAAACTTTGCTAAGAAAATTAGTTCACCTTACAAAAAAACTGAATATACAATAGGAACTCGAGTATAGCCTATGTATTTACAAAGCAAAGTACAAATTGACGATTTCGATGACTTACCACATATTTTGACTTTAATTGGATAATATGAATTATATTTGAATAAAGTCTAAGCAAAGTCAATATAGCGTCTATAAAGTTCGGCCTCAGACTGATAACAACTGTAAGCCATACAAAAATTTGTCCAGTCTGTGAATCGAACTCACGACAATCAGCGCGCACATACTCGTTTATCCACTGCGTCGATCGAACCGACAATAGAACCGCTTTCCTTATTTTAATTGTTTTATTCCAATGAAGACCTACCTAATCGCGTAAACCAAGTTAAATAGGACATCTTAAATTCTATAATTTATGTATATAGTTGCAGTGATGCGCTCGAGAGTGCGACTTCTGCGTTTCAGATTCTTAGTTCGACCCGCACACAAAGAAAGCTTGTATCGCCTACGACAATTGTTTCGATTCTAAGTATTTATGAATTCGGAATTCGTGTCTGTGCAAGACTCAAATTTAATATGAGACGAATCTTTAAAAAAATGTATGTTAATATTGATTTTGATTGATATTTTCGCTTATAAAAACAAACTTAACGTAAAGTTAAGTATTTCCTTATAGAAAGCTTCAAATACCGTGAAAATGAAATTAAATCTTTACAGAACGATGCTAGTTGCTGGTAAAACAGTAAAAATAACAATTAATATTTTTTTTATAACAAACGTTATATAATACAATTATTTCAAAATTAGGCAAATGCATACTGAACAATATTTTATTGTAAAATATCTTTGAATATTAGAGACATATTTATTTAACTATTGTTGTATTTGAAAACCACATCGTCTGTAAAGTGATAAATAAGTCGATTTCGTTTTCTATTCAAGTTTTCATCATTGCTTAGGTACCGACGCGGCCGCCCCAAAAGCATCCGCCCGCCCTTCAGTCGTTGCGCGTTTCCTTTGAGGTACGCTCGCTTCGAAATACGTTGCTCCCTTACGCGTTTTTCTGTATTCGAACATTTCGTATGTCAACATAAAAGAAGTTTTATATATTTTAAAAAAAGGTGGGTTAAATATTTAGATTGTCTATACAAAAAGACTCTGTTATTAAGAAATGTCAAGAAATATTTTTATTTACGATAAAAAGGAGAATTGTTTGTGACTTTCGAAGCAACAGCTTGTTGTCCAGTTTATAGAAAATTATGACTGTTCATTCAATAAAATCTTCGTAGGACATTTTAAATAATATTAATATAAGTCATCGTTCAAAATATTGTAGTATTTACCCATCGCTGTATAGGATATACATAAATAACACAAAAGACGTTTTTTGCATTAAATAAACGATTAATTGTATGTGGTTTACATATGAATATGATAATAAATTATGTAAGTATTTGTAAAATGAGAGAATAAAAAAAAAGTATATTATAATTTCTTACGGAAATAGTGCCTTGGAATTCCTACTATTAAATAATTGAGTTTCTTTTGCAGTTTCAGTTCAAATCTTTTTTATTAATGTATATAATGCTAATTAATTAATTATTTACATCTATTTAAAATACCGTGTTTTTTTTTGTCTATTTGTTTCAATAAGGGTGATTAATTTATTCAAGTTAATGATGATGTTTTTGTATGTTTGCATTAATTATTATCACATATTACTTTTTTAAGACAATATTACAAAAATTAAATACAATATTACAATAATAAAATTAAATACCTATAATTGTTATATTTTTCCATTAGTAATGGTTAGAATAAAACAGTTAACGGGTCTACATTTAGGATGTAAATAGTTTTTGTTATACGTTTATTTGCTGTAATTCCTCAGACATTATTTTAGAATAAACTAAAAAAAAAAATTGGCATCTCTTAAAGGAAACCGGTATAATAATCAAGTGGTAAACATTTCACGTGTCTTCAAGAAATAAATATCGTTACGAATAGCTTAAGTATACATATTATTATTTTAAATAAGGATATAAAAAAAAACGCTGGGAGTAGAACTAAAAAATGGTAAAGATCAGAACGTGTCGACCTTGAATGAACTTTCTAAAGTGCATTTTAGCTGAAGTGGTCTAGACTAAGGAAATATTTTACTATTAACATTCTTACATATATTTCAATGACACTTTTTGTTCAAGATATACAATTTTATTACCAACATAGACAAGAAGACTTTTTGCCTGCTTAAATATGTATTTTAATCAAGAATAAATATATTTTAGATTTATTTCCTTTTTTAAATAAAATTGGTTAATACAAAGTTGCTATGTGATCCGTACGTATAGTTTAAATTTAGTTATTTGCTCGAAATATCAAATTCGAATTAAAAAATCTCTCAATTTTTTAATCGTCGTTTCATAATATTTTCAAGTTAGAAATTACTGTAATTAATATAACTGCGATCATTATACAATTATTACAAAACAGTCATTGATATTGTCGTTTGTTGTCTCCAGCTATTATGTTTATGAAATATATTTTAACATTTTCTTAGTGAATTTGTACTTACATGTTATGCGTTTAAGTTATATTAATTTACTTTTAGAATCAATTAATTGATTCTGATTCTAAATCTATCAATCATTTGCATTTAGATACGAAGGCGAAGGGCCTTTCCGATATCCAACGATATTATTAAATCAAACATTTAAATACAATACCATATTAGGTATTTACAGATCTATGATGTGAATTTTAAATGACAGTGTTGCTGCAAAAACTATGGTGCTTGTGCACCAACGCATCAACGCTGCAACGAACGCGGTATAAGGACACCTTTAGTCCTGTTTTAGTATCATATGCTATCATTGTTCTTATAACAATGTAAGTACATCCTGATAGAAATCAATTGTAAACTTAATAAGTTGTTAGGACATTGTTGAGGCGTACGTATTAACACGATCACCGATCTGCCTTAGCGCTCTGAAAGGGTGATTATTTTGTCACGAAGCTAATTACCAAAGCGCGCAAAATGAAGCGGATAAATCGGAGTTTATATTTTGTCTCTTTCTGTTGACATTTGGCGTCGTAAGTACGAAAGAGAAAACGATACACCGCATTGCGCGCCGTGCGCTCTGCTATTTTCAATAACTCGCCTTCCGCCCTATGCAAACCTCGACCTTATCAACTAAACGCATCCAGACCATAGTCATTGTCCGTCATTATGTCAGTTACCCTTCACACTTGAAGTGGGGGCATGCGCCCGTTTTTTAATTGTTTAATAATAAAACTTTATTAAAAGTGTTATGATTTTATAATGAAATTTATTTTAGAACTTGCTTTAAAATATAATTAACTGTTAAAGTTTTAACTTATTAATTAAAATAGTGTATCAAAGCTACTATAATGTTGTCGGTGAGGCCTTTAGATGAGAGACTGTACAATTTTAAATCTCTTAAAGAAAAATTTGAGAAAACCAGGTAATTTTTTTAATTATGCAAATTAATCCTAGATTTTTACCGTAAAAGCTTGTTAAATATTAGATT
The DNA here is from genome assembly GCA_036320925.1 of Automeris io. NCBI lineage: Eukaryota > Metazoa > Arthropoda > Insecta > Lepidoptera > Saturniidae > Automeris > Automeris io. The sequence goes on from JAUDJH010000011.1 coordinate 11,101,327, forward strand.
TCGTCTAATATCTTGGTATATTGTAGACATAGATGTGATTTAGATATATCTTGTCATGAGATTTCAAAATACAAAGTCTTCAGATATATTTTGAAGTTTAAACGCAATTTCCTATTGTTATGTGATGTAATACATGTTTACATCTTTTTTTTTAATATACAACTATAGAATTTCAAACAGGCTGGAAACTCACCTAATAGAAAGCGGTTACAAGTGCCTATGGACAACTGCCACACAAGAAGCATCGCCAGTGCTTTCCCGACTTGTTATGAAATGTTTTCCACTCCTTCTTTCTTTTTTACACTGGCTCGACATAGTGACTACAGAGTACCTGATGGTATGTACAGTGTAGTCCAAAAACGAAAGCGACTATCAAAGGATGAAAATCCATTGATAGTCAACATCGTTATGTCGGCCTACACATACCACGACTGAAGGTCTCTAGGTATATGAGCTACTGGATATGCATAAGCTGATCCCGAAACGCGACAAGCCGTAACTGGTCACTATGACGGGCTTTACACCCATGCACTGTGGTCGCGATCCAGACGGGCACCGGCGCCCTACCACCTCGCTGCTGCTCGTTTAGCACCACCCAGGAGTCACGTGTAGGGAAACTAGGGTAAAGCCTACGGACGCGAGCAGCTTCGACTCCTTGTTGAAATCTTGTTGTTACGCTTTGTTGTTATTATTTTTTATTAATGAGTTGTTTGTCTGTTTGTTTGCAGGGTTGGCGGCGGTGTACAACGCAGCGCCACACATGCTGATATGCCACATAGAGGAGGCACCATTGCCGAAAGGTATACTTCTCATCTATCTTAATTAAGTTTTGACACGGATTTGTTTTCTACTAAATTTTTTAAAATTTATTTCGACATAGTAAGCTTCCTAAGCCTGATTGTACATGATAGTGCAGCACAAAAATGGAGTACATCTAATGCGAGGAATAAATCTGCCCATAGTTGCTGTGATCAGACGGACCAGCACAATATATTTTCACGGTTTGTTTGTTAGAACCCAGTATGAAGGATAGAAGGATGAAGGCAATTTTTACTGAAATATTGTATAGTAAAGTTCACCGCCAGCGTATAAATAAGAGTTACAAAGATTAGGTAAGGGTTAAAAGTTAGAGTTGGTTCGTGTCGAGATTCAAGCGACCATATTATTGTAGCTTCGTTACCCGGAGCGCGTGATTCTGTTATGAAAGATAATTAGTCTTACCCTGAGGTCTAGGTCCTGAGGTTCACTTTAACTTTGCTTAGGCTTTACAAAAAAACATTACTATTTATATTACTCAATTAATGTCCAAGCATATGGTAAGTCTTGGATTTCGTCAACTTGGACTTGGAATACTTAGGCTATATTCAAATGCCGATTTAGTTTTTTTGTCAAAATTAATTATCTGAGCAACTTTACTAAACAAAGTCAAAGAAGAGTCTACTAATCTCAACACTATGATATTTAGTCGTTAATTAGGTAAGATAATATAGTCAAACTATAAACTATAATAATTAAGTTGTGCAATGTTGATGTATTGTTATTTATTATTAATTGCTAGGTTTAAAATATATATTATCTTATAATACTTTGATTAATACACACATATTTTGGTCTTCGGTTTCTGCTTTATTTTCCATTGGAATGTAAACTGCAGAGAACCCGTAATAGAATTAATTAATACGCTTTGTTATTTGTTTATTACATCTATAAGGTATAAAATATATTTATCAATTTACTATAATATATGTTATTATAATGTTGTTTCAGTGAACATTCCTGTATGTAACAGGAAAACCTTTTACAGATTAGCAATTATACATGGTTTATAGCGCAAAATTTTCGTTGCGTACCTATTTGTATGTTGTTTATTTAGGCCGTAATTCCGGCATGGTTTTAATAAATATTATACGACATAACTTTTAAATATGTGAATTATTTTAGGAAAGTTTACAATTAATAATAGACTATTTTTAACGTATACAATTTGAGATTGTAGTTACATAATTTACATGTTATTTTTATTTTTTGTTTAGGATAAAATAGTTTATGTATTTCATTTTTTATGCACTTATTTCATTTGCACAACGTAATAAATGTTGCGGAAGATTTCTTTTTGAACATAACAACCTCTACTAAATCTGTTGTAATATATGGATAATAAATATTTGAGTATTCAATTTATTGAAAGAAAGGTTTTTCGAGAAATCATTTCGAGACAATAATACAAAATTGAAGAGTTCTCTTCTAAATTTTAACTATTTAATATAAGTTACACGAATATTAGATGAATTTTACATGCGATTAATTTTCAAACTTTCGGTACAATTTTAATGATGTTTTATTTTACAAAAACGATACTATAATGTATATTTGAAATTGTGAAAAATTTAAAGCACCACACTAATACACTCACATTGTATTCAAAATCATTTTAATAATTACTTTGTTATTTAATACAATCAATAAACTAATAACCTCCATCTAATACAACACTATTCGCTGCTAATTAAGGTTAGGTAAACGACCGAAGATAATAAGTTTCCATAGGCCAGAACAATGCGTTCTGAGGGCGAGAAATGTTTAAATTATCACTATTGAAGAGTACGAAGCCCTGTCGAACTCTTATCTTTTATTTAATAACAAAGCCCTTGCTATCTGTTATAGATAAAACTATGCTCTGACTCTGGAATCTGTGCCTCGTGTTACTTAGATATTGGCTATTGCTACGTATTCTAGTATATCTATTTTTTTTTTTTTGTAACCCAGTGGAAATCCATTATGGACCGTCAGGGGGCGGTGAGGGCCGCCCCCCGGTGTGTCAGACTCTCACGGACTAAAACCAATGGGATGCATCTCCAAGCACAGGGTGCGCCGGACTACGGGAATGTGACTAGTGGTCTCACCGCTGTCCGGCGCGTGATCCGCCCAAAGGGCTTCCTCTCTCTGGTAGGGGAGTGGGAGAAGAGTGACACCGCCCCCCATCGCCAAGTGGCGTGCGGATGCTCGCGCAACACCACTGGGGCGTTTGAGTCAAGTAACGGCCCCCTCAGGCGCGTCACCTGACACCCCGCGAGTTTGTCCCGTGGGCAGATTTTCGGCCCGGGACTCCTCATGCTGCATAGGCTGCACCGACATTGCAGCGTTATCGGTGGCCTTCTTTTTAATGCCTCTCGGCTCCTTCAGCGGCTTTTTTGCGACCGCGCAGCTCTCACTGCCGAGCTTGTGCCCCGCCGGTCTTACGGCGTCTGCGCAGACTGCGCAACGGACGCTGGCCGTGCAACCCTGGGCACGGTGCACTGGCTGCGCACACCTAAAGCAAAGCGCACTACGGTCGACCTTTGCTTTGCAATTTACCGACACGTGCCCGGGTTCCATGCAGCGGAAACACCGGAGTACGGTCGGTGGCAGCAATCGGATCTGGGGCTTGACCCAGCAGATCATGGGCTGCTTCTCCATAAACATCTAGTATATCTATCAGCTTAGGTTTTCAAGTATTTGTTACTTAGGGGTTTTTTTTCTCGGAAGAATTGCTCGAAATCTTTTTGTTATTTTTTTTTTGCTTTATTTATTTAGTTTATGTATTTAGTTATTTTTTTATAATAATTGGAATATTTAGTAAATTTTAGTAACTTTTAATGTTGAAAGGTTAATGAGGTCTATGAAAACGAATGCTACACATGTTTATTCCTCGGAGAAGTTAAGTAATATTATATATTGTAATGTATTTGTTGGCGCTAAGCTAGATTTTCACTTTAAAGACCCAATAAAACACACAGTAATGGATGAATTTACATTCAATTTATTACAAAAAAAACTCGCATAGAACAAGCCAATAGAGCACAAACAATACGATCAAAAACGTAATTTGCAATATGCAAAATTGCAATGTAATTTACAAATTTCAGGGTTTTCTTAAAATCATAATCTATCTCTAATATAGATGGCAGCACAAGCAATATTAAATAATTTCACTTATGTTATTATTTAGAACAATAATTAATTTGAGATCATTGGATATTATTAGAACAATATAATCAGTTAAACTTATATAAATATCGATATTTGTCAATTATTTTCGATAGATAGCGTGGCGCCCATATATTCTATTGCGTATTAATTTGATAGTCAACTATACCTGATTGAAAATAATAATAAATTACAAAGACAATGATTACATTTTAATTACATCAATCAGAAATCCAATTTAGGCCGCAAGACATCATTTAGTCATCGCGTCCGGTGTTCATATCTTCTTATCCAATGTATGCTGTTCGCGGCCTCAAATTGTCGTTTATTATGATCACGCCTTTTATAAGTTTCTTAGCACGATATAAATGTGAGTGGAAGTAAGAGCCGATCCCGACTGAGACTTAACGCAGATCAAATATAAAAAATTCTGATAGAGAGAAGTATCAGAATCAGAGAGAGTATATAAAGGCGTTGAGCAAGTAAAAGAGGTTTGCAGAGATAGACAGAAGCAGTGCTACATTCTTTCTGCCTACTCTTTAGCGAATCGGCGTGATAGTTAAGTAGATAGATTTCCTTACACTATTTGAATGCATCAGTTACACCTTATTAAAATAAACTTATCAAATACTCTTTTAGGGATCTGTTGACAGTTCGCTGAATCGTTAAACTGTCAATATTTTATATCGTGAGTGCAATACCTGTCATATGAAATATTTATTCAGTTTCTTTTTAATTATCTTATTTTCTTTATAGGCTGGCGGCTCTTCAAGCGGCTGGGGCAAACGATTGGCGAGCGAGGGTCTGCAGACTTAGCCCAGAAAAGGAAGACTCCAAAGCGATAGAGAGAGCAAAGAATAGAATTAATGTAAGTATATCTCGCATATTTAATAGGTATTAAACACCTTCAACTATTGAATTATTAATTTTAAACTTAATATTACTTAAAATAAATGTGTTTAACATATTAATAACTACATCCTTGACTAATATTGTAATAACAATTATCTTAAAATTTAGTTATATGTCTTTGTAAATTTTACAATTGTTTTTAATTGTCACTGCAAAAAAAATTCACGGAACATGTCGTGGAAGCAATTCTACAAAAAGAACACCTTCAGAATTACCCCTTCTATTTATTTTAGGGTTTCTACCCCTACTTTTATTTTTGGTGACCTGGGATAATATCCTGCATAGGACCATCAGGGCCAATGTTAAGGCAGCGACTCCGGTGTGTCAGACTCCTACTGACTTAAAACCCTCGGGGCGTCCCTCTAATCGCTCCAGCTGAGCCTGGTAATTCAGATTATTCCAGGCGCCCGAGGAGCGAACAGCCTTTTTGGGGCTTCATCTCTGGAAACGGTGGGTGTAAAGAGCCCACCCCTTCAAACCTCTCTAACGGACGGCACGCTACCTTCCTCTCATGCGGACAGCAGATTCCCTTAAATCTACTGCCCGGCTTACTTCTACCTAAATGTACTTTTGTTCTCAGTATTATCTTAACTTTAAGATTACAACAAATATCTTTAAGAATACGAATTACTCAAGTTAATTTGATTGAATTTTTTTGTACAAGTATAGAAATTTATACCACATACCCAAGTTGAAGCATTTTTAGAACTTAATATTGTAATGTTAGATTTATGAATTCATTTTTAGAACTCTAAGAAATAAGGGCGCAAACAAAAAGCTCAAGTTTTATTATATTGTAATATTACCCTAATTTCAGAATCTTCTCTTTCACGAGATTTATTTCTCGGATTAATTCGGGTTTTTAGAAGTCAATTTATTAGGAGCTCTGTCATATCGACTTACATATTAATGTTGATTTCCATACGTTTTTTCTTGTTAAACATATGACACTATTTCCATATTATGTGCGTAATATTGCTCTTTTTAGATTTTTTTTTGTTCCAAGCGAATAAATATAATTATTATATTTGCAGTCCCGGATCTTGTCTGTCCTTAAATTCAGCCCTTTTATCTTTACTACTCAATTGTATAAATTAATCCAATGAAAACAAATGCTTATACAATAATTTTTAGAGATGTTGTGCTCTGCATCGTTGTAAAAATGTAAATATCATGCATCGTATAGGAAGCGAAGTTATTCACGAAAAACGACCTTGGATCTTACATATCTTGATATGAAATATATCGTATGAGACTTTTGTCTTAACTTTTAAAAAGTCAAAACAATAGCTTTTATAAATTTCTAACTTGTCTTTTGGACTTTGGTCCACAATTTTAGATATATATTCCACTGGGTATATAATATATACCCAGCGTACCCACTACGCTGGGTGATTTACTCGTCTGCTTCTAAAATTTGGTGCCAAGGGTACAGGCCACTTGTAAAATCCGGGGTTGTATATTTGTCAAAACTACAACGTTATTTTTAGAATACTGTTCAATAGACGTTGCAGATGTGATGTAGGCAGATGAATTCTCTATCTGGTATGGACTTTCCGTCAGGGCTTCTACCGATAGCGAAACGAAAACTATGTTATTTGACATTTAAGAACAACTTTAAAAATAATTCAAAAGTATATCTCGTAAAGCTCGCATTAGGGTCTCAGCTTATATCACAGTTTAGCTGCCTACATTTTCTTAATGGCACCGTATAATATGTACAAGTGATATCTCCTCATAGTATGGTACCTTGGTTTTGACCTTGGTGCGAACAATCAGATATCATGTATATTGATTAATCATTCCGACTCTCTTTCGAAATAAATACCATACGATTATTTAATTATAGTTTAATTTTTTGCATGTTTGATGATATTTGACGTTTCATATAACATTTAACCTTTGGGCGTTTAAAGAGAAAGTTGTTTTATTATTTTTGTTACAAGAGTGATTTCTTTTTCAAGTCATTCGACCCTATTTTTATAAATCGTCATAACGATTTCCACCCTGTTGTACATTTTTATTTGATCTTTTTTTACTTAACATCGTATTTGGCGATTTAATTATTTTACGTTGGTTGTATTTAAGGAACAAAATTTTGTCCTAAACACCTTAAATGAAAATATAATTTAGTTTTTAAATTAGAAAATGATTAATATACAGGAACTCACACACGTACACGTGTAAGTACAGTAAGGTCAATAAAAACGCATTTTTTAAAAAAAAACCTTGATAATTTGGGCACCACTTGGATTTTATTTTTTAGGATATTTTTTTTTGAGCTCTCTATAACTGTACTACTAGGCGCTCCAGGATTATCCATCCTTTATGGGGTACCCTGTAGATATAAAACGCTATTCTAACAAATAAACCTAATAGAGAGCTTTTGTACTGCCTTTGTGTAATTACGTTGGGCGCATTGATCTTTTTTTTACACTGGCCCGACATACTCGACATATATATGTCGAGTATCTCGAGCCATGATATATACCATGACTGAAGGGTTCTAGGTATAAGAGATACTGGATACAAGCTGATCCCGAAACGCGATAAGCCAAAGCGAGTCACTATGATGATCTTTACACTTGTGTACTGTGGTCATACCTAGTTCAAGCAATCGCCCTACCACCTGAAAAAGAAGATCTTATAAAAAAATAAATTTTAAGTTGAATCAAGACTTTGCTGTGGCAAAAGTCATAAAATATGTTTCATTGTTAAAATAATACATTTAGAAATTTCTCAACTCTTATTTCTGATTTGTGAATCATTGCGAGACCACAAATGTAATATTCTGTTGAAAACTCCCTTACACATTTCCAAGAAAAGTAAAGTTCACAGCCTTCACTCTCAATGTATTAAAATTTGTCAAAAACCCTATCTATAAAGTTATATTTTATCAAAATATGTCAGAAAAAATATTTAATGTTATTTTAAAATCACTATAAATGGGCCAATGGTTCATATGATAGATGATTTTGGGGTGGAATACAAGCTTTGACAAAAAAATCAGAAAAAACAGCACTGAATACTTTCCTTCGTTATTAATTTGTTTAAAGTGCTACGTATTTCTTTGGTCGTTTACCGCTTTTTATCACCCATGTTACAGCGACCGCCTACATAAAACTCTTTAACGCTCAATAAATACCCCTGCTGCCTTTTTGAAGCTATTATATTTACAAATAAATGTAAAAGTAATGTTGTATATACGAAAATATTTTAAACCAATGAAATTAAATATAACTTTATTAAAATAGGGCTAGGCATTTTGGAATCTTATAAAAAAACATTTAAACTTTAATCTAAAACAAAGCACAAGAAATTATTGAAAGTAATTAATTTTGTATAATTTATTTCGTGATAATTTAACTCTAAAGATAGGAAACGGATGCTACCAGTCCGCGATGTACCGCTCTGTGTGCTGTTATGTTGAAAGGCGTCCGATGTAGGCGACTGCTCAGTGCTGTCAGACGGCTTGTCGAGCTCGCGATCGTGACAGTTGAAAGCGTAGCGCAGTCACTTTCAACGCCTTTGCATACAAATACAGAGCGGTACATCAGAGTCTAACAGCCGTTGCAGAGCAACGACTGGCAACTTCTGAATCGCCCTTTAAGTTTAAAGCCTTATTTCAGTAATAAACAATAATAATTTTTAATACAATTTAATATATCAAGATTAAACTTCTTTTTGTAATGAAACTCTTATAAGATTGGCTCTCTGTGAAAATATGAAGCTTACGAAATTATACGAAACATTATTAATATCAAGTAGGCATAGAACTTCCCGTTACCATTTATGATAACAATAATGGATGGGTTAACGAACCCATAATCAATGTCAGCTATTAGAATCAAATCAAGAACAAAGCGTCTTGTTAACGACAAGACCAGAGTTAATATGTACGTAATTACTTCATAGTTAATAACAATATCTATTGTTCGATCTTAAAACGTTTGTTGTTTAATGCTGATATTTTTTTTGTTTGGATTATCTAAGTACTCGGGCCGGTTATTTACTTATGCCGATGCACAAAGGCACCCTCGTAGGCGGGATAATTTACAAATAAAAATTGCGACAACTTGATACAGTTAAAGTACTTTGTGATGGCAGCGGTAGTCAGGCGCTTCACAATCACTCACTGTGTATGTATTTGAATGTCTATGATGTGGAGTATGGTGTGAGGACTTGTGATGTGTATAGCGAGTTGGAATAATTATTAGGTGCGATTGTGATAGAAAAAAAAAGGATGCGATGCGACGTTTGAGTTTTCAAGCGAGAACTGTTACGTAAAAAGTGAATGTTTGCCAGATGGCGTTTGCGTTTAGTTGCGTTTACATTTTTATTGTCTTGATGTTCTGGGGTTGTGCCTTTTGGCGCGACTTCTAAGTACAGTGTAGAATTGTGTCAACCGCCCAGGGACAAGCATCTATAGACCCGTATCGTTGTCATGTCGGCCTAAACACGAGTACATCACCGTCCTCTGGTATATGTTGTTATTATTACAGAATTTGCACCAGGTTATCGTGATTTATTTTACATATTTTGGGAAAACATTTGTAGTATAAAGTCCTGTTCAGAGTGCTAAATTTGCATATACTGTATGGTTAGAAATTAGATGACAGATGTAATGCGTAAACTAGCAGACAAATATTTCTACAGCTATTTCGGATAGTATTTTCTCGCATTCAAATATGACGCAGTGTAAATGCCAAAGGGGTGTGTACAGCATATAAGTTCAGAAGCCTCATCAATATGCACAGCTCCCCTTTGCACGGTGACAAGTGGGACTTGGTTAATTCTTGCAAAATTGTCTGTAAATTCTTATATCTTTCAATTAGAGGTTCAGGTAACTTTGCTTAATCCGTAGTAAAAAAACAATGATCGCCATTTTCATTACTCTTGGTCGTAAGGGTTTATCTAAATATGGGTTAATTATGGCAACGCGTAAACATAATGTGGACATGTCACGGTCTAGTTTTCCTTTATGGTGCGACCGGACGTTGCCCCATATTTATCTTGATATGTTCCAATGAGGCACTGTGTACAGTTCTAAATTTTAGTTCTACCTGAAAAGATTCTCAGTAGCTTAAAATCTGTAAAGGTAAGCAAATCCGAATGAAGATTAATACATATTTAAGTAAATAACGTATTGATTAAATTACTTAACCTCATTAGGTATAATAGGCTTATGGAAGATTCGGATTATTAAGTATATTCGAGTAACAAACAAAGTTATAGACATAGTTCTTCGAATAAGTGAGCTGAAGTGGCAGTAGACTAGTCAGATACGACAAAATCTTGGTGATCACTGGATCAGATTTATTTTAGAGTAGAGATTGCGTATCAGCAAAAGTAATATGGGATATTCCACGGTAAGGTGGAGCCACGTTTTGCGAAATTTGGCTGGCAATAACTGCATGTTATAAGGCCTGTGTACAGCAGTGAACTAAAATTTCCTAATTTTGAAGATAATAATTTATTAAGCTGTTTTTCATATCGGTGAATAATTTTGTCGAATTAAATTGATTGTTCTGTTGTAGTATTATAATAATGCAGAAAAATTGTAATTATAAAACAATATGAATGACAAAATCTATTATATGGATTGTTAAAATACATCAATAAGTTGAAAGCTTATTATAATACGAGCATTTTTCTACATCAAATCGTAATTCACAATATCTTCATTTGAGCCATACTCTCAGGAGTCTTGATATATTTTTTATATTACATTCTGGTTTCCTTAGGATGCTAAGCCGGTGAGCTGGTGGTGCCTAACTTCGCTCTTAATCTGGGAAACACAGATGTACAAGCCAAGATTCGAAATAACGACAATTCCCATATTTATTTATGATTATATTATTACTGCTAGGTAATGAAACTATTTCTGCGAATGAATCAGCTATATTTTTCGTTTGTCTATATTGACTTGATTGTGGGAGAGGCTATCTTTCTGTGACCTTTACTTCCGCGTTTCGCCGTCGAGGAGAATTGATAGATAAGGTAATTTATAAAGTTCAGCCTCTTTCTATCGAAATGACAGGGCTATTTATAGAAGTAGCACCATTAGCCCTGACCTTTGATAGTGTTTTGTTTCGCCTTGACTAGCTATTATTTTAGAATTGTTAATAAAATGACAACATAACATTTATAGACAATTGAACACATTGACCTAGCCTCTAAGCTTGCGCTTGTAATGGGCGTATTAAACCAAGATATACATCTTATATATAAAAATGAATCGCAAAATGTCTTAATAAGCGCGAAACTCGAGAACGGCTGAACCGATTTGGCTGATTTCTTTTTTGTTGTGTTTATTGAAGTCTGGGGAAGGTTATTACGGAGAGAAAAATTTAAAAAATTGTCTGAAAATGTCTAAAAACTCCACTTTTCTATATTCTCATACAAAAAATTCGAAATAATATTTAAAAGTCAATTTGAACTTTAACACCATACCATAAAGCATTAAATGTTGCATCGACTCCTACCCAATCTCGGGGGACCCTCTGAGGGAGTTCGCCGCCTCTATGCCGGTGTCGTGCGGTCCGTGGCCCTCTACGGGGCCCCAGTCTGGGGTCATAGGTTGCGCGTCCGCCGCTGCAGGCAGAAGTTACACAGCTTGCAGCGGTTGATGGCTATACGGATCGCACGCGGCTACAGAACCATCTCATATGAGGCGGCGACGATCTTGGCACGCTTTCTGCCCTTTAGTATTCAGGTGGAAGTGGACTCGGCAGTGTTCAACCGAGTCCGCGAATTCCGTCTGAGAGGCGAAAGCGTGGCTCCCGTGGTGCTCGAGAGGCTGAAGGCAGAAGAACGCCGATCAGCCCTGAGAATTTGGCGCGTTCAGCTGGATGAGGTGCGGTGCATGCGCCAGCGCGTGGTCGGTGCCATTCTGCCGAACCTCGAAGCCTGGCTCAGTAGTCGAAATCACGTCACCTACCACCTGACACAGGTACTTACGGGACACGGATGTTTCCCTGAGTACTTGTGCAGGTTTGGACGAGAAGTAACGACCCAGTGCTACCACTGCTGTTCGGACCTGGATTCCGCCCAACATACGCTCGCACATTGCCCGGCGTGGGGCAATGAGCGGCGGGACCTGGTCCGAAGGATCGGACACGACCTCTCCCTGCCAGCAGTGGTGTCGGTAATGCTGGCAGGGTATGACAACTGGAGGGCCGTGGTCTCCTTCTGTGAAGATGTCATGTCCCAGAAGGAGGCCGCAGAGCGAGAACGGCAGAAGGCCGTTCGAAGGAGACACCAGGGTGCCGGCAACCGCCCTGGCACATCAGTCCCAGCCGACTGGTCGATCCACAACCAGTTGGCTGATGTCTTTGGGGTCGTGGCTGCTCAGGGTGGGGGCCCTGAGCAACTGGTTTAGCGGCCCTCGAGAAGTTGGCAGGGCATTGTGGCGTGCTCTGCCTAAATACAACGAGCAGTATCGGGAAGCGTATCATCTTCCCCCGAGTTTGTGCCCATCGGGCGCGGCGCGCCGGGGCTGTGGCGAATTGATTACAGGACCCACAGTCCCCGCCAATGCGCAGAAGTAGTCACCTTGGGGTTTTTAGTCGGTATAAGTCCGACACACCTCGGTCGCGCAACCCCCCTGTGCGGCTGAGACGGTCCTATGAGGATTTTCCCCAAGTAAAAAAAAAAAAAAAGCTTAAATGTTAGTGGACGGGTTCCGGGAAGGCAAAATAATTATTGAGTGACGTATAAATATTAATGTCAATATTTGTCATTTTTTATACATATAGCATTAAGGCCAGGTTCCTTCAAACAATTTTCAAAAAACAGCCGACAGGCCAATAGGTTTTGGCAGAATAAAGTGCCTTTAAAGGGCGGGAAACAATGTGACTTTGTTTTAGAGAAATAGGGCAGAACAAGGTCTGCCGGGACAGCTAGTATTTAAATAAATCCAATACTCGTGACAAACTATTCTGCTTCTCACAGAAACGTATGCCGGTATCGACTCGAACCCAGGACCGTGAACGTCGTAGCTACTGTCTCTAAAATCTGCGCTAACAGGCCGACAAATTGAACTATAATTTGATTTGTCAAGTGAATACAGCCATTAATCGCCGTTCACCCCAAAAGGGGTATGTATGACGGCGTAAATACTTATTTGTGATTAATTTGGCGCGACTTTAATATTAAAACTTAAAAAAAATTGCAAATACAGTATATTAAAAAATATGTTTAATAACAATTATTGTTATAGTAACGAACAAACACCAATAAGTCACGCCCCTCCAGGCTATCATCAAAGTTATAACTATTTTTCTAATTTATTTGATGACATTTTAACTATTTCCTCTCCATATTACATGCATTCACATAAAAAAGATCTAAAATATAGCGTAAAAATGTATAATTTATTATTTTATTTAGGGCTTTTGTTCCAATTCTTACATTTTACTTAGCATCGACATACAAGCTTTGAATATTTATTAACACAAATGTAACACATTGTTAACATTATTCATGAAATGATTCTGACGGATTAAATATTTAATTTCGTCTTGATTGATAATTTGTTTAATGAAATACGTGTCAGCGCCATCTATGTTCACTTAGTGAAATTAAATTTAGCCACAAGTGTTTGTTAGCATTCCTGTCGATAACGTCTATAGTTGACTTGTGCGGGAAATTTGAACGTATTTTTCTTTCCAAAACATTATTATGGCTATTTAATCATGTATTACGAGGTTTTTTATAGTTAAAGTATCCTGTAAATAATAAAATAATAATTTACTATTTTATATTGTTAATGTAAATATGTCTTAATGCATAGTATAGAGCAAAAAAGCTTTAGAGTAAAGCTACATTAGTGGTTTTGTCCACTTTAATATAAATATTTTAACATCTCTTAAATTCTTTAAGATATATTTATGTATAGATAACATACAAAAAAAAAACAGGAAATAACAAATAATTAACTGAAGAAAATTTTCAATTTTATAAAAATTCTCCAAACCAATTTGCGTAAACATGAATAATTTATTCCACATAACTTTTACCTCATAAAAAAACGCATTCTAGGCCGCGTTAGACTGCATAATGCAAATCGGGCACGCGCACTATGTCCGCTTTGCCGTAAATGGTTCATCGTGAGACTGGGCCGTAACCCTTGCCTTATAGAGGCGCATTAGAAGGAGGTCGAGAGATCTCGACTGCCCTAAGTGGATTAATCGGGGACATTGTCTACTGAAGTATTTTTGTTCAACAATGTTAAACAGAAGCGGGCGAGTGAGAAACAAAGATGAAAAAAGAGATAATATAATGGTAGAATAAGTACATATCTGGCTTCACTGTGAATATTAACTTATATTTAACGGCTTGACTTTGTCGGCCTGATAGCGCAGTTTGTAGTGATCTTACTTATGATACTAAAGTCCTAGGTTCGAGTCCCGGTAGTGGTAAACTATTCTGTGATGAGCAGATGAGTTTGTCAGGAGTCATGGTTTTGTATATATTTATTTAAGTATGTATATATTTGTCTAGTACCCTATAGCACAGGAGCAAGCTTAATTAAGGACTAGATCAATGTTTGTTTATAAATGTAAATAAATAAAAAATAATAAACAGATAAATTATAAATATGAATAATGTAATTATCAAACAAAAGTTGTGAATTGATCGATATCAGTCAATATTTCCCGAGATCGACTTAAAAAGCTCTCGCGATTAATCTTTTGAGCACCCGTACTATACAGTATATCTGCAGACTACCTAAATAAATTAAACCTACAAGTGTTATGATATAAATAAAATCGCATGATACGGGAGGTCGTGTTACAAAAGCGGTATTGACAATGAAAACAATGTTTCCATAAAAGTAAATGTCAAAGTTCTCGTAATTACTTCAGTAGTTATGTTTTACAATTTATCAGACTGTTTCACATTTAGGTATACATATATAGGTGTCCGTAGATAACTACTATCCCACGTTTAAGCCTACCACGTGTTTATAGCGAAACGGCAAGTCCCACCAATTGCATAGAACATTCTAGAGTTCACGTTAGGCTGCAGGATACTTCTAAAGGTCGCTTTCTATTCTTTAACAGATGAGACCACTAGTGGTAGGAACGGTGGTACATATACTGGACAATAGAGGTCGCCATATACGTATGCAACATGTGAAATAGATGAGAAAATACGTTAATTTTAAATTTAACACTATAAAAATTGAAATCTAGTTTTTTAGAAATAAAAGAATACGTGTTACGTCGATTTTGGAAAATCAATCCCCAAGGAGGACATTATTTTTACTCGGTCAAAGGCGATTCATTACAGTTTGTATTTAATAGATACAATTTAAAATGGACCGCGAAATTGGTGTAGGTAATGAATAACATACAGAAAAAAAAAATTGCCCAACGGGTAGTTATTTTAGACGGCAAAGAATGTTAAGTCTTTAATACATAATATTAGGTCCTTACATATGAAATTGGCGTTTTGTATGGGAGGAACAAAAAGTCGAATATTTTTTAATATAATATATTTAATTAATCAAAGTATGAACCATTATTTTCTATGCACTTTTGCCATCTCATAGGTAGATCATCGATCCCTTTACTAAAAAAACCAGTCGGACGGGAATCAATAAAATCTTTGAAGGCGATTTGGACTGCCCCATCGGAGTTGAATTTTTTCCCTTGCAAGAAGTTATCCAAATTTCGAAAAAAATGGTAATCTGTTGGAGCAAGGTCCGGGGAGTACGGAGGATGTCTTAGACTTTCCAATTGAAGCTCTTCTAATTTAGTAGCCGTCTGTTGCGCAGTGTGTGGTCTAGCGTTGTCGTGACGCAGCAGTGGCGTGGAGCGATTGACCAGCCTAGGTTGTTTAGCCGCTAGCTTTTCCATCATGGTTTGCAATTGCTAACAATAGACATCAGCCGTAATAGTCTGGCCAGATTTGAGAAAACTGTAATGAACAATACCGGCACTAGTCCACCAAACGCTTACAAGTAACTTTTTTGGGGTTAATTTTCGCTTGGGGCAGGATTTGGCTGGCTGGCCAGGATCCAACCATTGCGCTGAGCGCTTCCGATTATCGTAAAGAACCCATTTTTCATCACAGGTAATGATTCGGTTTAAAATACCTTCATTATTGTGCCGGTTTAGTAATGTAACGCAGCAGTCGACGCGCGTTTGCCGGTTTGCTTCAGTCAATTCGTGAGGTACCCACCTTTCAAGCTTTGTAATCTTCCCAATTTGCTTCAAGTGAATTAAAACAGTTTTATCACTAACATCGCAGCCTGCAGCTAACTCGGACGTGGATTGCGATGGATCCGCTTCCACAATAGCCTTCAACTCTTCATTATCAACTTGAGTCTCAGGCCGTCCACGGGGCTTGTTCTGCAGGTCGAAATTTCCAGAATGAAAACGTTGGAACCAAAAACGAACTGTGTTTTCTTTTGCAACACGACCGCCATACACATCATTCACCCTTCGAGTTGTTTCCGCAGCACTAGTGCCACGGCGGAACTCGTACTCGTAAATAATGCGATATTTTAAGTTTTCCATTTTGTAAAATGAGTGACGCAAACAGAAAAAAACAGAAGAAAAAAACAAATGAATGACGATCATCGAAGCACAAATACATGAGTCTATAGCTGTACAAATGTGAATTTGGAATTCCTTACCAAAGAGGAGAAATTTGTGATTAAAGTGGGCAGTACGAAAAACGCCAATTTCATATGTAAGGACCTAATATACAGTAAATGCGGAATTAATCTGCGTTTACAAGATGCAGATCTTTATCAATGTGCATTTAAGGGCAAATTTTGCTACAAAGTATACTTTGTAAGGTTATAATAAGCTTAATCATGGTCAACGTCAATGACTCAGTGCTAGTTAAATACAAATGAGGGTGGGCCTCAAAAGATGCTAATGTGTTCTGACCGTTCAGCTTTATTTGGGCATATCAGCATTCCATTTACCAAAAAGCTGCGTCTCGCAATTTTACTTACGTAATATATGCGGTATTCACAGAATATAATCATTAATGTACTTGTGGATAATTAAAAAACGTTGCTAAACCGTAAGTTTTGCTCCTGTACTGTAGGTGAGTGTACCAATACAAATTCAATATGTTACTATTGAACCTGCAGCCATACCTGAAAAACCACAAGATCGAAAACTTTCACATTTTGTACTCATTATAAATACATAAACATGTCTTATGCGCGAATTAACTTACTTTTAATTATGGCACGAAGCTACGACTTGAATACATAGGCCATGATCACGACCAGAGTGAAACGCCGCGGAGTTTTCGCCGGAGGTGGAAAATTAATTTATCTACCTTCTTTTATTCTTAGTAATTATAATAGACTGACGCTAAACACTTACAGTATCAGCATTTTTACAAGTAATTTCCCGGCCCCGTCGAGAATTCCGCGACGCTTTAGTCTGCTCGTGACCATGGCCTGTGTAATCATGTCGAAACGTCGAACCATTATTAATAGTAAATTACTTCGCGAATAAGCCCAGTTAAAGTATTCATAAGATCGAAAACTCACGACCCGAAGCACTGTAGTTGATGATTCAGCCACTGACAATCGAATCATCAATAAATAAGGTTTTAAGGTTTAAGGTAAATGAATCGTATTCTGAAAAATATCATGTTGTATATGTTGGTACTCTGCGATTTGCTATCTTATTATAATATATTCATTTTACAGGTTTTCTTTGAAGCATTGTTTTACAAATATTCATAGATCGTTTTATATATTGTTTTTATTATTAACATAATTGATTAAACTCGTTTGTTAACTTGTATGTAGGACTATTAAATGTAAAGATTTGATATTCAAGTTATCATCGCATTGAATATGTTCGTGATGTTTCATATATTTTAGATCAGGAGCAATTCATATTATTTTGAAAAGAGTCACGATTTATTCTTGCTTTGATTTGTCACATCAGTGTAACGGTGCCAACAAGATTCGGTCGTGTAATTTGCTGTGGATAAAACTCGAGTATGAAATCTATTTATACATTCTGGCCACTGCTAAGAACCGATCGCGATGTGACCGGAATAAGAATGACTTAAAGCTAGTTAACGATCATGTTATAAATTATCATAAAAATACGAGATTACGTTGATATCAATTTAATCGTAGTCGAGTTGTTATTAAATGAACTTATCAGATATCCTAAAGTGATTGTTATGTACAGACTTAAAATAGTACGTAATTATAATGGTAAATAATATTTTTTTAAAAATGCAGTCAAAACCATTTATGGCGACATTGTACAACAACCTACCGGTTATATTGACCCAGAACAAAGGTAAAAAAGGAACAAAGCAAAAAATAGGACTTCGTATCTCAAAAACTTCACCAGTTGTTACGACTATTGATTTTTACGACTAAATATGAGTGGTCACTTCGATGTCGTTATAACAGATTTTGACTGTATCTTTAACTAAAATATATTATTATGTCTTTGAAACTGTGAATTTAGTAACACGATAAGACTTGATTTTTGAAGTCTAATAAAAGGAAATCTAAACATCAATGACTGTAATTGATCGATGGTAAACTTAATCAGGATGATATGACTAATGTATTTCCAAAATATTTATATTTTCTAAAGCAAAACTTTATAATTTTGTCACATAAATCCAACCTTGTATCAATTTCACAGATTGTAAACGTCTTAATTTATTATAACTTAAAATCCACGCCATTTATAATTGCGGTGTAATTAATGTAAGTGCATTCACTTTTCAAGGAATTCTCGACCGCTATATTTATTTTGCCTTAATATTTTATTTACAGACGTCGGAACAAAGAAAGCGTCTTCTTTAAAAATATACTGTTCCTTTTTATTGTTCAATCTTTAGTGCATTATGATTTTTAATTTAAAGTTTGTGAATTTCCGGATTTTTTTCGGACTATTTCATCTTCTTTGTTTCCAATCTTAGAATTTCGAAAATGATTCTTTTTTTATTTATTTTCTTTTTCAAAACCTTAAAAGTATTGATTTCCAATATCGTTTATTCTCCATGTACGAGTACTATTTTCATGTCTTTATAAACAAAACTGTCGAAATTCCCATTTTCGCTTTATCCTTTTTAATTAACTTCTCTTTTATAATTCCAAAATACGTCTTTCTGATTTTAAATGAAAATATAATTAAATTTGTTGATAGACAGTTTAAAAATATTATTTTACGTATCCTGTTCCATTTTCTGGATATAGATTTCTTATTTAGCATACAATACGGTTTGATTTATGAGTATTGTAAATGCACTCGTCAATGACCCGGCTGACCAGCGAGACGCACTGGCACCGTCAGTTGTTTTGGCAGACGCGGAGACTATGCCCGTGCGCAACGCTTCGACCACACAAGCCTTTACGAATTTTTAAATCGCTTTCTCCAACACGCGGTTCTATCCGAAATTGAACCACTAATAGTTTTAATTGTTAACCAACACTAATTGCTGTATTTTGAAAGTGTACTTTTGTGTTAGTGCCTACTCACATATCCATCTCCTTGTACGGTGAAATTTCCTTGTGATCTTTACATTCCTCGTTCAATATATTTTGTGTACAAAAGTCAATTCGGTTTAATGTTGATTTTGTTAAAAAAAACGCAGGTGGCTCTATTGTTGTTTTTGATTTTGTATTGTTCTAAATGAACCATTTGTATATTCAATGTCGAGGTGAGTTTTGTTATGTCGTAACTAATTTTTTTGGTATTCGTTATCATCTATTATCGTTTCGTTTATCTTTACTATCTGCGTCATTGACCTTGTAATCCGTTGCAGCTTATTTGGGAAATTATGTACCTTGTTAATTTGTTTTCTCTGAAAATTATCAATTTAGGCGTAAACCTCTACTTTTAGTTGTTACTTTCGCTCTTTACTCATAATATTTATATTTATCTTTTTTTATCATTTTTTTTGACTGGATTCATGTTCATCAAAAATCAAAGTGATGATTTGTATTTTAGGCGAGACAAGAGTTGCAATGAATACTAAGAGGTTATCTTCAGTTTCATACGTACTTGAGATAGATGTGTCCTAAACAGCCCTCAACTTTACTTTTGCTATTATTATTGGTATATTGATTATTATTAGTATAGTTCGTTATATTTATTCATTTAATTATACGGATTTGAATCAAATTTTCGTCCCTGTATTTGTAATTCTGTTCAAAAGTATAAAAATTGTTCATTGATGATATATCTAGCCGAATTAATAGGACGATAAAAATAAAACTGTAATATACTACTACTATTGGTACTTAATAGGCTACATTTATTTTTCTTGTTTGACTTATAAGGCTGGAACAGGTTATTGGGCTTATTTGGTACGTCCATACACGGTTGCTTGTCTGGCTATTTTATACAAACTTATCCAGTGGAATGTAAGCGGCGTTAAGGAAAAGGATTTTGTTGTTTTCCTTCTGTAGTGTCACATAACTAAATTATTAGTTATTATGTTCCTATTAACGATATTTATTTTCAAGCCGTAAAGGCCCAATATTGTGATCATTCGGTTGCTGTTCTCATCTTTTGTTTGATAATTATTGTTTGTTTTTTCAATACTTTATTCGTCGTTTGAAGGTCGTCTTGGCTTACCTTTAAATGTGGCATTTTTTCTCTTCAAGGTTTACAAATGTTAAAGACGAACATTTTAAAGTGCACTTTGTTAACACATTTCATAACTCGATATGTGTCATGTTTGTATTGCACTAACAATTATTATACACGTTCTAGGACCTGCCGATGAGTCAGTTATATCTACTGCCAGATGATAATGACGTCCGATCACAACGATCCGCTAGTTTGTTTCCATCTGTTGTCAGGCATGCACTTGTTAAAGTGCTTCGTTTTTTTATTGTCATTAATTTACGATTCAAGTTATGATTGTCCACATTGTTTTTTTTTAATTTCAGGCGTATAAGTGCTCAATTAAATAAGTGATATTTAAGTGTTAAAAATATAATGACTATTATTCAGCACGAAACGTTAAAGGATTGGTAATGATATCAATAACATAAAGGAAACATATTCTAGTCAGGGCTGTGATTGAATTGTCGTTAAAATGATATTGGAATCTATTTTTGGATTCTGTGTTTTTCTGTATTTAATATGGAAGTTTCTCGTATCTACGAAGCGGGAACAAGTTAAAGCTGTAATATGTGAAGATTTTCAACAAAATTTAACGAAGAGTGCTGTTAATGAGGGAGATACAGATTATAAAGAGTGTCCCACTGAAATAGCAGAACATATCCGTGATAAGATTTTAAAAGAGAATAGTGAGTTGACAGAAAAGTCATTGATACAAAACCAAACTGAGGCTCCAACAGATATTACTTCAACTAAACCAGCTAATTTGATAGTACTTAAAAATAAAATAATATTACCAAGTGATATATTAAGACATGGTAAGGAAAAAATAACCGAAACAACAGGAAGACGTGAGAGCCCTCCAAAAGAAAAATTAGCTGAATTCCTAGAGAAAACTATTTTATGTGGTGACAGAATACAATCTATTATACAAAATCTGTCGCTAGATAAAGCTGAAATTGTAGAAAATCAAGAGGCACCTAATTTGTTTGACTACCACGTCGACGTAATCGAAAACAATAAACCGATTGATCCTAATGAAACGTCATTAAATGGTAAAAATTCTGACCTGCATGATGATTCAATTATAACACCAATAGGACAATCTAATGTGTATGATAATTATAAACAGTGTAATAAAGATTTAAATGAAGGTAGTTCAAACGAAGCTGATAAACCTTTACTAAAACGTGTCCAAAAGCAGTCGGGAGTTCCTACAGGAGTTAACTTCGGTTCACTTATTGGTGAATTGAAGAGTAAAACTAGAAACGCAAGCAATGGAGGACTGAAACCGGTTTTTAAGAAATTCGACACTGAACCTGATACCGTGGATAACGCTCAGGTTACGTTTCATAATCTATATAAACTAGAACGAAGAAAGGCATATTTAATAAAATTGTTTCTTAACGATAAACATATGCTTTATAACATTACATGTTGTTTCCTGTTTATCGTCACGTTTATTAGACATTAAAAATGTAATAATTTTATTTGCATGTTTTATATTGATTATAATACTAGTTACATTAGGAATTATGCAATATAACTTTGCAATATATAATTATAATATTGCTGCAAATGTAGATCACTTTAAATATTATATTAATAATGCGAAGAGCATCTTAATTATTCGTTTCCGCGTGAAGTTAAAGATATGAGTTTTATGTAATTTCTCTCTAAATGAAACTTATATCATAATATTAAAATAATTTGCTTTACTGACCATACACAATTTTTGTTATTTTTTTGTTGCTATAATATATAATGTTCTGGATGAGTAGGCTCTTTACTCTTACCCCTCCCAGAGATGCATCCTCAACAAGGCTTTTCGCTCCCAGGGCGTCTGAATGAATTTGGTTTCCCAAGCCCGGGCGGAGTGATTGGAGGGACATCGCGGGGGATTTTAGTCATTAGGAGGTCCGGTGTCGCTGGCCTCACAGCGGCCATGATGGTCCTATGCAGGATTTTTACCAGAGATACAAATAAAAACATAATGGCCTACTTACGCCTTTTATAATTATAGACTCGTAGGATGCTAACACTATCATATTTGGAGAAATTAACATTTTTAAATAAGTTAATATATTTTAAAATGTTCTTAATGTGAACAAAGCTAAGCATGTTGGTCATAATGTCACATACATTACTCGTTCTTGATTTACTTACTCTTGATCTAATCTATTTAAGAATATGCTGATTAATTCCCTTTTGCCAAGCATATTATATTCTTTTACTTTGTTATTTTGCCCATACCAGGACTTCTAAATTACATATAAATTGTTTTTTAATTTAATTTTAAATATTTCCATTGTTACAGGACACTTTAAACTCTGTAGTAGATGAGAAAAAGAAGGTACAAATAGATGAAAATGAACTGGGATCAAATATCTTGGCTGATAGACGGAACAAACTAGAAACTGCAGCTCAGGTAAGAATTAAATATAATAATTGTGATTCACAAGAAGACGAAAGTATAAACGAAATGAATACGAGTAAAGGTTGTTATTTTTAACTACAAAAGCGGTTCCCTTGACCTCAATCACATCCGATGGAAAGTGAAGACGAGGAAAATGTGTAGCGCCCTTGTCTTCTATTAATGATTGTAAGCTACGAACTCGCATATATTAGGTCCTTACATATGAAATTGGCGTTTTTCGTACTGGCCACTTTAATCACAAATTTCTCCTCTTTGGTAAGGAATTCCAAATTCAAATTTGTACAGTTATAGACTCATGTATTTGTGCTTCGATGATCGTCATTCATTTGTTTTTTTTCTTCTGTTTTTTTCTGTTTGCGTCACTCATTTTACAAAATGGAAAACTTAAAATATCGCATTATTTACGAGTACGAGTTCCGCCGTGGCACTAGTGCTGCGGAAACAACTCGAAGGGTGAATGATGTGTATGGCGGTCGTGTTGCAAAAGAAAACACAGTTCGTTTTTGGTTCCAACGTTTTCGTTCTGGAAATTTCGACCTGCAGAACAAGCCCCGTGGACGGCCTGAGACTCAAGTTGATAATGAAGAGTTGAAGGCTATTGTGGAAGCGGATCCATCGCAAACCACGTCCGAGTTAGCTGCAGGCTGCGATGTTAGTGATAAAACTGTTTTAATTCACTTGAAGCAAATTGGGAAGATTAAAAAGCTTGAAAGGTGGGTACCTCACGAATTGACTGAAGCAAACCGGCAAACGCGCGTCGACTGCTGCGTTACATTACTAAACCGGCACAATAATGAAGGTATTTTAAACCGAATCATTACCTGTGATGAAAAATGGGTTTTTTACTATAATCGGAAGCCCTCAGCGCAATGGTTGGATCCTGGCCAGCCAGCCAAATCCTGCCCCAAGCGAAAATTAACCCAAAAAAAGTTACTTGTAAGCGTTTGGTGGACTAGTGCCGGTATTGTTCATTACAGTTTTCTCAAATCTGGCTAGACTATTACGGCTGATGTCTATTGTCAGCAATTGCAAACCTTGATGGAAAAGCTAGCGGCCAAACAACCTAGGCTGGTCAATCGCTTCACGCCACTGCTGCTTCACGACAACGCTAGACCACACACTGCGCAACAGACGGCTACTAAATTAGAAGAGCTTCAATTGGAAAGTCTAAGACATCCCCCGTACTCCCCGGACCTTGCTCCAACAGATTACCATTTTTTTCGAAATTTGGATAACTTCTTGCAAGGGAAAAAATTCAACTCCGATGGGGCAGTCCAAATCGCCTTCAAAGATTTTATTGATTCCCGTCCGACTGGTTTTTTTAGTAAAGGGATCAATGAACTACCTATGAGATGGCAAAAGTGCATAGAAAATAATGGTTCATACTTTGATTAATTAAATATATTATATTAAAAAATATTCGACTTTTTGTTCCTCCCATACAAAACGCCAATTTCATATGTAAGAACCTAATATTTATTATTATATTATCAAAAAGTAAATTTGATTTTACTAATTACAATTTTAAAGCCTTTTTAGATATCAATAAAATAGTGGAAAAGAACTAGCGAGCAAGATTTATTGCGTTTTTAAAGAGCTACTGTATATACATTCTCATCTTTTGTCGCTCATTGCATTTCTGTAATTGGGCTATAATTTTACAATGTATAATAAATATCTCTCTTTACCAAATGCTTGTATAGATGATAGGCATCGATTTAAGATTATGTATATTTTTAATCGGTTAAATTATATTCAGTCTCTTTAGCTTCAATCGCATAAAAATAAGAACCATAACCATATATGAATGTTATTTAAACCGATTTTCTTTCTTAAAGTAATGTATGAAGTAGTTGAAGTAGATGTAGAAATAGTCGGTTACATAGTTTTTCGGAACAAAGGAATACCATGTTGCGACTTCTCTAAAAAGGAAGCAGTATTTGGTTAATAACAATTAGTCTTGAGTATTCATTCAATATTATTGAAGATCTTTGTATAAATATATAATGTGTTTTGGTTGAATAGAACTGCTTCGAAGAAATTCAGAGAACTCATGTGGAAGCTATTATTAAATAGAAAAAATATTAAGAACGTATTTATTTTTGAAACTGTCGTAGTCATTTAAAATTGAATTTCGCCGGAGATTAGTACTTAAAATATTTATTTATTTATTTATTTTAAATGGAAACATACAGCAATATAAAAACGATAACAATATACACAAAAAATTTTACATAAGCCAGCAAAGTTTCCACAAAAATTAGTACAAAAATAAAAAAACAATCAAGCTAATAAATAACAATAAAAGAAAATCAATCAAATATACATACATATATATGTTACATATAAATAGTACATATATATAAAAAAAACATAATAATATGTTAATTATGTTATGTTATGTTTGTTATTATTGTTGTATAATATGTCCTATCGTATCATTTATCTCAAGAATCATACTAATAATTTTTTTAAATTATTATTAATGGTATAAATGGAGTAAATCATTCGTTAATTTTATTGAAAGTTATATTATATCTTTACTCACATCTGTTAAAAGGGTATTTTTAAATTGTGGTAAATATGTAAACAATATATACTTAACTGGGATTTAAACCTTCTGTACACATAAGCTATCTAGACTAAAGGCTTAAAATGTATTTATTCGCTTCACAAATGAGAACATATCCAACATCATGATCGATTTCTGACATATAACATGTAATCATTAGATTATTATGTGTACTCGTGATTAACTCCGGGTGTCATCGCGATAAAAGCCATAGTTCCGTCGGTTCAAGTTCACCTTGCATGCAAGACTTGTTTTAACGTATTTCGAATTGCGCAAACGCATATTAAAGGTAAACTCAGGCCATATAGTAAGGAATGTCGAGTAAAACCATTGTCCGACCTCTGTAGATCTTTTGCTTTTTTGCCTTTCCAATGTTTAAACCACGCGAGTTAAACAAAGTAATATATAATTGTGCTAAAATATTTATCCTTAACTCTCCAGTTAAAGATCAAGGGTGATTGATACGCATATGCTATTTTCGTTTATAAAAGTATATTTGTTGCCTTGATATTTTTTCAATACAGATATATTTTTATGTGCATAATTTCAAAATTGATTTTTTTATGAAATACTTTCTCTTTCCTTCATATATCTACAAAATGAGTTAAGTTTACATTATTTATTCAAGGGAATTTAAATTGAAATTGTCATCATATGAACAATTTCCTATAATACGATGATTTTGTTATAGAATAAATGCGGGAGCAAAATGAAAATAGTTCTGGTATAAATCTTGTTAAAAAATCAACAGATTTTTCGATTTTTTTTATTGTTTATGTGATGTTTGTATGTGTAAGATATAACATAGATATAATATACCATAACATAACAACATAACGTAACATATAACATAGATAGATGGATTTTTAGTTAAAAATATTATTGTTAGCGTATTTAAAAATTGTGAAAGTTTTCTCAAGAGCGGATCGGCAGTTTGTGTGTAATGCGCATACAAACAGACTTATTATCTGTTTACCATTATTTCTTGTTCAAATATCACTACATAATCAATCTCACTGCTTATTTCTGTTTTGTAATAGGTTAATATAGCCCCGATACACTTTTATAATCATAGGGATATGATTTATAATAACGTTAGGGAAATCCGAATAATTATCTCGTAGTAAAACAACAGCATTTAATTGTACCCGCCTTATTAAGTTAAAATTCGTCTTCCTGATGTACTAAGAATCCTTCCGGGAACTAACGTGTTTCTAAATAATTCGTTTCATTGCACACAAAGTATTACTTACAATGACTAATCGAATATCTGCCCACAATGATTCACACGGGTGAGTTATATTACTTTAATTAGGGGTCAAGTTTCATAAGGTGGCGACCAAGTAATGATTTGCGATTGTATTGGCAGATTTACTTCAATTAGTTTTAATAGCTTCTTAAAATCACGAGATGATTATTGTTACATTACATTTTATATTTACACACAATTGCTTACATTAACCTAGCCCCGAATTAAGCATGCGCTTATACTATGGGTACATGTTACTATGTTACATATTATACATATAGATACACATCCGTGATTCCGGGATATCATATCATTAAAGAAATGTTTACCGTTTTCGGGACTCTAACCCAAATCTCGAACTCGAATCTCAATAAAAGTTTCAACATCAGAATGATCAATCCATATGTTAGCACTGTCTTTCAGGCAGCGTATTTCTCTAATTTTGTCCTTTAAAAAAAGTATGGTGAATCTTATATAGACGTTTTCTTTAACCCTTAAATTTATCTTTATCACGCCAATTCGCTTTTAGATTAGGTAGAAAGGATGTAACGTGTTAATTATTTCCTACATGAGTCTTGTCTTCACAGACCAAATAAACAGGGTTTTGGTAAAAGATAATGAACGATAGTTTATAAAGAGGTTAATTACGCTTAACATGATCCTGTTGTTTGCAGGGTTGGCGCAAACGGGTCCCGCAAAGCGACGCATCTCTATTCACCGTAGCGGGACGCCTCGAGCGGGACAAGGTGACAACCGCCACGCCGCCCTTGACGCCGCCCAACGCGGCAGTGCCCGCGGCGGTCGCCTCGCCAGGCATCCCGCCCCCGAACACGTTCAGGTGAGATATATCACATGGTGTAGCCTGATAAGGCACCCAGGGCGAGAGTGGCCACAACAATTTCGTTGAAATGATAGTGAACTAAATCTAATGTGCTATTCTGATCTAGTTATTGCCTAAAAATTTAAAATTAACATTGCTTATTGGTACGAATCATAATATCTATTATTTTGGTAGAAAAAAGAATAAAGCTTTACAAAAAAAATGGGATTTTTTTTGCTGCGGATTAATGCAACTACTATACTAGTAGTAGTAGTATATACTATTATACATACTATTGAGAATATTTTACAACCACAAGGAGAAATAATAAAAAACAATGTAGAGTAGCAAGACGTAGGCACTTGTCTGTTGTTTTAATTATTGTCTACCTGATAATAAATAAATAAATAAACATAGTGAAAACCCACATGGCATCAAGAAAATCTAAATATTTCATTTTATTATTGCTCGCACTTAAAAAGGCGTACATGACTTTTTTTTAATTTAATGCGAAATAAAAAAACATGTTTATGCTGCTATGTTTTAAAATCACGCAGCCGCAATATTAGGTCCTTACATATGAAATTGGCGTTTTGTATGGGAGGAACAAAAAGTCGAATATTTTTTAATATAATATATTTAATTAATCAAAGTATGAACCATTATTTTCTATGCACTTTTGCCATCTCATAGGTAGTTCATTGATCCCTTTACTAAAAAAACCAGTCGGACGGGAATCAATAAAATCTTTGAAGGCGATTTGGACTGCCCCATCGGATTTGAATTTTTTCCCTTGCAAGTAGTTATCCAAATTTCGAAAAAAATGGTAATCTGTTGGAGCAAGGTCCGGGGAGTACGGAGGATGTCTTAGACTTTCCAATTGAAGCTCTTCTAATTTAGTAGCCGTCTGTTGCGCAGTGTGTGGTCTAGCGTTGTCGTGAAGCAGCAGTGGCGTGGAGCGATTGACCAGCCTAGGTTGTTTAGCCGCTAGCTTTTCCATCATGGTTTGCAATTGCTGACAATAGACATCAGCCGTAAAAGTCTGGCCAGATTTGAGGAAACTGTAATGAACAATACCGTCACTAGTCCACCAAACGCTTACAAGTAACTTTTTTGGGGTTAATTTTCGCTTGGGGCAGAATTTGGCTGGCTTGCCAGGATCCAACCATTGCGCTGAGCGCTTCCGATTATCGTAAAGAACCCAATTTTTATCACAGGTAATGATTCGGTTTAAAATACCTTCATTATTGTGCCGGTTTAGTAATGTAACGCAGCAGTCGACGCGCGTTTGCCGGTTTGCTTCAGTCAATTCGTGAGGTACCCACCTTTCAAGCTTTTTAATCTTCCCAATTTGCTTCAAGTGAATTAAAACAGTTTTATCACTAACATCGCAGCCTGCAGCTAACTCGGACGTGGTTTGCGATGGATCCGCTTCCACAATAGCCTTCAACTCTTCATTATCAACTTGAGTCTCAGGCCGTCCACGGGGCTTGTTCTGCAGGTCGAAATTTCCAGAACGAAAACGTTGGAACCAAAAACGAACTGTGTTTTCTTTTGCAACACGACCGCCATACACATCATTCACCCTTCGAGTTGTTTCCGCAGCACTAGTGCCACGGCGGAACTCGTACTCGTAAATAATGCGATATTTTAAGTTCTCCATTTTGTAAAATGAGTGACGCAAACAGAAAAAAACAGAAGAAAAAAACAAATGAATGACGATCATCGAAGCACAAATACATGAGTCTATAGCTGTACAAATTTGAATTTGGAATTCCTTACCAAAGAGGAAAAATTTGTGATTAAAGTGGCCAGTACGAAAAACGCCAATTTCATATGTAAGGACCTAATATATTCAAATAACTGCGTGCCCTGAAACTTATTGTCAAGATGGATTTGTTTGTAACATTTCGTTTCAAACTTATTACGCGACCGAGAATGCGCGTGGGCGAGAGTATATCAGCGCGTGCGGCCGCGAACGAAAACTGTGTATATTTGTTGCAAGTGTTATTTTCGACGATTGACGTCCTAGTTTTTAACTGGAAAATTCTATGACAACATGCGTGGATGTGCTCTTTAATTGCGAGTCGTTAAAATTTTTATAATTAGTTAGATTCTAGTTACGCCTTCGCTTAATCTGGCTTTGCTGACATAACCCCGTCTAAAAGAAACATGTCAAAGGAAGCAGCAGCAGTACGTAATTTTTCAATGTCAAAAAAAGGTCTTGAAACTAGGAAAGTTTCATCAAAATGGAATCCATAATTCTGGTGCACTATGCAACGACGGTCCCTCCGACGTTTTACATTGAAAAAGTGTCCACGATATAACACACGGTGCATACAGCGCCGATCTGCACGTGCACCGGAATTTCGCTTCGCAAGACGAGGCGAAGAAAAGTGCACGCGTTGCGATGCCAGATCGATACCGCTACGGAGTCTTTTCTAATACATTTTTACGCCCTACGCGTGTACTCGTCAATGTGATAAATCTTTACGTTATTACACCACACTGCCTTCGAAAAACAGCGTATGCATAGGTTCTTAAATTCTGCGTAGTGAAAAATTGACAAAAAAATAAAGCTTTAGTAGTACCATATTAGAAAGTTGCAAGAATGTACCTGATCACTTGAACAATAAGACTCATATCACTTTCCGGCTGAACCATCATGTCGGCTCGAGGTAAAGACCAGTATAATTAAATCACGAGTGTACTCGTAGTATAAGTCAAAGTTTGATTCCTTTGATATAATACTTTTTAATTGATATCCAAAATATACTCCATTAAGTGAGGCCCGGCCTACAAAATAAGCTAAAAAGTATTCCAACATACCTGAAACTGTATCGGTATGTATACTTTTCATTGGCAGATCTCGTAAACAACAGTCGTCGCCTACCAACGGATTTCCATCAGGACCACTGCGCTCTGCCTCGTGTGCGGTCGTCAGTGCGGCTGCCGTCGAGTCGAAACCTAAGGAGCCGGTCCGCGTAGACCGCGAGTCCTTCAAGCGAAGCCATTCTGTCAGCGAGAGTATCAGTAGGGCTGACGAGAGTAAGTATACACTTTTCTGTCACGGTTAAGGTTTTCATTAAATGTATATAAAGAACTCTTGAGTAACTTAACAAAGAAGATGTCAAGCTCTTGGACATAGATCAAAAAGAACAACAAAAGGTATCCTCAATCACAGAAGTCATCTATCTATCTTTTAGTTTAGTAAACAAGAATTATACTCTGATTTTTTAATTCTTCCAGAATAGATAGTAAAAGGGATTGATATTTTCGTTTTAAAGTTGTCTCCTTTTCGTAGCTATGTTAGCATTCGAGACTTCAAGCTTAAATATAGTTAGGTAACATAGAATTATAGTCCGGGCAGTAGACTTGCGGGAGTCTGCTGCCCGGATGAGAGAGTCGGTGTACGGTGTCCGGCGCATCGCCTGGGAGAGAGGTTTTGGAAGGGTGGGCTTACTCCTTCCCCACCCAGAGAGGTAGCCTCAACAAGGCTTCTTGTTCCCTGGGTGTCTGGATGCATTTGGCTTCCCAGGCCCGGGTGGACCAACCAGAGGGACACTCCGGGGATTTTTAATCAGTAGGAGTCTGAAACACAGCGCCCCTGATGGTCCTATGCAGCATTTTCCCTCGGGATACAAAAAAACAAATTCCCCAAGAAAGGATTAGAAAGCCTTGCTTTAAAGTTAGAAGTGTGCAATAAAAGTCTGCACTTTGCAGGCGTTTCTTTCGCCATTATCCTAGCGTTTGTTTCATAAGAGCAATTAATTATCACTGTTGTCAGAACCTTGTTATTAATCGGAATATCATTATTTCTGTTCAGAAGAGGATGATCCTCCCACTGGAGAGAAGACCGGCTGCCCGGTACGAGTGCCGCGGGCCGATGACGAAACGTTTCAAGCGTTCTTCGCGCCTCTTCAACAGCAGCAGGAAAGAAGCGCGGATATCGACATCGATCTCGATCTGGACGCCATTGACAGTGGATCCAGGCAATTGTAAGTACCAGTTGGGTTAATGGTGTTGTTTTTAGGCGTTAGGTTGATTGCCCAAACTGGGTCGTGACCACTATACACAAGTGCAAATACTTTTATAGTGCCTCGTCTCGATCTGTCTGAGACTCAGATCTGCGGAATGCTACCAGCCCAGGAAAAATTATTTATCGTTTTATATATTATGACAATAAATGACAGAGTAGTGAATTATAATTATATGTAAAAATACTAAATAAACGAAAGTGAATTTTCGCGTGCATTTCTCCACGCTACAATTTAGATAAAAACTTGGGATTTTATTCGCCGAACGAAATTTATCCTCCAATAATTGTGAGGTTCCGACCAGGATCGTTTGCATTGGGCAGAACTTCCTTCCTTTTGCTAGAGCTTTTGACTATTTCGTTCGATATTTATTCATTCATATCTTTACAAGTGAATTAATATTTTCATATCTCAGGCTGGCCAGCGAGTGGGCGCGCCGTGCGAAAAGAGAGCGTCGACACGCCGCGTCGCGGAACCCCTTGAAGGCTTTAGCGGCGCGAACCGATATACGGGAAGAATATGTCCCACCGCCCTCGACCAATATACGGGAACAGCTCATCAAGGAGAAAGGTAGTACTAAGATATATATGTAGGAATGTGAGTGGAATAGAACGTATGATGCAAATGCTATAGAATGATAAGGAACAGTGTAAGAGTGTGAAAGGGATAGAAAGTATAGGAGAGAGCGAGATAGATTTGAATGGCGGAGTGAATAAGTTGTTGTGAGTGCTGTGGCGAATTAATATATTTTTTGGAAAAAAAACTGTATCTGTATAAAAAAAAACTGTGGTAAATAAATGATTTCTAAAAAATTAAAAAGTCTTTCTACAAATTTTGGGGGCTCGTCCGGGATAAACGGTGTTGTGTCTAAATTTGATTGATATTGTGGATTTGCAAAGGCGAAATAGACGGCTGCGTAAGCGTGGACGCTGGCCGCCATTAAGACGAACGACGA
The DNA here is from genome assembly GCA_036320925.1 of Automeris io. Classification (NCBI taxonomy): domain Eukaryota; kingdom Metazoa; phylum Arthropoda; class Insecta; order Lepidoptera; family Saturniidae; genus Automeris; species Automeris io. Next base: position 11,133,862 of record JAUDJH010000011.1, read on the forward strand.
AATACAAGATACAAATTTGTAATTTACGATGGCTGAAAATAAAAAAGACGATGGTATATATAATCATTTAGGCATTATAGAATCATTGCCTAAGTTTACTGGAGATGACCTTACTTATTCGTCGGTAAAGTGGTGTCAAGACATTGAAGAAAATTCAGAAATATTTGCATGGAATTCTCGGCAACAATTAATTATTGCGAGGCGTTGCTTAGCTGGCACGGCGGAATTATGGTTAAAGACAGAAAAAAAATTTTAGGACATACGAGGAGCTGAAGACAGCTCTTATCAGAGAATTTCCGGAGGAAATAAATAGCAAAATAATGCACGAAACAATGGCCAAAAGAAAAAAACTACCCAACGAAACCTGTTATCAATATATGCTCACCATGAAGGAGTTGGGCAAAAGAGCCAAATTTCCAGATTATGTATCCATCCAATACATCATTGAAGGAATAACAGATGCTGAACCCAATAAATTATTACTCTATGGAGTAACTACGTATTCAACACTTAAGGAAAAACTTATTTTATATGAAAAGTTTAAAGAAAAAACTAAGAGATCAGTTCCAATTGCCATGAAACAGTGTGATTCAATTAAGACAGGGGCTCGCAGTGAATATCAGCGTTGCTATAAATGTGGAGATCGTGGGCACTTATCTTCATCATGCTTGAAAGGAGTAAAGTGCTTCAAATGTGGTGAATTTGGACATCTATCACCTGATTGCACAAAAGAGTTCAAGGAGACCAACGGTGATAATAAATATCAAAAGCATGGAATGCAGCAGCGAGTGATGTGTACGAAGTTGGATGCGGAGCGTCATGGTACCTGCACTGATGACCAATTGTATGATAACTCTATAGAAGGAACGGATTATACAACACAAACAGCTGGTGTCCATATCCATTCAAATGTCAAAGATGACATTGAAAGATGTAAACAATCGCAAAGTAGGTTATTTAGTAATAATTCCATTAAAGAAGTTGAGATTTGTGATTTTAAGGTGACATGTTTGATAGATTCTGGTAGTGATATAAATTTAGTTACAAATGATTTATTTTTTAAACTCAAGGAGTGTCATTATATTAGGGACAATATTTTATTGACTGGTTTAGGCTCTAGTAAGGTTTATGCATTAGGTAAATTTTGTACAATATTAAAAGCTGATGGTTATTGTTTTAATACTTTATTTTATATTGTGCCTAGAAATACAATACCCTATAGTATGATTTTGGGACAATCCTTTATACAAAATGTGACATTAATATTTAACAAAGGTTCTGTGAATATTCTAACTCAGGATGATGTTCATTTGTTGCAGTGTATGGTAACTGATGTTAATGCACAACCACAGTCTTATATACCTAATGATAATATTCGTACAGCCGTTCAAGATTTGGTGAGAAATTACAACCCTGTTCAAGTTAAAGAAGCTCCAATAGAGATGAAGATAATATTGAAAGATGATCTACCTGTAGTGCAAAGACCTCGACGGTTGTCATTGTTTGAACAGCAGATTGTTGACAAGCAAGTGGACGACTGGTTGAATAGAGGTATCGTAAAACCTAGTTTTTCAGAGTATACCAGCCCTTTGGTGTTAGTAAAAAAGAAAAATGGATCAATTAGAGTCTGTGTCGATTATCGCAAGATAAATGATAAGATGGTCAAAGACCAATTTCCCTTACCTGTTATAGATGACCATATAGACAAATTATCAGGTGCTAATATATTTAGTAAACTAGATTTAAAAGACGCATTTTTTCATTTAAGAATAAAGGAAGATTGCACAAAATATACATCCTTTGTTACTCAGTCTGGGCAATATGAGTTTATGCGTGCACCATTTGGATTGTCAATTTGCCCTAATTACTTCACTAGATTCATAAATATAATTTTCAGAGAGCTTATTAGGAAGGAATGCCTCATAATTTTCATTGATGACCTTTTAATACCTGCAAGGACTTATGAAGAAGCTTTTGAAAGACTGAGTAATGTATTAAAAGTTGCTGCTGAGTATGGCCTTGTAATTAATTGGGAAAAGAGTGATTTACTTACAACCAGAGTGGAGTATCTTGGGCACATCATAGAAAATGGAACTGTGCGACCTGCGATGGAAAAAGTAGATGCAGTCATGAAATATCCTCAGCCACAGTCAGTAAAACAGGTTCATAGTTTTATAGGCTTAACATCATATTTTAGAAAATTTATTGAAAATTATGCTGATATTGCAAAACCATTAACAGATTTATTAAAGAAGGACAAACAATTTAATTTTGGGGATGAACAAAAATTAGCTTTTGAATTACTAAAAAGAAAATTAACTGAGCAGCCAATTTTGAAAATTTTTAACATAAACTTGAATACAGAACTACACACAGATGCTTCGCAACAAGCTTATGCAGCTATTTTGATGCAGAAGGACCCAAATGATCAATTATTACATCCAATTTACTATCTGAGCAGAAAGACGACAGATGCTGAGAAAAAATATAGTAGTTATGAACTTGAAGCCTTAGCTGTGGTGGAAGGAGTGAAAAAATTTAGGAAATACCTGTTAGGAATACCATTTAAAATTGTGACGGATTGTGCAGCATTTAAAATGACCTTGGAGAAAAAGGATTTATCAACCAGAGTAGCAAGATGGGTCTTATTACTACAAGAATATGATTACAAATTGGAACATCGTTCTGGTACAAAAATGAGACATGTAGATGCATTAAGTCGTAACCCTCACATTGGTGTATTGACAAGAAACATCCACGAGCAACTGAAGAGATCACAGCAATCTGATGATGAGCTGCAAGCTATAATTGAGGTGATAAAAGAAAAACCTTACTTAGATTATTACCAGCAGAATGGATTGCTTTATAAAGGTGAAGATGGAAAATTGGTCGTTCCTAAGATGATGGACTATGAAATAATAAGAAAAATTCATGAAAATGGACATTTTGGGAAGAAAAAAATGTTGGAAATTTTAAACAAAGATTACTATATAAGAGAAATATACAAGAAAATAGATGATGTTATTTCTTCATGTATCCCTTGCATACTAGCTACAAAAAAAGAAGGAAAACAAGAAGGTTTCTTAAACAGTATTGAAAAAGAAGACATACCCTTAAGCACAATCCATTGTGATCACATTGGGCCTCTTACAGAGACCAAAAAGCAATACAACTATATCTTTACAGTAATAGATGCATTCACTAAATTTGTTTGGTTGTTTCCAACTAAAACGACAACAGCTGCAGAAACCATTGATAAACTGAAGATACATCAACAAGTATTTGGAAATCCATACCGTATTATAACAGATAGGGGTGCTGCATTCACAAGCAAAGATTTTTCTGACTATTGTAAAACTGAGAATATTAATCATGTTACTGTTACGACTGGTGTCCCACGTGGTAACGGCCAGGTGGAAAGAATTCACCGCATATTAATTTCAGTCCTCACTAAGCTGTGTATTGAAGATAATAAACAATGGTATAAGCATGTCAGTAGGATACAGAGATGTATTAACGGTACTTATCAAAGAAGCATTGATACCAGTCCCTATGAATTATTAATAGGAAAAAAGATGAGACAAAAGGAAGATATTGAACTAGTAGTGTTGTTACAGGAAGAAAGTAGGGACCTATTTGTACAAAACAGAGATGATCTGAGAGTGAACGCTAAAGTGCAGATATTAAAGGTGCAAGATGAGAACAGGAAATACTATAACAGAAGAAGAAAGAGGAGTCAAGAATATAAAACAGGAGATCTTGTGGCTATAAAACGCACCCAGTATGGGACATGTATGAAATTGAAGCCTAAATACCTAGGACCATATGAGGTGATAAAAACATTAGGTAGAGACAGATATGAAGTGCAAAAAGCAGATGATACTGCTGAGGGTCCATGGAAGACCACGTCAGCTGCAGATTTTATGAAGCGTTGGCCTGAGTTGTAATATTTAAGAGTTTATTTAATTTCAAAACATTTTCTACATAATATGTTAAGGTGTTATATTTCTTGGTAAATAATAAAACAAAAGCCAAACAGATAGGATATTGGTAATGCATCAATAAATAAAGAAAACCATGAAAAAACCGTGTATGTAAAAAAAATATATATATATACACAATAGTTTTAGTGATTGTATGTAACAAAACTTTAACAAAAGGGGGTTATTTATGCTGTAATTTATGTCATAGTAGCATCAATTTAAGGAGTACTGGTTCTTTATAAAAAACGGGGTAACTGATAAATGTAATAACATGATTCATTGAATATGTTTTCATTTTAAGTTTTCAAAATTTGAGCCTATTTAATAGTAGTTGCTGAAGTTTCATTGTAACTTTTGTTTTTGAAATCTAGACTTAATTTTTTTATTTGAAGTAATATTATAGCTTTTGTCAGAGCAGTAATTTTGTGTTCTTTAAAAATAGTATAAGTAGTAGTTAAGATTTCAGTTGTATTCTAATTTTATTTGGAAAAATTAAGTTACATTTGTATAGCCACTATGTGTGTATGCAGAGGCTGGGGACAGCCTTAATGCAGGATGGCCGAATGTAGGAATGTGAGTGGAATAGAACGTATGATGCAAATGCTATAGAATGATAAGGAACAGTGTAAGAGTGTGAAAGGGATAGAAAGTATAGGAGAGAGCGAGATAGATTTGAATGGCGGAGTGAATAAGTTGTTGTGAGTGCTGTGGCGAATTAATATATTTTTTGGAAAAAAAACTGTATCTGTATAAAAAAAAACTGTGGTAAATAAATGATTTCTAAAAAATTAAAAAGTCTTTCTACATATATGTATATATTTATTGTCTTCTTAATAAAAAAATGCAAACATATTCTACTTCAGACTGTTGCTTTGAATCATTTAAGAGTTTTTAACGCACAAAATTCTCGTCAAACCAGTACAACTAAACCTTGCGTTGACCAAAAGCCGAGCTAGCAATATCTTTTCGATGTGTTTTAGTGTTGCACATTTCGAATCGGTTAAGTATTTTAAGCTTATCAGGGACAATTTTTTTAAATTCTACGTTGTAATATTTTCACAGCAACATCAACAAAATAAAATATTCTGTTATCAGTGCGGTTGTATTTAACGATTTTTTTTTTATATTATGTCGTGTTATATTCTCTGAAAAAATTTCACCTATATTTTTCTTATTTTATTGAATAAAAATCACACTATTACAAAATATCTTAACGAACATATATTGAACAAAAAATTATTCATATATGATTTTCCTTATTTAAATTAAGCTTTAATTAAATAAAAAAGAAAACAATGGGGTATACTTCTAATTAAAAAACCAATAGCAATTTCAGCCTTTGTAAGTATCCACGTATGTATGTATGATTCTGCATAGAGATATACATGTATGTGGGTGTACCAGTTATTTCTCTTAAAATAATTAAAGAAGAAAAAACCAAACGTACACATATGCGCCAATGCCCCTGAAGAGATTAAGAACTAACTCAATTATTCTTTTGTATTAAATCAACCAAGAAACTTCCAAATTTAGATGGTAGCCTCAGAAAGTGATCGGCTTAATGGAAAGTTATAATGTGTTGAACAGTAACGGCCAATGTGGGGCTGGCGGCGGAGGCGCTGGCGGCGCTCGCCAGCAAGGAGGACTTCGCCAGCGTGGCGCTCCGCAACGCGGCCGCCGCCAGCGCGCCGGCGCGCGGCTCCCAGCCGCTCATGCTGCTGCACGTCAAGGGCCGGAGACGAGTGCAGGTACACGATTCCCTCTACTTTTGTACAACATCCTTGTTGAACATATTATATATAAACTCGTACTTCTTAAACTCATTCATTAATGTTTATGGACAGTGCATTTAATTGTCGCTCTAGTACTTATTTGTCTAAATGACCGTTTTGTACTTTGTTCCGATCTCTATAGAAAAATATAATTTAATCACATCAATAAATAAATAAGGAAAATTTTAAAACATGAAGTTCTGATACGGGCAGAAATGGACAAAATGTGACCAGATTAATGAAGAACGATTACTATTAGATTTAGCATTTTACATCATTAATATGATTCCATATTACTCATCTATGTTTTAAACACTAAGAAATCCACAACTGCATACAAATTGATGACACCTTAATGCTTAGAAGGGTTTTAATCATTATTACAAATTAGCGACATTAAAATTACGACTACATTTTGTAATCGTTAATCATTCATCTAATTGCATTTTACTCTTCTCTGAATATAGATATCATGTAAAGAACAAAAATGTTTAAATAAAGTTTAAGATATATTTAAAACTGAGCAAAAGATGCCGTTTCCTATTAAATTTCCCCTTTGTGGATTACACAAATAAGCACTAAGAGGACGTAATGTTTCGATAAATATCAAATTAATGTAAGTAACACCCAAATACATCGACGATGTAACTAATTTTTTAGCTTAATTACTTACATTTATACTAATTTCTATCCAGATTACGTATATACACTTCAAACACTCACACAAAACAGACTTCAATTAGCAAAAAATCCTAAATTGCCTAATTTTTTTTTTCATACAATATTTTCTCGAGAAGTGCGCTGCATGTCCTGCCCCACTACGCTTCGGTGTGCGGTTGAAGACATGACACCATAGAACTGTCACTCTTATTGTCATAAATAACATATATATATTTAGCGTGGTAGGTATGCAGAAAGAAGAAAGTAGACCTACCGTAGGCTAAAGCGCAGGATAGCGTGTAAAGATGAGATGTTAGAATGAAGAAGTCCAGACAGCAAGTAGATAGACGTTTAATAAACACAGTACAAAGTCCAGAAGGAATAATGAAGCACAAGTATGATAGTTCAAGTAGAAAATAGATAACGTTAAGTACAGAAATAAATAAATAGATAGATAGTATGCCACATCACTCCCCTCCAGAGACCGTCACTACGGGCGATAAAAGTCAGAAAACCTAACTGTACGTCCCGGACAAGTTCGCCTGATAACGTCCTGGGCTGAGTGATGCTGTCCCAAATAAAAAGGAACATGATGTGAGGTAGGACGGGTGTAGTCAGTAGGAGTGGAAGTGGGATCAGGATCAGGAGTAAAATCAACTAATGTATGTGATGGTTTGAGACAAGGGGTACAAAAAATAGGATTTCCAGAATTGGATGTAGTGTTATGTACCGTGTTGAATTTTAGAAATATAGTAGTGCCAGAAGGGCGTACAATTTCAGTATACGGATTTAAAATATCATGGAAATATGTGTCATCTGTCGCAATTTTTACAGAATATATTTCGGCTTTATCGACACAAGCGCTCGAAGACAATGTTGTGGTGTTATCAATTAATCGTTGATTTTGACAATCGACAGTTAAATTATAATGGCTTAAGAAATAAATAAATAGATAGATAGTATGCCACATATATATACCATTACTTCAAATAATAATCTATATATTTTCTTGTTACAGACAAGACTGGTTGAACCTGTGCATACCAATGTAAATCGTGGCGATTGCTTTGTACTTATCACTCCAGACCAACTCTTCCTTTACATTGGATTATATGCTAATGTTATTGAAAGGTAAGTTCAAGGAAAGAATGAAAACCTTTAATTTTTTTCCATATAATTCATACTTCTGCATTTATCGATTTTATGTTTCAGAAATCGCAGTACTGATATTGCTCAACATATTTATAATACAAAAGATCTGAACTGCAAGAACGCTTTGACCATCACAAAAATCGACGAACAAGTCAAAAACTACAGTAACAAACATTGGAACCAATTTTGGTCTCTTCTCGGCGTCACTGAAGGCGTTGAAAATTACACGCCCATTGAAACCGGGCATGCTGATGAAGACGAAATATTCGAGTCTTGCGTCATCCAAACTAACATGTGCTATGAGGTTTTGGATGACGAGTTGGTGCCGATTGAAGAATATTGGGGCCAAATGCCCAAAATTGCCATGTTGAACCAGTCTAAGGTCATCGTCTTCGATTTCGGGTCAGAGATGTACATTTGGTACGGGAAGAATGTACCATTAGAGAGTCGACGTCGGGCGGCGCAATTAGCGCAGGAGCTGTTTGATGAAGGCTACAACTACGAGGAATGTCACATTAATCCAATAAACGCAGCGATGTATCAAGGCGCTCGCGTAGATTCCGCCGTGCCGGTAAAAGTATCGAAAACTAGACCCGAATGGGCGATATTATCGAAAGTCACCCAGCATATGGAAACCATACTGTTCAAAGAGAAATTCCTCGACTGGCCTGATTACACAAGAGTAATCAAAGTAAAGTCACCAGAGAACAAATCGAATAGTGTCGAAATAACGCCATGTGACGCTGACGAAATGTGGTCGAATGAATACCAAGATCCCGATCTCGTTCTAGAAGGGTCACATTTGGGTCGCGGCACGCACTATTACGACAAAGAAAACATGAGACACTACGACATAAGGACCAAGTCCGTTTGCAAATGGGTGATACGAGAATACGATTATCAGGAAGTAATCAATGAGTCTGAAATTGGAGAGTTTTTCTCAGGAAACAGCTATATCATCAGATGGGAATACCAAATAACGGTTTCTGGTCGTGAATTGAACGGGAAGCCTTCAAAACATAACGTCACTGGCAGAGATAGGTGTGCGTACTTTTGTTGGCAGGGAAAAGATGCCTCGTCGAACGAAAAAGGCGCAGCTGCCCTCCTCACAGTGGAATTAGATAAAGAAAAGGGCCCGCAAGTACGTGTGGCTCAAGGCAACGAACCGCCGGCGTTCTTAAACCTCTTTCAAGGGAACCTAGTAATTCACCAAGGGAAGCGCGATGTTGACAAAAGTCGATACAAATTGTTCGTGACACGCGGAAACTTGTCCAATGAAGCGTACTTACTCCAGGTTCCTTGTTCAGTACGTCAGTTGAGAAGTCGTGGATCGCTTCTGTTGGCCGATACAGAAAAGGGATGTCTATACATCTGGCACGGTGCTCGAAGCCTCAAACACACGAGGAATATTGCAATTGAGCTGGCGAATAAACTGATTGCTAGGAAATCGGATTACCTATTTAGCGGAGAGTGGAAAATAACGGAGGTGAAAGAAGGCGAGGAACCTAAAGAGGTTTTGGACGCTCTCGGAGTGGCAAACAAGCAGTACTACAACTCGGTGATGAGTGGTGGAAAGGAATCGTGCAGTGATGCGACGACGCGCTTATTCCACTTCACGGATCTGGGAGGTCAGTTCGAAGCACACGAGGTGTTGTCGCCGCTGAGACACGAGCATCTGGTGACACCCTTCCCTTTTGAACAAAAGGAGTTATATTCCGCTTCACAACCGGGTGAGTAAATAATACACACTACACTATATTATAGTTGTTCCTTTGGGAAAATTCTACATAGGACTGTCTCAGTCGCACTAGGGTTTGCCAGACTTGTATCTGATAAAAACCGCAAAGTGACTGCCTCGAGGCATAGGCAACGACGTCGCCGGGTGCTGAGGAAGCTGGCACAGCCTTGTCTTTGGCCCCGGCAAACGGGAGAAGGAACACCCCGGGGGTTTTAGTCGGTGCGACACCGACACACCGGGGGGCGACCCTCATCGTTCCCTGACCGCCCATAACAGGTTTCCTCCGGGTTAAAAAAAAGCATAGGCAACGACAGAGGGTCTTGTAATCAATTCACTACAGGAGATGTTCTAGTTGAGCTAATATAAACTGCTTGTATCCATGGTGACTTACGTATTTGGTAACACTATTTTAGGCACCACCTTGTACTATTTAGCCATCACATGCTCACCGGTGAAGCAAAAGATCATGAGGAAACCAGCATGGTCTCTAATAAGAATGTCATGTAATGCTGTGGGAACGACAGCTGTGCTACTGGTCACGTTGGGCTCAAGATATAACCGCAAAGTGGACACAGTCACTAATATTTATCTACTCACCTCAAAAGGTATAAAGCGTAATGATATATTATTAAAATCTTGTGGGATTTTTTTGTTGTTATGTTGCGCGTGATTGACAGTTATTCCGATGTCACAGGATTAAATATAAATTGTTGATCATCAGATAATAATGGCGTATTATCTTTTCAGCTTTATTCCTGTTGGATGACGGCAAGCATGTTTGGCTGTGGCAGGGCTGGTGGCCTCGAGGAGAAGACGGTGAATTGGAACCCGCCGAAAGAAACGCCGGTACGTTTTTTTATATCATTTTATCAGAGAAATTGATATCGTCAAAGACAATGATCGGATAATTAATTAAAAAGAGTAACAGTTGAATTATGGATGCATTTAGAAAGGAGTAGAAGAAGACATATGCTAAAGGTTAACAAAAATAGAATGTTTGTCTATTTTGAAGTAAAACCTTGTTTAGTCACGTTTGGAATTGAGATGGGTAAATAACACTGAAGTCGCGTGACCATCACGTTCAAATACATATATACGGATGGGTGCATATATATATACATAATAGCCATACATAAAGTTCTTTAATTATTATTTTTTAATATCAATAAAACAATAATGTCTTTGGTAAATATAACGTGAAAAATACAACATAATACATAAAATATGCACTTTTATATTATATTTTAATTTTTATTTAAAGTTGATTTACGTAATAGACAAATGTGGCTAATTAAGTTACAAAATTAGTGGCGCCTTCGATTTACTGGATGTGACTTACTGGGATTTGATATTTATAAGCACAATTACTGGCAGGCGTGGGAGCGTTTGCAGCGCGATGGCAGGCGATGCGGCTCGCGGCGCTGCGCACGGCCGAGGCCTACTGTCGAGCGGCGCGCGTCTCCCGCGACCACGACCGCGCCGGTGGTCGCGACCGTTGCGACGTGCGCGTGGTCACCGCCGGCCTCGAGCCCGCGCACTTCACGGACCTCTTCGACACGTGGACCGACCACGACCAGGCCGCCGAGGCCAATATTGCGGTTGGTATCTTTTTTTATCCCAACTATCAAATCAGTTGCATATAATTTAGTGCAACGTTGTAAATAAACCAGATATTTAAGTCTTAGCGTATAATGTTAGATGTGAATAGGGTTGATGCCAAAGGGAATTGAGCGAAGGGCGGGTGGCATGTTGTAAATATCTTCACCGAGCTGTGTGAGGAACCTGACTTGCCTATTCCTCTGCACTCGGCAGAGGGGAGAAGGAACACTCCGCTGGTTTCAGTCGGTACGGGTCCAGCCAGCGAGGCAGCGACCATCACCGCTGCTCTGACGGTCCATGTAGAATTTCGTCGGGTCAAAAATAAATAGAAGTATTACCATATACTATCTTGAAAAAAATATTACTACCGTGATTATTTATATAAAAGAAAATTTATGTTATTATTTTTTTGTAAATAACTTGGAACCGGGGCGAACTGAAATAGTTTTTAATTCCAAATATCTCATTCCAACTACAAACCATGTCATGTAGTTATGAGGATAAAGAAAAATTATAGTATTTACCCGAAAACTTTATATCAGATACGAATATCAAATAATTATGGATGTCAAGTATTTTTGTTGAGAATATCCGTACTGTGTATACTACGAAACGAGACAAGTCAAAATAATAATAATTCAAGTGAAACGCATTATTTCGGTGTTTAACACGTTCACGCCGGGGCGAATTAACTACATTTTTCTGTGTGAGGCGGGACTCTGAACATGGAATAATCAAGTGTGACCCACCGGTGAGTCACGCCGGCGGGAACGTGTTAAATAACGCTTAAAAATTACAATGTAAAATATTTTTGCTTGACCCATATTTTTGTACTTGATACTTGTATCATAGTATTGTACATTACCACCTGTTGTAAATATTACGCACACACACACACACACTAGCTTTTTGCTTTGGGATTTTGGTATTCGGTGCTTTTTTTATCTTGACTTAGTATAGTGACCTGACATTTATAAACACACACACTCATTTATATCAGTATGCAACACGTGGTATCGCTATATCGAGTTTCATAAGAATAAGTTAGCTGTAAAATAAGGCAAGAGCACGGTGTGGGTAACGGGCGCACTGTAAATTGCAGCACGGGTACAAGGCGGGCGAGGTGTTGTCGGGCGCGTGCGAGCTCTCGCGGCTGAGCAGCGACGGCGCGGTGTTGCCGCTCGCCGCGCTGCAGCGCCGCCCGCTGCCGCCGCTCGTGGACCCGCATCACCTCGAGAAACACCTCTCACCCTCTGATTTCCAGGTACTTACACATTAATATACAGAGCTCGAAATGTACATCAACTAAAACTGCGCTATTACTCAATTGCATCGGTTATCAGCCCGCATCACGTCAAGCAACAGTCTGACGTCGAGGTATGTGCCTACTCATATATACCTAGTTCAGGAGATATATATGTATATAAAACTGCGCTACTACTCAATTACATCGGTTATCAGCCCGCATCACGTCAAGAAACAGTCTGACGTCGAGGTATGTGCCTACTCATATATACCTAGTTCAGGAGATATATAGTATGATTTCGAGGTACGTACACCCTTATAAATATTCCAAGCTTGGGATATAGCCTCGTTCCCATTCAATAGAATCAGCTGTCAGACCGCATCACATTAAGAAATAGTCTGATTTCAAAGTACGTATGAACTCAAATCTACCGAACGCTGTACAAATAATTATCATTACTATATAATCAAATAATTATGTAAATGTCACTGGTGTCGGTATTAAGATTCTAAATAACGCAAGGAATTAAAAAAATACCAAATACTTTTACGTATTTCCTTAAGAAACTTTTTTGATACTGAAAAAATCATTTTACAGGAGGCTTTTGGCATGACCAAAGAAGAATTCGCTGCATTGCCAGCTTGGAAACAAACTAACATGAAGAAGGATATCGGCTTGTTCTGACCGAATTGCTTTCACGCACTCGTTGAATTGGTACACATTGCACTTTCGGCACTACGCTGGATTGCGGAGTAACACGATTAGAAGACTCGCGGATCGAGTGAGGCGATTTTCTAAATTATATCGATATGCCGACCGAAATATCGATTGAATTTAACTATCGCCTTTACTAAAACCGTAATGTAATGTTATTCGGAAAAATTATGAAAACAAATTTTGCTACAATAATTTACATTTATCATTAAAATATAAATAATTATTGTCGATTTAAAAGTCGATACCCTGGCCCTATATTATCGATGTGTCAATAAAAGGAGGGATAATATCGCATCGAGTGTGGCATTTACTTGTCTAGCTCGAGTAGAATAGATATTTTGTACAAGCGCGCAGCTATTTCGTACTTTTTTACTAAACAGTTACGTCGATGGATTCGTTACAATTAATGTTAGGAGCACGCTTTAAATTTTTACTGTAATAGATCGAACGGAACTGTGGTCGTTTTGTACTAACCAACGGTATATACCGAACTATATTGTATTCTCTATCGTGATATTTTCATGTAACCGCTGTAGAAAGTAATGTAGTTTATATATATTTACGGATTTGGAAGTTGGAATTGTATCGATGGTTAGATTTGTGACGTCGTTTGTTGCATCCATGCCTTGCTGCGTTACGTGTTTTGTATATATTTGTTTTAAATATTTATTTTAATATTCGTTCTCTACCTTTTGAATTTTTAACAGGTTTCTTAGAATGAATTTGTAATATAAAGCATTGCCTTGTTTTTAGATTATTATTGTTCTTTTTGTATAAGTTTAGAACCAGCATGGATATGACAGTGTAACGATGTAATGGTGATATTTTACGATAAGCTCGTCTGATATTGTTAAATGAAGCGTTGAACCAAAGACGGTAATTATGTTAAATGCTGGTACATTCTTTTTTCTAGACTGCGCGTCGTTTGACAATATCGGTTGTGCGATGTTTATGGCTACTGTATCTGGTCAAAGTAAGTTTATATATTATGAATATATTAGATATACAGACACGTACTTTACTATTATCCGCTTTAGGGGTAGGCTTTCGACGTTCTGTGACGGTTGAAATTGTATACCAAAATGTGATATTTAATTCTTCGATTCTTTCGACTTTTACAAAAACATCTTGATTCGTATGTAATTTCATCGCCACAAAACCCCTATGTATTTTAACACATCACATATCTTATCTACTCATTGCTAGGTTTTCTACTGCGCCTTTGGTGGACCATGATAAACTTTTTTATATAATAAATATGATAATGTTTTTATCTTAGCTTTGTCGACTAGATTGACCACTGTTGACATTCAATTGTTCACTTTACTAAATTATGCAAGCGGTTGAATTGAATTTATTGTATGACATGAAGAAAATTCATGTCAGTTTTGTTTTCAGCCAAAATTGAATAATCTAGTGGTGCTTCTTAAAATGCGATTCGACGATGATCTTGTGTACTGTGTCAATACGTAAAAATTATTTAAATTGTTATTTTGTTATATAAAATTTTAATGTTTTATTTTAATAAGCGCCTAACGCCTGATGTGATAACGTTGCGGTGAAACTTGACGATTTAATTGCCAGTATTTTAGAAATTAACTGCCTATGTGTAGATTAATTCTAACAGTCATAACTATAAAAATAATCTTTTTGTCCTTACGATGCATTTACGGCCAATGTTATCGCGCACCGTGACATAAAACGTATTCTCAAATTCAATCTTTAATGTTTTGCTTTGGTTGTGTTACTTATACATGTAATTATTATTGTATTTGAAATTTATTTTGTATAATAATTATGTAATAAATGGCTAAAAACTAATTTGATTGTTTTTGTTACTAACGAACCTACTAAGAAACAGTTTATCCGTATCAAAACGAAACCTAAGGTCATTCTGTGAAAAAATTATATTGTAAAACGTGTCATAGGCCAGTAGGAATTTTATTATAAATAAGATTTTGGTTGATAGCAGAGATGGGAAAAATGGAAACTGATTAATGATTAACCATTACAAAATATACTCTAAAATCATGATCGGTAAGACCCTTCCTCAATTACGAGTCATAAATTTATGTGCAGTTGAGGATTCCATAGCGTTTAAAACAATTGGGCAAAATGTAATCATTTTAATGATGAAAAATGTAATTGTAAACGTTTTTCATTAAACCAGATTACATTTTGCCCATCTATGGTTGATAGTATGTAGTAATAGTAGTATTATGTAAAGTCTATATTAGATTACAATTAAACCTGGATAAGTGAGAGTTCAAGGGAGCACAATCTCATTCTCGCTTATAGAGGTTTCTCACTAACCCGAGTTTCTCGCTAATGCAGGTACATGGGTAGCGCTTCTCTCTTATAGAGGTACGCAGCAATAACAAGTCACAGCAAGTACGAATGTATTATGTACATATATATTTTTTACAGTGTGTATATGTTACGTTCATTAGATTTCGACATTCGTTATTTTTGGGAGTCGAAGCTGCTTGCGTCCGTAGGCTTTACCCTAGTTTCCTTACACCTGACTCCTGGGTGGTGCTAAACGAGCAGCAGCGAGGTGGTAGGGCGTCGGTGCCCGTCTGGATCGCGACCACAGTACATGGGTGTAAAGGCCGTCATAGTGACCAGTTTCGGCTTGTCGCGTTTCGGGATCAGCTTGTGTATATCCAGTAGCTCATATACCTAGAGACCTTCAGTCGTGGTCTATGTGGGCCGACATGACGATGTAGACTATCAATGGATTTTCATCCTTTGATAGTCGCTTTCGTTTTTGGACTACACTGTACTTACCATCAGGTACTCTGTAGTCACTATGTAGAGCCAGTGTAAAAAATGTAATACTTAAAAAAATTTCGTTTGGGTTTCTGTTTTTGTATTTTGAATGTTTTTCTCTAACTCATAAATTTTGCCAAATTTTCCACGAAAGTTAAGAATGAGTCATAAAATAGCAGATGTTATATTTGTAATTTGTTCCTCCTATATAATATAAATAAATAAAGCTCGACTGTCGCTTATAGAGGTATAGATAAGTAGCAGTCTCACTTACAGAGGTCCATGAGGGAAAAACTACTCTCTCTTACAGAGGTTTCTGTTTCTCGCTAATAGAGGTTTTGGGAGCTTAAAATGACGGGTCCTGGCTATTACTCTCACATAAAGAGTTTTCTCACTTATCCAGTTCTCATTTATCCAGGTTTGACTGTAGATCTATATTTATCTGGGGTAGTCATATTGATTAAAGAATTTTTTTGACAGCTAGATATGGAGGAAACTTCTGTGTCCGTCTTTTTTTAAAGAGAATACAATCTGTTGATTTTTATTTTGTTCAGTTAAATACCAATTATTACACTAGCCAATATCTTTCCAAATGCATAAATATTAATTACATTTCATAATAAAAAGTAGACTATGTATATGGATTTAAAGCTTGATTTTTTTAAAACTGGTTCGACAAAATGGCTACGGCGCTCCTGATGGTAAGTGCAGTGTAGTCCAAAAACCAAAGCGACTATCAAAGCACTAAAATCTGTTGGCTTTGCGTCGTTATGTCGGCCCACATATAACACGACTATAGGTATATGAGTTACTGACATACACAAGCTGATCCCGAAACACGACAGGCCAAAGCGAGTTACTATAACGGTCTTAAGGCGTGTCCATTACATAAAATAATTGATATTATTATTTTGAAACAATAATATCTGGTATTGAAATAAAACAACAGAATTCTAATAACAATAATTTACACACTCATAGTAACAGCATATTTACAAAATTGCACAAAGTGATCTCATTTTAGCTTAAATAAATTAAATAATTTAATTTTAAATAATATTAAATTTTAACTCTCACCACGGTATATCAATTTAGCATTCCAAATGGAAGTACTTTGAATACCTTAAGCGAAGATTTTAAAAAGCCGTTTAAAAATTCCTTTCTTTATTTCTTCTGCCTCTTCTTCAGTTTCTTCCTGTTTGTTTTTCAATTCTTCGTCAACATCATCGTCTTCACTTTCACCTTCTTCTTGTCTGCTCGAATCCTGCAATTCCTCGTCATCGTCCTCGTCCTCAATATCTTCTTGCTTAATCGTTCTCCTTGATCTTTTCTTAACATCTTCTTCCTCGTCCTCTTCATCGATATCCTCTTGCCTTTGAACTTTGGTATCTTCATCATCCTGATCATCGTCATCATCTTCTGTCTCTTCTTGCCTTTTCACTTCCTCTTCTTCGTCATCATCTATATCAACTTCTTCTTGTTTAAGCGATCTCTTAGAACGCTTTTTCAGTTCTTCTTCTTCTTCGTCTTCTTGTTCTTCTTCGACTTCTTCTTGTCTTGACTTTCTTTGGCCTTCCTCTTCTTCATCTTCATCATCTTCTGATTCCTCTTGTTTTAATTTTCTTTTCCGTACATCTTCTTCTTCATCTTTATCATCTTCTGATTCCTCTTGTTTTAATTTTCTTTTCCGTTCATCTTCTTCTTCATCTTCATCATTTTCTGATTCCTCTTGTTTCAATTTTCTTTTCATTTCTTCTTCGTCGTCTTCATCGTCTTCAACTTCTTCTTGTTTAATTTTCCTTTTACTATCTTCATCTTCTGCTTCTTCCTCCTCATCGTCATCACTTTCTTCTTGTTTCAGTTTCTTTGTATTTAATTCATCTTCTACTTCGTCATCATCTAGAACCTCTTCCTGCCTTTTTCTAATAGATTTGATATACTTCATTACAGCATCTTCTTCCCATTCCTCCTCTCCAGAACCTTCTTCTTGTTCTGATGGTTCTTCGACCTGAAACTCTTCAGAATCTACAGGCTCAACCTCTACTTCCGGCTCCGTTTCTTCAGCTTCTGGTTCTTCAGGTTCCTGTTCTTCTGATTCATTTTCTTCTTCAGGTTCCTGTTCATCTTCAGGTTCTTGTTCTTCTTCAACTTCTGGTTCTTCATCGACTTCTGGTTCTTCTTCAACTTCGGGTTGTTCTTCAGATTCTTGTTCTGGCTCTGGTTCAGGTTCAGGCTCTGGTTCAGGTTCAGGCTCTGGTTCGGGTTCAGGCTCTGGTTCAGGATCCGGTTCTCTTACGCAACGTGCAGGCGGTTCTGACCAATCGCAGACCTGGAAAATTTAAAACAATATTAACACTTACTGTAAGGTTTATTTACTTATATTTTTACAGTGCCGCAGCAAACTCTTCAACCTAAATAAATTACCATTGCCGGGTCATTGCATTGCATTGTGGAATGATCTCATGTGAGGGTGTTTCCATCGACCCTCGGTCGTGGTCGGTGTGGTCGTGGTCGGGTCGGGTGTGAGAGTGTAATGTTGGGTTCTTTAAATGAAGTCTGAAGAGATATTTGTGCATGCCGGCATGATAACGACCGTTGTCGACAAACAGTATCCTGTTTCCTGACAGTTACAGTCGATTTTTGAACTGCTCTGTACTGTGCATCAGAGTATCTACAGACAACGTATGAATCAGTATGTGTTGGGTGAGCGTACTACTCCATCATCACTTTCAATCGGGTTTCCTGAGAGCATCGGTCAGCTGCGGAACTGATGATGTTTGGTACGATATATAAGCGCAAAGTCGTACAGCCAATAATGTATTTCTGTTTACTTCGATAGGGATATATCGTGACGATATATTAAGAAAAAGATATTGAATTGACGCAATAGAGATGTGGTATTTGAGACGGATGTGGCGCATATCGTGGACGCAGTGGTACAGATTTCTCTATTCTCAATGAGCTAGGCATTAAGACTCGCCTTTCCAAGATGCTTAGCACCAGAATTGTTCAATACTTTGACTATATGACACGCCGTATTGATGCCATGGAATTCTCGGTTGTACAGGGAAGGGTGGATGGAGTTAGGTCTCGTGGAGTGTCTCCACTATGTAGGACTAACCCACCAACCAAATTAAAGTTTTAAGTAACACGCCGATCAACGAGAACGCCCGCTGACCAGTCTGAGATGGTGTGCTGTACGCTTCTAAACGTTATGCGTGATCATGACTGCTCTGCCAAGAGCATACGATTGTCAAGAGAGATATTATTATTATCGATATCATGCGCAAGTATGACTTAAAAAATAAAACTGACCTGTTCAGCCTCGTTAAACCACGTGTGGTAAGGACATTGCATAAGGTAAGATCTGCCGGCGTAACATTGGTAATAGTGAATGCAATCTTCAATACTGGCTATTCTAAGGAAATTCTCCTGTCCGATGCAAAGCGTCTCCGGGTTTTGTCTCAATTGGATTGAGAAAGCGGAGGCCCCAGCTAGCGCGGTTGCGCAGCAAAGCATCCAAAAGACTGCTGAAAGAATAAATCTATCTAATGCTCTTAACTTGTACGTTATAGTTTTCTTCATTTGTAGAAAATCGTAATAATTATGCCTCGACAACAAAATTAAATACGACAACTGATCTGAATAAGTGAAATTAATTGTTGAAACGTAGTCACCAGGAGAATAAAATTCAAAATTTGGAATCAAGTAGAAATGTACTTTGATTATACTTTAAGTACCTATAAGCTATTTAAGCGTTTATAAAAATGTTTAAAATTATATCACATGTTATGAAATACAATAACAAACACTAATATTGGAATATAAGAATTTTTGCATTGGAATAAAAAGCTGCGTAGCTCCAGCTACGAGCTACATATTCGTAGTGTCTCATATTCATTTTGGAACCTACTTTATTTGTGGTTTTCTTGTTACATTATATTATAAAATCTTATAAAATTTCATTTTTTAGATAGGTTTAATAAAACTATGATTATTAACTATCGTTTTATGATTTAAAATTTATTAATCCCAAAAATACAATGAAAAACACTTATGTGCGCAATTACATAATCGCTGAATTTTTAAATTTTCTTGATTTTAATATGATCACAAGGAAGTTATAAATAAATTATTGTGTATATGTAAAACTATTATTAATAGTTAACATATTCCTAAAGACTTTTTAAAACTTAGAATAAATATTTTAATTAAAACTTACTGTTCATAATGACCGCAATGCGTCTCGTGTCACTGTTGCGATCTAAGACAAAAGTAAAATAAAATGAGCTAAAGCCTTCAATTTTAACGATATCTCGGTATCTCGTGGATGCGATAACGTCACAGATACTTGGCAGCGAGATACACCTGGTAGATATTGTCGATCAGCTACTTATCTCGGCTTAAGGTGGATTTCCGCCGCACACTTGAATTACGACTAAATAATCGTAACAGATTTTCTTTAACAAAATGGAACGTGCATTTCCACAAGTTTGAAAAGTGACTATATTCCTCTATATACATTTAAAACCGTAAACGAATAACTATGATTCGATAAGTAAACGTAAAAAGCTCACATTTAGCACTCGATTGGTAAATACTCAAATAAATACAGTCCAAGAAAGAACCTTACCTTTACAGCTTCAACTAAGGAATAATCATCTGGCGAATGTATTCCTTCGTCCCGTAAGTGTTACTTTTCTGTTATTATAAAAGAATGCCGTACCTACGACAAAAAAATCTGGATAGTTGAATTATTTTATTCATTCAATTGCGAATCGCACAATTAATATGACCTTGTGTATCACATATCATGAAAGCAGCCCCGGATCTTGAAATTTTTCAACGTGGGTCAAAAACTAATGTCTGAAGCCGGCAATCCTTCCACCTATGTTTTTC
This sequence comes from Automeris io, assembly GCA_036320925.1. Taxonomy (NCBI): domain Eukaryota; kingdom Metazoa; phylum Arthropoda; class Insecta; order Lepidoptera; family Saturniidae; genus Automeris; species Automeris io. Next base: position 11,154,400 of record JAUDJH010000011.1, read on the forward strand.
AATTATATAGAAAAAAATAATATAAAAGGTTAACAGTGTAATTATTAGAAATTATGTGCTTAATAACTTTGTGAAAATGTAAATATAATTTATTGCATAGGAAGCGAAACATTCACGATAAACTATTTTTCAACTTGTGTAAATTATGACGTAGAAACAATATCTTATGAGATTTTTGAGTTAACTTTTACAAAATTAAAACTCACGTCACCGACAACTTGTACCTTTCAGTAAATTCTTTATGGATACGTTGGCTCGTATTTTTTATTTTTTGTAATTCACTGGATAGTCTAGGTGATGTGGCGTCTGGCGCCCCTGGAATTTGGCACTCGGGATATTGGCCCTGGCTTGCCCCCTCTAAATCCGGACCTGTATGAAAGTGTACTTAGGTTGATTACTTAAGTGGCTGGATGTAACTTATCGCTGTTACAAAATCACGCGAGTCTCCGTCTTGCATATACAATTCAAACAGTTAAAATTGTGTATAATGGTGGAAACATGATTGTCCCATGTCGATTTATGTCTTTAAACTATTAGTTTGACTAGAAATAAACACCAATTCTATAAACTGACCCCATATATCGATACATACAGACAAAGCGATAAAATTTTAGTTAGTAAACTAAATTTTAGCATAGTGATGATAAACATTTCAACAAAAATTTATTTGAATTGTTCTCGTTTACTATTTCAGTAACTATATTATATTAAATAATATAACTATTTTAATAATTAAGTTTAATATGGCAAATATATTATTTAAAGCCACAATGTCCTACAAATCATATCTTGCCTTTTTGAAAAATTACTTAATGAATATACCCAGTATAGCAATAAATGGTACATATAATCAATTTTTTCTCTATTTGTCCTATGATGTACATAAATACCTATATCAGAACTCATCAGAATTACTTTTTATTTAACATATCTAAGTATGTAGGTAAGGCGCAATCGGGCTCGCCTTTTACTTTTGCTCACATTCGTATTAAATTTAGATTATATTAAAAATCAACACACCTTTGTGAAGTGATACTTAAAAATCTTTCTAGTCTCATTGACAAGATTATCTTATGTACTTGGTAACAATAAGGGTCTTATATAATCCTTTATATTTTCGTTTCCAGTTTTTTGGGCATTCAGTGGACGATATTGACACATCTATATCGCAATGAACCTGTCCAAGCCTGTCGATCATCGATAACGTCAACATTCTTTATCGGAGCAAATCGGAAAATTTTATTATCTAAGAAACGTTTCAAGTGCATACCATGGTAATAATATCAAGTTCTTCTTAATATTTACATGCTTTTGTCATTTATATTTAATATTTGTTTATTTAGGTAGAATATGGCATATGGCGGGTAGTCCATGGAGCTGGAAAAATCTCGGGTATTACACAGACACGTACTGGCTAGCATAGTTTGGGACGTCCACCAACAAGGTGGTCGAAAGATCCTATTCAGATTGCTGAACGACGCTAGATGCAAGCTGGTTCGAACCGGTGATTCTAGAAAAAATTGATAAGAACTCTGTCGAACAGCAGAAATCCTCTGGCTGATGTAATGATAATAAAATAACTATTAATAAAAAGAGATACAATATATCTGAGTACCAAAGTTGATTTAGTTTTATCTAAGCAGACCAAAAAAGAGTCTAAAGAGGATTTGAACGTGGAATAAAGTCTTCGATGGGTCTGCGAGAGTGCATGAAGAGAATGTCAGTGAAAGAGATTTTCCATAGAGAGATGTGTAATTCAATTTTTTATGTCTACCCAATGACGGTATAAGCATGATAATAAATATTTTTAAACCGTGTTCATTGGCTCAAGATACAAATTGTGGCTATTCTTAAAATGGATGTAAATCAAATCTTCAATTCAGTTAGGTAACATTATTAACTACGCTGGATTTTGAAAATTTATCGAGGCGGGGCCAAAACTACTATCTGCCAGCATTTTCTCTCCCCAACCATTCCTGTTTTTTAAGCAGAATGTTTAGAGACTTTGTAGTAGAGATTTAAGAAGTAGGAACGATATCTTATGAAAATTTTGAGATAACTTTTAAAACTTCTAAGCCGATGGCTTGTACTCTGCAGCCAACTTTTTAAGGACAGGTTGGCCACTTTTTAAAAATATATTATTCAGTAGGTACGCCGGGTGATTTGCTCGTCATCCGCTCTTGGAATTCGGCGCTCGGGGTGTGAACCTCAACTTCCTCCCTAGGTCAGGGCCTACTATACTAGGTAATACTATTTTAAAATGGAAAATTGTAAAATAGCATATCTCAGGTTTTTATTAAACAGATCTTAAAAAAAATGTCCCATTGACAGCAAAACAATAATCTAATCTGGTTTATCTGATGTACATATGTTTCTCTTGTATCAATTGTCTTTAGAGCACATTTTTAATCAGAACTCATCAATATTCTTAGATTACTACAGAGCTATATGTAAAAATGTTTAGTCAGGGAATGATCCATTACATGCAGGGTTACTATTTACTACAAGCTCTTGGGCGTTCTTCTTGCGCCGCGGGAAACCAGCTGTGGGAGTAGACTACGCAATCTGTCACGGTACCAGAACGAGAGCGACTTTCTTAGAACCTCTCAAATTGTGGAGACGGGTGGTGTTGAGCACCCACGAAGAACCGTTGTGCATGTTGCAGTTAGTGCATGGAAAATGAATTTACCTCAAGTACCCTCAAGCCTATTTTGTTATTCGTAAAACATCAATAACCTCGCAGGCTAGCAGATTGTTTCCCATAAAAGCATAAAAAGCATTGCCTTGCTATACGTGGACATAAAAAAATACGAGTGTGTCGACTTAAATTGAGGTAATAACTAGCATCAGAGTCTGAGAATCCATATTCAAACAAATTTTAAATTCAAAATACCAAGTGTAGTAAATATTCTCTCTGATTCAAAAGAAACATATAAGTGTAACGATAAAATTACTTAGATACATCAGAAAATTGTAATTAATTTATTTTGTAATTTTTTTAGAGATTTTCGATTTTCACATATCAGACCCGCTATACCCAACACGGTTAAACACATTTGTATAAAATTAAAGAAACTGAATTGTCTTGCATGTGACGGAAGCTCGGATTATTTACAAGAATCAGTGTAAAAGTTATTTAAACGAGTTATCTGATAAACAATGCTTAGGGATCTACAGGGGTCATAACCTACTAGCACGATCAATTGCTGTTCTTTTTCTACGAACCACGCATACTGCCAGGGTTGCCATGTAAGTTTACCCATTTATTATTTATTTTGTTCTTTAACTGAAAAAGCTAATGTAAATAGATTCTAATAGCGACACTAAATATCATTTTTCCGGATTAGACAAGATTTTTATTGCAAACTGTATTTATTGAATGTCCAAATAGAACAAGACAATGTTTTTTATGCTAATATAGGAAGCCAGCCAGTGCGCAAACTATAATCCTGACTTGGCAACTATTCTTTTGTGATTTTTACAATAAAAAAAACCAATTACCTATAAAAAATAAACTACCTAATCATTGTTTTAATATCTGATGACTTTATAGATCTATATGAGTCAACTGATCCCGCTTCCATCCCTCGCCAACCGCACCCCATGAGCTGATCTCGAAATGTGACTGGTCGAAATAAGTGACTATAATTTTACACAAGTGTTGTGGTGGTCATCATATAGTAGGATAAAAGTATTCCCTTTTAATTCTTTGTAGGCACACAAAACATTTCTATTGTCCCTTTATTTTAATGTTTTTGAGTTTACTACGCTTTAGAATTGCCCTTGTAATTGCGTTCCTTTGTTAACAATTTTTAAAGTGTAAGACCTTTTAAGCTGTACCACAATAACCCAATCTTCCACAGTGACCAATTGTTATATATAAACAATTGCTATGTAAGTTTGTCGCCAACGCACCTGCGTGCACACCGGCTGAGTTAGACCGAAGCGTCTGAAAAGAGAAACTCGGTAATACAGTACGTTCCGGGCTAGCAACGAGTCCACATTGAACTTCATCACAAGTTCGATCGCATGCGAGATCAATTCTGAACGATATAATTTCTCCCAAAACTTGAACATTTAATAACTCTTTCGCTACGGCAGGCTTCGCTGCAAAGCGTTTCACAGAAAACGGCGCTTCGTGCTGAAAGTGCGCACTTCAAACGCGCGCACTCTTGAGTATTCAGGACCAACGGTTTGGCTCAAAACGATTTTCATTAGTTTTCAGAAGAAACATAATACGGGTGAATAAAATATAGTCATCCAACGTATACATGCGGTGTTATTTAGCTGGTGACTGCAGTCACCGATAATCGCGAAAGGGTTTAGGGTTTAGGGGTATTGATAAAAAATCTTATGTAATATATTCTGAAACACTCAGGAATTATCAGATTTTAAGTCAATATATTTATTAGAGGACGACAGTCTGTAAGCGTGTTTTTCAGCCTTGATACCCCAAATGCCAGGTCGATTTCAGGCCATCAAATTTATGTATTTAAATATTTCAGAAAATATGAATTTTATGTCTCTATTAAAAAAAATCTACTTCAGTAATTTATTGTTCCTTTAAAAGCCTAAAGTTCGCTATTATGCCCTTTTTGACTGAAAATTGCCCCTTTCGAAGATTTAACTATTTATATATTACTATGTTATGCTTCACAGCAACTACCCGGGTATATATTGGTGTTTTTAATAATTTGTTTATATATTCTATTTTATATTAATTTACTAGACAAAAGAACTTTAAATTTCTCGGGGCCAAATGCCCCTATTATGGATCATAATCCTTTGCAATTGTTATAAGATAATCCTTTTTATGCTTTTGTGGCATGAGCTCTTCTGCACACATGCACCATGACCGCAGTACAGGCGGGATCTACCCTGACTTCAGCTTGTGTGGCCACACTAAAAAAACATAAAATATTCGTTTTTTAAATCTCTGCTAACCCCTCAGAAATAATAACTTAATGAAAATACAAACATGGAAAACACAGAAGCCTCCATAAGTCTTAATTTTTTTAAACCGCTATTAACTTCAAGTTTGTAAAGAAATCAAAGAGGTAATTTATCGAAGTTTGTTTTGTTTGGTTTTGAAAGTATTTCGATAAGTTTTGCAAACTTTTTTGATTTCACCAGCTTAATGTTTTTACAAATTGCCAAAGAATTTTCTTGTACTTCCGATTTACGAAATTCAGAACAGGCCGAAACATTGGAAATTTCCTAAAATTGTTGGACTGTAATTATGAAATTAAATAGTCAATTATTATTTATTTTACAGGAAGCGGCCATAATAATAGAAACAAATACAACGCAAAAAAAAAAATGAATAATGCTGATTAATACAATACAACACTTTATTCCCGTAAATCTAATTTATTTTGAAAGTTCCCTGCGTAACTCCGACAAAAAGCAGACGAATAAACTCTCTAAATAATATCGAACCAATAAATTTATATAACTTATTAATACTTCTTATCCGATTATTTGGAATTTGGCATAATATATCCTTTAATATAGTTTTGCTATTTTACTTACAAACTGATTTATTAAGCTCAAAGTAACAACTTTTTTTTTTTTTGGAAAATATTGTATATTGTAGTAATACATCACTTGACTAATAGCGCAATTGGTAGTGACCTTACTTACGATGCTAAAGTCCTGGATTCTAGTGTCGGTAGCTGCAAACTATTCTATGATGATCAGATTGGTTTATCGCGAGTTAATTGTGTATGTATATTTAAAAAGATATAAATATGAAAATATATATAAATTTAGATATATATAAATATATCTGTATTTTGTCCTGACACGGCAATGTGACCATACCAAGCCTGATGCTAAGCATAATGCAATCCAAAAACGACAACAACTACCAACAGAATAAAAAAAACACCGATAGTCGCCGCGATCATGCCAGCCCGCACAAATATCTCTTCACGCCACAGCCCAACAACTCAGCAAAAGTAAGTCCTAGCCGGAAAAAGAGTTACTGAAAAGCTGTGACTCCGCAGACCAACGTGCGTGGTCTTGTTATGGAAGGGAAAGGGAGGAGCTTTTATGTAGTACCATTTTTTTTTTGTTAGCCCGGGCGATAAATTCTACATGTGACCATCAGGGTCGTTGTGAGGGCAGCGACCCCGGTGTGTCAGACTCCTACTGACTAATTAATCAGCAATAAAGAATACAGAGGTAAATTTTTAGAGTATGGCGTAATCTTAATTGAAAGAATAGTAAAAGAAAATAAAACAAAATAAAGTGAAACCAATTTGTATAATCTGATAGGAAATAAGCATATAGTATAAGCAAACGAATTATTGTACACTAGAATGGAATGATGTGACGAAATAAATGGTCACAGGATGCAATTTATAATAAACTAGCTGTCCCGGCAGACCTTATTCTGCCCTATTTCTCTAAAACAAAGTCACATTTTTTTTTTAATGTTAATAGCTATTGGCCTGTCGGCTGTTTTTTGAAAATTGTTTGAAGGAACCTGGCCTTAATGCTATATGTATAAAAATTGACAAATATTGATATTAATATTTATACGTCACTCAATAATTGTTTTGCCTTCCCGGAACCCGTCCACTAACATTTCAACTTTATGGTATGGTGTTAAAGTTCAAATTGACTTATAACAAATCTTTTGTATGAGAATATAGAAAAGTGTTGTTTTTAGACTTTTTCAGATAACTTTTTAAAATCTTCTCTCTGTTATAACCTTCCCCAGACTTCAACAAACACAACAAAAAAGAAATCAGTCAAATCGGTTCAGCCGTTCTCGAGTTTCGCGGTTATCAAGACACTATAGCTGATCCGGCAAACGTTGTTTTGCTATATAAGTTATTGTAATATCTTCTAAGATGTTCATTGAAATTAAGTGATGTCAAAGACAATTTTGTTCACAATTAAATACTCTTAATGAACAACACATTCATTTGGATAAAGATTAATATTATTACGTTGATACAACTCTTAACAAATAATGCATTAATTTCGACCAAATTTGATTACCAAAAAAACGGTTCTAGTGAGTTAATCTTAAAAGATAGACATGTACTGTCGCGGACATTTTTTTAGATCATTTCAAGAGGAATAATTCTTTCATACATATATTTTTGGAATCTTGAACCGTTTTTGCAGCGCACGCAATGGAAGCCCTCAAGGATGAATAATTTTGCCCGTTTTTTTCACATTTTCCATTATTTCTTCGCTCCTTATAATTGCATCGTGATGTTATATAGCCTAAAGCCTTCCTCGATAAATGGTCTATTCCACTCAAAAATATTTTTTCAATTCGAACCAGTAGTTCCTGAGATTAGCGCGTTCAAACAAACAAACAAACAAACAAACAAACAAACAAACAAACTCTTCAGCTTTATAATATTAGTATAGATAAATAAAAAAAAAAACGCCGCAGTGTCCCTCTAATCACTCCTCCCAGGCCTGGGAAACTAAATTCGTCCAGTCGCTCGTGGAGCGAACATCCTTATTCAGGCTTCTTCACTGGGAGGGGTGGGTATAAAGAGCCAAAGCCTCCAATAACCCTTTCATAGGCGGCGCGCTAGACACTGCGCACCGCCGCCCTCTCATCCGGGCAGCAGACTCCCTCAAGTCTACTGCCCGGTTATGTAGTGCCAATAGTCCAAGTGCAGTTTAGTTTAGAACTAGATCAATGTATGTCCGTAAATATTATTTTTATTACTACCTTTATTCATCTTATCTATACTAATATTATAAAGCTGAAGAGTTTGTTTGTTTGTTTGTTTGAACGCGCTAATCTCAGGAACTAATGGTTCGAATTGAAAAATTCTTTTTGTGTTAAATAGACTATTTATCGAGGAAGGCTTTAGGCTATATAACATCACGATGCAATTATTAGGAGCGAAGAAATAATGGAAAATGTGAAAAAAACGGGGAAAATTATTCATCCTTGAGTGCTTCCATTGCGTGCGCTGCGAAAACGGTTCAAGATACGAAAAATATATGTAAGAAAGAATGATTCCTCTTGAAATGATCTAAAAAAATGTCCGCGACAGTATATGTCTATCTTTTAAGATTAACTCACTAGAACCGTTTTTTATGGTAATCAAATTTGGTCGAAATTAATGCATTATTTGTTAAGAGTTGTATCACCGTAATAATATTAATCTTTATCCAAATAAATGTGATGTTGATTAAGAGTATTTAATTGTGAACAAAATTGTCTTTGACATCAGTTAATTTCAATGAACATCATAGAAGATATTACAATAACTTATATAGCAAAACTACGTTTGCCGGATCAGCTATGTCTTGATAAGCGCGAAACTCGAGAACGACTAAACCGATTTCTTTTTTGTTGTGTTTGTTGAAGTATGGGGAAGGTTATTACGGAGAGAAAAATTAAAAAAATTGTCTGAAAAAGTCTAAAAACAACACTTTTCTATATTCCCATACAAAAAATTCGTAATAATATTTTAAAGTCAATTTGAACTTCAACACTTTTTTGTGTTATGTTGTGTTGTGTTCGGTTGTGTTCGGTTGTGTTGTGTTGTGTTGTGTTCGGTTATGTTCGGTTGTGTTGTGTTGTGTTGTGTTCGGTTATGTTCGGTTGTGTTGTGTTGTGTTGTGTTCGGTTGTGTTCGGTTGTGTTCGGTTCTGTTCGGTTGTATTCGGTTGTGTTGTGTTGTGTTGTGTTGTGTTGTGTTCGGTTGTGTTCGGTTGTGTTCAGTTGTGTTCGGTTGTGTTCGGTTGTGTTCGGTTGTGTTCGGCTGTCTTCGGTTGTGTTCGGTTGTGTTCGGTTATGTTCGGTTGTGTTCGGTTATGTTCGGTTATGTTCGGTTGTGTTGTGTTGTGTTGTGTTGTGTTGTGTTTTGTTGTGTTCGGTTGTGTTGTGTTGTGTTGTGTTCGTTGTGTTCGGTTGTGTTCGGTTGTGTTAGGTTGTGTTCGGTTGTGTTCGGTTGTGTTGTGTTGTGTTCGGTTGTGTTCGGTTGTGTTGTGTTGTGTTCGGTTGTGTTCGGTTGTGTTCGGTTAGGTTAGGTTAGGTTCGGTTGTGTTCGGTTGTATTGTGTTGTGTTGTGTTCGGTTATGTTCGGTTGTGTTCGGTTGTGTTCGGTTGTGTTCGGTTGTATTCGGTTGTGTTGTGTTGTGTTCGGTTGTGTTCGGTTGTGATGTGTTGTGTTCGGTTGTGTTCGGTTGTGTTCGGTTGTGTTCGGTTGTGTTCGGTTATGTTCGGTTGTGTTCGGTTGTGTTCGGTTGTGTTCGGCTGTCTTCGGTTGTGTTCGGTTGTGTTCGGTTATGTTCGGTTGTGTTCGGTTATGTTGTGTTGTGTTCGGTTATGTTGTGTTGTGTTCGGTTATGTTCGGTTGTGTTGTGTTCTGTTGTGTTCGGTTGTATTCGGTTGTGTTCGGTTGTGTTCGGTTGTGTTGTGTTGTGTTCGGTTGTGTTCGGTTATGTTCGGTTGTGTTGTGTTGTATTCGGTTGTGTTCGGTTGTGATGTGTTGTGTTCGGTTGTGTTCGGTTTGGTTAGGTTAGGTTCGGTTGTGTTCGGTTGTGTTCGGTTGTATTGTGTTGTGTTCGGTTGTGTTCGGTTTTGTTCAGTTGTGTTCGGTTGTGTTCAGTTGTGTTCGGTTAGGTTCGGTTGTGTTCAGTTGTGTTCGGTTAGGTTCGGTTGTGTTCGGTTGTGTTGTGTTGTGTTCGGTTATGTTCGGTTGTGTTTTGTTGTGTTGTGTTCGGTTATGTTCGGTTGTGTTGTGTTGTGTTGTGTTCGGTTGTGTTCGGTTATGTTCGGTTGTGTTGTGTTGTGTTCGGTTATGTTCGGTTGTGTTGTGTTGTGTTCGGTTATGTTCGGTTGTGTTGTGTTCGGTTATGTTCGGTTGTGTTCGGTTGTGTTGTGTTGTGTTCGGTTATGTTCGGTTATGTTCGGTTGTGTTCGGTTGTGTTGTGTTCGGTTATGTTCGGTTGTGTTCGGTTGTGTTGTGTTGTGTTCGGTTGTGTTCAGTTGTGTTGTGTTGTGTTCGGTTGTGTTCGGTTGTGTTCGGTTGTGTTCGGCTGTCTTCGGTTGTGTTCGGTTATGTTCGGTTGTGTTCGGTTATGTTGTGTTGTGTTCGGTTGTGTTCGGTTGTGTTCGGTTATGTTCGGTTGTGTTCGGTTGTGTTCGGTTGTGTTGTGTTGTGTTCGGTTGTGTTCGGTTGTGATGTGTTGTGTTCGGTTGTGTTCGGTTGTGTTCGGTTGTGTTGTGTTGTATTCGGTTGTGTTCGGTTGTGATGTGTTGTGTTCGGTTGTGTTCGGTTTGGTTAGGTTAGGTTCGGTTGTGTTCGGTTGTGTTCGGTTGTATTGTGTTGTGTTCGGTTGTGTTCGGTTTTGTTCAGTTGTGTTCGGTTGTGTTCAGTTGTGTTCGGTTAGGTTCGGTTGTGTTCAGTTGTGTTCGGTTAGGTTCGGTTGTGTTCGGTTGTGTTGTGTTGTGTTCGGTTATGTTCGGTTGTGTTTTGTTGTGTTGTGTTCGGTTATGTTCGGTTGTGTTGTGTTGTGTTGTGTTCGGTTGTGTTCGGTTATGTTCGGTTGTGTTTTGTTGTGTTGTGTTCGGTTATGTTCGGTTGTGTTGTGTTGTGTTGTGTTCGGTTGTGTTCGGTTATGTTCGGTTGTGTTGTGTTGTGTTCGGTTATGTTCGGTTGTGTTGTGTTGTGTTCGGTTATGTTCGGTTGTGTTGTGTTCGGTTATGTTCGGTTGTGTTCGGTTGTGTTGTGTTGTGTTGTGTTGTGTTTTGTTGTGTTCGGTTGTGTTGTGTTGTGTTGTGTTCGTTGTGTTCGGTTGTGTTCGGTTGTGTTAGGTTGTGTTCGGTTGTGTTCGGTTGTGTTGTGTTGTGTTCGGTTGTGTTCGGTTGTGTTGTGTTGTGTTCGGTTGTGTTCGGTTGTGTTCGGTTAGGTTAGGTTAGGTTCGGTTGTGTTCGGTTGTATTGTGTTGTGTTGTGTTCGGTTATGTTCGGTTGTGTTCGGTTGTGTTCGGTTGTGTTCGGTTGTATTCGGTTGTGTTGTGTTGTGTTGTGTTCGGTTGTGTTCGGTTGTGATGTGTTGTGTTCGGTTGTGTTCGGTTGTGTTCGGTTGTGTTCGGTTGTGTTCGGTTATGTTCGGTTGTGTTCGGTTGTGTTGTGTTGTGTTCGGTTATGTTCGGTTGTGTTTTGTTGTGTTGTATTCGGTTATGTTCGGTTGTGTTGTGTTCGGTTATGTTCGGTTGTGTTCGGTTGTGTTGTGTTGTGTTGTGTTGTGTTTTGTTGTGTTCGGTTGTGTTGTGTTGTGTTGTGTTCGTTGTGTTCGGTTGTGTTCGGTTGTGTTAGGTTGTGTTCGGTTGTGTTCGGTTGTGTTGTGTTGTGTTCGGTTGTGTTCGGTTGTGTTGTGTTGTGTTCGGTTGTGTTCGGTTGTGTTCGGTTAGGTTAGGTTAGGTTCGGTTGTGTTCGGTTGTATTGTGTTGTGTTGTGTTCGGTTATGTTCGGTTGTGTTCGGTTGTGTTCGGTTGTGTTCGGTTGTATTCGGTTGTGTTGTGTTGTGTTCGGTTGTGTTCGGTTGTGATGTGTTGTGTTCGGTTGTGTTCGGTTGTGTTCGGTTGTGTTCGGTTGTGTTCAGTTGTGTTCGGTTAGGTTCGGTTGTGTTCGGTTGTGTTGTGTTGTGTTCGGTTATGTTCGGTTGTGTTTTGTTGTGTTGTGTTCGGTTATGTTCGGTTGTGTTGTGTTGTGTTGTGTTCGGTTGTGTTCGGTTATGTTCGGTTGTGTTGTGTTGTGTTCGGTTATGTTCGGTTGTGTTGTGTTGTGTTCGGTTATGTTCGGTTGTGTTGTGTTCGGTTATGTTCGGTTGTGTTCGGTTGTGTTGTGTTGTGTTGTGTTGTGTTTTGTTGTGTTCGGTTGTGTTGTGTTGTGTTGTGTTCGTTGTGTTCGGTTGTGTTCGGTTGTGTTAGGTTGTGTTCGGTTGTGTTCGGTTGTGTTGTGTTGTGTTCGGTTGTGTTCGGTTGTGTTGTGTTGTGTTCGGTTGTGTTCGGTTGTGTTCGGTTAGGTTAGGTTAGGTTCGGTTGTGTTCGGTTGTATTGTGTTGTGTTGTGTTCGGTTGTGTTCGGTTGTGTTCGGTTGTATTCGGTTGTGTTGTGTTGTGTTCGGTTGTGTTCGGTTGTGATGTGTTGTGTTCGGTTGTGTTCGGTTGTGTTCGGTTGTGTTCGGTTGTGTTCGGTTGTGTTCGGTTGTGTTCGGTTATGTTCGGTTGTGTTCGGTTGTGTTCGGTTGTGTTCGGCTGTCTTCGGTTGTGTTCGGTTGTGTTCGGTTATGTTCGGTTGTGTTCGGTTATGTTGTGTTGTGTTCGGTTATGTTGTGTTGTGTTCGGTTATGTTCGGTTGTGTTGTGTTCTGTTGTGTTCGGTTGTATTCGGTTGTGTTCGGTTGTGTTCGGTTGTGTTGTGTTGTGTTCGGTTGTGTTCGGTTATGTTCGGTTGTGTTGTGTTGTATTCGGTTGTGTTCGGTTGTGTTCGGTTGTGTTGTGTTGTGTTCGGTTGTGTTCGGTTATGTTCGGTTGTGTTGTGTTGTATTCGGTTGTGTTCGGTTGTGATGTGTTGTGTTCGGTTGTGTTCGGTTTGGTTAGGTTAGGTTCGGTTGTGTTCGGTTGTGTTCGGTTGTATTGTGTTGTGTTCGGTTGTGTTCGGTTTTGTTCAGTTGTGTTCGGTTGTGTTCAGTTGTGTTCGGTTAGGTTCGGTTGTGTTCAGTTGTGTTCGGTTAGGTTCGGTTGTGTTCGGTTGTGTTGTGTTGTGTTCGGTTATGTTCGGTTGTGTTTTGTTGTGTTGTGTTCGGTTATGTTCGGTTGTGTTGTGTTGTGTTGTGTTCGGTTGTGTTCGGTTATGTTCGGTTGTGTTGTGTTGTGTTCGGTTATGTTCGGTTGTGTTGTGTTGTGTTCGGTTATGTTCGGTTGTGTTGTGTTCGGTTATGTTCGGTTGTGTTCGGTTGTGTTGTGTTGTGTTGTGTTGTGTTTTGTTGTGTTCGGTTGTGTTGTGTTGTGTTGTGTTCGTTGTGTTCGGTTGTGTTCGGTTGTGTTAGGTTGTGTTCGGTTGTGTTCGGTTGTGTTGTGTTGTGTTCGGTTGTGTTCGGTTGTGTTGTGTTGTGTTCGGTTGTGTTCGGTTGTGTTCGGTTAGGTTAGGTTAGGTTCGGTTGTGTTCGGTTGTATTGTGTTGTGTTGTGTTCGGTTATGTTCGGTTGTGTTCGGTTGTGTTCGGTTGTGTTCGGTTGTATTCGGTTGTGTTGTGTTGTGTTCGGTTGTGTTCGGTTGTGATGTGTTGTGTTCGGTTGTGTTCGGTTGTGTTCGGTTGTGTTCGGTTGTGTTCGGTTGTGTTCGGTTATGTTCGGTTGTGTTCGGTTGTGTTCGGTTGTGTTCGGCTGTCTTCGGTTGTGTTCGGTTGTGTTCGGTTATGTTCGGTTGTGTTCGGTTATGTTGTGTTGTGTTCGGTTATGTTGTGTTGTGTTCGGTTATGTTCGGTTGTGTTGTGTTCTGTTGTGTTCGGTTGTATTCGGTTGTGTTCGGTTGTGTTCGGTTGTGTTGTGTTGTGTTCGGTTGTGTTCGGTTATGTTCGGTTGTGTTGTGTTGTATTCGGTTGTGTTCGGTTGTGATGTGTTGTGTTCGGTTGTGTTCGGTTTGGTTAGGTTAGGTTCGGTTGTGTTCGGTTGTGTTCGGTTGTATTGTGTTGTGTTCGGTTGTGTTCGGTTTTGTTCAGTTGTGTTCGGTTGTGTTCAGTTGTGTTCGGTTAGGTTCGGTTGTGTTCAGTTGTGTTCGGTTAGGTTCGGTTGTGTTCGGTTGTGTTGTGTTGTGTTCGGTTATGTTCGGTTGTGTTGTGTTCGGTTATGTTCGGTTGTGTTGTGTTGTGTTGTGTTCGGTTGTGTTCGGTTATGTTCGGTTGTGTTGTGTTGTGTTCGGTTATGTTCGGTTGTGTTGTGTTGTGTTCGGTTATGTTCGGTTGTGTTGTGTTCGGTTATGTTCGGTTGTGTTCGGTTGTGTTGTGTTGTGTTCGGTTATGTTCGGTTATGTTTGGTTGTGTTCGGTTGTGTTGTGTTCGGTTATGTTCGGTTGTGTTCGGTTGTGTTGTGTTGTGTTCGGTTGTGTTCAGTTGTGTTGTGTTGTGTTCGGTTGTGTTCGGTTGTGTTCGGTTGTGTTCGGCTGTCTTCGGTTGTGTTCGGTTATGTTCGGTTGTGTTCGGTTATGTTGTGTTGTGTTCGGTTGTGTTCGGTTGTGTTCGGTTATGTTCGGTTGTGTTCGGTTGTGTTCGGTTGTGTTGTGTTGTGTTCGGTTGTGTTCGGTTGTGATGTGTTGTGTTCGGTTGTGTTCGGTTGTGTTCGGTTGTGTTCGGTTGTGTTCGGTTGTGTTCGGTTGTGTTCGGTTGTGTTCGGTTGTGTTCGGCTGTCTTCGGTTGTGTTCGGTTGTGTTCGGTTATGTTCGGTTGTGTTCGGTTATGTTGTGTTGTGTTCGGTTATGTTGTGTTGTGTTCGGTTATGTTCGGTTGTGTTGTGTTGTGTTGTGTTCGGTTATGTTCGGTTGTGTTGTGTTGTGTTGTGTTCGGTTATGTTCGGTTGTGTTCGGTTGTGTTCGGTTGTGTTCGGCTGTGTTCGGTTGTGTTCTGTTGTGTTCGGTTGTATTCGGTTGTGTTCGGTTGTGTTCGGTTGTGTTGTGTTGTGTTCGGTTGTGTTCGGTTATGTTCGGTTGTGTTGTGTTGTATTCGGTTGTGTTCGGTTGTGATGTGTTGTGTTCGGTTGTGTTCGGTTTGGTTAGGTTAGGTTCGGTTGTGTTCGGTTGTGTTCGGTTGTATTGTGTTGTGTTCGGTTGTGTTCGGTTTTGTTCAGTTGTGTTCGGTTGTGTTCAGTTGTGTTCGGTTAGGTTCGGTTGTGTTCGGGGTTAAGCATGCAGGGGAGGGAAAATGCATGCAGGGAGTGGGTTCACAGGCGAATCAGCGTTCATCTCCTTGAGAGGGACCCTAGCCTGCCACTCCAAGACCGTCGGTGCGTGGTGAAGAGCCACACCCTACGCGAGGTGACCCTGTTTTCGCAGAACACCGCGGATCTAGGCTGGAGAGCCGATAAACACTCCTAAGTGTGGTATGTGAGCAGCGCACTTAGTATCGGGCTGGGGCGGATGAGGACATCTTTAGAGTCCCAACGGCCTAGTTCCGAACAACGGCTGGCAGGTTGATTGTTTTTCTTATATCGACCTGGCAGGCGTACTGCAAACTTGACGTCTAGTAGTAGAGTAATGATGGACGCAAATTTAAATAGGAATTTACCCCAGGAGGGTACCGGCTCTGCCGGAGAATCCCTCCCTGGGCCCACGGGCCCGGGCTGCCCCGCGTTCTCTGGGGGGGGCGAAAGTTTGCGAAAATCCAATTCAACGACCACGGCTATTCCCAAGGACTCCGAAGTTGCAGGTGATATGGATACTGCTGTTCCGGTTGTGCTATTTAAGGAACCAACGGCTTCTTTGGCACCACGGGCTACACATAACCGGCCTAAAGGTCGGCCTACGATGTCCACGCAGACAAAAAGCGCTAGGCAGAATGATGGTGAGGACAGCGATTGCTCTGTCTTGTCCGTAAACTCCGTTTCCGCTACCTCTAACTGCTCCACGGAGAAGAGGCCTCGTAAGCGAGGTGCTCAGCCGCTATTAACGGGCGGTGCTGGTCCTCCAGGACGCAAGATGGTGGCTCTTCCAGGAAGTTCTGGTGAAGATGATATCGGCATTGAGGAGGTATTACTCAGTGATTCCTCCAACATCAGAGTCACTCGTGCAATGAAAACTCTTCCCCTCCCTGAAGTACTGGCCAAGGAGATGCAAGAGCGACAGACTGAAGGTCTGGTCGCCTGTATGGGAGAAAACCTCTCTGTTGTAGGCATGGTTGCGGACAAGTCTCGCAACCTGAAGGGGCCTTATGTCCGCAGCCTTCGCCTTGCTGCGCGTAACATACAGGCAGCCTCGAACGAACTGGCGCATCGTCTGAACCAGTCCGACGCGCAGGTTCTTCATCAGGAGATTGCCGCACTGCGATCGGACTTGACCTGTGAACGAGCCGAAAGGCGCCGCATGGAGGAAGAAATGGTACTCCTCCGTCAACAAGTGGCTAAAGCAGTCGCTCCAACTGCTGCAGAGAGCGTACGGCCGCCTCTACCCGAATCTTTGTCTGTGGATGTCAGGGTGCCGTCTCCAGCCACTACCAGGGTGCAGCCACCTTCAGACGCCCAGGTACCACCCCGTTGTCTACCTCCAAGCCCAGGGCGAGCCCAATTGAGCTTGGATATCAGTGCAGAAATTAGCCGCCAGTTGGCAGCAGCAATTAAAGTTTTAGAGGCGCGATCGTTGCGGCCACCTCTGGGTCAGTCTGTGCCAAATTTGATGGTAGCAGATCCACCGCAGCCTTTGCACTCTCCTAAACCTAAAAAGAAGAAGCGGAAGGTAAAAAATAAGCGGAAGGTGTCAGACCTAGCTTCTGAGTGGCCTTCCTTGCCGACCACCCATCCTTCCACTAACCCGGTGCACTTAATGCCCCAGTTCCCAGTACCAGGAACAGAATGGGCTACGGCGGTCAAGAGAAAAGGTAATAAGGCGAACTCTCAGAATGTCCAACCTCCCAGAGCTCACCCTCAGGGAGGCAACAATAAAAAGAAGGGTGGAATAAAGACGGTGGCACAGAAGGTGCCCAGGGTACCGGCAGTAGCTGCAATCACGGTGACCCTGTCTGAAGGGTCAACAGCAACCTACGGTGAAGTGATGGTTGCTGCTCGCCAGCGAGTTTGCTTGTCAGAATTTGGCATAGAGTATGTCACCCAGCGAAAGACGATAACCGGCGCCCTTCTCATGGAAGTTCCCGGTGAAAGCCGTGACGTCAAGGCCGACAATCTGGCCCGTAAGCTGCAAGAACAGTTGCAGGAATTTGGAGTTCGTGTCTCACGTCCGATCAAGATGGCGGAGCTTCGGATACGAGACCTTGACGACTCTATAACAACAGACATGGTGGCAATGGCGGTCGCAAAAGCTGGGGACTGCGCTGTGGAGGCTGTTAAGGTCGGAGAAATTCATCAGACGCGCAATCGCATGGGCTCTGTATGGGTCCGGTGCCCAGCTATTGCAGCGCGCAAGATTGCGGTTACCAAGCGCATCTATGTTGGCTGGGCGTCAGTTCGCGTCGAGATACTGGGGCCGCGTGCTTTGCGCTGCTATCGGTGCCTTGAGCTTGGGCACGTAAAAAGTCAGTGCTCCAACCAGACAGACAGGAGCGTCTGCTGTTATAGGTGCGGTGAATCGACTCATCGGGTCAGGGATTGCACCTCGCAGACTCCTCGTTGCCCCGTTTGCGCGGATCTGGGCCGCACAGCGGATCACAGACTGGGGAGCAAGAGGTGCACTCCACCCAAAAAGAAGAATACAGAGGCGGGGGCTAAGCAGGGGCCCCAAGCCTCCACGCCCGTTGAGAATGAGGCGTTAGACGGCGCCACGTTGGCTCCTACGAGCCAACACGTAGAGGACCCTAGCATGGAAATCTAATTATGGCCCTCCATAAAGTCCTTCAGTGCAATCTAAACCACTGCCGCGACGCGCAGAACCTGCTACTGCAAGCCGTTGCGGAATGGTCAGTTGCTTTAGCCGTGGTGGCGGAGCCTTATCACGTTCCAGCTGCCCATCCCCGCTGGTTCGGCGATTTGGTGGGCTCCGTAGCCATTCATTGGAATGGAGGTCCTCCCTGTTCCCTCCTAGAATGTGGACAAGGATATGTTGCCGTAGAGTGGGGCCCTCTGGCCATGGTGGGCTGCTATGTCTCCCCTAACGTGTCTCTCGCCGACTACGAGCAATTCCTAGACGAGGTTGCTGCGTGTATTCACAGATGCCTACCTCGTCGCATGATTGTACTCGGTGATTTTAACGCCCATTCGAGGGTCTGGGGTGATCACCGGAACGATCCAAGGGGAGACACGCTTCTAGAGTGGTCTGCATGTCTGGACCTCCGGCTGCTCAACCGGGGTTCAGTTAGCACCTGTGTGCGCTGGCAGGGGGAGTCGATCGTGGATCTCACGTGGGCGACTCCCTCTGCCATCAGTATGGTATCGGAGTGGCGTGTGGCTGAAGAAGCGGTCACTCTATCTGACCACCGCCACATCATTTTTAACATATGCCACTCAGAAATTTCCAGGAGCCAAAATAGCAGCTCCACGCGACGTTGGTCCCTTAAAAGACTTGACAGGGATTTTCTTACCGCAGCTGCCAACGTCGCAGCATGGCCAGAAAGAGGAGAAGTGTCCGATCCAGAAGCAGAAGCCACCTGGTTCCGGAATGAAATGAAGTCTATATGCGACGCTTCCATGCCTCGGACCAGGTGCTCTAGGTACCGGGCCGTTTACTGGTGGTCGGAGAACTTAGTTCCACTTCGTGCGGAGTGCCTTCGTACCCGACGCCAGTTTCAACGTGCCCGGAGGAGAAGGCGAGCATCGGCCGACGAAATTGCCACTGCCTACGTCGTATATCAGGCGGCTCAATGGGCGTTCCGTAAAGCCATCTCGGACGCCAAGGCTCGGTCTTGGAAAGAGCTACTTGAGGGACTGAGTAGGGACCCTTGGGGACGCCCATATAGGGTCGTCATGGGTAAACTCCACCCATGGGTTCCCCCGTTGACGCAGACCATGGACCCGTTATTAGTTGCAAAAACGGTCGATTATCTCTTTCCACGGGTCCATGGCGGTCCTTCAAGCCCCCCAGCCACCCCTACATCGCCTTCTGATTGGTGTGACGAGTTCAGGGTAACCGAGGGGGAATTGGACCGAGCAGTCAGCCGCCTGAAGGCCAAGAACACAGCTCCAGGCCCGGATGGCATCCCGGGCCTGGCCTTGGCCTTGGCTTTGGCAGCCCTGGGTGAAAGGTTGAGGCAGCTTTTTGACAGCTGTCTCCGTACTGGAACCTTCCCCAAGGCTTGGAAGTTGGCAGAGTTGGTCCTAATCAAGAAGGATAGCAGGGCCGCGGAGTCTCCCTCTGCGTTCCGACCCATATGCCTGCTGGACGAGAGCGGTAAACTCTTTGAGCGTATTATTGCCGCCCGTCTCAGTCAGCATCTGTCACGCGTCGGCCCCGACCTGCATGATATGCAGTTTGGATTTCGACAGGGCCGTTCAACACTGGACGCAATATTAAGTGTTCGGTCCCTGTCGCAACTAGCTGTCTCTCAGGGCAGGGTGGTGCTAGGTGTAAGTTTGGATATTTCCAATGCTTCTAACACCCTGCCCTGGGCTGCGATCAAGGGGGCGCTCGAACATCACAATGTGCCCCCTTACCTGCGCTGTATTGTCGGGGCGTATCTGCAGGACAGGTACATCTCGTACATGGGTCGAAACAATACTCGTTATACGAGGGAGGTGTATTGCGGGGTTCCTCAGGGGTCGGTTCTAGGACCCCTTTTATGGAACCTCGCGTACGACGCGGTCTTGCGTGCGCAACTCCCCGGCGGTGTCAGCGTCGTCTGTTATGCAGATGACACGCTAGTACTTGCCGCCGGGGAATCCTTCGCAGGGACCATCGAGCTCGCCGAGCAGGGGGTAGCACGGGTCGTTTCCAAGATCCACGAATTGGGCCTTCAGGTAGCGCCTCATAAGTGCGAGGCGTTATGGTTTCATAAACTGCCGCGAGGCAGGGAACCACCCGATTCGTCGATCCGAGTAGGTGACACACATGTAAGGGTGGGCCGGTTCATTAGGTATCTCGGGCTCACCCTTGACGGTCGTTGGGGCTTCGAGGAACATATCGAGCGCCTCGTCCCCCGGGTTCAAAGGGTAGTGGGTGCTCTGCACCGACTCCTACCCAATCTCGGGGGACCCACTGAGGGTGTTCGTCGCCTCTATGCCGGAGTCGTGCGATCCGTGGCCCTATACGGGGCGCCAGTCTGGGGTCACAGACTGCGCGTCCGCCGCTGCAGACAGAAGCTACACAGTCTGCAGCGGTTGATGGCCATACGGATCGCACGCGGCTATAGAACCATCTCCTATGAGGCGGCGACAATCTTGGCACGCTTTCTGCCCTTTAACATCCAGGTGGAGGTGGATACGGCAGTGTTCAAACGAGTTCGTGAACTCCGCCTGAGAGGCGTAAGTGTGCCTCCCGCGGCGCTTGAAAGGCTGAAGGCGGAAGAGCGTCGATCAGCAATCGGAATGTGGCGCGAGCAGCTCAATGAGGTACGATGCATGCGCCAGCGCGTGGTCGGCGCCATTCTGCCGAACCTCGAAGCCTGGCTGGGTTGTAGAGACCACGTCACCTACCGTCTGACTCAGGTACTCACGGGACATGGATGTTTCCCTGAGTACCTGTGCCGGTTTGGACGAGAAGCGACGGCCCAATGCTACCACTGCAGTTCGGACCTGGATTCCGCCCAACATACGCTCGCACACTGTCCGGCGTGGGATAGCGAGCGGCGGGACCTGGTCCGAAGGATCGGACACGACCTCTCCCTGCCAGCAGTGGTGTCGGCTATGCTGGCAGGGTATGACAATTGGAGGGCCGTGGCCTCCTTCTGTGAGGATGTTATGTCCCAGAAGGAGGCTGCAGAGCGAGAGCGGAAAAAGGCCGCTCGAAGAAGGAGCCAGGGTGCCGGCAACCGCCCTGGTGCATCAGTCCCAGCCGATCGGTCGATCCACGACCGGTTGGCTGATGTGTTTGGGGTCGTGGCCGCTCAGGGTGGGGGCCCTGAGCGACTGGTTAGCGACTCTCGGGGAGTAGGCAGAGCATTGTGACGTGCTCTGCCTAAATATAACGAGCAGTATCGGGGAAGGCAACAACTTCCCCCGAGTTCGTGCCCACTGGGCGCGGCGCGACGGGGCTGCGGCGAATTGATTACAGGACCCGCAGTCCCCGCCAATGCGCAGAAGTAGTCACCTTGGGGTTTTTAGTCGGTATAAGTCCGACACACCTCGGCTGCGCAACCCCCCTGTGCAGCCGAGACGGTCCTATGAGGATTTTCCCCAAGTAAAAAAAAAAAAAAAAAAAAAAAAAAAGGTTCGGTTGTGTTCAGTTGTGTTCGGTTAGGTTCGGTTGTGTTCGGTTGTGTTGTGTTGTGTTCGGTTATGTTCGGTTGTGTTTTGTTGTGTTGTGTTCGGTTATGTTCGGTTGTGTTGTGTTGTGTTGTGTTCGGTTGTGTTCGGTTATGTTCGGTTGTGTTGTGTTGTGTTCGGTTATGTTCGGTTGTGTTGTGTTGTGTTCGGTTATGTTCGGTTGTGTTGTGTTCGGTTATGTTCGGTTGTGTTCGGTTGTGTTGTGTTGTGTTCGGTTATGTTCGGTTATGTTCGGTTGTGTTCGGTTGTGTTGTGTTGTGTTCGGTTGTGTTCGGTTGTGTTCAGTTGTGTTCGGTTATGTTCGGTTGTGTTGTGTTGTGTTGTGTTCGGTTATGTTCGGTTGTGTTGTGTTCGGTTGTGTTCGGCTGTGTTCGGTTGTGTTGTGTTGTGTTCGGTTATGTTCGGTTATGTTCGGTTGTGTTCGGTTGTGTTCGGTTGTGTTCGGTTGTGTTCGGTTGTATTCGGTTGTGTTGTATTGTGTTCGGGTGTTCGGGAGGCCTGGGAAACCAAATTCGTCCAGTCGCTCGTGGAGCGAACATCCTTATTCAGTCTTCTTCACTGGGAGGGGTGGGTATAAAGAGCCAAAGCCTCCAATAACCCTTTCATAGGCGGCGCCCTAGACACTGCGCACCGCCGCCCTCTCATCCGGGCAGCAGACTCCCTCAAGTCTACTGCCCGGTTATGTAGTGCCAATAGTACAAGTGCAGTTTAGTTTAGAACTAGATCAATGTATGTCCGTAAATATTATTTTTATTACTACCTTTATTCATCTTATTTACAATATTTATATATGTTAAATCATATACAAAAAACACGTATAAGTTTTAAAATATAAAAACATATTCCAACGAGAGAGTCCTAAGGCCCAAGCCACCAGTAGTTAGGAGCCCAGACTGAGGAACTTCCTCACAATACGTGCCGTATCAAGTAATACGGCCTTCTGTTTTCGACCCTTGATACCTAACAATCAAAGGTTCCCCCTTGATTGTTCATCTTCACATGTTATTGTTCTTTTATTTTGTATATTACGGATGTAATAAATATCTGAAATTATTTGATGTAAAAACATTGATAATTTTAAATAATCTTATATGTTATAAATACTTATAAAGTTAATAAATACATAGAAAGACAATCTAATTGAAAACGCGAGCATCAATGTAAAGCATATTTTCTGTTATCATAAGCTCATTCTTGGTCATCTTGTTCTATCGTGTTTTCTTTTACGCTGTAGCATTTCTTGATAAAATACAACACAAAACAGCATAACTTTATAAATTCAAGTGATCACGATTCATCAACACGCAACGACCGTTGTAATTTTGTTTTATTTAAAAACATATTTTTTTGCCTCCACTTTTGAGGCGTTTGTGTAGCTTCATTATATTTCGTAGTTCTATATAATAAATATTCTAGACAATTTTGAAAATGTTCCTTGTATTATAATTATTAGTTTATTTAGAACCTTTATAAACTTAGAATCCGCAACTCAGATATTAACTAAATAAAATATGTTTTCCTTAAGCAATACTAGAAGTATAATTTAGAGCGAAGTTTTACTGCTATCGCGTGTAATTGTTGATTCAAGATGTCACATGAATTCATGAAAATCATTCACCAATATTTTATTTTATTTTCTCATAGAGATGCATCATTCAATATTTTATCTGATATTAGTAACGAGCGCAAGGATTACTTTTATCAAAGTCAGTATGTTTCAAGAATGTGTCATGTACAACGGTAGAAATGAGATAAAACTATGATTGTTTGTATCCGGAGCGGCTCTATAGTATAGATATAGTAATTATTAATATTAATAATAATATATCATCCCGTTCTATTCCTTACATGCTGAGCAGAAATACAATAGTAGTTGTATCCACTTTGAGCTCATATGTCGTGCACAACGTGACTAGTGATTGGTCACATATTTCCGCGATCTTATGAGTCTTTAAGAGAAGAGTGAATTTGTTGGGCAGACGCGGTTCATCATTGGACTCATCTTCACCTTCCACTAGGTGTAATTAAGGTCAAGCATCTGCCTATACTGTATAAAAAAATTGTAGCGCAGGTGATCGGTGTTCTCAGGATACTTGCACAAGATATTTGCATTAGATGCCATGCGGGCTTCCTCACGATTCTTTCCTTCACTGGTGGGCTAGTGATACCTAAATCTGTACATAATCTGGAAAACCCAGACGTACCGGAATTCGACTCTACGACCAATTGCGTTGCTGCACATGGAAATTGGTCCGTTATCCACTAGGCCACTACACCCACAAATAGTTATTAAATAAAAAGTTGTCAACTCAGATGATTTAGCAAAGGCATCATTAATTAATTTGATGTATTGTCATATGTAGACAAAATATAATATTTCTATTATTTTTATTCATTAAACCTGTCTAAACTTTTAACGTGTATGAAACTAATTTATAAATGGATTTGTATTTTTGCAAATATAACATTTTTATTGTCACTTTAAATATTGAATAATTTTTTACCCGACTACGACGAAGTAAAAGAAGAGTTATGATTTTGAACGGTATATACTGTATGTATGTCCACCCGTTTCTTAATAACTTTTAAATTATTTATCATATTAACAAATTTAGTATCGATAAAAGCGTCATGATTGTCTGTAGGTTAAAGGCATTGTCATATCGCATTAGATTGAATATCGCGCATCCTAGTGTTCATGAAGTAAAAAATCGTTTTGTTGTTTGTTTTGTAATATGGCAGAGTTGGGTATGAAAATGGCTAAAATTGCATATTTCCAATATCTATATATATGTCGACTTTATTAATTAATTAATTTATTTATTTATTTTAAATGGAAACATACAGCAATATAAAAATGATAATAATATACACAAAAAATGTTACATAAGCCAGCAAAGTTTCCACAAAAATTAGTACAAAAATAAAAATCGAGCTAATAAATAACAATAAAAAAAAATCAATCAAATATACATACATATATATATAAATAGTACATTTATTATAAAAAAAAGTACATTATAGAACAAAATTGAACTTAGGCTAATATTTTACTTGCATAACCCCGATAATTTGAAATCCTAGTAATGACTGCTACAACAATAATAAGCGATTTACTTCTTATCTCTGTTTTACTTCCTCAGTGAAAGAAAATTCTCATTGGATCATCTCAGCTGCACATGGAGTGGGCAGCTGAAATATGAGAACCTTATATTGGCTAAAAACTCCAAGGTGATTATGAGCCAAGATGAGATTTCGGGTTCTGTAATGGTATCTTCTGCTTGCTCCACATTCTCGCCGTATGCCGCGCCTACTAGCCACGGTCTCGGGGGTAGGTTGAAACGATGACGATCTCCTCTCCAATGGGAGATGATTACATTAATATATAATTGTAGAACGTAATGCAATTATATGATACGAAATGAATGAAATTTCAAATAGTATTCTAAATAGCTTTTCTTAGAAAGACTGATTTAGTTTAAGTAATGTAGACGCAATAGAACTGTATTAACTAATGGGGAGGGTCCGTAAGCGCACTGTAGACTGAGTAAATGCATGTATAATTAGATTGCTATGGCGCCAAATAGCATTACTTAGTCATTGCTTAGACGTGATATTGTTTTGGTGTATTTTATGCAAATATTTACCTTTATCCGTTTCTTAAATGTTCGTTTAACTTTTAACCACTAATGAAGCATCAATTACAATGCTATGATGAATTAGTGCTTAAAGGCATAATTAAATTTAAGAAACATTTCTGAAACTACGAGTTTGTATATGAATACTCCTAGATACAGGAATATTTTATTTATTTATTCGCTATCATTGAACAGTACTGATGGTAAGTACAGTGTGGTCCAAAACCAAAAGTTACTATCATTGGACGAAAATCTATTGAGTATCCTTAGTCACCGTCGGCTCACGTATACCACGGCTAAAGGTCTCTAGGCATATGAGTTGCTGGACAAACACAAGCTGATCCCGAAACACGACACTCCAAAACGAGTCACGAAAATTGTCTTTACACTCGTGTACTGTGGGCACGAACTCACGACGCAGTTCGGGAATCGTCTTATTACTAGTGATGCCACGAATAGTGAATTGGCCGAATACCGAATATTCGGCAACGCTGTCGGCCGAAGCGCCGAATATTCGGCATGGGAAACATGCTTATCGGGGGCGCGTTAGCTGGATTAAGGCAAGTTGCAACCTGTTTTCCTCGTTGCGTTGGCGCGACCAGCAAAGACATTACAATACCCAATACAAACGAAAAAAATACCCAAACTTTTCGAAATTTGCTAAAGTTTATCTTTCTTCTCCTGGAAGTAGCGTGTTTAGTGAGAGGTTATTTTTTGAGAATGGTAACATTTACGATGAAAAGAGTAATCATTTGCTACCAAAAAATGCTGAAAAGCTTGTTTTTATCCATCACAACTTACCACTGATCAATTTTAATTACTAAAGTGTTATAATTTGGAAATAAATAAATAATATTGAGTAATACACCGTGTCTTTTTTACATGATTTGGTATTCGGTATTTTTTTGCTATTCGGTATTCGGCCGAATAGTACGTACTATTCGGCCGAATACCGAATAGCAAAAAAAGTGGCCGAATACCGAATAGTTGCCGAATATTCGTGGCATCTCTACTTATTACCACAAAATAATCGAAATTCGTTTAAACCAAATTAGAAATCAATCTAAAGACTAGATAGTTCTAATAATGAAATATTTAAGTACTGCGATAAAATTAATAACTGAATTAAGAAAGCGATCTTTGATGACGAGAAATATGTTAATGTAATCATTGGACTTAGCCTGGTACCCAGCTTTATATAGTATCTTACTATCGAATACCGTTTTCTCAATAACACACGTCCACAAAATATGGGTCGTAGTACGTTAGTTATATTTATGGGTATAATTGTACCTTGAAAAATGGCTATAGCATTTTGTTTATATTTTGTTTATATTAAATAATATTAATTTAAAAGTACTTTCGTAACCAGAAACAATATTATTATTCCATAGACTACACTCTTTATTTCCAATTTTAAACACTGCATATCTTGTAGTACGTTTTTTTCTTGGATTTGCTATTTATAGTGTTTTTTTTTTAATTTATATTTCTTTGGGTATTGTATCATATAAGCGAATACCAAATTTTACTATACTTCTGGATTCCATGGGAAGGGATTTAGACATTTGACCCAGTACGCTTGTCCAATGTTGGTTGGCGGGTGTGCACTGAGTGCAGAAGAGGTGCATGCAGCAGTTTAGATGCTAGCAATCTGAGCGCAATTCGGCATGCTATATACCTTTTTTTTTTTTATAACTTATAGGCGAACGCTTGACCTCAATCACACCTGGTGGAAGGTGAAGATGAGTCCGATGATGAACCACGTCCGCCTAACAAATGCCTACTCACTCTTCTTTTAAAGACTCCCAGGTCATAAGATCGTGGAAATATGACCGCTGGTAGCATATTCCACTCCTTAGCTGTTCGCATGATGAATGTAGAAGCGAATCTTCTCGTGCGGATATAAGGAACATCCACCACATACGGATGGTATCCGACACGATGTCTTGTGGTTTTGTGGTGGAATGGGGCTGGTGGAATCAAAGAATGTAGTTCCTGAGAACACTCTCCACCGTGCAACCGGTAAAAGACCGCGAGACAGGCAACTCTACGTCGATGCTCGATGCTTTACTCGCCTCTTACGACACCTCAGTGTAATGAAGACAGAGGCACTGTTCTAATCTTCTGGTAAACTCCAATTGCAATGGTAATTAGCTAACTTAATTTTTTATGGGTAACGTGTATTATATAATCTACTCTATTTATTACTTTTTTCCTATTCTGCCAATTTGTTATATAACTTTAAAAATATTCTATGTATTATTGTATCAACATATTTATCATAGTACACAGCTCTAGTCTTAGCAATGCGGCGTTCGCGCAATCAATCCTATCAAGCCTCGGCTGGAAATCAGCGCTGTATGGCGTGTAACAACGTCACACAGCACACGCTGATTCGAGTTTTTTTCAAAATGACAGCACACGGATTACATGGATATCGTGTTAAGTTATCTCTTATTATTTTTATTGTTTTATCTAAATACGTTTACCTTGTGTTGTTATTTCTCACTATAAATGTTTTCTTCTTTCTTTGTATTATTTTCTCTTTCTTGCACGCCGCCGACAAATGTCTTACTTGGTATGAGAAATCTTAAAAAAAAAAGATATAAAGAACAATAATCTCCAATAGACAAGAAAGAAAAAAAGCGGATGTCTTGCGAAACACATAACATTTGCTCCGGACGCATCATTACTGAATGATAATATAAGATGTAATAAGTGAAATGTAAAAAGGCCTGCCTTTTCACCATGAATGATTAGAAGTTAATCATCTCACCTTTTCATTTGCCCATAAGGGATTATCGGTTATTATTAGGGTATACTTCCCGGGACTCACGAGACTTGAAATCCCGGAAGAGTCGACGTTTTTCATTCCATTTTCGAATATGAGACTTATGATAGAGTTTAGGAATTTATAGGTTTTTCTGGACTCTGACAATATTCCCCAATAATAGAATATATCAGATCACAACTTTTACCTTAAAATTAAGAAACAAGCGGACATAGTTTCGTTTTTGCTCAGTTTCAGAAACATTTCTTAAATTTTAATATGTTTTTAATTACTAATAATTTTTATGCAGTTGATGGTTCATTAGTGCTTCAAAGCGATTTTAAACTGAACCAGCGTTTCTGAAACTAGGCTTTTATTGAGTATAAATATGTTACAGATGTTTATTGGAACTTAAAATTATTTTATTTATGAACTCACTTGTTTAATTTTTATTTACATTGGCTTAACAAACAGCATCCTATCTGGATGGAAAGTAAAGTCCAACTACGACAACGAATATCAAGGGACAAAGATCTCTTGACAATCATTGTCGTAATGTCAGCCCACATACAACACAAATAAGGATTTTAGGGCTTTTGAGAATAGATACAAATGTATATATTTTATCATAACTCCGATTCCCTATTGGAGTATGCAGATATAATAGAACGCCAATTGAGAAATTAAACACAAATGTGATTTCAACTAGATATAGCTTTGTTCCGGAATGTTTATTAGTTTCACATTTCTCGGGAAATTTCAAAGCGTTCCCAAGTCTCGGAATTCTGATTCTCGAACTCTCATCGTGATTCCAAATCGAAAGCCCTAGTAGTTGTGTCGTCAACCACATACGGCGTTTGATCAATGCTCCTTAACTCAGGAAAAGAATTGTACGCGTATTCTTACGTGTATTAAATCCGTTTACACGTATCAGGTAATTAATCTGCCGTGTTAATTGGCATTTCGGTTGCGAAGTGATTCTCTAGGTATTATATTATGCATAATAACACAGTATTCCCTGAAAGGCTAATACTGCGTTGATTAGACTTGATTATAATCAATATACTACATAGAGAACTATTTATCTTCTACCTAAAGAGGGTTATTGTTAAATCGCCGTATTATTAGTAGCAAATTATAGAGAACCTATAATGTAATACTTTAAGCCACCCTAATTAGATGTACATGTTTAATTAGATATCTTGGTGTTTTCAGTAGCTTGGAGAATTAGTATCATAGTATGTTTTTTATACTTAATCGACATAGCAACTATATTGCACCCAGGATGGACAAAATGTAATCTGATCAATGATTAACGATTAAAAAATGTAGCCGTAATTTCAATTTTCTTGCTCATGATTAAATCCGTTTAAAACAATAAGAAGTCATAAATATGCATGCAATCTGGGATTCCGTAGTGTTTAAAACATAGATAAGCAAAATGCAGGTTAGGTATTAATGGTAAAAAACGCAAAATGTAATCGTAATCGTTTTTATAAATCTGATTATATTTTGCCCATCTATGATTGCACCTGATTGAAAATACAATCTAGCCTAAGAACGATCATGATCTTCAAAGGATGAAAATTCGCTAACAACCGCCATCGCTATATCGGCGCACATATACCGCGACGAATGTTCTCTAGGTATATGAACACGTGGTATACAAATAGATTCTGAAGCGCGACAGGCTAAAGCAAGTCACTATGATGGTATGTTTTTTAACTAGACACTTTCTAACTTTCTAACTAGTACTTTCTGTAACATCAATTGCAATTTGAAATTGATTTTATTTCTATTAAGGGTCATAACTTTAGATTTTGATTGAGTTGTGGTTTTTTTGTTTACGTAATTATTTAAGTATCAACTATCCAAATACTTTAGATATATTCAAATACTATCTTGATCACAAAAAGAAATAATAAAAAAAGGAAAAACAGGCACTTATCGATTTTTTCAACGGCTTGCCTGATAATAAATAAATATCAGTCAATGTCAGTCCGAGAACTTTTATAGGGACTCTAGACACTAGCTACTTTCCATCAGGTGAAGAACTGTCACCTATTTGCCAACGTTTGATATAACACACTATATTATTGTACTATCCGTTATTGTCAATAATAAGGTTCCAAGCAGTAAACTACTGATTTGAAATAAACTGAAGCAAAATATTATTTTTAGTAGATTTTTTTATCAAATATGATACAGGTGCTTTTTGTGTATACCTCACTCAAATCAACGTGTTAAGTAACAGATGTACGAACAAGTGTAATAATAAATTAATAACAGTTAATTGTCAAGGCAGTTGGCAGCTTTGCCTTATTAGATTTAAGATATTAATTTGCTTTTTGACGTAATCGTTACAATGAGTTTCTAAATTAATAATATCTTTACATATCATTGGAATATTTAATTTGATTACGGGATAGTTACACTTAACGTCAATTACGTATTTCTTTCCAGACAGATTTAAATTCGCAGGGTCCATAGGAAGTATACCGATACCCAGGCCCGGCGAAGGCGAAGAGAGGATATAGTTGGCAAGCCGGTGGTTTTAGTCGGTGCAAGTCCGACACACTGGGGGAGTGGCCCTCACCACTCCCTTGAAGGTCCGAAGGGATTTCTATCTGGTTAACAAAAAAAGACAGATTTAAGTTATCAATCAAATTGGCTGTTTCAGGATTATTTTTTTTTTATTTCCTCGGGATACGAAAAAAATGCAACTAAGATTTTTCTTCCGTCATTACCTTTGACTTAACGCAAGAAAGTCCACAAGATGTTCGTAGTATTGGATATTATGGAATATAAAAATAAGTCCGGTTTTCCTTCCTGACGCTATAACTCCAGAACGCACAAACCCATGCATTCATGCATGCATTTTGCATTCGTTGGAAGGGTCTCGGTCTCCGTGAGGTTTATAGCAAACAAAATTCAGGAAAAAATTTAACAGAAATGCAGGAAAACGGGGTAAATAATTTTTCACATACAGCGCCATCTCTGATACATATCATGTACTACAAACCAATATGGGTTTGCATGATGGTGGAGCAGATCGCACCAGTATTTTATGTAAATAGCGCCGATGCGTTATACATTGTTTGACAGCCACTCATTGTACTCTGCTCAGTTAATTTCATGTGACATTTATTATGCGCACGTTCTTTCAAACGCTAACTAAAAACCAAAACGAAGCCATCTGGCGGTGAAACGAAGTTCGCCGGGTTTGCTAGTTATGGAATAAAAACCTACAAGCACAAGCTACTAAGCACAAAAATTACATTAATACGTTTTAATGCGAGAGCAAAAAAATTTAAATACTTTCGCTTGTATTTTTGTTCACTCCTAACAAATAGACCATAGTTATTGATAAGCTGTTAGGTCACGACCAACAGTATGCTCTCATTTCACGGTAGTAGTAACCATTCTTTGACTATATATTTTCCGACTTACTGTCATTATTATGCTTTGCAAATATTAAAAATAATAGAGTGCTAATAATACTAAGATGGTTGTAAACGCTTGACATTTTCCAAACTAATGTAGTGTTTTGACTTGTGACCTTTTCAACAGTATATTGCCACAATATCGGCAATATAGTGCTTAAACACTCAACTAAGTCATTTACATGATCTTATCACCCGTTCACAAAACAATTCGTCCTATCTATTCAATAGACTAAATTATATGTAAAGGTGGAGATTGACTTATATCATTTAGGTATAACGTAACAATCGAGGCGAAATAAAAAAAAAACATACTTCGTAAGGCGTGATTTAGGCTGAGATTTATAGATGCTATTTCGATTTTGCTTAGCAAAGTTCTCAAAAAATAAATTTGTTTTGACAAAAAACTTAATATATACCCTTTCCGACTAACCGTGTTTAATAGAAACTTGAGTATAGCCATAGTATTCGCAGAGCCAAGTCCATGTTGACCAAATCCGTGACTTACTGAGTCTTTTAACATTTATTGAGTAGGTAATATAAATTGTAATATTTTACTAAAGTCTTAGCAAACTTAAAGTTGCGTCTATAAATCTCAGCCTTAGATTCTGGTATTGGTTGCTCGGTACGAATTTACGAATTTCGCACCACCCCATTCCACTGCCTTTCATTCATCATTCTTTCATCCATCCGCTGATAAGGTCTGGGTGGTGCCGTTTATTGAGAAAAAGATAATACATTCTTAAACCTAACTTAAGCCTATATTACATTTTCCTTAACAACTAGTACCTAACTAAACCTTAACTAGCGTATGTACAAAAATTAACCTAAGTCTTAAATACTAAATAAAACTCAACAACAGGGGAAGGTGTTTATTTATTTATTTAATACTTAGCCTAATGAATAATAAATAAGGGGGACTGAAGCGGGAAGCCGTTTCGAGGCGAACCTCCTGACGGCGGCGTTCTTCTCCGTCTGCTACGACAGACGGGTCGCTGTTCGAAGGTAGCTCGCGCGTCCTTCTTGGTGGAAAATCTACCGGAGTCCATCTGGGCGTTTCTTCTTGGATCGGAATCTGAGGGTGAGCGATCTGTACGCACATCCGTCTAGTACTCTCCAGCGCGCCCTCTCCGGGCGGGGCGCAGTCTAGGTATGGACTAGATCGCGGGCTTTAGGCTTTTTCTTTCTAGCTTTTCGGGATTCTTGTTGTCTCACATGGCGTTCATCTCCGTCTGGGGGTCTTGCGTGGAGCGGCGCAATGTTCTGAAGATGAACGTGCGCCGACGAGTCCGCTCTTTTAAACATCTTAGTTGCCAGGCTGCTAACAAAAGCATCCAGGCTTTCGACTTTTATGTCGCGGGCTATGGTGGCATTGCTCACGTACCACGGCGCACCCAACACCGCGCGTAGAGAAAGGTTCTGTTGGGCTTGAAGCCGCTTCTTCGTTGTTTTGGACAGATAGGAGTACCATGCCGGCGCCGCGTACGTGAGCCGCGACCGAATGTACGTCTTGTAGAGTCCCAGCTTCGTGCGAAGTGGGAGCCTCGAGCTGAGCACTGGTTGCAGCATTCTCCTGGCTACTTTAGCCCTCGCGATCACACCCTCCGCGTGCCTCTTGAAGGTAACGTTCCGATCGATGATGACGCCCAGGTATTTGACTCTTTCCAGCCAAGGAATAGTCTGTCCCTGGAACGTCAATGGTGGCGGTGCCCTTGTCGGTAGCACTCTGGTGACAAGGGCTTGTGTCTTCCCGACGTTGACTGCCAACCTCCACTTCGCCAGCCATTCAGGTAGAGCATCGAGCTGTCTCTGCAGTTTTAAGACGGTAGATTTTGCATTATACGCTGCTACATAAAATGCCGTATCGTCTGCATACAGCGCGAGCTCCGCCCGACCAACCAGCGGAATATCATTGGTATACAGTGCGTATAACAACGGCGAGAGGCAGCTACCCTGAGGGACTCCTGCCCGCACAGGAATGTCCCTGGAGGTGATCCCCTCCACCGCTACCACGACGCGGCGGTTTTCCAGAAATGACTTGATGATATGGGTAATCTTTTTGGGGGCCGACGACGTTGACAGTTTGTATAGCAGCCCCTCGTGCCATACTCTGTCGAACGCCTTCTCCATATCTAGTAGTACTGCAGCGAAGTACTCATTGTTTTCAAATGTTCGGGCAATAGTGTCGATGACTTTAGTGAGCAAGAGGACAGTTGAGTGCTCTTCCCTGAAACCAAACTGTTCGTCTCTGGGTGTGATGTGGGGTTTTAAAAACCCCAAGAGAACCTTTTCGAACAGTTTTGACATCGTGGAAAGCAGCGTGATAGGCCTGTAGCTCTCAGGTTTTTGCAGGGGTTTGCCCTGTTTTGGTATCATGACGGCCTTCCCAAGTTTCCAGTCTTGTGGGAAATGGCCGCTTCGCAGGATTCCGTTGAAAAGTCGTGTCATTGCCGCAACGGTCTTAAACGGCAAATGACGAAGCATCGTATTAGTAATATTATCTATCCCGGGGGCTTTCCGAGGCTTTAATTTTCTGATAGTCCGCAGAACCTGGTGCGGACTAACGTATAGAGCGGTGCCTTCTTCGCTGCTACCGGCTACAGGCTTTAAAAAGAAGCGATCCAGATGTCGTTTCACATCGATTTCGTGCTGGGGATCCGATACCGGGTTCAGGGAAAACTGTCTCTCCAGACACTCGGCAAATATCTCCGCCCGATCGTTTGCCGTGAATCGTGGGTGACCGTTTTTGTTCAGTAGAGGTCTGACCGGCGATGGGGCCGCTGACAAGGCCCGGCACAAGCGGTGAATTGAGGGCAGGCGTGCGCTGCAATCTCCCAATTCTTCAATGAAGCTGTCCCACGATTCCGCTGCGTCGTCATCGAGGGCCGCTTTAACTCGCTCTACCATCGAGTTATATTTAATTTTCGTGAAAGGGCAACGGGTCTGTTGCCATGCGCGTCGCAGCGCCCTCTTCTCATCAATTAGCATCTGGATCCGCCGGGGAAGTGGCCTAAGCCGACCCCCGGTCGGAACCGTATGGCTAGATCGACGGAGAGCGCTTTGAATGCTACGCGTCAAGGCACCCGTCATCCACTCGACATCTGCACGAGAGGACATCGGTCTCGTGATGGTTGTGTTTTCAAGCTCTTTCACGAATGCGGTCCAATCTACCCTGAGACGTGATGTTGGAGCGTTGATCCGTGTAGGTAGAGAATCAGAAAACTCGAGAAGGACTGGGCGATGGTCCGACGGCAGGTCCGGGAGAACCGTCTGCCGCGGTGGCGCTCTAAGGCCTCTATAAACACATATGTCCAAAACGTCCTGCGAATTATAACCGTACCGTGTCGGCGCGTCCGGTCCGATTATCTCGTAATTATTGTTCACAGAGTGACAATAAAACGCTCTGCCCATCCAGGTATCCGTACTCGAGCCCCAGTAGGTACTCTTCACGTTGAGATCACCGGCAATCACCGTCGGAGTCGAGTCTCGCAGCAATATATCCCCGATGTCCGCGCAGAAAGACTGGCTATTCTGGTGACTCGGTGGTTTATATGCCGCGTAGAGCTTGAGGTGATGCCCTCTAACGTTCAGAAGTATTCCCAGGGCATAGAGTGATGGGTACTCTTTATATGGTATCTCTTGATGTACAATGTTCCTTTTGACGAGCACCACTAATCCGCGATAAGCGGCGCCGTCGGACGCCTTCTCGTTTTTCCTGTAAGTGAAATAGTTCGACACTTTAAAAGTGTCGACATCACGCAGGTAAGTTTCTGATATCAACATCACGTCGACGTTCTGCTCACGAAGGAAGTGCGCCAGCAGTTTCTTCTTCCTCCGGAGTGACTGGGCGTTCCAATGTACCACCCTTAAGGTCTTACTGTCCATCACACAGAAGCTTAAACAGACCCTTAAGGGCGGCTTTTTGGCCACTCTCGCCCTCCTGCACGGCGTCGAGTATCTCGCGAATAACGCCGATTGTGCTGGCGAGGTGATCAAGCTTGCGCGCCGGCTGTGGCGATGCAGGTGCAGGGGGGCGCAGGCCCTCCCCCTCTGATTGATCTGTTGTTGCCGCGGGTCGGCCCCTTGCCGCGGCAGATTTCCTCTTCTTATAGCGTTTTCCTCTTGAACGCTTGTTACCCGGCCCAGTCGTTCCACCGAGGCCAGTGGGGTCGTTGGCAGGCGCCATCAGCGACGCTGGCGCTGCCTCCTCCACGGCATTTCTCGGTGGCAGCGCTTGCCCGGCGCGTTCTCGGCCTGTTCCGGTTAGTGCAAGCGTCCCAGCCCGCCTGTTACGCAATTCGCGCTTCCAGACGGGACACTTAGTGAAATTGGCGGGGTGAGGCCCCTTACAATTTGCACAAGTGGGAAGTTCTTCCCTGGGACGGTCGCAGTCGCGGGCGGTGTGCTCACCCCCGCAACGGACACAGGCCAGCGGCTTGTGGCACTGCCGGGAGCTGTGCCGAAACTCCTGGCATCTATGGCACTGTGCAGGGCCCAGTTTGCTGCGCCAGGCCTCCACAACCACACCCCGCATATACATAAGCTCGTTGAGCTCATATATTGCTGGGGTGAGGCCCTCGTGCCGCTTCAGAATCACGTAGAAGAGGCAACCCGGGTTGCCTCCTCGAGCCCTCACGTTCTTACAAAATTCGGGCTGGAAGCCTCGCTCCTGTAAGGCGGCCATTATATCCTGCGGCTCCGTGTCTGCAGGGAGACCCCTAATGGCCACCTTGAGGCTTCGCTCGGCCGGCAGCGAGTAAGTAAACCACGCGACCCGCTCCTCTTTCTCTAAACGAGTGAGGTATCTCTGGATCACGCGGTATTCCTCCTCGCTTTCTGGCGAAAAACGCACCCCCGTCCCGTAGGGGCGTGCGTTCGGAGACCGACCGAGCTGTTGGGCAAGCTGCTTAAAGTGGTATTGCCACTCGGGTAACTTCTCGACAATCAGAGGGGGGAATGTTTCTACCTTCCTCTGTTGCTGGTTTGTCTTATTTCTAATTGGTCGCTGCGCAGCAGCGGCCGGGTCCGCAGCGGCCCGTCCCGTCGGCTGAGGCGCGGCCAGTGAGGCTGGCTGCGCGGTGAGCGGCGCGGCAGGTGCGCGCGCCGTCGCGGTGCCGCGCGGTGCAGCGCTCGATGCGAGCGGCGGACGAGCTGGGTGAGCCGGCGCACGAGGGGCGCCGACGGGTGCGGCCTTAGGGGCCGGGACGGGTGGCGGTCGTACCGACGAATCGGGTCGCTGCTTACCGGCCTTAGTTTTGGTAGCATAACTTTCGACTTCTCCCTTGGCGGTAGCTCCGGTGGTTGCTGGCGGGCGCGCGGCAGAGTCCGGGGCGGCACGCACAGCAGGCGGCGCGGCGTCGCGGCGCGCAGGCATCGCAGCGGCGTCGGGCACGGCGCGCGGTCCTGTGACCGGTGGCGGTGCGACGCGCGGCGGGGCGACGGCGGCCGCGCCGGCCATGAAGGCGGCGGTCCTTTCCTCCGCCGGGCGCTTTGTCAAGCGTCGCTTCTCCCTCTGGGGCAGGGGTTCATTTCGGGCGAAAACGGTGGTACGCACCGGCGGGATTTCGCCCGGGGTTGGCTCGTCGCCCTCGATCTCGGCGGGCGGCGGATGTCGCAGCTGTCGTGGCTGCGGCGGCGGCTGAGGCGGTGACTTCGACGCGCGCGAGTGCCAGTGGAAGGGGTCACGGCAGGAGGGGGTCGGCGATGCGGAGCGCGATAGGCGGGGACGGACCAGGCGGCCCAGGCACCCATCATCGTCGCTGCTTCCTCCCCTGCGCTTCCTCTTCCGTGGGCTGCGGCGCGTTACGGCGGCTTGGATGGCCGGCAAGTCGAGCGTAAGCTCGCTGGCCAGCCGTAGGGTGACGACGTCGGTGGGGGCTAGCGGGCGGCCCTCCATTTGTGCCTCCCTAATGCGGAGGTACAAGGCCATCCACCTCAGCATCGACTCCGACAGGAGCCCAGTTTCAACAAACTGGGCGAGCGTGACTAAGTCACGCTCGTATACTCTAGTCGGAGTCGACGCCCCGGCGGACGGCGCGTAGTAGTCCGCAGGAGGCGGACGGGGGGTGAGCTGCAGTTGGTGGTGGTGAACCTCGGAGGGGGAGGCGGGGGACGGCAGCACGATGTGCTGGTCCAGCCGCCTCTGTAGCTCGACGAGGTTCTCTGCGTTAAGTTCCGCCGAAGCGGAGATATCTACCCCGAGCTGGTAGCTCGAGGGGTAGATGTTGGTCGAGATCCGCTCCTCTGAGCGGCGAAGCGAGTCGCCGGCCCGGCGCGGAGACCCGATGATCGCCTGGGATGCATCCCCGGCGTGCACGAATCCCGGCGACCGACGCGACGATCCGCTGGTGCGGCGATGACGGCGCGGCCCGGCGACGGAGCCCGACGATGACGACGAGGACGCCCGATGCGGCGACCCGGCGGCGCGGTGACGCTGCACGCCAGTGCGCGGGATCGCGCCCCCGGCGCAGCGCCGGGCACCGTCACTGGAGCGCGGCGATTCCGTCGTGCGGGGCGGCGTGTCGGCCCGCGGATTCGAGCCGGCGATGTTCCCCGGCGACTCGGCGGCACGCGGCGACCCGGCGACTCGATGCGGCGCCTCAGAGGACGACGACGAGCTTAGCGACAGCTCGTGCGGCGAGGACAGGGGGAGGGCGCCGGCATTGTCGCCATCCGGCTGCGAAGCCGTCTGGTGACGCCTGGCGCGCCTGCCACCCCTGTTAGCGGCGGTCGATGATGTTGAGGTTGTTTGGCCCTGAAAAGGGCCTTTTAAAAAGTCTGATTTGTCCCCGGGCGGCATTGCCCGGGAACTCCTCCGATGGTCTGGCTCTGGCTGCTATTGGGTCTCCTCACTTGCGCGGACCTGAGGCCATAGCCCCGGCGTCTGATCCTCCCAAGAAGCGGCTCGTTGAACCGGTGATGTTGTCCGGTTCGATGTTCCAGTCCGCGGGTATTATTAAAATAATTAATAATTGCGCGGATGGAACGCGATGGGTAGGTGGGCGGGTCCCGTGCGCGGACGCGGCAAGTGCGCAGTATGAAGCGCGGAGAGTAGCGGTGCGTCGATAGCGTAGTGAAAGCAGGATGGCGCGATGCGTAACTTGCGGCGTGTGAGCGGGAGAGACTTTCCGTTCGTTGCTCGGTAGAGGCGACCCGTGCATTTATATAGAAAGACGTCCGACGTAGGTGACTAAGCCCGGTTGAGCTGAAAATGCCTTTCCCGGCAATCAGTAGTTAGTCCGCTTCAAAAAAAAAAAAAAAAAAACGTAGGTGACGCGCGGCGCTGTGAGGCAGCGTGTCAAGCTTGCAATCGTGACAATTGACAGCATTTTGCACATTGTGGTCTGGCAACCGTTACTTCGATACGTTGCTGCTGTCAAGGAGTGACTAACAAAAGACGCTCTTACTTCTTTCTAAAAATTTAAAAGTTTGGATGGACGTTTGTTATTCAATCGCGCCGGAAAAGCTAAACGGATATAGACGAATTTAGCATAGATATAAATTATAGTCTGTTATAACATATAGGCTTATTTTACGAACATTTTATTATTCTTCTATACTGACAAAGATACTGTTAGCGCAGAAGATCACAGCTAGTTCTGGATCTTCGCGTAATGAATTAGAGGACAAACAGTTCGTTAAGGCACAGTGAAAATGAAATCAAAAAGTACTCACCTAGAAACTGAATGATGAGGACAAGCTGCTGAATCTCCGGACTGTTCACCGTACACAATTATAGTATAATTAGGTGTTCTGCCGTGTTGTCAAAAGCAAACCGACTATTTGATACTGCCGTGCGTACATAAGTATCGCTGTTAACGTCCGAGCATGGAATGGGATAAGGAAACGGAAAGAGATTTAAGTACCTTTTTTATATTCATACCCTGCCCCTGAATAGATACTACAGCCCACTTAAGGGTAAGTACCGTGCGTAGTCCAAGAACAGTAAAGCTTACTAAGGGCAGAGAATTCATTGATAATCGCCGCTACCATGCTTGTTCTTGACAGACATGACACCATGACAGAAGGTATATCAATCACTAGAGCTACATAGACGTAACTTGAAACTATGGACACGACTCAGTTCGGACAATAGCCCTACCACTTTAACTGTTTTCTGCAGGAAAGCAAATTGAGTCACATGACGCAGCTTACTTCGACATGGCTGATATGATGCTGATAGTAATAAAAGCGTTTATTCAGCCTTTTTATTAAATTTACATATTAGTTTACGATTTTCCATTACAGTCTACCTATGTGCCTCTTTGGAGAAAGGCTTCATCCACATGTGATTATTTTTGTCTATCACTGGCTACTCTAATGTCTGTGTATCCTGCTATCACACTTATCTCGTCAACTCATCTTCTGCATCGCCTGGCCAGTTTCCTATTCCTGTTTTTGTAACCCTGAAAATTATTGATTTTGACCATGTTTCTTCTTTAACTCTTATTATTTAACCGCATCATTTCCACTTTAGGTTTTGAATAGAGTGTGTATCTTTTTTGTTTTGGTGTGTTTCTTAATGGCTGGTTATTATTCTGTCAAGTAATCTTTTGATAATCATGCTTGATGGCATGGACTTTTGGCCCACGGCGACTTTTTTACAAGCATTCGTTTAACACACGTCGTTATAAATAAAAGTGATTCGGTGCGATTTGGTTGACCGTGCTGGACTAACTGCTGTAATGTTCGGGTTATAACGCGATATTTTCACCTATATGTTATAAGTCAATCTCCACCTTAAAATTTACTTTCCCGCGGCTATGCGTCACCGTGTTTAGTTGCAAAATAGTAATGCCGAAGCTGGTCTCTGAGAAATCGCTTTATGTAAATCTATTATATGTAAACCCGTTACGCAAATGAAAACTAATATTTTATCAACCTACAAAATGTTTCGCTTACTCGAAGTAGATTAAATTGTAGTGTTGTTCTGTATTTGACTTAATGTATTTTTTTATGTTCACTTCTATCTTCCCCATTTATTGAACGATTTTAATTACATATATTGTTTTATTCAATAGAGTATATCATGATGTTGGTACCATAATAATAATATGGTTGTTTTTTTTATATAAAATTGATCTTAATACCAAAATTTGTAACATAACTATTAAACGATTAACTGCTAGCTTAAAAATGTTTTTTTTAAACGGTTTTAAATACCAATGTCTTCTTTTTTGCAATTAATGATTTATTCGTGTTAAAAGCGTTTTTAAATTTAATAACCGTTTCTGAAACTGGGTGTGAGCATCATAATTCTCCTGCTCAGATGTAATGTTAAGATTTTACAACTTGCAGACAAGTCTAAAAACAAAAAAAAAAAGATAATGTTTCACAAGTTAAAATACTCATTAAATGCGGCCTTATTACAAATTACAGTGAATATTGTTTTTCTTTCATACCTTTACTTATACCGGAGTCAACGTTGTTTATTCGAAAGCGCGCTTGCAAAACGCTTTGTAAAAGAACCTTCGCTTTGAGATGTTGACTACAGGATCGTATTGCAGGCGTGCAACAGAATCTCGCTTTATTAAAACTTTTGAGCATGTTCCTAGTTGTTTTAAGACCAGTAAAATCAAAATCCTTCAACGCAGCGCATGGCTAACAATGTTCAGAATATGAAATTAATTAATTACTATTTGTTAATTATTTTGTGAGCTATAATATCAAAGTATCCAATAATTTATAAGTATTTTGTAAATTAAATACGATGTATATAATTGGATTTATCAGATTTTATTTATTACAAAGATTATTTATGTGGAAAAATATTAGGTCCTTACATATGAAATTGGCGTTTTGTATGGGATGAACAAAAAGTCGAATATTTTTTAATATAATATATTTAATTAATCAAAGTATGAACCATTATTTTTTATGCACTTTTGCCATCTCACAGGTAGTTCATTGATCCCTTTACTAAAAAAACCAGTCGGACGGGAATCAATAAAATCTTTGAAGGCGATTTGGACTGCCCCATCGGAGTTGAATTTTTTCCCTTGCAAGAAGTTATCCAAATTTCGAAAAAAATGGTAATCTGTTGGAGCAAGGTCCGGGGAGTACGGAGGATGTCTTAGACTTTCCAATTGAAGCTCTTCTAATTTAGTAGCCGTCTGTTGCGCAGTGTGTGGTCTAGCGTTGTCGTGAAGCAGGAGTGGCGTGGAGCGATTGACCAATCTAGGTTGTTTAGCCGCAAGCTTTTCCATCATGGTTTGCAATTGCTGACAATAGACATCAGCCGTAATAGTCTGGCCAGATTTGAGAAAACTGTAATGAACAATACCGGCACTAGTCCACCAAACGCTTACAAGTAACTTTTTTGGGGTTAATTTTCGCTTGGGGCAGGATTTGTCTGGCTGGCCAGGATCCAACCATTGCGCTGAGCGCTTCCGATTATCGTAAAGAACCAATTTTTCATCACAGGTAATGATTCGGTTTAAAATACCTTCATTATTGTGCCGGTTTAGTAATGTAACGCAGCAGTCGACGCGCGTTTGCCGGTTTGCTTCAGTCAATTCGTGAGGTACCCACCTTTCAAACTTTTTAATCTTCCCAATTTGCTTCAAGTGAATTAAAACAGTTTTATCACTAACATCGCAGCCTGCAGCTAACTCGGACGTGGTTTGCGATGGATCCGCTTCCACAATAGCCTTCAACTCTTCATTATCAACTTGAGTCTCAGGCCGTCCACCGGGCTTGTTCTGCAGGTCGAAATTTCCAGAACGAAAACGTTGGAACCAAAAACGAACTGTGTTTTCTTTTGCAACACGACCGCCATACACATCATTCACTCTTCGAGTTGTTTCCGGAGCACTAGTGCCACGGCGGAACTCGTACTCGTAAATAATGCGATATTTTAAGTTTTCCATTTTGTAAAATAAGTGACGCAAACAGAAAAAAACAGAAGAAAAAAACAAATGAATGACGATCATCGAAGCACAAATACATGAGTCTATAGCTGTAGAAATTTGAATTTGGAATTCCTTACCAAAGAGGAGAAATTTGTGATTAAAGTGGCCAGTACGAAAAACGCCAATTTCATATGTAAGGACCTAATATTTGAAATTAAATCTTTGTTAATTTTAGTCTGATTTTCAAGACTATGACATTATTTTCAAGTCTAAGATAATATTTTTAAAACTATTACTATATCGCAGATATTAAAATAGCTTGATAGCTATTCTGTGTCGTGTTTTATGAAGTGATTGGTCCAATTTCGGTTCGACTGTGTATCGAATCGGATGAGAGACGAGCAATCAACGCTTTAGAAATATAGTGCTGACACCGCGTGCCAACGATTCCCTTGACAGCCTACTCATGTCTCAGTCCTGAGAGGTTTGAGACTAAAAAATGTAATGTGTGTTTTCAATCTGCTGAAATTGTATAGTACATTACTTTGATCACGATGGACGTAGAATGCCAGATAACTTGGAACGGCTGATGACGACTGAGAAGGTAGAGTGGAAAATGTTCAGAGGCCGAGAAGCGATGGTCAGAGCATGTCTGCGAACAGTTGAAGCTTCCCATTAGCGCCCAGATGCACTAGGCAACAGATCGGACCCAGCTAGTTTTCTAGCTAGTTAGAGAGATTTATGAAGAAGTGGTAAATTGACAAACTGAGCTTATCGACTCTATTTACTAAAAATAAAATCTCATGACTGTTTTGTTGTTTATATTCTAATGTAATATGATAGGGGGGAAACTGATGAAAATGTTTGCAATTGACAGATCAAATTTCACTCAAGCATAACATTTCGACCTTTAATGCCCATAAACAAATTGTGTCATATTGTGAATTTCAGGGTTGTCAATGAGGGCATTTATTAACAACAAATAATGTTGTGTTATCTATATAACGAAGATGCTTAGGGATATTAATTGCATACCGAACTACGAAAGGAATATTGTATAATGCTATATGTTTGATTTTGAATGGTAACTACTGAACTT
The DNA here is from genome assembly GCA_036320925.1 of Automeris io. Taxonomy (NCBI): domain Eukaryota; kingdom Metazoa; phylum Arthropoda; class Insecta; order Lepidoptera; family Saturniidae; genus Automeris; species Automeris io. Next base: position 11,197,269 of record JAUDJH010000011.1, read on the forward strand.
ATATATTTTTAAATAGAAGGTGACAGAGGATTTAAAATAATATTCTGTTTACTTATTCTCTGGTTGTTAGATGTAGGTATAGTAATAAGATCTTGTAACGATAATCGGTACGCGCGGTGCGCGGGGAGTTATAAAAGAAACGTGCTTGTGACAGTATCTACTCTTTTATTTACGCGAATAACAGTGGCGACGGGACGACCACGCATATAATATAGTGATGGCTAATATACCAATTGGGACTATAAGTGTTTTTAACCATGAAGAGCAAGAATGGACCTTATACAGAGACCGATTGGAACAATGGTTTTTAGCAAACGATATAACGGACGACACGGACAAATCCGGCACAAAACGGAGGGCAGTTTTATTAAGTAGCTTAGCTGAAGCTACCTACAAACTCACGCGGGACTTGGCACTCCCAGAAAATGTTGGCGCTTTGGCTTACCAGGTAGTGGTGAAGTTGCTGGATGGCCATTTTCATAAAAATATATGCAGTTTCGCGGAAAGGAATAAATTCCACAGTGCGACACAGAATGCTACAGAGCATTTTACTGCCTGGGCGGCGCGAGTGAGGGGTTTAGCGATAAACTGTGGATTTCCGACCACTATCCTCAACGAGATGCTGAGAGATCGTTTTGTGTTGGGTATGACAGCAGGGCCAGAGAGAGATAGTCTATTTTGTGCAAGTCTCGATGATTTATCATTAGAAAAGGCGTTGCATTTGGCGGAAAATATTCGTTCTGCTCGGGAAGGAGCTCGTCAATGTAACCCAGAGGTCATCGGCTTCCCTGCCTCAACAGGCTTGCACGACGTTCACAAGGTGTCAACGGTCACCAGCACTGCTACTGCAGGACAACGACGTCAGTATTATGGATCACAGGGTTCCAGCAGCAAACTACGGAATCCGGATGCATCGTACGGCGGTGGCGTTTGTAGTCAAGGCGGTCATAGTAGTAATCGTTGTAGGTTTAAATACTATACTTGCAAAAAATGTGAACATAGGGGACACTTGCAACTAGGGCGTAAAGCGAGCGAGCATTCTCGTAGAGTGCACTTGTTGGAGTGTTCTGCAGACACGGATGATGCAGGTGATGATGGTAAGTCGTTAGTGTTTAATATCCGTAGTGTGCACGGAGAACCTTTGCAGGAAACGATACAAGTGAGTGACGTACAGTTAAATTTTGAAATTGATTCAGGGTCAGCGGTTACCGTTATATCTGATCAGGACTATACAAAATATTTCCATAGGCATCCCCTTCAAAGGTGTACAAAAGGCCTACTTAGTTATACAGGAGAAAATATAAAAACAATAGGAAAGATTACGTTACCATTTAAATATAAAGGGGAAATAAAAAATATAGATGTGTATGTAGTACAAAAAGGAGGTTGCCCCTTATTAGGTCGCGATTTTATGTCGAAATTTAATTTAGAAATAGGACAAGTCAAGTATTGCGATATAAATTTTGATATAAATAAAATTATAAATCGCTATCCAAACTTATTTTCAGACAAATTAGGGTGTTGCAAGGAAATCGAAATTAAATTACAATTAAAACCGGAATCAAGGCCAAAATTTATTAAAGCACGTCCAGTACCATATTATCTTCGCAGTAAAATAGAAAAAGAATTAAATCGTTTACAAAAATTAGGTATCATCGAACCTATTAACTTTTCCGATTACGCTAGCCCGGTAGTTCCTGTTTTAAAACCTGACGGATGTATAAGACTGTGTGCGGATTATTCATCAACATTGAATAAACAATTATTAATAGAAAAATATCCCCTTCCTCGCGTAGATGAATTATTTAGTAAGCTGTATAAAGGAAAATATTTCACAAAATTAGATTTGTCTAGTGCTTACAATCAGTTAAAGTTACATCCGGACTCACAAAATTATACATGTATTAATACACATAAAGGGTTATATAAATACACAAGATTAGTTTTTGGTTTATCTAGTGCACCCGCTATTTTCCAACGAACCTTAGAAAAAATCCTTTCCGGTATAGACGGAGTTTTACAATTTTTGGATGACGTATTAGTAGTAACAGACACAAAAGAACTCCATGTCGCTAGGCTTAACGAAGTCTTTACTAGGTTGGAAAATGCAGGGCTAGTACTGAGAAAGGACAAATGTAATTTTTTTGTAGATTCGGTAACTTATCTAGGGTTTATTATCGACAAAAACGGGGTGCACAAATCGCCAGACAAAGTTCGAGCAATACAGGACGCTAAAAGACCAGAAAACATATCCGAATTAAAATCATTTTTAGGTCTTGTCAACTATTATAGGATGTTTGTAAAGAACGCAACCGACGTTCTAACTCCTTTTTACCGGTTGTTACAGAAAAACAGTAAATGGCTGTGGGAGAAGTCACACGAAGATGCATTTAAATTAATTAAAGAAAATCTATCGTGTGACAATACATTAGCGCATTTTAATCCGGATGCAAAAATAATATTAACTGTAGACGCATCACCATACGGCCTGGGCGCAATTCTTTCGCAAATAGATAGCTCTGGTATTGAAAAACCAATTTGTTATGCCTCCCGTTCTTTAAATTCAGCAGAAAAACGGTACAGTCAAATCCAAAAGGAGGCCACAGCAATTATTTTTGGTGTCAAAAAGTTTCATTATTACCTATACGGCAGAAATGAACCTTTCATTTTAAGAACGGACCATAAGCCGCTAATATCTATTTTTAATCCGCATAAAGGTGTACCACAGGTTTCGGCAAATCGGTTACAACGTTATGCACTTTTCCTATCTGCTTACAATTACACTATAGAATACGTTAACACTGCATACAACTCTGCTGACTACCTTAGTCGCTCGGTAAGCGTAAATGTATCAGCCGCGCCGACAGCAGGGAATAGTAAACAACGTGAACATAGCTGCGATCGCGCCGAGACCGATGTACCGGCCGCCAACAGCGAGTGCGCGCGCACCGATCAAGCTGCGTATGTTCACTTCGTTTGGGCACCGGACTCAAAACCGATTACACGAGCGCAACTACAAAACGAAACAAATAGGGACAGAATATTGTCACTAGTAAGCAACTACGTATTAAAAGGGTGGCCACCAAAATTATCTGATTTAAATATAAAAAAATACTATAATTGTCGGTTTGAGCTAGCAGTGGAAGATAAATGTCTATTACGTGGGACAAAATTAGTAATACCGGAAATATTAAGAAACAATATAATTAAAGAATTACACAGGGGTCACTTAGGCATTGTCAAAATGAAAGCAGAAGCACGCACGCGATTTTGGTGGCCAGGTATGACTGCTGACTTAGAAGAAGCAGTGGCCACTTGTGATGTCTGCACGCAGCTGAGGCCTAGCCCGCCTCGTGCTGCACTCACGCCGTGGCCTTTTCCCTCGGAACCGTGGCACAGGGTTCACTTAGACATATTAGGTCCAATTAATTCAAAAACTTACCTAGTCATTGTAGATGCCTATTCTAAATGGGTAGAAGTATTTGACGTTAGCCGGGGATACGGGTCGAGAATTATTTTAGAAAAAATATGCGAATTAATGGCTAGATTTGGGTTATTTAACACCATTTGTACGGATAATGCCACATGTTTTGTATCAACTGAATTCACAAAATTTTGCACAGAAAATGGTATAAAACACTTGACTTCTCCTATTTATCACCCGGCTAGTAATGGGCAAGCAGAGAGCTACGTGAAAATTATTAAAAGAGCGCTGAAATCAATATTAATTTCGGGGAATAATGACAAAGATTTAAATGTAAAATTAAACGAATTTTTATTTAATTATCGTAATTCAGAGCACTCAACAACAAATCGTTCTCCTGCTGAGGTTCTATTCGGAAGGAAACTACGTTGTAGGCTAGATTTAATGCGCCCATCATCACTCTCATCATGCGTGCAGACACTGCCAGCACTAGTTAAGGACAAACAGTCCTTGCAAGTTAAATACTATAAGGGTAGAAGGAAAATTTATTTTTCAATTGGACAATTAGTATCAGTTAAAATTTACCATAATCAATATAAAAAATGGGAAAAGGGAGAGATAGTAAGGAACATGGGGAAAAGTATGTATTTAATTAAATTGATTTGCGATGGAACAGTAATAAAACGGCATAAAAACCAAATTTATGAAATCAAGGAGAGAGTACCAGACGAGAATGAAAGAGTTGATGCTAATAATGAGAAGATTCTACGCGAGGATCATAAGCCAAAAGATCAACCAGCTGACAACTCCGCCTTCTTGCCTCAATGGATATTTCTGGATAACCCGACTACTATAGAACAATGTACAGACATAAATCCTCAAACACAGCAAGAAGAGGTTATTGACAGTGAGCATACGCTACCAGTCTCAGCACCGACTTGCGCAGATGGCCAAGCGGCAACCGCATCAACAAACTCTTGCGAATCAACAGTTGATATCTCTCCAAGATTAAGACCAAAAAAACGTGTAGATTATAAACAGTTTTTTAAATAGTATGTAAAAAAAAGTATATGTATAGAATATTATGTTGGGATTTATTGGTGGAGGGATGTTAGATGTAGGTATAGTAATAAGATCTTGTAACGATAATCGGTACGCGCGGTGCGCGGGGAGTTATAAAAGAAACGTGCTTGTGACAGTATCTACTCTTTTATTTACGCGAATAACACTGGTAAAGATCAATAGCTATGAAAAGAAAATAATAATAGTAAAGAAAAAATTAAGAAGAAAATTAATATCCATATAAAAATGGAACAAATTTCCCTATTAAAAAGTCATAAAAAATATGATATATATGATACAATATGCAAAATAAAATAATAAGCTAGTAATAAATTTTTATTAATTAATGGTATGAATATAACAACTTACAATGACTTAATTGTCAAAAATATACAGCAGATGAAACTAAACATACCGATCATTCGGTCGAGGCCGCATCATTCCGCACCAGGGCAAGGAAGGAAAAATTGGAGCGAAAAGGAGCGGAATCTTTCCCTTCTGTATAAAATATGATTGTGTTGATTCTGTGTTAATATTTAAGTTTGACATCTTGTAACAATTATTGAAGCGTCGGGATATGCTAAAATTATACACATTGAAACAAACATCATGCGAAGTGTCTTTTAAACAAAGAGCAGGTCTTATTGTTTGGAAACAATGGATGCAAGTCCATTACTGTACAAATGATGATAGATACGAGTAAGTAAAGTTTCTATACCTGAAACCTTTCAAGAGAATATTGTTGATGCAGTCACTCTACGCAACACAATACCTTTTATTACTCCTTGTAGTTTGCAAATTCAGTTTATTTTATATCAATAATAAAATATAATTTTCATAGAATTGAATTGGCTTCTTCTGTCGAGTTTATTTACTTTATATTGACATAGTATAGCAATTGAATTTAGTTGAAGATTTAGTTATAACTATTTTTAAATTTTTATCTTATTTGGTCTCATTATTACGGCGGCAAGTACTACGCTAAACTTTTATTTCGGTATCTTTCGAACTAAAAAGGATTTTAAACATATCGATAGCTTTCGCTATATACGTATACAAGCTGTAGTTACCCGCCAGTGCCTCGTAGAAATCCCTTATTTTCCCCGCTTGGGGATTAATTTAGCCAAAAACGTTGTCGATATTTTTTATTTCTAACCAAAAAGCTAAATGTAAGGTTTCATAGTAATTCAAAAGTTGCGTATATTGAAAGATACTTCCATCCCCTATTTTACCCCTTTAGGAGCAACATGTGGAAAAACACGTCTTAGTCGGTTCGGTGCCTTCGTCACAAAAAGAATGGAATGATCAAATATCATTTATTTAGCTTCAGTGCAGACAGGACAAACCTTTTTACATATGTATGTAGATATGTTATCACAATTGTGAATATATGTTTTTTTTATACACTGGCTCAAGCAAAACGATATATTCACCTGATGTAAAGTACAGTGCAGTCCACGAACTGCAACGACTTCAAAGGATGACAATATATTGAAAGTTGCTGTCGTCATGCCGTCTTATCAGGCCTGGATCTTTGGACAAATACGACTCCACGCTCGAGCGCCAAATTCCAAGGGCGGTAGACGAATACGTCACCCAGCGTACCCAGTGAATAATATTTCTAAAAAAGTGGACCAACCTCTACATAAAAAAATATCTCAAACAAACTAGCCTTTTAACAAAACGTCAAAAAGATGAAACATTACAATTTCATAGAACTAACAATGATGCCCCGTATAAATGAAATATGGAGTTTAATATGAGCACATTCATCTTTAAATAACGTTACATTGTATTTACGTTTTCTTTCACAGTGATCACGTCTACATATTTATTAATGGTTAAAATTAATTAAAACTGCAACGAAACGATATTTCTTGTTTTATTACCTGTTAAATAAATATATTTTTTTAAATATCACCTCGTATTTCGCTTATGTTAACAAAAACTAAATCTTAAAATGTATTTGAATCAGTGCAGTGGAGAAAGGTTTATATTAGGTCCTTACATATGAAATTGGCGTTTTGTATGGGAGGAACAAAAAGTCGAATATTTTTTAATATAATATATTTAATTAATCAAAGTATGAACCATTATTTTCTATGTACTTTTGCCATCTCATAGGTAGTTCATTGATCCCTTTACTAAAAAAACCAGTCGGACGGGAATCAATAAAATCTTTGAAGGGGATTTGGACTGCCCCATCGGAGTTGAATTTTTTCCCTTGCAAGAAGTTATCCAAATTTCGAAAAAAATGGTAATCTGTTGGAGCATGGTCCGGGGAGTACGGAGGATGTCTTAGACTTTCCAATTGAAGCTCTTCTAATTTAGTAGCCGTCTGTTGCGCAGTGTGTGGTCTAGCGTTGTCGTGAAGCAGCAGTGGCGTGGAGCGATTGACCAGCCTAGGTTGTTTAGCCGCAAGCTTTTCCATCATGGTTTGCAATTGCTAACAATAGACATCAGCCGTAATAGTCTGGCCAGATTTGAGAAAACTGTAATGAACAATACCGGCACTAGTCCACCAAACGCTTACAAGTAACTTTTTTGGGGTTAATTTTCGCTTGGGGTAGGATTTGGCTGGCTGGCCAGGATCCAACCATTGCGCTGAGCGCTTCCGATTATCGTAAAGAACCCATTTTTCATCACAGGTAATGATTCGGTTTAAAATACCTTCATTATTGTGCCGGTTTAGTAATGTAACGCAGCAGTCGACGCGCGTTTGCCGGTTTGCTTCAGTCAATTCGTGAGGTACCCACCTTTCAAGCTTTTTAATCTTCCCAATTTGCTTCAAGTGAATTAAAACAGTTTTATCACTAACATCGCAGCCTGCAGCTAACTCGGACGTGGTTTGCGATGGATCCGCTTCCACAATAGCCTTCAACTCTTCATTATCAACTTGAGTCTCAGGCCGTCCACGGAGCTTGTTCTGCAGGTCGAAATTTCCAGAACGAAAACGTTGGAACCAAAAACGAACTGTGTTTTCTTTTGCAACACGACCGCCATACACATCATTCACCCTTCGAGTTGTTTCCGCAGCACTAGTGCCACGGCGGAACTCGTACTCGTAAATAATGCGATATTTTAAGTTTTCCATTTTGTAAAATGAGTGACGCAAACAGAAAAAAACAGAAGAAAAAAACAAATGAATGACGATGATCGAAGCACAAATACATGAGTCTATAGCTGTACAAATTTGAATTTGGAATTCCTTACCAAAGAGGAGAAATTTGTGATTAAAGTGGCCAGTACGAAAAACGCCAATTTCATATGTAAGGACCTAATATTATACATCATTTAGTGAAATTTCTAAGGCTGAGATTTAAAGACACTGTTTTCATTTTGCTTACAATTTACTCAAACATTTCAAATTATATAATAATAATATATCGTCACGCTATATCCCTTTCCTCGGTGAGTAGAGATACATTAGTGCCTGTATTCACTTTACGCTTATATATCGTGCCCAACGTGACCAACAGTGCAGCTGATCGCTGTTCTCAGTGCTCATACATATCAAGGAGTGAAAGGCTATTTGGTTTAAGCGACATTTTTTGGTGATATAGTAATATATATTTTCGGAAACAGCGTTTTTTACCGATTCCAATAATCATTAATCAGATTACATTTTGCCCATCTCTATTATCACATCATTTATCATGTGTGCCTAAAAAAACCTACCTCAAAAAGCACTCGACTCAGTGTAGCTAAATACAGTATAGTTATGCATTAATAAACTGACCTTTTTATTCAATTCTATCGGAATGTATTGGCTCGTGTTTACGTAACGACGCAGTATTTTCGTAACATAGTTCCCATGATTAAGGAATTACTGATTGTTTATTTGGTCACGTATGAATGAACATTATTTCAACTGTGTAAAACATACAAATGGAACCTAGTCGATATCAATAGATTAAACTATGTTGGATTACAACAAATAATAATCAATGTTTCTAATAAATTTTCCTTGGTTGTTTACAATATACTTTTAAAACCTTGTCCGATTTGTTGAAGCGTTGTTCGGTATCGATATTAGAGTCTATTTATGTCAGATCCGCTGTGAGGGCGGTAGCAGCGATTTACCATATTGCTACTGGCTTAAAACCTGAGGATTGTTGTTTTCTCATCGCTGTTAGCCGTGCCTAGGAGTCCGCATTAGTCGAGTTTTATTCGAGTCAAACGATTGAAGATATTTTATTATCCTATTAGGATTCTTCCTATAGCGATTGTCGTAGTCAGGATAATGAGATTTTTTTACTAATATTATTTTGGCGACCTGAGCTTCTCATACTCCGGAATTTTGCTTTCAAAGATCGATCTGACAAACTATCTATTTAATTGTGGTTTGGTTCCTATAAAAAAAGAATAAATTCTATGATTAGGGAAAATGATGTTAGTAAAAAAGGCAAAGAAACAACAACAAAAAAAAACGGAATGTGTATATATGTGTATAATATAGTTATACACTCTGAAATAATCTCCAGAGCTGTTTATCTATACTCTGCTATTCCCTTCCTCGCATTTTCTGCGCGTTGACACAACAAATGGGTGTCAACTGAAAATAAGCCCTGGGCGGATTAGCTAGTCACTTGACACATCATCACAGCACAGGGTTTTATAATAAAACTATTATTGATTTTTATTATATTTAATTGAATTTTCTGTGTTGTATGTTATGTGCTAAATAAATGCTTATTTTTAATTATAAAGAATTTTCTCAAATAAAATAAAAGATACTAAAATTACATACGCCACTTCCAGCGGTTGTAAGGTAAGTGTTACTTCAAATAAAATGTGGTCTATTTGTTACAATGTAGCTATCTCTTTAACATTATAGCGATCTTTTACTAAAACATGAAACTCCACTCGTGAACTTTAGATGAGAGACGGAAACATGACTTTACTCTCGTGGACATAGCATTAAATTGTTGTTTATCTATGTGTTATGGTGAAATTTTATTATACTTGGCTTCTTAAATATTTTGATGTGTAAAGCAATAAATGCTAACGCATTAGGTTCGACAATTATTTTTATAAACTTATTCCTTACGTTTTCCCCGTTTTTAGGATTCCATGCCTCAAAAGGTAAGAAGAAACTCTTATCATAATTTCGATGTTTATTGGTCACTCTGTCTGTCCCTCTAAGACCATTTATCTCAGGAAATATTAGAAGTAATAAGTTTAAATTAATATGAAATATGCAAATCCGTAGTCCTTTATTACTCTGAAAAAATTATACCTCTATAGCATGTAGACACCGCCCGACACGTATTTGTGTTAAACGCCCTGAGGGTCGTTAGGGTGTTACGGGACGCACGGGGTAATTAATAGGTGCGCGCGCGCAAGGGATGCTCTTGCTAAAGCAGTCGACTAGCGAGACCCAAGGCTAGAGTACGTGCGTGTGCGTCGTACTTCGGTGTGCCTTAAAGTGCAAATAAACAGTAAAACGCCAAAATTCGTGTCTTTCTACCAACACACCCACGACCACCGGTCATACCTCTAAGTTCACACGATAACAATCAATCGACTGCCGTCCACCCTTGAAACTTTCATACCACTTAAATCATGCAGTACTCCTCACAGTAACATCGCTGTAAGCCGCGGTTAGCATTGCGAATGTTTCAGTCACAGATTTCCCGAGTTTTACTCAAAATTTTACTGCAATTCGTTGCTCCTTCAATCTGTACAATTTACAATCCGACAAACGGAACAACACTTTCTTTACTGAAAAACCTGTAGCTTATCAATAAATAAAGATATTTGCAAGCGGTAAACGCCGTCTTAATCAACTAATTTGTACGAAACTAGTGATATCAAGTGGATTCTCTTGAATCCAATTGGAGCCGCGCAATTTAAACAGTCCGTGCGTTTTTTTAACAGACTTCGTTTATGCGGGTATAGCGATGGCAACTGTCAATGGATTTGTGCTTTGGCGATCGTTACTATTTTTGGACTACGTTGTGCTTTCTATCAGATGCGTTGTAGTTACTTTGTTAAAATAATAAAAAGAGTATTAATTTTTTTGTATAAATTTAAGAGTATAAATTTAGTTGGCATAAAAAGGCAAAAAGTGAAACTACAGACGTTCCTTACTTAATTTTAACTACGGTGCACTCATAGGAGCTTTGAAATATTAACGCTAAGTCCTATAGACGCTACTTTGACTTTACTAAAACTTTACTTAAGCCTTACAAATATTATTTATTTAATAACAAAATATATTGTAAGTTACCAAATTTTTCAACTTCGACTTATACTATACTCTAGTTTCTATTATAAAGGCTGAACGTAGTCAAAGTAGAGTTTATAAATATCCTTAGTATTACAAAATGTTGTCAGCTTTTGTTAAGAATCTGTCAAGTCAGCTAATTGGATTAAAATAAGCCTTAAAAGTCAAACACACTAAGTCCTAAGAAGTTATTGACTTGACGGATTTTACTAATTAGATACTTTCATAATTTCCGGGATTATTATCTAAGAATTAATTATAGCCGGTTTAATCCAACAAAACGATATTGATTTAGTCAGGTCAGCATTCATATAAAACCCACAAAGCCTTCGTAGGCGGATATAACCGCTCTGCATAGATCGACTCTGAAACAAAATGGCAGTATCTGCAACAGTAAATATATCACAGTAAGAGTGTTTCATTGATATCACAAGGGTTTGTCTGTTTTTTTATTTCTTATTCAAGTAAAACAAATTTACAGTTCTATCAAAGTTATATTTATCGTATAAAGTTTCACTATCATAATAATTCGCTAAATATACTGTATTTTACTGTTTATTTGAATAATTCAATTTAATGGTCATAATGGTTAAGATTTTGAGCATAAGCTTCGTTTAAAAAACACTCCTTGAATTTTAAGTCTCTTTTAAATATTAATAAACCGTAAAATTGTATTGATATTGATAATTACTTCGTGTTTTAAAGCGTTCTGCTTTTCTTTCTTCTTCGTTTTTGTAACTAAGCTCTAGGAAATTAGAGTATTGTACTCTTAAAGTAGTGGCATGTAATATTATTATCTATTTTATCAATTTTTATATTTAGATAAACTTTTGCTATTAAAGTTGATCTAGTTAGCTATCTTCTTCGTATTGATTCGTTTTCACATAAAAAAACGTTTATTTTTTTTATAATGCCATCTGCTATTGAGGAAAAATGCGTTCCTTATTAATCAATGTATATAATGTATGCTATTCAAAAACAGGTAGCGTTGATTTAAAATTTTCTCGTGCGATTTAAATAAGTATCGTTTGGGCTGTTTTCAGGATTTTAACAAATTTATATTTATGAAATACGTTGATTTGGTTAGGTTAGAAATGAAAATATTACCATCTGTGCGAAGCTCGGTCGTCCAGCTAGTTATTTATTAAAATCTGTCCAATATTTCATAATCATCAATTAAAACTTGGTTTTGCTAGTTAGATAGTAAACATTTCCTAACAGAGAGATTATTAAAATTAAAAATAGAGACGTTATATTTAATACAATATTGTTATTACTGATTACATACAATAATTATTACAAATAAATTAAGACAAGCGTATTCACATTTGTAGATGTCAGCTGTTTGAAGAAAAACATAGTTGTAGTTTCCTAGTTATAGAATTCGATTTGCTTGGGTTCTCATACACCTGCTCCTTGTTTTATTTACTGGAAAATGAACATAGTATGTTACGTCTCAGAAGGGATTTTAGAGTTATTTTCGGATTCTGTTCACAATCTTAATTCAAGATATAATTAAGACGTAACTACTCGTATTTATCACATTGTTTATTACTGAGATTTATATTTATTCATAACTCCATTTTAAGCTGTAATCAGAGATGGGCAAACTGTAATCTGATTAATGATTAAGGATTACAAAATCTAGCCATAATTTTAATTTCGTTGCTTTGTAATCATGATAAGGCAAGTCCCTTCAAATATTAAGGAGTCATAAATGTGCATACAATTTAGGATTCCGTAGTGTTTAAAACATAGATAAGCAATATGTAGTCATAATAATGATGTAAATCGCAAAATGTAATTGTAATCGTTTTTCATTAATCCGATTACATTTTGCCCATCTATGGCCGAAATTATGTCTCCTCTTTGGTGCTTCCGAATATATGTTGGCTTTTACAACTAACATTAACACAAAAAGGAAATATTATCTAATAATATTAACTCCCATGTGTCTCTCATGTCTATATGGTATGAGAATAAATAAATATATGTTATGACATGTATGCCTCCACGCCCCTAAACGCTTCACTAAAATAAAACAATATTATTGTAAACTAGATCGTCATGATTATATCGACTTACGATTTAGCTAAGCTAATCGTAACAACTTTATTAATTAAGTAATCTATTCTTGTAAAATTGTTTGCTTGAAGTCACTGGCTGCTCATAAGCCTGAGATATGGCATCGCAGTCTTTATATTGTAAACTATTATTTTTTGTAATTTAGAACTAATAAATAATAAAAAAAACTTATATATTAAGCGAATATTATATTATATTCAAATAGCTATATAGAGTACAATACTCCGACAAACTCAAATAGCTACATTGCTTTTGGGTATCAAGTTACGAGTAGACCTCAATATTACAAGATACTTGCCTTGTCGCCGTTACTTCAATTCATTCTAGATATAAGCCCGCTATAATTTTAATTTCGTTAATATTGCCCTATATTCTGTGTATCGATCTATCATCACACCGAATCCCTATAAGCGTAGGTGAAGTGAATCAAACGCCACTCCTCTCCATATCTGTAAAACTTTTTCACTTCTTTAACATTCATTAATCCCTTCATACACTCTCTCCAATTTCACGTACTTTTAACTTTACCACCCATCTGAACTCCCTTTATTTGATCTGTGTAGGTACGTCTCGATCTTCCTCGGTTCTTATCTCCACTCTACATTCATTTTGTATGTATTTTTCTTTATCATTCATCCTCTCCACGTGCCAGAACCATCAAAGCATGCTTTTGTGTATGCTATCGATGACACTATCTTTCAAACAAATTTCTCCGTATCTCTTCGTTCCTAACGTGATGTTTTTTTGGTAGAGTGACATGTAAGCTAATGCGAATATAGGTAAGTTATTGCAAAAAAATTTTTTAATACAGAAAGAATTTCCTCCAAGAAGATTATTCTGTATCACAATAGCTTTATTTTCATCATGTTAGCTTTTGTTACAATAAAAATAATAATTAAGTGCTAAATATCACCGGTAAGTGTCACCAACATTTACCTTATGAGATCGTTAAGTGTTATCTCTAATGAAAGTGAAGAGAATGGCTTATTTTGTTAATAAACTGCCCGAGGTAGCCGGAAAATAACTAAAATCGACATCATTTTACTTCGGGTATATCGTTTGATTAATAACGTTCGTAAGTGAGGATAATATAAATAAATAGTTGTATTCTTGTAACGATATTTGCTTCAAAATACTAGATTTTATACGGAGAAGCACCATAAAATGCAGAAATCACTTCCATACTATAATTTCAAAACTATCCGATTCCCCGTCTATTTTAAAAATTAACAGGTTTATTTTATCATATTCTAATTCTATGCTAATGAAGTTTTAGCCTCATTGGTCAGTAGACTTTACAAAATGAATAAAGAATTAGATGACCAAAATTCGAAAGAAAAGATACAAATAAACGAAATATAATTGTTGCTATCAAATAAAAAATCGAACATACTAGATAGAAGCAAGCGTATTAATAGAGAAGACATAAAATAAGTAACAAATGCGCTTAGGAAACTCAATATCCTGTTCCTATTCACTTAGTTCAATATTTACTTGACTAGCCAGTAATCGTGACTTCGCTGAGCTAAGAATTTTTTTATGCATGGATTTTATTTTCCACGACACATTATGCTGTTGCCTTGGAAAGGCTTTTACAACATCACTTGATGAAGGCGGCGACTTTTAGATTGGGTGACAACGTAAAAGTACGCTTGTGGGTATGGACCTCGACTTGGGTGGCAAGCCAGGGAAAGAACCTGACGGTTGTCTACTAGGGTTTCGGAAGCGACTGCCTTGGGAAGAAACAACAAAAGAAACATAAGACTTCTTTGGAGTGGGCCTTTTTGGTGTTAAGAAGTTATGTATATATATTCGTTTTAGCATTAAAAGTTCAGCCTCCTATATACAAAGTAGCACTCGATTATCAATAAACCTAATAAAAAAGTACAAATCTATGAAAATAACATACCGCGTGAAAGTGATATTTGGAAAGATTTTGACTATTCTATACATTTATGACTTTCTACTAGCAGTGTCACTTATTGAATACTAGCTGTCCCGGCAGACCTTGCTCTTCCCTATTTCTCTAAAACAAAGTCACATTGGTTTTTTTTAATGTTAATAGCTTCCCCGTCAGATTTTATTCTGCCAAAACCTATTGGCCAGTCGGCTGTTTTTTGAAAATTGTTTGAAGGAACCTGGCCTTAATGCTATATGTATAAAAATTGACAAATATTGACATTAATATTTATACGTCACTCAATTGTTTTGCCTTCCCGAAACCCGTCCACTAACATTTAAACTTTATGGTATGGTGTTAAAGTTCAAATTGTCTTTTAAATATTATTACGAATTTTTTGTATGAGAATATAGAAAAGTGTTGTGTTTAGACTTTTTCAGACAATTTTTTAAATTTTTCTCTCCATAATAACCTTCCACAGACTTCAATAAATTAAATATTAATAATAATTCAAAATATCCATCCTAAACATTAATTTCTAACGACATTGAGGTCAATTAAAAACGCGTTTTAAATAATAATGTGCAATAAGTCAATATATAGTTAGCTACAGGAAAAAAGAATTATAGAAATAAAAAATAATAATATATGATATTATTTTATTCTCTACGATTTTCTGGGATAATTTAGATAATAATCTAACATTTTTATGCTTGCTTGGGTTCATGGGCTATATTCTTGAGAACTTGTAAAATTAATAAATGAGTAAGATATACATATATATACACAATTAGATAATTGTGTATTTGACTGGATCGCTATAACACTACATGGCTATATGATCTTGCATCATCGTCAACATTTGGAGCCAGAATCTGCCCACTGCTGAGCATAAGCCTATCTCGTATTATGCCACCATTCTACAACCAAGTTATATTCTACAATTCAGTTATACCCCGCAAACCTGTAAACCACGACTCGACAGCGGCTTATGTAGGCCGCAATTTGGTGAGCTTGACACGCCCCTAACAAAGATGAGGAATGTTCCAGAATTGTCATTGACTACCAAAATCCATTGGTTACTGTTATCTGGGCCACCACAATCTAATTTCATAGCTACATCTGACATCATCTTATCTAACGAAGTATGCTTCCCGATTCCATTTGAGAGCCGTTATCCGATCTCCGACGATGCAGATCTTAGCGAGATGTCGGATTTCAAAGTTTTCAAAGGTACACTATTTTGGAATTTAATTCTGTGCATAGCGCGCTCCATTGCTCTATTGAACTTGCTTCGGCGCTATGGTTCTCAAGATCAGTCATATATACATCTAATAAGACATTTTTGAAGTGAAACTTCTATAGAATCGTTGTGATTTCTAACCGGATGCAACGGATAACGACAGGTAAGAGACACAAATACAAAAATTAGTGAGCCAGAGCAAGAGAGCAAATGTAGTGTTCCATCTGATTCATTATTTCGACATACTATACTGAGATAGGTCTAGCGCATTGGATCCAACAGTAAGAATCGTCGCGCTAACTGCATCCTTCGACGCGAGTTCAAACCCTTAACAAATTAATACCAGAAAAATAGAAGGATGTTTTATTTTCTCATTTGCGTTTATAATTTTCTGCATTTAAAAGTATTTTTCGATAAATTAATAGTTTGGACATTCGGGTGACGTATTTTTGAGCTGGACTACTGGCAGAATCAAGTAGTGATGACCAAATATGTGTGTTGTAAGTTAGTGAGAGGCGGCTCCGGAGATATGGTTACATGTATAAAATGAAGAACAACTATCATATTCAATGTCTGCCTACTATTGTAAAGAGAAAAGACATCAGTAGGAAAGCCTGGGTATGTTCGAAGTGTACTGTTCTATTGGCTCAGACAACCGGCGAGTGTGACAGCTCTAGTTGTGCTGGCTGCCCTCTTATTGACCAGAGCATTCATGAAAATTATATACTAACGTGATGGAAGGTTGGCTGTACAGAAGAGATGTTGTCGCCCGCTGTTAGCCATGACTCATCTTTACCCACATCAATCTCGCTGGACCAACTCAGGGGAATTTTCTCCAGTGAGATCGAAAAACTAATGTGGAATTTGTGTCCATGATGTCTGAATTGAGAGCGGGATTTAAGTCGATTAGTAGTGAAATGGCAACAGTCAAAGAATCTATAAATTTTAACGATGCTAAGAACGAGGAATTTAGCTCTAGAGTTTCTTGTGTAGAAGATCCACACACGATAGAAGTGAAACTTCAATAAATCGACAAAAGAATCAGATGAATACATATAACTAGGGTAGGATAATTACAAAGTTTATTTGTTTAATTAAAAATGAAAGTATATTGATTAATTTTAAAAGATTTTTTATATTTTGTTTAACATATGTTATATAATTTTAACTCGTATTTTCAAGGATTCGAACGGATATAGTGTAAGCCAGTGGTGCTGAAACCGTCTATCTCGAGAAGTCTTGACTGATAAATCGCTCGGTTCAAATCGGTCGATTCACAACTTTTGTTTGATACTTATCAAACAAGACTCATTCCTACATTGGTTCACAATTAAACCAGAATAAGCACATTACTATTTTATATATATATATCCATTTACGAACGGTAAAAGTCGGCTTCAGTAATTGATTAAAGAGTCGTTATGAAAAACCAATATAGTTACACCTTTGGATATGCATTTTTTTTAAATTATTTTTTTAGAGCAATTATGTATACCAAATCCGTGACCTTTATACGCCCTGGACCACCCAATAATATCTGTACTAAGACCCTGTACTTCACATAATTGCAGTATCTGCATACTTACACCTGCATAGTCGATCGTTTGTAGTCCAACAATTTTGCGATAGATTGTCAAAAGTTTAAGTCTGAACCCCCTTTTTTTATAACCCCTGGGAAATCACTAGAGGGGGCCTCGGGGCCGGTGAGGGCCCTAACCCAGTGTCTCGGACTTGCACCGACTAAAGCCCTCGGGGTGTTCCACCTTCCACCTACCGGCATCGAGGGTAAGACTGGGGTTTCATCCTCGATGATCGGCAAGGCGTGCGGCCTTAAGTAGGCCTCTACTCGTTTGGGGAGGAGTGGTGTAAAGAGTCACCCCTCTCATACATCTTTCATATAGAGCGGCACGCGGGAACACATCGCGCGTCGCTCCCACCCTTATTGGACGACACACACCCTCAAGTGTGCCGCCCAAGTCTGAACCCCTGGTGTAAACCATCCTAAGGGTAGTAGACAACGATGTTATAGTTGGTTATATTATAACAGACAAAATACAGTGTTATATTATCACAGAATGTTTATTGACTTTGAAAATCAATGTTGTGTGTACAGGAACGTATCACGTATATTTTATTTCATCATGGAAATACAATCTAAGCAAACATCGTGCTGATCTGTGCGTAGTACGATGTATAAAGTCACGCAATATATCTTGGCTTATCTCTGCGAAAATATAAACGACTTATCCCAAAAAAGCCTTGTTTATTTAAAAAAAATGAATCTATAATATTTCTAGTATTTTTGAATTAATTTTTATGTTTATACTATTATAAATTTTGCTTTCAGATGAACAAAAATGGAAAATTGTATTTAAAAATGTTTTCATATCTTTTGAATTTATTTTAAAAATAATCATCGGCTGGTTGCAGAACCTTCACATTTTTCAAACTATTACTCGGCTTCGTGTTTTCTGAACTCTTTGAATTGTTTTCACAAGTTTCAGATTTCAAAAATTATATTCTTAATAAATTTGATGAATAAAATAATGTCTTAAATTTTTTACAGATAATCTAATAATACGACAAAATAATAAAGTGTACAAACAAAATTATTTAAAAATTAAAAAAATATTAAGTATAAATCTTACCTAGGTTATATATCTTTGAAATTAGAAAATGTCATGGCAAATAGTGCTCGCAAGGTTTTAATTATCTTACTGTAGCCCTGTTAGTTTCAAGAACTGGTCATATCTGTATATGTAATAGAACCTTAATAAATGTTTAGTTCTGTAGCTGAGGTTCGGAAACTCCATCTCACTTAGGTTCATTTAAAGTTTCGTACAATAGTTTACGGACAATCTTATTTATTGTAGCTAACTATTATAAACTCACCGTAACTCAGAAGATTATTATATTATATTGTAATATACCGGGTTTCTTGCGATGAGTAAATCATGTTTTGTAAATTAAAATTGAAAATATTTAAAAAGATATGAAAATAGGCTTTCAAAAATTTAGTGTTCTCCAGTTTAAAGCTTGTAAAATGACAAATTGTAAACAGGTTATATAGATCATTTAATTTTGAAATCTAATTTAAATATTGTAAAACCATTTCTAGGTCTTAAACAACGAAATTAACAAAAAAAAAATTTTTCTCAATATTTTTCTATCATCGTTTATTATTATATTTTAAGGCTTTAAATTCACAATAAAACACATTTTACGATACCCGACATATTTTTATTATTTCATAACGTCCACAATTTTAATTAACAACAAACTAAGTAATAGAATAACGGGTATCCAAATATACATTTATTAAATTTTGAATATATTATAGCCTAACTTTTTGTTATAGAAATAGCTATATAAATTGATATATGTATGTAGAGTACAGAATGAGGAAACCGGATTGAGTGTCGCTTTTATTAAAATCTACAAAATAATTTACTTGAGCCCAGCCTAATACAAAAAAAGAGTTTTAAATTAGGATATCAAACTTCTCTGTTACTTTGGATAGGCTTAAAGGAGATATAAACATCAAAGTGCCCATAAGATTTTTAAAATTTGTTATCACAAATTACTGTTTAGTCTATTTTCTCTTTTTGTCGGTTATTAATCGACACTGAAGTTAATCTACAATAACAGCTACAGACATGAAAAGGAAGAAAAATACTATAAATAACTACTATTTTAATTTATTAAAAGTACCCTACGGACAGACAAATTCATATACCATCGACATTGTATTTTTTAATAATTATTTACAACAATAATATGTTCGAATAATAATAGCATAAATTAACATCGAATAGTTGAGCTAAAACAAAAGCGCTTTGACTTTTTTATATTTATTTTTCAATTATTTATTCATTCATATCACAGTAAAGTTACACATTTAACTAAACGATTATTAGAGTATTCATTTACAGTAAATTATATATGACAAACCGAATGTTCAACGTAACCGTAATTATTGTAGTGTATTGCGTAGTAATTTAAACATTTCTCAGCAGTTCATCCGATGACAGCATGTTATCCTGCAACAAAAAATATGTTCAGTATTTATTAATCAGAAGACCAATTGTCTATTTTCTTCACGGTCAACTTTAAATCGAATTTAACACTAAATCTACCGAACAAGTCAAAATATTTTAGATTTTTTTTTCTTTTTTAACATTCTGAAAAATAACATTGTTTACTAATACAAAATAGTGATAACCATAGTGGATTAAATTTTATTTCTAACATTCTATTTCTACACCATGTTATACCTATTTCTACAATAGAAATAAATTGTTCGCCGGTGGATCTAGTGTTAATATCACAGTATATTTGACGGTTTCATACAACTAATGTCATTTTTGCCATAAGACTGTTATCATGACCGATCAAATGGGAGGTAGATTACGAAGGCTTTTAGTTTACGAGAACAGTCCTTCTAGCTATACTTTATGAAGGTAATCAAATATATATAATATATTTTTTATATTATTTATTGTTGATTTACATAATATATTTGGTTTCATTGCAATGTATTATTGAACCACTGAGATTATTAACTAAGATATTTTTGTATCAACCCGTATATAAAATTCTTAAGGCTCTTATTCTTATTCGTAAGGCTTTTGAATTCTTGTATTTTTCATAAATTGTAAATCATAATTGAGTGCAAAAGCCATAACACTTGTTAGGCTATATTTCAGTTTCTCTGGTCCTTAATACATGAAAATGTGCTGAGCTTAAAAGTTTTTATAAATTGTTATGTTCTTAAATGGTTTTAAGTCATCAAAATATAAATAAATGTCATAAAAAAATGCTGTATTCGCTCGAATCTCATTTATTGTCATTCGTAGACTAAAATCTACAACCGTCAGCTGAGCTATAAAATTTTATGTAACATAATAATCTGTCTCTCACGATCCGCCTTCTAAATTCTACTTGAATAAACGAAATACTTATCTTTCAAATTTGACTATATATAGATATATTGTACACTTGTCCTGACAGAGATCATCGTAGAGGCTAAACTATTTAAGCTAGCAACAAGTAATTTGGACATTGAGTTCTTTTTATTACATAGGTATCACTAAGGGCTGTTTTTTGATGTTGCACCCCTGATGGGGTTAAACAGAGGTTGAAAGTTTGATTAAAAACTGTTAATTTTGAAGTAATAATGAAAACCGGTACATAGATTTCTGGGTAGAAATAAAAAAATCGTTTGACTTTTGAATCTATTTCCAAGGTAATAAATGACGTCTACCCGGGCATCCTTAATTTACCATAGATAGTAAATAATACAAAATATAAACTCTTTTTTTTTTCTAAAATAATCGTAAGTAAATTTTGAATCTAAATATAGAAAGTTCTTGTTGTATGAAATATAACTAATCCGAAAAATCATTTTGCCAAAAGTTTTCGCTAAGACAAACACTTTCCCATTCCAAAGGATATTAAAATAGCTTCTGCAAACTTTCCTTTGATATTTAAATACAGCAGCAAATCATTATAAAATAAACACAACAAATATAATTTGAGCTACTTAATAAATTTCAGATATTCATATTTAGGGTTCGTTTTTCATATGCTGAATGTAATAATATTATATATAAAAATATATAATATGAAGTCACCAGAACTAGAACGGCACAAAATGTGTCCTCAAAATGATAGAGACTTAAATTAAATAGTATCGTAATATATTGCAGTATGGTAACATGCACGCTGCGATATACCCAACGCTATGATTAGGTGTGGCATATACTTATATTACAGACACCCAACTACCCAAGTTACCCGAAAACTAGCGAGAGCAACTTAAGCTTAGTATCATTACAGACTTTACTAATGACTGTGGCACAAAGTTTACGAGGCGCCACTATTTCCGCACGCATGCTCGTAATTTTTTTTCTTGCAGCATATAAAAGGCCGCGGCACATAGGGCCCAACTGAGCACCTTCTGTGCTCGCCCCCTAAGCTCGGTTGAACTGTAAATGCCTTTCCCGGCAATCAGTAGATAGTCCGCTTCAAAAAAAATAAAATAAAAGGGCCCAGCTTTTTGTTAATAATCAAGACAATGACTGACAGTAAAGTAGTCTCGAGAATATTCACTAATCGAGAAACTCAAGTATATCCGGTCAGAGTCACGTACAGTATATAGTATTATATTGTATATAAAAAACACTCCTGACTGACTTATCATCATAGAGCATAAACTGCTGAAGGTAAAATATTATTTTTTCTTGTGATGACGTAAGCACCCACTAAAAGCAGATATTTTTTCCTTCCTCAAAATGGTAAAATATGGGATGAAATTTGTTTGAAAATCGCCAATTTATAATCGCAAGTAGGTTCGGGTCCGTCAGTTATGTATAAAAAAAATATATTATAGAAATATAAATGATAAAATCTATTATGTTCGTAGAAAAATATATGTTACTTCAATCTTTTTTAACATGTTTTCAAGATCATTTTCTGCATCATACTATTTGAGCACAAAATTATATTTATATGCAATAAATACATTTACTATCGCTTATCAAAAGTAATTTACAAAATAATCAAAATAAATTTTAATAAATAAAAATTATAAATGTATAAAGCTGTTTACAAAATTAACTTATCGACATTTCAAGTTATTTATCCATGACCAAAATATATTTTATAGCTCTATTTTTTAATAACTTTGTGATATACGTACTTGGTTTGGCTGTGTAAGTCATTAACGAAAGCTTTAATATTAGTTTAAAAACATACCAATCACAACAGTATTTAAATCCCTAAGTAGAACGGACGGACATATTCATGAGACTTTTGTGAAATGTATGCGAAGCTCAGGTTTAAAGAAGATTATAAATTATTACTGTCAGAGATCAAATGCGAGCTCGCTGAACAACATTTTGTTTAGCTTTTCGTAACAGCTGCTCCAAGATATTATGTAATAATTTAAAATGAAATTATATTAGAAGTTGTTTGGATGTAGAAAAACTGACGGCCTGATATCGCAATTTGTAGCGACCTTACGTACGATGCTAAGGTCCTTGGTTCGAGTCCCGGTACTGGTAAACTTTTCTGTGATGGGCAGATGTGATTGTCACGAGTTATGGTTGTATATATGTATACAAGTATGTATATCTTTGTCTAGTACCCATAGCACAAGCGCAAGCTTAATTTGGGGCTAGGTCAATGTGTGTAATTGTTAGTAAATATTATTATATTATTATGTAGAAAAACTTGATTTACCTCCTTCATTGTAAAAACTTATAATTATCTAGTTATACTGTGTTAGAGCTTTTACGTCTTGCATTTCAGAAAATACGTTTCGATATAGGCGTATAGGTATTTCCTTGACTTAGAGCTTGTTTTCTCAATCCACTGATAGTAAATTTTATATTAAACAATAATGTTTTATCTGTTTTAAATAGCTAGCTTTATGTAAGAAGCTTTTACAATTTTCATTACAACGACATAAATGCCGTACCTTTTAATAGTATATTAGGATTCGGGCAGTAGACTTGAGGGAGTTTGCTGCCCGGAAGAGAGGGCGGCGGTGCGCAGTGTCTAGCGCGCCGCCTATGAAAGAGGTACTGGAGGCGCGGGCTCTTTATACCCATCCCTCCCAGAGAGGAAGCCTGAATAAGGCTGTTCGCTCCCCGGGCGACTGGACGAATTTGGTTTCCCAGTCCTGGGTGGAGTGATTAGAGGAACACCCCGGGGGTTTTTAGTCAGTAGGAGTCTGACACACCGGGGTCGCTGCCCTCACAGTGACCCTGATGGTCCAATGTAGGATTTTCCCCCGGGTTACATAAAAAAATAATAATAGTATATTAGGATACTCGTGTACTAAGTTAGTCATTATAGACGAGGTGAAACTATGCGTGAGCCGCAAGGCAAAAATTGATATTAACTAACAGTTAAGTGTTTTGAAGAATTATTTAACCTTGTTCCATCCACTGCTTTCTATAATAGAACCGCGCGAGCGGGTTTACGGATTCACAACTATGCGAGACTCATATCCCAGCTAGGACGAAGAAGTTCTTTAACTCTTACTTTTGCCGAGTCCATGAGCTGTGGAATGGTCTTCCGGAGGGCGTGTTGCCATCGTCCGTTTGATATGAAGTCCTTTAAACGAAGTGCAAAAATATATTTGTGGAGGCCGGCATAATCGATGGGTTCTTTGCTGTTGGTGGTCGTTGTTATTTTTTGGACTGTACCACGCTTATCATCAGGTAATCATATAGTGACTATACCGAGTCAGAATAAAACAAGGTCCTGGATTCGAGTCCTGTGCAAACATTTATGTGATATTTAGAAAAGTTAGTCGTTAATCATGAATGTGTATTTGTATACGCACATCTTTGTCTAGTACGTATAATATCAGCGTAAGCTTAGTTGCGAATGAAGTCAATGTATGTAATTATCCATAACTATATTGTTTGTGAATAATGTTAAATGCTTTGATTTCTCTAGTTGACCGCATTGACAATACCTGATTTAGATCGATGAATTTGTGGACCACGGATCGCGCGAAGTCAGGGTTGTTCAACATCTCGTTGACAAACCAATCCAAGGGAATGCTGAAATTAAATTGGTCGTTAATTTATTTGCGATAGTGGCTACGATTATTGATAGCCTGACATCCTTGAGTTTAAATTTACGTGCGATCTTAGATAATGCTTAAGTCGATACGTCGAGTCACAATTAAAAGTTAATTCGTACACAAGACTCCTTAAATCTAGATAATGCTCACCGGTGAAAGAAAACACCATAAGTATGCACACGCCATCTGAGCACAGTGTTATGAGTATCAGTAAATACCAATAACCTGTACACCAATGTTTAATAAAGAGCAAAAAATATATCAAAAACAAAACTAATCAATTAATAAAATGTGCATTTCTACGTAATACTTTGACTCTTTTTAATATTAATTTATGTAATATGGAGAGAAAAATAATACAAGTCTTGCAAATGAATATTAATATTTCGTCACGTTATATCTCTTTAGGGGTAAGTAGTAATACTTTAGTGGCTGTATCCACTTAGCGCTTACATGTCGTGCTCAACTTGACCAGTAGCGCAGCTGACCACCGTACTGAGAATTTCATTCGAGAGATTTTCATTCATCTGGTACTTAACCTGGAAAGCCCTGATATACGTGCCGTGATTGGGACCTATGATCATTCAGGTTGCCACGTATTACCGGTTCCTAATAAGTGTATTAGAGTTAGTGGAGCCATCACATCCATACTAATTAGACTATAAAATTAGTTAAATCTTGGATTTGTTGAAGTGTAACTTACTGAGATATGATATATCTATCAACACATTTATAGCGTCCTAAGATTGACGATCAGCTGCGCTACTAATTTCATTGGGAGCGAAGTACAAGCGCAAATTGAATGCAGCCACTAATGCAACTCTGCTCGCTCCAAAAGATATAGCGTGATGAAACGTTGTTATTATTAATAATTATTTCATTGAAATAAATTAGGGATTCTTAAAAACATTTAAAATTCGTTTTTTTATTATAAATAACCACATTAACCCACTAACGCCGAGATTATCAGAATTTTTACTAATTTTTTAACGTATTTATTTATTATGTGTTTGTTTTGTCCTAGTTTGGGTGTCAGCTGATTTTTAATGTGCTGCCTTGTAGTTGTTTGTCGAATAATATTTTTTTTTTTATGTTATCGGACCAAAATAATAATGCAATACCTCTAGTCCTACTTGAAATTTGATGCTCTTTCAGAATCTGACCTCAAAATTTCGATTCGATACCGAGAAAAAAAACGGCCGATTTAAACGTAAAAATAATAAACTAATATAATTACAGGGAAGGGGATGATTTATCGACTTGTTTCTTTTTGAAAATCGCGGGTAAATATTTATGAAATCATTTAATCGTAAATTAGGTGAATGTTAGATATATTGGAAAACAGATTCCTATATAGTCTATGAACAGTTTCTAGCAAAACTATATCACTATACATCGATACTTATGTCTATTATAACCTAATGGTTCGATGGGACCATTAATAAATTAGAGATAATGAAATTTATCGTTTTCATTTGCAATAAATTCAACGTACTCTCATTCACTGTAACGTGAATATTAACTTGACTAATTTATAATTGCACCGAAAGCATTTTACTTTCCAACTGACTATTATAAACGCGTTTAATTGTAATAGCGTCATGTCCATTTACTACTTCTGTATGAGTATGTGTTATAGCAATTAATCAACCTTAGATCACGGAATTAAAAATAATTAATTATTAACTTTGTGTTCTGGATACGATGATAGACTTAAAAAGGTTTTATCTCTTTTTGTTTGAGAATAAAATTGCCTTGGAACAATTTTAGGTCACACATCGACTTTCGATTTAAAGTAAGTAAAATAATATATTTGTAAAGTAGGGAAAACAGTTTCATGCGATGTTTATTATCTATTACGATATAAAAATCTGAATAGCGTAAATTTGTATAACTTAATAAAATATTTAATCATGTATTTTCTGTACAAGGCTTCACATATTGAATAACGTAATTTGCGTTCAATTTAATAATTTCCTATAGTTTTTTTATGGTTTACAGGCATGACCTCAATCACACGCGGTGGTGACTGAAGATGAAGATGTTTATGACCGGGTTTGCCTATTTATTATTCTTTTAAAAGCTCCTAAATCATAAGATTGTAGGCAACCAGACGCAGGGACCGTATTCTACTCATTTGTTGCCCGAATTATGAAAGATGAAGCAAATATTTAAAACACCTTTTAAAAGAGAATTATATTATATAATGATCGATAAAAAACCAACATTTTTTTGTCAAGCTAGTGTCAAGCATGGCAATATTTATTAATTCTTAGAATATTTCGTTAAAAATACTTTGACAAAAATATCTGACCCTTATGTAGGTAGCTGTCAATGGTACACATTAAATCAGACACGATGGTCACCCTATCACACAATCTTTCCTTTTTACGGACTCGTTCGACATCATCAGATTGTTATGACGGGAATGTAGAACCCTATTGTGCCCGAAGCCTTATTGCCTTGTATTTATTAGCATTGTTACGTTATTCGTAAAATATTTATTTTTTGCAAGTAGGAAAACATCATTAATGTTTACTTGGCAAATTTCGTTTTCTTGTTCATCCTAAAACCTAACTATTACGGAACGTTTACTCGTATTTTTAATATTCACAGCTATTAAATGATAAAATATTTACGAGTATTTTTAATAAATATAAAATGGTATTATACATGAAATACACACAGAGTATTTTCGGAACACATTCAAACAACATTGTGCGAGAGTAAATTATATATTGAGCTAAATTAATCTATCAAAACACGAATCTAATGATTAATATTTTTTGCAAATTATTATAAGTTAGTAACAATTTAAGTATTTAACATTTACTTAAAACAACATTTTTAATATTCGATTTAATTATTTGATAATTATTGAATTCTTTACAACGTTTTTTAAATTTAATTCAATCATATTGTACAATTGTGCTTTACTTTTCAAAGTATCATTGTTAATTAGCAAAGTAGTGTATTAGTATGATCGAAGCAAGATATGTGCTATAAGTATTGAGAATGAAGATGAAGTTATTAATATCTTTACTTAATATGGTGACTGACTCGATAGTGCATTTAGACTGAAATATATACACACTATATTGATTTTGCTTAGACTTTAATCACAATATAAGTCTGTCTTTAACAAAAAAATGTGGATTTCCATCAATTTTACATACACCAAATGGGATTTGGCACGTAATTACATATATATTGTTAAATATTGTATTGAAATTGAGTAAAATATGTTTATTTCGCCAAAATAAAGATACGAATAGGAAAAATTATAAGAAATAGAAAATATAGAGAAACAAAAAACATAGAAGAAGTCTGTGGCGTTGGTTTTATAATAAAACCCAGTTGCATTACATCTTATTAAAAAAATAAAGAATAAAAATAAAAAATAGCACATACAATTAAAAATGAAACTAAAAACAATTAAAGAAAAATGCTAAATAAGTATTACCTTTCCATTGTGTTCTCATCATTGATCTCCTGACCTTCTCTTTCTGGAGCCGACTCGAGCATCTCCCAAAAGTTGGCCAAGCCGGACGCTAAACGAAATCATTTATTTTGTTATTTAACACATTAAAATGAACAATCAAGCGACATTTGATTTACTTAAAAATATATTACGAAAGTATTTTGTAATATTTTTGTATGATTGTTAATATATTTCAACACAAATATAGCATACTAACTAACTAATAAACATTTATTTTTACTTTATGCACATAAGTTACTATTTAAATACAGAGAATTCAATTAAAATAAAGCTTGCAGTGTCTGTAGACTCCAGAAATTAATATTCTGTGAAATGAATATTTTGCAATACCGTTATTAATAACACTGTGAAGAGATAATATTAAATGGACAACTATACAAATTATGTGAATTATTTTATTATCTGATTTTGTGTGTTTTATAGATTTATAGCTGTTATTTGTCACATTAAACTAGAAAGCATTTCAATTACTGTTTTCAAAAGCCAGTCATCTCGGTCATAATATTCTTAACCAAAAAAAACAGCACAAAGAAGTGTTTTTGTAATAACCAATCTATTTTAGATATCACTATACTATACCTGGTCTGAAAGTAAATACAAAGCAATACAATTATTACATAAAATGCCGCTTTAGATGTATCTTATATCGCAATAAAATACGCAAAACTCAGTCAACCATTTTCGCGAATGGTGCGCAAGATTTCTGTACTAACAAAGAAAGCTCATCAGAGGTAAGCACACTCAATGCTATGACTTTTTTCATAAGCCGCTAAAGTAAATAAAGGTGTCCTTATAAAGGTGCCAACACCTTTATTTTTCTCCACATAAAGGAAGTAAATGAGACATTTGTTGAGCGCCGTATCAGTTCTACGCACACAGAAATTGCGGTATTTCCGCAATAATACTCACCTGGTGTTAGTTACTGCTATTTGTTCATATTAATTAATGATTTAAAGCTTTAAGATCCCACACGAAAAGCGTAGTAGCATAATATTTCATAATATTCTCATTATTATAAAAGTAATTTATATTTAGAACTGGTTTAAACTAGGGCAAAATACCTTTAATTACAAAAAGTTGCACATATCTGATAATAAACTTATTAGTGTAAATGACATTTTATTTATTTAAAGAGGAAACGTTTGTTTGTTTGTAATTGAGAAATTCTGAAACTACTAAAGCAACCTTAATAATTCTATCGTCCTTAGAAAACTATATTATCCAGTAGTGACATAAATATATATTGTTTCTTTTTTTTTGTTCTAAATTACATCCACGTTAATAAAGTTGCGGGTATAGCTAGTTTATTACATAGAATATAAACTATATTTTTGTATTAACGAATTTAACCATAGCTTTACACAGTCCTAATTATAAATAACGCTTTGTAATAAAGCATTATAATAGTACATACAAAGTATACAGTGTACTATGTATATTGGTTATATGTAATAACAACTGACTGCTGCGATAATATTAAGGTTATATTTTAACTAAAGCCCGTCATTGAGGCTTTTTACCAGTGCGCTTGTACTTTGTACATATATCTCATTTTTGTCGTCGGCTTAAAGCCGTTTTGTAAAAGAGAAAATCGCACGGTTTTGTTTTCTTTTTCTATTATTTTCAGATAGTCAAACCTCGATCGCTTTCTGGCTTTTGGTTTCGTTTGCCATAGCCGCGGGCGATAAGAATGTTTGAGTTTGGCTTGAACGTGCCCCTCGTCACTCTGATTTCTTCTTCTGTCAAATCGGCAATTCATTTTAGTAAAAACAATTTTATTTATTAAGTTTTATCTTTGTTGTTGAACGTGCCAATGAATTTTATTCGAAATTATGTAAATTATATAGATACCTATCACTTTTCAGATATATATTGTACTTAGAAAAAATATAGACAGCTGTACTCAACAAATCCAACAAAGACAAATAAAATAGGTTTCAATAACTGTGTATTGAGCGCGAAAAGATCCGTCTTTATTTTTTATTAGTCTATGAGATTCTAATATTCCTTGTTATTATATTTGTAAAAGTTATAATTTAGAAATACTCAACAACAAAAATAAGTTAATACAATTTTCGTAATTTTATAATAATATACACAACACTTTATAGCACATAAAGTTAACACAAGCGCAGGCTGTCGATGATGGAGTTTACCTTCATCCACATCATCATTACTACTCCTTTTGCCAAAGTCATAAGCCACCATGAGACTGTTCTTTGGGTTAAACTTTTTGCGTGGGTGAGTTTCATAGTTGATGACATCTGTCCAGCGAAGTAAAACATACGTATGTTACAAAATAGTTCTTTGCGTTTAATTAAATAAACATATGAAACTGTGTGTAGTGTTGTATTAATATACATCTCATATTATATATTGTCATAATAATAATAATTAGGCAGAAAAGCAATAATACCAGTCAACGTGGTATTTTCTTTTAATCGATACTTCGAAACTAAAATTCTTTGGAATAGTCTCTATTCTCCAAAGTGCAATTTATTTTCCAGAGTTGTTTTATAAAGAACATACGAAATGCAAATAATATATAATTAATTCATATCAATTTAGTATACGTAAAAATATTCAAAACAATGTTAAAATATAATTTGGATCTTAATAATATTAATAGCCATTGGTATGTTCTTTACAAACAGTAGTCATATTTGCTCTGAGATTCCAAACAATTCCGAGCACTAACAAGATTTCAATCCTTCACAAACATTTGCGAAGCGGCTTTTCGTAACTGGCCCACATGAGACTTCGAATATAGCAACATACGGGATCTAGCATCTGTATCTTCCCCTCAAATACCCAGTTCCCGCTCTCTTTGAATTTTAAAGACAATTTCAAACTATTAAATCAATTTAACAGAGAAATTAATGATTCATTAGTATTGAAAATTGTCATTTTAGTGGAGCAATTTTGCAACTATGTGTATAGTAACTGTACTTGAAATATCGACGGTAAATTGTCATCAAGAAATTTAATTAGACTTTAAAACTATTTGCTTTCGCTATAAATTAAAATTATCGGCTGGAAAGATATTTGCGGCCGATACTAATTGTTTGAAGTCTTTATTGGTTAAGTTAATTTTGTTCCAAAGTCAGACGCAAATTGAGCTACCGAGAGTTAACCAGAGAAATCGTCAAAGACTGATTTTTAATGATTTTTCACCAAATACTCCCGTATATATTTATTTAAAACTATATTCTTACAATAATTGCGTTGAAATTGATATTTCTAGTTATTAACATGACGTTTGCGTTTAAACATTTATATAGATTCTAAAAATCGAATATTGCTTTATTTTCCAAATCGTGAATAATTTCGTTATCAGTAAACCAACAGCGTGATAGAAAACCATGTCGTCTTAACATGTAAATAGGACTGTGTAGTTTAGTTCGCGACAGATTGCTATAATTGTGGTACAAGTTATTACATCAATACACTTTCGGATTTCTGCCTTCTTATCAAATATTTACCGTCGATAAATCATTTATACACAAAGCGTAAACAGCATCATTCACGCAGTCGAGTTTTGCGACTGTTTTCTTTTCATTTTACCAATAACTGATGGCAAAGCCAACCAGTAACCCGGTACCTTCGCTATCGAAATCTGCCGTTCTTTTACCAAAATCCCTGGCGATTCCGACATGTGGACTTTTAAACGTGGGCGTACCACGGTTTGCGCGTTCTGATGACTGTTGTTCTACATCACCTTTGGGAATAAATATGTCGATAGAAAGTTTCTACGAATAATAATTATAACATGATTATAAATATATATATATAATGTAACCAAACACCAATATGATAATTGGTAACAAAACATCGCTAACATACCTACCTATCTATAGATATTGTATCTACTTAAATATTCCTATTGCATTGATTATAGAAAAATATCTGCTTCAATGTACTATGATAATCCTTTATTCTATTTATCAAAGAAACCTAAGGCTGGATTTACATCAAACGAGCGAATGCTCATTCTGTCCCCACTCTATCAAATTCGGTTACTGTAAACAGACATAGAGCGTTTTTTCGTTGTTCTTCCTGCGCTCGCAAAGATTCTATGGAATATTCTAAGAATGCTCGTTCGCTTTTTGTAAACAATACTAGAGCATGGGAACAGATTTTTAGAGCATTCTTGCGTGTTCGAACGCGCTCGCCCGCCGGAGCGGTCTCTTCAAACTGTTCTTGTGTTCGAGCGATCTCGATCACTGATCCGAGTATACTCGTCGATTGAACTATGGGTTGGTCTCAAGAAAAGAGCCTAATTATGTTAGAAGCTTACCAAAATTCCACATATCTGTGGGATCCGATGTTTGAACGCTACAAAAATACAAATCGCAAACAAGATGCTTGGCTGGAGATAGCAAATATGCTAGAATGCAACGCTGAAGAAGTAAAAAAAAAAGATGGACTCGCTTCTCGCATCAGAAAAGCTTATGGCCACTGCACCACAGAATTGACACGAATGAGCAATGAGCACTCGTTAGGCGGCTAAACATCTGAATTCTAGTTTTTGGTTCTAATTCTTGCTCGTTGATCGTTTGTGTAAACGCTCAATTGATTTTTCGTTTACACTAAAAGATCGATAAAGAATGCTCTTGTTCTAGCTCTAGCTCTATGTTCGTTTGATGTAAATCCAGCCTAATAAGACGATGTTACAAAACTTCGGAAACATATTGAGAGTAGCCAAGATTAATCCATTGTATACCAACTTATAATAATACAATTTAAAGATTCTTAATTTTGTGTTCCATATCAAAAAATGTTATTATTACTCCATGCTAAAGCATTCATAAAACATGCTTAATTAAGTAGGTCACTGAAATCTCTCTCCTTACATTTAAACTTGGCTTCAAAAACCTTCTCCATTCCAAATTTTCTTCATAAGTTTCTAGATCCATAATACTAGAAAACATGCCAAGGTATTGAAAATTGCACTAATTCAACTAGAGATGGTCTAATATTTATGTCATTTAACCAGTGTACATAATTTTTGCTTTTATCGCTTGGGCTAAAATAAATATTCTTCAGCCATATAACTGAATGCCGCCATTTAATGAACAGCCTAACCGATCATTCTAATCGCTGATTATTGAATTACACTTATAGAACGCTGAAAATGGACCAGAATTCAAATCTTTAGAACGTTATCCACATACCCAAGAATGCATTAGACTGGAGTTGTCGCGAAAAGAGAAAGTACGGCGGTCCCAGAAAACCTCGAACATAAAGCGGTGTCGACGGTCATTAGTATGTCATGGCCCTAAAGTACGTGCAGAGTAGGACAAAGTTTATAGGTTGAGATGGTAGGGACAAATCCCTGAACTGGGTCGTGAGCACATTGCACAAGTACACAGAGAAACCTTCAGTTGTGGTTTTTTTTTTACACTGGTTCGACATAGTGACTACAGAGTACCTGATGGTAAGTACAGTGTAGTCCAAAAACGAAAGCGACTATCAAAGGATGAAAATCCATTGATAGTCTACATCGTCATGTCGGCCCACATATACCACCAATGAAGGTCTCTAGGTATATGAGCTACTGAATGTACGCAAGCTGATCCCGAAACGCGACAAGCCGAAACTGGTTACTATGACGGGCTTTACACCCATGTACTGTGGTATATGTGGGCCGGCATGATGACAGCGACTATTAATTAATTCTCGTTCCTTGGCGGTAGCTGTCGTTCTTGGACTACACTGCGCTTTTCGTCAGGTGCGATGTCTTCACTTTGCGCAACTAGTATTGGAATAAAGTAGAGATGCATTATGGACGCTTTCTGCCAAAGACAGGGACCATAGAGCATTCTAATTATACTTGATCTAGGACCGTCGCCACGGTTTTTACACTACGGCGTAATTGTCTGATGCGATGAAGCCCATATGGTGGATCCATTTTTTCTATTGAGATACTCACGCTCAGGTCTGGAGTGTGGCCTGTCACGCTTCCCAAAGCCCCGGGCAGTCATCATCTCGACGTTCTTGAAGCCACGGGTCGGACGCTGCTGTTTGGCTCTCGTCATGCGACCCTCGGGGGCGCTCTCGGCAATACAGAGGCACAAAGCCACTACGACGGCTAGCTGAATCGAGAAGTTCATGGCTGTAACAAAACATTCGTATTTAGGCTCTTTATATCAGTGACAAACTCATTTTAAGAACGCAACACGACTGATGCTTTCAAGTATCATGGAGTAATAAGATCTTTATATTAAAAAATAGGAATATAGTCGGCTGGGTGGGTCTATAACTATAATGACTAAAAAGGCCTTCAGGCCTATCGATTCCGTCCAACTAAATACATATATTATATATTGCAGTTTGACCAGTGACGTGCATAGGGTATTTGAACATGGTAGGCAGAATTTGCCTAATTGACTTGAATATAGCATTATGATAGGAAATATTATATTGCTTTCATAAGAAAGAAATACAAGAATGACAGGGTGGATATAGAATAGATATGAATATAAATGGTTCCATTTTTTGTTTAACATTGAGCAATTTATTCCAGACTTATTTATAATAAGGGCACGCAATGCTTGTATGCATCTATGGAATATACGCTATTGAGTTTGGCTTAAAATATTAATGCCAAAAAATCTAAAGATGAGATGTCCTACTCAAAAATAAAATCTTGGACTGTAGAGACTAGCTGCCGTTAAAGACAATTTCAACTAATCGCATTAGCTTTTATTACAAAGTTATGTAATTCTTTTTTTAATTCGAGGAATACTATATGCCCGTTCAAAAATGTCGCTTTAAAAAGAAGTTAAGCAAGATTGTAATTTCTTAGGCGTATAGTACTGCACCCGAAAAACGCTCAATATATGTTTCGTAATATCATACTTGTATAATGGATTAATGTTAAAGTCCATGAACAAATTTCATTTGAAATGATTATTTGCCATTAATCGTTAACGTTTTTCCAGATAGCGGTGTGCAGCCGATGTTATATTATGAAATAATAGTTAATGAACAGATATCAAATATTGTGTCTTTATAGTATTATACCATTGTTTCCATTCCATTATTTAGGTACAAATGGTCTATATCATTGACTTTTATAAATGTATTGTAATCAATGTAATCTAAACTGCTTTGATAAAAGTTTTAAACATAGAATAAAAGATCATTCACGAATAGTTGGAAATCACAACACCATTTTGTAGGCTTAAATCTGAGGCTATTTTATTGAGTGTAAAATTTTAACTAGCCATTTTCAAAGAGCTACAAACTTTCATAACTTTAGAGTACATAATAAATAGATTATGGCAATAGTTTTACGAGGCCCCTGTTGAACTAATGTCGGTGTTGTGAGTTATAAAGTCCTATAACAAGCCACCACTGTACTTTATATGGAGTGTAAATTTTTAAATGCCCTTTTAAAAGGACTGTTGGTTGGTACAGTGTAATCCAAGAACGACGAGGATTAAGAGACGGGAATCCATTGCCAATCAACGTAATAATGTCGTCCTAAATTAATATGCAATAATGGAAGTACGTTAGGAACTATAGGGCTATGTGATAATAAAACTTAGATGAGTTAATCTGAAGACGTGACAGGCTGAAATGTGTGCCGGGCAGTTAATATACTTGAACTTTTGCATTAAGGATTTTATTTTAGTCAGTTTTGTGCCCTCTGCCAAGTAGGCGGGGTTTGCAGAAGGCTAGACGTCGTCGGGTGCCGAGGAAGATGCCTCAGCCTTGCCCTTGGCACTCGGCAGGCGGGAGAAGAAACACCCCGGGGGTTTTAGTCGCTGTAAGTCACACACACACACCACACCACACCACACCACACCAGGGGGCGGCCCTTACTGCCCCCTCAAGGTCCGTTAGGGATTTCCCCCTGGTTATCAAAAAAAAAACAAGGGAGTTTTGTGACCAAGCATGTCCCAGTCCCATCGAATCATAAAATAAAAAACAACTAATTTTTATTTCTGGTGAGGAGCCATCATCCTGAATAATTCCTTTATTTCTGATAAGTATGGTCTCGCTAAAAACATGCCTAAATTAAATTTGCTGAGGCTAAAGGTTTCCATCAGAGAATCTCTTATAGACTAAGATCGGACACACTCAAACAGCAAATGTTGTGTATCTAATTTATCACCCTTGCTGCAATTCGATGACTTCCTACGCGTTATCAAATTATATCAAGTTAAAATTATAAATAAATTCCGAGATTTAAGCTGAGATATGCACACACAACTTTAAGTTTTCTTAAACTTTCCAAAAATATTACAATTTATATTTCTCAATAGGGTTTGGTAAGTCACCGATTTTGTCAACATGGACTTGTCTCTGGGAATACTATGGCTATACTTAAGTTCCTATTATATATTCAGGATTTTGTCAAAACGTTTTTTTTTGAGAATTTTGCTATGGAAAGTCGAAATAGCATCTATAAATCTTAGCTTAAGTATTATGTTTTCAATTAATGTGAAATGGTTGAAGAGTGACCAATGATTTTTAATAGATTGTTTTAAATAGTTTAAGAAAAATAATTTCGTTTTTAATCGTTTTGTATGTTATTTATTTTTAAAATAAATGGGTTATCTGTACTGGAAGTAATGGGTATACCCAATTATGAAATGAAATATAACTTTATTCAAACGGATCTAATTCTAAACACTTTTAAATCGTCAAAAATGTAAAATGAATTTAAGTACTGGCTCGAGAAGTAGAATCTACTGAGAAAAGTTGAATAAATATCTATAAAATATTGCGTATTTTGACATCTACAAATATGGATATCTCACACTTTGAATACTATACAACGCTGAGTTTCAGAAATGCTTGTTAAATTTGAAAACGTTTTTAGCGTGGTAGGTATGCAGGAAGTATAAAGTAAACCTACCGTAGGCTAAAGCGCAGGATAGCGTGTAAAGATGAGATGATGAAGAAATGAAATGAAGAAAGTCCAGACAGCAAGTTGATAGACGTTTAATAAGCACAGTATAAAGTCTAGTAGGAATAATGAAGCACAAGTAAGATAGTTCAAGTAAGATAAAGTTCACGACACAATAATACAAATAAGAACACGTAAATAATAACAATGAGAACAGTACGAATGGCGAGCGAGAGAAACGTAGTGGCGCGTCAAATGTGATAGCGAGACTGTTTGCCGGGTGCGCGGGCGCTCGCGTCGTGTGTACATGTACAATCCCCCCGCGCGCGCCCGGTATCCTGCGGCTCTCTGGCTTAGTGCCGTTTCCATCGCACGACACGATTTTAAGAAATAAATATCAAGTGTGTTAGTACGAAATGTGTTGATAAAATTACTTAGATAAATAAGTGAAGATATAATAATGGTATTTAAAGTAGATGTTAGTTATAGGTTAGTATAGTAAAAAGAATTAGAAAATAGATAATGTTAAGGACAGAAATAAATAAATAGGTAGTGAGTATGCCACACGTTAATTTATTATTAATTAACGCTGAAACCTTTTTAACAATGTTATTATACGTTACAGAAACTAGTAATCGTTTTTCAAACAATGAATTTGATCTCAAGTACAGCACAGGATGTTCCCATAAAATTTTAATTTTAAATTTATGACATTTATTTTCTGACGCCACTATAGATACACACATAAATTCCTAAAAATGGCTATAAAGCTGCTAAAAGAGAAAAGGCGATAACAAGACCCAACCATTATACCCGTGGAACACGAATAGTGGACAATATATACACATATATATAACATACGAGTGTCATTGAAGTCGGTCATGCAAACGAAGCGTTAAGAAGCCCTAATATGACTTTAATCTAGGGCTATAAACAGTACAGGAATAGCATTATTGGTGACGGAAACGATTATCAATACGTTTTAACGATACCCTTCAACTCTGCCGCGTTACATGGTTATTACTTGAGTTTTATTCTGTATACAAGTCCTTTTGAGGCCGTCGTTAGTAATTTTTATATGTTAAATGAAATAATAATCAATGTTTTGAGCAATAATATTTTCACAATAAGATCGTTTTATGGTACGTAATAAACATAGCCTAATGTATTATTTCATGTTTTTGTAAGAATCAGTGTGATTTTTTTTTGTTTCTTGACACACAAAAAGTTGTTTTTAGATTTTTGTAGACAACACAACGTAAAGGTTGTCACCTATGTAGCAAAATATTACCGAGTTTTTTGTATAATTATTAGTCCAAAGTTTATGGTCTCGAGAAAGGCTTTAACGAGCCCTGTAGCCACATATTCCTAATGGATACATTTATATTCACTATGGACAGGTGCTGTTTATATGGAGATATGCCTCTACTGGCCATTATTTTTGCATTAATAATTAGTGATAAAAGGTTGAGGTTTTTATACGCATCCTCGTAACGAGCACTATATATAAACTAGGGTCTTGATTATGCTGTTAAGGTTAGATATTACGTATACTTTTAATACTTTATTTATTAATCCGCCAGTTCTCAGCGTAAATCGCAC
Source organism: Automeris io (assembly GCA_036320925.1). NCBI lineage: Eukaryota > Metazoa > Arthropoda > Insecta > Lepidoptera > Saturniidae > Automeris > Automeris io. Next base: position 11,235,775 of record JAUDJH010000011.1, read on the forward strand.
CTGGGCAAAGTCAGGCCGAGTCCGCCAGCTCCATATAAATTCATCGGAAAAAGGAGGCACTTTGTTTTAAAAAAAATATTAGCATACTCTCCTGTAATTTGTGAAATAAGCACATTACTTTTTATAAATTACTAATTAATACTTTTTAAATATTAAGATATCACTATTTCTATATATTTGGAATTAGAATCAAATGCTGAATATCCTCCTTGAATATATCCCTCTTCTATAAAATCAGCCTGTATAAGTTTTCTATTTTATATATACTCGAAACGATAATACCATCCACAGGTAAGCTCATGTAATTTGGAGAAAGCTATAATAATAAATTTTGAGTTAAGCTGTATTTTAAATATACCTACATGATTATCTCCTCTGTAATTAATTTCCGAAGCTTTACTGTAATTGCATGTACATTCAGCAAACCAGAAATGTATACAACCCACTGTAGAATTTCTTCATATTTATCAAAAAGTTTTCTTTATTATTAATAACAATAATATAACTTCAAGATATCCCTTGCGAGGTAAGTAGAGATTCATTAGTGGCAGTATGCACTTTGCGTTTATATATCATGCCCAATGTGACCAGTAGCGTCTATTTGTTATTAAATCATATAAAATTGATATTTAAGTAGACCTGATAATAATTAAGTCATATACATCGACCAGGTGCGTTTCAGGATCAGTTTGTGTATTCAGGTTTTTATCCACATAAATAACTTCCATCGTTGTATATAGGGTCGACATGGCAATAGCAACTGTCAACGGATTTTTGTCCCTTGGCGTTCATTATCGTCTTTCGACTACTCTGTCATTTCCATCAGACACGATGCAGGCATTTTGTCGAGCTTTTATAAAAAAAACTCTGGTTTTATTCTGGAATATATTTTTACATATTTACGTGATCTGTATTTACGTCATTGTTTCTGTAATTTATAATGAAATGTCAGTTGCAATCAGAAGGCTTAGACAAAGTAACTCTTTATCAGCGACAGTGCTAGTAGAAACGTGCAAAATTTACAGGATTGACACAAGCTTGCGATATATCACATCGACACTTTATTTCAATTGTATTACATTAGAACTTTGTTTTCCTGCGTTATCGCTGATTGAATATTAATTTGTGTAAGCTCTGAGATTGTATAACAAAGGCAGCTATACATTAACTGGACCGAATCTTGGAGCTAAGTTCTGCTTGGGTGAATATAACTTGTGGTTTATGATGTATACGACAAAAAATAAAATTTATGGCAATTTCTACCTGTTCCGCAGCCTACAAGGCTATCGACAGGCTCCGTCTTACCTGCGGGCCGCACTTTGACCGTCCCTGTTCTATAATATAACTTACATATCAAATTTACTAAGCATACGTATAATAGTGTTTATCATTTGTTAGAATTGTGTATCATGAAATAAATCGCGACTTTATATTCATCGTAATTACATTTGATTGTATCCAGTAATGTTAGATAGCAAAAACTCTGCATTAGAATTCAAACAGAAAATTAAATTACAGACTGAGATGTTCAGAAGTCAAATTACAATTGAAGTCAAAGGAAGAATACACTTCAAGGATTCATTCAGCATTTACAAAGACTTTTTTGACAAAAAGAATTCTCTTGTGGTTAATAAGACTGTTTAAACGTAACTTAAAGTATTATATATGCAAATACAGTGGCCTGTTCTGTAAAAATTAAAAAAATGAAGAATATTTCCTTGCGGATGTAGCTTTAGTTTTTTTTTATACTAGCTCTACAAAGTGACTCCATTGCACCTGATAAGTACGGTGTAGTCCAAGAATGTTTTTTTTTTATTTCTTTATTAATTTAAAGTGGTTTTGTCACAGAGTGACCACGTCACCCCCGTACAGGCAAAACACTTATAATTACTTTAAGCCACCTTCAGGTAAAGTGCAACTAACATTTTGGCCTGCTCGGAAAGCGGAGAGGACAAAATGCAGTTGCAAGTGCCCACAAGATAATTGACAACCGGTATATCCCGACGTTGTGCTTCGTTCCGGACACACTCCATCAGCAAATGGTAAACATCTTCTTACAAAGAATGGTAATGACCACTAAGAAACGAAACTCCGTTGACAGTTAGAATTGCCATTTCGGCCTACATACCACGACGGAAGATATTTGAACAACGGTTTACGTATAAACAGGTCCCTCGGTGACAGGCCGAAGCGAGTCACTATAACAGTCTTTACACTTGTATTCTGTGCTCATGACCCAGTTTAAGTAATCGCCTTATCACCTCACAAAATAATTATATTGCAATAATAAATCGGTCGTATAATGCATTTTAAAAATTATTATTATTAAGGTATGTTTTAAAAATATGAAATTTATTTTTAGTATGGTATTAAACAGTTCTTTAAAGTTATTACAATAGATATAAGCAAAGGGTGGTGGGCAGAGACCTCTCACTGCCGACTCTCATCCCAATTATGGCCGGCATCGAGGGCGCATGGGAGCGGTGCTCAATTTTAGTGAACAGTTGCTTGCACAGACGGAGGTGGCGGAGCGGGTTCGGGAGGCACTTGCTTCAGTAGCGTCATCCCAGCGCGCCCGCTGACCCGCAAGGGTGGGACATCGTACGGCGGCGTTTCTAAAAACCGCCTCTAACGACACCACTGGGCGGCACACTGAGGGAGTGTGTCGTCCAACAAGGGTGCGAGCGGCACGCGATGTGTTCCTGCCTGCCGTTCTAGAGCACAGAGGCGAAAGAGAGGGGTGGCTCTTTATACCACCCCTCCCCAAGCGAGTAGAGGCCTATCCAGAGGTCGCACGCCTTGCCGGGTATTGAGGATGAGGCCCTAGTCGTGCCCTCGATCCCGGTAGGTGAAAGGTGGAACACCCCGGGGGTCTTAGTCGATGCAAGTCCGAAAGGAAAGGATTTCCCGAGGGTTACAAAATAAAAAAACATATTAGCAACAAGACGGTTACACAAAGAGTAGTTTCTTGATAAACATACTCGGGTTTTGGATTGCACTGTTATTTCCATCAGATCAGGACAGTCACAGTGCTAAATAAGAATTAAAAAAAGATGATTAACACCAACGTCGGTCAAATTGACTTTTTGACAAACTTTTGTACATTTTTTTTATATTTAAACATTATCATACCGGCATCAAACTTGACTTTTCTTAAACTGCACTTAATGATAAAAAGTTCAAATGCTGACGGAGATGACTAAGAACGACGATAACTTCCGAGGAACAGTATTGAATTCAACTATAACAATAACTAAATTACGTTAATTTCAATTCATAAGACCATTCATTATCGTCATTTATAAGACATTCGTACATTTCATCAATCATCATTTTATATCTTCATTCATGCCATTCAATCATTGTAATAAGACCTAAAATTATAACCAGTGTAATATAATATTTCAACTAAGAATTTAGTTTTGCCATGTGCCGTAATACTTGACACAATTTATTTTAAGAGTGAGAAAGAGAGTAAGTTTACAGTCTTAAATATTTTAATAAAAGTTTAAAATGTTCAAAATCTACAATCCACTATCGGTAGGTAGCAAAATAAGTTTTCAGGACAGAATTGAATCATAAAAGGGTTTCCTCAATTTGTAAAGATGCCGGTAAATTTCAAAACTCCCACGAAGTTATGTGGCTTCTGAGCAAGACTTGATTGATTTCGGATGTTGAGTAACTCACTTACTCTTCGCCAATTAAAAGCGTAATTTTAAAAGCTTCGAACATGCTGCTCTTAGCAATACAAGCATCCTAATAAATTAATAAAAATCAAGACATTTTTTTGCGACAGGACGAGTCTATGGTGCTAATATTCTTAAAGAATATCAGGGCACGGAACCATTTATTAAAACTAAAATTGTAAAATAAAAATAAAATACTAATAAATATTTGTATTGTAACGCTTCAATATTATCGATCGGAAAAAGGAAGCCATTAATGAAATGTACGATGAGTATCGTCCAGCTAAAGAATTAATTTAATTTTTAATTACTATTTACTGTTCAATTTTTTTATAGACGATTACACACATACATTAACCAAGCTTCAAACTAATATCGCGCTCGTAATGTGGGTACTGAATATGATGAATCTTGGTGTATTCCATCAATACTTAATCGAGCCTGGGAGTGCCCAGGCACTGTTAATTTACACATCTGTTGAACATTTTTTTAGAATTAAGAAATTATTTTGTATATTTACGGGGCTGACATGATTGTGTAGTCAAAGGCCTATTTTTTTTTCAAGAATAAAAAAAATTTGGGTACTAGACAAAGACATACCATGCCGTACTTTTGACCATTTGCCATTCATATATACAACCATGATTCATAAGAAACTAATCTATATATCCCAGAAGAGTTTACGGCAATTAGGACTCGAACCAAACATTTTACTATAGTACCGTAAGAAAGGTTACTTTAAACTGCACTATTAGACCATTAAACTGATCCTCATTCAGATTGATTTGAATAAAAACTTGTTTTCCACTATACAACGAAACCATGCACATGAGGAAACTTTTTATCGACAGTCTTAAGATGATACTAATATGACATAATACAATTCAAAAAATTCAACGACACATCATTTTACTATAAATTCGGTACAAATAAAGAAGTTGAAAAAGTACTACATAAGTACTTCTAAAAATATTTTACTTAAATATGTTTGATGCAATGAACCTTCAAACAATTAATTATAGTGCCTATACATATGAGACCAATGTTGGTGTTTTTGACATGTTAGGCTGAACGTCTCTAATATTGATAATGGACAGCTTACTTGGACAGGGTTGCTGCAGTTGATACAGTAATAAAATTTGACGAATGTATATAATCATTAATATATCGTCACGCTATATCATTTTTGAGGTAAGCAGAGATACGTTGTCCACTTTGCGTTTATATACCACGACCAACATGACCAGTAGCGCAGTTGATCGTAGCACTAGTACACATAAAAATTCTATTAGATGCCACGTGGGCTTTCTTACCATGTCTTCCTTCAATGGAGAGCATATGGTGACTACAATCTCATATGTACGTACCGGGATTCTAGCCTACGACCATTAATATCGCCGTGCGTTGTTACCGGTCCTTTATCCACTAGACCACCACAGCAACGAGCACGAATGTATTACAAAATAATATAAAAATGGTTCTATTGAACTAGGCATTATAATAACTGTTATTTAGCTTTTTGATCTCACAATAAAAAGTATTTTGATGTTTTTGGAAAACTAACCGCCTAGAGCAAGAGTCGGCGAACTTTTTAGTCGGAAGAGTCAAAAATTACAATTCACAAAGTTGTTAAAGAGGCATAAAAGTCAACAATAAATAATATTTGCAAAAATAAAGTTTTTTTTTTAAACTAATCCAATCATCATTTCAGAACATTTTTAATTGACTTTTGTTTAAATAAATAATATTAACGTATGGAACTAAAGATCCGCAGTTTTAAATCCTAAGAGCTGTAGGTTGCCGATCCCTGGCCTAGAGAGTGAAAGCTAGGGACGAAAATTTGTGTGAAAATGCGTCTATTATTTTTTCTCCTATCCGGGTAACACTGGGTCACTATAGTTATTATTGCGATATAATAAAGCCCAGACACGTGTTCCAATCCTCTTGATATTATTAAATATATATTTGATATTAATAAAAATGAGGTTTTTTTATTATTTGTATTGTCAAAAGCTATATATGCTTATAAAAATGTAGTACGCTGTCCTGGATTACATTTATATAATATGTTTTAAAACGTTTTACTTGTATATCGTTGGTGTCGATGTATAAAGTAAATAAGTTCACGTTACAGCTAGATTCAAATTTCTTAAAGGAATAAATCGTGAGCAAAATATACATTCCAATGAACAAAAACATACAATTGCGTGCAAAAAATGCCGAATACTTGCTAAACTCGTTAAGCAAAGTGCAAAAAGTTACTAATCCTGTGGCGTGATGACATACTATTATATTATAAATGTGGAAACCCTACACAGCAGATAAACACGCTCTGTTTACGGTGACAGACTATAGTGTTGGACGTATATAGACCGTGTTGGGCTTGCTTGATTTTTTTTTAACTTTTATATTCATACTAGCTGTCCCGACAGACCTTATTCTGTCGTATTTCTCAAAAACAAAGTTACATTGTTTTTTTTATGTTAATAACTGCCCCATCAGATTTCATTCTGCCAATAATTATTGGCCTGTCGCAGTCTAATAGAAACAAAATTGCATTGAAAGACTTAAGTTATATCTAAGGTAATGATATTTTTATTATAATGCCTTATAGGACACTTTATTTTTTTGTTTGATTACTTGGCGTATAAATTATAATTTTCATTAATGACATGCAACCTCTAATTAACTTGAAGGCATACCAAAGACAATCCTAACGTACCTTTTTTTTTGTTTTGATTGACATCATATGTTTGTCAGCTGGGGACAGAGTGGTTTGTATGAGAAAAGAAAATTGTTGTTATTACTATTTTCCTCGTATTTTTTACCTTTTTTCACTCCATAAGACCTTCCCTAGACTGCGTCAAACAAAACAAAAAAGAAACCAGCCAAATCGATTCCGTCGTTCTCGAGTTATGCGCTTAGCAACACATTTTCTGATTCATTTTTATATATATAGATAGATAGATATATAGATTATAGAAACACATCTGAATTGATATTTTTATTCTAAATATTTAATGGACTCGTAGATTGTGCGGAACTGGTTAGTAATTTAAAAATTATTGCTCGTTTGTCCAGAAAAACGACTTCCTTTTTTTCATCATCAGCAGCTCCGTATCTGGCCATTGCTGGACACAGGCCTCTCCTAAGGTTTGCCACTGAGCCCAATCTGTGGCTTTTCTCATCCAACAATTGCTTACCACTTTGCGCAAATCGTCGCTCCACCTAACCACAGGATGTCCTAAACTACGCTTACCGAGGCGTGGCATCCACTCAAGAACACGTCTACTCCAACGGTTATCAGTTCCTCGGCGAATGACCAGCCCATTGCCACTTCAGCTTGCTAATCCTCGGAGCTATATCGATGTCTTTAGTTATCTGACCAAAACACCTCATTTCTAATTCGATCCTTTAGACCTTTTTGCCATATCTTTCTTTAAAACTAATCTTGGCCAATGTTCAACTATGGTGAGAATCTGTATACTGTAAGAGCCCTATCAGTTTCTATATCAGAATTTAAAACATCATGTATACAGTGACTGCAGTAGCGGTCATTCCATAGATGCATAAAAGCATTGCATGCCTTTACGATAAATAAATTTGCAAAAAATTACTTAAAGTTAAACAAAAAAAGGAAATATTTATATTAATATATATTCTATTTTCACGTCATTTATCTTGATGAATGCTATATAATGTTTACTATAATAATATAATATTCAAATTCATTACACGAATTCTGCCTACCTTGCGCAAATACACTATGCACGTCACTGAGTGACTGGATTTTTTTTTTGTTTAGTTTTCCCTCTTTGAAATAATATATAACATTGCGTTTATAGCTACATATATATTCTACTATATTGTCTCCTTTGTGTTCTGTCTATGTATATCGTTTCTTTTCTTTTTTTAAATAAAACTATATATTCTTTTTCACTATATCATAACTAGCATCAAATATCAGTTATTGTGCATGCTGTGGTGTCCTATAATTGCGGGGACATTCGTATGTTCGATCTATCTAGTCTATCTCGGTTTTATTTTCTTTCTCAATGTTACCTATGTTGGGGGCGCAATATAAAATAAAATAAATAAAAATCCTTTTTTATTTTTTGAGATGATAAGGATAACTTAATTGGATTGCATATTATACAGCATAGTACATTTATGCAAAGGCTGACTTGCTTTGGCTTGTCGCGTTTTGCTATCATTGTTCCTCCAGATATTCTTATACCTAGTAGTGGTAAATGCAGGCCAGCATGACGACGGCAAATTTCGATTAATTCTGTTCCCATGATTGTCGTTCACATTCTCAAAGTCACCCGAATCAATAGTACGAATCAGTAAAAATAGCAAAGTTGACGGACAGGCTAACAAATTACTTATATAAATCCATTCGGTAAGCCGTAACATATGAAGGGCTATTAGATTTTTTTGCTAGCTGAGTTTATCAAGTGTACACCAGGTAATGTATTTTTTAATTTTAAAATTATCATTAGGTTTTTCAAAATTTAGTTTTATTTTAATTATAATGAGGTATTCGAAAGTTATCAAAGAAACTTCATAAAGCTTTATATTTAAGAAATTAAATAAAAAACTTAAAATATGTTGAAGATAAAGAAGTGTCATTAAAATTAATCACAAATAAATAACCAGAAATGTAATAAGACAAAGTTGTAATATTATTAAGAGGGATCTTTTAACATTGTTAACACAACCATGAATTTCCAGTTGTGGTTTAATAAAGATTTATTATCTTAACAGCTTTATTGTTTCTTGTAGGCGGTATTGTGAATAAAATATTTTGAAGTATTGTGCCCTCTCGTTATAAAATGAAAATTAGAAAGTACTTTAGTAAAATTACATTTTTACTGAAAAAACCGAGATATTTTGTAGAATTTTTATATAAAGAACAGAGAATTATGGATGTAAAATACAGTATTTTAATGAACAAATATTCAATAATCTTTTGTTATTCGTATTTTGTTTGGAATAAAATATAAAAAGAGCCTTAGAATAGCGTTTAAGATTATATAATATTTTTGATGAACCAAAACCGCTTATTTTTAGAATTTACAATTTCGTTTTATAATCTATACTAATATTATAAAGCTGAAGAGTTTGTTTGTTTGTTTGTTTGTTTGTTTGTTTGAACGCGCTAATCTCAGGAACTACTGGTTCGAATTGAAAAATTCTTTTTGAGTTGAATAGACCATTTATCGAGGAAGGTTTTAGGCTATATAACATCACGATGCAATTATTAGGAGCGAAGAAATAATGGAAAATATGAAAAAAACGGGGAAAATTATTCATCCTTGAGGGCTTCCATTGCGTGCGCTGCAAAAACGGTTCAAGATACCAAAAATATATGTAAGAAAGAATTATTCCTCTTGAAATGATCTAAAAAAATGTCCTCGACAGTATATGTCTATCTTTTAAGATTAAGTCACTAGAACCGTTTTTATGGTAAACAAATTTGGTCGAAATTAATGCATTATTTGTTAAGAGTTGTATCAACGTAATAATATTAATCTTTATCCAAATAAATGTGTTGTTGATTAATAGTATTTAATTGTGAACAAAATTGTCTTTCACATCACTTAATTTCAATGAACATCTTAGAAGATATTACAAAATCTTATATAGCAAAACAACGTTAGCCGGATCAGCTAGTATAATATAATAGCGCTGAAGATATGATTCTTGCTACAATATTTTTCTTAGAAATCTTCTTTATGCCTTTTAACAATGTAAAATTTCTCTAGAAATAAAAAAAAATCTAATAGAATAATTCATGGAATAAAAAAATTAAATACTATTTTTACGGACAAATTCATCTGGTTGACTAACTCCTATTAATGTATAAAAGTAATTTAAAATTTAAGGAGCCTTTCTGAGACTCTGTGTAATATTTATAATTAAAAAAATATAAATACTATCAAGATGAATGTGATAAGATAAAATAAAAAAAACTTTTGTGGGAAATATATAGGTTTATAAAAATCCACCCAATTCATGCAGAAAACTATTTCTTTTTATTACGGATTATTGCAAGCAAATCTTTACCTAGTACGAAATATGTAAATTTAAACGACAAATTTATGTAACAACCGTGGTCAATTCAATCATGGCGGACCGTCCGCAAATGGAGAATATCTAGTTTCGGCGGATAGTTTAATTTATGTAATCCAAAAACTCTATAAGCGTAAAATGTCTATATGAAATAATAAATTGTTGTAATTTATAAATGATCGTTACGTGTTGTGCCATTGATAAAGAAGCCTAAGTGTTACTATTGCTGTAGTTATGGTTTGGAGGGTTAGAATGTGTAACTGTAATGTGTACATTTGTTTATTACGGGATATTCAATTTAATTTGTATGTATTCAATATTTCTTTTATAAATAACAATGATCAACAGTTTTTTGCCGATTGTTCTCGATAATGAGTACTAACGCTGAGATTTATAGTGGCTATTTCGAGTTTGCAAGGTTCTCGAAAAATAAATTCATTATGACAAAAAACTGAATATATTATAGGAATTTGTGTATAACCATAGTATTTGCAGAGCCAATTCCATGTTGACAAAATCGGTGGCTTACCAAATCCTTTGACATTCATTGGGTAATATAAATTGCAATATTTTAGTGAAGTCTAAGCAAATTTAAAGTTACCTCTATAAATCACACACAGCCTTACAGTAGTTTCGTTTTCTCGGTGATTTAAAGTGGTTTGACAGTTTAACACAAGGATTATTTCACTTATTACGAATTTTAATTTATATTAAACACAGATTACATAGCTTTTAATTTGTGTTTACAAAATTATATTTTTATGTGTATTGAATACATTATTTTTGCAATAATATAATAATAAAATACTTATATTACTAAACTTTTTAAATAATTAATCTAAAGCATGATTTGAACCTATTCTAAATATAAACTTTGTTTTAAATAAAAATCCATTGAAGTGTAATAATAGTTCCAATCCTATGGTGTCCTAAATAAATAGATTTGATTACTACAAATTATTTTTGCGCTATGATTTCGTATAAAATACACAAAAAACAACTAAGACAAGTAAGTAATCAAGTAAAGTGGACATTACACACGAGTCCCTGTTACTCCACTCTCATGGGAAATATCTACAAATGACGTAATAATTAAAAGGCTCGCAAAATTACGGGCACGCTTATCGGTACGGGTGTAATATTTTACTGCCCTGGAGAATCGATCCTTAGTCATGTAATAAATAATACTATTATAGTTTACTAGAAAAAAAACAGGCCAAATGCGAGTCAGACTCGCGTAATGATGGTTCCGTACAAATTTAAAATTGTAGAAAAAAGTTATCTTTAATTTGACTAACTTCCGCTGTTCCAATTTTTTTTAGTCATATAAAGTATAGGATCCTTACACAAAAAGGTACAGGTAGGTCTCTAAATTATTATTTTTTTAAATACATTTGACTAAGACATCATAATTTTAACATTACCCAATTTATTTTCAGATATATAGCGTTTAAGATTTCTAATAATGTATTATTGTTATGTATTGGTGTTTAAGGTTCTACTATCCTCCTTGAAAATAATTATTTTGTACAAATTTATGCTTTTTGGACTTTTCCTATACTTATGATATTAGGCCATCTTTCATGCCGAATTTCACGGTTCTAAGTCAACGGGAAGTATCCCGTAGGTTTTGATTCCCTTGTGAAAACGGAGAAACGATAAAAACACGACATAAGCCGATATATCTTTAAAATGTTTTAACTTAGATGTGTGACTTTTAGGAACACAAGAGATTGCAGACTTGAGTATTTGCTTTTAATTTCAACTTGATAACTCCACGTGGTCTTTAAAAAGGGTCTTGGCAGATAGAGAGACGGGCAACAAAATGATTCATAAATAAATTTGAGTTTTATTTTTGAAATGAAATGCAATATAACTTTATTCAAATAGGCCTACTTCCAAGCCCTATTGAATCGTCAAAAAAAAGCGAATCTACCACCAGTTCGGAAAGCAGAATCTACCGAGAAGAGCCGGCAAGAAACTCTGGTAGTTGCTCTTTTTAACATAATGAGGTACAATAGCAGGTATAGTATACAAAGGACTAAATGTCCCGCGAGAAAGATTGCATTTATTTAGACCACGCACTTTTATCATTCAGACAGTCATTAATGGAATAATATCCCATTTTTAACAATTTCGTTTTAATAGTTTTTTTTTGAGTTTTTGAGATACGGGACTCTAAAAATTGTATAGATTTTAAGAATATAAGGAAATTAATCAAAACATTACGTCACTAAGGGCGCTTGTATGATTAGTAGTTTCATTTTTAACTATTACCAACTTATCTGGTCAAATGTTGTACTATTTGTTAAAAATGCTACCGTTTATAGTATTTTAGAAACAACAGAAAAAGTCTGATTTTTTTAAGTATTGATCATTTGATTTACGTATTTAAACTATTTTTAAGTTTAATTACATCAGTAATTAAACTTAAAAATAGAAATTACTAAATTAAATAAATTTATAATTATTAAAGAAATAACAATATGTTAAATATAAATATATATTGATTTATTGAACCTAAATTACACATTTTCAAACATATCTAAATTATAAGGTTTTTAAATTCGCAAAGTGGACAGATTTGTCTGACATCCTAAAATGAACTATTAAAAATTATATTAAAAATAATCTAAAATGTAATTATATTATATTATTGTAATTGTTTTTAAATGTAACAAAAACCTTGGTAACAAAATTGTAATGTAATTCTTTTATCAAAATTTCATATATTTTATCCTGGCCAAAGTAAGTGAAACAACGTTCTTACGTCTGGAACAGACAAATATTAAACCTTTGTGAAATTCAAAATTTAATATCTAGAATATAGCTATATTTATTTAGCAGCTCAATATAAATAACAAAGACAAAAAATTAATGAGTTTTTATCATTGTTACTAAATATCATCGTATAAATAATTCTAGCGGCCCCTAGTCCGTCAGTGTGGAATTCTCTGCTATTTTAATATAAATATTTTCCATTATCTGTATGCTTTGGTTGATATTAAGGAATAAAAAAGGAGATGAACACACCAGAAGGCCTAGACACAAGAATATTCGATCTACGATAACGCTAATAGAAAACTAAATAATATTTATATTTTCAAATATACTTCAACACCTTATGTCAATGTTTTTTTTTTTTTTGAAGCGTACTAAATACTAATTGCTAGGAAAGACATTTACAGTTCAACCGGGCTTAGGGGGCGAGCACAGAAGGTGCTCAGCCAGCGAGTTTATGGGTTGGGTGGCAATGCAAAAACACCCCTGTGGGTACGAAACTCAACTCGGACCGCCAGCCAAATAAAATACTATCCCTACGGGTAATCTATTAGCGTTTCGGAATTGACTACCTTTAGAAGAAACCCAAGGCTGCGTCGGAGTGGAACTGCGCCTCGGAGCGAAAACGCACCGGTTAGCAGCAGTTTACTGAACTATCCTTCGTCGGATGCGGCCGCGCAACGCCGATGTCGTGGAATGAAGTTAATGCGTGTGTGAACCTCACTGTTTGATTGGGCGGTTATGTCAATTCTTTAAATTTTGGACTTTTATACAAGCGCTATCGCTAATCGAATGTTTCTTTGGCCTCTTATATGTATTTCTCTTTTCTCCTTTCTTTTACCTTAAGTTCAGCAGATCGATGGCGATTCCTCATGCGTTAATCTATATTATAACTTGTTTAATTGTTAATGGCAACTGACAATAGATTTTCGTTCATTGCCATCCTAGGTCTAGGCTATAAATTCCATCAGATCGGATGTTGTCACTTTAATGAGTTTGTACAAAAAGAAAAGAATTCAAAAAGTATTTAAAGTTTATTGCTAATGATGTCCTAGCCGGATTCGGCCACGGCGACTGTTTCATCGCCGATTAAGAAAATCGAGGTCCAGTTTTCGGAAACAGTCAATTGTGCAGGAGATATTTAAATGCATAACTGGACGCGCAGCCAGAAAAGCACCCTCTCATCCGTACTCCCTCAGGCCCGATGGAATGGAGAACCAGTACAATCGGGAGGGAGCGGGATGCAGGTTTGGTCCAGTTTTCCTTCGCTGAACACCTGGTTGAATTGCTGTTTTAAAAGGATACCTTAGTCGCCTTTTACGACACCACCGCAAGAATAGTGCTATTCTATTCTGCAGGCAACCACCGCGGCTAATTGCTAATATACACAATATCTATGTGGTACTAATACGTCAATTGTGATCCATTATCTATTCCAAATTATGCTCGTTAATATTCATGGTTTTGACGTATGTGTATAAGTGTTTCCATTAGATTTGCTACGGTTTCGAATTAGATCGAATTTGACTGCAACGAGATACTTGAGATGTGAGACATAGTAATGATGTTATGTTATGACTACAGGCAACTAAATTCATTAAGGATCGTTCTCTATTAAAAAGACGCAATATAGAACACTGCCTAACATTTGGTATAATGAAGGTTCAAGATAACTTGCGATTTATTTGTATATTATATTTAAAGATTTACATTTAACCGTTGAGTTTAGTGGCAGAGTGGGAGCCTTTGACCTGTATCGGGACAAATCTACCTAGTTATATATATATAAGTTAAAGATATTCCAGAGTCCAATTGAAAATATTTGCATATTATAATCATTTAATAGCATTTTATATCATAACTTTGTATTATATATGCTAAGCCAAACGCTTTTATTCGCTCAACGATTATTGCAGTCGAAATGAGTCGATTAAACTACTTTTATCAACTTAAATCGAAAACAAACATGTCTGACGTTACGCCGGCTAAATACCGTTATGTATATACATACATAATATAATTTATGTACGTACCTCCACCTGACAAATACTGTTAGTCTAATAATATGATATTCACTTCTGAGTTGTTTTATACCGTTCGACAAAGATATTATAAAAATGTTTTTGTTACTGTTGTTACTGTTGTCGGACCAATAAAAAAAGCCAGTCTTCTCTCAATCTAGAATAATAATATATCGACAGGGTATATCTTTTATGGGATGAACAAAGATACGTTAGTGGCTGTATCCACTTTGCGCTTAATGTCATGCCCAACGTGACCAATAGGCTCGACTGATCGCCGTTCTTCAGTGCACTTACATATGACATGTCTATTAGATGTCACGCGGGTTACCTCATGATGATTTTCCTTAATCAGTGAGGATGCGGTGCCTAAATCTCTACGTAATCTGGGAAAACCCAGAGATACATGCCTGGATTCGAATCTACGACCATCCGCGTTGCCGCGTATGGAAACCGGCCCGTTATGCACTAGGCCACAGCCACAGTCAATCTAGGATAACTATAGTAATAATAAAAAAATCCACTAATAATCTACCAGTAAGTATATTGTTACTTCTTACGTAATTACAATAATGCACGATAATTCAAGTATACTAAAAAAATTATAGTATTTTATTTCAAAAGCTTGGTGTGGTGGGTCTTGCCCATAAATTAAATCTAGTTTAAGCTTTAATAAAACGCTATTTAATTGAAGAGGTTTCATTCGACCTCGATAACGATTTAAATATAACAGTTCTTAAAATTGGAGGAGGGATCCGCGCAAGACAATAAGTAGAGGTGAATGCTAAATAGCGCTTATATCAAAGATGGCCAAATGTAATCAGATTAACGAATACAAAATGTAGACGTTATTTTAATTTCGTTACCCTGTAATCATGATTAAAACCTTTCTAAACATGAAGGAGTCATACATTTGTATGCAATAGAGGATTACTTTGTGCTTAAAACATTGACGGGTAAAATGTAATCATATTAATGATGAAAAATGCAAAATGTAATCGTAATCATTTTTCATTAATCTAATTATATTTAGCCCATCTATGGTTTATATCAGGTGAGTTTATAATTGTTACTGCAAACGCCCTAAATAATCAACGAAGTTAAATCAATTTGAAATCAGTTTGAGGAAAACAAGTTTACTGTTACTAAGGAAATGGGAACTATCTACTAGGAATGATAAGCATTATAAATATTGTGAAATCCTTTGTGCAATTAATATCCTAAAACCTTCGTGGTTTCGAATTTCGACTGATCTAATCAGAAACTGATTGCGGTTTATTTGATTTGACTAAGCTCCTTTGCAATTTACTTCATTTATAAACAAACAAATTACTACGGCAAAAATATTGAAAATCTAGCCTTTGGGAGTTTTTATTTCATTTGGTAAAAATTTAAATAAATCCAGCTTTGTTTTAGACAGGGAATCAATTTAAATATAAAAAATAAACCAAACTGATTTGTAACATTAATTTAGATATAATAGCGACTCAAGTACTCATTATAAAATTATCATACAAAAGATTATACTCGTATATACCATATCAGTGGCGTGCATCCCACAAAAACATAAAACCATTATTTGGTTATACTTTTGGATATTTAATCAATACATTGATTTAAAGTCCAGTAAAAACCAGAATATGGATCGCAAAATCCAAATTTAACTAAATTTTAACTCAATATATCTATTAAATCTCCAAGTTTAGCTAAATAAGGCTTTTTATCCTTCTATGGGATGCACGCCATTGTACTGAATAGCTAACTAAAGCGTTTAGTGTTTGTATTATGTATTTTACTTGTGTCTCAGTACACAAATACTGAGACATAAGTAAAATGTGAATATCAACTGTCTCTGACACTTTCTGTCTCACAAACCCGCTCCGATAGCCTCGACTACCTTCTTGCTGAAGGACCCTCTGCCTTCTTGGAAAAATAATATTCACATAAGCTGCTCTTGTGTTATATGTGTGTGTTGAGCCGTGGTGGCTGCCGGCAGAATAGAATAGCACCCCCCTCTTCTTGCTGAGGTGTCGTAAAAGGCGACTAAGGTATCTCTTGAACACCGCAATTCAACCAGGTGTTTAGAGAAGGGAAAATTCGACCAAACCTGCATCCTGCTCCCGCCCGATCGTACTGGTTCTCCTTTCCATCGGGCCTGAGGGAGCTCGGACGAGAGAGTGCTTTTCTGGCTGCGCGTCCAGTTATGCACTTAAATATCTCCTGCGCAATTGACTGTTTCCGAAAACTGGACCTCGAATTTCTTAACCGGTGTTGAAACAGTCGCCGTGGCCGAAACCGGCTAGGACATCATCATCATATGTGTGTACACAGATGTGAGTATTGCTTGCCAGGCAATAACCAGCCATAATCAACCCACATAATACATCTATTCCTCACCCGCCTTTCCAATATTTCATAGATATGATTATTTACAATATCTTGTATTAGTATATAGGACTAGTCAGAAAAAAAATTCTTGCGAGATGTGAGCTAGTTAAAAAAAACGGAATCGTTAGTCAATATACACATGTCTGTACGCATTTGTAAACGCTAATCATAGAAACGGTATAACGAACTGAAATGTGGTTAATTACTTTATTTCAGTTCAATAACTTAAAGTAGTTAATTAGGAAACTTAACAGAGCTTATAGGATTAGTAAGAAACTAAAAAAATAACTATTAATAGAGTTATAGTAATTCATCATTCTTTTAGAATTTAGCATAAAAATTGGACAAAAGTTCTAAAATTATTTCCTTTGTAACTAATATCGTTTAGCCACCCATAATCGGATTAACACGGGTCTAGTTTAACATATACAAACTTGATAAATTTCATCGTAATATGGGCACATAATATAATCCAATTAATACCAAATTTCTAAATAGCGTATTCAAACTTATTTACATCTGCGCTTTGGGCTTATCTGCTGTGGGCTAAAGACTATGTATTTGGTAATTAAACGGATTAATATTGTTCCTTATTAGGCCACGATCGAAGATAATTAGGTTTCGCCTTCGGTATCAAAATCTTCGGCTAAAAAACTACATTAGGTAAAACTTTTCAATGAATTGAAATTTTAGCAAAAGGCTAAGTTTTTAAACACGCGTCAAACTAAGAATAGATTATCTGATTATGATTATTAAATGACTTTTGAAAATTATCCGATTATATGTCGATATCCAGCCGAAACCGAAGCCGTTCAATCAGCCATTGTAAAACTTTCGGCTTTGGGTGAAGGTTAAAGAATCCTAAATAATTCTGTTAAATAATGACTAAAACTGAATAATATAGTAACAATACATATTTTAATATCTGTTGTATTGGTACAAAAAGTAATGTTGTGTCAATCAGCCTTTAGAATACTTTTAAGGGCCTTTTATTAGCCTATTTAGCCAACTGTTCTAGCACAAAATTTTCGCTTAGACCATCGTGTTGCAGAAAATACTACAATACTAAATAATATTAACTTTATATAAAAATTAATAGTCGTGATGTCGGAGTGAACAGAAATATATTCATTGTTGTATCTACTTGGTGTTTATATATTTGCCTAATGTTACCAGTAGTGAAGCTAATCGCCGTTCCCAGGGCATATGTCACATTACATGTCTATTAGATGCCATGCGAGTTTTCCATACTATGTTTTCCTTCGCCGGGGAATTTGTATTGCCTAAGCCCGTATATAATTAGGGAAAAATCCTGAAATACGTACCGGGATTCGAAACCACGATCATTCCTGTTGCCGCGTACCGATATCGGCTCCTTATCCACCATGTGAGGAGATTCGTTGTCGTGGCTATCACACCCACGACAACTTTTTATTCTATTAAGACGACATTTTTTTTTATTTAATTCACAAAACTGGTTATATCTCAGACTTCTAAAATACAACATATTAAAATATACATTTTCGAGAAACAACCTTCTTGATGTGAATATAACGTGCAAATATAATATCCAAAATATTATACAGATACAATTACAAATATACAAACGACCGCACAAAAATACAGAACCATGTCGAGAAACAAAGACCAAAAGAAGTAATACTTCATCAGTTTAAGTTAAAAAAGAACAATTTAGATAGTTTTAATTTAGTAGTTTAAAAAGAATCGCCAAAAATATCAATATCGTACATTTAATGCTTAAATTTACATTACATTGCTTACATGGATATTTAATGCTTTCCTGAATATTAACAAAAATTAATTAATACTGTATTTCGAAGCCGGGAGAACCCGTGTGCTCTGTGTGTATGAGTTGCATTAATAACAAATTCCAACCATTCAAGTTTGGTCTCAAGTTTAGCTCTGCTTGCTGATCAAACTTCACATGAATTCACCGGCTTCCTATCGAGGTAAATCTACCTAAAGGTATTTTACAACAATTTGAGCTAACTAACCATGTATGAAAATTTGTAACCACTTTAGAATCTAGCTATCATACTGGAGAGCCTTTTCTGGTGTAAGTAGAAAGGAAGAGGCTTTTATTTTGAGATTATCAGCTATGAATAACTATTTTGATAGACATATCTTTAAATAAATTTATACCTATTTAACACACAATCAGTGTCGGTGAAATTATAAGAAAGTTAAAGGTAATTTCAAAAATATGAGATAAGCTTTATTTCTCGTGTTATTTATTTTGTCATAGAATCAGGAAATATAAAACAACCAACAACCACACACACGCCCTAAAACTATTATATACTTGTATCAAGAAATGTTACAGAGTAAATAAAAAAAAGAACTTTAGAACAAAATAAGAATGAATCACTTACAAAAAAAAAATTGAAAATATGTGGCTTCACTCTTATCCGCGCCTTTTGTATTAGATAGTCCCTCAATGTATTTTTTAATTCTATGTATTTAGACATATTCAAAGTAATTTAATATTTAAAATATTTAACCTGAATTTATATGCAACAATGTTTTCTATAAACACGTTTTATGTCGAAATATTAACCACCTGTTCAAAATCTATAATAACTGAGCTTCATTATGGTTTTGCTAAGTTGCTTTCATTAATTATGTATTCAAGTAAACGCCGGATCACTCTCTATTAAATTGAAACATTTCGTTCTATAATGATAGCATTAATATTATGAATAGAAACTGAAGTTGCAATTTTTGACATAGAATTATTAAAGGTCTTCACATATTAAATGATACTTACATTAGTTATAAGCGGTGGATATTCTTAATTCAACATAACAACTCATGAAAATTAAATCGTAGTACGACTATTAGGGCAAATAGTAAATTAATAATCATTAAATTTAACATGATACGATAAAATGATAAGACTATGTATGAATTTAGGCACCACATGCTCACTGGTGAAGGGAAAGATCGTGAGGAAACTTGCATGATATCTAATAAAAATGTCATATCTAATAGAAATATGACATCTATCACCAGCTCCATTCCATCACAAAACCACTAGACATCGTGTCGGATACCATCCGAGTGTGGTGGATGTTCCTTATATCCGCACGAAAAGATTTGCTTCTACATTCATCATGCAAACGGCTAAGGAGTGGAATATGCTTCCAGCGACCATATTTCCGCGTTCTTATGACCTGGGAGTCTTTAAGAAAAGATTGAATAGCCATTTGTTGGGCGGACGCGGTTCATCATCGGTCTCATCTTCACCTTCCACTAAGAGTGAGTGAGTACAAGCGTGCGCCTATATTTATATAAAAAAAAGTCATGCGTACTAGTGCTCTGAGAACGGCGATCAGCTGCGCTACTGATCATGTAGGACATGACATGTAAGCGCAAATTGGATACAGCCACTACTGTATCTCTGCTCACCCAGTAAAGGATATATTGTAACAATATATTGTGTTTTTATGTTGGCCTGCATAAATATCTCTTCCCGCTTCGTTTAAATGATCTAATATCAAAGGACGGTGGAAATACACTCGTCAGAAGACCATTCCATAACCCAACGACTCTGCAAAAGCAAAAGTTAGAGAGCTTCTTAGTCCTAGCCAGGATGTGAGTTACCGTATAGCTTTGACTCCGTAAGCCCGCCCGCGTGTTTCTACTGTGAAATGTAGAGAAGGAAACAAGGTTAAATAACTCATCAGAATACTTGCCATGATGCAGACGGTAGAAAACGCTCAATGAGGCAATATCTCTGTGCAACTGGAGCGGTCCAAGATCAATATTTCAATTTTATGGTACTAAACAACATATTTTAGCCAATAATAAGGAAAAACAGTATATTATCAGATAAATCTCTAATAGACTAATCCTAGAACAACAACTAGTAATAAAGCTAAAAAGATTAGATTAGATAAAGTAGGCTATCCTATTCTAGTGTAATCCTTAAATCCTGTTTCCTAATTGTCCCATCTCTATATATTATTAGGTGATAACAAAAAATGGGTACCTTTTTCGGTATGTCGCTTTTAAGGTGGATAAATACGTAAGCTAATAGGAATAATGAGGATCAGCATTCGCCATTAGTCGTTAACGCAACCCCACCCTCAAAGCCTGAAAAAAGTGACAACGCAGCGGTGCTCTAGAACATTTTTGTCACGCACTTTGGAGTTGTGGAATGGGCTACCGGGTACAGTTTTCTCTAGAGTTATAACATCGGCTTCATCAACAGAACAGTGATTAATGCCCTTAAATGTCGGAAACGCATTAATAAGTCATTAAGGCATTAGTAAGGAAAGCATAATAAAGTCTTCGTGTTAGAGTTGTTCATAGGAGACAGTAACCGGGCACCATCAGTTGGGCCTGTTTTCCGATGAGAGTTAAAAAAATAGAGAAATGAAAAAGTCATTTTGTGGTAGCAAATGTTTCGAGAAAGACGTCATAATTATATAGATGAATATCCAACGTTGTTCAGAAATCAATATAGCTCAGAGGATTAGTGAAGTGACAGTGGGCTGGATATTTGCCGAATAACTGATAACCGATGAGGTAGATGTGTTCTTGAGTGAAGACCGCGTCTTGGCAAACGTTGTGTGGGAGTCCCTCCAGTTAGGTGGAGTGATGACTTGCGAAAACTGGCAAGCAATTATTGGATGAGAAAAGAAGATCGGACTCAGTGATTAACCTTGGGAGAGACCTATGTGCAACAGTAGACAGATAGAGGGTGATGATAATGACGAACTTAATAGAGCAATAAGTGTAAAATCAGGTTTTTAATGTCCTAGCGGTGTATTATGCGATAATAGTAATCTTAGTTTAGAATTATTCGAACTTATTCCTCTTTTGCTTTTAAAATATTTAGCCCCTACAATTATTTCCATATAATATTTTTGCACTATCTCAGCAAATTGACTACAATGGACTTGGTTGTAAGAACAGTGTATATCAAAAACAATAGCATCTATCAAAGGTCGAAGACCCATTGAGAGTCTGTGTCATTATGTCGGCCCACATATACAACGACTGAAGGTCTCTAGGGATACGAGTTACCGGACGTACATGAGCAGATCCCGAAACGCGACAGGCCAAAGCGAGTCACTATAAC
Source organism: Automeris io (assembly GCA_036320925.1). Taxonomy (NCBI): domain Eukaryota; kingdom Metazoa; phylum Arthropoda; class Insecta; order Lepidoptera; family Saturniidae; genus Automeris; species Automeris io. The sequence continues at coordinate 11,257,833 of JAUDJH010000011.1, forward strand.
GATTTACATATAACATAAATGAATTTATTCACAAAACGTCCTTTAACCAATTGTTTATTAATAAATAATTTAATAATTACTATTCTCATTGTTATAATAAGATTTCGTGTGCATTAGCATAATTAATGTATTTCAAGAGCGATGATAAGTAAATTATAATTGTATACAATTGAAATATAGAATATCTAATGGTACGAAATGAGCGTAGTTAAACAATCTGTAACTACTTAGAAACTTGGTACGCTTAGAGTAATTAATAATTATACCTATTTAATAGTTTGCAGACATCTCACAGTGATTGTACCGGAGTGGATATTTAACTAAGCATTACAAGCAACTATGGAGTAAGTTGCTAACCTTTAAGTAATAATTACTTTATTAGTAGGAATGTAATTAATAATTACAATATTAGTTGAAAGATCGATCACTCGCTCTGTGGAAAATATAATATTTATTGTAATTGGTAGATTTTTTCACTCGCGTTAATTGTATTGCTGGAATATATTGTGAAAAAATAATGGTCAGAAATTTTCCATTAATTTATTATTTTAGCAAACAAATAAATTAATGATAATTGATAATATTCTCTTTGTAATTAGAAGGACATTTCTATAATTGATTTTTTTGTCTTACATTTATTTTCAATAATTAATCTCTTTGCTGAATAAAGTTTTAATGATCTTTATTAATTAGTTGAGAAGTTTGTAAAACAGCATTACAGAAATATATTTTGTCATTTGAAACTACTTTTTGATTTACAAAAATAAATTACATACTACAATTAAAATTAAAGTTAATTCAAAGGAGCAGCCCGTGAATATTATAAAAATATTTTATTTAATAAAATATAACTTACTAAATTCTTATAGAACATTAATATTAGTAGTATCTGCTAGTACTGATGCTACACCATCTTATATATTAAAATATATAAACTAATTGCTATTTCATAATTGTTTAAAACGCGTTTTCTCTATTAATGTACGGCAATTCTTTTGCAGTGTTTTCAAAGACTTTTTTTAAATGTATAAAAGATATTTTAAAATTGTTACCAGCTTTTGTCAAAGCAGAATTCTCCTAAAACATAAATAGAACCCTTTGGCAGAATGGCTTAAACAACTGAACATTATAATGGTCGGTTCGTTTGAATTATATCCATGGGAAAAATGGACGGGGAGCGAGGTTGCATAAACATTTTTGTTCAAAGCCTTTGGTGACTTCTTTAGTGTATAAATTTTTACATTATTCCTTCCTTTGTAAATTATCAAAGAATTCTGTTTCTGTTATCACGCTGGCAATCAACAGTATGAGCATTTTACGATGTAAATAAAAAAAAAAATAGCTGATCTCAAAAGAATGAACCCGAATTTAAAATTATTTCATTTTAGTTTGACCAACGACTGTGGCAGCCTATTTTATTTTTATTTTATTTTATTTATTATAACATAGTGGATGAGGATCAGTATCCATGCGCGGTGACGCGAATTTCTTTAGGTTCATATCCCTGTAGTTACCTTTGGGTTTTTCCTGATTTAGTTCAGATTTAGGCTCCAGCTGCTCATCTGTGAAGGAATACATAACGAGGAAACCCACATAACATCTAACAGTAATGCTATTTGTAAGTTCCTTGAGAACGGCGATCAGCTGCGCTACTTGTCACGTTGGCCACGACATATGAACGCTAGGTGGATACAACCACTAATGAATCTCTGCTCACCCCGAAAAAAATATAGCGTAACGGTATATTATTAATTTTAACGAGTACATATCTATCAAAATTAAAAGAAAATATATTTTCACGCTGTTTTCATTTCAGTTCAGGATTCTGTCACTGGATTTAAAGATTAAATTAAGGACGACACAAAATTGTCGCACGTAAAATTTTTAAATTAATTTGTGGTTTGTACAATAAAGTCTTATTTTCCAGCATACTACAAAGAAAGCTGAAAATTACACTTCTTATGCATAGTTCATTTTACTCTTTTATTGTACTGCTGGCATTAATTTATATTTTTATTTAAATAGGTATATTTTTCGAATTCAAAAGAATTTCATCTAGTACAATTTTCTATAAATAGTATTCTTCTTCATTTTAATTATAAAAATATTATATTTAAGTATATTACACGCAATATCAGTAACGCTCCCTAAAATACTTTTAAAGTCTAATTAATCATAAATTGCAATTAAATTTATGAGTCATTATTGTTTAAAAATGTTAAAAATGTGTTTAAAAATAAGGAACATTTCTGAAAATGTTTAAAATATTCACGCCGGCGTTGTAATTCATATTTCTTAGCCAAAGACGGCTACGCTTAAAGCGTTTCGCTTTATCTTATTTTTTTTTTTTTCAATTAAAACACTTAAAATACCATCCAAGCTGGTGGTATAGCCGCCCGATGAGGCAGATTTGTTAAAATATCTATATGAGTATGACAAAAATGTCGAAAAATATTTCGAAGTTGCTTTTGTTAACTTATTTCTTTACGGTAACATTCGAAATATAGCTTAAAATATTTCGTGAAAGCCTCATAAAATTCCTCATACGTACTAGAATTCTTACTATGACGATATTACAAGTCCTTTCAAAGCTTTCTGTAACACCTCAGTGATTTTTTTCTTGTATTACATGCCACCGGAAGGTGCCTCTATAATGGGGTAGGCAAAGGTTCGCTTTATTGCCAACAGTCGATACATCAAAAAGTGTGAGGGATTGATTTAATGAAAAAGCTGACCCACACCCATAAGTGAAGTAAGACCGTTTTTTATTTACCGAAATCGGCAGCAATTTTTCTCACGGATAAAATTTTACACTGTGCTAATAATATAATTATGCTTTACTCTCTGATATGTGTGCGTAAAAAAATAATATGCACAATGATGATGTCCTAGCCGGATTCGGCCACGGCGACTGTTTCAACATCGATTAAGAAAATCGAGGTCCAGTTCTCGGAAACAGTCAATTGTGCAGGACATATTTAAGTGCATAACTGGACGCGCTGCCAGAGAAGCACTCTCTCGTCCGTGCTCCCTCAGGCCCGATGGAATGGAGAACTAGTACGATCGGGAGGGAGTGGGATGCAGGTTTGGTCGAGTTTTCCTTCTCTGAACACCTGGTTGAATTGCGGTGTTAAAAAGATACCTTAGTCGCCTTTTACGACACCTCAGCAAGAAGAGGGGGTGCTATTCTATTCTGCCGGCGGCCTCCACGGCTAAATACATATCACAATATTATCGTAATAAACACTATACTATATAAAGAGATGATTAATTTCATCCTCTATTTCTGTTGTGTCTGAGTTTCGCCATTTCACTTGTATCAGCATCGATAAATGAAAAAACAGCCTAACATTGAAGACAAGCTAGCAATTACATAACGAAAACATATTTTTATCATGGAGAGTTTGAAACACAAAAAATATACACAATACCTATGCCCCAACCTAATATACCTAACATATACCCGGCTAGGACTGAGGTTCTCTAACTCACACTTTTGCCAGGTTGTTGGGCTGTGAAATGGTCTTCCGGCGAGGGTGTTCCCATCGTCCTATGCTATTGGGTCTTTTAAGCGAAGCGTGAAGAGATATTTGTGCAGGCTGGTGTGATCGCAACGGCTTTTGATTTTTCGCTGGTGGTAGTCGTTATCGATTTTGAACTGCACCATGCATCATCAGGCCTGTTTTGGTCACTGTGCCGTGTCAGGTTAAAAATATGGCCTAGGTCTAAGTAGACCAGCCCCTATAAACGCTAATAGATCAACTCTGGTACTTATTTACGTACCAATATACGCCATCATTCCTAATTATATTTCTGACTGTAAGAAACAAGATTATACGATGGACATTCCAAAGTTAAGAAATATGAGCACATAACAAAATATGATATTCAATCGAAACTCAAGTGATGCGCTTAAGTGCGGATGGAACTCAAGGAAACCCTTATCTTAGTGAAACGGCCTTTGCTGTTGCCAGTATCCAAAAATGAGTAAATTAAAAATACCTTTACTCTTGTTTTATAACACGGTAAGGACTGTTGTAAGCATGAGTAAATTAATATTTCTAGCAACTTAAATAGGTATGCTGTTATCGCATCAGTACTGGTGTGTCTAATTTCAAAGCGAGTATTATTCCCTTAGCTGGCATGACATTTTATGATATTAAAAATATGATAACTATAGTTTCAAAACTAATTAATTAAATTAATCTAAAGATCACTTTTTTTCTTATCTTAACATATATCTTGAATTGACATATTTATCAAACGATGTACCAAAACTGTTTACTACAAAGAGATTCTTATATTGTTCAACTTAATGTGCGGGATTTCGTAAATATAATTTTAAAAAAATATGTTTGATGACACTGGTGACTATCACGGCGTAATAAAGTAAGCCAGGCGAGATCACAAGTGACCCCATGATCTCAAAAAAGAAATCAACATTTTATTTATTTGTAGTTCTAAATATATTAACAGATTGCCTAAATATAAATAAGGCATAATAATTCTATAATTTACATAACTATTATAGTCATGAATTTTTATCCTACAATATTTTCAACCAGTATTGAATAATTTTGATGTGAATTTTACATTTCATCTGTACCTCTAAAAAATTCAAATATCAAAAGATACGTAAGTAACGAAAGCTTTGAAACCGTGACAATTTTTACAGGAATCTATATGTGATATTATATGTAAAAAATATTCAATTAACATAGAATCTTATTTAAATATTGCAGATTGCTAAAAAGAAAATAAGTATCTGTTCCGAAGTAAACAAGATAAAAAACTACGAGTATACTTCAGCAATCTTTAAAGGCTGTTTAGCTTATAAAAACCATGTACGCCTTTTTTAATGCTTTGCACGTTTTTAATCTGCAAGGTAAAAACCTTCGCAAATGGTCATCGGTGTCAGTAACTACATTAAATTTCCATACTTCGATGGCTATTTTCTTGTCAATCCTGTTATAATACCAATTTTTAACGCCTTTTTTTAATAATAAAGTAAGCTGTGTTATTTTATTATAATATATTTACTAAATGTCAACTGAATTCAAACGATTGTTGCAATTACTTACAATAGGAAAAAAATATATATATATATATATATACTTAATAAGTTTAATATCCTATCATTAACATACAATTTCTCTACTTATTTAGGTTTCTAATTATAATATTTCGTTAAAGAATTGTAAAAATAAATATCTAAAAGGAAACAAAGTCACTGTAAGCCACGGAAGAGACATAAAAATACATTACAAGAATCGAGAAATCGCATCAAGATACTTTTATTTTCTTAAAACCTATGCTATTAAAGTACTGTCCGAGAAAGATAATAAAAAACTAAACACACTACACCTCCACACTACATCTTCACAGACTAGCACCAGCTTTTAAGTAAAATTTTACAAATTACATGTCCGATTTTCGTTGTGGTGAATTAATTAATCTAATCTCACAAAGAAGGAAAAAATACACAAATTTATACAAAACTTATTAGATTTATTTTATATTCAATCCCGGTGAATACATGTCATTGTTCTATGCAGTTATCGAATATATTAATCTTCTCTAAGCGTATATATAACTTTAATAGGTTGTGAAAAATACTGAGAAGAAGTTCAAACTTATTATTTAGTCTAAAAAAATGTATTTTGGAACAATAATAAATAGTAAATTTGGTGCAATCAATGATTTAATAATATTTTAAACGTATAGCATGTAGACGTAACCCGATACGCAGTTGTCGCCCTAAGGGTCGTTAGGGTGTTACGAGACGTGCGGGGTAAGAGGATGCGCGCGCGCACGGGACGCTTGGAAGTTAGGCCACTACCGAGACCCAAGGCGGGAGTACGTGCGTGTACGTCGCAGTTCGGTGTGCCTTAAAGTGCAAATAAACTGTAAAACGCCAAATTCGTGTCTTCCTAAAACCACACCCACGACCACCGGTCATATCTGGCCCCACATTGGGCGTTAAACGTTTTAAAATTTAAGGCACGTTTCTGAAACTAGATGTAATTCTCGCTAGAAAATTCCTTAAAGTAATTAATTAATTTAAACAAATAATTAATTTCATAATACTCGTTATCTTTAAAATATGCATATTCGTCTTAGATTTCTTTTCTCAATTAGTGAGATCTGATAATATTATATAAATTCAATGGTATAAGCTTTTCTTTTATGAAAACTGCTTATGTGCATGGAATATGTTTAACCAACAATAATTAGAATTTGGCTGTAAATGACTACCAAAACAGCTTCGTTTATGCGCAGTTAAAACGACTGAACACGTATTTTTCTTTTTTAATTATTAATAACAATGGACGAAGGGTAGATATCTGTCAACCCTAACGTCGTATCCAATTTTAATTCGGGTTTATTTTAAACCTCGTTTGTTGCCTGTAGTTTGATTCTGAAAATTCATTGTCGACAATTTTTTTTTCTTTTATCCGTTGTCAACCTAATCTCGTGAGGTTTAAAGCAGGCTTATATTCGAAATATGTATTAATTAAGTAATAATAGTTTTTATATTACAGGCATGAGGTCAAATCTCAATGACACTTGATTGAAAATGATGGTGAGGCCGATGCTGGACGCGCTACCATAACAATACCAATTTACTTATTGTTCGAAGTTTCCCCTATATCTGATGAGGTGCTTTAAACTTTGTGGTGTTGTATTATTATCTTCTTTCGGTCTCTTTGGTCAAGAACTTGAGATGTAATTTGACATATTCCGAATCATCTACATTTATTTCAGACAAAAGCTTGCTTCGATGGTTCGGGCACGTGGGGAGGATGAATGATGAAAGAATGACGAAGAAGATGTACTATATACATGTGAGTGGAAGTTACGAGCCGAGACCGACCGAGATTTATCTACACAGAACAAATAAAGAGTATTGATGGGGGGTGATATCAAAAGTACGCGGAATCGGCGAGATTGGATGAAGAGATTAATAAATGTGAAAGAAGTGAAGAGGTTTGCAAGATTATATGGAAGTGGCGTTCCTTCCTCTTTGCCTACCCCAATAGAGATTCGGCGTGTTGATATTGTGATTTATTATAGATTTCATTTAAGTTCATCACAGTTAGGGTATGTTAAAAATTTATTCAGTCATATTTGTGAATGTCAACTTATATAAACTATAACTTATATGAATATTTCAATAATAATAATAAATTATAAAATTATACACATATTTAAAAATAAGGGTAAGTAACACACTACATCCAAGTAACCACCAAATCCAAAGTAACCAGTCACTAACAAGATTTGTCTAACAAAACCCTAAACCACGTAAAATTAACTAGAACACCCAACTGCTTAATAACATAATTCATGATCACACATTTTACATGTCCAACCATGTAAATATAACTTAACCGTTTGGTTCAATCCCAATTAGGTAACCCACAATACTTGGAACCTAATTTTTTCACTAAACCTTACTTGAATAAAATACTTTATCATGTGTTTAGAGTAATGAGTATCAATTTTATTTAAAAAATATAAGAAAATAAATAAATATTGCTAAACATACACACACATATTCAATTGTGTGAATTTCATTTGCTTTTAAAGCAATTTTAATTTATTTGTATTAAATGAATATAATAATTATTATAGGTTTTTGGAGATAAATAATTAATTATATTATTATAATATCATTTTTTCTAAGAGATTTATCATTTAATTGTTTTTTTTTTCTAGTTTATAACGGAATATAATGGTATATTTTAAAATAAACAATTTAAGATATTAATTATTTGCAATAGGAATTTGTTATTATGAATTGTACTTTATTTGTTAACGAATTTAAGTTATCCAAAATTTACATTTAGTTTACTTTTAGTTCATGAGAATATCGCAAAATGTCGCTTTAATTAGTAAAACTGTGGATTGAAATTAACTCCTTAGTACTCTTTGACTTTCTAAATCAAAGATCTATTTTCACTTCAAATAATTGTTTAAGACAATAAATTAATAATTCACTGGCGAGTTTTTCTTATAAAGTATGTTGGTAGTTAAATATTTAAAATAAGAAACTGGATTGAGAAAAGTAATCTCGAAAGATATTAGTAAGATATCCCTAAAATTACTAATTGATAAGAGTATATTATTGTAAAATTGAGTCCAATTTAACTTATTGTAACAATTAAGTATTTAGTATATACTATAGTTATATATTTTGTGTGACTTTAGTAGGCGCACTTTATTTTAGGCCATAGAATAATTCCTATAAATATTTTAAGTACTACTGCTAATAGTTTGCACTGATTTATTGTTTATAATTTTCCAATATAACAATTATTGTAATCTTTTCATAGTCTTTAATGTATTGTATTTATTTTATCCTTAAGCTATATTTCCTTTTTTTAACTAACATTGATAGTTGTCTAGTAATTTTATTTTTCCTGTAATTATTTTATTTAAAATATTATTAATAATAAGCAAAATATATAACTTAAAAGAAAATTATTAGCAAGTGCGGAAATTTGCTTGCGTGTATGTTGATTACACAATATAATCTTATAGGTCAGTAAGCACCCTTTTGCTTACGGGTATTATAAATAACATACATCATATTTTTGTAATTTTTTCATATAAATATTATCTTTATAATAACAATACTTTGTTAAAAATATATGCAAATTTATTTATTACATTTAGGAGACTTTTAAGGTCGCACCATAAAGTTAAAAATAACGAGCTGTTGAATTAATTATTACTGTATTTAGTAAATAGTGAAAACTAAAATAAAGTTTTAATAAATTAATATTATACATTAACAGTATGTATAGTTTATATAAATTAAATAATATAATAATTTGTAAAATATTTTTTATTATAACTATCGTAACTTACCTTAAGTTTGCGAGTTAGCCAAACACGCACAGTACACTTTGGAGGAAGTACTACGCGTGTTGCGCGCTTTGCAGTTCCAACTGTAATGCTCTGTGAACTTTTCCCACCGCGTTATATACTCCACTGGGAAAAGCGTAGCGGTTGGTGCTACGGCGCTACGCCGCGCCCAACGTAGGCGTGCGTAGGCCCCAGCCTACGGCATGCTGCGCTGCTAATTACGTAGCATATTTGGAATACGTGATTATTGCATGAAGATTGTTCACAGCTTGGGAAAATTGTTACACGAAGACTGATTAGTGCAAATATTATTTTAATAACTTATTTGTACATGACGACTGAAATGAATTCTGTATACATTTGTTTGATTTTATATACTTTTGTATTTGGTTGTTTTTTTAACGTATTAAAATAACACTTATATTTAATGCACAAAGTAGTTGCATAGTTGATTTAATTAGTTCAATAGTAGAAATGTAAATTATTTATGTAATTAAAGGTTCACTATTGACTCTCTTTAAATTATAAATTATTAAATTATTCCCTATTTACTTTAGTATATTGCAAAAAATAACTAAATAGGTTTTTGCCAGTTTTTCGGTAGTTTCAAAAAGCTACTTAAAAGATAAATAATTATATTTCTTCACGCTGTATCCCTATCAAGGTGAGCAGACATACATACTTTGTGCTTATATGTCGTGACCAATTTGACCAGTAGCGCAGCTGATCGCCATTCTCAGGGCACTTACACATGGCATTTCTATTAGATGCCGCGTGGGCTTCCTCACGATGTTTTCAACAACCGCTAAGCATGTGGTACCTAAATCCGTACTTAACCTGGAAAATTCCAGAAATACGTGCCCGGATATGAACCTACGACCATTTGCGTCACTGTGCATGGTCACCGCTCCCTTATTTACCACCACTGGACCACCATAGCTATACATACAAACTTGTTGCAGATATGACATAATTAAAACAAAACAAATCATGAGTATAGTTTGAGACAAATGTAAGTTATTCAACTTTATGTTAAATTTCTCGATCTAATTTGGTATTTAAAGTGTTTCTTTCTATGGTAATGTTCCTTTAGCTTAAAACATCTGTAAATGTTATTATCAGGAGAAGTTACATGGGTTAATGATTATAATTTAGATCCGTTAGAAGACTCGTCGGCGCAGTATTCAAAAGTTTAACTTTTCGCACTCTTCGCGGAAAAAACACGCAGATTGAGTTGCGCCTTTTTCCACACACAACTTTTTTTTTATCATTACACAAATGATGCATAGCCTCACAACTTTTCAATTATTTACTCAAATAAATATCGAAGCTAAGTGTAAATTAATTACGTCCTGGGATTTTCTTTTTTCATATTCGCTGTCTTATAAACCATTCAGTTGAGTGTTAAACGTTCAGATGACAAGAACGTATAGAATTTTTTTTGCTAATAAATCTTTATTGATTTTTTTATTATTTTAATATTTTGACACTTCGGTTAAGTAAGTATTTACAATAAACGTCTTTTTTTCTCAAATGGTGTGTTTTGCGCTGCGGGTTATGAGATCAATCTCTACGTGGAACAAATATTTTTTTTGTATAGTTTATATATTTGTTGTATTTTTTTGTATATTTGTATAGTTAAAATCTAATATTTCCATTAAACAGGAGTAAATTCATTTGTTAAGGGGGAAGCGTTGTTTCCTTAAAACAATATTAGTAATCGTGGACATCAAACACTCTTCAAAGATAGTAGAGAATTTACAAAAATACTATTCGAGTTATTTATATCATGTTAATAAGCTGATGCGTATTTTATTAATTTTGAATTGAATTGATAATAAATATAAATAAATATAAATAAATAATAATACTGCATAACGAAAAATCAAACTTCTTCATAATGTGATTAACAGATCAAAAAATGGTAGCTAAAGATTAATAAGCATTCAACGCTTTATATTATACCAAATTTAAGTATAGCCTAGTAAATTTTTAATACAATCTCTCACTTAACGATAGTAAAAAGCTTTTTTGTCTAATTACCACAATCACTTTTCATAGCTTATGACTTATTTCGGCTTCTTGTATTTATAAATATATTTTAAAACCTTTTCGCAAAAATACTTGTCTCAGTAAACTTAATGCTGCCTCTACACGAGGTTATTTGATGATTCATTCCATTAAGACTAATCTATTATTGTCACTGCATAAATACAAACAATGCGTATGATTTCAAACTTTTTGAGCTTTTTGACTTAATGGAATGACTCCCCTCAAACGGTTTCATGTGAACGTGGCTTTAAACTTTATAGAAAATAAAACATTTTTTTTTTTATTTAATTTGTTGTTTTTTTTTGGTGGTAATGTGATTGCCTAGACGGGGTCGTGACCACAGTACATAAGTGTAAAGACCGTCATAGTGACTCGCTTCGGTCTGATTCGTTTCGGGATTAGCCTGTGTGTATCCAATTTTTCATATACCTAGATACTTTTTGTCGTGGTATATGCGGGCTGACATAGCGACAGCAACTGTCAACGGATTTTCCTCTCTTGACGGTTGTGGCTGTTCTTGGAATACATTGTACTTTCCATCAGTTTCATTGTAGTCACTTCATCGAGTCACTATAAAGAAACTTGTTTATTCATAAACATAATAACATCGTATTATAACATACCGTAAATTAATATTGTTAAAGTTATGAATAGATTTAGTGTATACCCTACTTTCATGAAGCCATATTATTGTTTATGTATTCCAGTGTTAGTCTTTCTTCGAATGATATGCGTTGAAAGTCTATTACATACACAATAATGATCATTTAACCCTTTCGGAGTAGAGATACATTAATGGCTGTATCCACTTTGCATGTTTGTTTGTTTTGCTTTGCGTGCCGAATGTGACCAATAGCGCAGCTGGGTCTCTAGACAAAATAATATTCCTATATCCATAGTACTTGTAGAAAAGCTCAAAATGTATGGGATTGAGATAAGCTTTCGAAAAATCACGTTGACACGCTTGTTAATTCCATCCGCCAGTGCTTAGTAAATCAGCGTCAGATTTCTAGTGACTAGAACCACCAGGGTACCGAACCTACTCTTCGCTACAAGCCGGGCCTAGGGGTCCGTAAATTCTGATATGTCAGTAGACTAGAAAACAATACATTCTGGATATTGATAAAGAAATTATTTGAATAATTCATCCAATTGTTTGTACAAAAATTGGTTATAACTAGGCGCGTATTAAATCAAATTTATATCTTTACAATCGCTACATAAAAAGTGGATAAAAATATAAATCTTAATTTAATTAGAGACTTATAAATAACTGAATATTTAATACGGTGAGTCTCGCATTAGATTGAAATTTCTTTTTAAATTATAAAATAGAAACGCTTTTTATATTTATACTAGTTGTGCCCGCGTCTTTGTTCACGTGGAAGAAGTACTTCTGCTATGATAATATTTATTTCAAGCTGAATTTTTTTGTATAAACGATATAAATGCCATGGTTTATTTCTTTTTTTTTAATTAAAGATAGATTTGCGCTTGACCTCAATCTCGCCCGATGGAAAGTGATGCTGAGGTGGACGATGGAACACACTCTCCCAACAAATACTCATTGACTCGTCGTTTGAGAATTTCCATGTTATAAGATGTATGAAAAACAGACAATACCATTCCAGTATATAAATTATAGCTGACCTGTCAAACTTCCTACCGCCTAGCAGTCAATGAAGGTCTTGTTACAGATTAGCTGAACTTAATCTATGATTTCATGAAAGTAATACAGTGAACACAAAATAAATATTTTGATATATTTCCCTTTGTTTATACGATATAAATTATTGAACGCACGCAAACTTATTTAACAACCAATACACTATACTCGTATATGTCAATCCTTTTTCATTACTGTCATTATTCTACATTGTTAAAATCTAATGTACACCATTATCCAAATGTTGTGGAATATCTTGTCGATTCGAAACCTTTTATTTAAATACGTTCTTTAATTTGAGGGGAAAGTTTACCGTATTGGTGGGATCAATATTAGTTTGACTGTTACGAGACCCATGAACATTTAGTATGGGAAATTTAATTTTCTTTTCTTTTATTTTATTTTTTCGTCAGTTTTTCAATGTTTTAATAATTACTCTGCTTTTCAGGATGGATACAAATAGAACAAATCAAAAACCATGAAAATCGATATATCCGCTCTCGAGTTACAATTGTTCGAACAAACACGATTTTGTTTTATGTATATATAGATTAACGCCAAAAAGGAAATTTATTTGATTTTTTGTTTTCATTTTAGCACTTCAGCTTGGATAAATTAGTCCTAGTGATGTATAAGATAAAAACTTATTAACAATTTTTGTCCGCATAATGACTTAAATCAAGATAAAAGCCCTAAAATTACACTATTTTCAGTTTTTACACCTAAGGCTTAAGCTCCGATTTTACTTAGAGTTTTGCTGTGGAACTGAAAAATGCCCTTAATGATTTCTAGAGTCTTACCATTTAATTGGAGTTGGTAATAGTCCTAACCACTTCGGAGAGTGGGCTCTTTACTCCCATCCTTGCCAGAGAGGTAGCCACACCAAGGCTTTTCGCTCCCCTCACGTCTGGATGAATGGTCTCCAAGCCTGGGTGGAGCGATTAAAGCGACGCCCCGGGAGTTTTTAATTAGTAGGATTCTCACACATCGAGGTCGCTGCCCTTACAGCAGACCGGACGATCCTATAAAGGATTTTCCGCCGGGACACATGAAAGTCCTAACCACAATAACCTAGTACTAGCCAATAAAATGTACAAAAACTAAATCTCTTATAAAGGTCACCGGTTTTAATGGATTATTTATATCCTAAAATTCAGGACGATAATGACGTTTTCCTTTGATACCTAACATTATGAAGATAAAACAAAAAAAACATAAAGTTATCGTATTATAATAAACAGTAATCGGTCTTTGACGTGTTTTTGTAATAATTTGGTCACTGACCGAAGTACTTATATACATAAGTATCCATACACATATCTATACGCAAACAAAACACAAACAATGTTTTGTTCAGTAATGCGTAGATACTATCTAGGGAATAATTTCAGTTCACTTTTTTCTGTTCATATTAACCTTTTATTTATTCGGTTCAGTCTTTTTAATACAGGCGTTTCAAAAAACATTAAAAACGTAAGCTGTTAGGGAGATAACTAGTTAATGTCTTTCTGGAAAATGTCAACGGAATAACACTACCATTCTACCATACCACACTTCTACTCGTTACCTCAGTAAATGATGGACGTGTGAAATAAATCTTTTGAGTAAAAAAATGTACATAAATCTTTAAATCAATACGTCTCAAAAAAATCTGTAATTTCAATACTATCCTCAATATTAAATGAATCTTAGACATAAAATCTTAAAGTAGTATTTTAAAAACAGGATTTACTGTTTGAATTAATCTTTTTGAGTTTTATTTCTGTCCTTTTCCCCTTAGATTTTGTTCATATTGGCTTGATAAAGTAACTTTAAGAAAAGTACAGTGAAGCCCAAGAACGACAGTGACAATGAAATACCGAAAATGCATTAACAGTCGTCGTTATTATGTCGGCCCACATTTATCATGACCAAAGGTCTTAAACAAGCTTTTGTAACAGCACTATTGATTCAAAGATTTATTTGGAAAGTGTTCCAACACTGTAAGTAGACATTGGAAAGTATATCTTGGGCTATATGTTGCTATAATGACGCCATACTATTTTTGTATGAACATGTATGGGTAGTGGGAGTATTCCTTAATTATATTTATATCTGTTTAATATCAACAATAATACAACCATCCAATATACATTTTGCTGTAATCTGTGTGAATCTAATCAAAGCGAAAGGCGTTCTATGACCAATCGTTGAGATTAAAACCAATCGTCGGCAACGTGCTATCTATCAAGTGACGGACAGTGAACAATTAAAAGTGGACTGATTGCGGTAGCCCTGAGTAATTAATTACATTAGAGATGTTCAAGATATCGCTATCCGAAACAGCAACAATCGGATAGGGGCCTTATTTTATATCTTTTATTTGAATTCAACACATCGAATATTTTCGGTTAGGATGTAATTTTTAGTCAGTTGTTTATGTTGATAAATTCTTTGAACGTGCAACCTGTTACCCACGTTTGCTCGTGCGCGAAACCCGATTGAAGGGGCTTGCGCGATTTTGATGTTCGATCGCGTATGTTATTGCGTTGACTCTAATGCTCTAGGGTTAATAGAAGCCTAGTTTATCGATGGCTCTGGCTGGGTAGCAAGGTATTGCGAAAAACCTAGGGTGCCGATAGGGGTCAGCTATTAGTACCCAGACACTTCACTTCATCCTGCCTCTCTCTAGTTGTGTTGTTTACCTGTCCTATTAGAAAAGAGTTTGGACGAGAGGGCACGATTGTGCAAGCGTTAGTATTCACGCAACTAATACAGTGTAACCTCCATACAACGTCACTCGATTTAACTACAAACTCCCTACTGCGTCGATATCAGTCGGCTTTGGTTGGTTTAGCTTGTTTTCCATACTATGATAGACTCTACATAGCACTACACCCACTCTCAATAACGACAGCAATTTAATCATATAAAGTACTTCTTAAGTTGCCACAGTTAGTAAAAACTGCGCAGCTGTGTACGTTCTTTTGTCGCTTTATTATCCTAGTCCGTAATAAACTCGACTGTCGGCATTACACATACCGAACTTTCTAAGAAATCCGTTCTTTGGTTTACAAATTGGAATTGTTATATTTGCACTGCAATACGACAAAAATACTGGTGCAGCAAAAGATGTCAGACAAACTATACTCAATAACGATCAAATAAGAATTGTTTTTTATGTAATTACTAACACTAGTCTGAAATAAACTTTTTCTTTATCTATCTTGTAGCTCACCCATACTTGATGTGATTTTGGAAACGTCGCCAAGGCCAACATGAGCCAGGATATCCTCATCATCATCACCTTGTTGAGCACATATTTATAAGTTTCAGGTTAAAGACTTGAAACAAGCTCTACGATATTTTTAACATAACTTTTCTTCAGATTAATTCATGAAATTAGTGACCCCACTTGCAATCGAACTGGAGTTATTTATTTTGAAAATCAATATCCGTATTTTTATTCGAAATTGCATATTTTAAACAACCCTAAACTATACGGCACTCTGAAATGGTCTCTAATGAAAACTATTAAGTATATTTTATAGTACTAAGTACAAGCAAATTGTTTCGATTTCATCTCTTTTCTATTAGACGCCTTGAGGGTTTTTTCGCCGGTGAACATGTGGTGATTTAAACAGTACGTAATCTGGAAAAAGCAAGATGCACGTGCCAGGAGTCGGTCCTATGACCGTTCGCGTTGTCGCGCATGGAAACCGGTCCATCATCTACAAAACCACCGTAACCACACAATTATCCAGAACATTTATTTGACTTAATATCTGGTAATTATAGATTTAGAGTTTTATAATTCAATTGGACCAAATTTTTCGTTTATATTTTTACAAAATAGCTAATTGTGATAAAATAATGCTTTTTTATGTTTCTATGAGATGCACACTACTGGTCGAGGCCTACAGGTATTATAAATCAACAAGTGTGTTAATATAATATTAATACGAGCAAACACGAGCGCCAGCCGCCCGCGCTTTGTAGGATAAAAGAACTTAAGTGATTATTCGCCTTTAGCATTAAACGTAGCGTCGAATGTTCGAACTTCATATTAAAGAAAAATGCTTATTTAAACTTAACTTCTGCATGTATTGTACAGATTGATTCATGTATAAGAATATTTAATTACAGAAAAATATTCCAGGAAATAGCTTGGTCCAGAGGTGTCTAACGGCTTCAATAAGGGAGCCAAATTTCGGCATTAATACTGTTCAGCGTAATGCATAACATTAAAAAAATTAAAACTGAGTTGGATGTCTTTTCACTTCCGGCTTCGAATACAAGCTTCACTTATCGCTTTCTAATAAGCGATATTATGATATAACGGCTGAAGAATACATGTGTAAGAGATAAATGCGAGTTCTTCGTACCGGTAGTTAATATTGAAACCATAGTAACGGCATTTGTGGCCCCAGTTAAACCTTCAATAGAGCACGAGTGTTGAATCTTGGGATAATTTAATACATGTTGCATGTTGGAGCACGGGTCATACAGTCCCGTTAAGTATGGTAGCCTCAATTGTTGTCTGTAACAACCTATCTAGTTACGAAGGCGGTTAATAGATTTCCAAAAAACCACGGAAAAATACAGGTTTTGCTTATGTGCTAGGGAAAAACTGTCTCCATGCTGCAGTATCGGTGAGAAATCAGAAGATTTGCATCACTTGTTGATCCAGTGTTATCGGTGTAAATGTGCAAAAGATTCACTGATAAGTCAACTTTTTTTTTAAAATAATATATTAATGAGGCTTAAGTACATCCTTGATGACTATGCCAGCCTCGTAAAGTATGTCATATTATTTAAACTCACTTCTGGCGAAGTGACAACTGTATAAGTCTGTATTAAAATAATTTCTTTTAATATAAGAGTCTCCCGCGGTTTCCTCGCGAAACATGCTAAGCTTTATGTATCCTAGAATTAAACTATTGATACATCATGTACAATAGGACCAGAGTGCCAAAAAGGCAAAGGTCCGTTTGAAAAGAGTCACTGGTGGTCCTGAGTTCCTGACCGGCGAAAGCTCTGCCTGATGGTAGATACAATCCGGATATTTTATGTATATAAACCATTTTCATTTGTATATCTTGAAGTTAACTGCACCATAAACCCGCCTTTCACAAACCGCCCGCAAGGATAGTAACAAATTGTACATAAATTTGAAAATAATAGCTGGAGAGAGTCCGTAGTGCCGCCGAATTAACATAACATTATAGCATAGCCGCAGTTTTACAAAGTAAAGGCGTGTTTTATTAGACGGGAATAATCTGTTCTAAAGCTCGAATACGAGTTTTTTCTAGATTTACTTCTTTTCAATTCGATTACATTTTTAAATGTCAAATTTGTATGGAATTTAGGCTCAAAGCTTGTACCGAATCGATTTGGAAAGAAAAATTCTATAAAAAAATATATATTAGAGTAAATCTTGTAAAGGTTGATACATAGATTAAGTATAGCAAGAAATTATATGTTATATTTTAGTGATTTATTATTTTAAACACATAATAATATTTTTGTTCGCAACTGTCTTAAAAAGCTGCATCAAGTTCATTACAAAACATATTAATTTTTATTAAAAGTTCTAATATCGTTGCGCAGGACACCTGGCTAGGTGCATTAATGGTCGATGGAGTAAGACCGAACAGAATGATGGCTGAGGGAGTACCAGAGACCTGATGGTAGACCTGTTCCAAGGCTTATAAGTTTATCGGCATAACTAACGCACTCAGTAGAGAAGGTAAATCATAATATAATCTATACTAATATTATAAAGCTGAAGAGTTTGTTTGTTTGAACGCGCTAATCTCAGGAACTACTGGTTCGAATTGAAAAATTATTTTTGTGTTGAATAGACCATTTATCGAGGAAGGCTTTGAGCTATATAACATCACGATGCATTAAAAGCGAAGAAATAATGAAAAATGTGAAAAAAAACGGGGAAAATTATTCATCCTTGAGTGCTTCCATTGCGTGCGCTGCGAAAACGGTTCAAGATACCAAAAATATATGTAAGAAAGAATTATTACTTTTAAAATGATCTAAAAAAATGTCCGCGACAGTATATGTCTATATTTTAAGATTAACTCACTAGAACCGTTTTTATGGTAATCAAATTTGGTCGAAATTAATGCATTATTTGTTAAGAGTTGTATCAACGTAATAATATTAATCTTTATCCAAATAACTGTGTTGTTGATTAAGAGTATTTAATTGTGAACAAAATTGTCTTTAACATCACTTAATTTCAATGAACATCTTAGAAGATATTACAATAACTTATATAGCAAAACAACGTTTGCCGGATCAGCCAGTGATAAATACAAGACTGGACCCCCACGCAAAATGGAATGAAAACGGAAGCAAGCCTTTATAAACTACAACTATAAAGTAATTGCGAGTTCAAGTTGATGAATAATAAAGGTGTTAATTACTGAGCTGTATTTAAATTGTTCTGTTAAAACTTTTAGTTCGTTGAGGAATGGACAAATTTACTGATATTTCTTTATGTTGTGCTTGGTTAAAATTACTTTAATACTAAATTCCGTTGACTGTAAGGACATTTTTATATTTCGATACTATCTTAGTAATATCATAGATATACCATCTGTTGTAAAGCTGATTATTCATGCCACATCAACTGTACCTATTGCATAAACCGCAGGTCAGATCCTGCATGTAATATTTGTTGCAACTTTAGGGCGGTTCCGCACATTACCTACTTGACGCTCTGGATAGAGCTTAGCAGAAAGCTGTCCGCATGTGATACCAGGCATTATTAAGCATCTTGTTTGCACTCTATTGGCGCAGAAATGTTGCCTCACTAATCGTCTTCTACCGTCTTTATCACGGTGAGCATTCTGAAGTATTGTTTAACCTTATTCCACCCTCTGTCTTCCATAACAGAACCACGTGCGAGGGTATATAAAGTCACAGCTTTACAGTAACCTATATAGGAGTCTTAGGTTGAGCTGAAAATGCCTCTCCCGGCAATCAGTAGTTAGTCCGCTTCAAAAAAAAAAAAAAAAAAGAAGTAACCTATATGCCAGCTAGGAGAAAGAACTTTTCTTTCTCTGAAGGATAAACTTCTCTAACTCTTATTTTAGCCGAGTCGCTGAGCTGTGGAATGGTCTTCACTGCAAGCAGGTTCTGTTTTAGATATTGTGTCTTTTAAACAAAACCTGAAGAGATATTTGTGCAGGCCTAATAACTTTGACGTTTTAAAAGTTAACTCAAAAGTCTCATACTTTTATCACGTATAAGTTATTCTAGGTCAAAGGCTATGTTTCACTATGTTTGTATTTTTGTGAATATTTTCCTTCCCATGCGATAAATAATGTTCACTTGTATACTACAGCTATAGAGGTACAAATGTCTACAAATTGTGCGGTATTTTTTTTTAAATTAATACTTAGAATTGAGAAATTACGTTTAAAGAAATGACTTACGGGAGACAGTACCCTTTCCCCATCCCTTCAAAAATATTAAGATCCGGTGCTGGCCCAGTTAGAGAAGAGTCATGAAACAGCAACGAAAGTTATAAAAACACGTTATTAAATATAAATCTTTTCGAAATAACATGTGAAAATAATCGACTAATGTGTCACGTACGATCTGAATTAGGCGGGTAAAGCAAATAGTCCAATATTTGCGAAAGATAAGACGATGGCTAATAGAAATCGTTTGATTCCAACGTGGGCAGGTGAATGAAGAAAAGAAGATTACGTCATCGACTTTGTTCATGCTTGTTTTCATGGTAAAATATATTTATTAAAACAAAAAATGTTATTTTTAGGAGCTGGAATAGAACAAATTCAGATAAGCACAAAAACAGAGTCACATAATTTTGAAATTTCCTTGTAATAATTATTTTAAATCTTTGATTAGAGAATCTATAACAAAAATTATGAATATAAGTGTACTCTAGGTAACTAGGCCTACTTATAACATTTCCTCCGTGCAGTGTGAACAGAGGCATGATTGATAGAAAAAAAAAAATAATAATGTTTTATTGTTCAAAATAGAATAAACTAATAGAATAATCAATTAAAAATTCCAATAAAGTCGGTTGAAAAAACTAAAGCGTTGTTAAATATTGATTATAACAACATAATTTAGTCAGAACCTTAGGTCAGAACTAAATGCTATATATCATCACACCGATTCTTTATTGGAATTGGCAAAAAGCGTGAAATATCACTTGTACAATATCTTTGCAAACGTCCTCTGCTTCCTTAACATTTATTAATCGTTACATGGAAATATTTATTTTAAAGAACATTCAAAGCTATAGCCAGATTATAGGGATTCACGAAGGTTCACGTTGTCGTAACGTGTTTGACAGCTCTGACATTCTGCTAAAAGATTCGTTTTATGACATTCAATCATTCGGATGTACTTCTGTATAGGTTAAATTAGTTTCTAAATTCATAATTTTGATTTTATTCGACTGTATATTAAATTATAAACAAATTTAAATCAAAAGGCAGGAGAAGATGGTTGATACTACTTTACGCTCTTTACATAAATTATTAATATTAATTTTTAATATGCTTCTCGTATTGTCATTTTAGCTCATAGTAGAGAATTCTAGTTTTATAAGAAAGTTATGGCGCATCTACGATTATAAATTTGTTCAATTTCCATTTTTCTGTGTTTATTATTCATCAAAATGTTATATCTAGATATGCTCTCTGACACACATGTACAAAACATACAGTACAATTTAATGAGAAGATAATGTGCACAAGTGAATATATTATAGCTTACACTATACTACTGTGCTGTTTTCAGTCAACATTGAAAACGGTAGCTGTTCCGTGATAACATTATTAAAATCTTCGTCCGATAGTGTGATTTCAAGTATGATTTTGGAGCTGTTAAAAACGACACTTATGCCATCGCCTCTTTCGGCTAACTACAACCTATTTAGGAAGCTATTATGTCAAAATTGCTGAAAAGGGTACATTTAGACATTTTTGGACAAAAATAATTTCTGGAATAGTTTTACCTTTTAATCTAAATTACTTTATTTAAATTGCAGATTTTTTTGCTTGTTGACTCAGGTATCAGGATCAGTTAAGTAAAAAAAAAATGGTCAAATTAGGTCCTAAACTAAATGCTATACACGAAAATCAAACTATTTCCACAATACTAGCATTAAGGGAGTATTCTGGTTTAGAAATTCGAAAAAAATCGTTTTTTTTTTTGCATATTTTTGTAGTATAATTTTATAACAATAGGTTCCTAAAAGAATTTTTTGAAGTTTAAATTATTTTTGAAGCTACAGCTAGCTTAGTGACGCACCGACAAAACTGCTTTACAGCCCGGCCAGAGCGAGCGAACAATAGGCGGTAGGTAAACTCTGACTACCAAGAAGGGACTTTGATTCATAAAGGTTTTTTTTGTACTCGGTATATATTTTCTCGAAATTGACTACCTGTAACCTGGGTGTTTGTTTTAACCTATTTTGTTAAAATAAATTCGAATCTTAAAATTCACTCATCTGGACTTTTGCACCCAAACATATCTATGCCGGTACCCATATGGTTGAAATTGCTAATTTCATTGCAGTATGTATATTCAATGAAGGCTTTCTACCAGTTTTGAAGATTTTGTCAGAAATGGGAATAACAATCGGTCCAGAATCCCACGCGTTCTCCAACAGACGTGATCGAGTCCGAATTAGCAGGTCCGAGTCACGAGCTTCTGAGGATTCCAAGGAAGCTAGAACTGATAGATCATCTGAAAGAGCTTCATTAAATATGATATTTGAAGTGGAAAAAAGAACTTTGCATGGAGCAGGGATTGCTGATTAAAAAAAGTGAGTATAACACGCCGTTAAACGACTCCGACTGCACACAACTTACCCTCAACCTTTAAGTGCGTTTTTCTCGAAATTACTTTATTAAGAACGGTGTGCATGATATCTCAAATTCTACCCAACCGATGCACTTAAAATTGTACACAGAGCTTCTTGAAACATTATAATATCGCATAAAGGAGAGTTTTTTTCAAAAAATTCTGAAAGGAAGAATAACAGGGATAAAACAAAAAGTATTTTTGAAACCGCCGACATTTTATAAAAAAAAATTTTTTCTTTAAAGCATCTCGTACTACGATAACGAAATCCTTCCTTTTTAAGACTTGTTGTTTTTTTTCTATTTCAGATTACTGGAAAGATTGATATCCTGCACACCAGGATTTGCAATTTTTTCATCAGTCCCCACTTTACCGGTCTACAGTTTTTTGAAACTTGATATTATTTAAATTTTTATTAATATTTTGTACTTTTGAAATATCAATAAAAATCTTATAAAATATAGACAGTAAAAATATTTGTTGTTTTTATTTTATTGCGACCGGAAAAACACTTAAAATTCGGGCATCTAAACCAGAATACCCCCTTAAAATGCTGTCAAACTAACAGATTTCCATTGAATTCTCATCTACTGAGGAGGGTTAAAAGAGGTATTATTTTCGACATTGTTAAAGCATTATAAACAGTTTGATATTTGTCGTTTTGAGCAAAATTATCAAGTTAAATGGAGTCATAAACCTCTGTGAATAATGTTATTTTCAACGCCGGGGGAAAATGTCTTCCTCCGTGAACGTCCCTACAGCATAGACGGGCAAAATGTAAACAGATTAATAAAAATGATTACAATTACATTTTGCGTTTTTTATGATAAATATGACAGCACTTTGCTCATCTATGTTTTAAACACTACAGAATCCAGATTGCATACACATTTATGACTTCTTAGTGTTTTAAATGGATTTAATTATGATTGCAGAGAAAGAAAATTAAAATTACGACTACATTTTGCAATCGTTAATTATTAATCAGATTACATTTTGCCCATCTCTGCCCTACAGTGTGGAATTACACATAGTAACAAAACTGCTAAAAATATTGATCATATAATGTACACTAAAAAAAATTAATTTGACTATGGAATTAAATCTACATCCGTGCGAGTATGAAACACAAATTCTTGTCTTTGGCATTCATCTCATCCTCGATTTCTATTGGCCGTTGCAAAACATTTATAATGCCGGGGATTTTTGTCACATCCTGTTTTGAGTTCGACTCGGTGAGTGCATGGCCTCGAAGTTGAATTTGTTCATATCTGTTTTAAAATCGTAATTGCTTAACGCCGCCGCTGTATTTTAATTATAATAGCGGCGTTAAATTTCGTGATGGTGCTCTCAAGCAGGCCATGGATTTGATGAAAACGGTAAGATTTGCATCAAATTCACAGTACATTCACTGCAAACATTTGTTTGGCTTTTGTTTCTTGTTTTGGTGATATTGAAACTGGCCATTACATTAGAAAAAATATCTCTTTCCAGAATTGTGTGCACGTGTGAGGTAAGTGTTAGAGTTTTATTTTAAATTAAAGTGTCCAATTTCGACAATAAGCGATATAGAATCACCAATATGTTGATTTGTCAATAGTTTGATGGCACCCGGCGACCGAGCGGTGTTACGCCATCTTAAGTATCCCAAATGTTTCACATTTTTGCAGTTTTAAATTAGTGCGAGATGTTTCTAGAAACTGAAAATCAAATCATGCTTTAATAAAGAGGATTGCAGTAGAAGTCATTGTGACAGTCGTTGATGCCGGGTATGTTATTTTCACTCGCATCACCTTGAAAAATGATATGACTAGCCATGTGCTATTAATTTATTGTTATTGCTGTCGGCGTCTGAGTTTGTGGATATTATATTTCTGCATGGTAAATTGTTAGTTACATATTTAAATCCTATTTAATATACAACTACAGGTATATTATTTGTTTCTGTATTTCTTGCCGTAGCCATATAACCTAAAAATTTGACAGGCCAGTAGTCCAACGTTCAACTGGGGTACTTTCGTGCTATTTTGCAGTTGTAAAGTTGCAGTTGTATAAGTTTAGTAGAACATGTAGATAGAACAACAAAACATTTTTTTTTATATAGATAGTATTAATATGTATAGTATTTAAAACATTACTTATCTATGTTCCTTGTATAATACTGTCTATTCTGAATAGCCTTGGATATATTTGTAATGTAGGTAAAATGTATAATGACTTGAACTTTTTTAAACACATTGTAATGGATGTAGTTTGAATATGGTTAAGTTTTGTATTTATGTTAATTGAAAATATCCTGAAAATCATTTTGCTTTAGAAAAATAATTTAATTAATTTTGCTTTTGTATTTTTACATAACAAGTCTGTGTGTATTTTGATTACAATGAAATATATTTAGAAATTGACGTCATCTTTAATAATATGAAAAATAATCATAGTAAATTTGTTTTGTAATAAGCCACAAAATGATTATTTCAATTACATTAATTGATTCACATTTTTTGGGCAAATATTGCTAGTTTTGGATTGAGATATGTACCATTAGCTCAGTGCAGTGTTATATGCTTTACTATAAACAAATTCCAACTCTAGACTCCATCAAAGAGAGTAGTCACTTGTTAAATGTTAGTCGATGAAACTTTTCAGTGGCCACCTAAGTTGTGGTATTTAACCAAACCAAAACCAACCAAACCAATCCAAAACCAACCAACCAAACCAAACCAAAAAACCAACCAAAAAACAAATAAACCAAAATCATAAAACCAAACCAATAAACCAATCATTAAACCAATTTTTCAACTAAAACAATTTACATATCTCTTGGCCCCTGCACTGGAAAAACCCTGTGTGAAGGGATTCTACCACAAATACAAGTGTAACTAGCTCTATAACTTTTTTAAAATGCAAATATAATTTATTGCATGGAAATGGCAAATTGCAGAAGAATCAAATCCTGTGATCTTTAACCTTGAATTACATATGGCGCTGCAACAATATCTTATGTGGCTTTTTAATAAATATTATTATATGATAATTTGTTTTTGAAAATTAAAGTATTTTTTGGTAATATGTCTGAATCAAAAGTCCAAGATGAGACTAGTAATCTAAGACGTTAATTTTATGTGAACATTAATGTATGACACAATATATTATTACCATACATTTATGTTATCCTAAATATTTATATAGTATGGCACTAAATGTAAACAAAATAGTTGCTACTGATTGTTATATATTTAAATTATATAATATAAATTTATCCTATAGATGTTTGAGTTATATGCATATTAAAAGTATAACAATGACAATTACAACTTTGATAGTTTAGCAAGAGTCAAACTATGAAATCCGGTTTCATTCAATTTTTTATTTTCTGGAATATTCTATGTCAAAAAGTTATCTGAAAGGCACACATGTTGACTGGTTTGAATACCACTACTTTTGGCCAATTATTGAGGTTTTTTTACTGCGTACCATTGCCCAATATTGTAAATATAAATACATAGAGATGTTGAAATAAATTACCTTATGAAGCTTTTCAAAAGATTCCACAATTTGATAATAATTTTAATGTAAGATTACAACTTCAGTGTAAATCTATTTACAAATTGTGTCTTTTTATTACTTTTATGTGGTCCTGTATAATTGTTGCTTATGAATAGTAATATTTTTAATTACACTCGATTAATTTTGTACATTGAAAAATTAAGTTCAGACAATTACAACACAATTACTTTATTTTTAACAATTAAAAAACAGCAAAAAAAAACTTTATTATTTTTATGTTCAATATTAGGTTACATTAAATGTGGCATATGGTGGATGTAACCCTTCATAACAGTTAAATATATGTGGCGTGTTTCAGGAGTATGAGTTCCTAGACTTGTCTGATGTGAAGGGAGCAGATCTAAGCAGTCTCCAGTGTGCACTGTTTGAACAGAAATCAGACATCTCGGCGGTCACACAAAGCGTTGGTCACATTGAAATTAACATTGGTAAGCAAGTGATGTTCGAAATCTACTTAAGAACCGGAGCACATGATGCGTTGTGGCGACAAATAAAAATGTATTGGAAAATACTATAGTGGTCAGTCATCACCATATGTTCATAGTCTTTTACTTTGTCTCAAAAAGTTGAAGTCTTTTACGCATGCAGTGCGGTATCACAACGCGTCGTGTGCGCACCATATATATTTATGTATAAAACTCATGTTAAAACTCATTTTCAATGCATCATGTGTCTTTGTAACCCTGTTCAAAACTATTATATATCTGAAATAATTTAATGTCTGTATTTGATATCAGATATTTTGTTTTTCATCATAAATATTTTAAAGTTATTTATAAATACCTATTGTTTATTTAGCTCTCATTAAAAATTAGCTATTATTCTATCATGCAAATAAAATACTTAAAAAAACTACACTGAAATTTGGCTTGTTTTTAGCAAGCGTCAAACAAAGACTGATTGATCTAATTGTGATGTTTTCACTACAAAAAAGGTTTATATGTTAAGGATATTAGGCAGCAATGTAGAAGTAATATTATAATATAAAATCTTACAAGACTTAGTAATTATGACACACATAACATCTAAGTCAAGTTATGCTGTCATGAATAGATGTTTTAAACTTCTACATTTTTTGCTTTACTTTTGGGATCTTGAATTAGTATTATCTTGATCCAACACTGACTTCATAACTTATAACAATTGTTTTTATTTTTGAAGAAAATTTAATGGATTTAATACAGATAATCTATCATTGCATGACATCTTCTGTTCTTTAATAAACACAATATTATAGGCATTTAAATGATTATAAATATAGGATAAATGAAGAGTTGTAGTTATGTGTGCCTTCTAACATTATGCCTGACCATGACTGCTTTATCAAAAGCATCGAATTAGTAAAAATATATTGTTTTTAAAATTACCTATAAATTTAAGATTTTACTGTATCCTTTTTTCATGTCGATTTTAACAATTAACATCCATTATGGTTACATAATTATAAAGTCAGATTCTGTGTTTTCCAACATAACTGATATATGTTAAAAATATGCACAAAATATCCATAACTCAGACTAGAATTTTTGTTTTGAACGTGTCTATATATATCTAGAATCGCATACCCTTAATAATCCTAAAAATATTTAAATACTGATGCAAGTTTAATTTTGTTGTACCATCAGATCAGGCATCACTGTCTTCAAGTACGGCAGGACCTCTGACCGTGTCGAGCAGTGTGGACAGCTTATCGGGCGGCGAGGGCGAGATGGCGCCCCATTCGCCGGCGCGTGGAGCGGCCGGCCCGCCGCCTCACCCACCTACTTACACACAGCCGCCACCTGCTTACCCACCGCCCCACCACCAGTGGCCTGTGGCCCCTCCGAACGTCTACGTCAGTCAAGTAACCGCCAATGTGAACGTGCATGGTTACATGGGACAGTATTACCAGCCTCCAACAACACAATACGCACCAACACCTCAGGAACGGCTCCCACGCACACACCGTCGTGATCGACGTACGAAACGCCAACCTTCGCCACCACCTCCCCATCCAACTCAGCCTTACTATGTGCAATATCCGCAGTACTATCAAGCAGCTCAAGCTCAGGGTGCACCGCTGTACCATCTTCCAGTGTACCAACCACTAGTCTACGGACCTTATGCATACCCACCATATTACCCGGAATATCCGATACCAGTTGAAGGTGAAGCGGATAAAGGACCAGAGGAATATCCGCCTGAAGTTGTAATGGAGCAGGAAGCCGTGGACGCATACTACGCGAATGCACATTACGTTGGCCCACCTTATGGACCACCAGTAGATGGGACGTTTGAATATGTGCCACCAATGTATCCACCACCACCTCATCACCCGCAGCCAATGCAGCCAGCACCGCATCATCACCCGATACCACATCAGTTCAATGTGCATGCTAAAAACTTTGTACAAGGGCAAAGTCGCAATTATAATATACAGCATGATAAAATCATCGAGAGACGATCACCGCCCGCGGCTCCTTCAGCATCAGCCACTGGGCCCACAATTGATGCCTTGCCGATGAAAGATCTAAAGATCTCTGGCAAAGGACCTGGCAGCCCTAAACAGAATGAACGGCCAGCAGATGTTCAGTCTAAGCCAGCACACTCACCCACGGAAAAAATTACGCCGAAGATTGAACCGAAGCCAACGGTGACATCTGACAAACCTGAACAAGTTATATTAGCACCAACTCAGACTCCCAGGACATTCCCACCCTTGACTACGGGTCCAGCCCTTGTTTCTGCTAGTAAGATTCCCCCGACTGGTAATAAGCCAACGAAAGGTCCCACAGCACCATTCTCTAGTGGCAAGCAACCACCTAAGCCAAGCACGCCTCAAACTATCGTGCCAGTGCAACAAGCGGTCTCTACACCAAAAGCTCCCTTTGGGAATCGGCAGAAACGCGAAACTACTTCAAACAGGTCTCCATCGAATGAAGTATCAGAAACGGTAGAGAGAGCTATCAGCGGAAATGATCACGCAAAGCGTGAGCCACCGCTTCCTCCCAGCAAAGCTCCAATGCCGATATCGATAACATTGCACTCTGCTGGTCAACCGTTGATAGTGACGAGCAAACCGCCGTTTGGCCACTCACGCAAAACAATGGGCGCGCCGGAGCCGCCTCCCGTGCCTCAAGCCCCGCCGCCAGCGCCCACCGCGTCTGATTTCCCCCCACCACCGACGCCGCGGAACCGAACAGAACCCCCGCCTGTAGTACCACCGCAACCGCAACCCGCTCCGGGAAAATCTTGGGCCAGTCTATTCTCGACTAAACCGGTCGCTCCGACGCCCGCACCTGCTCCAGCGGTTCCCCCTACAACGACCGCTGAAGAGCCAGCAAGTCCTACAACAAACGTCCCCCCAATGACTTCTAACGTGCAGAAACCTGTTGCTAAAGTACCCCCGTATGATGCGTCGCCGCTTTCCGGAGCAGCCACAGAAAAACCGCAGCAGTCAAGTCCGGCTCCTGTGATTTCTTATTCAGAGAAGACGTCAGTAAACGCTGTCAGCGGATCCAATGCAGCAACAGGCAGCCCAAAAACAGCTGCACCGAATCAACCGACAAATGAAACACGCGATGTTCCAGTGCAACGTGAAACTACAGTTGCGGCACCTGCGCCATCTCCTTTCTGTGATGACCCCAATTCGTACAGGATGGGAGGTAAATATTTTAGTATATCTATACATATATAAAGACTTGTACTGACTGACATATCGTAGACCCTAAACTATTGTAGTTACAAACTCGGAAGTTTTGGAATTGGTTCTTTTTATAACATGGCACCCACTAAGATCGAATTTTTGGTATGTCACCCCTACAAAGATGAAATTTGTTGGAAAAATCAGTTAAATTTGAAGTAAGCGTTATGAAAACTAGTATTTATCTTTTTGATTAGAAATAAAAAATACGACGTTTTTGGAAAACAAATCCTCAAGGGGGCAAAGCTGAGTGAGAACAGTTAGTATAATATATTTTACTTACACATTCGTTTAGGTATAATAGAAATATTTTTTTTCTTTTTTCAGAATTTCTGACGAAGTATCAAATTGACAACCGCTCGGTGTCGATTCTACCGCGCGGCCTAACTAACCGCTCTAACTATTGCTACGTTAATGCCATTCTTCAAGCATTGATCGCCTGTCCGCCGTTCTACAACCTTCTAAAAGCTTTGCCGTATCAGACACGACGGGGTAAATCTAGCACTCCGTTAATTGATTCTATGTGAGTACTTTCAATTTACTAAAGATCAGATTTATTTTAAAACGTCTTTTACATTCTTTACCCACTCCAAAAATTGACCATAAAGGGTTATTGTGTGGATTTTTTTTTTTCTAAGAATTTCTTATTTTTATGATAGACAGTCTATGAAACTCATGGAGACTGCAACTCTAATTCCGTTCATTTATCTTTTTCATGATTGCTATCAAAATAGAGATTATGCAATTTGGATATTTAAATTATATTACAAATGACACTGAGTCCAGTTATTACAGTACTACAATAGCAAACGTGATATAGAAAATAAAACGGATATAAATATATATTAATTGAAATATTATATGATAGTAAATATAATAATTATTTTATGTATTTATTAAAGTAATAACTTTATTTAAATATTTTATTACTACTTACTTACTTTACTTATTTTATTATATTATTTATTTTATTTTTTTTATTTTAAAGCATCAATAAAATTATCTTAGTATCTTGCTATAGCAAGATCTACTGAGAAGAGCCAACATGAAACTCTAGTAGTTTCTCTTTTTAAAAGAATATCCTGTAGAAACAAATTGAATGCTCTATAATAAAATCAACATATTACGATCCAAAAAATCAGGCCCTTTAAACAATTCACAATATGATCTTAATCTGTGAAAAGGCATCTTCAGTAGGGATCAACTATTTTAATTATTATTTTTTTGTTGGCTAATTGATCAGATTCTTTGGTCTGCATTTTGACTGATACGGATCATTACAGTGCTTATCCCTTGTCATTGAGTGAACTGGAAGCTTCTTGTACCATTGATATTTTTATTAATTGAAACTATTAAACGGCAGGGTTGAGCTGTGCTACGAATTCAGTCCGGCCGGTACAGTCGTGCGCGGCGCTCGTGGAGGCAACAACGCGGGCGCAGGATGCGCCGGCGCCGCCCCTGTCGTGCCCGGAGGCCCGCCATTGGAAGGCAGCGCCGGCCTGCGTATCCTGCGAGCCTTGAGGCCCTTCCCTGGCTCGCAGGAGGGCCGGCAAGAGGACGCGGAGGAATTTCTCGGGTGTCTCCTCAACTCTCTTAATGATGAGATGCTTGAGGTAAGAAAAACTTTGCAATATATAGAATATAGAGAAAGTAAATAATTTTGCCCCGGTACTCCAACAGATATTCTGTGTTTACTTGAATATTCAGATGTTAATGTTTTTGAGGATGAAGTCCATCATCTGAATGATCTTCACCTTCTACCAGGTGTGATTAAAATAAAGCATCCCACTGTATGTATAAAAAAACAAGCACTTTCCTAGGCTGTGATTTATAGGCGCTACTTTGCTTACATTTTACTCAAAAACTATATGACAAACTTTTATTAATATTTATATGTCAGCCAAAAAAGTATGTCTTCTCGACATTTACCAAATTATTTCATTTTTAAGAATTTTATAAGATCTTAATGTCAATAAATTAAGTTCGTCAATTTTGATTTGTGTTTTAATTTAAAATAAATCTATTTACTGAAATAACGAATTCATGTTTTCAGTTGATGAAATTAGTTGAACCAGAAGACCCTAAAGAAGGCAATGGTCAGCCTAATGGCATCATCGCAGCAGAGCAACCGATAGAAGAAAATGACGATGATGAATGGAAGGTAAATATTTACTTGTCCTTCCCATAGTTTAGCTTTCTGTAAATAAAATCCAGGCCTCTATAACCGAAGTACCCATGTGATTTCATTAAAATCACAGCAACGCAAATCATATGGACTATTTAGTATTCATTGATACTGATTTTTAATGTTAATATTCAGGTTGGGGGCTAGGGGCGGGTCTTAGCACTAGTTGCTTGAGACCCAACTCTAAATCTAGATCTTTTAGTTAGGACTTAGCCTAATCTTTACCAAAATTTATTTCGCATATGGGAGATAACAATGGAGATGTGTTTTTGTAGGTGATGGGCCCACGCAACCGTGGCGCCGTGGAGAGACGCTGGGCGGCGCGCCGCACGCCCGTCGCGGACATATTCCGCGGCACCACCCGGGTGCGGCTGCATCGAGCGCACCATCATGACGTCACGGACGCCGTGCAGCCGTTCTTCACGCTCCAGCTAGACATCGAGGTATCGTCACCTACTTACTATTGATAACAGTGGGGTAAATTCCATAGAAGAAAAAAATCAATACCTTGTTATGATATTTAATATATATGGTTGTTTTCAAATTTTAAGTCAATATATTTATTAAATGTCAAAGTATAACAAGGTAATGAATGTATTTTATACTTTATGAGATGCACGCCCTTATTGTTTATTATATTGTTTTAATAAACTCTCAACGTCCCCAGATAGTACTGTGGAACTTGTAGGGTCATTTTAGAAGACAAATTTTAAATTAAGGAAATGTTTAAACAGTGGCAAAACTTGGTTGTCAATACATATACTGTATCCATGTACAATCATGGGAATAGTTGTAAGTTCATATCCCGGCAAGTAGCTTTTTCCAGATTAAGTAGGAACTTAGGTACCACATGCTCACCAGTGAAGGAAATCTCGCACAGTATCTACTAGTGATGTCATGTGTGTTTTGAGAACGGCGATCAGTGTGAATTAAATAAAAATACTGTCGAAGATTTTAGGTCGATAATTTTTGAATTCAATACATAAGTGATATAATTTTATTAGTCTTTGATTCGACCCAATGGCCTGTGATTATTAAGAATTTATATGGAAAATAAGTTTATTCATATTAATCAAAAGATACGGTATACATTTACAATTTCCTGCAGAAGTGCTATAATATAATTCCATAATAATTTCCCGTTACAGCGTGCTAATAATGTAAAAGACGCCCTGGAACTGCTCTCCGGCAAGGATACGTTGGAGGGAGTAAATGACGCGTGGCAACAGTTGTCATTAGAAGAGTTGCCGGTTGCTCTGCTGCTGCATCTCAAGTGTTTCCAACTCGACCAGGATGGCCACACCGCTAAGATCGTGAAGAATATAGAATTCCCCATCGACTTGAAGATTGATCCCAGTGAGTTTATACATAGTACTTGTTCAGTTTGTCTAAAAAAACTATTTGAATTATTTTTAAGCTAACCCAGCATAGTACATACCTCACATCTGACTGTAAGTATGGTGAAGTCCAAACAAAAATAACTCCAACTGGTAACAGTAAAGAAAAACAGTCAAATGTCACAGTGATCCTGCTGGCCTGCACAAATATCTCTTCACGCTTCGTTAAGTATAGTTAACAATTGAAATGCCAACTGTTGCTAAACAATTTTTTATTTTAATAATCAACTTGACCCAATTATCTGTCTAAATGAAAGGAAGAACCTTGCTTAAAAAAAGTACAAATGGCTAAATCTAGTCACATTGTTTTCGAATTAATAAACATGTTAAATGATTAATTATATTAAGTTTTAAAAAATAAATTAGGTAAAAGGTATTAGAATGAGACTTGCTCGTGAAGGAAGCACGTTTCGTAAAAACTGGCGCGTTGAACTGACTGGTTGGTCTTGAGATGCAAACATATTTAAGAATTACACTACTTTGTGTAAAGTGCCTTTAAATATTGTTATTATATATTAA
The DNA here is from genome assembly GCA_036320925.1 of Automeris io. NCBI lineage: Eukaryota > Metazoa > Arthropoda > Insecta > Lepidoptera > Saturniidae > Automeris > Automeris io. The sequence goes on from JAUDJH010000011.1 coordinate 11,291,621, forward strand.
ATATATGTTTTATGTAGTGTTTAAATTGTATTTAAAAAATAAAACACACAATGATGTTATATATTTTTCGTCTCTGAAAGTGATAAAAAGTCACAATGTAGTCAAAAGAAACTGAGAATATTTAAATTTCTACATAATTATAATTTGTATTTATATCTTTATGTAATCAAAATTTTCTCCGATCACAATTACAGAGGTAATGTCGTCGAAACAGAAGTACACGACGAAACAGCGACTGTACAAGCTATTTGCAGTCGTGTACCATGAAGGTGTAGAAGCTGTTAAAGGGCATTACGTCACTGATACATACCATGGACAGGCGGGGTGGATACGGTGAGCTTATTTCAATCATTGACTTAAAAATCGCAACTTATTCATAGAAATGACTATATTGAATAATATGTATACATCAAGATTTATTGATTAATCATCAGGCAAGTAGTTAAAACAACTGATAAGTGCCTGTATTCTGCTGTTTCACTTTTTTTTAATTATTTATTTTTATAATTGAGGTAGTATTTGCCGGGGCGATTTTTAAATTGGTTTATATTTATTTTATTTTCAAATATATACATATTCTCATTGAATGTTGCTTTAATCTAACTACAATGATGCTATTTATTTTTCGTCTCTGAAAGAGTGATTATTACATCACTACAAATGTCGACAAAATTCACTGAGTACATAATTCTAAGTCTTCTTTTGATTTTCCACTTTGGAGCATTTGATGATGAAAATCTTTTGTTATTAGGTACGATGACTCGACAGTGACTCAAGTGAGTGACACGCAAGTGCTGAAGCCGAAACCGCCACGAATGCCCTATCTACTTATGTACCGGAGGCTCGATACTTTGCCGCCTGCGCATCACCGCACGCCGCCGAAACCCGAATGAGCTTCAGTCACTTCGTCACTGAGCGTTCTGTACGCGTTGAATCTTCAAACACACTTCGGGTGAGCTTCTATCACTTTTCATTGATGTTGAACGGGATTCGGAAAAATATCGATAAGTTATTACACCAATATCGATATGTCGACTGATAAATGATACTAAATCGCTTCTAGAAAGCTGCGATCAAGTTTACTCTTCATTGATATTGAACAGGATTTCAAGAAAACATCGACAAGTTATATCATGGAAACGAACATGTCGATATGCTGTGGTAGTATCGACAAAGGGCATCGTAATTGATGTTCTGGCTAGTTGATTGTGATAAAATGTTTATCACGAATTCCCAATTTACTAATTTATCAAAGATTCGATATTCTGCCGCTTACGCATCAATAATGAATGAATGAGTTCCGATCACCTCATCCATGAGCATTCTGTTGAATCTTGAAACATACTTGTCGTCTATCTCTCACATTAAAAGAGATTGGAGAAAATATCGATAAAAAGGATTACAAGATATAGACAACTTTTCACACTGATGTAAATATCTTGAGGATGTATATATATATGTATGTCATAATGCTACAGTAAGAACAAAATAACAAAATTGTGACAGGCTTCATACTCTATTGGAAAAATATCTTTATGAATACAACATATTGAATATATCGAAAAATACAAGACCTTCACAGTGTAAATATATGAACAGCCAAGATTTAATTCTTTTTTCACTTTAATTCAGAAAAATATGTATCTCATCACGAAACTATAACAGTTTCCAAATTTTCTATAACTTAGATAAGTAATATTAACATCCTGTATTGAGTATATTCAGTTTAACTTGCCTGAAGTATTATGAAATGTATATGTCAATATGTCTTGCAGAATTCGAATAAATATTTGATTTAGGTTATTTAAAAAAACTAATAATAATTATTAATTATCAGTGATAAAATCATGAAACTGTGCCTTGAAGATTCAATTGACTAAGTGTGGTATAAGGAAAAAATGGAACTAAGGAATCATAGAGATTAGATTTGAGTGTGTAAATAATACAGTTTGTGCCTGTTTAAACTTAAAAAAAGAACAATTGTGGTATGCTAAGAAGTAATGTAGATTTAAAATTTTATAATCATGTAAATAGTAGGGAATAGAGATTTGTATAAATAATTATGTTTAGATAATGAATTCTGATTTTTTTAACTATCATATGTCTTGTAAATTAATGCTGACAGCTAGATGTTTTCTTAAATTTATTTTAGTTTATTTCTTTTTAATGTTTAATTTGCATGTGAAATTCGAGTAGACATTATTACTTTTAAAGTACAAATAATTTTGTTTCCTATTAGAAAAGTGATCCTTTTACGTTTTGATCTATAATTTTTTCCTTGTCTCTGTGTATAATAGTCGTGTAAATAAAATTTAGGATATAATTCTAATTACATATTTGTTGAATTTCTAAATTGTTGAAAATGAGCCTAACATAATTTTTATATAAACGTGTAAGTCCTGTACTCGACAATATGAAATTTTATTATATTGTATAATTAAATTGTATAAAAATTTCAAAAAAGAATTATGTACATGTTCTCTGTATTAATTCATTGCACAATTGAATATAATGCAATGAATTGACAGAAGTACAAAGGCAATTATGTTAATTGTGATATTATAATTGTCGAGAAAGCCAGTTCGCATTTTCCTTGAATGCTGTTAATATTTTATGTGAAGTCATAAAGGCTTGAAAACGACTTGTTTAAAGAACAATATTATTTAATATGAATTTAAATAAATTTCGTCCTAGATCTAGTATTAATATAAATATGTTAATCAATAGAGTGCAATGAACGTTTAAAGGGAGTCCGGTATACAAATGTTTACATTTGTGAAGTAGATATTTTTGACCTATATTTTAAGAATCAAAGAATTAAGATGACGATTACTATGACAACCAATCTATTCTGCTCAATAATACTTGTACCTTGTCACATTTGTATGATTAAGTTTGATTAACCGTAACAGTTTTCCTTTTATACGTTCATCGCACGTCTCTGAAACTAATAGTATAAAGTTGTGTGGTAACGTTAGTATTCGGTGCTTCTGAACTGATGGTAAGAAAGTGAATAATTGATATGGTAATACATGAATGTCGAGTGTACGCTCAAAAACGTCTTTATGTAAAGTGAAATAAAATTCCAAAAATAACCCAATCGATGTTCAAGCAAAATTGAGCAGATTGAAATAAAATCGAAATTAAAATATTTATTAACTGTAAGAGTGACTTCAATTTTCTAATGCAAATACTATAATTTTTTCACGTTTATTTAACTTGGAACTCGGAGAAGAGTGAATATGCATTTGTAAAGTAAGTGTTTTTATTATCATCCTCATCTTCACCATCCGCTAGCTGTCGTTAAATTCGAGCATTTTGTATTGTAAAAGTTTTGTAATAATTTTGTTAATGTATAAATATGGAGGTGATAGGTATACGTGAGTTTATATATCGAGCATGTTCTAGAAGCATAACCATTTGAGTGCTGAATAAATTTTGTGAGTATATGCCAAAAATGTAGATAAGTTTCGGTATATATTCAAAAAAAAATTAACAGAACGTAATTAACTATTTAGATAAATAAAAAATGTGTTTAAAAGAGCATTAAATAGAATTTATCAAATTTATTATGAGGATTGTAAAATAAAAAAAAATCTCTTACTGTTTTGGACACTTGTAAACTTAGAGATCGTATGCTTTGCTAATGCAACCAGCTTAAGTTCACGCCAAACTGAGAAAACAAGAGTGCAGTTACTCTTTCCGCAATTTTAACATAAAACGAGAGTTGCGGTAGCACACGAAACGGTTAAGCGACAAAAACCTCGAAAATAGTTTATAATCGTTCTTGCTATCTAGCTATATAACTACTTAATCTCAATTAATGAACAGATACTAAACTAATTCATTAATCTTATTAATTAGATTTCTTAATTATATCACAAAATACTAAAAATTCTCCACTACTTACAAAGAAGAAACTTTTTTTGAGGAAATTATCGCTTACGTTGTTCTTACGGAAGAACACGCTCGATACATAAGCAAGGTTTTATTTTTCATTATATAATTTTCTTTAAATCATTAAAACCAAATAAATCAGTTGAATTTCATATCATCATTTCATTTCATTGAATCATTTTTCACGAAACTTGTATTAAAACTTTTTTTAAAGTTTGGTCTATAGATGTCGCTATTCTCTGTCCAACAATTTATTTTACTTTAAAAAATTCTAAAATAATCGGTTAGGTTCTCGAACAAATTATCAACTCTTTAAAAATTACCGAGGTTTACAATCAATTTACTTCTTTTTTTTTAAATTCAAAAAAATATATTTAAATCACAACAGTATTCATTATTTGGCAACATCAATCAGATATCTTGTTATAACCCGCAATGAGGCATCCGTGCTACTCACTATTTCCATTCACTGAGTTTCCATTCGTATTTTCTAAATCGATTAATATATTTGTTTCCCGGTATTGATTATCCGATATCGATAAATATGGGAAAGCGGCTTTTCACTATTCAAAAAAAAAACGTGTTATTTTCTTTTGAAGTTTTTGTCTATGCTAGTCAATACTTATGGTACTCCATAGACGTGCTTATATCAGAAGTAGAGATAGGAATATTAGTAAAATTACATGTTATTGAAAAGGGTTTACAGTTTAAAGAAATTACATATAAAAGCCATGAGGGCCGAGACAGACCGCACCATGACAAAATTACGCGGGTGAAAGAGAAAACTAGTGTACTCTACTGCAGTTCAAGAAACCTTGCTTAGAATCGTTATCTTAATCAATTTTAATAACTTATAATGTTTTACATTAGTCGTGCCAAATGAAATTGACCCATACGCCTTTCATAGTAAATGCGCATTTTATTTGAAATAAATGTATGATACCATTAATTTATTTATGAAAAACTAATTAAGTTGAGTCTAAGGTTACCACCTAATTAAAATACACGATCTATAAGTATAATGCACTGATATATTCAGGTATTTCATTGGTTGGGCTGAATGAAAGTAACGGCTGTTGCGAGCATTGTATCAAAACTCCACCTAAATTATTAATTTACGAAATACTAATATATGTTACGGGCAATTATTTTTCATGATCTTTTACTTAAAACTCTGAAATTGAAATATCATGTTTCTGCTTGTGTTCTCTGAACTGACACTTTATAATGTTGCCAACATAAACATATAATTAATTCGAAAAGTAAATACATTGTTAATAATATTAACAAGATTGAACAGTATTTAACACATTGAGCCTGGCATTGATTTTGCTGTACTTTCTGATTAGCTGGCAACGAGCGAGCAATCGGGAATATTCAAACATAATAAAGGAGGTCTACATATTTTCTCGGGAGATCCATACTAAACTGCAGTGGTCACTTTAAAACGAATAATGCAAGGCAGTCAAATTACACTTTGGAAATACTTAGCTCAGGTCCAAATGGAGAGTTTAATGTCGATCCATGGGGGCTACCGCGCTCAACATGTCAATAATTATTAATGACTAGCTGATCCGACAAACGTTGTTTTGCTATATAAGGTTTTGTAATATCTTCTAAGATGTTGATTGAAATTAAGTGATGTCAAAAACAATTTTGTTCACAGTTAAATACTCTTAATCAACATCACATTTATTTGGATAAAGATTAATATTATTACGTTGATACAACTCTTAACAAATAATGCATTAATTTCGACCAAATTTGTTTACCATAAAAACGGTTCTAGTGACTTAATCTTAAAAGATAGACATATACTGTCGCGGACATTTTTTTAGATCATTTCAAGAGGAATAATTCATTCATACATATATTTTTGGTATCTTGAACCGTTTTTGCAGCGCACGCAATGGAAGCCCTCAAGTATGAATAATTTTCCCCGTTTTTTTTTACATTTACCATTATTTCTTCGCTCCTAGTAATTGCATCGTTATATAGCCTAAAGCCTTCCTCGATAAATGGTCTATTCAACTCAAAAAGAATTTTTCAATTCGGACCAGTAGTTCCTGAGATTAGCGCGTTCAAACAAACAAACAAACTCTTCAGGTTTATAATATTAGTATAGATATGTTTTTGGGGTGAGCAGAGGTACATTACTTGCTGTAACCACTTTGCGTTAATATGTCATGCCCAATATGACCAGTAGTACATTTACATATGACATTTCTATTCGATGCCATGCAGGTTGATATTACATCCATGATAATTTATGCAGTGTATTAGTTATTGTATTTGATGTTGCGGTTACCATTAAAACAGTACTCTGTGGTGGATTCGACATTCATATATTTGTTATATCAATACAACTGAGTGATAGTTGTAGTGCCCTTGGATTTGTGATAAATTTGAAGACGGTTTACACGGGATTGTATAGTTTTAGCTACATTGTACAGTTGTTGATAAGTTTTAAATTTAAATATATTATCGTGACGTTGGTATATTGTCTGTGAAGCCTGTTTTTAATATTATTCTTGATTTTCAGTGAGATTTTATTGTGCTTTGAGAGTTATCGATAAATGAAATACATTACTTCTCGATAACCGATAGGGTATGTACAGCACAATGTTGTTTAGAAATACGTAAATTTGTTACGATATGAATGCATACATAGAAATCTTTTGGTATTTGAAAATATTAGGTTTTTTTTTCTCTAAGTAAATTATGTTATCTGCTTGAATTCGAGAATAATCGATATTTTTCGAAAAAACGTAATTTTGGATACGCAACTATACATAGAATATAGTTACCGAAATTGTAAATAATTCTAGAAATAGGAAATCCCTAGGAAATTTATTATATCTTTTCCTAAAAGGTTGTAGAAAATGTGAAAAATATTTTTACTAGATATTGTGTCTAAGAAATGCATGACACGAAAACTGTATCAGCGTCAAATTTTTACACTACAATCTTGTCTCGCTATGGAAATAGTGGAGAACTTATTTTTAATTTTATGTTTTACACATTCTGTACGTTTGTAAGTTTTCTAGGAATTATGGACAATGTAGAATTTGATGTTGCTGAAATGCTTTTTTACTGCTATAATTATCTGTAATTGCATTGAGAGTGATTCTCTGCAGCTTTAGATTGAGATATGTCATTTTCGTAATGTCAATGATTGCATCAATATTAAAAATTATGTAACATTGTTTTATTGCACATGCTTATTCTCGAAAATTCTGTAAAGCTTGTTTTATATTTTTGTAATAACAGCAAGGACTAATATAAATTCACTGTGCATTGTTTGTTTGTTTGTTTTTCTTCTTTTATGTGTGTGTATGGTAAATTAGATTTGGTGATATTTTTCTGATATGATTACTATTATATTGAAAATTGACTGTTTGATCTCACATGTTTTGTTGTTATTTGAAAATTATCACATGTATGTAAATGTGAATAAAATAGACCCTTTTAGGCGATCTAAAGGCGAGTTTAAACGTTGATATAAAGGAAAATTGCCAAAAAAAATGTGGATATATGTTTCGAACCACTATCGAAATATTGTTTTGTTCTCATTATAAGTCAATACTGTTTAGAAATCTTATTATTCAAAACAATATTGATAAAACCTTTTTTACTTTTAAATGAATAAATAATATTGATATATAATATAGTTTATATAACAGAAATCTATGTTGTTTGTGAAAGTTTTATAAACTAATTCTGTAAGCTTTTATATGTATAACATGGTCTTTGTTTTAATGATTTAATTTTATGATATGTCATAGATTAGAAAAGTCACATCAATAATGTATATTTGTAAGTCACCATCCAATTTATAAACAAATCCATGATTTAATATTTAATTTAAAAAAGTAGGGTAAAATGTTTAACATAGATTACAAAAGTATAAATGTGAAAAATATAACAGATAATGTATTTGAGTTGATAAATAACTACATTGTTTGAAAGGCAACAACTCGATGGATCTGAGAACAACCTTCATTATAAGCAAAATGTAAATTCTTCTCTATACGTTAATTGAATTGTTCTTGTATTGATTTCAACATCGTGAATGATTTTTTTTTTTATGAAGTTTCTCTTTTATTTGCCTATTTTAGTTTTGCCAAAGACAATATTAAACTCAACTTTTTTTATTAGAGTGATAAAGTTGGTTTATAATTATATTTTACAAAGATAGAATATTTTGAAACAATAATACATTTATACAACAAAGGAGAATTCTTTTTTTGCTAATATAAAATTGTAGTTATTATTTAAAAACGGACTAAAGACTTTTATTATCGCTACTTTAGTTGAAATTCATCAACTCAGGGTTAATTTTTATTATAGTTTTCTAGAAAGACTCTTATAGAATAACATTTTAATAGGGTCTCTTAGCATACTGTTAAGATAAATAACATTAAAGCCAACCATTGTTGAGGTTTTATATTTATTTTCTAATATAATAGCGACAAAGAACTGAATAATCTATGTGAAATAATTTATACCGAAACTTAATGTAAAATATCTCTATGTATGCTATGAAATCGATAATTCGCTACCGCCCTGATTCAAATCATTTTCTACTGCTGTCTATCACTTTGTCATATTTTGTATTAATATTTCTAAGCCGTGACTAAATTTGCCTAAATATAGTTTTAATCGTTTTATAAAAATTATTACATAAAATGACAGTAGTCATGGGTCGATTTAAGATGGGCAACGAATAAAATTTAAATCGAATAAATTAATATTACAGGTAATTAAAAAAAACAGTTTATATGATACCGTAACGATTAATTTTGGTTAATTTATTAATTTAGAATAATAATATAGTTTTTATCTTGAATTATTATAGAAGCACAAAATAATTAACTAAAATATAGGTTCCTTTCGTGGTAGCAATTTTTAATAAGATTAATTTATGGTGTGGTCATCTCTTATAAGTTGTTTGCTCGTTTGTTTATAGTCTATGTGAGGTTTTTTTAATGTATTTTTATTTTGCACCTTATTTAATTCACGGTCTCTATTAAGATATTCAGTTATTCAATTACAATGAGAGCTCTTATAACCATTGTGACTTTCAATAAATAAGTAGTGTTTGAATTAAGTCCTCTATATAACGTAAGGATCTGGAAAGTACACGATAAAGATTTAGTAGATACTTGCAGTGGCGTGCATCATCACATAAAAGCATAAAAAACCTTGTTGTACTCTGACATTTAATATATTGACTAATTTGATAATTACCAGGTTTGGATCTACGAAACTAGATTTGATCACATTTTAAATTAATATATCAAATGTCCCGAGTATAACAAGATAGATAGTGTTTTTATACTTGAAAGGGTCGCACGCCGCTGTTAAAAGTTTGTTTCATTTATCAATAGAGGCAAAATATTAAACTTGATAATGAGAAATTTGTTTTTAGAGGCCACATGCAAGCCCTGTATCGAAATAAAAAATTACTACATTTATGTGACGTAATTATTGAAAGTTATTTTATGAAAGCAACGTATTGGATTTGTTCCGTCGTACAAAATGAAGTTTAGTTTTAGTAAGATTTTAAACTATATTAAAAAAAAAACAACCGTAGTTTAACACGTTCCCGACGGCGGCTGAATTCGCTTTCTTCGGCATCTGACGGCTCTGTAAAATCAAATTTGTCTCATCGGACGGCGCCGTTTGCACGTAATTGCTCATTCTCTCTATTATCTCTCATTAAGTGCTTCTGCCGACTATGCCTGCGTTCATTTGCAAACCACTTTCAGAGGAAAAAAACAAAGGACTAGTATTGCAAACTTTTTTCTTTATATTAGAAAAAAATACAAATTAAATTGATTTCTTTCATTGTATCATGAATGGTACATGCCGGCGGGGACGTGTTAAGGTCGTACTTAAAATAAAATTCGTTTTGTAATGATTAGATCGATGTCATTCCTATTGACGCGTTGATTGATACGGTTTATCGGCAAACAGCAAAGTTGATGAAACTTTGATATTGTACGTAAGACTGAGTGTATGGTCTCCGAGTATGTTTTTTTTTTTGGGTAAGTTATTTCATTGCCTTCGTGATTACTGGCTTTTAGTTTAGTATGAGTTGTGTAAATATTTATTTGTTGCATATTGCTGAGATGGGTAATTTATTTTTATTTTTAAATGAACAACATTGTAGTTAAATTTGGCGAATAAATATTACGAGGTTGGCAATTTATCATGTCGCGCTATTTATTTATCTAATGAATCAATGTAATTTTTGTATTATACATTATTTGCCGATCCGTTTCGTCCGCCGGTTATATTCACGTTCCTAATAAACAACTTGATTCAAAATGATTGCTCCTTTATTGTTTCGGTTTGCGGGTTTTATTGAAATGTGCCAATTGTTCACATTTTTTTTAAATAAATACAGTACGTTAAAATATTCTGTAGAAGACCTGAGTCCTTAGGTAGACTTTTCACACGTATATCTATTTCAATGACGCTGTGCTTTTAAGAATAATGATCGCGGCACTTCAATAAAAAAAAACAACTAGAATAAATTGAATCTTATTTAGGATAATAAGGATAATTTAACATTATATAATTATATAGAAATATTGGTAATTGGCCGCTCTCTGGTTGCATAGAACAATTCACCTGATTTCATCACGTACATGCACCCCCAGTTTCTCATCGGAGATTTAATATTATATAATTGTTTAATTTAAATCAATTCTAATCGAATCGCACTTGATGAATTTGATATACAACTAGTGGATCCAGCGAACTCCGTACCCGCCATAAATGTTGTGTTAGCTAAACCTACTCGTTCTCTTTGCCTTCCTCTAACCCTCTACAGTCTTTATCGCGAACAGAATATACATTTTTAATATGTAAAAGATAAAAATAGTTACTGTGGTTTATTTATACTTTAGAGATAAATACATAACGTAGCGGACTGTTTAATTGATGTTTTGAAGATTACAATTCCGTAGTACATTAATTTGATATATCCCGTAAAGTTTAACCAGTGTTTGCGATTTAAACGCACAAAAATATATTTGTTACATCGCATTACAAATCTTTGAATTTTTCGGCTTTTCAGTACTGTAATATATATGTATTGTAAACCCTCCTCATGAAACAATCTGTCTATAGCTGAAAATTGCATTAATATCCGTTGAGTAGTTTAAAAGATCTAAGCGAACAGACAGCGGAAGCGACTTCATTTTATACTATGTAAAGATACAGAAATGTATTAATGTGCCCATAAATATGTCTAGACTAGGCCCGATTTAGTGAAAAGTTAATTAACTGCTTGCAGTCTGTATTGATAATTATAACGTAGCTATTATGTAATCTGTCTAATTAGATTTACCAGACATTTTTTTATTGTGGATACATGGAGAATTGATTGATGCACGAATTTATCGCATTTTTTTTTTCAAGTAAAGCATTTAACCGATAATTTTTAAAAAAGTATTTTGTAGTTTTTTCACTTATCGGGTAGTTCATAGTAATTAAAAAAGATTTTTGTGTTAACTTACAACCCATTAACTATACAACTTTTTATTTTGAAATTAATTATATCTAGTCCTATTCAAATTTGTAATTTGATGTATTGAAAATATAATTTCGTTTTATTTGTTGCGATATCGACTCTTATATCATAAAATAAAGAAATTTGAATCGACAAAGTAATCTAACAATGAACATTTGGCGGTCTATGCCTTTTAGAATATAAAGGTGTATGTGTGAATGTAAAGTAGCAGGTATGCTTATAATTATTTTTATACAAGAGGGATCATCTTTTAAGTTATGGTTAATTTTAGTGATAAGATCCAAGGCTGTATTAATAAAAAGGAGTGTTTTTTTCTCAATGAAGCGAAGCTCATTAATGTATTGTTTAAACCCTTATCGAGTTGAAAATATTGTGTAAAAAATGCTCCTGTTGATGGCAATAGATAAAGTTAAAGAAAAAAGACAAAAAAAATTGAAATAGATAATTAAAGCATTGTCTATTGCAATCAGCTTCAAGTTGTTATGTGGATGTTTGTATGACTAAAAATAATTCTTTATTTTGGTAACAAATTCGTGTTATAAAAATTTGTGAATAAAGTATGGTGTCATTCAAAGTATTTGGTATTTTCATTGAACACGCCTTTTAATATAGATACATTTCTTTAATAATAATTGAGTAAATTGTCAGCGGTGAAGATACAATTCAGTAAAATTACTTCTCATTTTGCACCATATTCTGAAACAGTAAAAACATTCGAAACAATAGATTTAGGTAGAGATTTATACTACCACTAGTATTACGTAGTGGTGGTTGCCGACAGAATAGAATAGCACCCCCCTCTTCTTGCCGAGGTGTCGTAAAAGGCGACTAAGGTATCTCTTTAACACCGCAATTCAACCAGGTGTTCAGAGAAGGAAAACTCGACCAAACCTGCATCCTGCTCCCTCCCGATCGTACTGGTTCTCCTTTTCATCGGGCCTGAGGGAGCTCGGACGAGAGAGTGCTTTTCTGGCTGCGCGTCCAGCTATGCACTTAAATATACCCTGCGCAATTGACTGTTTCCGAAAACTGGGCCTTGATTTTCTTAATCGGCGTTGAAACAGTCGCCGTGGCCGAATCCGGCTAGGACATCATCATCTTCAGTATTACGTAATTAATAAATATAAGCCATGGGAAGATAAATTATAACAGGGGGTGTGGCTGCTATTATTTATATCTGTGGCTACATAAATATGTCTATGGCTGTATAAAGTGACTACGTTGCATCTGATGTAAAGGACAATACGTTAACATACGCCACCGTAATAGCCCACATAATCACGACGGAAGGTCTAGACTAGGTATATGAACAACTGGATATACTAAACTGACTCCAAAACACGATAGGGTGAAGCGAATCACTATGACGATCTTTACATTTGTGTACATCCTTATCTCTCGCACGCCTAGTGCTATCTCGGTCTCGGGCCGCGTGATTTTGATTTATAACAAATCACCAGTAATTTCACGTTTATCCCGTCTCTAAACCCGATGTGCTTACTTTAATTTACATAATATTATTTCGTGCTAAATATACAATCGTTATAAAAATCTCACCCGAATTCGGCATTTGAATATAGTATAAAAGAGTATCACAAACGCTATGGGCGCCAAGGATATGATGAGCAGCATACAACCAGCTATAGTTTCCGTTGGTGGACTCGTTCCCATGCCCAATGTAAATACACCCTAAACAAAAAATATTGGTATAAGAAATGTTTAATCTTGTAAATAATACGCCGTAACAGTCTCTTATAATAGTATTCTTTCAATATTAATTCAACACTAGAAAGACTGAATATAGGTATAGCACATACGTATATAGGGAATAAAGAGAGGGGGGAGGTAAGTACAACTATTAATAAGTGCTATAAGATACTATATAAAAAGTCATAATATTTTAAGAAATTTGTTCCTTATAAATATTTTTTTTTATATAACTAAACTTTAAAAACAGTCAAAATGATTGCTCTGGGCAATCTAGTGTTAATATTGCATGACCGTACTACAATCTATGTAACAACAGTTTTTTTTTTTTTAAACTGGCTAAACTTAGTGATTACGGCATATCTAATGGGAAGTACAATTTAGTCTAACATCAGCAAAGATTACCAAGGAATGAGACCATTGGCAGTCACCGTTGTCATGCCAGCACTCATGTACAAGACTGAAAGTATGTGAACTATAGGAGGTACACAAATTAATGCCGAAACGCGACATGCCGAATCTAGTCACTGTGACGATCTTTGCACATGTGCACTATGGCACAATCCAGTCCGGGACTTAATATTTATGGACAATATTAACCTAGGTCAATGTGTGTTCCCAAACTAAGCTTGAGGTTATACTATGGGTACTAAGACAATAATATTTACATATTTATAAAAGTACACATTAATTAGTCGCGACAAACTAATCTTTTCATCACAGAAAAATTGCCGGTTGTGGGATTTGAATCTAGGTCGCAGGCAAGGTCGATTGCGAGAACCTAGACGATAACAATCGCTAAGAACGTCACAGCGACTCACTTCAGGATGTCGCGTATTTGGGTCAACTTGAGTACATTCAACTTATTTACGTAGAGATATGCGGTAAACTACAATTATATGAACCGTTTTGACAGCGCCGACTGACATTGGATTTTGGGAGGTTGTCCCTGCCGTACTTAAAGTACACTATATTCTCTATCAGGTATAGTGTAGTCACTTTCTTGAGCAAATATAAAGTCTTACCAGCAACAACCAAGGCATCAGCGCCCAACAAACTCTCACAAAAACACTAGGATATTCTCCAACTTCAAAGAAAATTTCTTCACAGAAGGCTGTCTGTCCATACAAGTAAGTAATGACAGTCGATACTACAGCCGCAATGGGTACTCGAGGCTTTGACGCTGGCCATTCCATCAAAAAATTTAATATATACAGACCGCCCTAAAATTATCAAAATGTATTAGTTATTCGAACTAAAACTTCACACGATAGGTAATTTTTTTATTCGCCGTTTGTCTGGGTTGTGACCACGGCACACAAGTGTATATACTGTCATAGTGACTTTGCTTTGGCCTGTTGCGTTTCGGGATTAGTTTGTGTACGGAAGTAACTCATATACTTGGAGACTTCCATTCGTAATATATGTGAGCCGACATGAAAACTGCCAGTGGATTTTCTTACTTTGATAGTCGCGGTTGTATTTTGGACTACACTGTACATTACAACAGATGCGACATTGTCAGTTATTCGATCCAGCGTAAAAGAAAAATTCATATTATCTCTTGTTTATAATGCATCAACTTCTCTAATTTTATTTTACAGCAAGATTACATTAAGCAGCTATTAAATAACACAGCGTAACATATTCAGTCAATTGCCAATTTTGTCACCTGCTACTTAATACTTTTCATGACACCAAATAATAAGTGCTATAGTTTAACAGTACTATGTCGACCGTACATACATTTAGAAAGATATTACCTTTATACTTTTCTTAAAATTAAAAATATTCATTAATTATATTTTACCTGTGTACATAATGTGATAATACCAATAAAGCAAAACAACAAACAAGTCAAAATGAGAAATGCCCAAGTGATCTTTCTTACTGACTGTCCAGTGAAAGTAGACATAATTGTTTGAACCATCAAGGCCTGTAATTAAAATGAAATTTAGCCATTACAACATTACATAAGAGCATATTTCACATGTTCATTCTAATGAAAAAAAAAAAACTTAAAGAATATTATTTACTAAGATAATTTTAAAAATGAGTATTTATTTTTTAACAAGAGCCGAGGCCGACCAAGACTTAACTACACAGACTAATCAAAAAAAAATCTGATGGAGCGTAACGTCAAAAGTACGTGAAATCGGCGAGAGTCCATGAAAACGTTAATAAATGTTAAGCGAGAATGGGAATGGGAAGCGAGAGGTTTGCAAGAATAGAGAGAAGTGGTGTTCTATTCTCTCTCTCTCTCTCTTTCTGCTAACCCCGATTGAAATTTGATGTAATGGCAGTTAGATTGATATTTTTTTACTGCATGACGATACATATAATTACCAAATACAACAACATTAAATAATACATATCTTGAACTTTTAATTTATGGTCTATGTACAATTGCTCGCCGGGTTCGTAGGAAGTATACGGATATCCCTGACGGTCCGAAGAGATTTCCACCGGGTTAACAAAAAAAAAATGTATGTACAATTTTTTAGTTAAATATTTCTTCTCAGTTTTTTCTCTTTTAGCTTTAATTTAATTGTTGTTTAATTGTTTGTTTTACGAATGTTGTGAACCTCTCTTTTTTTTTCTATAATGATTGTTTTGTTTTTTTTTCTCTATAATGATATATGTATAAATAATTACTTTAAACTATAAAAATTAACAGTAAACTTACCGCAGTAGACAAGGATAATATAAATAAAGTAAAGAAAACTAGTGTAGACCAAAACTGGCTGCCTGGTATCCTTGCCACATAATCGGACCATATTATCATGGCAGATGAAGGTCCTGAAATCAATTAAATAAATATTCAAAAGATACAGTAAATCGACTGTTCACCAATTCATACCTCTGGCGTGTAATGCGCCTGAGGAATAATCTCCCCACCAATTTATTCCTTGCCTTTTATGATATTGGATCTTTAAAAAAAGTGAAAATACTTAAGCAAATCGAGCGCTGCAATATCGGATGCGTTCTATCGTTTCCGTCGCGCAATAAACCCCGGCGCAGGAGGGTCGCGGGCGCCATTTTAAGTTAGTATAGTTCTTATTACGACGTTGGGGGGTTACGCGTCCGAGCCGTGATAATTAGTTTATTGTATTAGCAAAGTTAGGAATTAAGAAAGTATGTTGTTAGTTTTTAAACATTAACATTTAATTAATAAAGATTATTAATAAGCATTTAGGATTATTATTGCTATAATACATTAGGCAGGCTGACATAATAACTACTAGCGACGAAAAGTATCCATTTTCTTGATTGTTTCGTCTGTTACGGACTACCTAATGCTTAAACATCAGGTGTTAGATACAATTTAGTAATTTGCCAGGCTAGTATAAAAAAGTTAGAAAAAAAATTAATTGACAAATGAAAGTGATATAGAAATATTAACCACTCCAAATATTCGTGGAATTATCATAATCCTGCATCAGAGACCCATGAGCGGCACCGAGTGTTAACGCGCTGACCATACAAGTAATCTTAGAAACAGCGAAGGCTAAAATTGCTGTTGTGCCGAGTTTTTGTTGCTTTTTCGGAAAATACGCTCCCAGCATAACTAATGTGCCTTGAGACACTGTCATTTGTATAAGAGCGTATTCTAATGCTTCACGCCACATCTGGGGATATGTAGACTTGCATGATTATCGAATACCTAAAAAAAACTGCACTAATTAAAGAATAATGTTGTGATATTAGATACGATCTCGATAAGGTTAATGAGGAAATTGTAAATAGACACAATAGGACTCAAGTCTCAGATTAATAGAAGCTACTTCATCATCATCACCATCTTTAACAAAAAACATATCATAGAAATTTCTGTATTGCCTAAGTATTTTCAGAGCCAAGTTAAAGAAATGAGTGGTTTACCACAGATTTTAATATAAATGAAATAATTATAATTCAAAATTTGGAGCATAATTATTAATGTAAGTAAAAGTTTTGTCTACAAATATCAGTCAAGTAAAAAGGGATTTGATTTATATTATAATGTATATTATATTTTTTTAGAAACCTTAAGCTGTATTTTAGTAATTATGAGCAATTATTAAATTTGCTTTATATTTAAATGAACTTAAATATAAAGCAGGAAATTTGTGAACTGGGCATTAAATATCGATAAAAAATACCTCACCTGAACACCATCTAACAGTACGCTCCAATCGCATTCTCTGAACATCAAACCAAATCCTTCGAGGCGAACGGCACCGATCGCAGAACACACAAGCACGAAATAAGCCATTACATCTTTAAATAGTACCAACTGAAAAAAGCATTAAAAATGTAGGTACACCCTGGAGAATCTATTTAATTTTTTGTTTAATATCAAAGTACTTCGTTCCATGTAGTCTGTGGTGATTTCCTTGGTTTGACTATGCCAGCCTCTCTAGAGGTGGCTTAGTAGCTACATTTGTGATTTAATCGGAAAATTCCTGTAAATAGTTAATAGTCAACACCGCTGTTGTTCCACTTTACCATTAGACTGTTTGACATCTTAATATATATAAATCTCCTGTCACGATGTTTGTCCGCGATGGACTCCTAAACTACTAAACCGATTTTAATGAAATTTACACACCACGCGAAGTTTGATCTAATTTAAAAGATAGGATAGTTTTCATCTCAATTCATAGTCGCAATATTATTTTATTGCAAATTATTTGTTTATTATTTAGCAGTCACAATTTACAGTTAGCTCCAACCGATTCTAAAAGATGGCGCTATCCGTTGACTGGATTGAGTAATTATTCAAAAACCAGTCACAGCAAAGCGTGGCTGGTCTGCTATAATTTATATGGCAGAACAACGTTTGCCGAGTCAGCTAGTATTTTTATATAAAGAAAATCTATATATATATTTGCTACTAATGTAACAATTTCTAAAAAGTCTCTAGTTTTTACATTAAAAAAGCACCTTTGAATAGCTGTAAATCCGCTTAACTGCGATGAAATAAATCAGCACCCAGCAAATAATATAATAGCTTGTGAGTTCCCAAACGACGTTGCCCAGGCCGCCCTCAAGACCTTGCCTTCGTAGGTCTAATACGAAATTACTGAAAATATATGTCGAGTTTGAGATTTTTGGTAAACTAGCCGATTTGTAATTGATATCTCTAAATATTGAGCCATAAATCAGGATCTAACTGTACAGGGTTTCTTACCACGATCTTTTTAATGCTTTACGTCCACTAGACTGTCTCTCCTTACAATCTCGTTAAATTAAAACGAACTTTAGGCTATGTATGTATGGTAAGTTAAAGTAGTTAGCCAAGCGTGATCGCGCGCTGTAACCACCATACGGTTTTACTAAAATACACTATATCTCACACTATTTAAAGTTCGTTTTCCATTGACGATTGTAGGACGTAAAAGTTCTTTAGTAGGCGGACTCCATAAGGAAGCATTTGGTATCAGTTTACCACTTGCACTATATCCCAAACGGAACATTAATATATCCCCGCCCGGTTTAGTTGTGAAGAACTTTCCCGGTCAACCAACACGCGTAAATTCGAAAAAAAAAATCAATATTTGGTTACTATTATAGCAAGAATTAAGAACTAACAAGAAAAAAGAATGCGCAGGCGTCTCACTCCCCGTGGAGAGCGGTCTGTGGCGGGCTGCGCAGGCTGGTCTGGCACTCGCGGCACAGTGCAACCATGGGAGAAAGGAGTGGAAACTGTGTACCAGCAACGCCAGGCTCCAAGCGCCGACAGCTCCCACCGCAAGCGCAGTGAACGCACATGGCACTAGCATCGCGAAGCCCACTCCTAAATATTGGAAACAGCTGTGGAACTTTTAGCTCTAGATATTACCTACTATTCATGCTATTTTTATATGTAAAAAGGTTGCAAACAGACTCACACTCCTCCTCATGGAGAGTGCCCACTGTTCTGTATTAAAAAAAGGCCGAGATCTCTAGACGCGACTTTGAATTGTCTCGCTCTTTGCTCAAAAAAATCTTCCTCTTTGATATATATAAAAAAAATATATAATAGGAACTTGAACAGCTTATGTATTTACGCCAAGAGTCAGTTAAATAAATCGGTGACTTACTAGACTTAGACATTAATGAAATAATATAATTTGGAACGTTTGAGAAATGTGTAAACAAAGTCAGAATCTGTAAATATTAGCCTAAGTTTACTTATTTAATAATAATATATCGGTACGATAAATCCCTTTCGGGGTGAGCAGAGATACATTATTGGATGTATATACTTTGCGCTTATATGTACGACGTGAGTAACTCTCAGTAGCTGATCGCTGTTCTCAAGGCACATGACACATGACATTTCTATTAGATGCCATGCGGGTTTCCTTACGGGTGCGGGTCGGCTAATTTATTTATTTATTATCAGGCAGGCAGTTGAAACAACTAATCAGTCCGTGTATCTTGTTTCGCTATATTTTTGTACTATTTCTAATTTTTTAAATTGGTTAATTATTTTCTGCTCCGACTGTCGCATAGAATTTTTTTAGCAGAAAAATTTGCTGTTCGGTTGGAAAGGTTTTTACAACTTCACCAGGCGAGTTTAGAAAATGTTTGTGCGGATTATCGTTTCTTCGACTGGTACGTAGCTGAAGCTGGGGGCCTCTTATTAATTTTGCAAAATTTAAGTGTTATAAGAGTAGATAATTTACTTCCATACATAATTTTTCAAAATACCTCTAGCCACTGGAGCTAAGTCCCAACAATTCAAGACTCCTTTTTTCGTGACCACACCGAGAGCCAATTCCAAGTAAAACAGTGGATATCCGAAGAGCAAACTGAAGATATTATATAAAAACAAAAACGGTAGTAGCTTTCTCAAATCGTGCAAATAAGGGTGCCACCAGAGTTGTAAAATACCAACACATGAAGATATCACAAGTTGCCGGTAACTAATATTGTGGGTCCATCGATCTGTTATCTAGAAATCGAAAAAAAAGTTGTGTAAATAAATATTATGTTAATACTAAATAACCAACCATAGAATTGGTCAGTTTTTATATGTTTCCTGGTGGCTAATCTTTAGAATAAACAATACCATCATATTGATCCGCATCGCTCTGTCGCATTTTGAGTTGTGCTTCTATACATCCAGTTTAGCATCTACTTAGGGTCGTTCTGTCATCGTTTGTGTAAACCGGAATGACAACGATGACTATTAAAAGATTCTCGTCCCTTGGCAGTCGTTGCCATTTGTTGACTATATTTCACTTCCCATCAGGTGCGTGGTGGTCACATTGAAAAGCAAGTTTAAAAAAAAACAACTTACTAAATATTTATTCTAAAAGTCTTATAATATTATCTTATGACCGGTGGTCGTGGGTGTGGTTATAGTAAGATACGAATTTGGCGTTTTACAGTTTATTTGCACTTTAAGGCACACCGAACTGCGACGTACACGCACGTACTCCCGCCTTGGGTCTCGGTAGTCGACTAACTTGCTAGAGCCGTGCGCGCGCGCATCCTCTTACCCCGCACGTCTCGTAACACCCTAACGACCCTTAGGGCGACAAGAGCGTATCGGGTTACGCCTACATGCTATAATCTCTTAAAATCATGATTAAAATTCTCTTACTCTCATTTATATTGTATATTTTCTTCGTCCTTCTTTTAACATTGATCAAGAAATCAAATAGTCAATGATATTTCTAACTTACCAATGGGTTATTATCATCTGTCGAATTTGAATCGGCTGACTCGGTTAGCGATTTGGTATTAGTGCTCTGTAAAACGTAAACATTGCTCACTTTATATTGTTACGATGGAACTAGAATTCAATTTTCAGCCTAGATTTCTAGTTTTATAGGTAATCACACAGCTATGATATTAAAACAATGATTTTTCTTGAGGTGCATTTACGAATGGACTAACTGCCAAACAAATTGTCAATCACTATTGAACCGCAAATATTGTCGTCCTAGCTAAGCCGTTAATTCCGAGAAACGAGCCGCGCTTGATCTGATTTGTAATTAGATAGTTGTTTATCTGTGGAATATCGAGCCCCGAATGATTGTTAAATGATTCAGGGACATCTGGGTTAATACACAAGGTGTACAAATCTTTCTTGAAAGTTTTGAAAACTGGCTTTTGCAACTAGACTATGGTAACTCTCTGCAATTGGACTTTTTGTCTATCGAACCTCAGTAACTTTTATCAACTGGTTTCTAGAACCTTCGGCGATTGGGCATCGTGATCATTCGAAGACTGCGCTTCGAGACATTTCTGTGACTGCACGCTAGTATCATACAATCTCTTTAATTAATAAATCGATTGTTCGTCAACTCCTGACTTGTATTAACCCAAGCTTGTAACAATATGTATTATGAAGGATCTGGAAATACTTGCAATAATGATTTTGTATGTTCAATATAAACTTAACAATTCCGTTAAAAATAATAAGGTTCTGTTAATAACTAGATAATTTCCGTAGTATACAAGACACGTTTTATATATCCAATTAATTATATCGTTAAAAAATCAAAAACTTACTAAGCTTTCACTCATGTTCACAACGTAATATGAAAATAATAAAATACAAAATATTGCAATCAAAATTTCAGTTTATTATACGTAAATGTACGTCTAAATTATTGTCATTGAAAATAAAAATGATCAAAGCGGTAAGGTTGTTTTTATTTTATAGCAAGAAGAATGGTATAACAGGCGGTATCGTGACAAGTCTCCACTAATGTCTTTTTTCTAGACAAACTTCGGGTGTAAACACATCAGAATTTTGGGGAAATAGGCTGGTACCACTAACTTAGTAGCAGAGATGGGCAAAATGTAATCAAATTAGTGAAAAATGATTACGATTACATTACTTTTTAACTCCCGACGCAAAGACTACGGGGTGATATAAATTTCACGTGTATGTGTGTCTCTATCTGTAACATCGTAGCTCCTGAACGGATGAACCGATTTCGATTTTTTTTAGGTGAATTACTCTAGAGCAGGGGTCAGCAACCTTTTGAGTTGGAAGAGTCAAAAACTATAATTTACAAAATTGCATAGTTTTTAAAGACCCACAAATATTTTTTTTGTAAAAATACTACTAATAGTAATTACTAATTACTTTAGTACGTGCATAAATAATGTTTTTTGATAACAAACTAATCTATTTATCATCGATTCAAAACGAGTTTTAAGTTTTTCGTGTTTTTTTTTTAAATAATACTTATCGCATGTGGCTCACGAACCGCAGGTTGCCGAGCCCTGGTCTAAAGTGTTCTTAGCTATGTTTGATGAAAATCGGTCACAAAAATTATTTTCTGATATTAATGTGTCGGGGATGTTTTAAATTTTTAATTTAACATCTTGTTATCTTTAAATACCCTCAAAGCCACTGCCATTTTGGATATACAAATGAGTTTTATGACCGGTGGTCGTGGGTGTGGTTGTAGAAAGACACGGATTTTGGCGTTTTACTGTTTATTTGCACTTTAAGGCACACCGAACTGCGACGGACACGCACGTACGCACGCCTTGGGTCTCGGTAGTCGACTGATTTAGCTAGAGCATTCCTTGCGTGCGTGCAACCCTTACCCCGCACGTCTCGTATCACCCTAACGACCCTTAGGGCGTGTAATACAATTACGTATCGGGCGGGGTCTACATGCTATAGTTTACAAATTAATTATGATCGACCACACGAACTCATAATTCAATTACGATTAGAATAATAACAATATATTATTCTTACTGTTCGATACAAAAACTAGGTTTAATTTATTCTGTGTAATATTAATTTTAATTTTTGCAACACTTAGTAGAATTTTAGGCTTCCTGCCGTCTGCATGGTTTTTAGTAGAGCCATTACCATAATACAGACTTTTGTACCAAACGTTTTTGTGCTAAATAAATAAATATTTAAAAATGCATCCGAAGTTTTACTTCTGTCCGGGACACTAACTTTTCAAAATCAGCAGGAAGTTTAAAATACAATAGCTCCGGTTTTGAGAATCCAAATTTAAACAGCCGACAGCAACACGAAAATCGCTTAGGAGTATCGTCGATACGCACGTTTGTGTGAGTGTGCCGTTTCAAGCGTTTGTAGGTAGTTTTCATATATATAATATTTACGTCATTACGCTCGTTTACCATACGATAAAAATGACGCAACGGTATGTTTATCATTTCATTAGTTCATTGAATTGGCAAACGCTTTGCGGAGCTCCAGTGGCGCAATTGGTTAGCGTACGGTACTTATGGGACAGTAAACGTGTAAGTTATGCCGGGGATGTGAGTTCAAGTCTCACCTGGAGTGTAGTTTTGAAAATTTAACACTAGGTTTACCATATGTCACACTTTGAACTGGATTGTTCCAGTTTAAGCAATTCTTCTCTGTGCCCAGACTGATTTGGTATTTTGTATCGATAAAGTAAAAAACAACGTGAATCAAATCCTGGCAGGTACTTTTGAGGTTGCACCACATGCTTGCCGGTGAAGAAAACCATTGCAGAGAAACCCGCATGGCATCTGATAAAATGGTCATGTGTATGTGCTTTGAGAACAGCGATCAGTTGCGTTACTGGTCACGTTGGGTACAACATATAAGCGTAAAGTGGATACAGCCACTGATGTATCGTTGCTCACTCCGTAAGCGATATAGCGTATCGATAATTAATATTAATTCTATTTTAAGCAAACCAAAACATAATATTTTAGTCATATTTCTAAAATAGGTTTAAGTTGTTCGTCGGTAGATGTAGTGTTAATCAATATATAAAGATTTTGCTACTTTTTATTGCTTTTATTTTTGTTGTGTTGTTGTTCGCATCCAAAGCATGGTCAGTTTATGACATTTTAAACTAATTCCCTGTTAATTTATAAGAATAGTGGGCACGGGTTCCTGCGCCTTGACCCGGACCTGCATGATCGCAAGTATGGTGGAGCGATTGATGCGAAAAGCCATACGATTGTCCGCCAGGTCCGGGCCCACCCTCTCCATATGATCGGTGACGCGATTAACGATCACCCTCTCTAATATTTTATTCACCTCATCCAACAGCACAATTGGCCTGAAGGACGCGGGTGTCTCATCCGTGTGCCTTGGCTTCCGTTGGACAAGTCGGCCTTTCTTCCACCTGCGCGGAATAGTGGTTCGCGCTAGTCAGGCATCGAATCCCCGCCTTAGGCTCGGTTCCAGGGCGTCAAATAACATGGCCCACACTTTGCCATGGACTCCGTCGAATCCAGGGGCTGCCTTCTTTGATTTGAGCCTCTCCATCACTTTCTCCAACTCTTTCCGGGTGACTGGAGGGGGGAGGCTCGTAGTCTCGACGTTTTGACCTGGTTACACAGGTCATGACTAGTGATGAAAATGCCCGGGAATTTTCCCAAAGTGCCCAAAAATTCCGAGAACATTTCGTAAATTCCCGGGAATATTCCCAAGGAAGTTTTTGGGCGCTTTGGGAAAATTCCCGGGCATTTTCATCACTAGTCATGACCACGAGTGAGTTCGAGAATAGGACCTGTTAAAGTATTTAAATTTAAATACACAACTAAAAGATTTTAGTTATATGAACAACTGTATTTAATTCTACAAAACGAATTGTTAAGGATAAAAACACAAGTAAATAAAAAAAGGTATAATTGCCTGTTAACGTTATAACTTAGCAATGTATAGTGAACATATCAAGACATTACGCTCGTTTTCCATACGATAAGAATGACGCAACGGTTTTTTTATTCTATTAAATTGTTTAAATTATCATTTCTTTAGTTCATTGAATTAGCAAACGCCGTTTGTAGCTCCAGTGGCGCAATTGGTTAGCGCACGGTACTTATAAGACAGTGAGCGTGTGAGTCATGCCGGGGTTGTGAGTTCGAGCCTCACCTGGAGCATATTTTTGATAACGTAACACAAGGATTACCATATGCCACACTTTGAGCGGGATCATCCCGTGTTACAATAATATAGAAGTACAACAGCAAATATCACTGATAAGCTAGGCTGGATATAATATAAATAATAGTTATTAAATGCTAAATATTAATGTGAACACCATTAACAATTAAGTACATTTCTCAATAATTATATTTTATGTTGGCAAGCATAAAAAGTGACAGGAAGGATATGGCAGAGTGTGTGATACAGCGGCCCGTCGTGCGCCGCCTCAAAGCGGCCACTGCGCATGGGTCGGGCCCGTCCATCTGCCCGGAACGCCGCCCTCGCGGCGACAGAGGAACAGCAGGGAATCATCTCTGCTGTCTCGCGGGAGGAGAATTTTGCATCGGCGCCGCCGAACCTATTGCAAGGGTTCTCCTGCGGAGTGCCGGGCGGTTCGGCTGAGGTGCCAACCGTCTAGGCTATACTCCGGTGGTGAAGTGCGTGATCCCACGCACCACAAGGCGGCGGGAAGGTGAGCACATCCCACCTCCCCCACATTTTTGGCGTAGCCTGTAATGGGGCTGATCGCGCACCGGGCTTGCAGACGTCCGCGGTGTACCTGGAGTCCGGTGTAAACGCGAGTGGCGGATCATCCCAGAGGTTTTAGCTGGTGCAAGTCCGGCACACCGGGGGAGTGGCCCTCACTACTCTCCTGACGGTCCGTTAGGGATTTCCTCTGGGTTACCAAAAAAAAAAAAAAGAGTGTGTGATTCTTCTTAATGGCGTCGGTTTTATGTGTTGTGGAGAGAAGTTGTTTGATATTATGTTTAATATTCTGTAATTAATTAAAAAAAAAAATGAGGACAAGAGTTGATACAATGACCCGAACAGGTGTCCATCGACTTTGTACGAGGCCAAAAGTGAACCTAGAAACGAGAATGGTTATTAGCGTGTGGTTTCAGATAAGTTTTAGAGTTTATAATTGTATATTATTTTATCCTTTTAATACCCGGCAATTCTCTGTGCCCCGACCGATTTAGTATTTTCTCTCGATAAAGTAAAAACATCGTAAATCAAATCCTGGCAGGTACTTTTGGGGCTGCACCACCACATACTTACCGATGAAGGAAAACATTCTGAAGAAACCCGCATGGCATCTAATAGAAAGGTCATGTGTAAGAGCTTTGAGAACTCTGGCGTTACTGGTCACGTTGGGTACAAGATATAAGCGTAAAGTGGATACAGCCACTGAAGTCTCGTTACTCACTCCGTTAGCGATATAGCGTATCGATATTTTATTATTATTAATTTAAAGCAAACGAAAACATACTATCATATTTCTAAAGTAGGTTTAACCCTTTTCTTGATAGTGTATCTGCGGAGATACATCAGAATTTACAAAACCTATTGCCATAAGTTTTCAGCGCAAACTTAATATTTTTATATGAATATTTAGGTAATTTCTCAGTTTTTGAATGCACGGTTAGTTTCTATTAAACATCTTTGGAACATAAGGGTTAAACGGTATGAATATTATTTTGATATTTAAAGAAAGAATATTCTGCCAAGTTAAGGTTTAAGTTGTGCGTCGGTAGATGTAGTGTTAATCAATATATCGAGAGGTGAAAGAAAGGCTATTTGGTTTAAGCTTCATTTTTTGGTGATATAGTAATATATATATTTTTGGAATCGGTAAAAAACGCTGATTATATACCATACTATATCACCAAAAAATGTCGCTTAAACCAAATAGCCTTTCTTCACCCCTCGATATCAAGTTGCTTATTTTGTCTCTTTTTGTTTGTTCTTTTTTTATTATGGGCTGTTGTTCGCATCCAACACATGGTCCTTGGGTAGTGCTAAAGTAGCGGCAGGAAGGTGGTAGGACAGCATGTGATCACCATGAAAATGGCGACTGTCATTGAACTCCAGTCATTTGATGGTGGTTGCCATTCTGGAATGTACTGTACTTACTATCTAATACGATGAAATTTCTTTCCCATGTTATAAGAAATGGCATAATTTGTACGAAATCTGTAAAACCCTCGTCAAGATCGATTCAGTATTTTCAGAATGAGCCAAGTTAAGTAATACTTACATCTAATAACGATTGATTTCTGTTCGGAAGTCCTTGATAAGTAGATCAAATTACTTTATATTTTAACAGTTTGATTTTAAACAATTTTATATTAACACACATTAGATACGTTTCCATTTAACGGGTAACAGTGTCAAATGAAAAGCAATGCTATTAATGTAACAAATTTAATATATCATTACATCTAGATATAGGATACTCGTGCCCGTAAATTAAATAAAACAGCTAGCATCCATTATTTGGTTTAAATCGTGTAACTAAAACAACCAGTTAAGTATATAGAATGATTATCTTAGTACAAATTATCGGTAGGTAAAGTAAATAACGTTAATACGCGTTATTTGCCAAACCTTGCAGTACAACAATTGTAAGTTAACACGAAAGCGGTCAAGAGAAAAGAGGAACGTAGCAAATTTTGTCTCTACTAGTTATAGGAAAAGTTATAACAGAGCACATACAGTCAAAATCTGTTATAACGACATCTAAGGGACAAATCTTATTTAGTCGTAAAAACCGATAGTCGTAACGATCCGTGATGATTTCGAGATACGGTGTCCTATTTTATTTGCCGGAACCTTTATTCCGGATCAATATTACCGGTATGTTGTTTTAAACGATGTCGCCATAAACTGTTTTGACTCTATTTGCTATTAACCAGTGGCGTGCATCCCATAGAAGCATAAAAAGCATTACCTTGTCATACTTGAACATTTAATAGATATTATATTTATTAGCCAGTTTTGATCCACTGTTGGGCAAAGGCCACCCTTTTTCTACTATTTTTGGAATCCGTGAGAAAGGATTTAGACACTTAACCCATTGCGCTTATCCAAAGCGGGTTGGCGGGAGCGGACTATGTGTAGAGAAGGTGTATGCTGCAGCTTAGATGGTAGCAATCTGCATGCGACATGCTGTATTTAAGACACCTCGCCGAAGTACATATATTTAATTAAAATCTGTAATTAAAAGTAATTAATTGACTTCAGAGAATCCATATTAGACAAAATTTAAAGCCAATATTAAATGCCCAAACATACCATGTTATTTTACGCTTCGGTGGGATCCACGCCACAGCTATGGACATTATCTCTATTGTATGATTTATTTATATCTATATATCTCAGTCTGATTAGGTTAATAAATGAGTTCAAAATCGGACGTCCGATTTTCATTAATATTATTTTAAGGCCGACTGCAAAGTCACTCTGGGTAAGGGTAGCTTAAAAAATTCTAAATTTGGATTTTATCTATCCACATATATTCAAATTATAAGTATTTTATTGTTATAGAAAAGCGATATAAATATATATTTTTTTTTAATATATATTTGAATCATTATTAGAAACAATCCCAAAAAACATAAGATTGTAAGACAGTGTAGACACCTGGTGTTGAGGAAAGTGTAACTACAGTCAAAACCGTTTATGGCGACATCGTTTAGAACAGGGTCAATATAACATACAGGTTATATTGACTCAGAACAAAGGTCCCGGCTAAATGCTTATAGGACTTTGTATCTCGAAAACACCGGCTGTTACGACTATCGGTTTACGACTAAATATGAGTAGTCCCTTCGATGTCGTTATAACCGATTTTGATTGTATCTTAATAATGTATCCAAAAATTAAACACAGCAAAATATTAGTAAATATAATCAAACGTATTATGGTAAAGTTAAGTAAAAGGTAAACAAACAAATTATTTTCTATTTTTCATGTTAAACACCGTTATTGTACAATTTAATAATAAAAAAAGTACTAACCACTTCTTAAGTCGATATCTCACATAAAAGTGGCGATCTATAAAAGTGAAACTATTGATCAATCACCGTTCTTAATAAATTCCTCTAAGATAAACGTCACTTAAAAGTAGAAAATGATGACGTTTTGTACAGCGGTAATTTTGGATATTTCCATACATATACAGGTGATTTTTTTAGATTAGAGATATATATAGGAATACAATAAGTTGTATCTTATTGCAACCAATAAAAAATAACTATATTCCGAAATAAAAATTAAAAATAAGAATTGATCCGTAATAACTGTAGATACCAAAACGCGTGTGGCACATTATTGATTGATAAGTAGATAAAGTTCCGTTTAAGTAATTTTAGGTAAACAGATATTGATTCCTTTCCCTTCATGCTTTATACTGACTTAGGGTTGACAAAATAAATTAATAATTACTTGTTATTCATTCATTTATTCGTGTTCTGTAATTGTCCGTAAATATGTTGACTATAATTTATTTTAGTTTAAAGGCAAAAAAAAGATCACTATTATTTTGCTAACTATATCAATCGTCTAACAAATATAATTCTCTGTGTATTTATGAAGATATCCAATTCAGTTACACTTTCCCCGAAAAAATAATAACTCCTATTGAAAATATCGAATTTATAGGATCGAACAGAAATGTGTGGATGCAAAAATCATGTTTGCTTACGAGATACATTTTTACCTTTCCGTCATAGTAGATATTGCATTAAAAGATTTTAAAAAAAAGGTTACCAATCATACCGTTTTAAGGGTTTTTTTTATATCAACGAAATTTTGAAAATGTTCATAATAAGGCATTGTTTTACATGTTATTTGCTTATCGAGTATTTGTGAGTTTTATTTAAATAAACACAATTTTTCGTAAATATCTGTTATCTATGTATAGGCTAACCTTTGCCAAAATTACTTGGATGTTTTATTAATAGTTATTATCTTTTTTCAGTTTTACATTTATGTAATAATAAAATCAATCGTATTTAATTTATCGCCAGAATCTCCACTTGACAATAATCCAAAGTTATTATTTTATTTCTAATAACAAACATTATAATATACAATTTTCAAGGCAAAACTTTATGCAGTATAAAGCTGCGTACAAACTAAGCCAATTAAGGCAAACGATAGCAGTGGCGTGCATCCCAAAGAAGCATAAATTAATTAAATTAAGAAACTTTGAATTCAGTGATTACCAGATTTTTAGTTAATATATTTATTAAACGTCCGAGTATGACAAAGATATGCTTTTTATACCTCTATGAAATGAACACCACTGAACGATAGGAACGTACACTTTTTTTTGGATGACTTTACTCTTCTCCTACAACAACTGTAGGTATATTAGCAAAGAGTGTTAAAGTACCTATACAATAATTTTCTATGCTTTGGGGCGCCTTGTTTGGTTATTAATTAAAGTCGTTAGACAATTGAACAGGCCATATTTATATATATATATATATATATATATATATATGTATATATATTATAGCATGTAGACGTAACCCGATACGTAGTTGTCGCCCTAAGGGTCGTTAGGGTGTTACGAGACGTGCGGGGTAAGAGGATGCGCGCGCGCACGGGACGCTTGGAAGGGAGTCGACTACCGAAACCCAAGGCGGGAGTACGTGCGTGTACGTCGCAGTTCGGTGTGCCTTAAAGTGCAGATAAACTGTAAAACGCCAAATGCGTGTCCTAAAACCACACAAACGACCGCCGGTCATAATATATATATTTATTTATTTTTACTAAAAGATATACCTAAATGCATCAAAATTGATTTACCGAAAAAAAAAATTGTTAGCCGCTTAATTATTAATCAAACAACGCGACTTTGAGATTTACAAACGCTATTCAGACTTTGCTTATAAAAATATTTGAATACCTATATAATAGCAACTTGTATATTATGTAAATATTTAAAAAGTCTACATTGACAAAATCGGTGACTTATTATTGACTTTGACATTAATTAAATAATATAAAGAGTAATGTTTGTGCAAAATTTAAGCTGAGCCAGATTAGCGTCTATAAGTCAAACTTGTCATGGATGATCCATTACCAACACGATAATTTTAAATAAATATACATAGTTTAAATTTAATATTCACTCATACTTTTTAAATTTAACTTTAATAGGTTTTTATATCCAAAAATCCTCAAAAATATCTATATCGACGACAAAATTTTATATCTACTTTCAAGTGTCCCTTAAAACAATGCTTAAATGAAAAAATTATAAAATGCTCCGGAAAAAAAAACTGTCTTTAAATTGATTAAAAAAAAATTACATAGGTGTCGTTTACAAAATATAACGATCATACACAGAGTAATACTGACTCATTTATTTGTTCGCCTTTAACATAGTCGGCAAATATAAATGTATTTCTATGTTGTTACAAAAACTTTCATAAATAATATTATGATACTTTCCAAGTATAAAGTGAGCTATTATTAAAGTCTTGTTTACATGATCCCGCGTTACTTTCAGCGTAGAGATTTGCAAAATATTTTATAGAGAAATTTTGATAGATTTTGATCAACATATTATGATAGTCAGATTAATTTCAAAAGAGGTTCATTGAACATAAAGAAAAACTTGAGTCGCTAAAGAGTACAGTAACTTTCCTTGTCTAATTATTTTCGATTGGTATCATACAACAAAGGGTTATTCCAGTAAAGATCTGGGTGATGTTTTGTCGGATAGACTTTATTTTCATCCTTATTAGAATATCTCTCGAACGATATTAAAATTAAATCTGAAACTCTTTACTATATAAAAAATATATTCATTTTAATAAAAATGTAATTATAACCAGCTCGCTATATTAACATAAAAAAAATACAGTGTAACCTCCATATAACGTCACTCGATTTAGCGACAAACGCCCTAAAGCGTCGAAATCACTTGGCTTTGGTTGGTTTAGCTTGTTTCTCATACAATGTTATATTCTATATAGCATTACACACACTCTCGATAACGACAGCAATTTAATAATATAAAGTACTTATTAATTTGACAAAATTAGTAAAAACTGCGTAGCTGTGTACGTTCTTTTGTCGCTTTATTATCCTAGCCCGTAATAAACTCGACTGTCGGCATTACACATACTGAACTTTCTAAGAAATCCGTTCTTTTGTTTACAAATTGGGATTGCTTGCACGTGTTGACTGTTGTTAGTTAGAGCCATGGATTATCTATATGTTATGATATATTTAGTTACTGATGCAGCAAAAGACGTCAGACAAAAATAACAGACTATACCTACTCAATAGCGATCAAATAAGAATTGTTTTTTTTTATGTAATTACTAACATTACTCTGAAATAAACTTTTTCTTTTTCTAACACAGATTTTTCTTCTCTCCGTTTAACGACAACTCTCTATAACGCCAAAATATGCACAGTCCCTTGAGGGTCATTATATAGAGTTTTCACTGTATTTGATTTTCTTGTGAGAAATTTTTTTGAAACATGTAGTTGTCCCAGCCCCCTACAGTTTGCCAGCACTGGATTAAACGTTGGATCAATGTAAATCAGCCTTTAAAAATATTGTTGATTTGGGTCATAGCTACAATCAGCCAAAGGAAGAAATCCCTTGATTGAACAATCAAACTAAAGCTAAGAATCGTGCTATAATACATTCTCTAGCATTTTAAACTAATTCCTTGTCCGTTTACAAGGATCGTGTCCACTAGGAGTGCACAATATATTAATCTATTTATGTTTTGCATTACAAAAATATAATGAATTACATTATATTTAGAAATGTTCTAAGCTTTTATATGACATAAATTTGTACTTACGTCTATTAGTCTTATAATTGCGGAGATAAAACTGCATCGCCGTTATTACAAAAAGAAGTTTGTTTATTAAGAACTTATTTCAATTTACGGTTACAATTTTTATATTCACTATTACATATTATCATTTATATTTCATTTAATAGTTTACATATAATTGAAGTCATACTTTTTTAACAGACTTGAATTGTAACTATTTGGGGGCCTGATAGCGCAATGGTAGTGGCCCTGCTTACAACACTGCATGTCCTGGATTCGAGTACCGGTAGAAGCAAACTTTTTATGATGAATAGGTTAGTTTGTCGTGAGTAATGGATGCATATATGTATTTAACTATATATATCTTTGTTTAGTATTTGCAACACGAGCGCAAACTGACCTTGGGACTTGGTTAAGGTGTATATTGTCCAGAATTATTATAACCTACGTTCAAAGACAAACTTCGCTTTATAATAATGTGGAATGAGATGTAATACAACCGACATAGAACCTTTTTATTTGTGTTTTTCTTTTTTAACTATACAGTTTCTATTTTCAGTTATATCAGGATAGAATATATACATAATTAGCCGCATCAAACAGCTGGATTCAAAAAATATCAGGCAGACGTTTTTACAAATCTTTTTGATTGCTGTCTGTTTAATGTATTTTGGTTATGATACAAACATATCTATAGCCATTAATAATATATATTTAAATATTATATTCGTAATATTTAAAATAAAACTTTAATAATCGCTAATATAGCAGTGTTGGAGTTAAGCAATGGCTGGTTTACACAGTGCGAGTTGTTACTTAAATGCTTATACAGTAAATTATACCATCACATCGTCAACTTGCTAATTGGTAGTATGAGTTTTGCTCGTTGACATGATAAGATAATCTCCAAAGTTCCACTGTTAATTTTATTCTAGCTGACTTTCATCAAGAATTTGATTTTTAGATGTTCTGTCAAAAAGATTTAATGGAAAGGACTTTGACAATAAAACACACTATGCAACTAATAATATTTTTATTTTTGTATAATTAGGTAAACCATATAGCAACATGAAAATTTACATTTGAACACTGTTATTTCAATTAATATTTTTACGTTTATGTCTCAACAAACGAAATTCTATTGTTATAAAATGAAACTATGTATTTTATTGTAGTTGGCTATGAATAAAATAATCGAATAGCGAATGGAAAAAAGATCATGCAAGCTATTAAAAAAATCGTTGATAACAAAACTTGCAAGATACAAACACACGATACGCCTGCGTGATTACAGTAACGTTTATCAACTCGCACGGTGTAAACCAGGCATTAGTTACACTCCTTTAGCAAAATAAGCATACTTTAGTCTAAATGACGTAAAAACGACTTACCAAAGCCGATTGTTCCATGTGCTGCTAAAAGGAAGAATGATTAGTCCATAACTTCTGTGAATTTTGTACTATTGTAGAAGGAAGCGGTGGAAAAGCAGAGAGATGGGGGGTTGCATTTTCGAAAATACCCAACGCGTCTTGGTAATTACTAACACGTCAGGTATTTACGAGTCTATCGCATAATGAGATTAAAGCACTTCGGGCACGGGGCAACCTGAAAAAAACTAGTTTTCAACTGCAACGCAACCAAATTACAGAATCACGTGTATGTAATGGGCTATCCACAACAAATGTTATGTGTTTCACAAAATATCTGCTTGTCTATTTCTTTTTCATGTATTTACTTCTTTCTTTCTCGTAATATTTTTCGTGCTCTGGCAAATTATTTTTATATTGCGTGAGAGAAAGAAAATAATAATTGTAAAATAAATGGAAAAGATAAATTCATAAATGTTTTGGAAAACGGGAAACATTTGCTGGAGACACACCATTAGGCAATTCTTACATGAGGCAACAGGGGACATGACAAAAAAAAACAGTTTTCAACTGTGATGTACGATGCAAACAATAAAGATATCTGTTGTCTATGATTTGTCTATTAATTATCTATGTACATTTTTTTTATTTATGACCTTTTCTTCTATAGAGAAATAAACTTCATACACGTAGGTGTATGAAGTTTATTTCATGGTGCAATTTGTTTTTGTTTTTAGTGAAAAGCATAAATATAATAGAGTGTGAAGAAAGACAAAGCGAAGCAGTAAGATAAATTGGGGTAAAAATGATAAAAATTGAATGGAAATTAGAAAAATCTAGAATTTTTCAATTCAAAAGTGTATTTTAACACGAATTTTAATGACAGTTCTCACACGAAGCGACTTTGTTTTCGACCACGACGCTTTTAATTACGCAAGTAAGACAGCCTTTTCATCCACCGATATCGGAAAAGTACAGTCAGCGATAAAAGTGTAACATTTAGATTGTTAAAGCGACTAGATGCAGTTTACATAGTTACGATTATATCTATCTCCTAAGACTTTCGCATATTAATATAGATATACTATTTGTTATTTTACCTACCACATAAAGGAGAGATAAGTCATGAATTCTGTTTTCCGTTATATTTTATTTCATATTTGTCGGTATCGGTTAGCGATAAAACGGCCTTAGGTTACGGATAATTGTCCTAAGCGGAAAAACGCGGCAAAAATATCCCACTACAAACATACTGAAAGCTATCAATGTCAGAGAGTCCCAAGTTAATAGCTTGCATTTTACAAGTTAACAGCAAAAAAAAATTCATAAGTCTGATTGATTTAGTGTTTTCCTACGAATACACATTTATAAAATGATTTTACTATTCATATTGTTAATAACATCGTAATTTTTATGTATCATTACAACACTAGAATAACCAACATAATTTAAGTCACAGTCAATTTGGCAACATTACTTGGGCCACGCTGATCCTGGAGGTTTTGTTGATTTAATATTTGTTGACATTTACACACATTGACCTAGTCCCAATTTAAACCCTGTGGCGAATTCTTAGAGGACCCACAGTCCCCGCCAATGCGCAGAAGTAGTCACCTTGAGGTTTTTAGTCGGTATAAGTCCGACACACCTCGGTCGTGCTACCCCCCTGTGTGGCTGAGACGGTCCTATGAAGATTTTCCCCAAGTAAAAAAAAACTCAATTTAAACTAGCACTTGTACTATAGGTACTAGATAAATATATACAAACTTAAATGCATATACACATCTATAACTCACGACAAATAAATTTATTAATCATAGAAATTTTGACGGTAGAAGACTCGAACATAGAGTCTTTATCGTTTAAGGCAGGGTCAATACTACTGCGGTATCAATTATGATCTTTAAACCAGGAAATAAAATTTGCCGAATTTTTTGCTTAGATTTGTCCCTAGATCGAGATGTAATGAACAAAGCGTTGCGATTAAGTCACAATTGAAAACTATTTTTTGTCAGTACGCCGCGTGCGAGAAATGCCTAATGAATTGAATTATTCTTTTCTCGGTTTCATGGGGCCCAAGGATTGCTTGTGTTTGCAAACCAATAAAACGACAAACGTAATAGTCACAGTTTAAATTTTAAAACAAAACTATCGAAATAACACCAAACTAAACGGCACAAACAATACACAGTCAGTTTTCTCTTGGTTGTTTAAAAATATAAATAAATACGGCGTGAATATACGGCAGTTTGAGTAAGTTCGTTTGCTAGAGATCGGACATCTAAACTGCTTTATACGGTTTCCATAATGGAATACAACACTCACTTTTATTGTCTTTCTTTATAAAATATGTTAATAATAATAATAACAAAAATTCTGAGATAAATAAATACAAATACCGGTCATTTTGACCGGTTCGGTAAATCTAGTGTCAAGAATATTTATTGTGGCTAAGACGATCTGAAATTATACGAATTTTATTCGACTATGTTTTTCTTTGAGATTTGTGCCCAGCCTTATGTATTCATTTTATGTAATAAAATACATACATCATATTGTGCAAGTCTCCTTGAAATCTTATTGTGTCCTACGTTTATTTACGTTTAATGACATCCAAGAAAAAACGTACTGTAGACACACTACACAGAACTGTTCGGACAGAACATTGATTACATTGATGCAGAGGTATGCGTCAGAGTTGAACCGGTGAAATTTTTATATCTAATCTTCGTCAATATATAATCTTAGAAAATTAAATTCTTTGAAATCTATTACACTTATAACAAATGTAAATATCTTTTTTATATTATTAACATTGATAAAAACACTTGGATGTCGAATCTAATAAAACAATTCGTAATAATAATTTTAAGCCTTATTACCATACTACCACTGTTCTGATTTACTTGCAATCAATTTTTTTCTTTTGATTAGGATCTTTTTGAGTGTAAATTCAACATCCATGTATTAGTTGATAAATGATTATAAACTTCTGGATTATTAACTATGGATCCATTGCCATATTTCGCGTTTCGCAACACATACAAAACATTTGTTGGTCTTTTTCTTTCTCATGAATTTACAATTATTTATCTCTTTCCTAGACAGCACAAAAAATATTTTGCGTACTCATGCAAATAAAATTGCGGGAAAGAGAAAAACAATTATAAATACTCGAGAGAGAAAAAGACCCATAGATGTCTTGTTTGAACATCGGACTAAAGAAATATTTACAGTACATTTAATTATTGTACTAACGGCGATAAATAGCCTTGTTAGAAAAAAAAAAACTTCAGTAAAGATTTTATTAGTGGCAAAAATCAGTATTTTATACTGGCTCGACAAAGTGACTACATCTCACCTGCTGATAAGTAATATAGTCCAAAACTGACATCTACCAGCAAGGAACAAGTTCATTGATAACCGCTATGTTGACCCACAGACACCACGGCTGAAGGTCTCTAGGTATATAAATAACTGGACGTACACAAGTTGCCCACTAATGCGACAAGCCAAAGCCAGTCACTATGACGATACTTACACTTGTATACAATAATTATACAAGTTACAAAAAATTGTTCATATTTTATATAAAATTCTGAGTGCTTACTATTTTCAATGCGAGTCTATTTTTATATTAGCATTAAAATTCTGTTATAACCGCCTTTTGCCATTGTTTAAGATTTTACTAAATTTGACCTCTAGAAAAGAAGAAGAAAAGAGAGAGAAAAGAAAGAAGTTTAAGCCGGTTTTGTCGAAGATTTTTAGTGTTGCCACACACGTCCACATCAATGCTACGACAGTTTCAAGTATATTTAATATACATAGTATGTCTCAAACACTAAACAAGTCTCCAGCAGAGGGCAAAGGCGCCAGGCCTCCTGTCACGTCGGGCAGCTGCGACACGTCTGGCAAGTTGTCTATGTGTGATTTCACTTCGGCCTTCACTGCGTAGATTTTCTGTAGTTTTATATTGTACTCCTGAGGGTAGAAAAATATAAAATTGAAATTTCAAATTTAAGAAACATCTAAATAAAAAAAGGTGAAGTGTTAGACTTCTGAGCTAGCCGAAATGATGGCGGGCGTTCAAGTACAGTGGAGTTAGGGTAGGTGTTGTTTTGGGAGTCGAAGCTGCTCGCGTCCGTAGGCTTTACCCTAGTTTCCCTACACGTGACTCCTGGGCGGTGCTAAACGAGCAGCAGCGAGGTGGTAGGGCGTCGGTGCCCGTCTGGATCGCGACCACAGTGCATGGGTGTAAAGCCACATGGGTGCATGGGTGTATAGTGACCAGTTTCGGCTTGTCGCGTTTCGGGATCAGCTTGTGTATATCCAGTAGCTCATATACCTAGAGACCTTCAGTTGTGGTATATGTGGGCCGACATGACGATGTAGACTATCAATGGATTTTCATCCTTTGATAGGCGCTTTTGTTTTTGGACTACACTGTACTTACCATCAGATACTCTGTAGTCACTATGGCGAGCCAGTGTAAAAAAAAAAGTTGTAGTATTCTGTTTAAAAACGAAAACTTTTGTAGACTCGTGGGTACTTTTGGAAAGGGAAAAGGGCTGAAATTGCGTGACCGACACGCCAGGACGCGCGCGAGGATGCGAAGAGAACGGACGACAGGCGGCACGCGTCTCGGGCCTAGTTCGCGGCCAGAACACTCGTCCGTGGGCAACCGCCAGTGTCGTGTAAACTGTTACAACGTCTGCCCGCGTCGCTTTCCATATTACATTTATACACTCATTATACGTTTGCAATCCATTAATGCAGTGGCAAATTATATTTTTTATATCGAAGTAATGGAACTTATGTACATAGATGAGTGTGTGTGTGTGTGTACTTTGCTCATTAGTGACGAGCTAACTCGTCTTTTCATGCCCAAACGATGTTGATCGCTGACGAGTTAACTCGTCATTGCATTTGCGTTATCTATTTCAACTTATGACACCCAGGGTTATATGAAATATTGCAAAAATATGGCGTATTATTATAAAATAACTTTTCTTGGTGTTTAGGTTTTGTTACAATTTTAGTATAATTCCAAAATTTTAAGCCATGACGGCACGTATGCCGTCAATCGCCGGGGATTGACATATTTGCTTTGTAAATTGCTGGCCAAGAAAGCTGTTTCTTAACAACTGAAAAAAAAGAAGTTTGTGAAACTTAAAAGTTTTCTGTTCTGGCCTGCAGTCTTATGAAAAATGCTCGCCAGGCCCTCGGAAGTATCTGGATTCCCAGGCCCGGGAAAGGAGAAGAATAGGCAGTGCTGAAACCTCGGTGGTTTTAGTCGGTGCAAGTCTGTCACACCGGGGGAGTAGCCCTCACCACTCCCCTGACGGTCCGAAGAGATTCCCACCGGGTTAATAAAAAAAGGCTTATGAAAAATTGACATTTTTTACAGCTTAATTTTGCAGAAAAAGGACGTGAATGTCGTGACGCAGTTATATGTGCGGCTTTGTGTTCGTTTTAAACTAAAATGTCCTTATAATATGAGTATAGACGATACATACTATATATTTGACAAGATATCTCTGACTGAACCAATCGAATCCCAATCAATCGAGAAACCTAAGGTTTTATATTGGAAAAATATATTAAAAGCGAACCCGAATCAGCGATCAATGAGGCGTTCAGTTCAGTAATTTTTGCGTATGTATGCAAAATATTTTTTAAAGAATGTTTCATTCGCGTTCTCAAGCCTCTACGGCAGTCTAGAAAGTTCTCTACAGTACATGTTATCTTTCATAATACCGTACAGCAACCGTAGCATGAAGCATTAACACGTTCTCGCCGGCATGTACCATTTATGGTACATTGAGGACTGTCCTTCGGTCGGCGTGTATCATTAATGGTACAATGAAAAAAATCAATTTAATTTGTATTATTTGCTAATAAAAAGAAAAAATGTTTGCAAATGAACGCAGGCATAGTCGGCAGAAGCACGGCGCCGCCCGATGAGACAAATTTGATTTTACAGAGCCGTCAGATGCCGAAGACAGCGAATTCAGCCGCCGCCGGGAACGTGTTACGCTGACAGATATGTAAAGGTACACTTATTAATATACCTCCAGTCTAACCTCGGCCTGCTTGGCGAGGTCTCGTTGAGCTTGGGCGAAGTCCCGCAACATCGCCGCCACTTTCTTTCGCTTCTCCAACTCTTCTGATAGCCTCAGATTATACTCAGCCAGTAATTCTACAGCGGAATTTACTACCGCACTCAGACTTAACGCGGATTCCTTATCTGTGAAGAAAAAATGGTATAATTTTTCATTTCAACATTTTTTTATTCGATTGACGCAACAGGCAATTTAAATTGATTCAGTTACATAATTATTAAGCAGAATTAAAATGAACTAGACTGTTATCCGAAAAAGCCTTAGCGCAAACACAGACATTCAAGGTAGCAACTCTCGGGAATTTGGAGGTGCGTCGTGACGCACTGTCAAAATACACCTTGTGATGTCGCGGTAGGCAGCGTCTACTCTCCCAGATTGAGACCGGCATGTGTGGCTTGACTGGGCTGTGGAGAATTGATTACAGAAGCCAAAATCCCCAATAACACGTTGTAGTCATTATGCAGAAGTCCTGTACGCCTGCATACGGGCGGAACTGCTCTACGAATATTTTCATCACGTAAAAGAAATAGAAAAAACGTTATTTACAAGTTTAAACTTATTCTAACAATAGTTGTAAATATCGATGCACAATAGTGAGGTCACTGATTATCTATACGAATAACCGATTACAGTGGACTCGTTAATAAGTACAACGCAGTTTTAAACAGTGATGACCATCAAGAAATGTTAAGTTACTAACAGCCGTCGTTATGCCGGCTAAAATATACTACGAAGCCTAGATGGGCAAAATGTAACCAAATTAACGATTACATTTTGTCCATCCATGCTACGAGGAAAGGCCTTGAAGTTTTACGACGGCCCAAAGGTCTCAGTCCTGTACTGGAATTGATAAAATTAGTATTTACGGTATGAAACGAACGACGACTTGATATGAAAACATTTTTTTTTTATTTCTGTATTTTATAGCGATTGACAAATCGAAAGTGATAACATAATATGGATGACATCCTTATGGAAGGCCTGTGCTCGACAATAAACAGAATTGGGGTGAAATTTCGACAACTTGATATCTGTTAAAATCATTCTGGAGACTGAATCATAGAAAATACGATACGATTATAAAAACATCAATTTCCCACACTATTAATAATTCATGTAATAAAATAAATGCTAAGTTGCCTCAATAATAACATTTATGAAAAAGAGGTTCGACGAAGAAGCAATTATGCTTTTGTAAGTTATCAAGGTTATCTTAGGTTTTGTTTTGGAACTAGTACTTCTGCACCAAGTAGCACTGGGATGTACGATAAACATTTTTTTGTGAAAACAAGCAAATAAACGAGTAAGACGTAAATTGAAGAGCGAATAAAAGGCTTTTGTTTGGGAAGGAATGATATTTAAGGAAATAATGTTGCAAGATCATCAACTTTTTAATGATAATTAGATACAGAAAGTTGTACCTGATCTCTCAACCAATAAGAATCAATCTATTTCCTACCTCTATGAGCACAGGATGTCGGTTTAAGCCAGAAACAATTAAAATTAAATCACGAATGTCCAAGTATTAAGGATTTCTTTATTATTTAAAATACCTTTTAATCGGTAAGAAATGACTTTAACGAAATAAATATTTTAGCATTTGTAAATCTACATTTCAGGCTATGAAAGCTGTAAGAGCGACGGTAGCGTGTTTTAGCCTTAATATAATAATTCAGTTTCAATCACATTCCACGCTATACCGGGGCGAGCAATACATTAATGGTTGTAACTACTCTGCAGTTATATTTCATATCCGACCTGACCAGTAGCACAGTTGATCGCTGTAAACAAAGCATCCTTTTTTTGGTGTTAGAAATAGCGCAGTTTGACAACGCATTGACTCGGTTTGACGTCTCGATTCGTAGATTTACGAGTCAATGACAGTTTGAGGACTCGATTGGTATAGTTTGGCGACTCCATTCGTACAATTATAACCTAACAACGTATTTCCCTATTTATCTCACACCTTTACACAAAATTATAATAAAACGTGTTTATTTCCCCATCTTTCCTCACTAAAATAATATTGAAATTTATCACCTATTGCAACATTTGAGATTTTTTTATATATTTTTTGAAGATTAGGTTCCTTTCATGAAATTTTGTATCATACATTAAATGTGTAGTTTAGTGTAATTTATTAAATTGCAAACATTTTATGGGCAATGTCAATAAAAAGAGGAAACAATTTTAAAGATGGTATATCTTTTCTGTATAAAGTCGTTTAATGATAATCCGAATGCAAATAAATAAATATTTACAGAAGTTATATTAGACATGATGATTAATTCAAGAATATAATTATTTACATTATTTTAAAATAAAAAATACTAAGAAAAAGAAATTATAGTGTACTGGTATTTTAGACAAAAATATCGCTCAAACTCAAAGTATTTTATCGCAAAATTATAGGTCTTAGCTTAGTAATTAGCTCTCAAAGAATCAACATAATACTTCAATTTTTTGTATGTGATTAATTTGTGAGTTATGTGATAAATGAAACAAAACTAATAAAACTGGCCAACTGTTTATTATATTTCATGTATAAATATATTCTTAAACGCACTAAAAGGTGTTTTACACAGTACAAGGCATAGTATGGTGACATTTTACCTTCTAACTTAGACAATAATTGAACTTCAGACACCTCCGGTGGAAGAGACGCGATGCGTTCTCTTACTGCTTCGTCGCTCGATGCACTAGATTCTAATTCTTGCAATGCCTGTAATAAACAAAAGGAATTATGGAAAAAAAATTGTGATACTTTTGCTTTATATCTTATTGAATTCCTTTGTTAATATAACAACAATATATATTACAAAACAGTTCAAAGAGACCTGCCACTGTTATTATGGTTATGAGCACATATCTCCTTGTCCCTATTTATGTTTACTAGTTGTTGTTGTATGTTGTTGTTAGTAGTGATGGCACGAATAGTGAATTAGCCGAATACCGAATATTCGGCAACGCTGTCGGCCGAAGCGCCGAATATTCGGCATGGAATACATGCTTGTCGGGGGCACGTTAGCTGGATTAAGGCAAGTTGCAACTTGTTTTCCTCGTTGCGTTGGCGCGGCCAGCAAAGACAATACAATACCCAATACAAACGAAAAACAATACCCAAACCTTTCGAAATTTGCTAAAGTTTATCTTTCTTCTTCTGGAAGTAGCGTGTTTAGTGAAAGGTTATTTTCTGAGGCTAGTAACATTTACGATGAAAATCGTAATCGTTTGCTACCAAAAATTCTGAAAAGCTTATTTTCATCCATCACAACTTACCACTGATCAATTTTAATGACTAAAGTGTTGTAATTTGGAAATAAATAGATAATTTTGAGTAATATAACGTGCCTTTTTTACATGATTTGCTCTTCGGTATTCGGCCGAATAGTACGTACTATTCGGCCGAATACCGAATAGCAAAAAAAGTGGCCGAATACCGAATAGTTGCCGAATATTCGTGGCATCTCTAGTTGTTAGTACTAGTAATTGTATTTAGTACTGATTATTGTCGTACTATATAGTAGTTATTATCACATACTATACTTTTACCATAGATAAAAGGACCATAAAAGCAAACGTAAAAATCTATCAAGTTTTAACTGAAATAATTGAGAGATCTGTAATTTTTATAGTGTAAGAAATGAAAGGAAATATTTATACATATATATTAATATAAAATAAACAATGAGTTCAAACATAGAGGACATTTGCATAAAAATAATGAATAAAAGTTGAGGAGAATTGTTTTCTTTTTACTCCTAAAATGTTACCAGAGTGGTTAAGGGCTCATGATGATGCATTTATTTTGGTATACTCCTTAAAAACTTCACTGACAAGGTAGAGCACTTCGGGTGCAGCCAGTGAGTGTATGAGTTGGGTGGCAACATAATGGCACCCATATGGGTACAATCCTTGGCTTGAGCTGCCAGTCAGGGAAAGAATCGAAGGTGATCTAATAGTATTTCAAAAACAACTACCATGGGAAGAAACGTGGAAAGGAACTTAAGACTATGTCAGAATGGAATTGTGCCTCAAAGCATAAGTACACAGGTTAGCAACAGTTAATTGAACTATCCTTCTTCAGCATCTCCAAGATTAAAACTAATGCTGTCTTTGTAAAGCGCCTCAACTTATAGTGGACATCAATGGTACAAATTAATTGGACTGTGGATATTTCCTTTTACATTCATACCAGAAAGCTTACCTTTATTAACTCTTCTGGCTCAGGAGGGTCTCCCGGTGGTGTTTTAGGACTCAGTGTTATGTGAGTTTCAATCTGGCCGTCTATTTCCACCTTAGTCTCACTACGACGTCTTTCATTTTTAACCCTTTCTGTTTTAGCTTTTTTGGCAGACTCTTTTATCTCACCATCGGCGGACTTCCGGTCAGTGGACTTTCGTTTGCTAACTTTAATTGGTGTTTCAGTCATAACAACTTCAGCTGAAACTATTAAAATCTTGTACAGAAGCTGTCCGAAATATCTATGGTCCTCTCCAAAATGTATTTCCCTAACTGTTACACTACATACCACATGTTATATGTGTGTATAGTTTACATCTCTCTTACCAACATTACCATCATTATCTCTACTGATATCAATAGATAATAGGTTCCATGATTCTGATGGTGCAGTGATTCTGCTTGTGATTTCAGTGTGTAGAGTTGTGGGTTTGAACAAATAATTGTATGAACTAGAGGCAGTTATTCTGGGTCAGGGTTTTGTGTATTAACTTTGTT
This sequence comes from Automeris io, assembly GCA_036320925.1. NCBI lineage: Eukaryota > Metazoa > Arthropoda > Insecta > Lepidoptera > Saturniidae > Automeris > Automeris io. The sequence goes on from JAUDJH010000011.1 coordinate 11,336,482, forward strand.
TGTCAATGCACACAATAAGGCAAATTTAAAAAAAAACAATAGGAGGCCAATCATACAGTATTTGGGTCCAACTTCAGGACTAATATTTTCACTAATGTGGCATTTAACAAGTAAGCTACAACATATATGCTAAAACTTATATTTCATGTTCATGGGATTCCGTTCTGCAGATCACAACAAGGATTCTAGCAAGTTAACTGAGACCTGGAAGCTATAATTTGGCCACAGATACTTGTGATACAAATGTGAATAAGTTATTTGTTCTTGGTATGTTTTTTTGTCATTTTAGTTTCCTTGATTTTTCTGTTTTCATGAATCTACTTAATAAAATATTGAATATTACAATTGTGTAATCTTGTTTTATTTAATTCTCAGACAGAATTTATACATACAAAAAAATATAATAAATTAAAAAAACATCCTCCAATTAGAATCAGACTCCCTCACACAGAGTTCCATATAAATAAATTATAAATTTGCAAAACATTGTACTAAACTAATGATAAACAAGAATTTAAGACAAACTTAACTTTGTTATTTGCAAACAGCTATCCCCATACATCAATTAATTTATAATCATAAAAGACCTACTTTTTTTGTAATATAACTATAAATTTAGGGTTATGGACTTTTCCCTACATTGCTTTTTGCCAAATTTCATTATTCTAATTCAACAAGAAGTATCATATAGGTTTTGATTCCAATTTGATTGATGAACAGGGTAAAAATGATAAGAAATACGACATAAATGGACATATCTTTTGATTGCTTTAACTTGAAAGTATATTTGCAGGGCCACATAACACTGTAAGCCTCTGCATTTAATTTCAACTAGATGCAATATATTTTATGAAACAAGAACAATCTGGAAAGTTAAACTGGTAGTGAGTGAATAGTTTGGTCTTCTGCTTTTACTGATACTTTTATCATTAATATATGATAATAATATATGAAATTTATATGATGATTTATCCACAAATATTTTGTTTGGAGTTACAGAACATAATTTAGCTTACAAAATAATTTTTATATCATAAGCATTACCAAGATCTCTGCCACATTGGACAGTGGCCAATAGAACATAGGCTGATATCTATATAGAGCTTTAAGTATTTAGACACATCCATTCATCTTCCATAAGTTGTAATTTCATGTGATCTTTACTAGTACTATTTTGCCTAAGCGGTGGATGCCTCAAAAGGTTTAATAGAATTACATACCAATTTCCAATCAAGATTTAATAGATATGATATGGCATTGAAAATAATACTAACTTGCATCTTTAAAAGATTGTATTTTTTCCGAATCATATACACCTCTCTCTTCCCATATGGTGAGTATTCTTGTGAGTGAATGTTTGGTCTTTGTATCAATACCAGTCTTGGCCATATGTTGAAAAGATTCCATCAGTACTTCACCAAATTCCTTACCATATTCTGGACCTTTTTTCTTACTGTTTTGTATGACATCATTCGCCAAATACATAAATGTGAGTTGTTTACCTTCCTTAACTATAACAATGAAATTATTATTATTATAAATAGTAAAGTTTAGCAAAATTTATTTTAAAGTTATTGAAATAAGCATCATCCTGACTAAAACTTAGTTATTGTATAATATACCAAAATTCAAACCAACTAAAGAGGTTTTACTATAGTTAAATTGATTATTTGAAAATTATAACCTCAATATAATCTTGTTTTGTTTTCTATGTTTGACTCGTTATTTGTCTCTTGTTTGGTTATTTTGTTTAATAATGCTATAAAGTTAATAATTTTAATTCTATTTTTAAAATATATATGTAAAAAGGTAATATAAATAAATAAATAACATGAAATATAAATAAGACTAGGTTATGTGTACCTTTCATCATTTCTTTGAACCAGGTTTTTACGATAGCGGCATGATGTTTTCTGTGATGAATTAACCATAAGGACAATGTTTGAATACTCTGTTGACTGGAATTAAGTTCTTGCAGCTTACGAACCAACGCATTTTCAGTGAAACCGGACATCATATACATAAAATAAAAAACCGTAACATAACCCACTCAAACATCGGTCTCAGGTTGACAGGTACTGACGCCATTTTGGAATTGTAGAATATTTTTTATAGAGCAATCATCGCTATGGCACCGCCTTTTTTGATCGCAAATATGATATTTAAAAGTTTTCAGGCTGAAATTTAAACATTAAAATATATCATTATTTTTTATTTCAAAATTATGAGCGGTTTATCATAATTTTATTAATAATACAAAATTGTTTTCTTGCTAATGTTCTATACATGAAGTTTCTACAAAATATGATAGATGGCGGAAGCATCGTATCAGAATTTAAAAATAATAAAAAAAATTTTTAATGTGTTGTCGACAATATGAATTTTTATTTTTGTAAGTAAATACCAGAAATTATTTCCAAAATACTTCATTAATCTCATTGATAACTATTATTTTCGGGACGTCTATCCTCGTTTTTCGGATTTCGTTACAAGCAACACCCCTCCGTTCCTACCTAAATATATATTATGTTTTTTATATTATATTTATTCCATGATTTTGTAAGCTCATTTTGTTCTATTGTGTAGCATTTCATGTACAAGTATAACACAGATTAATTAAAATTAGAATATCACAATGCGTTAACTCGTTACAGTTCACTAAAAATGTATGATTTTCTACTTAAGAACATACTTTTCGCTTCATTTTTGGGGCGTGTATGTGATTTCTTTATATTTTGTAATTCTATTAATATTACTTATTCATATTTTAAAATGACGCGCTATCTTTTTGATTCCTCAATGATGCTAGCGCGATGCATACAGCCTGTATTCAAAACCTCTTTGTTGATATTAAAAATAAAAACGTATAAGTTGGTTAAATTAAGAACGCTTCTTCTATGTATGTTATATTATGTAGTGAGGTACAACCTTAATTTAATCGGGTTATAATACAAGGTGTCTCAAAAGTAAGTTCACATTTGCTTATCTTATTACGCGAAAGCAACGATTCTGAGGGGCGCGGGGGGTATGTCAGTCGGTAGTCTGGCTCTTGGGAATTTAGTCGCTATGGAGCGTTTCTCTGGTGTGGACCGTGCGTTGTGCGTACGTGAGTTTTACAAAAACGGTAATTCGGCGACTGTAGCGCGTAGAAAATTCTGCAGTATTCGACATATTCATCACTTAAATGATGCGCCTAGCACTCGAATCATTGCAAAATGGGTTGAGAAGTTTGAAGAGACTGGGTCAACTCTGGAGAAACCAAAATCTGGGCGGCCAAGAACATCAAGAACAGCCGAAAACGTGGACAGTGTTACTCAGTCTATTCGAGATGATCCAAACCTCTCGATCCGAAAGCGTGCTGTTGCTTTAAATGTGCACAGATCTTCATTATGCCGCATTTTACACAAAGATTTAAAGCTGCACCCGTACAAAATTCAGTTAGTGCAAGAACTGAAGCCTCAAGATGCTGGTCTGAGGCTTGCCTTTGTAAATCAGATGATTGAGCGCTTTCCAACGTTCATCAACATCTTGTTTTCCGATGAAGCCCATTTTCACCTGAATGGGCATGTAAACAAGCAAAATTGTCGTTACTGGAGTGCAACCAACCCAAAACAAAAACATCAGAAACCGCTACATTCACCCAAAGTCACCGTATGGGCAGCGATGTCGGCGCGAGGAATTATCGGCCCTTACTTTTTTGAAGATGGAAGGGGACGCACACTCACAGTGAATTCAGAGCGTTATGTGGAGATATTAGACGAGTTTTTCGTACCCCAACTGCAAAACTTTCCTGGTTACAACCAAAGAACATGGTTCCAGCAGGATGGAGCAACTTCACACACGTCCAACAGATCTCTGCCTCGAGTTCGAGAAATTTTTCCGAACAAATTAATCTCCAGGCGAGGTGACATAAATTGGCCTCCACGGAGTCCCGATTTAACGCCTATGGATTTTTTCCTGTGGGGTTATGTCAAATCAAAAGTTTACGCTAATAAACCGACTTCCCTGGCACAATTAAAAGAAAATATCCGTCGTGAAATGGCAGCCATCACGGAGACTACCTGCCGAGCTGTCATAAACAATTTTAGTGCCCGACTAAATGAATGCCGAGAGCGCAACGGTTTACATTTGGACGATGTTATTTTTAAAAAATAAATGCCCAAACAGTGTACTTCAATATAAAATAAACATTTTTTCAATAAAGCTAAGACTTTTCTTTTAAAAAAAGATTTAAATGTGAACTTTCTTTTGAGACACCTTGTATTATCGCACTCCAGTGCAGTAATATAGCTTAAGTGCATAACTGCCTACCTAGCATGGGGTATAGATAAAAATTTTGTCTACACCCTTTTGTCTACTGAGGCGCGATATAATAATTTTGTCTACGGTAGCTAACATGGGGTCGCATCATATCGCGCGATTGACAATTTTATCTCACTTTGACAGCTACCAATAGACTATTTAATATTTCCGTAACATGGGCCCGCGACAAAACATTTATTTTATCTATTTTTGACGTTTGAAAGACGAAAGTTTATCTTGGTCGTTGGAAGTGCGCGATAAACATTTAATATATATTTTTTTGTAATTTTAAATAATTTTAGAGAGAATAAGAAGATTCAAGATCATTAAAATGTAAGTTTATTTAAGTATTCATTATATTCCATTAATAAAATAGCTTTATAATAGTTATCAATATCTGTGAACTGCAAAATCACATTCTCCGATAAGATTGAACATATACTTACAGAAACAATGCGTAAAGTTAATTATGATTAATATTTTTAGATGTCAAGAGCCTATTACAATTCCGTACTTTCTTCAAATGAAGAAAAACTAGCCAGAAAAATTAATCGCCGCAATATAAGGGATTCATGCAATCCATTTGAGCTCCCTTCAAACGAATTTCGTCGCATTTATAGAGTAAATAAAGATATGGCTTTATATTTGTGCGACGAACTGAGTGTTGATCTACAGCCTATAAATGCTATTGATGGACTGCCAGCGTACTTGAAGGTATACAACTGATTTATAATGTGATATAGAACTCATATCTAACACCTCTTACATGTTTTCAAGTAAAACACATGACAAACTATCTTTCTGTACAGATTTTGACTTCGCTACATTTGCTTGCTGATGGTAGCTATCAAAGACCCGTAGGCCAAGACCATGGACTGTGTGTCAGTCAGACCACAGTAAGTAAATATCTGGACCAATTTGTGTCATCAGTTTATAATAGGTAAATAAACATATTAAATTAATTAATGTTATTTATATATTTTATCACATATACTTACTAAAAATCAAATAGTGAGGTCTTCTATCATTATGACAATGAAGCTGATCCATTCTCTGTTTCTCAATGATCAATGGAATGAAAATAATCACCAGCACAAGTATGATAAACAAGTAACTAGTAAGCTGAAGTGACAGTAACTCCATACATCTCTCATAAAACAGATAATCACTGGATAAGATTAGTGATCCACATTTAGGCAAATGTACTATGAGACATCCTCAATCAAGATGGGTTGCTGAATGAGGTTCATTACAAATTCTTACATTTTATATGTCTGTTTATAGACTTTTAACAAAATGGATTAGTTTCCCTGGCAATGAAGAAATGAGAAGAGAAGTAGCTCTGGGTTTTAGTAGAAAATATGGGATTTCACATGTGTTGGGGGTCATAGACTGCACACATGTAGCAATGTTTCCACCACCACATCCTCAAGGAATACAATACCTTAATAGAAAAGGAAGACATTCTTTGAATATACAATTGGTTTGTTTTTCTACATATACTTATTTTATTGTATATTTGATTTCATTTTTATGTTTATTCTTTATAATTACAGATTGCAGATGTAAACTGTAAATTATTGAGTATAAATGCCCGGTTTCCAGGGCCTGTGCATGACCAATTCATTTTCAATAACTCTGTGATAAAGGAAGAAATGAGAAAGCTGCATAATCATAGAATTGGTGAATACTTTCTTCTAGGTTAGTCTGTGCAACTGTTATGAAGTAAAATGGTTTCTTCCTTAAGGTTAATTCAAATTTGTAGGACTAAAAAACAACTTTAAATCCTATATATTCAAAAAATATTCCTAAATGGGCTACAATAACCATTGCATTGTAAAAAATATAGTTTTATATTTTTTAATATTTGTTTCATGATTTTTAGGTGATTCAGGTTATGCACTTGAACCATGGCTAATGACACCGATTTTGCATGCAACAGACAATACCCCCGAATCAAGATATACTGAATGGCATTGCAAAGTACGAAATATTATTGAGCGTACTAATGGTTACCTAAAAGGGATATTTAGATGTCTTAGGCATGACCGAGTGTTGCACTACTCACCAGAAAAAGCATCTAAAATAGTTTATGCTTGTTGTATTTTATACAACATAATGCAACATTATAGGTAGGCACTTAATAATAAACCAAAAAAGCAGTATGAACTTGTTTTAAAATATTGCTAACAGACATTTGGTTTTCCAGAATTTCTATGGATGAGTACTTGGATGCCGAAAACACAGAATTTGAGAACTTAGAAAATCTGTCATTTGATTATAGCCAAGAGTTAAGAATAGCAGAAGATAAACGAAATAGAATTATAGAAACATATTTTAGTTAATAAATTATATAGTTTGAATAAAATAATTTTGAGTTTAAGATATTTTGTGCTTAATTTAGCTTTGTAATCCCTGCTATGAAAATAAAACACATAATTAATTAAAAATGTATATTTGTTTGAAATATTTATTTCTTATGAATTTTTCTTTTTAATATCCTGTTCTGTTCCCTCATAATACTGTTCTCCTCTTCTTTTAATTTATTATTTTTGGAAAGCAAAGTACATAATTCCTGAAATTTTAATAATTGAATATATTAGATATCTTTGTTAAAATGTGTAAAAGTCAACTAATAGTTATAGCACTATGTGTCTACACATAATTGCATACTTCCACATCATTATATATAATACATACAGTTACAATTATTATTATTTGGTCTAATAACCATTCCAAGCCACAACTACTTTTATCTATAGTTATATCTAGTAGTATAGTTTCATTTTAAGATTATAATATTATATCCAACAGCACATCAAGCTATCTGTTTACACATCTTGTGAGAATCAAATTCTTTATGGATCTTTTTTATATGTGTGATTATGGGACTGACATTGTCAGCCTGATCCAAAGTCACAAAAAAAATTCTACAAAAATGCCTTATTATTTATTAGAAACGGTAATTACCTTCAATAATATATTATTTTCTCTTTGAAGAGATATAAATGTTTCTGGGACTCGAGACCTGTTAATGCGGCGTCTTAGCTGTGATTGGGTAGGCATATTTTCATTGTTAACAGGTGTTACCACTAGTTCTGGAAGAGTAGGAGGAAGGACAGGTATTGCAGGGTTTGGTGATAAAGGTTGAGGATTTAGGTCAGGTAATGATTGCGAGGGCTCTATTTTGGAAAAAGAAGGAGGTGGAGGTAAAACCTGGATTTGTGCATCTGCATTGGGCACTTCTGAAGTATCCTGTATGTAAAATATTATCATTAACACATAATCATACAATTTTAAAATTATTAAGTTCTACAAGGCTTTGAATATTTTAATGTATTATGGTTATAAATTAGAAATGACACACTGAGCATAATTTACCTCAGTTTTGCATAATTTAGCATGATTGAGGAACAAAAACTTCTTATCTGAATACATATTCACATATATTTTGTAAATAACTAAGTTTAAGATATTGATTGAATAAAAAATACTTACACCAATAGGAGATTCTGCTGGTCCGATACCTATTGATGATTCCTGCCCAATTATGCTTAAATTTTTTACAGAAGTTTGAGATAGTTCTGGTATTGTTGTATTATTTCCGGTTTTTAAAGTTCTCTTTCTCATTACTGCATTCTCATTGCGAGCCTTTTTTTTCAAATCTCGCCATGTCTGCAAAAAAGTGATCTTTTTTCCATGACCATTGCTGAATATATTGTCTATATTACAGTCATAACCATTATAAGTGGAGAGTTTACAAACATCAATCACTCTTTGTTATGGGTCAACTTCTTATAGCTAAATAATGAAGACAAAAAATGAAATATGTTTTAATGAATTTAAACTTACATGTTTCCATTGCTCGACAGTTTTATCAGGTCCTATTTCTTTTAAAATATCCTTTAAACTGGTCCACTGGGCTTGGTGTTTACTTGCACCGAGTGGACCAGTATAGTCCCCATTAGCAAAGCTCGTATGGGTAGCCATGTAGTCCACCAATGCTCGAACTTGCGCCCCTGTGCTTCGTGTTCTAATAAAACATAAAGAAATTATTTTAAAAATCATATACATGCCGTTTATAGTTGTTACAAATTAGCCCATTGTAAGCATTTATTACAAAAATTTAGTTTATATGAGTAATAATAAATGGTACGTACTTTTTTGATGTCATGTTGCAAATTTTTGTATATACACTGTAACAGAATTGTGTTTGTTATATTCGCCGATTCAAACACAACAAACAATGGCCGCCAAAAACTATCACAAAAACATCAAAGTTGTCAAAGAACACTTCCACTTAAAAGATACATCATTAACAGTGCAAAGATGCTGAAAAGTGGAAGATTTAATTTGTTAGGGTAATATAAAAAAAACACGAGAATGTTATACTTTATGGATGTAGCATTTTTTTTTATTTAAATCTGCTTAAAAGACTTGATTCTTGTTCTTAAATTTATAGTACAAAATAAAGGAATAGAAATGGCAACATTCTTTTATTTAGGCGCGATAAGTTTTTGTCTACGGGTTTAAATTTATCTACCCGTGTGCCCATGCTAGGAAACTCGATATATTTGACAGGCGCGATAACGTATATCTTCTCGCGCGCGAATTATATCTACATTGCCCATGCTAGCACTGCTGAGATACTTATGTGACTAAAACCCATATAATACACGTGGTATGAGTAAATGTTATGGAAAAAATATATATTTATTTCAGTTATTGTTATAATCTTATGTTTCGCCAACTATATATTACGTGAGCTAACAAATGGACGATCCCTTATGGTTTGGATTGTAGGTAAATATTTAAATTATTTAGATACATCTCAATTTCTCATTTAATCTCACCTAATCAGATGATACATTTCTGCTCAAATACACTTCAAATTAGACTTCACATTTTTCCTTTATTGTATTCAAAGCGATTTTTTTCTGTTTCTGTTAATATTTAATAGTGATTTTACAAAGTTGCGGATAAAAACTGTTTTTTTTTTAGTAAATGTGATGATTGCCCTTTATCACTTGTCACAATAACGAACTATCAACAAGAATGTAATTTATAATAAGTCGTAAAATTTTGTATTTTTTATTTAAAAGAAAAAATGTTGGTTATATTTTATTCATTGCTATAAAATAATAAAAAACTTCGTTCCAAAAGTATTAGGAACCTATGATTTTTTTTCGTATACTCCTCGACTGGCTTTTAGCCCCTTAGTTCGAGTCCATTTCTATTTTTGTTACAGTCGATAGATTATTTATGATGATCTAAAAACGCGAGAGATTAAATCAAGATTCACAATAAGCTGAGACTTATAGTTGCTACTTGGACTTTGCTTGCACTTTGTTCAGGTAACAACGCTGCCGAACTGCGACTCCCAGTACTTCACATGCACCTTTAGCATCACTATTCTCATCTACAAACCAGATAATTAAAAATCGCCAGTATTTAAGTGTCACAAACTATTCACCTAAGATACCTATTCACAAGTCCATATTTAATGTAGTACAAATGGTTCTAGTGATACATCAATTAATAATTAATAATAATACAATATCGTCCCGCTATATTCCTTTCGGAGTAAGCAGATATACATTAGTAGCTGTATTCACTATGATCTTATATAGCGTGCTCAACGTGACCAGGTAAGTAGGCGGAGCCTAAATGCGTACTTAATCTTAAAAAACCAAGATGCACTTGCCGGGATTTGAACCTAGGTCCATTCGCGTTGCCGCGCATGGTTACGGTCTTTAATCCACTAGGCCATCACAATTTATCACTGTAAATTGACTATACTGTGACCTAGGACCATCTGGTCGTAAGTATTGTTCAAGATCAGTAGCCAACACCACGAGGCAAAAGCTTAATAACATTATCATGCCGGTAAAAATAAGCAACGACGCAGTGGGTCTAAGCAAAATAACATTCGATCAGCGACAACGCTAGTAGAAAAGTGCTAAATATATGGAATTTAAATTAATATTCGAAATAATATCACTTCGAGACTTATGTCTATTCCATAAATTTTACATTTCTTACTAGAGGGATCAATTGTGAAATTTTTTGAGTCTATATTTTGAATTATTTCACGTGTTTAAACGTCGAAATGTATGGAGTTAATGTTTCGCAAGCCATCCGTTAGCGACACTGATCAAAGCCTTCATACAATTTAACTTTTAAGGGCGAATTGCATCAACAAATTAAATTTAGTGTAAGCTTTTATAAAACAGTATTTAGCTTTAAACTATATTTTTTGTCTTGCATGGAAACATTATCCACAGACTAATAAATAATTATCTATTTTTAACAACTGTCAAATTTTAATCACCATGTTTTTTTTTCGAATTTGTCGCGTCTTGATTGACCGGGAAAGGTCTTCGCAACTAAACCGGGAGGGTAAATTTTAATCACCATGTGTCGAATTAAATAACTTCAATTAAATAAAGTTTTATACAAATCTATTTTTTGATTACATTTTTGGTGCAAGTCGCTGTAAGAACGTAAATTAATTCTAGTATTAATCTAATTTAAACCTATAAGAATTACACTAGAACCTCTATTTCTCTAGGTCGGATATGTCTATGAACGTAAACAATTTGCAAATATTTAAGAGATAAATCGATCGATGATCGGAGATGGCACGATGACCACGGCCGGTGGCATCGACCGGACCTGCCGTTGCTCTTCTTTCCATACATAGTAGCTCCCATACAGCCTCCGTTCAGTTCGCAAGCTAAGGTCCGCGCCGCACGCGCTCTCTCGGTCCGTCTTGTAATCCGCGCGAAAAATGAAATCAGCGTTCTAACTCCGAACTTCCATATAATTTATTTCGATAAAATAATAATATATATTATAATTATTTATTTATTTTTTTAATATTTTTAATCCGTGATTTTTTCGTGCTTTAAAAATGAAGTTATTTATTTTTAAAAATGTACCAAGTGTGATGCTGATTTGGTTGGTGTTGCTAGCAAATGCTCAGCGGTCTTCGAACAATCTCAGAGATGTTGGTAAGTGATGAATAACACATTCATCTTACCATAATATAGCAAAAACTTAAACAATAGTATTTTTATTTATAAGTATCTATAAACTATAATATTTTTATATTAATTTTATATACACACCCAGCAAAATAACAATAGTTTCTTTTATAAAAATGCTCTAAAATAACACTAATAAAATTAAGGTGCCTTCTTTAAGACGTCCTACATAAAAATAATAATCTATCTGTAGTAATTTAACACCAATTTCGTAGTAAATTCTTTTATTAATAGGTCATGGCGCTATATAAAAATAAATTAAATGAAGTACCTTGAGATAGCGATGCAAAAAATTACGTAATTAATACAGTTATTAAAACGTTCATCATTGATTGAATTTGCAATAAATTCTTTTAGTTTATTTACCAAGCTAAGAAATAACTACATTTTTTATAATATAAACTTTTTGCAAGAATTTTGAGATTATACGGATATCTATAGACTAAAAGTCACAAGACATGGAATTTTTTGTAATGATGCGATTTTCCTGATTGTCCGTCAAAAAAAAAATAAACGATTAAGCGCAAAAATCAAAATTCATTCACGTATCTCTGCTCACCTCGAACGAGATAATATAGCATGAAGACACTATCAAGATAAGGTGATAGTACCTTAACTTATTAAAGCGGATGCTTGTTAAAAAAATTATTATACCATGGATGACTGTCTAAAAGATAAACTATAGGTGATATTATGCGTGAATATAAATGCAAAAATAAATATAAAAGAGGGATATGGTTCCCTATCAGTATTGGAGACCTCTTTTAACTAATACAAAAACATAACTAACTGTAACTGTATAACTGTTGATAGCCCATACATAAATAAAAAATTTAATCTTTATAAACTGTGGAGTACAATAAATTGATTGATCGATATAGTACATATTTGCAATTCGAAATATCCACTCTTACTGGACTACACTCCGCTACTACTATTCTCTTACATAACGCCAAGTTTCACAGCATAAAAGCAGCACAAAAAGGCCTTCCAGCCATTTTACACTTAAATTTCAATTATGTTTATTTTACATCCTTCTCTCCATCGAATCATCTTACCAATTATATGAACATCGTCTTTAGAGACAAAGTTTAGTACGGAATAATACTTTTTAACAAAAAAATGACGATTAATATTGCAAAGAATTATTTGTAATTGCGTTTTTTGAGATACGACAAGATCGCTTTCTGGCGACGATATGACGTACCGACTTTTGAAGTTATAATTTAATTCACGTATGACGAGCTAAAGCATAAATGTTTATCTTATGAATACCTACTTTTTTTTTCTTTATAATATCAGTATATCTATAATTTAGAACTTGCTGTGTTCTCATAATTTTTTTATGATACACTAGTCTTTGTTTGGTAGTTTACATGTTATATTTCTTGTTTATATTCTCTGTGCCGTGATAAATATATATATATATAAATATACATATATGATAATATTGATTTAAGGATGTGTAAATTAGCCATATATATAGATATACAATTTTAAACTTCAAAAGTAGCCAGTAGGTACTGCAAAATTATTGATAATCGCACTGACCCTTACATAGGCGTATGTAGGACTCACCTACTACCGTATCGAGTATAAAATATTATAGTACCTAAATAGCTTATATACCTAAATTAGTTACATAAGCGACTGCGTAGTAATAAATTGGTCTATTTTTATCTGGTATTAAGGAAACCAAGCCCTAAACAGTATGGTCTCATTTATTACGCGGTTTTGAAATTCAACGTTTGCGTTTATGAATCGCAATGGGCTGCACTATTGATCAATGAAGCTATCAAAAGTCCAACAGTAGCATCCCTGATAATTGTAAATACATAGTAATACTTAATTTTCAAATTAGGCCAGCCAAAATAACTAGTTTTCGTCTATGAGCTATCCGAATATGGTTTGGTCGTTTACGTCTATCATGTGTACGTCTATTTCGTAATGTTCTTGTATACTTAAGCTAAGATTTATAGACACCACTTTGAATTAGCTTAGACTATGCTCAGGAAAAAAAAATAGTTAATAAAAAAATTATACATATATGAATATACCAACTTAAGTATACCTTAAGCATGCATAGAGACGAGTACAAGTTGACAAAGACGGCAACTTAGTATATTCTTTAATATTAATTAAACAATATAATTTGTAATGTTTGAGTAAAGTCTAGGCAAAGCTTATGAAATGTCTATAAATCCCAGCCTAAGAGGTCTTACGATATTCTTTATTTAGGCTCACAATCGGATGATAGCGACTGTCAACAAATTCACATAACTTGTTGGTCGCTGCCGTTATTAACTACACTCTATTTTACAATCAATTGTGTAGTCAACTAGACATGCAAGTAAATGGAACAGATATAAACAAAAAGATTGTCCGTGACATATAATCAAATAAGGCATCGTCTCGTTAGGTATTACTATGATGGTAAACTAGAATTTAATTGCAAAAATAACTGTCGCTTATGATTTAGACATATTTAATATTACATTACATAGAGGAACCGGTAATCTGGAAGGGCTAATAATAGCCAGGAAGATATAGGGAGAATAGACCTAGAGACCGGAGCCCTAAGTGGTAGTTTGATCAGATCGTCGAACTGTCCCAGTTTCTTGTTAGCGCCACTGTCCACCAGGCAGAACGAAGTCGAAGGAGGCAGTTTCCCAAAGAATTTGGAGTCACGAATCACAATTCTAAGTAATAACGAAACAATGATAAAGAGAATATTGTATTAGTTATATAATATTGTATTAGTTCTAATTTTTCAATCTATCAGCAGAAATGTGTTTTTCTTTTTACGTGTTCTTTGATTGATATCCATAGGTACGTGTATTTTAATAGGCATTTATAATCAGCTCCGAATTCAAATTTACTAAAATTAAAGGTAACAAAAATTATTACATACAAATGAAAACAATAAATATTCCATCAGTATTGTTGTTAGGAAAAAAAGATCAATTTTTTTAATGTGTAAACATGAGACATCCTTTTTTTATGAATTAATTATAACTTTATTTTGTCATTTAGTAAATACGATAGCCTTAAGTTAAAATAAAAAACACAATAGAGTTAACATATAAAAACTATAATATAAACAAAAATAAGATGATATTTAAATTGTAGACGAATTCTTTGGTTAACTATGTAAATACGCCTTACCTTATGAGTACAATGCAATTCCGTAATATTTCATTTCCCGGGATATTTATTTCCGTCACTGTTTCAGTTTTAAAGTACGTATAATGTATACTATAATATAATATATTCTAATATATATTTTAAGTTTGCTGCGATTTTGTTTATTAGCATTTTGCGACTACTTAATTGATTCAAGTACTTTAAAGGTTTTATCATAATTGTTTGTTTTCCTGTAAACAATAAAATAAAATACTACATTTTTAAACAAAAAGAGTACAAAGATAAAGATGTAAAATGTGTGTCGGTGTGTGTGTTTTTGAGATGGTAGGACGGTTTCCCGAATTGAATTTTGACCATAGTACACGAGTGTTAAGAGCGTCACTCGACTCGCTTCGGCCTGTCGCATTTCGGGGTCAGTTTGTGAACATTTCTTCACATATCTAGAGACATTCTGTTGTGGTAGATGTGAGCCGACATAGCGATGGCGATTATCAACGAATTCTTATCCCCTAGTAGACTTGCACTGCACTCTACTTTCTATCGAGCACAATATCGATACGAGTATTTTATCGATTATTCAAAAAGACGCGCGCTTTTCGACTGGGTGACTAAAATTTTAAAAGTAATTAATATTATAAAAATGTGATTTGCATATCGTAAGGCGCCAAGGTCAAATGTAATATACAATGTCATAAATGTAAGTGAAGTAAGAGCTGTATTACATTCACCGGCAATACTTTTACTTTTCGCGGCTCAGCTGTGGGTGTGATTTGAGATTTCACTAAAATACAAGTTATCAGTTCTTCCACCTCTAGCGACACGTTACATCGTATGTTATAATTTCTAGTAGTTTACGAGTATCTATATACACAATTACACTATCTATGCGCACGGGACGATTTCTTTATTTTTAGGATTCTATACCTCAAAAGGCAAAAAGGAACCCTGGTAGAATCACTTCATTATCCGTCTGTCTGTCAAGACCATCCATTTGAGCAACACGGAAGTATCAAGTTGAAATTTATATCACATACTCGTGTCTGCAGTCTTTTGTAGCTCTGAAATAATGAAACTTCTAAGGCAATGGCAATAAAAAAATATGGCCGTTTATGACGTATATTTCACGTTTTTGCAAAGGTTTGAGAACCTGAAAGGTACTTCCTTTTGAACTAGGGTCATGAACTTTGGCAAAAAGCAATGTCTTAAAGAACTAGTATAGGAAAAACACGACATGACCACGTCAAGTTTAGTTTACCGTGGTATAGGTACTTTGACCACATAGTATAAAAAACGCCTAAGTTGATGTCAAGTCAAAAATTCACACGATAGTTTATATAATTTTGACTAAAATTAGATGTCCAATAAATTGACTTACAATAATAATCGAATACAATTTTCCAGTTTTAATTCTAATTGCTCCTATCCTTTTTGGGAGTCGAAGTTACTCGCGTCCGTAGGCTTTACCCTAGTTTCCCTACACGTGACTCCTGGGTGGTGCTAAACGAGCAGCAGCGAGGTGGTAGGGCGTCGGTGCCCGCCTGGATCACGACCACAGTGCACGGGTGTAAAGCCCGTCATAATGACCAGTTTCAGCTTGTCGCGTTTCGGGATCAGCTTGTGTATATCCAGTAGCTCATATACCTAGAGACCTTCAGTCGTGATATATGTGGGCCGACATGACGATGTTGACTATCAATGGATTTTCATCCTTTGATGGTCGCTTTCGTTTTTGGACTACATTGCACTTACCATCAGGTACTCTGTAGTAACTATGTCGAGCCAGTGTAAAAAATTCCTACCCCTTCCCATATATTCCACAAATATAAAGGAATAAGAGGTCTTTGTCTTGCACTGGGGCGAAATTAGTTAATAATAACAATAGTTATAACTACGAGTGGAACAAATAGATAATAAATGAAATAATCAATCATGCTTACACTACGAACTGTAATGTTTGATAAATAAAGCAATTTATAAGCTAAGTATGACATAAATCATTGCAAATAACACGACACATTTAAATTCATATTCAAAATGTGTTCATACAAATAAAATGACATGAAATGGATTAAATATCTATTGATCATCACTCCAATTCCGTATTGTAGAGACCATAGAGAAATAAACGCCAGTCCTCCTTATTTTTGCAAAACCTCTTTCCCTCCCTTAACATCAACTAATCCTTTCACACACTTTGGTCTATTTTGCGCTCTTCGGACTTTACACTCTATTAATAAATAAATAAATCATAAAATAAACCTTTATTTCTACTACTTTTATATACACATATTTTTTTCTTAAAAAAAATTTTTTTTTACACTACATTAATAATGAAAAAAAAAACAAATAAAATTTGATTTTTGTAGGTAAATCTCGGTTTTTATCCTGGCTTTTAATTGAATTCAATATGTTAAGCTTAATATCTTAAAAAATATATAGATAGAAATTTAAAAAAATTAAAGAACATTCAACTTAAAAATTATTGAAATACACTTTAGTCAGTGGAGACTCCTTGAGGGTTTGCTACTAACTAACTCTAGGGGCTCCATTGTACTTGGCTTGCCAAGCACATATCTGGACGTCTGTCGTCTGAGATCATTTATTGCCAGCAAACTACACGGACATTAACACACTAGAATAGATTGCATTTCTAAGACGTAATAAACAAACACGTAAACAATACAAGAAATAAATTTTGTGTACTTCAACGACTACAACTACATAGAATTACGAAAATAAACCAAATTTCTTATGCAAAAACATTATTGAAATTTTAGAAACAATCTATTAAATCATTCATTTCTTTAACAAAAAGAAACGAATTCATTAGCCCGGAATTATAGTAGTCAATGATACAAAATAATCATAGCACCTATACCACTTTTACCTGAATTGGTTTATCGTCATTGTATACGAAAATGCTCACATGAATTAGCCTAAAATGTTTCTTAGATCACTTTAATTCCAGGATAGTCAATTAATGATGGTGGTCTTTAAAATTTGAAGAATATTTCTCCAATTAGATGTCAGACATTTTCTTTAAAATATTTGCTTTTAAATAAACATGACATTATGGCACAAATCTAATAAATTCTACAAAGAAAATAAATTTAAATAATAAGTATTATTTATTGTAACTCAAGAATCAAGATGTAGGATCGGCCAATTTCAAATAATCACATAATATGTATTTTTTGTCGCCTTGTGTCAGTATGCAGCGAACCGGCAATTGAAAGTTTCACGTTTCCTTTTATTTGTTCCGCGATCTCGCATCGATCTTTTAACGAATCTATGATAAAGATTTGTTTTTATAATTCACGTTTAGACTTACTATAAAACGTAATTTGTTACAACTGGTTTAAACTGGAATTAGGGACTAGAATTCATTATTATTAAAGATAATAAATATATCGACCCAATAAAATTATATTTTTTATTTTTATAGTATAGATTTAATACGGTATTACAAATTAACGTTATTTATACAAACCCCTTTAAAAAAAAGCAAATCAACGAATATTTTCAATGAAAATACCTATTTCACGCAAACAAGGCATAAAATAATTTTATATAACAACTTTTAACCCGTCTTAGCTTTGACTAAATCTGTCAAGGAGCTTTTCAAAACCAAATAAAAAAACACTATAATAAAAACAACCAATAAATTATATAACTGTCTAGTAAAACAGAAGTTTAACATTTCTCTATTATATTAGAAATGTTTAAGCAAATTATCTTCTTTTACCGCTTTTAAAATACTACATACATGTATTTATTTGTATAGTATTAAATTGTAGCAAATTACGATATACTTACTTAAAATATACTCCTCTTAAATAAGTGATAAGTTAGGAAAGTATTATAGTTTCACAAAAATCTCTAGTATTTATACAGTAACAAATTTTATTGTCAACCTATTTCCATTTCAACTCCAAAAATGTATACACTTCTTAATTAGGAAATAGCATGCTGATACCTTATTTGTTCTTAATTTCCGGAGCGAACGACGCCCTAGGGCACGATAGGTACAGATGGCTACATAAATGTATTAACAAAATCAGCATAGTGTTGCGGCGTTGTCTTTTAGTAAATCATTTAATTTAGGCCCTTTGGCTCTGGAGGCTTCATTTGTATGTGTAAGTCTACGGTGCACCTATGTGTGTATTGTGTGATTTGTGGTTACGTAAATATAATTACGTTTACACATCGTATGGTAAGAATGCATACGCAGTCAAGTTTATTACCAGATGCCACAACTCACCTTGCCTTTTTCAATGTCTACACGGCATTCACTTTCGATTGCTTCCGAACTGCTTTAATGTTTTAGCACTATCCGGTTTACTAGGAATTCGAGGATGCTTTAGGATTGTTGTACTGGATTGCGATTACTAATAATTCTAAAAAACTAACCTATAGATTGCTTCAAAACCAGTCAGTTATTCAGCGTACAAGTCTATACATTAAAATTACTTATAATTTTCAAATTATATACTATATTATAATTGTAACTTAGAATTCATAGTTCCAAAATAAAAACAATATTTACAATACCTAAAAATCTGTAAGTGTAACTATACATTTTGTATTACATTATTTTTATGACAATTTTACCTTCTACAGTATGTCATTGTAGGCTTTTTAATAAATATAGATTTGTATTTAAAAATACAATTTAACGTTCAGACGCAGTAAAAACACCATGCGCACATCACAGATACGATTACTGTAACAAAAAAACTTATAGTAAACAATAACAATTTGATAAAATAAGCAATAATCTGACGAGCAAGTCTTTACAAGGCGCGGTCGAACACTAGACGTCTCACGAATTTCTCTCCTACCGTCCACCACGTCGCGTGCGCAAGCGATCTATACAACCATTACGGTATCCGCGAGAGTAGGCTAGCAGAGAGCACGCTACAACAAAAATGTATTTTATTAAATATAACTACTAATTCTATCTCTGCTCACTCTGGATTGATTAATCTTAATTTATTCTGTATATATAAGGATTTAATTTAAGTGTTACATTAAAACAACCTTATAAGTAGCTTACAATAGTATCGTTGTAATGAATTTTCTTTTATAACATGGGTTACAAAAAGTTACATTGGTAAACGCTTAAAACTAAAGTGTTATAATATTTCTACAGTTTTATTATAATAGCAATGTTTAAAAAAGTTGGCATCTAATATATTAGTTAGAAGCCACTAAGAAATGAAAATATTTACGGTTTTTATATACTTTTAGGAGCGTTCATTAATAATTTATGCATTAAAAATTCCATAACCATTTTGCGTATTAGCATTACATAACATTGTAATAATGAACACGGATGTAAAAAAAATCTTACGTTTTTATGTTCATGTAAGTAAAGGTCTTGTAAAAATAACAATTAAGATAGAATTTAGCCTTAAAAATTCCTTCCTTCATTGCGCCATATAGTACATTCAATTATAACTACATTCATTAGACCGAGAAGCTTACACATTAATTTACTTAAAAATTCATGGAAAATAACTTACTTTTAGTAGTTGATATCAAACAAACGCGCACTTCAAAAATTATACCCAATTTTCTATAAGCCTAAAACCGTCAGCAATTGTGTAATTTTGGGCGGCATGCCGATGACAACTGTTGAAGATGGTCTATTGTCACTATTGTTGGACTACACAGTGCTTACGATTGTAAGCACAGTTTTACGATGCGATGTAGCTATTTTGCCGAACCAGTATAAAAATATATATATTTAAAGTGACTCTGCTTGTTCCATTCCGACGCAGCCTTGAGTTTCTTTCAGGGTTTCTTCTCAAGGTAGTCGCATCCGAAGCGCTAGTAGATCACCTCTAGGTTTCGTATTTTTGGCTGGCGGTCCAAGTCGATGTTCGTACCCACAGAGGTGCCCTTGCATTGCCACCCAACCCATAAACTCGCTGGCTGAGCACCTTCTGAGCTCGCCCCTAAGCCCGGTTGAGCTGTATAGGCCTCTTCCAGCCCTTGGTAATTAGTCCATCGTAATAAAAAATAAAAAAGCGACTCTGTTGGGCTTTTTGTATAAAATATACATTGGTTTTTGTTTGTATTTTGCAATATTGCAATATTATGCACGAAATTGCGCATAAAACATTAATCCTAAATATAAACATAAGCTCTTAACTATAATAGCGACTCGCTTTCGCCTATCGCGTTTCGGGATCAGCTTGTGTATATACAGTAACACATATACCTAGAGACCTTCAGTCGTGGTATATGTGGGCCGACATGACGACGGAGACTATCAATGGATTTTCATCCTTTGATCGTAGATTTGATTCGTAGACTACACTGTACTTATCATCACGTGCACTGTAATCACAACGTCGAGCCAGGGTTAAAAAATTTTATTCTATAAAATAATATAATACATAGTTTAAAAAATAAAGATAATCTACAAGTGTTAAGGTGCTAATTACGCCTTTTCACTATCTAAATGTGTGAAAGTAATATGTCATAATGTGTGTTTATGATATTATTCTAATATTAATTATAAATTTTTGGTTCGCCGAGTCGAAAGAAATTCTTATTTATATAACAGATTGATGACGTAGTTGTACCCAAAGGCAATGTCCACGCGCGAACCCACTTTCGCTTTCTATTAGCAATCGCTTTTTTAAAGTATACAGTTTCTTTGTCCCTACGCCATTTTTAATTTACTTAATAAATATTTGAGGTTGAATATTCTTAAACAAATTGTAAACAGAATCCAGGCGAGAGCGATGTGTGACGTGTTTCCGCATACTGCTCCAAGATATTTTTTTTTTACACTGGCTCGACATAGTGACTACAGAGTACCTGATGGTAAGTACAGTGTAGTCCAAATACGAAAGCGACTATCAAAGGATGAAAATCCATTGATAGTCTACATCGTCATGTCGGCCCTCGTATACCACGACCGAAGGTCTCTAGGTATATGAGCTACTGGATATACACAAGCTGATCCCGAAACGCGATAAGCCGAAACTGGTCACTATGACGGGCTTTACACTCATGTACTGTGGTCGCGATCCAGACGGGCACCGACGTCCTACCACCTCGCTGCTGCTCGTTTAGCACCACCCAGGAGTCACGTGTAGGGAAACTAGGGTAAAGCCTACGGAAGCGAGCAGCTTCGACTCCCAAAAATCCTCGATATTGAGGTGTCCAAGGAGTGGCTCCTTACACCACTCCTCACAGTGCAGAGATGCGGCCTTACAAAAGGCCAGACGTTGCTGAGGGTCGGAGAAGACGATGACACTGGCCCCGGTCAGACAGGAAGAAGGAACACTCCGGGGGTTTTAGTCGGTGCAAGTCCGACCCACCGGGGGGCAGCCCTCACCGCCCCCTGAGGTCCGTTAGGGATTTCCCCCGGGCTATCAAAAAAATATTGTAAACAGAAAAAAAGTAAACAAGGCTGGAGAACACAGATTTCTATCTGTACAAATCAAAATTATTATTTCATTATTATATATACATACTAACAATACAATAACGGAGACATAAGCCGCTTAAAACTCAACAGATGTGTATGCAATTTAGTTACAAATACAAAATATATGTTACACATAAAAACATATTCAAGATTGTTTCAAAATTTTATTAATTATTAGCTTAGCGAGTGAAAATATAGATAGAAGAGAAAATGACGTCATTGCCAACAAATAAATTAGTCTTTTAGATAATTCTCTAGTAATTGCGTAACTTTAGAAGTAACATGATTAAATCTGCTTTTCCAATATATTATATTTATGCAAGTAAATATTAACGTGTTTATACATGTGTAAATATAAATTAATAATGCATTCCACCATAATCAAGCACATTGGAATAATGTCTGCCTAATCGTAAAGCTATATAGCGTGAAGATATATTTATATTGTTAATATAAACCCCAAATTGTTTAGTCAAGCCATAATAAACATCGGTTAATTAACTTCGCGTTAACTCACTAGTTTACGCTGGGAGTATTCTAAGTTACGGGGATATCGATTTCTCGCTTGTTTTCTCAGTAGGTACTTTGAGAATCGATATGCTCGTAACAGCGTGTCATAAGAGATTTAAATTCTTAACGAAACAGGTTTTATCAACCGCTATGCTTGCAACACGGTCTTGTCTTGTGCTGAGACTAATGCTTACCAATTATATTGGTAGCCGATGGATGTGTAGCAAAGTTTCTTAATTACAACAATATTTGTATTATACCAGTTACTGGCCCCGAAAAGGTTGAAAAAATCAGAACTTATTAATTACGCGTGTAGAGCGAAGGCTCGATAGTTCGGCTCAGTAGTCGTGACCACAAGACAGTGAAGAGACCGTTATAGTGACTCAATTCGACCAGTCGCGAAAGTTACACCTGGAGTCGTAAAATGTGAAATGGCATGACGACGGCAACTGTCAATGGATACTCGTTCCTTGGCGGTTCATTCGTTTTTGGACTTCAGGCTACTTTCTGTCAGGTATGGTGTATTCACTTTACAGAGATTGTACAGGTAATTTTATAGACGACGGAGATATCCAGGGAGGATGTTCTGTATTCGATTCTAATTTAAAAAATGTAAAGAAGGAAGAATACGTTAATATTTTCATTAAAACAAAGTTAATTGTGGTGACATAGTTCCATAGTATTTATAGACAATCGCACCCATGATTCAATGAATAACTACTAAGCAATGGCGTACATCCCATATAAAGCGTAAAAAGCAATATCTTGTTATACTTGGACGTTTTAAAAATATAAATATATGTAACGATCAGCTCTAAAAATATAAAGATTTGAATGAATGATTATCTCACTTTATTCGATAGCCCTATGTATTTCTTCACATAGTTATTAACATTCATATAGTAATTTTCTATAGCTGTAACGCATGTGATCAAAGATTGGCTTCTGTTTTGCAACAATAGATTTTAAAAATATATAAATCATAGTTAAAATTAAATATTTTAGCTCATCACGATCAAGCAATATAAAAAAATATTACCAGCATAATAACATAATAAAATGTATTATCCTTCAACTTTATAACTGATTCAGTTATTGACATATCGGGGAATGTGCATAATAAAAATAATTAATGATCATTAATATTTTTATGTTTATTGATGTCTTTAATAATCGAGGTTGCTCATCTACATTGTTTCACAATAAACGAACCAACATTAAGATTAATAATAAGGCAAACTAATTTATTTGTGATTACTTTCATTTTTATTTAAATACGTTTTAAAACATACTATATGTATATATTGCCTTGGGGTTCCCCGGCAGAATAGGATAGTGCCTCCCTCTTTATCATACTAAGGTGTCGTAAGAGCCGACTAAGGTATATAGCATGCCGAATTGGACGCAGATTGCTAGCTTCTAAGCTCTTTCATGCACCTATTCCGCATATAGTCCACACTCGCCAACCCGCATTGGATAATAATGGCGAGTTAAATCTCCAAACCCCTTCTCATGCATGCCACAATTATTGTGAAAAAGGGAGCGCTTTGCCCCACAGTGGAGCTGTTCGCGCCAAATGGTCTATTGCATACATAAATTGCATACAGATTGCTAGCATTTAAGCTGCTGGATGCACCTTCTCTACACAAAAAAAAACAGTGCACACCCGCTGACCCGCATTGAATTAGCGTAGAGGGTTAAATCTCCAAACCCTTCCCATGGATTCCATAGACAGTGGAAGAGGGATGAGAGGCCTGCAATGGATATTATGCAGAGATAGGCAAAATGTAATCTGATTAATGATTAACGATTACAAAATTTAGTCGTAGTTTTAATTTTCTTCCTCTGTAATTATGATTAAATTTAAAACATGAAGAAATCATAAATGTGTATGCAATCTGAGATTCCGTAGTGTTTAAAACATAAATGTGCAAATGCAGTCATATTAATGGTTTCTTTTTTATTCTATTTATTTAAGGGACTTTTACGTGTGTACGTATATCAGCCCCATCGTACCCTAATACAGAAATACCTAACATATTACATATAGTGCCATTGATCTGAATAAGCCAGACGCCTCATCAGATAATAGTTCTGTTAAGATTTTGTTAAACATCCCGATGTCAAGTCTGTTCAAACCAAAGGCACTCACAAACGCCTCTCTCACAGATTCAGCAGTCATATTAATGGTAAAAAACGTAAAATGTAATCGTCATCATTTTTATTAATCTGATTTCATGAACATTCAATGATCTAAGATATTATGTAATACTAATAAAGTTGATTTTTTTTCCTTGCATAAATTTCAAATGATTGCTGTTTTAAATTTTTTATATTATACAGAAAATCACTTAATGGTAATTCAGTGGCAACTGTACAAAAAAAAATAGAAAATACAGAGTAATAATACTTTTGTTGCGAAAACAAATTAGATATACAAAACACTAAGATAAAAAGAATATAATTTTAGATACATTTTTACATTTCAATTATATAATGTTTGATGTATGATGATATTCCACAGACCCATAAATACCATATTGATACAAATACAAACACAATATTCTATAAATCTTGCGGTCCTGAAGTTACATTTTACAAAACACTTTTGCAACCAATAGACACCGATTATAAAATATTTAACTAGTGTAAATTTATCTTTGTAATATAATATATGTCAAAATACTAAACATTAATCTTGAAATCTACCTAATTGGATATTTATGCAAATATGTAAATGTAAATGAATTCGTCTGTTTTAGTTTAAATTATGTAAACCTTAGAAAGAAAGAGTTTTTGATGGAAATTTATTGGTTTAGCTATCGTCCATTCCATTTTAAGGCTATGTATGTATTTTAAAAAGAAGAATTAACTTTAGTACGATCTCTTCTTTGTCCGTCTATATGTCTATCGTGTCCTTTTTTCTCAGAAACGCGCGTAGTCATCAAGTTGAGAATAATATCAATCAGGAAGTCATGATGCGGCAATTCGTAGGATAGCGTTTAAATTTACTATTGTGCAATTTAAGAACACATTTTTACTACATTTTTGAATCGTAAGGTTGCTCCTTTTGATTTTCTAATTCTGTGTTTACAGGTTCTTAGTAAAATTATTTTAACATAGATCTCGTTCGGGCTTATAAATATTACAACGTTTGTAAACAGCTAGTACATTATAACAAGGATGTTGAATACCCGAATAGGCATGTTCAACTTGAAAGGGTTGCTTTATAATGTTTAAAGTTTAAACTAATTTAATAGACATGCGAACTCGCGTGTGGCACGCCGCACTGCAAATTCATGACGGATGACTGTATTTTTTTATTTACGCAAAAATAATGAGCATAATTTTGTCCAATTACAAAATCGTAACTTCACAGTGGTGTTTCTTACGCATGCACTAACTGTATCTTGGTTTGCCACAGTTTAATATACAGTTGCGTAAAAATTTGCTTTTTAAAGTGCATGGACTGAACCACATACTTGTGTAATTGCGTCAGATATAAGCTGACAGGCTACATAACTTCAATAATTTGGTTCACATAAGATATTAAATGAATATAAGGAAATTTATAAAATGAATGATTCGTATACATAAACAATACATACATGATTTAATTTAGCATACAATTTGTTGTGAGTGGAGTCAATTGACTCAAAACAAACTCATGTAATGGTGTCAGCAGCTATTTTGGGTTCCAGAAATTACTGCAGTCAGTCATATAATCAGCGAATCATTTATTGAAGCATAATTTGAAATTAATGAAATGTCATACAGTGTAAAATTTCATGTATTTTAAAAGTAAGACCAGCTTTCACTTACAAATTAAATCTAGTTACAAAAAACATATGAAATCCATATAAACGCAACGACAGAGTATATTGTATACGTTATATAATAAGACTATAGAATTTAATGTTAAAAACCATATGATCTTAAAACGTCAAAAGTTATAACCTAAGTTTTATGGGTACTAGGATAAAAATTCTTACGGACTGTAATATTTTTTCTCCTTAAGTAAACTGAAAGATTTTTTTTTCTACTAGTAATTCACTGATTGCCATTATTTTTGAAAAATTCATAAAAAATAATATTGGTACAATCCTAGGATTCGGGTCATTTTAGATGACCTGAAAAAGGCCAGACGTCGCCGGAAGCCGAGGAAATTGACGTGGTCGTGCTTTTCTCTTCGTCCCGGCAAATTTACAGGAGGAACATACTGCTGTTTTTAGTTGATAAGATTCTGACACACCGAGGATGCTCCTCTCACTGCGGTCCTAAGAGCCCATGAGGATTTCCATCAGGTCGAAAAAAAAAACCGGTTTATTTTGTTGCATAAAATATTTATTTCAATCGTTTTAAAAAGCTTTTAGCCATTAATATCTGTTATGAACTTTTATTTCCTACCGTCGATGTAAGGATAACAAACAAGACAAAACTTGTCTTTGTCATGATACCAAACTTGATACAGATAAAAATGTCATCGCGACATTGATCCACTTTATTATAATATTACCTATTTTTATTTAACCTTATTATTTGATTTATAGATATCAATTCAATTTGCATCCGTTATTTAAAATAGATCCCACAGATGTATGTAAATTTTCTTCGAATTTTCCAGTTTTTTTAATTGTAAGAATAACTTAAAATATTTTAAAACTTAATAATTTTATGCAAGTAAGTTATTAAATACTAGGAATATTTTATAAATTTAGAAATAAAATTTATTTATTTGACTAGTCTTAAAAATAAAGCGCAAATTGGATCTATAACCGGAAGCCATAACCGCAGCAATATTTTAGAAAAAAAAGCATTTAGGCAACTAAAGTAATTAAATAGAGATATATAGTCCGAGGGGTTTACAAATAATATCTATATTTCTGGTTAAAATATATTTACCCGCTTAATAAAACTATGTAATTAATAATCTCATATAGTTTTTACTAAATAATTGCTTAGGGTCACATAGGTATAAACATATTATTGTTAATAATTATTATTATTAGCCAGTTTGGTCCAGGGAAGGCCTTTTATCTTATGCTTATTAAGCATAAGATAAAAGGCGCATTCCCCTTTAGGTTTATATTTAGGTTTTTACCAAACAAACATTTTTATTAGTTTTTTAGTAATATATTTTTCAATATATTTTATTTTATATGTTCTCTACGAATGACAACGGACAATCTTATTGTTATTTTTTAAAATATAATAAATTTTAGTTGCGCCTCCGCGGAGGTCGTTCGCGACCTTTTGGCGCGAACAGTTCCACTGTGGGGCAAAAGCGCTCCCTTTTTCACTATAATTGTGGCATCCATGAGAAGGGGTTTAGAGATTTAACTCGCCATTATTATCCAATGCGGGTTGGCGAGTGTGGACTATATGCGGAATAGGTGCATGAAAGAGCTTAGAAGCTAGCAATCTGCGTGCAATTCGGTATGCTGTACACCTTAGTTAGGTCTTACAACACTTCGGTATGATGAAGAAGGAGACACTATTATATTCTGACAGTGAATCCCGCAACTAAACAAATTAGAGGTATAAACACTAAATTTTATTATTCGATATATAGAATAAATTACGGATTATACTATAACGTCAGTTGGTATAAACTAAAGATAAAGGTATAATAAGAAGCTACCATAATGAATAAAAGTAAATAAGCGGAATTTATTCAACTATTATTTCTTGATTGCGAATACTCTGCTAGATTGCAAAGGCTTACAAAATTTGATATTACATTATTATTATTACTTTATTATGATAATATTAACCTGTATCTTAATACAGCTGTTTGTACTGAATTTTAATATCAAATGAAGATTTAAAATGTGTATTTACTATTTATCCTAATATTATAAAGATATAGCTTGTCCCCTTAATAACATGTTGAGCTCGGAGTCTTTTAAATTTTCTGTTTAGCCCTGAGTATACGCGAACAAAATCGTAGACACAGCTAGTTCATTGTAACATGCTTTTCAAATTGACGTAGGATTGAGAAATAATGTCAAATTTTTCCTTTTTATTTCAGGTAAGTTCGAGAATCGATGAGAAAGTCTCCACGGTAAACGCAAAAACACGAACGTCTTGATGTTAGTTTTTACTTAGCAATAATCCGTTACCCAGATCTTAAATGGTTGCTCTTTAGAACAGTAAATGTAAACCTGTTTCACGATAAGTTAAGAATCTTTGGGATTGAATACAAAGATATATTTAGCGTATAATTTCATAAATCTTGTTTGTTATTTACGTATAGATAATCTCTTAGAAACATCTAAGATAATATATCATAATATTTTTCGTTTTACTTCATGCACGCGCAAACTATCCACCAAAGTACTTTACTTCTCGATAAATAGAAGAGTAAGGATTTTTTTATTATTTTATAGTATTATAGGTATGCAAGTGAATTATTCTTTGATAAAGATTATAAATAAACATATGTGCCTACTCGCTTTTAATATTACATATTACTAAGAAAATAAATTCATCAGTTTAATTTTCTTATCATCGATTAAGTAGTAAAGGGATTTTTTAAGTAATAAAATATCCTTTATTTGTTGGGGGAGTGCGTTGCCCACCCAGATACTGTTAAGGCTGAATTCACTTTGCGTTTATATGTCGTGCCCAACGTGACCAGTAGAGAAACTGATCGTCGTTCTAATACTTTAATACTACCGAAATACTTTATAATGATTTATATACCAAAATGTTCTTTAATTTTGGTTTGACGTTTCAACCCGCCATTTACTGGAAAACTAAGATTCCATGGTTTTTTTTTATACATACAATATACAAGAATGTTAAATATCTAATTTTCACCTTCTATAGATTTTATCATGCCATTCAGGTCAAAAGTTTATCTATTTATAAAAATCAAAAAAGGCTTATTTTTTATTGCTTTAATACAAACAGTACAAAACACCCGCTGTCTTTATTTATTCTTTAGTTCAACATATTTGAATACTTGGCTGGCGGATTGGTCGAAAGTGCGACTTCTTCGTTATGGTAACGGGTTTAGTCTCCATATAGAATAAATATTATATTTGTATTATCTACACGGCTTGGGGACTGTAACTAGAGTTTATATTTGTAAATATTCTCACGATACAGGCGTAAATTCTTATATGGAAAATGTATTAAAAATAATAATAATAAATATTTAAAAAGCCACGATCAGAGTTACCCTAAAAATGTACCAATTTGTAATCTAAAAGCTTTGTAAGATAAATTAAGGAACAATTTACGAACTCCCTATAAAGCCTTTGCTACGATATGTACGAAAGATAACAATTTCTTACGTGATCTCCACAAAGAACAGGAACGCAGGCCTTGCAAAATTGCTTTGGAAAACATTTCATGTAATTATCAACTTAAGCGCTATGTAATATGGTTTATATTTGAAGTAAAGCCAAATAGTTTACGTGAAAATAGTTAAACGCAGCAAATTCGTGCATTCAATATCGATTTTAATACTAGCAAGTGCATTTGTGTATAGTTAAATTGAATAGGATATTTTAATACGGAATTAATTTGTTATGCACGATTCTCATTTATTCACGTGACATTTTTTTTTTAAATGTACCTTGGTAGGCTAAATCTTGTATATAAAACAAAGTCGGGTTTGTTCGAACATTTATAACTTGAGAACGCCTAGACCGATTTTAATAGTTTTGGATTTCTTGTATTTGTCTCCGTACCGAATAGCAGAGTAACTATTAAAAACATTGGAAAATTGACGAAATAAAAGAAAAAATATTTTCGCATACAAAATGTTTATGGGTCTCATAACTATCAAACTAATATACATCCCGCCGATACGGTAAACTCTCCCCTCAAATTAAAGAACGTATTTAAATAAAGGTTTCAAATCGACAAGATATGTCCACAATATTCGGATAATGTCTGATTTAACATTTTTAAAATGTAGAAAAATATCTGTAATGAGAAAGAATTGACATATATATATTGATTGTCATATATATATTAAAAAATATATAATCGATGGCATTTATATCATTTATATAAAACTTTCAGCTTGAATAAACTATTAACTTAGCTAAAGAACTCCTTCCACGCGAACATAGTCGCGAGCACAGCTAGTATTACAATAAAAATTCAATTTCATAATGCATTTATAACAGTGTAATAATTTGACAGCACTAGTTAGCAATACGTTGATATAATATTATCAACTAACAATAGAAAGAATAAAATTCAAACCCTGAAATTAAAACGACCACGTAGGATTTTTTCTTTTCCAAATATACGTACTCTAATAAAAAATATTGAATTGTATATTACAATACATACAATCTACCATTTAAAAGACCATATTTGAATAATCTATTCCCAGTCCAAAATTAAAAACATTAATTTAACATTTAGTTATAAACAAATTACAAAAAAAATATGGGGCAAAACTATATTTATATTATAAATATTAAACAATAAAACACTATCTTACATTGTGAAATCTACGAACATAAACAAGGTGACAAGCACCACTTAGTTTGTAGCAGGAAGGGATTTGAATATTCCCAGTACGTTTCGCAAGAGACTCTAAACTAGAGCATTTAGTTTAGCTTGCTCGTTATTTATATACTAGCTTTATAAAATAATACCTACTATCTCCAATATATAATTACACATTTTAAGCATTATAAAAATAGTTTGTTCGTACCTTATGCTTTCCTAAACCAATGAATTTAATTTGAATGAAGTTGGTGTATCGTTGTTTTAATATTTATCAAAGTATTTAAATTAATACACCGATTTTAAAAGGAGCTACGATATTTTAAAGACAACTTAATGCAAGCATTTATTAAATTTTGAATATTTAATCGATTAAAAGCTTTTATTTGGTACATAGCGGTAATACAACTTAGTAGGATAGGCTAAATAATTACAAAACATTTTTAAGTGGTGTTAACTTAAAATAATGATTAATTTTTGTGATCCTATCAAGACATTTTCATTACATGAACAAAAATAATGTCAAATTAATATATCATTATGTTATATCTCTTTCCGGTTCAGTTTTGGGAGTCGAAGCTGCTTGCGTCCGTAGGCTTTACCCTAGTTTCCCTACACGTAACTTCTGGGTGGTGCTAAACGAGCAGCAGCGAGGTGGTAGGGCGTTGGTGCCTGTCTGGATCGCGACCACA
This sequence comes from Automeris io, assembly GCA_036320925.1. Classification (NCBI taxonomy): domain Eukaryota; kingdom Metazoa; phylum Arthropoda; class Insecta; order Lepidoptera; family Saturniidae; genus Automeris; species Automeris io. The sequence continues at coordinate 11,368,098 of JAUDJH010000011.1, forward strand.
GTACATGGGTATAAAGCCCGTCATAGTGACCAGTTTCGGCTTGTCGCGTTTCGGGATCAGCTTGTGTATATCCAGTAGCTTATATACCTAGAGACCTTCAGTCGTGGTATATGTGGGCCGACATGACGATGTAGACTATCAATGGATTTTCATCCTTTGATAGTCGCTTTCTTTTTTCGACTACACTGTACTTACCATCAGGTACTCTGTAGTCACTATGTCGAGCCAGTGTAAAAAAAATACAGTAAAAATGTATTAGTGGCTGTATCCACTTTGGACTTATATGTCGTGCTCGTGCCCAACGTAATCAAATGCAGAACTGATCGCTGTTCTCAGAGTACTTACATATGAAATTTTAGGCTCTGCAGAAAAGTTTTATTCACTGCTGAGCATGTTTTTTTTTTTTTTTTTTTTTTATTCTGACTCGACACAGTGACTGCACCATACCTGATGGTAAGCATGGTGCAGCCAAAAAAACGCTAACGACTATCGATAGGCAAAAAAAACCCTTAAAGGATCCCATATCATAGGATGGTGGGAACACGCTCGCTGGAAGACCATTCCAAACCCCAACGACACGGCAAAAGAAGGAGTTAGAGAACTTCTTAGTCCTAGCTGGGATATGAGAAACCGTAAAGCTGTGACTCCGCAAACCCGCGCGCGTGGTTCTATTCAGGAAAGGAGAGGGTGGAACAAGGTTAAACAACTCTTCAGAACACTCGCCATGATACAGACGGTAGAAAACGCTCAGTGAGGCAATATCTCTGCGCAACTGGAGCGGTTCAAGATGCTTAGTCACGTCAGGATCATTCACAATGCGGACAGCCCTCCGCTGCAACCTATCCAGGGCGTCAAGTAAGTACTGAGCAGAACCGTCCCAAAGATGCGAACAATATTCCATGCAAGGCCTGACCTGAGCCTTATACAAAAGTAACAGTTGATCAGGCGTAAAAAACCGACGCACTCTGTTCAGGACACCAAGCCTACGCGATGTTGTGGTGATAACAGATCCTAAATGATCCCTAGGATTAAGATCACAGCGAATATTCATACCTAAGATATTTAGGCTGTCGCGCATTGCATGCGACACATTCTGAAGAGAAGGGAGAGGGGAAAAAGGGGTTTTTTTGCTGGAAAATACACACACCTGTGTTTTCATGGCATTGAACTCAACCAAATTCTTGTCGCCCCAAGAAGAAATGAGGCTCAAGGATTGATTGAGTCCAACAACCAAATCTTCCCGTTTCCTGTTGAAGTCCTCCCGACAACAAGTGGGCTTACTGCAATAACCCCCATGAACCGTGCTATCGTCTGCATAACAATGTATACTGCCCAAAGGCAGCATATCATTGATATGCAGAAGAAACAGGGTGGGAGAAAGTACAGAGCCTTGAGGAACTCCGGCATTAACTGACACGAACTGCGAACTGTGCCCATCAACGAGGACACGAATTCTACGCTCGTGCAGAAAGCCAGAGATCCATGAACACAGATTGTCGGGAAGACCGTACGCTCGAAGCTTGGAGAGAAGACCACGGCGCCAGACCCTATCAAAAGCCTTGGCTATGTCTAGACTAATAGCCAAAGACTCACCGTGCTTATCCATTGCCTCACCCCAGCGGTGCAATACGTACGCTAAAAGATCACCCGTCGACCGATTCGGTCTAAAACCGTATTGTCGATCACTTAATAGTGAGTGATCTTCTAGATAGCGGATAAGATGAGAATTTATTATACGCTCCATAACTTTGCACAACACTGAGGTTACAGCAATGGGTCGATAATTGAAAGGGTCTGAGTGATCCCCCTTTTTGGGGATCGGCTGCACATTAGCCTCCCTCCAAGCCCGAGGCACGATTCCACAGGAATAGGACAGGCGGTATAGGCGAGTGAGTGGAGAAGTCAACTCGGCGGCACAATTCCTAAGCACAATCGCTGGGATACCATCGGGACCACTGGCCTTCCGCACATCGAGTGACCGCAACTCACGCAGCACACAACGTTGCCTAAAAGTAATATCTGGCATCGTGACGCCGCTATTAATAATGGTGGGTGGATGAAAATTACGGTCATCGAGATTGGAATTAGCCGCGAAGATGTGAGCAAACAAATTAGCTTTCTCCTGCGGCTCGTAAGCCAGTGATCCGTCCGAACATCTCAGCGGTGGGAAAGAAGGGCGACAGAAATTCGCTTGCACGGCCTTGGCCAGTCCCCAATAGGCCCGACCATTGGTTGGGTGCCCTATTAATTTCCGGCCAATCCGCGCAATGCGCTCTGCATCCGCAGCAACAAAAGCCCTCTTGCAAGCCTTAGTGGCTTTATTGTAGGCTACTTTAAGAGAGTGCACACTAGGATCCAAATTTGCGCGGCCTCTGATCCAAGCACGATATGCAACCTGCCTCTGAGCGACAGCCTCAGAGCATTCGCGATTGAACCAGGAGCGTCCTGAACGATTACCGACGAACTCAGAAGATGGAATATAATACTCCATACCTAATTTGATTTCATCGGCAATCGCCCCGGCTATCGCAGAGGGATCACTCTCATTAAAGCAGCGGTGGATCCAGGGAATAGAAGCATAATACTCCCTCAAACCATCCCAATCTGCTGACGAGTAGTGCCAGACCTTGCGCGTAACTCCGACAGGGGGTGGAAAAGCATCGCAATGCACTAAAGTGCTAATAACGCAATGGTCAGAGTTACCAAGAGGGGTACGAACGGACACAGAGTATCCGGTAGGATGGCTCGTCAGCAGAAGATCCAGCAAAGAGGGCTCATGACCCGTCACGTCAGGAATCCGGGTGGGATGGATTACCAGTTGGGCGAAGTCATGCTGTAATGCGAATGCGTGAGCAGATCTACCTGCATGATCAGTCCTTGGGGAACCAAGCCACAATTCGTGGTGAGCGTTGAAGTCCCCCAAAACCACCAATTCCGCAGCCGGATACCGCTCTTGAGCATCATCTATCGCCCGACTCAAATATTCAAAGAGCCGAGTTGTCTCCAAATCCCCTTTGTGGGAACGGTACAGGCATACGTAAATACGACTCACAGAGCCAAGATCGACGTGAACCCATAGGACGTAATGCCTAAATTCGTATTTAATCTGGAAAACTCAGAGATACGTACCAGGATTTAAACCTGCGACCATTCGCGTTGCGTACATGACCACGGGTTCTTTATTCTCCATACCACCAAAACCACGAACAAAATTAAAAAAAAAGAAAAATAAGTATCGATAATATCTCATAGCTATTAAAATGAACAACTCGGTGTACTAATTTAATTTCGAATAGACAAAAATAATAGCGCGTAACTTAGTACGCGTGATACGAGTAGATGTTAAAGTTTTATAACTGTTTATGACGATGGTGCCCATTCAAGATGACGGTGACCATTCACATAGTGTTAATTTATCGATAAGAAATTACTATAGAAATGATCCTAGGAAGTAAATAAGTTGACGGTGATCGTTGATACCAACCAAAAAAATTGACGTTTTAAAATAATTTACAGGTCAAGGCTTAACTTTAATCATCATTAGTCGTAACTGTTAGGTCAAGATGAGGTTGAAGATGCAACGCGTTATAATAAATGCCTATTTAATCTCTGAAATGTTGTAATTTTATACATCCGACCTTACAGAACTCACGTAGAGATATATAGATGAAGATAAGTAGGAGATAGATAACAGACATCTAAAGATCATAACAATCCGTACGTTACTTCATAAGAACTTGTAAATAGATACAGCCTCAGGCAAGCACGTGCATAATGTTTACGTCCATTATATTTTATTCATCTATGAATGATGTATAAATGGTCGTAAATATGATTTATATAGCACTTCGCTGTTATTTTCGAAATAACTCGTAAAATCAAACTATTATTGGAAAGTATATTTATTTCGTTTTTATTTTACAACTTTGCATTAAATAATATTAAGACACTTATATGATAGGACAGTTTGATGAGATGAACGTATTAAGTAGTTTGTAGACAAACTACAATATAATTTTTTACAAAATTCACTCGAAATTTCGCTGTTTTTGGGGCATTTCTACCGACGTATCTGACTTAGTTTTTAAATGGCAGTAGAGTAGCTCCTGAAAAACCAGATGAAGTGAAAATTGACAGAAAAAGTTTTCTTTCTCCTCGGATATTCCTCTTTGCCCCTAATCCTTCATATACAATATTTATACTCCTATTTAAAACAGAATTAAAGTTAGAAAAGAAAGATTTTTTTAAACAAACTTTTAATTTTTATTTATTTGTCTAATTTGAGCTAGTTAACTTCATAGCTTAAGTTAACTAATCATCATCAACACCCAATTTATACCGTTGAAAGTAAATTCAGATATTACCGGCCATCTTTTGCAACTGCACGCTCCACATTTCCTGGGGTTGTCCATCACTTAAGAATATTTATCAACTATAATATAATCAATTTATAAGATACATAATATTATATCTAAGTTATCTTATATCTTAGAATTTATAATTTTGCGACTTTATAATTCGTTCATCAGGAATTAATATTAATTATTGAATTCTAAATTAAAAGCATAATTTTAAATATTTTATTGAAATACATAGACGAAGAGAAATACATACAGGCCATATATATCGAAAAACTAATGATCGTTGGAGCGGACAAGTTCTTGAATAGAGATCGCGAATCGGGAGATATAGTATGGGGCGAACCGTGGCAAGGTGGAATGACGACTAGCAAAAGGTGGACGGAAAGGACAGAATTAGAAGAGCTGAAGGCCGAGCATAATGGCGCTTGTTAAGAGAGGCCTATATCCAGCGGTGGACTATGGTAGGTGAATGATGATGAGAGAAATGCAATTAAAAATAGATCAAATCGGAGACCATTCCCTGTCTCCCTTTCATAGTAATCAGATGTACATACTACAGCTAAAAGCAACAGTATACCAAATTATATTTCCATTTTATAATCACAAGGTGATTAAATTCAAAAATAATTAAAATTAATATTTAATTAAATAATATTGAATTCATTAATGAATGTTGGATAAAGGGCCATATACAGGAGGTGGTGCAGTGTCTGGCGCACCGCTTGAGAGAGAGGTTTTGGAGGGCTGAGCTCCTACCCCTCCTAGAGAGGTATCTTGAACAAGGCTTTTTGCTCCCCGGGCGTCTAGATGAATTTGGTTTCACAGGCTGGCGTGGAACAACTAGAGGAACAGCCCGGGTGTTTTTAATCAGTAAGAGTCTGACACCGGGGTCGCTGCCCTCACAGCGCCCCTGATGATCCCGTGCAGAATTTTCCCCCAAGTTAAAAATAAAAAGAAAAGAAAAGTGCCGAATTCAGAAGGCAGTATTACTCGATACGGCACGCTTTGTTAGGAGGTTCCTCATTCCGAGCTCCTAATTGCAAGTTACTTGGGCCTTACGCCTCGCTCTCGTAGGTCTAAATGATTTTATATTTTAAAATTGATGTTATCTTTTCATATGTATTTATTTTAAAATTTATAAATGTTGTAAATATGATGAATAATGAGATAATTAAAATAAAATGTAAATCCTCTAATTACCATATTCTTTTTTGATCAGGCCTTGTCGACACCGTATAAAATTCATTTAAATTAAGTAATTAGCCTAATTTAACTAAGATTAAGTTAAACCTTTACACAAGACTCAGACACGCTCTACGCAAATATAATTCGTATCTTTAACATAATATCTTATATTATCTGCACGCTCTACTTTCTCTGAACAATGGCAACACTAAAAAACCGTATTAACGCGTTGCATAAAAGAAGGCTTATGTCCAACAGGGCCGTGTTGGCTAACGTTTCAGACAATTTTTTAGAGTAAAATAAGTATTGCCTTATGTTGTATATTTGTTAAGAGTCTAAGGTTGAGAAAAACGCTACTTTAACTTTTCTTAGGCTTTACTCAAACATTACAAATAACAATAAGAAATCGTCGCGCTATCTCCTTTTCTGGGCGAACAGAGATAAATTAGTGGTTGTACTTCTTTCTGGTCTTAACTAAATATAGTTCTTTTCAAACGATCACCAATGCTTAATGTAACCAATATAGTGTAATGGTTTTTTTTTAATACTGGCTCAACTAAGTGATTGTAATACTCCTGATGAAGAGTACAGAGTACTTCAAGAACGACATTGAGAGCTATGGTACAAAGATCCTGTCGGCCCACTAACACCAAGATATACATAAACTGGCAGCACTATAGTTACAATATTATAGTAATAACAGTAGGAGAAAACAGAAGGAAATCCGGGAACGAACTTACTTGTATCGACCCCGGTCCAAGGCGCTGGTTCAGGCGTCCACACCACAATTTCACGCGTTGATGGGTTAAGCAGAGGGTTCGAGTTTTTACAATAGTATAACCGTTGCAGCAATTTTAAAGATTTTTAAAGCGAGCGCGTTATTAATTAGGCGAAGCGGTCGAACCCAGAGAAAGAAAACAGATAAGAAAGGTAGGGGGATAAAATGTTGAGTGAGTGTTCATAGTGTAAAAAAAGATAATATAAAATAATATATACTAGAATATTAAAAATATTAAATAAGAAATAAAATAAATGTAAATTAATAATAAACAAGTGTTTAAAGTGTGAAAATAGCTGCTCTAATTTGAGCTCCAAAACTGGTGCAAATGGTCGAAAGGGCGCCAAGGAAAATAAAAGTAGACAGCGACCGGTTTACGTGTTAACCCAAATTATTGAAATTTTATTCAATAGTGTTGTGAAATGACTACGAAGTCAATTCGAATGTTGCAATTTAAAATTCGTATTATTATACTAACTTGTTTTTGGTGATCCGGGGGAAAATCCTACATAGGAACATCTATGAGTGCAGCAACCCCTGTGTGTCAGACTCCTACTGACAAAAAACCCCCGGGATGTCCTTCCAACCACCCCAGCCGAGCCTGGGGATACAGATTCTTCCAGACCCCCCCCGGAAAAAATTAAAACCAGCGAAAAGCCTATTTAGGATTCATCTCTGGGAGCGGTGGGTGTAAAGAGCCCTCTTCTCCAAATCTTTCACACGGGCGGCGCGCTGGACATTGCACGCTGCCTCCCTCTCATCCGGGCCACAGACTCCCTCAAATCTACTGCCCGGATTGTATACTAGCTGTGGTGACACAGCGGTACCCGGATAGAAATAGTTTAGCCCCTTGCGGATTAATATTCCAAAAAAATCAAGGCCCTTTTTTTTATTTTTAACCAAAAATCTAAATAAACATTTTTATAGCTCATTCTTCGAAATTACCGTATCTTCGAACAAACTTTCAATCTCTATTTTGCAAGTACTACCATGGGGGATTTATTTTAGCAAAACATTGAAGCTCGTATTATTTGTTACTTTTAACCAAAAATCCAGTGAATGATTTTTATAGCAATTACTTCTAAATTAATTGATTTCTAGAACATACAAGGTGTCTCAAAAGTAAGTTCACATTTGCTTATCTTATTACGCGAAAGCAACTATTCTGAGGGGCGCGGGGGGTATGTCAGTCGGTAGTCTGGCTCTTGGGAATTTAGTCGCTATGGAGCGTTTCTCTGGTGCGGACCGTGCGTTGTGCGTACGTGAGTTTTACAAAAACGGTAATTCGGCGACTGTACCGCGTAGAAAATTCTGCAGTATTCGACATATTCGTCACTTAAATGATGCGCCTAGCACTCGACTCATTGCAAAATGGGTTGAGAAGTTTGAAGAGACTGGGTCAACTCTGGAGAAACCAAAATCTGGGCGGCCAAGAACATCAAGAACAGCCGAAAACGTGGACAGTGTTACTCAGTCTATTCGAGATGATCCAAACCTCTCGATTCGGAAGCGTGCTGTTGCTTTAAATGTGCACAGATCTTCATTATGCCGCATTTTACACAAAGATTTAAAGCTGCACCCGTACAAAATTCAGTTAGTGCAAGAACTGAAGCCTCAAGATGCTGGTCAGAGGCTTGCCTTTGTAAATCAGATGATTGAGCGCTTTCCAACGTTCACCAACATCTTGTTTTCCGATGAAGCCCATTTTCACCTGAATGGGCATGTAAACAAGCAAAATTGTCGTTACTGGAGTGCAACCAACCCAAAACAAACACATCAGAAACCGCTACATTCACCCAAAGTCACCGTATGGGCAGCGATGTCGGCGCGAGGAATTATCGGCCCTTACTTTTTTGAAGATGGAAGGGGACGCACACTCACAGTGAATTCAGAGCGTTATGTGAAGATGTTAGACGAGTTTTTCGTACCCCAACTGCAAAATTTTCCTGGTTACAACCAAAGAACATGGTTCCAGCAGGATGGAGCAACTTCACACACGTCCAACAGATCTCTGCCTCGAGTTCGAGAAATTTTTCCGAACAAATTAATCTCCAGCCGAGGTGACATAAATTGGCCTCCACGGAGTCCCGATTTAACGCCTATGGATTTTTTCCTGTGGGGTTATGTCAAATCAAAAGTTTACGCTAATAAACCGACTTCCCTGGCACAATTAAAAGAAAATATCCGTCATGAAATGGCAGCCATCACGGAGACTACCTGCCGAGCTGTCATAGGCAATTTTAGTGCCCGACTAAATGATTGCCGAGAGCACAACGGTTTACATTTAGACGTTGTTATTTTTAAAAAATAAATTCCCAAACAGTGTACTTCAATATAAAATAAATATTTTTTCAATAAAGCTAAGACTTTTCTTTTAAAAAAAGATTTAAATGTGAACTTTCTTTTGAGACACCTTGTACTTTCAATCCTTACTTTACCCACTTGAGTAGAGACTTTCCTAAAACGCGTATTTTTATTTCTACCCAAGATTTGTATTGTGTATGTCCAATATCTAGATACTCAGTAGTAAAAAAAAAGTAAAAGTTTTTTATTAGACAAACAATTATAAGCAGCACATTAAAATCAGCTGACACCCAAACTAGGACAACCTGTATCTTGGATGTCAGCATATTTTACACAATTTGTTACAGTTTATTACCGCTGCGTAGCTCCAATCTTATAAAACAATACAACAATAATATTATATTACATACTAAACAATAGACTATACAAAAATAAAAATAAACAGTGAATAACAATTTCAAAAGAATGTTAATGCTAAAGCCCAAACACATCTATTCCTGCAACAGTTCCTCAGTATCATTATATTTTAGATTCGACAACCAGTCTCTCAGCTTCATCTTACATTTGAATCTAGACAAGTTCAAGATATTTAATTCAGATTTTATTTAGTGGCCTCTTATTGGGGATAAGTGGGTTATGTTAATAACTGCGACTGTCAATACATTCCCGTCCTTTGGTAGTCGCTGCTTTTCTTACACTACACTGCACATTCCATCAGATCATAGATGGGCAAAATGTAATCAGATTAATAAAAATGATTACAATTACATTTTACGTTTTTACCATTAATATGACTGCATTTTGCTCATCTATGTTTTAAACACCACAGAATTCCAAATTACATACACATTTATGATTTCTTAATGTTTTAAATGGATTTTATCATGATTACAGAGCAAGATAATAAAATTACGACTAAATTTTGTAATCGTTAATCATAAATCAGATTACATTTTGCCCATCTCTGCATCAGATGCGCTGTAGTCACTTTCTAGAGTCAGTATAATAATAAAATTACAGACAACAAGATATTACTGATCTTTTGTAAAGGTATATGTGAGCCGTCATGCCTACGTTGACAGTCATTAGATTCACGCCCTGTGATAATCATAACCATTCTTACACTCCACTACACTTTTCATCAGATGCGCTGTAGTCCCTTTCTAGAGTCAGGATAACAATAAAATTGTAGACGATAAGATTCACGCTTGACCACAATTTATTGTCAATCAATAATGGCACAATTTTGAACGTTATTAATTATTTCAGACCTATTCAAACATCTTAACGTAATATTAAGTTATTTAAACTAATAAATATGCTCTAGAAATCTAGATAGTTCGCATACAAGTATCTGACTATGTTTTTTAATAAGTTATTTTAGTCGTCATACTTATAACTCTAAAAGGATTACTTAAATTATTAAAAGCAATCATGAGTTATTCATACATAACTTTTCCATAATCAGTTAAACCTAAACGAGTCAATTGATTGCATTAAATATCAGTGTAATATTAAGTTTTATCGACCAAAATAGCTGTTGTGTAAAATTATATAGTTTGTCACAAAAAAATTTAATAATGTCATGATTACGTCTTTTTGATTATATGTCTAATTGACATCTTGCGAGCTAGGGCACCGTGTGACTAGCCTAGGTACTCATTTTTTTTGGTAACCCGGGGGAAAATTCTACATTGGACCATCAGGGTCACTGTGAGGGCAGCGACCCCGGTGTGTCAGACTCCTACTGACTTAAAACCCCCGCGGTGTCCCTCTAATCACTCCACCCAGGCCTGGGAAACCAAATTTGTCCAGTCGCCCGGGGAGCGAACAGCCTTATTCAGGCTTCCTCTCTGGGAGGGATGGGTATAAAGAGCCCACGCCTCCAGTACCTCTTTCCTAGGCGGCGCGCTAGACACTGCGTACCACCGCCCTCTCATCCGGGCAGCAAACTCCCTCAAGTCTACTGCCCGACTAGCCTAGGTACTCATACCATTTACTACATTTTACTACATTTGCTATAGTTAAAACAATTAGTAACTCGCAAATCGCAACTTCGACACTATATTATTTTTTGTTTTTATTCGTAGCACTTTTCCCGTTTGTACACAAATCTTAGTTTCTCGCGTTGTATAAATACAGTACATCTAGACAGTTATTTACTACTATTATGTAAATAACTAAGATTTCATGATAATTATATGTAAAACAGATTATTTACTTCTCATCTGCGAACTAGAAGGGAAGTGAGAGTAACGACTGCCTGCCGCTCGCTCTCAGTGCGATTTTCTTTCCCTCTAACGCCGCAAGTGAGGACTGAGTGAGTTCATCTATAGTAAAAAACCTCAGCGTCTCATCCTACGAAGATATCATTGCCTCAAATTCTTGGATTACATCGAGAAAGATGTCAATCCAGGCTGCAATGGGAAAAAAATAATTCATATTTATAAATACTATATGTTAAGAGAAAGGGAGAGAAAGACAAGGAAAGAATAAAAGGAAAAATTATGTAGAATAAGGAGAAACAAGACATATAATTAGAAAAAAGTAATAATCCAAAAAATTCTGTTTGCTTTCCTGCACGAATTAAGGAACGCCTAGCTTTTGTAGAATAAAATCAGTTAAATCGACCCAAGGTATGGACATACGAGTACACATTATAGGACGCTACAAGCATGAGCTCACACTGTGTAAATCAGCCATTAGAGAAATGCTTCAACTATCCGAACCGTTTAACGCTTATTTGACCCTCGAAAGGTCGGTCAAACAGACTACGGCTGAATGTCGGTCAGTTGACGCTGTAACGTGAGGACGGTCGATCTTTGATGGCCTAAGGTTGTACCTACTCTGACCTCTGGCCATACGTTAGCTAATCGACCCGTCATAGATAAATACGAAACACACTTCGTTGAAATAATGTGAAATCAGGGCATTTAACAATCTATGTGTTTTAGAATATAAAATGATTTTCTAATTAAATTATTTTATTAAATATTTTTGTGATTATTTTCAAAAGATGTAATATTCAAAGCTTTGGATTTTAAATGAAATTACTTTTACGTCAGCGTTATATAAAAACATCAAAATACAAATAGATTTATTCAGGATTTTCTATTATTAAATTGATTTATTGAAAGGAAAATGTTTGTATATTACATTGTTTTATTATCGCTTTCATTTGTTCAGTTCCTTTGGTTGTTATAAAAGAAATAAAGTAGGTATAAGTAGGAGCTCCTGATGTAAAACGCAGTACCTAATTAATTCTTGTTCTTCGAATCTAAATCAAAAACCTTAAAATTCAGTCATAAAGCAGGCTGTATACAACTATTCCATAACAGCTTTCCCAAATAGTGTTATAATAATGATAAATAATAATATATCTTTACGCTATATCCTTTCCGGGGCAAACAGAAATACATTAGTGGCTGTATAAACTTAATGCTTATTTGCAATGCTCAACGAGATCAGTAGTGCAGCTTATCGCCGTTCTCAGGGCAATTACACGTGACATATATATTAGATGCCATGCGAGTTTTTTTACACTGGCTCGACAAAGTGACTACACGTGATGGTAAGTATAATTTAGTCCAAAAACGAAAGCGACAATCAAAGGATGAAATTCCTTTGAAAGTCTCCGTCGTCATGTCGTCCCACATATACCTCGACTGACGATCTCTGGGTATATGAGTAATTGTATATACACAAGCTGATCCCGAAACGCGACAAGCCAAAGCGAGTCACTATGACGCTCTTTACACTTGTGTACTGAGGTCACGACCCAATTCGGACGATCGCCCTACCACCAAAAATGGTTAAGGGTTGCGGGATCGCTAAATAGTGTTACTTAGGCATAATATAAATATAGTTTTAAATGTTTATAATACCTACAACATATCCGGTATACCAGTATATATAATACCTGTACACGTATAATTATGGAATCATCTCGTTAAGTACGAATATTGCAAAACACTCAAGACGAGCAAAAAATCAATTAAAATCTGGAGCAAACCGGTAATTGCTTGTAGTACCATTATGTGGGATATAAAGGCCGTTTAATGTCAATGCTATCTTAAAATATATAAGAGAATCTAGATTTTCGCATCATTTATTTCATAACTGCGTTGGCAATGATTTTTATGAAGTAATCTTCGTTTTCGATTTCATTTCTTACTTTAACAATATTCAAATATTTAATTTAAAAACACTTCTTCGTAAAGTTTCACAATATTTTCGTTGCAATAAGTCTAAAATACAAAAAATATTTATTTAGTTTTAAAAATTTACTATTTCTATCGCAGGCTGTTATTTTTAGTATAATAATAGAAAATATTTTGATTTTATAGTTATGTTAATCTGTAACATATTATCCCTAATACACTAGTCTCATTATAGCATTATATATTTACAAAGTAATTACGAAGTGATATGAATTAATAACTAGCAAAAATAAGACAAAATAATTAGTGTAAATAAATGTACCTTTTGGTGTAACACATGTGATAATTTTAATATTATTCAATGACATAATATATGAAATTATTCTGTCTACTGTTGAGCGATATAGAGTGTAAATATTGCCTTCGGCCACCTTTAGATCACTTTCTCCAACGCAAAGAACCGGATGTTATTAGCTCTTTTGCTAACAAGAATTATAATTATTATTGAACAGTTTTAACTGCATTTGCCTATACTGTAGTGGCCTAATGGTTAAGAGACCGGTATCCTAACACGGCAGCGCGAGTGGTCGAAGGTTCGTATACGAACGTACCTCTGGGTATTTCCAGATCAAGTATAGATTTAGGCAACACAAGAGATCGCAGACTTGAGTATTAGATATTAATTTCAAATTGATACCTTCACGTGTTCATGAGGAAAAGACACTTGACAGACAGACAAATATATCGACAACAAAATGACGGAAAGTACAGGTTCCGGCTTACCTTTTGAGATACAGAACCCTAAAAATCATATTAAAACGTTAGCACTTTAAGGATATATTATAATAACAATATTATGCATATAATAACACTCGTTACTGACGTGTTCTTTTCACTTGTCTCAAGCATCATTCATTCCATCAAATTGAGTTGATACGATCTTATCGTGATAAGTATGTGTGAACAAGTGTTTATACTTTACATAATATCGTTTGATGTGTGCACACTCGTTACCAGATCATTACGTAGTGTTAAGGATGTAGTTATAAAAATCATTAAAAATTAAGAGCATGAAAACATTACGTAAATAGATTATCTATCTTTAAACAAAATAGTTTTATCAGGAAGATAATCACGATATACAGGCATTTTCAAATAAAATACGTTTATTGTTATTGCGTTTATGCAAAAACGAATGAATAAACCAAGAAAAAATGTTATTTATTGTTCTGATCCCCATTAAAGGCTTTTATTTGTTCCTGATACATTCTATGCTTTTCTTCTAATGTCTTTAAAGCAGCAGAAGGTCGTGTACCGCCTATGTTGACCATGAAACTTATATGCACAGGGGGTACTTCTTGTCTAGAGGAATTAAGCCCCATTTCGGAGATATTATTTTTACTTTGACTTAAAGATTTGGCACTAATTTTCTTATTTTCCTGGTAATTAGCTTTTTCTAATTTCTTTCCAGTATCCGGCAATTTTTTATCATTTTGTTTAGAAATGGAAGCTTCACGTTTTTTAGATGCAGATCTTAAAAGCTGAACCTTTTCTAAAGCTCTCTCTTTAATTTTTTGGACATTTGCAGATTTCGATTTATAGCAATGTATAGCATTCATTAATTTCGGTGTTTTATCCTCTATTACTTTATTCATTAAATAAGTAGTGTTCTGTACTTTTTCTTTATGAGTAACATCCTTAGCTAAATCTCGTTTTCTCGTCAACGGGTCTTTTTCATTTTTCTTTTCGTTATCTGTTTGAATAGATTTTTTATAAATTTTAACGCGATTTTCCATTCGAACCTTTTCCGAATATCTTTGTAAACTTCTAGCTCTTTCTAAGCTTGGTTTTATCTTTTCTAAATCAGCACCTAAGCCACCCAATTTTATATGTTGGATAGGCTCAGCAGTAGTTCTTCTCAAAGGGCGACGAGGCTGAGTGACTTCTGAAACACTTCTCAAATTATTGTCGACTATTTCTATGGGTGATTTACTTCTAAAATCTTCAGTGAACCTCAGTTCTTCCAGTGAATTATCTAGGTATTGTTCATGATCTCTTTGTACCAACTTTTCATAATAGATTTCATTGTAAGATTCAGTGTTAAAGAATTCTGTGGGTAAGTAATTAGGAACTTCACCAATACTTTCTCGTTCAGTGTCACCTACTTCCGGAGATAATGACCGTATTTCGTCATGCTTAACTTTGGTTTCTTTATAGTTTTGAAGATTGAATTGTTTCCGAAACATTTCTAGATAAGATGTACGTCGAGAATTTCTTTTATCTTTATTGACGAGGTAACTCTTTTGTAAATCATCTTGTTTCTGTGTTTGTTTATATCTATTATTTTTATTTTCATATTTCTTCAGTCTTTTTTTATCTTTTGGTACTTTAATAAGCACATCTTTATCATAAAAGGGAACTAAAATTGTATCGACATTATCATCCGTTACTTCACTTTTTATAGATTTTTTTCTCTCATATTCTTCTTCTAAGCTGTCTATAGACAGATCACTTTCAGTACTTGAATGTGTATTCATAATTATTAACTACTGCAAAAATATAAATTTCGTTGTAAATAAATGATTTGATGCTTCCATTTAATCAACATGACACTTTTATAGATTTTATAAAAATCCAAAAAGTTTAATTGTTATGAATAATTAACAATTATATTAAATTCTTGAAATAACGACGGTCGTTTTTGTCATGGTTGAGCTATAAAGTGTTGTAGAAATACGTTATTTGTTTCTAATATAAATTGAAAATTACTCCAAGTCCGCATTTAATTGAAAAATTGTAAATATTTAGAAATACTTTTTAAGGACTTTAAAAGGTAATAAATAATTTGATTAATTCAATGAGGTTTCAATTTAACACATACAAAATGAGTCATGTTGTATAAAAGATTTAAATGTAGATAGTTTAAATGGATAAAGATTTAGGGATACATTTAATTCAATTGTTTGTAAAAAATGGGTTCTACATAAATTGTAGAGCTGCCAAAAGTTTGCAGAAGCTAAACATTGGCCAGCTGCCAACATTTGGATAAGAGCATCCATCGACCAAACGTGAAAAGAAAGACAATTTAGATCTTATCTACACTACATACATAATCCGTATATACAAAAACCAAGCTAGGACAAAGCTAGCTATTAGAAAAATAGGACCATCTACTTCCAGAAATTCATAAGTCCAATTTTCATTTGTACAAAGCTGAAATGTTTTTTTTTTGTTTTTATATGTTGGTTTGAAAAAGTGACTACATAAGTGACTAATAGAAGGTACAGCGTAACCGAAAAACGATACCTACTACCAAGGGATGAGAATCAATTGACAGACATCGTGCCAACCCTCATATATAACGGCTGAAGGTCTCTAATTATATGAAGAAAATGGAAATACACAAACTGCCCCCGAAACGCGACAGGGTGAATAGAATCACCGAGACCCGAGCAATCCAGTCTTTATTTTATAATATTCATTATAGTTCTTTATAAATTACATATAATAAAGAATGGAATATTTTATATATGTAGTTCGGAGTTTCTTCTATAATATGAGCCAATAATTTATATAAAAAACCAAGCCTTTTTAAAAAACCTTAAACTTTTTTAAAATATTAAACATGTTACACTTTTTATCCTTTTTTTCCGTAAGGCAAAATCATAAAGAAAACACATTTACTTAATTTACACTTCAATATTTATCCCAGTTTTAGTTCTAACGCTCTTCACTTATTAACTTGTGATGCTCAATTTGAAATGGTGCCAGCATAAATCCCGTTTACTGGAATAAGAAATTTTACATCAAGCTATAAATTACATTCATCGAATTATTTCCATGAGAAATTACATTGGGCTAAATAATTATTTATACTTATAATAAATTTGCTAGCCTCAAAATGTCTAGACACTGATTTTTTGCAAGAGACATTAAAATAATGTATGTTAAATACCGTTTAATTTTGTGCTTGGTTGACGTAATAAATACTCTTTTAACCAAAAGTAAAAGATAATCTACACACTCGTTACTATCTGAAAAAACTCCACTAGTTATAGTCGGCAATTTTCGTCAGAAACATTTTCAAAGAATAAAATAAATCATATCTATAGAAAATATCGTTGTGAACTAAATTGAAAGCTTGATATGTAGCTATTTAAAATTCAGCTGCACGACTAGTCACGCTGGGCACGACATACTAGAACTATGAACAAAAACAACCACCCATAATATATCGAAAGAGATATAATGGGATGATATTCTATTTTTTTTTAAATCAATGTGCTTAAAGGGCTGTTGACTGCCGCATGCAGCCAGCCCTATCGTGCTACACCATAAATATCGAATTCTATTATTATTAATTTAAAACCTTGCTTTTGGTTTTATCGATGTACCCTTAAAGAACAGACAGAGTATGTTTTTATCATGAAGACTTTCATATCTACCTTTGTATTGTTTTAAAAAAATCGTTAAATTATTAAAATCCAATAACTAGAGGTCAATTTATTTCGAGATGGTAGGGCGATTCTTCAAATTGGCTTGTGAGCACAATATCCAAATGTAAAGTCCGTCTTAAAACCTGCTACGACATGACGCGGTTCAGGATCGGCATGCCTGTGTGCAATTGTTTACATATTATGAGGCTTTTTGTTATGATATATGTGGGCCGACATGACGCGGCCACTGTCAATCGATTCCCGTACCTTGATAATTTCCACCGTTCTTAGACTACACTGTACTAGCAGGTGTAGACTATCAGGCGTAGAAAATATAAAAAAGAAATGAATGAAACGAGCTTAAAAATATTTCAATGAGTATATTTACTACTATACAATGCGGAAGAGTTTGCTTTTATACAGCAATGTCCGGCTGAGATAACGGATTAAACCTCCCGACACCACTGTTTCAGCATTAGAATTCATGTTGCTTATGGTCTAATAAATCCAACTCAATTAGTTTAAAGGTCATCTGTCTGTGTAAATATTAAAATTCAGTAAACGCTCTAAATTTTCATTTTATCCGGTTCACGAATTAATTGATGAATTAGTTGACCGAAAGGTCAGTGTGTTATGAAAACTGGTATATTTCATGATTTATTGTATAAGGAACTCCATAGATTTATATTTTAACAGTTGGTGTCGAATATTTTACTCCCATTTAAGAATTTAATAAACGGAGGATAGAAAAACATAATTCAATAGTTGTGTTATTTATTTGTTCATTTTCTTTTATTAAACCAAAGTCTATAATAGAAAATTAGATAATTGAAATTAGATAATTAAAGTTTTCAGCACTAAAGTTTCGAAACGTTCTTAGGATTTTAAAGACGATTTTAAACACTAAAGGCACTTAGAATTTAAGTAGTCGCTGGTTGGTCATTGCCTCCAAACATCTACTGCCAGAATCATTTGTTTGTCAAATTGAGTCATGGTAAATGAAATAGTTTTTAATACTCAAAGAGCGTTTCGCTAACTGGTTGACAGGTGTTATATTCCGTATTTTGAAAATTTTCTTAAAATACACATTAATATAACAGACATTAGGGCTCTCAATTGATTTGTAACAATAGATATTATAAGATTGGCGTCCAAGCTTGGAGCGCGAATATAAGTGATGATAAAATGCTGTGGGAAATTGGTGATTTTCCACGTAGAGTGAGGTGATCTTTGTGTCGCCTGGGTTATTGGTTTGACGTCAATGAGAGACTACTGAATATTAAAAATACTAACGACGGGTTCAAAAGGGCTCTTACCCAGAACTATAAAACTTAATATAAAAAATAGAGATTATAAATTATAATATACCTACTTAATTTTATGTTTACATGTTTATTTAGGAGACATATTAATTTAGTAAATAAGAGATTATTGTATTGCTTAAAAACTAATAGATTTCGTTAAACAACAAAATGTTAAATGAATACAGATATAATTTAGTTAAAGATTGTCGCTGTTTAGATTAAATGGGTATCCATTTGTGATGATAGCTTAATTTAACACATTCAATGCTAACGGGTGCGTGTGTAAAACATTTAGGTGTTAAGGTCACTGGTGGCAGTTGTCATATAGCGAATCATGCGTGGGTCGTATCTAATTGCATCGTTCGGTTACACGCATTGGTTTAGTTCAGACATTAAATTAAAAAATACATAGAAAGATAGTCTAGTACCCAATGCGCTATTAAAAGTGAGGCAACATATTTTTTATATTTTCCTTTTTTTATTAATTTATAGGCAACGCTTGACCTCAATCACACCTGGTGGAAGGTGAAGATGAGTCCGATGATGAACCGCGTCCTCCTAACAAATGCCTATACACTCTTCTCTTAAAGACTCCCAGGTAATAAGATCGCTGAAATATGGCCGCTGGAAGCATATTCCACTCCTTAGCCGTTACGGTACTCTTAAAGTCGTTACGTTATTGTTCTATGTTTTTTCTTAAGCTCTAGCATTTCTTGGTACAAGTACGATACAGAAATAACAAACGTATTAAAATTATAACCAGGATTTTTTTCTTAGAGCTTTTTCTATTTTAGCCTGTCGACCTCATTGTGTCCAATATGCATACACAAACCTCAATACTGAGAGAATGGCTGATAAGTCAGGATGCAATTCCATCAACAATTTCATAGCATTCTCTGTCGTATTACATAGAATGCCTTGAAAGACGCTTACATCAAATAAACTGGCCCTTCGTGGTCATCAACAACTCCATTTTTATTCCAGTCACACTGTATTAGCAAGTGATGTAAATCAGTTTCTCACAGGTAATCTACAAATCGTTGAAACTTCATATTTGGTTTCTTTATATTTTGTAATTCTATTAGATCAGACATCGGCAAACCGCGAGTCACAAATCTAATGTGGAATCTCTGGCTATACAAACGAGACCTTGCGCCAATAACAGCTTTTATATGAATCTTATTTCTTTAATCAAAGGAATAAGTACTTATTTAAAAAAAAAATAGAAATTAAACGTAATTCAGTATATGCAGCATCTAGTGCCTAAATCCTTACTTAATCTGGAAAAATCCAGACGTACGTGCTGGAATTCGAATCTACGACCATTCGCGTCGCCGTGCATTGATACCGATCCTTAATCCACTAGACCACCACAGCCAGAGGGCGCACAGTACATAACATTATTTGCAGTTAATAATGTAGATATTTCTGGTCACCATATATCTACAAAAATCGTGTTTTTTAAACTTGGTTCTTTTTTATTCTACTTTCGCATAGTGTCAATGCCGCGTTTGGTGTAAAGTACAGTGGAATCCAAAAGCTGAGTACGACTATAGTAAAATAATAAAATATAATCCATGGCCATAGATGGGCAAAATGTAATCATATTAATAATATTGATTAGTGATTACATTTTACGTTTTTCACCATTAATATGACTGCATTTTGCTAATTTATGTTTTAAACACTACAAAATCCCAGATTGTATACACATTTATCATTTCTTAATGTTTTAAATGGATTTAATTATGATTACAAATCAAGAAAATTAAAATTACGACTACATTTTGTAATCGTTCATTATTAATCAGATTACATTTTCCCCATCTCTGTCCATGGCATACTAACTGTTAAATAAAATTATTTGTAACTAAATATATTTTGTACGAATGACATTTTCATGAATGATACTATAATATAGATACTAGAATGATTACTATAATATTTAAAAGTGTTATAGGTAAATATCAAAAGATCTAATAATGTAATATAAAGAGGTAAAATAGGTACATATATATATGTGTGTGTCACTAACATTGGGCTGGCCTCAGTTGAAAAGCCACTAAAAATCTGTTTATTACGAAAAATATAATTTAACCACAGTATACGTAATAATATTTTATACTTTAACGTATATTTCATTTTTTTTAATCCAATGATATAATATCTTCGCTAATACTGAAAGTATATTGGCAGAAGAGTCAGAATGTCGTAATATAAAGGTGAACAACTCACTAATATAGTTATTCCAGCTAATAAGGAATGTTCAAGGTCTAAGCAAGTCTCAAAACGAAAACACTGCCTACGTAATGTACATTTTAAGTTCCCATTATGTAATGCGACTTGGTTTGTATAATTCTTTTTGTAATTGTAGACCTGCCTCAATACATGATGTGGATAATGAAGATGAACTCAATGATGTATAGCATAATTCAAGTAATTATCTCGATAGTGGGAAAAATATTGGATATAACCGTATTTTTGGATATGTTTACTTGATTTTCTCTTTGGATTATTTGATTATGGTTATTATACAGAAATAAAATTCGGCTCTATGTCCAATAAATACCTGGGTTATGATGAATAGAGGCTACTTTGACTTGGCCTTACCTCAAACATTACAAATTAATTATATTATTTTATTAATATCAAAATATATGTTCAGTTACCGATTTTTTCTGCTTGGAGATGGCTCTGTGAATACTTAGGCTTCACTCAAGTTTCTATTATATATTCAGTTTTTTGTCAAAGACTAACTCATTTCCTGGATAATTTAAGCAAAGTCAAAGTAGCGTCTATGAATCTCAGCTTTACTACTCAAGTCTAAATGTATTTATACGTTCGCTGGCCATTGTACAAGTCACTTCGATTCAGTGTTGAACTATGGAAAAATACTAAAAAATATTTTGTTATTTTATCTTAATAAAGCAAAAAATTAATCAGAAACCAAAGGTAATAGAGACAGTACAAAAATATATAAAGCCAAACAAAGATTCAGTTACCAATTACCAAGGAATTTCGGTCTCGGTAGAAAATTTGACTAAAACATTTAACAAAGGAGGTGATTTTTACTAATAATGTAAACAAATCGATCAACATCGAATTGTTCAAGAATAGATTAAATAGTAAAATATTTTTATAATATATATATGTAAAATGACTGTTAAGAATTAAACACGCACCATTAACAGGTGTAAATAAATTGCTGATAATTAGTTATCTGCATAGATTTTTAAATTCTCATATAGTGACGAATTGATTTGGCTTTTATAACCGGTATTATAAACGTGCATCGAGTTCAGCAAGTATTGTTACATTGTGAACAATATTACTCATTAATGAAATTTCAAATATAAAATTATATAAATTCTAACCATCTGTGCTTAACAAGATGAATAAAATATTATAATATACAGGGATACAGGTAACTAACGCAAAACCTCTTAAGGGTGACTTTGGTATATCAAGACTATAATAACTTTTGTTTTACGACTTTTTATAATTCAATCTTTTTTCTCCATACAAAAAAATAAATAAATCAAATTTACAGTTCTGATCTGCTTAATACTCTGAACTAAAACTGGGGCAGACGATTTCGTAGCATCAGCTGACTGAACATTAAACATAGAGCTAACGATTGATAGAAATCCCTACTAAAACTAAAAAAATATATATCTTAGGATGTGTTAAATTTTGGCAAAAGTCATAGAACAAAAGTTGTTAGTCTTGATGTACCTAAGTAGGTAACTTGAGAGGTTTTGCGTTAGTTATCAGTAACGTTGTATATTTTTAGTAACATCATGTTATGGAAATAAAAAATTAATTAAAACGTTTACTAGTAAAAAACGCAACATTCAACATGAAGCTTCGTAATATCCACTAGCTATGCCCGCGACTTCGTTCGCGTGAATGTAGTACTTTATTATGATCTTAAATATATCAAGCTAAGACCTATGTGTAAATGTTTGGAAAAAAGATATGATTTTTGTATAAAATTATACCATTTGGCTCTATATTTTCGCGTTAACAGCTGAAGCACCTGAGAGTAAAAATGCACATAAACTAAGGAGATCGTAAAGTTTCTGTCCACGCCTCAAATGAAACCAAACTGACGTAAATTGGACTGTTGAGTCAAGCCTCTATATATATGGCTTTATCTACGCGTATCAATCACACATGATTTTTAAGAATTTTCATTATTATCAATGTATCTGAATCCACTGCTGGACAAAGGTCTTTCCTAATAAACACTAATAATCCCAATCTTCGGCTCTGTTAATAATAATACTTTTAAGAATATTTATAATATTAATAAAATCTTTTATTTTATTTCATCGAGACATATAATAAATCCGTTCCGCAGCCACCTCTCCGACGTTCTGTAGATACACATAAACCATAGTAATGATTTGTAACTTCATGTGTACCATATATGCGAGTGCGCAGAAAGACTTTACTTGCACCATATAGGTTAATAAAAATGTGTGAGAAGCGTTAATCGATCTGTACCTACACGTTTGTGCCCTCTAATCTTGAATCGGCATTATCATTTCAAATTTTACTAATGTGTTATGGAAAGCTGCCTTTAAAATATAGTGATAGCTTAAAAAACACGTAGATCATTAATTAGAAAAAAATGTGTTGAGTAAAACAGAATGGAACTCATCTGTCAATGAATATTGTCACTGTGATTAAATGTTCCTGACGTGTATGGTTTGTATTTATAATATGTTTCGTAATTTACTGTTAAACATTAAATGTATTTGAACGATTTTTTCTATTCGGCGGTATAAATAGTAGTTTTTAAATCATTTTTAAGTGTATTGATTTATGTTAGTAGTTATTATTCATCGTAAGTAACAGTATTGATGGCGGTACGAAGTTCCTCGGGTCAGTTAGTTTATTATGTTAATAATATTTGTCATTATCTCCAAAATTCATTAAAATTAATATGTTTCAGATAATTTAATAGCAGTTCGACATTTTCAGAAATAGAACTGGTCGAAATCGATCTACATAATTTAACTATTTAGAGTAAAATATACTGTTTCATAATGCATTCTTTAATAAAGATGTTTCATTAAAATTCGCTAGTTTTACAATAAAATCCATCACGTATCAATGTCACATAAATAACGAAGAGATCCGTTCTATTTAATTTTAATGATCAGCGGGAATATTATTCATGTAACGCCCCCTGATGATATTGGCTAATGAAGTTAATAAATCTTAAGTAACATTTAATAATATTGCAAAAGTGTACATAATTAAATTTTACACCATTTTTTTGAAAAAATACCAAGGTAAAACGAATAATAATGTATTAAATATTCATCATATTTAAAGGCACGTTTTGCATTTTAGTAGTCGTGACTTCGCAGTGGCGATCAAGCAACAGCTGCCAGGTTTTTTTTTTTACACTGGCTCGACAGAGTGACTACAGAGTACCTGATGGTAAGTACAGTGTAGTCCAAAAACGAAAGCGACTATCAAAGGATGAAAGTCCATTGATAGTCTACCAAAGGATGAAAGTCCATTGATAGTCTACATCGCCATGTCGGCCCACATATACCACGACTGAAGGTCTCTAGGTATATGAGCTACTGGATATACACAAGCTGATCCGGAAACGCGACAAGTCGAAACTAGTCACTATGACGGGCTTTACACCCATGTACTGTGGACGCGATCCAGACGGGCACCGACGCCCTACCACCTCGCTGCTGCTTGTTTAGCACCACCCAGGAGTCACGTGTAGGGAAACTAGGGTAAAGCCTACGGACGCGAGCAGCTTCGACTGCCAAAACTGCCTTCCTTTTTTTTGACAGGCTAATATTGATGGTAGGGACAGGACTTACAACTCAACCGGGCTTAGGGGGCGAGCACTGAAGGTGCTCAGCCAGCAAATTAATGGGTTGGGTGGCAAAGCAAGGGCACTCCTGTGGGTACGGACCTCGACTCAAACAGCAAGCCAGGGAAAGAACCTACGGGTGATCTACTAGCGTTTCGGAAGCGACTACCTTGAGAAGAAACGCCGTAACCCAAGGCTGTGTCGGTGTAGCTGCTGCCAGTTGCAATGTAGCGCTTTAATACAACGAACCGCCCCTAGTGACGCTGAGATGATCCTATGAGGATTTTCCCCAAGAAAAAAAAAAGCATAAGAGAGATTTTAATGATTTAGAACTACTAATCCTAACCGCATATCGCTAATAGAGATGTGCACAATATATAAGAATGACACCCTTTTGAATTATCATCTCAACACGATGTAATAATTCCATACTTTTTTCAGATTTCTCCAAACATTATCGCTAATCGAATGTTCCATTGTCTACCCTCTCATATTCACTTCTAGGTGCGGTGCATTCGTCTTCTCATATAAAAATGTTTCACGAGAAAAAACGGTGCTGTACCTGATGAAAAGTATAAGCACAGTCCAAAAACAACAGTACCTAATCATAAATGAAAATCTATTAACAGTCACCGTTATAATAAAAAATCATCCAATTATGTAGTTGGTTTCGATCGGTTGATCTGTAACAGAATTAACTACCAGTTGTGTGCAATAAACATTTAAAAGGGAAGTTGGAACATATAATCTACATTCGTAAATTTGAAATTATTACATATTTATTGAATTTCATCAAACTAAAATATGTTATATGCTCGATGATCAAGATATAAAGCGAAACAAAACAAAATCTAGGGCTTAAAAAGTAAATAATTTATTTCTCTTTTCATTTATTATGTACTTAATTTTAAAAGGTGAAATCTATACGCTTTCCTTTAGTCTGTATTAAATAAATTATTTCTACGAAATCATGCTACTGTAAAATTATCCAATCTACCAATTATTGAATTACTTTAGTAACAGTTCAATTATATTGAGTTTGGAATCACATGATCGCTTTGTAATTAGCTACAGTTGCAAATTGCAACTTACGTAAGTCATTTCCGTTCCGGGCATTATCCAGCGGCAAGTTATGCATATCAGCAAAGCCAAGTCACCCAATTGTGACGTGTAAAAAAACTGAAGATGTGCATCATCTGCTGATGACGGAGTGTGCCCGGAACGAGATACAAAAGTAGTCGCTGATGAGCAAGTTGAAAATTTACAAAGTATTGGAGCATGGCACGGCATGTTGGCGCGTCCTTGGTCCAATGAAGACAAAATGCTGTGGGAGATGGTGACGCTTGCTCCTCGGCGACTCTCTTAAGGTGTAAAGACATAGGTTAGAGCACAATGGGGCAACATGAATAAAAAAAAACTTACGTAAGTTCAAGTTCTTAACAAAGTTACGATTGTTTTTTATTGGTTAGAATAATGGAGATATATTGACGTTAAAGTTATTAATTACCGACCACACAATTAGGTCGAACTATACGAATTTTTCAGCTTTATTAAAAATAAATGTTAACGGCCACAATAAAATCAATATAAATGTCCATAGTTTTATAGTAGAAATATTGTTTCTTAATTAATATCAAGGTAACTAAATTATCTTTAAGTTGTTATGTATACGTTTTATTTATACTTTTGAGGATGTTTTGACCTAATAAATTATTTAAATTCAAATTTTGTGGTGGTGATGCATAAAGATTTTATAATATAAATGATTTGAATGCTAAATATGTATTAGTTTGCTGATTAGATTTTTATTTCAATAATTGAATTAACACAAAAAATGTTAGGAAAAAAATATTTTTATTTCATAACTATTTTGTAAAGCTATTGCCTATAATAATTTTTAATTAACACCGGCTTGATTACCATACATTTAGTACAATATAAAGCATGATAACGGCAGTAGTCGTTGGACTCTCGTTATTCGGTGGGACTCTAGTAAGCAGAATAGTAAGTAACTTTACAGTGCAAGTATAAAAAATACAAAATTATTTACGTATCGAGATTTTTTCCTTGAATGGTACTATGTTAGTACAAACAACGAAAGTACGCTATTTCCGACTGTCCATGGTGTAAGACGTATTAATAGCATCTGCAAAGATTTTGACAAGGTGACACAAATTAGTACGGTAAAGTTAAGTGCGAAAATATTGATGTGGGCCAAGGTATACCTACCTAGGTAACAATAGTTCTGTTGACTTCTACAATATTATGCTTACTTATACTCGATTGGTAAATATTTTTTGTTTATATTACTCGGTAAAGTTACTTCACCAAGCCTGGTGATAAGGTTAATTGGAGTAAGGTTGTATGTCTCCGGGAGTATATATAAAGGAATCTGCTACTCGGAAGGAGCGGAGGTAGTGCGTATATGTCTTACGCGCCGCATTATAGGCGAGCGCTCAGGGATAGACTCCTAATACCCATTATTTCTAAATATGGAACTTGAGCAAAGCTATTAGCTCGCCCAGTTGTTGGAGAGATACGAATTTCCACGCCCCGATTGTAGCGCGTATAAAATACCCTGGGATTTTTAGTCAGTAGGTGTCTGGTACTCTGGTGTCGCCGCCCTCACGTCTGTACAGACAATCCTATGAAGGATATTCACCCGGACTACAAAAAAAAACATACACCTGTAAATTATTGATTACAGGACTCGCGGCCTCCGTCAACGTGTTAAAATCATATTTGGGCTTTTAGCTGCTAAAAATCCAACATACCACAACCGGGTCACCGTAATGGTCGCATGGAATGAGCCTATGAGAATTTTCTCCAGCTAAAAATCAAATCGTACGGAAACCAAAATCTTATAAATGTAATATTTTTTTATAATTAATAGTTATAAAAAACAAATGCTACTGTGGGTTCCAAACGACCACATTTGATGACTGCCATAAACACTGGTGAAAACTTATATATTATATAGGTTAGCCAATATTATATAGACAGCTAATTATTTTATAAATTGAAGATTTTCGCGCTATACACTATGTCGCAGGCACAAAGATTAGAATAATAACTACTTGAAAAGGTGCAATCTTAAATACACGACTGCAATACGGGCCCGGAGATTACGACAAAGAACATATCCATAGGCAACTGTATGATGAATATTTTAGTCCGAAACTGTAAAGAAAGACCGAGGTGAGTGACTATTCTTCATACAATTACATACAAAATGGATAAGCCCCAGTGTTGTGCTTTGCTTTTTTGTAACCCAGAGAAAAATCCTGTATAGTAGTAATGTCCTGTAGTGTAGGGTATTCTGGCAGTAGCCCCGATGCCCCAGACTCCTACAGACTAAAAACTCATTTCACACCACTCACATTCTATTGCCTTTCATACTTCATTCTTTCATCCGTTCGCTGAAAAGGGTTGAGTGGTGTCGTTTATTTCTCAAAATTTACAATATATATTTAATCCTAACTTAAGCCTACATTATAAATTTACAAAAAACAAAACTAAACATACTAAGCTTTAACTAACGTACGGACGAAACTAACTTAAGCCTTAATTAAAAATAAAAACAACAGCAGAGGAAGATCTTATTTAACAATTAAAACTTAACCTAGTACAAAATATGAAGGGGGACTATGAGCGGGAAGCCGTTTCGAGGCGAACCTCCTGACGGCGGCGTTCTTCTCCGTCTGCGACGACAGACGGGTCACTGGTCGAAGATAGCTCGCGCGTCCTTCTTGGAGGAAGTCTACGGAGTCCGTCTGGGTGTTTCTTCTGTGGGATCGGGATGATGAGGGTGTGCGAATCTGTCGCACATCCGGCTAGTACTCTCCAGCGCGCCCACTCCGGATCGGGCGCAGTCTAGGTAAGGACTAGATCGCGGGCTTTAGGCTTCTTCTTTTTAGGATATCTATCTTTTTGTGTCTCGAAGCGTTCACCTGCCTCTGGAAGTCTTGCGTGTAGCGGCGCAATATTCTGGAGGTGAACGTTTCTTATGTAGTGGTCGCTTATCTCGGTCGCGTACCTCACCTTCTTAAGTATAGACGAATATTATATATAATTTCATGATTTCTCAATGTGCATTACTTAAAATTTACCTAGGGAATTTATCCCTATCAGTTACTATTACATTTCAAAACCTGCGTTATTATAGTAGGTATTATCGATTATATTTTATAGTTTATTAATTATTATTGATGACCATTTCGTTATGCCTCTTTATTTCAACCCAATGTTGAATATATTTCTCAATATTGTTTTATTCTCACATACAATTACATTCAATCTTATGGTTACACTCCTATATTCCTTATCAGGTATTTACCTGGCTTACTTTGAGATTTACCTCTTTAATGCAGATAACCACATACCTAATACTTTACCTTGCCATCATCATCATCATCAGCCTATCCTAGTCCACTACTTTTCTCATCCAATCCTTTTCAGCCACCTTTTACAGGTCATCCCTTTTCCTTGCCGGGGGTTGCCCCACGCTACGTCTGCCGATCCACGGTC
The DNA here is from genome assembly GCA_036320925.1 of Automeris io. Lineage (NCBI taxonomy): Eukaryota > Metazoa > Arthropoda > Insecta > Lepidoptera > Saturniidae > Automeris > Automeris io. Next base: position 11,397,004 of record JAUDJH010000011.1, read on the forward strand.
ACCACTCAAGAATCCACTTGCTCCAACAACTATCGGTTCTTCGGCATATATGGCCTGCCCACTGCCACTTCAGCTTGCTAATACGGAGAGATATGTCCACAACTTTGGTTTTCTGTCGGATAACTTCATTTCGGACTTAATCCTTCAGAGAGATATACCTAATACCTAGAATACCTAATTCTAATATTACCTTTATAGAGTGAGTGGTAGTCATAATGAACTATCTTATTATTATTACGCCACATATGAAAAACATCTTACTTACCTTCATTTTACTACTGCAGTAGTGATACGCAATATTGGTGGCGTGACTAAAATGACTATAAAGTTCAAGTTCATTATTATGATGGATTGTTTTTACACAACACTGAATACGTGTGAGATTTACCTTCAACTTTATAACGGAACAATATCATTATAACAGTATGTGACAAACAATCTTTTAAATGCAAATGACTCTATTAAATTTATATTGACCGAATTTATATTGATTTATGTCGAGACAAATGTCCTCTTTATTGTTGACTAGCTGCGTCCGCGACTTCGTCCGCGTGGAATAGTTATTTTGGGCATTTTAGTTAGTTATTTATTTTAAAATTGTAATATATTTTAATATGTTCATTGAAATTAAGTGATGTCAAAGACAATTTTGTTCACAATTAAATACTCTTAATCAACAACACATTTATTTGGATAAAGATTAATATTATTACGTTGATACAGCTCTTAACAAATAATGCATTAATTTCGACCAAATTTGATTACCATAAAAACGGTTCTAGTGAGTTAATCTTAAAAGATAGACATATACTGTCGGGGACATTTTTTTAGATCATTTCGAGAAGAATAATTCTTTCTTACATATATTTTTGGTATCTTGAACCGTTTTCGCAGCGCACGCAATGGAAGCCCTCAAGGACGAATAATTTTACCAATTTTTTCACATTTTCCATTATTTCTTCGCTCCTAATAGTTGCATCGTGATGTTATATAGCCTAAAGCCTTCCTCGATAAATAGTCTATTCAACACAAAAAGAATTTTTCGAATCGCAACAGTAGTTCCTGAGATTAGCGCGTTCAAACAAACAAACAAACAAACTCTTCAGCTTTATAATATTAGTATAGATATGAAATAGGTTGTTATACCATATTCGTATGAATGAGGAGTAGGCGAACTAAATGTCACATTTCCATTCTTCAATATTTAAAAAAAAAAAGTAATAATAACTTCGAATTAGCGAAATAAAGCGGCAGTAGGCTGGAACCATAAGAAAAAGAACTGATAATCGCCGGATCAGGCAAGTTCTAGAGTGATCACACGTCTAATGTTCTGTGGGACGCTCCGATATTTTAATTGAGGAAAATCATCATTGGACTCTCCCAACCGCATACTAGTAGCGTAAACGCATGGGCGAGGCTTTTACTGGCTAAAAACCTCAAGGTGACTACATCGGCGCTTTAACGGGGATTGTGACTCATGTAATCAATTCTTCACAGCCTTTGCGGGTCTTCTGAACACAATATTGAGAGATGGCACCTCTTGGCAAGATACTATAATGAAAGGAGTTCGGCACCAGCGGCATGAAAATAAAAAAAGTAACCAAAAGTAATTTATTTCGTACATAAGAGATAAGATTTTGTGGTGGTATCGAGAATGCCCGAACTGGGTCATACCCACAGTACACAAGCGTAAAAACCGTCATAGTGACTCGCTTTGACCTGTCGCGATCCGTGGTTCAGCTTGTATACATCCAGTTGCTCATATACCTAGAGACGTAGGCGTGGTATATGTGGGCCGACATGACGACGGAGAGTATAAATGGGTTTTCGTTCTTTGATAGTCGCTTTCGTTTTTGGACTATACTTACCATCAGGTCTACTGCAGTCATTTTGTCGAAACAGTGTAAAAAATCTGTTAAAGAATTTATAGCAACATATTTATTGTATAATGGAATAAATAGGCATGTATTCGACAAACGCGATGTATCATCGATCTCGTCTATACCTATCACCGGATATGATTGAAGTCATACGTTAGCCTGTAAATAATTTAAAAAATGTAGTAAATGAGAAAATTTTTAGTTATATTAGAAACTAAATTGCTTCCTAATGGAAGATCTCCGCATGCAACTGCCTACCGTCTCACTAAATGTTTTTATAGATTTAATTATTAGATAATGCCTATTGGAGAACAAATCGGTTGGTTAACCACTGTGCACTTGACCTAGATTCTGTTTAAAGTATTGCTTACAACAATCTATAATGCCAAGTAGCAGTGGCTTGAACAAACAATACATTACGATCGTCTATTGTTGCAAAGTAATAGTAGATATTTCATATTACAGATGTTATGGAAACCTGTATCCATAACCGAAGCGAATATATCCGGAAATGTATAATATCCGAAACGTAAAAGCGCTCTCTAATATAAACAACGTTGTGATGACAATTCTTATGCTCCATTTGTCCACATGCGACAGTATCTGCTTACAAACAGATGAGTTATCAAATTCTTTGTCATTCTTAAACATATAAAACCGTATCAAATAAGAATTAATTACGCTTATGGACAGAAATGTGTCTTACCCACTGCCACTTTAAACAGCTTGTACAGCTAATGGCCAACAAGGAAGGAAAGTTCTCGAATAGTGACCACATACTGGCGAGCGCAGAGAGGGACATCTATCTGCAATATGGAGAGATAACCTATTCAAGAGCACAGGATGATGTTGGATACAAGCTACTTCCCATCTGTCGTTTTTAGTAAACATTAGGTAGGCCTATATATCTAGCAGTCTTACAGCTGATAAAATGTTGCGAACGAATACTTTTAGAGAATTGTTGTTAAATTCAAAGGCAGCAACTCAAATCAGTTACAATGAGGAGTTTGTACCTAGCTGGGCTTAATGGAATTCAATCACTAATTCTGAATATTATGCGTTTGATCCGTATTGACATAAGACCATTTCCTGAGACATTTCACTAAGCGAAGCCTTACGGAAGTAGGTACAGATAATATATATCTTTTACTCCATTAACAACGACAAATTATTAAAAAAAGAATAATTTCTAACTTTGCGGGCCAAATTTCCAAGAAATATCTAAATTAAACTGGCCTAAATGAATCGTATTGCTTCTAAACTCTATATTATTTAACAACTCGCCATATAAGTACAAAGTTTCCTCGTAAATATGAAAATATACTTTATTAAGTTTACTTAACACCTCTAATTTACTATGATTACAATATAACATTTATTTATGTATCACACAAATTACATTACATTCATAAATTTTTAATTTTCTTTTAACAATTATTCTTTTTAAACGAAAACTTTCACATAAATTATCCGAATATATTTGAAAACTGGAATTCAACATCCAAACCTCGTATTTCTACAGCACTAGTAGATATCCATCATTTAATGGGCCGTTATTATTTCAATCACTCCGAAGTCACTCGAATCCGGTTGCGGTGGTGACACTGGATTATGAATTGGTCACCCTTATAACGCATATTTCTTATTTTCAAACCTTTAAATCAACGTAACATTGCATATCTTCATTTGATTATTATAATCGTAGACAAGATATTATTGTCATGCTATATCCTTTTCGGAGTGAGTAGAGATACATTAGCGGTTGTATCCACTTTACACTTATAAGTCGAGCCCAACGTGACCAGTAGCGCAGCTGATCGCCGTTCTGAGGGCACTCACATCTAATATTTCTATTAGATGCCATGCGGATTTACTCACGATATTTTTCTCCATCGGTGAACAGGCGGACCAACAGTGCTGCCCGATAACACTCAGTGCTGTTGGTGATTCGCACTTCGCACCTGGACGAAGCAGGGTCAGTGTCCTAGTTTCTGATATAAAACAAACTCTTTTTGATAATTAATGGAATGTTATGTAATACTGTGTTAAAAATAATCTTACCTTTGTGGTAATTAAAGCGAGTACGGATTGTTGTGTACAAGTTTGAGACAGTGTCGCCACCTTTTGGTCGAGTATAAAACTAAATACACGGTATTAAAAATACTCATTTACGAAATAAATTACTTAATTTTATTTACACATTTATATCATTAAAGCACTGTTAAGAAATAAATAATAATGACATATCTTATTACATGCTGTAAATACGCAATTTCCTTATTCGCTTAACTATACTTCACACGTGCGTAATGATAATTAATAGGCTTTCTGTACAAAGAGCATATTTAAAGACTACCTGAAACATTATACACTGTTTTTATGAGACTTGTGTAGTCTGTGGTCAAGTATAGCAATCCTTAATAAACAATTACTTATTACAATCTTTATAAATGTTGTCATAAATGGCACTCTTTCGTAAAATTATGAGACAATCTTATCTATACTAATATTATAAAGCTGAAGAGTTTGTTTGTTTGTTTGAACGCGCTAATCTCAGGAACTACTGGTTTGAATTGAAAAATTCTTTTTGAGTTGAATAGACCATTTATCGAGGAAGGCTTTAGGTTATATAACATCACGATGCAACTATTAGGAGCGAAGAAATAATGGAAAATGTGAAAAAAACGGGGAAAATTATTCATCCTTGAGGGCTTCCATTGCGTGCGCTGCAAAAACGGTTCAAGATACCAAAAATATATGTAAGAAAGAATTATTCCTCTTGAAATGATCTAAAAAAATGTCCCGGATAGTTCATCTCTATCTTTTAAGAACCACTAAGAGTCACTAGAACCGTTTTTATGGTAAACAAATTTGGTCGAAATTAATGCATTATTTGTTAAGAGTTGTATCAACGTAATAATATTAATCTTTATCCAAATAAATGTGTTGTTGATTAAGAGTATTTAATTGTGAACAAAATTGTCTTTGACATCACTTAATTTCAATGAACATCTTAGAAGATATTACAAAACCTTATATAGCAAAACAACGTTTGCCGGATCAGCTAGTGAAAATATAAAATCATTCTTAGTAAGTATAAAGAATAGGAGCTTATGTTTTTCTTCTCTATGAATATCTTCATTGGACTGTTTTACATAGCGTAAGCGCAACCGAGGTGTACCAGATTTTACCGGTTAAAACCCCTTTTTTGTAACCCTACGGACCTGCAGGGGCAGTGAGAGCTGCTCCCGGTGTGTCGAATTCGCAACGACTAAAATCTTCGGGGTGTTCCTTCTCCTGCCTGCCGAGTGCCAAATGCAAGGCCGAGCCTGTTTCCTCGGCCCCGGCAAGACCGGTTAAAACCCTAAGACGACTACGTCTGAAAGTTACTGGGAGCTATAGTTCTTGTAATTTATATTCCAAAACTCTACTGTGCCACTCCCTTTTTGGTCACTATCTCGGAGATAGGCAAAAATCACCCGCGACACCTCACAATGTTTTCGGCAGAGCACATCACCTCATTCCACCGACTTCTCGAAGATCGCTAACCGGCCACCGCTTCCTTCTCATCCGGCCAGCAGACTCTCTCAAGTCTAAGGACCCCAATATTGAGCTAACAGACAATGGTAGGAATGGGAACTAGAGCCTTTAGTAGAAATTATAGAATAATTGTGAAAAACTCGTTATAACAATTAGTGTCAATCGGGGTTGCGTTAAGCGGAATTTAAATGTAGTTAGTTATATAGCCTCTATGTTTCTACTAGGGATGTAACGGAGGCAGTTTTATCGGAACCGAAGTCGGAGTCGGAGTTTTTAAATTTGATTTATCGGAGTCGGATTCGGAGTCGGAATCGGAGTCGGAGGCAATGTCAGTCACAAGTGACGGGAGAATAAAATAGTTTTTTTAAGGGACAAATAAAAACATTATTCAGTGAACCTTTTTAATTAGAAAGTGATAAATTTACAAATACACAGACAATAAAAATTGCTGTTTCTTATTAACATTTTCATAGTACTGTGAGAAAGCGATTACCTGAGCTACTGATATTATGTTTCAACAACATATAAAGTAAAATCAAATGAATTGACTGCAACAGTGGTGGTGACCTCCGATGAATACCTCCGATTAAAAAGATTCGGAACCGAAGGTGTAATAACGATCGGAAGTTCCTACTTATCGGAGTCGGAGTCGAATCTCCGTAACATCCCTGGTTTCTACTTGTGATGATATTTTAATTGGGAAATTACATCTTGAAGACAGTATAGAAATTGCAGCACAAATCACGTTAGGCTCGATAAATAAAGTTTAAATGAATAAAAAAATTATCAACAAGTTTTCTATATAATTTTAAAATAAAAATAATTATAAAGTCTTTTTTTACAATACCAGTTTTATTGTTGTTGCGCGAAACAATAATAATTAATTTTAGAGACAATACACGAAAAACTAGTTTTTTATTGCATTATTAATCAACATGTATAGGTGATGTAAAACATAATAAAAATACTTAATACTAAAACATATTTTATTGTTTAAATTAGATACCTACATGTTTCAAAAATTTAGGAGTTGTTATTACCGATTATAAATACTTTAACTGGTCTTATATGGGAATTAATTTACTTTTAATTAAGGCATGTTTCGCGATATAGTTATTATTACTGAGCACTATCGCGTTGGGATAAAATAAGTAAAATAAAGATACATTAATATACATTAACTATAGGAGACAGCCAGGCATGTGATTATGGAATGCAGTGCACTGGCAGCATACCGGGCACAACACCTCGGTTCACCGAGGTCCCTTCAGGAAGCAACCAGCAACATCAGGCGGCTGGCGGATTTCCTGGAGGAGCTGGGCTGGGATGATTGAAATCATCCCAACACGGCCTCACGCAAAATAGGCGCACTTAGACGTCGAGTTGCGGAGAATGAGCCCGTCTCAACCTTATACCTTATACATGAAACCATAACATAAGCGCAAGTTTAGTTTGGGAATAGGTCAATGGGTTGTAATTATTCGTTAATGTTGCTGTGGTAGCTTAGTGGATAAGGAGACCGGTTCCAAAGCGCGGCAATGTTAATGGTCGTAGGTTCGAATCTCGCTATGTACCTTTTCGGCACCGCATGCTCACCGGTGAAGAAAAACATCGTAAGTAAACCCGCGCACGGCATTTGATAAAAATTTCATGTGTAATTGCCCTAAGAACGACGAACTTGCTGCACTTTTGGTCACGTTGGGAGCAAATAAGCTCAAAGTAGATACAACAACTAATCTATCTCCTTTCCCCTCGTTAGTAATATAGCGTGATGATTATTATTTAATATGATTAATATTGATGAACGAAATAAAAAATATAATCGTCGAAATAATGTGAAATCCCAAACTTCGGCTTGTTGCGTAGTAGAACAGAGTAATTAACATCCCAGTTAAGAATCGGATTCTAGCCTACCAAGAATCTTCAGGCAGCGGAATAAACCATTCGGATTTCCACCAGATCCACCATCAGATAAAAGTTAATACGTTATTTTATCGCAGGAAATGTATAATTCCAAAACAATAATCAATTCATTAACCTTCATAAACTCGACCCTTCCCAATGAAACATCGAAACAATGCAGAATGTTTTGTGTTCATTTTACAAGCCCCGGTAATTATAGGTTTAAAAAAGTTTAACTTCCGTACATTTATTGCGAGTAAACGATATTCATCACACATAACTACTGTACAGCATAGCCCCATTGTTCTAGTTTTTGTAATGGCTTAACAAGAAATCTAAATTACGCTTTCTCTCGTATTAACGCTGCATTGATCTTAAAAGTAGCCGTCGTACTCGTATTCTGACTTGTGCGACGCTGCCAAGCTCGCAACAGTGGCTCTACACAATCTCCTACATCGGACGTCTTTATATATGGATGCAAATAGAGCGATACATTACAAGCTAGCAGCGGCTCTTTGGTCTCAGTTTTTGAATTGTGACTCTCAGAATCCGATGCGCTCCTTTACATTTTAATATTACAATATTAATAATAAATAACCAGAACCACAAAAATACCAGCATGTGGAATTTAGATTCAACGATTCTTATCACGATAGTCGTATCAATGAATGGGTTGATCGTTTAGAACTTTGACTATCATCTTATGAGGCTTTCTCTTATTTGGCTTAAAGTACTGGGCTCCTATATACCGAAGGGTTTGAACGTAAGGCTTCGCTTTAGTGGATTCACATGTTTTTAGACGAGATACACATTAATTAAAGGATATTTTATAAGTTCAAATTTTTTAGGTGATTTCCAAGAGGTTGATATTTTGAGGGAAATGGTCGTAAAAAGTTAAAAAAAAAGTTATAGCTTGAAGAGTGTAGTTTTAATTATAAAGCGTCAACATTATTTCACGCGCAGGGGTTTTGAGCAATCGCAAGAAAAATACCGGATGAAAAAATTGACAAATTTTTCTCGTCTTCTAAATGATCTTTGGACTTGAAATTTTTTATTCTCAGTTTTATCATAAAATTATTTTAGACAATCTAACTCCCTTTTATTTAGCCTTTTGATATACCCGATGGTAGGGCGACCGATAACATTTATAAGATCATGAGTATAACTTGCGATTGAGTGGCATAGATTAAATTCAAGAATGATGGAAGGCTATAATCATCAGATGGTGTGAATAAGTTAAAGATGATGAAGATATCTGTCAGAACACGATCCTATAAAAATAATTAAAAAAATATAGTATCTACGCGTGTGTTAGTTTGTGTCAGTGGGTAGTTTTATGATATGTGAGAGTAAGTGATAATTAAATATATTCTATTTATGTGGGTTTATCAACTGCTAATTACGTAGTCAGGTTAGCTTGCGAATATTAAATCGATGCCCACTAGGTAACAGGATGTGCATCAATTGATTAAGAAACACCCGTCCCGTGACTCATTTAAAACTTGTTTTTAATCGCGTTTGAGTCAGAAATGTAAAAAATTAATATTGAGTGACATCCACTGGCAACAATTATCAGATGTATGAAATGAATAATAAGATATCGTCTTGCTATATCCCTTTCGGAGTGAGCAGAGGTACATTAATCGCTGTATCCACTTTGCGCTTATATGTCGTATTCAACGTGACCAGTAGTGCCGCTGATCCTCGTTCTCAAGGCACTTTACACATGGCATACTTATTAGATCACATGCGGCTTTCTTCACAATGTTTTCCTTTCTTGGTGAGTATGTGATGTCAAAGTCCGCACTTAATCTTGAAAACCCCAGTAGTACCAGCCTGAAATTTAGTTTATAGCCACTCGCGATTCCGCGCGTGGGAACCAGCTCTTCATCCACTAGGCCACTCTTTTTTAATAACCCTTTTTATTTATTACAACCGTCTCTTATCAACGAATGTCCAAGATTCGATAAACTGTGTTAGGCCGCATTCAAACGAAGCCATTTTATTAGACATTCAGCTAGGCTAAATGGTTCTAAGAAGTAGTTCTTATTTTATTGAATTTCAGTTTACTGTTTGTCTGCATTCATAAATTGCCAATAATAGCTTGGTTTCGTCGAAAGTTTCATTAATTTACCTCATATTAACTATAATCCTTATGCCTTGAAATTAGTTTATAATATTAAAAATCTAAAGGTACATTTTGGTACAAAATTTATACAAGTAATCCATATAGTTATAAGGTGCTAAAGTGAGCAACAAAAATTATTTTTACTATTTTGTATGATTTGAGGATGTTAAAATATGTCAAAAAATTCAGTCACCACAGTTAATAATTTTTTGAAATAGTATCAATAATATAGTTACAATAGAGAGGTTCAATGTCTATGTAAAGTATTCGTAAAACACAGTAGATAAGAATATAAATACTAAGGCTGAGATTTATAGACGGTACTTTGACATCGCTTAGCAAAGTGCGCACAGAATAAATTATTCTATGACAGAAAACTGAATACGTAATAGAAATTTGAGTATAGCGTAAGTATTCGCAGAGCCAACACCAAATTTACAAAATCTCTGACTTATCATATCCTACGATATTCATTGAGTAATGTACATTGTAATGTTAGAATGAATTCTAAGCAAAGTCAAAGAAGCGTCTTTAAATCTTAGCCTAAGCAACTTGAAGGTTAATAAAATATCTATAGATACTTTTGTTAGATTTCTCCTTAAGAAAGGGGAACCAGATAAAAATGACGTCGCATTAATGAACCCCTTTAAACCTTCCCTAAATTTGATGACGGGTACAGTCATTTTTATCTGCTTTCTCCTTTCTTTCGCAGATTTTCAAGAGTTGGCCCGACAGAACAAGATCACAAAGCAAATCTTGGAAGCGTTTATTCAGAAGAAACTTGGTCTAAGGAGCTCTGCAGTTAGACCACCTTCAATAACTGACATCCTGCCACTTAAGATGCCCTCAGAAGAACGGACGGTCAGACAATCTGAGGGAAGAGAAGAGAAGATAGACTTAGTACAAGACACACAAGAATATAATGAAGACGACAACTTGCAAAGCGTAGAATCAGAACAAATCGATTCCGTTTACGATTCTGAAGGCATGTATAATTTTTAAAACACTGCAATCCTTATAATAAAATATAATTTATACGCAATATGACACCAAGCTATTCCATAAATTGGGTATTACGGAGGATGGTTCATGTAAAAGAAGTAACATGTGTTTTTTGTTTATAATATAAAAGAAACCACAGTTTCAAACTGCGATTAATGTATTTAGTAAATTTGAGTTCTCTGGTTAAGTATGACAAATTATGCTAAGCCCCCTTTTTTAACCCGGTGTAAATCCCTTCGGACCGTCAGGGGGAGTGGTGGGGGCCACTCCCCCGGTGTGTCGGACTTGCACCGACTAAAACCACCGGGGTGCCAACTCTGTCCTGTCTTCGCCTTCGCCGGGTCTGGGTATCTGCATACTTCCTACAGACCCAGCGAGCGACTGGCCTTGACAGGCTTCCTCGCTAAGAGGGGATCAATAGTTACCCCCTCTATTGAGGGGGTAACTATTGGTCCTCAATTCCAAACACCCACTATTTCCAACTATTCCAAAAACTCAATAATGTAACAAGATAACAATTCGGTAAGTTTAAAATTAATACATATAAAAAAAAGGTTGTGTCAGATTCACACACGATAGAAGTGAAACTTCAGTAAATCGACAAAAGAATAAGAAGAATATACGCTGACTTCTTACTAAAAAGCTATAATACGCACATACACACCGACATTTGCTCTCTCGCTCTGGCTCACTAATTTTTGTATTTGTGTCTCTTACCTGTCGTTTTACATTTGCTCTATCGCTCTGGCTCACTAAATTTTGTATTTGTGTCTCTAACCTGCCATTTTTCCGTTACATCCGGTTTGAAATCACAACGATTCTATAGAAGTTTCACTTCAAAAGATAACTTATACATTTTAAAATATAAAAACAATATACAATGTGTACTATAGGGGCGAGGTCTAGGCGTAAGCTGAGCTCAGAATGAGGAACTTCCTAATAATGCATGCCGCATCGAGTAATACTGCCTTCTGTATCCGGCCCTTGATCCAACAACCAAGTGACAGCCTCCCAATGTAGTAATCGAGGCTCTTTGTAACCCATTAGTTGATACGACTATCGGGACAATAATCGTCAAAAACCCACATACTGGTAATCTCGTGTTCGAAGTCTATTATTATTGTTCTATTTTAACCCGTGCTAAAATAAACTTAGCTTATAAAGTAATAAGACCAAACATTTTAAATTTATTCAAGAATGTTAAAATAAATCGCCTAAGGCTCATCTTCCAAGCCGATCCATAATCAGATTTTATAATCCGTCATTTATGACAGACACGGCCATATTGAACTTAACTTACGACACTAATGATGGATAGTTCATTGCCTAAATACCGATGTCGTGATATTTAGTTTACAATTTTTTAGTATTTATTTTGCGGTTAAATATTATACGACATACGCAAGTATTTCAAAAACGAGTGGTTCCCTGGTTTTACTATATTTGAAAGACAAATATTAGAACAAACTGTTCAAACAATTCTTCGTGTATGTTTTGCTGATTATGGTACAACATTTGTAGCACCAATTATGTGTCAATCTTCTTCATAGTTCAAATATTTCCGTAGTTGCTTGTTTGATGGCATTGCAAATCGCTTTGAAATAATATCAAAAGGTTAATACTATACTACCTTATGTATATAATATCTTGAACAACGTTTAATAAAAAATCAATGAGTTTGTTTTGTTTGTCTGTGTAGAAATTATGTAAAGCTGACTTTTTTAAAAGCACTATGGTGACTGTCACGTTATTTATTCAAGTTAACCAACAGAAAAGTTAAGAAAGCTTGAAATTATTTGGCAATGGTGCCGTAAAAACAGAAGTCACCCTCTTTTTTTTTACTTTTATCAAGAAACCAGTATGGAGCAGTCCGTACACTACTTTTATGACTATAATACCATATGTAATTATATGTAATTACAATGTCTATATACTTATATAAATAAAAAAGTAGACAAAACGGGTCAAATATTTTACTTTATTACATATTTCATTTTAATCGTCTGATTAAAATCTCAGTATATTATTGAACTGTGGAAACAAACATTTAATCAACACAAGGAAGTATTAAAATCCAAACTATTCTTAATGTAAGTACTACCTTAGAACAATTATACCCCAAACTGTACGCATGCCTTCAAAATTAATGTAAATTAATTTTGGATTTATATTTCTTAGCGATTTGCCACAACTGAAAAATAATTTGGTTATTGTAACATATCTAACTTTAGGTATATTTACAATAACTAATTCATCCCCTGAATATTTTCAGTTCCGTAACATAAGAAACTGGCGAAAACAAATATTACCTATATATTATTATGATATTATGTTTTTATGTCTATTGTAAATAATTACATGGCGGACTCAGCCGACAATCGCACTGGAGAAATTAATTCATAAAGACGTACTATATTATCCAGCTGAAACACATTTCTTAAACGAAGATGAAAACTACATGAAATTTGGTTGTCTAATGGGTTTAGTTTAGAAAATATAAGCAAACATATAAATATGGCTACTTTAAATAATAACACTAGTAAAATATATAATGTGCAATGTAGTTTCCATTTAAATTAAAAAAGAAACAATCCCCGAAGGCTTTTTATTTCTATGACATCTTGATTAAAAGTTACATTCTTTTATTACGAAGAATCCTGAGTAGGTGTACATATCTCAAAAACCTCAATATCAATCAGGTTTCATACCTATCTTTAGACAAATTAAGCTCCGAATATATTTTTAATGTTTTGAATTGTTTCGTAATTAAAACCCATTTGTCTCGTTTTATCGCGGATTTCGCCCTGTCAAGCCTGTTGTTGGTATCAAAAATAAAATAAGTTGGCACTTTTTTGAGCAAAAACGTACTAAAGTCTTGTTAATCTTTTTAATACACTAGCTAAAAAATTTATGAGGACATATTTTTATTACGTAAAATTAGTTTGATATTTGCATTACGATTTGCTCTCAAACACATATAAAGTTGATTTATATCCTACTAGCTATTCTATGCTTTTTATTGTGTTAATGTATGCCATATTTTTATTATTTTAAAAGAATTTCAGACTCAAATACATTAAGCAAACATATTGTGAACTAATTAACACTTAACGGACGGGCCCTGTCTTTTCTAGTTTCCGGGCACTAAGCCAAAAAATCACCAAGAAAATATCTGTAAAATAATAAAACTAACGCAACGTACCTAAAATTTAGGCAAAAACGTAGATCTACGTGGCCCGTCCTAGGAAGTCAGAATGGAAAAACGTAAATCTACGGGGCCCGTCCGTTAGGTGTTAATTATCTTCTAGACTATTTTAGAGATAGTTATTTTTTTGGTTTCCAAATTTCCAAGATTCTAAGCATGAAATAAGAAATACGTATAATGAAAATCTAGTAAATACAGCTATGGTAAAAATGAAACACGGTATTTCTATGACTAGGGCACAATGGGGCTGATATATTCAGTGGAATAAAAGCCCTAAATAAAAAAAAAGGTATTTCTATATTGTTATAATCTCATTTATGTTTCTTTTGTTCTAATTGTGTTTTCTTTAACTCTTTTCAGTATCAAGATATCTTTATACAAATACGAAATAATGTAATCTAAATCTGCAGATGACGATGTGTCAACTTGCTACAAATCATAGAAACATGTTGAATAAGAACATATTTATGGCTACAATTTTAGAGCGTGATGTGGTTTCTTTATATTTTCTAACTCTATGATTCTAAGTATGTCTTATAAAAGTGCATTTAAATTATTTGAAAATTATTTTTCGTTTATTAAAATTGTATAAGCATTGACACAATTTCATTTACAAAGGTTATATTACATCGCTCTCTCCCTCTCTCTATGGGATATGAAATCGCATGGAATATCCCTAGAAAAACAACATACTTAGCATAATTGTCAACAATACAGTTACACTAAATTAGGTCAACTTGATTTCCGCTCGTCAACAGCTCTACGTTACAGTAATCTTACAATTACAGCTGGGGCTTGACATAAATGTAAAATGCAAAGTTTAGATATGATGTAAAATATATTTACTTTTCGTGTTGTCAAGGTATTTCAATTCAGAGTAAGCACACGTAGTTGCGTTCTCTTCACATTTGTATTTTTAACGCAACTAATAGCATTTCTCGAAACACTAGTCAACTCATTACCAGTTTAACTAACTTACCAGTTGATCTTTATCTATTTAGTTATAGGTATATGTTGTGTATTATGCCGAAGAATAGAGTAAACATAGTTTTTCTGGAAGTCGTTTAAAATTTCACAAGCTTTTTGGGTAAAACCAGAAATATAAATAAACCAAATTTAATTTCAATCATCCGTTTTCGCCTAAAGTTACCCAATGTTGGCTTGGTAGCTCTACACATTGCCTCATTAGTACATACATATTTCCTCATACAAATTCAGTGTCAAGTGGCTCTAATGTTGATTTATGACCATAGTCCTCTCACACAAAGTTATTACCAATCTTCACACGTAGGAGTTTTTCTTTAAATAGTAAAATAATATATTATCGAACTGAATAAAATACATGATGTTTTAGACAATACAGTACAGAGCATTTCAGAATCAGGGGAAAAATTGCCAATCAAAGTATAATATAAAAAATTGTGGCTAGGCAAATACAAAAAAGAAACGGAAAAATAAAAGAACAACTGATAGCAGTGGCGTGCATCTCATATAAAGCATAAAAAGCATAATCTTGTTATACTGGAACATTTAATAAATATATTGACTTAAAATCTCGTGTTTACCAAAATAGCAGTCTGAGAGTCCAAATTTTAAGCATATATATATTATATATATATAATATATATCGTCGGGTGAAAGGCTATATGGTTTAAGCGAAATTTTTTGGTGATATAGTAATATATATATATTTGGAATCGGTAAAAAACGTTGATTCCAAATATATATATATATATATATTACTATATCACCAAAAAATGTCGCTTAAACCAAATAGCCTTTCACCCGACGATATAATATATATAATATTTATATATATAATATATATGTTAAATGTCCAAGTGTAACGAGATAGTGCTTTTTATGCTTTAAATGGGATGGACGCCAGTGTTTGATAAGGAATGCAATATCTAGCATTTTTTTTGAATAGTAATATTCTTTATAGCAAAACCGTGTAAATTTAGTTGGTTGATGACCAAAACCATATTTATTTTAGCTACACTTAGGGCTTCACACAAAAACACGGCGGTAATTTTAAATAGTTTCGGGCAAGCCTAACTTACTTTTTCTAATATTACCCATCAAATATTCATATTTGATTTGTATATTTATAAATAAACTAGCTGATCCGGCAAACGTTGTTTTGCTATATAAGGTTTTGTAATATCTTCTAAGATGTTCATTGAAATTAAGTGATGTCAAAGACAATTTTGTTCACAATTAAATACCTTAATCAACAACACATTTATTTGGATAAAGATTAATATTATTACGTTGATACAACTCTTAACAAATAATGCATTAATTTCGACCAAATTTGATTACCATAAAAACGGTACTAGTGAGTTAACCTTAAAAGATAGATATATACTGTCGCGAACATTTTTTTAGATAATTTCAAGAGGAATAATTCTTTCATACATATATTTTTGGTATCTTGAACCGTTTTCGCAGCGCACGCAATGGAAGCCTTCAAGGATGAATAATTTTCCCCGTTTTTTTTACATTTTCCATTATTTCTTCGCTCCTAATAGTTGCATCGTAATGTTATATAGCCTAAAGCCTTCCTCGATAAATTGTCTATTCAACAAAAAAAGAATTTTTAAATTCGAACCAGTGGTTCCTAAGATTAGCGCGTTCAAACAAACAAACAAACAAACTCTTCAGCTTTATAATATTAGTATAGATTGATTTAGTTCCAGCTCGTTGTTTATAAATTGAAACGTACATTTGTATTGACCCTTAATTTTTTGGAGATCTCATTATCTATATAGACTTTTGTCGGTATAGTAAGAACGAAAGATATTAGAAATTTACCACATCAAACGTTTCCTTAATCTGGGTAAAGAAAGATTCCCGCAAAAGTGTGCAAAAAGGAGCTTCGTTAGAAAGCTCTGACCTATTTCCGCACTGTCCCCGCCAGCCTGTTTACACTCTGCAGAACACGAGAAAAGCTCCCATTTCTAGTAGCGGCGGTGATTATAAAAATCTGCTTCCATTTACCATCGCTAATAGGAAGTCGGCGTCACTTTAACATTTTCATTTATACTGACGCGATTATATAAGCAACGAGCTTTATTTCAGGAAAAGTTATAAGTTAGACTTTTTTTTAAACTTGACATGGCACCACCCTTTATATGTATGATGCAGTCCAAAAAACGACAGCGACTATAAACAGTTAAGAAAAACCCATAAGTTGTCGCAGCGATGATGCCGGCCTGCACAAATATCTCTTCACGCTACGCTTAAATGACTCCATATTATAGGATGGTGGGAAGCCGGAATACCATTCCACAGTTCCACGACACGGCAAAAGTAAGAATTAGAGAACTTCTTAGTTCTAGCCGGGATGTAAGTTACCGTACATCTTTGACCCGGAAACCGTAAACATTTTAGAAATGGAAAGCAAATGAACGAGTTAGTGCAATTTCAGGCGTAATTAGATTGATGATATTGTAATTTCTTAATTCAATTTTTATTAGGTGAAATGGAAGTAAAAAAAATGTCAAAGTCATTTTCACGTTTTATTCGCAATAAAAAAAACTTTTATTTTTAGTACCTATACGTATTAACATAGTAATATTAATTACTATGGAAATAATAAAACAATCAATAAATAGCTATTCCATAACTTTTATACATTTAAAATTGTCACTTGTATTATATAATGTATATATAATATACATACATTATTCGACCTTTTTTTTGTTAGCCCAGGGGAAATCCCTGATGGACCTCAGGTGGCGGTGAGGGCTGCCCCCTGGTGTGTCTGACTTGCAACGATTAAAACCCCTGGGTTGTTACTTCTTCCCGTCTGACCAGGGCAAGAGGTACTGTGTTATCCTCTTCTTCGACATAGATTATTTAACCTAAGAAAACCAATGGCGTGAGAAAATCATACTGACAAATGTATCGGTTCTGACATAATTATTTTTCTTTAAGCGATATTCAAATAATTACTTACTGCTAATAAAAAGCGACTGTTTTCTGTTATATAAAAAAAATCACGGAATTTACGCAAGTTCGGTTATTAAAATAATTAATGATATCCTCTAGATTACATCGAGTGCCATATTTAGATATAATCTAATTATTCATAAGTACCTAGTACATAATTTTATTTTTTATAATGACTAAACTGAGTTAAATATACGCATTTACTGCCGAGTCTTCCTTTAAGGGCTCTGTCGCAAGCATATATGGAAAAGTATAATATAAAAACGAGAAAAAAAGAAAAATATAGACATTAATTTTTGTTTGTGCTGTATACGCTCTTACATCCGATAACATTCATCGGATATTATACCAAATAGACATCAAATTAGCACCATATGTTTGTTAAATTCCGAACAAGGTTAATTGTTAATAAATAGCTAAAGTACTCTTTTTTTATTTAGGTGTTATATATGTATAAAAATGAACGGAGAAAATAAAAATAATATATTTATTTTTTTATTACAAACTATCTATAATCAAACAATTCACTAGCCTCTAAACTGAATGTACCTACAAATGTTGATTCAAAACAAATTATCACCAGGCAAACAATTACAAGGTCACGCTTTTAGAAAATTAAAAAATAAATTATAGCGCGAATGACCTCTAAGAAATAAAAAATGTGATGACATAAAAGACCACATTCCAGCAAACAATAAATTGGCATTTTATATTGTACAATCCTGCCTGGACTTGTTTATTTGTTTTATTATAATATTTTTTGAATAGCTTATTAATGACAAAATTTTATTATAAAACTAGGAACTGCTGACAACTAAATGCATTGTTATTTTTAGCCTGTTTCTTCTCCCTGCAGGGTAAAATTCTATCTCCCGTTTTTCCACTCCTCAAAACTCATTATTTTTTCCAATATACTTACAATGAGGGAACCTGAAAACCTCTCGACAAAAATTTCTTTTTCTTATTTAGGTAGCCCGGGGGAAATCATCGTGGACCGTCAGGGCGGCGCTCCTTAAGCGACTATTAGCGGTTTAAGTTCCCTGTTCCTCTCCTGTCTGCCGGGGCCAAAGGCACGGCTAGGCTAGCTTCCTCAGTACCCAGCGACGTCTGGCCTTCTACAGGCCACCTATTGTGCGGGAAGTGGTAAATGCACCACCCTCCACTCACTCCTAATGTAATTGTGGGAAATGCCATCCCTCCCTTCGTCTCTGTGAGTTTTGCCTAAAGCGATGTGTGGGAATAATTCTCACACCGCTCAAACCTGGATGTTGAGTGACGCACTCCTTTAAGCACGCCAGCTTATTTAGGTACCTAAAAACTCACCGTTGTTTTGTATAAATATATAATTAACTAATTAGTACGATTTTATAAATAAATTGTAGATTTATAAATATTAATAATTACATTAAATTATACTAGGATATATAAAATTGTTGTTCTCATAACGTAAATATAAATTTACCCCTCTATTTGAAATGAAAATATTGCAATTTTATATTGAATGATCTTTTATAGCATTTCAAATTTATAGATATGAGAAGTTGGCCCAAAAAATGCAAAAAGGTATAAATACTAAAATGGAGATGTGACATTGTGACCTGTTGTTCGACTTGTCATTGTTTTTTGGAGAGTTTTTAAAATAAAATTATTAATCAAAAAACCGGACTTTTATACTTTTTTGCAGAATTAATGTCAAAGCAAGATTAAATTAAAAATAGTGATGACACACTATGATTCAATATACGTACTGTGAAATAGTTGTCTCTATTCGTTTTTTAGAAACGGAAATATATATATGAGTGGTATAATAAACAGTTTGGAGTAATAATACAATTGTATAATTACTTGTTTTTATCAATCTCTATATTTAAAATTAAGGTTGTCTATAAATGAATTCACAACAATGAAACCGTGACCGAAATGACCTATATTACAAGTTAAATCAATCATATTGTGAAATCAATGTGTAAACAATAATACGTAGCGACATCCTACTTTCATCTCTGAAATCAGTATCAAATTATTAACATTATAATAATACTAGGTGAACTGGCAAACGCATTGCCTTATAAATGATTTCTAGTGAAAAGAATGGCAATTAAAAAATGGGAGAGTAAGAGGATAATTTTTTTTAAGTTATACAATTTTTTTTATATCAAATATCGAACTTCTTGGCATGGAGCTAACTGCTGACCTTAACTTTGACCGTTCGATTGAAGCTAAAGCTAAAACAGCTGCTCAGAAACTGGGGATTCTTTTTAAGGTCAGACGGCACTTTACGCCATCTCACCTCCTTAACTTGTATCAGGCGCAAGTACGGTCGTCTGTGGAATATTGCTGCCACTTCTGGAACGGCTCCGACATACACCATTTCGGAGCTTTGGACTCATTTGATCGCTGAGCTAGGCGACTCTTTACCGATGAGGATTTTACGTCCCGTAAACTACTCGGTTTGGAACACCGGTATAGAGTGTCCTGCCTTTCGGTTTTCTATTACATAATAAATTGTTTTGTAAAAAGAAATCTGGATAAGGGCACTAATCAGCTAGCGATATGAGACATACCATACGACCTATTCTCATACCTACTAAATATACATAAAAGTCGGTAGAGCTGTTTCAAAGGAGTTCGACCACAAACACCATTACACGAGATTAACACATATATATACACAAACACATATAGATATCGTCATGCTATATCTTTTTCGGGGTGAGCAGATACATTAGTGTGTCCTTTTTGCACTTATATATCATGCCCAACGTAAAATCACTCAGGGCACTTCCAGTGACATTTCTGATAGATGCCACGTGGGTTTCCTCACGACGTTTTCCTTCGTCGATGAACATGTGGTGTAATCTAGATAAACCCACAGTTACGGGCCGGGATACGAACCTACGACCACTCACGTTGCCGTGCATGTATACTGGTCCATTATCCACTAGGCCAGTACAGACCCGGGCAGTAGACTTAAGGGAGACTGCTGCCCGGATGAGAGGGAGGCGGCGCGCAGTGTGTAGCGCGCCGCCTGTGAAAGAGATATTGGAGGCCTGGGCTCTTTATACCCACCCCTCCCAGAGAGGAAGCCTGTATAAGGCTGTTCACTCCCCGGGCGACTGGACGAATTTGATTTCCCAGGCCTGGGTGGAGTGATTAAAGAGACCTCGGGGTTTTTAGTCAGTAGGAGTCTGACACACCGGGGTCGCTACCTTCACAGCGACCCTGATAGTCCTATGTAGGATTTTCTCCCGGGCTACCAAAAAAAAAGATTTTCAGAATATATTAGTCAATCACTGCCTCTGAATATTTTACGTTATTTAATAAAGTCAAAATGATTTTTTTTATTATTCACAGGCGGACGCTTGAGCTCAGTCACACCTGGTGGAATGTAAAGATGACTCCAACGAAGAATCATGTCCGCCCAACAAATGCCTATTCACTATTCTGTTAAAGGCTACACATTATTATTATTTAGTCATACACATTATTGCATGCTATTACTATAATTTTATCGTATGGACAGAAACACAGGCAATATTTGTTCACTTGTCAATTTTTGCTATTTATATCGACTAGGAATAATACATATTAATTTCTAAGCTTTTAACATGAAAATAAGAAATACATGGAAATCTAATACAAAACGCACTGCTAAAGCCGAAGTAACATATTTTCTATTTTTCGTAAGCCCTTTTATGCTCTTTTTTGTGTTGTTTCTTCACCTTTAAAGCATCTTTTTATACAAGTGGATGCAACATAAACTGTATAAGGTCATTCAAATGAATATGCAGTACTTATTGTAAATTGAGCTATTTGTGCGATGGGTCATTGATATAAAAAAAATAATAGATGATTTTGTTTCAGGTAGGAAAAAATACCCAACACCGCCATTTGAACCCGAATTGGAACCGGGTACCTATCGTAAGATACAATTTTATTATATCTTCAATTCAAGCATCTCATTTCGTAATATTCGAGCTTTAAGCTTGGGCTAAACTTTACCTTGTTTCCGAGCTTTTAGATGCACTTGTTCTCTTTTACACAAAATTTCATAACACTGCAGTTCTATCTTTCGATGTTACTTGGTTCTATAATGGCGTCGACTTCCCATTAGCGTAAGCAAAACGCAAATATCATGTCAATAGCATATTACTCCTGTTTTTTCTGCTTTTGTACGCACTCTATTTCTTTTCTGAAACTCTTATCTTTTGAAGTTTGTATTTATCTGTGTATCATCAAGCTTACTCTTTTTTGAGAAAGCCAGAGAGAAAATAAGATCAAATATCTTATCAATTAACATATTCTTTATATCTTTCTGCTTTTATATGCTCTCATTTTCTTTTCTGCATTTATTCACACTACTGTAGTTTACCATATATTTACCGACATAACTTTTATTATTGTATTTTATTACGTTGTGTTTCCTTATGTTGAATATATTATAAATAATTTATACTAGGAAGAATGTTTACAAGTTAAATGTTAATGTATCGTTATAATACGTAACATAAAGATATTATTAATTATATTATTATAGGTCTCATAGACTCTTCCTATTTGTTAGGCCAAATAGGTTTTAGGTGTTTGAATTCCAATGCAAGAGACTTTTATTTTTCAAAATACTTAATTTTTTCGTGCCTGTGATATGTATAACAAACGAGTTTGAGATATAAATATTTTTTGTTATACTTTTGGCTACTTTAGAAGAATGGTGAGCAAAATATCAAGTTATATTTTACTTTATATTTTCTTTGTTATATTTGTTTTTCCTATATATAATAAGTCAGTTAATTCTCTCATTTTGTTTTTTGTCCATTAGCTTGATTTTTTTTTGTATATATTTGTGTTAACTAGATTGTTTATCTTTTTTGTGTATTTTAATTGTTTATATGTCGCTGTATGTTTCTCTAAAAACTAGAAACGGTCCAAATAAGCTTATAACCTAATAGTTAATTATCGTGGAAGCAAAGTAAAGGCCATATTAATCCCGACAGACATCATCCTGTAAGCAATTATACTTTAAGTATTAATTTATTACTATTTTTTTTTTGTGTTAGTTTCTTTTTGTCAAGTATTAAAACTGAAAGTGAAGTGAAAGTGAAGTATGAAATTTGGATATTCAGATAACGTATCCACTAAGGGCAGATTTTTTGATATTTTACCCCTAATGGTGTAAAACGAGAGATCAAAGTTTGTTTAAAAATCTGATGACTTTGAAATAAGCAAGCATTATATACAATGTGTATTATATACATGCCTAGAGTGTAATTGCACTTTAAAATAGTTTATATTTAAGTATTTAGAATATCGCTAGTCCATGCCCGGACACATTGTATATACCATAGCTTAAATTTTTGAGTAGAAATAAAAAATAAGTGATTAGACGTTTTTAAGAAAATCAAACCGCAAGGAGTAAGCAAGAGGATGAAACTTTTTGTTAAAAATCCGTCAATTTTGAAGCCAGGATTATGAAAATCGATACTTAGCTAATTGGTGAGAAATTTACAAATACATATTTAAAGGTTTTTTCAATTTCCATCGCCAAGGGAGTGAATTATTTCTACCTAAGCAATACCAGGTCGTATACCTAGTCATATATAAACTGAACTAAATTTTACAACTAGTTATTTACAAGTAAATTAAATCATAAAGTCATTATTGTGAATCTTAAGCCAAATGTCTCTTAACATTAAGTAATAGAATCATGCAAGTTTCTTTTAAACGACGTATAACGTCATCTCATACGAATTAAAAGAAAAAAAAAAGGCACATTTAAACTAGACGTGTAGATTGCACTATACGGATAGCATCGTCAGTCGTGACATTTGAACCGGCCTGCGAACTGTATCCGCACAAGGCTGGACTTTGGAGTTCAAGCATTCTCAATGCTATCAAATAACGGAGCCACTATTAACAGTTCATATTTATTAACCGAGAAAAAAATTAAAAATCTCACTATACGTTGTTCATTTTACGAAGTCCCCCAAGAAAGACAAAGAATTAGTTGGTTTTGTTTGTGAAACAATTGTTTTTAAGTACCTTAACCGATAAACACGAGTTGGTTATTCACCAGTGACGTGCATCCCTTATAAAGTATAAAAAGCATTATTTCGTTATACTTGGACATCATATACATATATATACTTAAAATTTGCCCTAATTGGGACACTCAATCTTCTTTTTTGGTAAACATCAGATTTTAAGTTTTTTTTTTTATTTATTATTTATAAGGGCTTTTGCCATTTTGGCATATCAGTCCTATTGTACCCAAACGGTGAACAACACCTCAGTTCTGAGAGAGTCGCTGATGAGTCAGTGCTACCATGTCCACCGACAATTTCATAGTATTCCCTGTCGGATCACATAGGACGCCATAAAAGGCACCTATATCACATAAGCTGACTCTGCATTGGCTCATCAGCGACTCTCTTGCACTTTTATTCCGGTCACACTCCATCAGCAAGTGATGCAAATCCTCGCGTTTTCCACAGGTACTGCAATTAGGTGATGCTATTTTCCTCATAAGATATGCAAAACTTGCTGATGGATAGTGACCGGAACGAAGTCTTAACGCTACCTTGATGTAGTGTCTACAGATTTTAAGTCCATAGACAGTCAAACATGGATAAGTGAGAGTTCAAGGGAGCACAATCTCATTCTCGCTTATAGAGGTTTCGCACTAACCCGACTTTCTCGCTAATGCAGGTACATGGGTAGCGTTTCTCTCTTATAGAGGTACGCAGCAATAACAAGTCACAGCAAGTACGAATGTATTATGTACATATATATTTTTAATAGTGTGTATATGTTACGTTCATTAGATTTTGACATATAAGTACTTTATATGGATAGGTATCAAGATGCTTACGAAAACAAAACAAAAATGTAAGCACTATGTAATTTTATTTTATTTAGAACTTATTTATACGTAAAAAAAGGCGTCAATTTCGTTTGGGTATCTGTTTTTGTATTTTGAATGTTTTTCTCTAACTCATAAATTTTGTCGAATTTTCCACGAAAGTTAAGGATGAGTCCTAAAATAGCAGATGTTATATTTGTAATTTGTTTTATCATTTGTTCCTCCTAAATAATATAAATAAATAAAGCTCGACTGTCGCTTATAGAGGTATAGATAAGTAGCAGTCTCACTTACGGAGGTCCATGAGGGATCAACGACTCTCTCTTACAGAGGTTCCTGTTTCTCGCTAATAGAGGTTTTGGGAGCTTAAAATGACGGGTCCTGGTTGTTACTCTCACTTATAGAGTTTTCTCACTTATCCAGTTCTCATTTATCCAGGTTTGACTGTATTTATTAAATGTCCAAGTATTTATCACCGGCGCCTCTGGGTTTTTCCAGATTACATACGGATTAAGGCACCGCATGTTATTCAGTTATGGAAAACATTCAGAGGAAACCCGCATGACACCTAATAGAAATATCGTGTAAGTGCCCTGGGAACGGCGATCAGCTGTGCTAATGGTCACGTTGGGCACGACATATACGCACAAAGTGGATACAACCAACAATGTATCTCTATTCATCCTGAATGGAATATAGCGCGACGATATATATTATAATAATTCCAAACTATTCTCTATTCGGTGCGCTGTCAACTTTCTTGCCACCATTGCTTTTTAAGCTTTTTGTCTTTTTTATTTAAACCGCGGTCTATTTGCCCAAAGAAATATTATTAGATTTTACTACTGTGTTACATACATGGTCAAAATGTAATCAGATCAATAAAAATTATTACGATTACATTTTGCGTTTTTAACCATTAATATAACTGCATTTTGCTCATCTATGTTTTAAATACTACGGAATCTCAGATTGCATACACGTTTATGACTTCTTAATGTTTTAAATGGATTTAATCACGATTACAGAGCAAGAAAATTAAAATTACGACTACATTTTGTAATCGTTAATCATTAATCAGATTACATTTTGCCCATCTCTGCTGTCTTACTACATAGAAACATAATGTGAAATTAAATATAAAACAAAAATCAACAAACAAAATTAGGAAACCGTTCCACTTTGTTGATTTACGCATATTCATTTCATTAGTTAAGAAGGTCATGGACGCCTGTAACAGAATGAATCATTTTAATTATATTAGGTTGTTTGATTAATTAATACTTTACGCAGTAATAAATCATTGATGTAATACATGACACGAAAGTTTATATATAAGAATGGTTTAAAGAGAAGAAAGAATATTTTAGTAATATTCAACAGCGGCGTCAAGCAAAACACAAAATTCCAGTACTTACAGTAAAGCCGGGTGCCGAGGAAGATGGCTCAGCCTTGCCCTTGGCACTCGGCAGGCGGGAGAAGGAACACCCCGTGGGTTTTAAACGGTGCAAGTCCGACACACCGGAGGCGGCCCTCAATGCCCCCTGAAGTTCCGTTAGGGATTTCCCCCGCATTAAAAAAAATACTTACAGTAAGACTCGTTTAGTTGCAATTATTATACTAAAAACACGAATTAAGACTAGAATACCATTTCTTGTTTAACACACCTTTTATTAATTACTAAGCGTTTTGTTATCCTGGTGTTCCTTACACGGAGCAATAGAAAAACGCAACGTGAAAAATTAAATGATGTGTAGTAAAAAAATGTTCTTTTCAATAATAGAAATAGCTTGGGTCAAGGCCCATGCTGGAATAAAAGGAAACGAAAGAGCAGATGAGCTAGCAAAGTTAGCCAAGAAAAACAGGAAAGTCAAGAAAACCTACGACAAAATACCATTATCGCACATAAAAAGGGAAATAAGGGAAAACACAATACATATAATGCAAACCAGGTATGACAACACAAAAAACGGGAAAACCACAAAATATTTCTTCAAAACATTCAAGAAAGCCACAAAATATTAAAGGGATTTGATTGTAATAATAAAATAGCTCAAATACTAACAGGTCATGGATGTTTCAATGAATACTTAGAAAAATGCAAAATTTTAACAAACCCAAAATGTTCTTGCGACAACACCAGCAATCATAACTCGCTGCATGTACTAACGACGTGCAATAGGTACAATTTGTTAAGGCATAACATAGAGCAAGAATTGGGGAAGGAAATAAAGGAGGAAAATTTGGAGGAATTAATCAGCAATAAATAATACAGAGGTAAATTTTTAGAGTATGGCGTAATCTTAATTGAAAGAATAGTAAAAGAAAATAAAACAAAATAAAGTGAAACCAATTTGTATAATCTGATAGGAAATAAGCATATAGTATAAGCAAACTAATTATTGTACACTAGAATGTAAGGATGTGACGAAATAAATGGTCACAGGATTCAATTTATAATAAATAAAAAAAACCCCCTAGTGCAATATTGAACCGTATTGCTGGTCACGTTAGATATGACGAATAAAAGAAGAGTGGATGTCACCAATAATGTATCTCTTCTTATCCGCAAAAGGTTATAGTCTGATGATATACTAGAAAATATATTTTATAGAAGTGTATACATTTTACACCATCAAAGTAAACTGATGACATCGAATTTAACGGTAAATTATGTACAGACTAAAAACCAACTGTGAACACCGAGAGATCGGAACTGGTTGATAGTCGATGTGATGACAGCTTGCACAAATCCTTTTTATAAAATGGCTATCCTTTTTCCTATTCATTTATATCCTTTTTTTTAAGTTGCCAGGGGCTCTCAGTTCGTGTTTTTAAAATATTACGTTGTTGTAATAAATGGGTGATGTATTAATCTGAAATAATATTTAAATTTCAAGTCGCATTTCATTCTGATGTTTTGTATTAAGGAAGTACTTAAACGACGTACCATTTCCGAATGTGCCACACATTTGCAATAGATAGTGTTGTCTACAGCAAGACCATAGCTAGTTCTAATCTTGATATATCACAAAAAATTTGAAAGGCGCCAATATTAAAGAGTAATAATAAAAACTCTGTTTCATGAGATCTTTTTTGTTTATAGCAGCTGTGGTAGCCTAATGGATAAAGACCGGAATTCATGCGCTAGGTCTTAGGTTCGTATTCCGGCACGTACACCTGATTTTTTTCTGATTAAGTGCTTTATTTAGATTGCGATTTAGACGCCACATAGTCACCAGTGAAATAAAGCATCGGCAGGAAACCCGCAAGGCTTCTAGTAAAAACGTAATGTGTAAGAACGAATGGTGATCAGCTGCGCTACTGGTCATGTAGAAAACAATATATAGGCCCAAAGTGGATACGTATCTATGGTTACCCCGAAAGGGATCTAGAGTGTTGATGTATATTATTATTTATTTATATTCAAAGTCAGTTAAATGTCTACACTCAATACAAATCCGGCAGGAGCAATCTTATTTATTTTATATAATTGTGTGCCCAACATGGTTTACATTAGGCAAGAAAACAAAAGGATCATGGTACCAAAATAGGACATATAAATGCCCCCACAAATGTAGGACACCACAGCTCGCTGGCTGAGCACCTTCTGTGCTCGCCCCCTAAGCCCGGTTGAACTGAAAATGCCTTTCCCGGCAATCAGTAGTTAGTCCGCTTCAAAAAAAAAGGGCACCACAGCATGTACAGTGATTAATATATAATGCTAGTTTACATTAAAGAATAATAATGAAAAAAGATTATACATACATACATAGACACAACATAAAAGGATAATATTGTAGATTGTATAACTATTAGTTATTATAATAGTACCTAACAACTATAAACAACAATATAATTATAATAGTAACAACTATAAACAACAATATAATTATAATAGTAACAACTTCAAACGAAACTGTGTGACTGATTTTAAGGAACACACAACCAAAAAAAAAAAGAAATACGGTCACTTTCTACACGCTGTTCTAAATCTTGCATAACAATTAGAAAAACACGATTAAATCTATGGTAAAATGCATCAGTTACTGTTGAAGTTAACCAGAGACAATGGCAGCTTAAATACTGAATTAAATAAATCCTGTGTTTAGCTATTATTTAAAGATGATGTAATAATTATGTGTAAAATAAACTAAATCTAATTTATAAGACTTACTGTTTGTCGTCGTAAGAAAATGGCCAACGACTCTCCATAATTGCCAAGACTGAACTAGCTCCAGTGCTGGTCTTCCGTCGCTTTTCTAATGAATGTCTCTCTTAGACCGAATATAGTGAATAGTTTCTCGCATCGATTGCCTCAACGCTGAGAGTAGTAAATCGTCCTAGAATATTTTCCGTTTTTTGGTGTTACGCTACTCCTCTCTGTTCTTGGCATTGTGAAGAGCATCGTGTAATTTTTTGTTAAGAGCATCTCGGACCCAAGATCCAGCCTCAGATTAGTAGATTTCTATTCCTTTGAATTAATTTCGACTAACATTAATGGCCTGAGAGTCTTGCAGATTCGATTCATATTTTTTCATTAAGTCCGTCTTGGGCTTGACCTTGTACAACAAGACTCAAGCATTCATAGTCTTCTCAGTACCAAAACTGTCTGTCTTGACTCTTGAGCAACACTAACCAGCGTTGTGAGTGTAAAATACTTAAAAATGGCATTGCAGTACCAAAATCGTCAGTACGTTTTGAATAATTATCGATCTTCGTTTAATTAAATTTATTATATTCCTGATTGCATACTGTCATTGATTATATATCCTCAATGTATGTATATCCTTAATTTAAGTACTTATGACTATTTATAAGTCCACTTACATCTTCATAATAATTGCCCAAGTAGTCTATGACCTTAGCATTCATTAAAAAAATTGAATTTAATGTTAGTTTCTGCCTGCGGTATCGTTTAAGCACGTGGTTCAAACGCTGATGAAAATAAATTGGTTAATGAAATATGTTGAATGTGGTGGTGGAATTATATCTATCTTTGACAACCCTTGTAAATTTGGCAGGTATTTGATTGCTTCTCACTAAGCGAACCTTCTGACCGGACTTACCTATTCTTGTGGCTTAAACACACACATGTATTTCTTGTTAATTATACTTATCTGTAAAAGTCAAGGTCGGGACGATGCTTCGGTCTGATCCACTCTCGCACACTATCGAGAATTGGAATTAGCGTTGAGTCAACAATCTCCCATTCACTGCGCGATTCACACACTTTTTAAAATAATTGTAGTTTATTACAATTATTGGTTATTTGTTTAATATTTTGTTAAAACAAATATCATCACGCTATATATGTCCTTGTTAGAGAAAGGATAGTTTTTTTTTTCTTAAAGTGGGTCGATAATTGACTACACCCTATCAGATGGAGAGTACAATGTAATCGAAGAAAAGTAGCAAGCACCAAAATATAAGCATCTACTGAAGCTCACCGGTAACATGCAGGCATGTACTATAGAAGGTATAAGGTACTCTCTCCCTCTCTCTCTTTCTACTTGAATAAATGGATGTCATTGGTTATTTTCTAAATGGAACAGGCTGAAGTGAGTCTGTTTGACTATGACTTTAAATGTGAATTTTTCTTTCATTATTTTCCTTAACAATCAGGATGTGCTAATTCTGGAAAAAAAAACTAAAAATCACTGAGATACGTCATTGAAAACCAACATAATTGTAACAAAAATTTAAAAAAAACTTATTGAATATTATATACTATTAGGGAAACTACAAAATATTGATAAGATTCTAAACGGACATTTGTATGCAAAACTCACTTAATGATCAGTAAAAGAGTGCAATACGTTTCCCGCATCTATTTTTTTGCTATCTTACGATTTGGAAACTTTGAAAAGAAGAGTGATGAATGATCAGAAAATACATAATATTCTTTAGAAAGAAAAGTCCAGAATACAACACAATAAAACCAGTACACAATGGACATATAAAAAAAAGTATTTTATTGTTAACTGTTTAACATCGAGTATGTAAAAAAGTAAAATTTAACACTTTTTTGTATACTGTTTTTAATACACCATTATCTTTGTTTTCTAAATCTATAAAACACGAAACGTCTTTATTCGTTGACGATTTATTTATGCAAATGAATTACCATAAATTCCTATGTCCTTTTACTTTTAACAAAACATTTAAATATATAAAAGAGATTGCTCCTTAACAACAAAGAGAATCAAGTAAAGCACAAAAAGTAATAGGTACCGGGCGTTTTATTGTCCAGTATAGGGTAAGAAACCTGTAATATATTGATGTCCAGGTCTTTGGTCTAAAAACCTTGTCCTCTCACGGTCGTTGACGTAGCTTGGGAAACACGACAGTAAAATGTGTATCATTCTCGACGTTCATTCCCATGATTTATAATAATCGTTTCGTCAGTGTAAACTTTACGCCAGGATGTAGGTTTTTATTGAGAAAGGAATGTAATAAAAATTAATATGCTGCAGGTATGCGTTTATTTAGTCGAGGATAAACTTTTTTTTTTACACTGACACGGCACAGTGACTACATCATACCTGATGGAAAGCATGGTGCAGTCCAACGACCACCGACAGCAAAATAACCATCGATAGCCGCAGCGATCATGCCGGCCTGCACAAATATCTTTTCGCGCTTCACTTAAAAGACCCAATATCATAAGATGATGGAAACACGCTCGCCGGAAGACCATTCCAGAGAGCAACGACACTGCAAAAGTAAGAATAAAAGAACTTCTTAGTCCTAGCCGGGATGTGAGTTACTGTATTGCTATACTCCATTAACCCGCGCGCGTAGTTCTGTTATGGAAGGGAGAGGGTGGAACAGAATTAAATTACTCAATTTATATTAAATCTGCTTAAATCTTTCTATTAAAGCTCGGGGAATGCATAGTTAATACTAAAATTCCTATTAAGTTTTACGTTAAAACGTGTTTATTTTCTGAGGACTTTGCTAAGCAAATTCAAAGCAGGGTCTATATGCCAGCCTTAGATCGATGGACACAATTAAGTATTTGTGTATATGAAATAGCTCATTTAAACATTAAATTTAATAAAAACAGTAATATCACAGAGGTGATTTTCGCAATTATTGTTTTTATAACAAAAAATATTGTAACTTTACAAAAGAGATTTTAGTTTCAAGAGGACACTGTGACAATCTACACCTACTTAACAATTACATCAGCAACGAACATTTAAAACCTTGCAAAGGTCAATTGATTTTTACAGTTTGCAACATCTTCTCTCGATAGACGAAGCGGTTGACCACAAAAATGCGGCTTTCAATCCGAAGGTTGCATAAAGGCTTTGCTTGTATTATCATTCTTGGATACCTTAGTATAGCCGGTACGACCGCGCAGAGCACGCGTGTTCTTATTTGCGCGTTCACAAACCGTTCCAAATTCTAAACGTAACTTTTTTATTAAGGCGCGTCCACGTCTTACGTATACAGCCACTAATGAGGTGACATTGTGAGTGTCTGTGATTTTTTTCTCTCAAAACGTGTCATGTAGATTAGATTTTATAGTCATATATTTTTACATTTCTTTTGGAATATAACTATTAAAGCTAATGTTTTTGTTCACTTCTATGACCTCGAACTTTACGTCCGGTGGTACAAGGAAAAAAACAGCCTTGACGATAATAAAAGTATCATTAACATAGGGGACAGTGACTTTTCTATCTTTTTTTTTACGGTTGATCAATATAGTGCCAGATTTCTATGGTAATATATGAAAATTACATAACAGTTTTTAAGAAATATTAATAAACACATTTATTTTAGATATAATTATAAAATGTTAACAAGGGCTGCTATATTATAGGTTATATTTTAGCATATTAATAAACCAAATTAAGTTTCCATTCCCGCTTCAAGCTATCAAGCACGGAAATTCCTATAAGTAATATGTGAAATTGAACCGGCGACATTCAACCGGACGACCGATTGCATTATACTTGTTAGATTTTCAACACATACCGGATAGTTACAATTTAAGTTAAATACAATAAATGGTTAGGGTATATTTCGTAGTATAATGTTACAAATGGATTTCCCGCAAAATTAAATTAAAAATATACAATATAAATCTTTGATTGTTATTATGTTTAATATCGAGGGGTGAACGGCTATTTGCTGTAAGTGTCAATTTTTGGTGATATTCTGTAATACATATTTCAGAATCAGCGTTTTTTACCGATTCCGAAAAAATATATGTTACTAGATCATCAAAAAATATAGCTTAAGCCAAATTTCCTTTCACCCCTCGATATGTTTTATTAACTTTTTTTTTATATACATAAAAATATAAAATAATATGGTTTTCGAGTACATTATTTTGTATCAAATGTTGAAAATTTAATTAATATCATTGATACGATACAAAGTTAGTTATTTGTCATAATTTTGTATTAAAAATATTACTTCAAGACGGTGAAATAACCAAAAAACATATGTTTTCGCAAAAAACGCTTCGACTGTTCGCATGTTGCGATTACAAGCGACACTCCGATCACAAAGTACATAAATACTGACCGAAATGAGAAGAGAAACCGTGAGAAGATTATATACATATCTTACAATTATATACAAATACGTATAGACGTGTAGGTACTGCAAAAAATTCAGTATTACATAACTACTATTATTATGTCTTAGGTCTTTGTCCGTTTCCGTAATTTTTGGGAAATTGTTAGAGCGTATGTTACCTAATTACTTATTTTAAAATAACATTACCCGTAGTTTTGCTCGCGTGATATTTATGTTTCTCGTGAAACTCTTGTTCTATTCCTCTAAAACAATGATATTATAGTTCAGGATAAAAGTACTCTATATGCTTTTTGATATTCTGGAAATCGATCAAGCAAAATTTCGTGATAATCTGATGAATAGCTAAAGATTGAAGGCGTAACGAACACCCAAACGTACATTTGTATTTATAATATTCATTAGAAGCTTATTTTTGGGATAATAATTATTTTCTAAGAGTAAGGAATTGGACTCAGATTTCTCAAATTTGACTTTGCTCAGGAAATAAATTCGTCTTTGAAAAATAACTGTATATATAATAGGAACTTGACTATAGCTAGTATTCACATAACACCAATAATATATCATATACTTTGATATTAGTTAAATATATAATTTGTAACGTTTAAGTGAAATCTTAGAAAAGTAAAGGTAACGTACATAAATTTCAGCCTAAATCAAAGCAAATAACATATTCAGGTCGCATATAATATGAGGTTTGTTTAAAATTAATATAGATAATAATGTAAATGTCCTCATAACTAGATATATAACAGCTTGTTTAATATGGCTACGATCACAAGTACCGCCGAAAAAGGTAATGAATGCATCAACAGACTTACATGTTTTTGATATCAAAAGGACAACTAGTCTTCTTTATATTAATGAGATAGATTAAATAAAGGCTACTAAATGTAAATAATATTCATAACGTTATAAAAATGTTTAAATCCGTTATGATTGAGTAAAAAGATGCGTATCTGTAGAACACAGATATCAAATCTTACCCTTCCTAAATAAATCTTAAAGTCAATGAAGTGGTACAAAAGATTTTTTTTGGTGTCCCGTGGGATAATCCTACATATGACTATCAGGCCTAGGGCCTAGGCCAGGGGGTTTTTAGTAAAACTTCTACTGACTAAAAACCTCCGAAGTGTCCTTCTAATCGCTCCACTCGGGGAAACCAAATTCATCCAGATGCCCGGGGAGCGAAACGGCTTGTTGAGGCTGCCTCTCCGGGAGGGATAGGAGTAAAAAGTTTTAAATTGAGCCAACTATAATTCGATGAGGCAAATAAAGATGGAATTATATCTTGAATTGTTAAGTAGTAAATCTTGTTTGCAAAATACAACTTTAAGCCTTTGAACTTAAGATTTATTTGTTATTGGTGACAATGTCATCATAATATCGACCATATGACGTCCACTGCTAGACCTGGAAAGGCTTACAAGCCTCCTCCAGCGATCTGAAATAGGACATTTGTCCAACTTGCCAATGGACGTCACACACTGTGCTTGTCAGTACGTGGTCGCCAATTGAGAACGTCTCTGTCCCATCGGCTATCCGCTTTACGTGCTATGTGTCCTGCCAACTGCCACATCAATTCGCTAATCCGCTGGGATGTCTGTGTCTCGTTTGTCTACGGATAATATTGAGATTAGTGATTTGATTAAAAGATTTTTAACACTGGTTTTTAGAACATATGGGTATTTTGCGCACAACGTTAGTATTGTAACTTCATTATTAGATGAATTTCATCCTCTTTTAACTCTCGATGGAAAAAGAGGGATGTTATACGTTTAGTGCGTATTTGTAAATGTGGATCGGTGTATTTGCATGTCTGTCTGTGCCATTGTAGTTTCCAAACGAATAAACCAATTTTGATATAGTTAATTATGTTTGAAAGCTTGCTTGATCGAAAGTGCTCTTAGCTATTTTTGAAGAAAATTGGATTAGCTACTTTAAGTTAATCAACTCTTTTTTTATTGCAGCAATATAAACAATTTCTGTTGCTTTTATCGATGCCTAAGTATTCTTTAGTATTCTGTGACTTCAATTATATTACAATAACATGCCAATAACATGGTAGCCTGGATCTAATGTTGCAGAAGCATCTGGAATAAACAGGATACTCAACTATTCACTAAATTACAGTATAAATATTATGTTCGAGCTTATTGAGTTTGTCTCAATAAATATTTTGCAAAAAGGTACCTATTGGAGTTGTAGGGAGTTTTAAATCTTTAATTTAATGGTTACTAGCTGACCCGGAAAACGTTGTTCTATCATATAAATTATTTCTAATAAAAGATAGAATACAATTACGTAGTACATTGATTTGATCTATGTCGTAAAGTGTAGCCAGCGTTTGCAATTTAAGCGCATAAAAATATGTTTGTTATGACATCTCATTACAAATCTTTGAATGTATCGGCTTTTCTGTACTCTAATATACATATATTATACATATAAAGCCTTCTCATCAATCACTCTATATATTGCTAAAAACAACATTGAAATCCGTGGAATATTTTAAAAGATCTAAAGCAACAGACAGAGGATGCAACTTCAGTTTTATACCATGTTAATGTATGTATGTATGTACTATACTATGTAAAGGTTAACAATTTAGGTGGATCGTGTCATAAACATTGACAATTCCCAGTTCAGTTTCCCTTCCAACGCTTTAAAGGCCAAGTGAACCGAATAAAATTAACACTTGAAAAACTACATTTTTCAATATTGTGTTAATTGTTTTTGTTGTATTATTAAACATAACGCGTACATTTGTATAAATAATTTATAAGCTTACGTGTTTACATTCTTGTTTCAGAGTCTAAAATGTTTTTTTTTTTGTTAATTAGTGACAACATTCATGAATAACTTTAAGTTCCTTTTGCTAATTGCAAGACAATTTTATAGAATTCTTCAGTCCATCAACGACGGGCTCAAAAGGGCTTCTACCCAGAGCTGTAAAACATAATATAAAAAAAATTCTTCAGTATTTCCTTTTGACTGAACTCAAGTATTTGGGACTAAATTTAAAGTCAGATTTGCTACAATATACAGCATTTAAATGAACAAAGTATGAATATTATGATTACGATATCACCTGTAGATCATCTACTGTCGTTGGACACGGGCTTCCCCTAATGTTGATATTCAGCGTCGTCTTGCGATCTAGATTAGATCGTCTGCTCATCTTTGTGAGGGGGTATCCCACGCTGTGCTTGCCAGTACGTACTCTCCTCTCGAGAACCTTGCTACCTTCAACAGACTTCAGCTGCACGAACAGAGATGAGCAAAATGTAATAAGATTAATGATTAACTATTACAAAATGTAGTCGTAATTTTAATCTTGTTATTCTGTAATCATGATTAAATCTTTTTAAAACGTTAAGGAGTCATAAATGAGTATGCAATTGAGGATTCCGTAGCGTTTAAAACATAAATAAGCAAAAGGCAGTAATATTAATGAGGAAAAACGCAAGATGTAATCATAGTCTTTTTTCATTAATCTGATTACATTTTGCCCATCTATATCCACAAGCGATGTGCTTTCCCACTGTCACTTCATTTTGCTAATTCACAGCATCCGCAGATCTACATCGGTGACTCTCATTTATCTACTGATTTCTTCATATCTGCAATATGAATACAACTGCATGTAATACATCTAGCTTTTATCTTTGCCGCTTAAAGCATAAAGACAACTTTTTGTAAACGTATGGCAACAATACATTTTAAACATTTAAATGAGATATTTATTTAAATCACGCCGATGCAGCGATGTCCAAAAGTTATGATCCTTTCGAATGTCAAAACGAGGAATACATTAAAAACGACACATTTTTATTGCTTAATACGCTTCCGAAGGTGACTTGAGTCCGCGAGGATCATCGGAGACTTGTTATATTTATTGCTGTGCACTTTTATGTGCTTAAAAACCTGGAGGTCGAACATTTTAAATTTGCATACCACGACGTAATTGTCAATTAAATTTGTTACCTCGAACGTTAATTTCATTAGTTAAAATCTACTCCCTACGTGTTATGAAAGGAACTTTCTATTTCCTTACCGGAAGTTAAGCTTGTTCGAAGTGATCTCCATTGGCGGCAATACAGTCCATTATACGTTGAGGCCAATTATCAATAGTAGCACGCACTCTTTCTTTGGGAAAATTCTTCACTGCCAATCGTATGGATTGTTTCAGGGACTCCGAGTTATCATGGCGTTTAGAGCAAGCCTTACTCTCTAAAACTGACCATAAATCATAATCCAATGGATTAAGATTAGGACTTGTTAACGGCCAGTCTCAAAAACAACAAAGTACTTTACAATGCATTGGCGCGAAAATAAGAAAACACAATACACAATCGTATAAATATGACAGATTCCAAATTCAAAAGTAATATTTTATTTTTTAATTATAACAGTATTCATGGCCAGACTAAGTAATATGTAAAGGTATCTATCTGATGTAAGCGATTCCGCGGTGCTGTCAAACGTGTCGTGCTAAGCATACGAGCATACAGCCTGCATCAGACACCTTCACATATAATATACAGAGCGGAACATCGCGACCTACTATCCGCTGATGAATCGCGACTGTCAGCGTCCGACGCGTTCTTTAAAAATATGCTGTATTCTTTCGTTTAAACAAAATCCGCTCAACGATATTGTTTCATTTAGCTTGTGGTACGGCTACTGGAATTAATAAATTTAGTTGGAATAAATTTATAAATCTACAATGTTATTTCCGTGAATGTGTACGTCTATTATTGAACTTGGTCATTGTATCGTGTTGCTGTGAATCAACTATAAAATGGAGTACAATTTTAGCAAGGAAAGGATTAAAGGGTTTCCGTGTGTACAGTACAAACTTACAACATTACAAATTGAATAGACATCTGATGTTGCACAAGACGTTACCTCGCAACCTACTCACAACTTTTTCTATGAGTCAACGTGCGAATCTTCAATCTATCTGTCTGGGGTGCATGTCATTTAATTTCAAGGTTTTCGAAACGATCAAAAATCGATATCAAGGCCGCGCGGTTTGTGCGTCATTGTACTTTCCCAATTACTTTTTAAAACGTAATAAATTATGTAATTAATCGTTATTTGCGGTTTATCGCTTATAAGACATTCAAAATGTAGTTTTTATATATCCAAATCGAAAATTCGTGTTGTTAAAAAAGTCTAACTGCTTTTCTTAATACTCATCACGTTGGATAACAAATTTCTAAAGATTTAAGATAATTTAGGTTACGATAATTATCATTAAATATTTAAAATTTTCTTCTTATTACATTCGCCATTTGGTAATTAGACTGCTTGAAAAGCTTTCCATCAAACCAAAGACTTTCATCAATTATGTATCATAAGTACGAATCCTAAAGATGTTTGGACATATCCGTAAAGAAAGCTCTTAAGAAGCTAATTACCCACAAGAATAGACACGAGTCTACTATGAGTTTATCTTTATAGAATGCACACGCAGGGTCTCAAATAGAGAGAGATGGGTGGGCCTCTTATAAGTCGTAACCGATAAATTAGACAACGCATGACCTGGACCAGTCCACCAGAACGATTAAGAAGAAGCCTTTAAAGGCGTCTAGCAAAGTTGCTGGAGGAGAGCGGTTTATAAAAAAAATGTTTATCAATCTAACTAAACGCTGCGTGACTTTTTCCAATGTCACATTACTCAATTGTTATAAAACAGTAAAAGGCTAAGTTATCGTTGTTACAGATTCATTATCGAATATTAACTTCATTAGTCTAACTTTTAAAAGCGCTCAGTACCCACAAAAATACTTTAATGGGTTATATCGCTCTATTTAATAGTTTTTATGGTTGTCATAATAATAATTTGGTATTTAGATATTTATTTATTTGTTATACTTCCTTGTGATCTGTCGTAGACCTTGTCATATTTATACTTAGCTACCAAATACCGTGTTCAACACCACATTTTCGTAGATGAGATTCCTTATATTTTCATTAACAGAAACACTTCCACATCATACATAATGCGAACAACCAAAGAGAGAAGTATGTGGTAGTAGATAAACATTGTCCATGTTTATCGATTCTTTTCTTTTTTTAATATCATTTATAATATTCTTTTTCACTTTATTGTAAACAAGCAATAAATATCATGAATTCTGTGGTGCTCTATAATAGTGGGGATATTCATATATTCTATTTTGTATACTTCGGTTTTTTATTTTCTTTTCCAATATCATCCATGATGAGTTCTAAATTATATAAAAAACAAAAAAATAAATAAGCATGCTCTCCGCAGCTATTTTTCACCTTCCACTAATTGTGATTGAAAACAAGCGTTTACCTCTAGATCATTTTAAAACTTGTCAGCACATCCAATACAAATTATAAAGAGAGAGACTAAGCTTCTAAACAAAGACGTTCAAAAGATATTCTATTTCCTGAAAAGTATTGTTGCGTAGTAATAATGAATAGTGTTTAGTATAACACGGAGACGTTGTATTTATAATGTCGTTATATCCTCATCATTTTCACTTCAGTTTATCTTTAAACTTAAATAAAATGTTTATTCATTATTAAATTAAAGTAGATAATAAATATAGTATTGAATAAATATAGGATAGTATTTTAGGAGTCAAAGCTGCTCGCGTCCATAGGTTTTACCCTAGTTTCCCTACACGTGACTCCTGGGTGGCGCTAAACGAGCAGCAGCGAGGTGGTAGGGCGTCGGTGCCCGTCTGGATCGCGACCACAGTACATGGGTGTAAAGTCGGTCATAGTGACCAGTTTCGGCTTGTCGCGTTTCGGGATCAGCTTGTGTATATTCAGTAGCTCATATACCTAGAGACCTTCAGTCGTGATATACGAGGGCCGACATGACGATGTAGACTATCAATGGAGTTTCATCCTTTGATAGTCGCTTTCGTTTTTGGACTACACTGTACTTACCATCAGGTACTCTGTAGTCACTATGTCGAGCCAGTGTAAAAAAAAAGATATATTTTTTTGTATTCCGGAGGTATATTCTGCTTAGACTATTGGGGTCGGTGTGTCACCCTAGCGTGTTAGACTCGTACTAATAAGCCCCCCGGGTGTCCTTCCAACCACTTCACCCAGGCTACGGGAACCAGTTGCCCAGGAAGCGAATACCCTATTCTGGTTTCTTTTCTGGGAAGGGTATGTACAAAAAGCCCACCTCTCCAAACTTTTCTCACGGCCGGCGCGCCGGACATTGCGTTCCACCTCCCTCTCTAGTGCCAAAGATACAGCTTAACATCTTCTTAGTACCCGTTAGCATATATTAGAGATATCAAGAAATAAAAACTTCACTCTTTTATTAAATTAAAAATCACAACTATTAATTTACTTAATAATAACACGTTATTTTCAGTATATGTGTGACTGAGATATTTAATTATTAATGATTCTCGGGCTGATAATTATACTTTTATAATATATGAGTATACGACCAATATTTTCAATTATCAAAACATAATAAACAAGAATTAAATAAAATCGTTAATATGTTCTTAAGAAATCTGAATTACTTTTACGAGTAACTTAATTTATAGTTAAAAGTTACATTTTGAGTGTTCATAAAAACTTTGTGTAATATACAATCGGGGAATGATTTTTTATTTAAAGTTTATACGACACTAAATATCACCTCATTAGGAAATCAGGTTTTATTCGCATTTGATAAAACAGGAATTTCGCGTTTCTTAGTGGTTACTAAGCGTATTGTGAAATTGCGGTTAGTATTGTTATATTAACTTGAAACAAAACGTAAAGTGAATTAAAATGTTTCTTAGACATGTATTATGTGCCTCTCTTCTTGTGCTATGCTGGATTGGTGATTCAAATACCGTGGACAGCTATCAAACGCCGCTTGGAAACACTGCTAAATCAGGTAAAAAATTATAATATTTTTCCAGATACAATGTCAACTATTACGTGATTTCTTTAATGAAGCTAGTATGCATTGGACCACACACAATGCAGTGTACCGCAGTACAGTAATTTAAGTGCGTATTCGATTTATTTTCTTTAAGATCAGTTCGAGGTTAATCAGCCTATTTATATCCATTGCTGGAATAAGCCTTCTCCTAGCTTTATCACTAAGCCCAGTCTTCGGCTCTTCTCAACTAAAAATTTCCTTCCACTTAACGAAAGTCGCCGCTCCAACATCCATAGCATTGCATAGCGTTCTCAGCTTATTATGTATTTAGTTAAAACTAACATTGTATCGACTGTTAAATACTGAAATTATCAATATAGTCATATTTTTAAACAAACTTTGCCTTAAATTACAAAACGTGAGCACTTGTCAATGTAAGAGTCACAATAAATGTTTGCCATGAACGCAAACTCCCAGTGATATCTGAAAAAAATATACACAGAAAGCGTCGATGAAGTTCTACCAGTTTTAATATTTTTTCTTTTTTGTATACAGTCATTTAACTGCATATTTTTTTCCTTTAAGCTTCCTTACAGATGTAGTAATAAACTTAAATGTAAGCATGTAGTAGTTGATTCACATATCGTTAACGTCAAGCTATCGTCGACAGTCGATTTATTCGCAACGAGTTTGGTGTTTATTATAAATTCGACATTCGTTCGGCCGAAATGCCTTCACGCCCTAAGTCTGGGGAAAAACGTTAAAAAGAAGTCACATATTTGCGCGTCGCTATGGAAATATCGACAAAATTTTATCGGACTTTTGTATTGATATGGACGTTTATTGCGGTCTTTTAACCATAAAGTTAAATCTTTAAATTTCTTCACGCAGGCATTTATTACTTATAATTTTATTGCATACTTTTACTCCATCAACATTCTGAAAATTGTTGAATCAGCATTCATGTCGCCGTTTTCCTTAATCATCGTTGTATTTTTTGCATTTTATCTTCTTTTGTTGAATTCGTAAATTAATTAATTGCATAAGAAACATCTTTATTATGTTGCGAAGAATGTAACGAAATTGTTTATAATCTTGAGCCCTCTAATAGTTCACAATCGGGTAATTGGCGGCGATAGTTTTTTTACTGTGGATTATCGTTGTCGTTTTTGGACTGCACGATGCTTACGGTAATATTTACTTTTACTGGCAAGTGAAACAACTGCCTAATGTGGCCCGTTTTTCCTAGCACGACATAGTGACTACACTAAACCTGACTTTTAGCACATCCCAGTCCAAAAATTGACAACCACTACCATTATATAGGACATTATTTGTTGGCAGTCGCTGTGATCATGCCGGACTGCTGAAAATTCTCTTCATGCTTCTTCTGAAGGGGTTTTTGTAAGAGTGATGAGGACTATCGACGAACAGTATTCTCGATAGTTGCGATCCATTTTGGACACGGAGGTGCACTTTGGAGGGCCAGAAAAGAAATTAATGTATAATAATATATTAATAATGTCATAGTGATCAAAATTAGAACTTTACTAACTTTCTATAGTCAAAGAGACAAACAATATTAATCTCTTCTCAATTTGACCAAAGACTTTAACCATAAACAAAAGAGTATAAATGCGCTACAGCGCATTACACACAGTACACAGTATGGTAATGCTTTTTTTATTTATTTAATGTATAATTATGCAACATTATAAAAAAACATTAGCATGCCGCGATCCTACTCTATATAAACTACTACCAAACCCGGCGAACTTCGTTTCGCCACCAGATGGTTTCGTTTTGGTTTTTAGTTAGCGTTTGAAAGAACGTGTGCATAATAAATGTCACATTAAATTAACTGAGCAGAGTACAATGAGTAGCTGTCAAACAATGTATAACACATCGGCGCCATCTACTTAAAATACTGGTGCGATCTGTTCCACCACCATGCAAAACCATATTGATTTGTAGTACATGCTATGTATCAGAGATGGCGCTGTATGTGAAAAATGATTTTCTCCGTTTTACTGCTTTTCTGTTGAAATTTTTTCTGAATTTTGTTTACTATAAACCTCACGGAGCACGAGACCTTTCCAACGAATGCAAAACCGTCGAAATCGGTTCGTGCGTTCTGGTGTTATAGCGTCAGGAAGGAAAACCGGACTTATTTTTATATAATAAATAAGTGTGCCAAATTGCATATTCGTCAGTCCACGCAATTTTCGCAAAAGGGGTACAAAGTTTTTACTTCACGTATTAATATATAGAGAATGACCCCTCACACTTTGATCAAGATTTTTCTAATAACATATCAATCATATTTGTCAATGCGTAGTACTTTTGGAAACACAGGCCGTTTCTGCTGAGTATCAATGTGTATAATTTAAAATACATTACGATATTGACCTTTCGTTAAGATGAGCGACGCATCTCTTAAACTTAGGCAATAATTACATACCATATACGAGTAGGTTTGGATCAATGTGGAATTTACCACATAATTAATAAAAATATTTTTAAACCTAAGCTACTCGATATATTTGTTATGATTGATTATGAAGAGCCGGAAATACAGTTTCTTCCTTCAGCGTTACTCGCTGTCACACAGTAAAGAAGTCTAGTAACTTAGTTATTAGCTAATAAAATAAACCTTACTTTAGTAAAACACAGACAAACTTATAACT
Source organism: Automeris io (assembly GCA_036320925.1). Lineage (NCBI taxonomy): Eukaryota > Metazoa > Arthropoda > Insecta > Lepidoptera > Saturniidae > Automeris > Automeris io. The sequence goes on from JAUDJH010000011.1 coordinate 11,440,608, forward strand.
AAAGATGTGTCAATTCCAACTGTTCTGGTAAAATGATATCAAGGGATGAAAGGCTATTTGGTTTAAGCGACAATTTTTGGTGATATAGTAATATATATATTCGGAATCAGCGTTTTTTAGCGATTCCAAATATATATATACATATATATATATATATTACTATATCACCAAAAAATGTCACTTAAACCAAACAGCCTTTCACCCGACGATATATTGTATATCTGTAGAAAATAGCTATCAAAACTATAAATCTGACGTATCCCAAATAAATCTTTAAATCATTGACAGAGGTATAAAACATTTAGCTTGAGACAACTAAAAAAAAATGGACGACACAAATGAATGATAAAAAGGTAAGTTTCAACTTTCATTGATAAAACGCCTATAGAATGAACTAGTATTTATAAATTAATAAAAGTCTTTTGCTCACATATATTTATTACAGTATCAATGTAAGAAAAATTCCTTCCGTTGTTGATATCTCAGGCCTGCTAGATCAATTCTTTTAAATCAAAGGTTAAATTCGAGGATACAATAGTCACGATTAAAAAAGAAATACTTAAGGTTAAGGCTAAATGTATTCTTATATCTTAGGCTTACTGATTTCGAAACCTAAGAAATGTTTTAAGTTTTAAATCTCCTTCATAATATTTCCCACCAAATCTTATCGTAATTTACTATTATATTGTAAACGATAAATTTGATTCTTAAATTATCTCAAAACCATTCCTGTGTAGTTAAATATCAAGCTTGATATCTTTGCAAAGGAAAATGTAAGAAATGGAATAAAGAACTTAATTGAATTTAAAAATATGAATTTTCACATTACTTTTTGGTTCTTTTTAAGTAACTATATTTAATATAGAGAGAAAATAGCTTAAATGTTACTAATAAGGCCACAAAATTAATTTTATTATATCTTCAGTGTACTGAGGTGTGACTTGCTGAGATTTAATACTTATTTATTTATTTATGGGCCATTAACAGTACCATTACATATACCATTAACAAAAAAATCGCGTGCGCCAGTTAAAAGTCGACAATGGATACTAATAATAGATAGCCACAGCATGGCTCAAAAGCATTGACTAACAATATTAAATTTACAAAGATTAAAAACAAAAAATCGAAAAGAAAAAAAATCCACTTAGTACTTACTTACTTTATTGATGTCTGATTGATTATAATATTGAAATTATAAATATGCTAATTATAGTATAAAATTAATAGTAAAAAACACAAACAAATTACATGAATTCTTAAATATTTTCCGGGTTTTGATTTTAACGTGACAAGAATCACATTCATATTGTAAAAATATTTAAATTAATTTGATAAAATCTTTATGGGATAATTAAAATTGATGGTATTTAGATCTTTTAATGACCATAAATCATTTGCTATTGATCCTTCTATAAAGATGACAATCGGCACGACGCGGCGAACGGTGACGATATGTGTCATGGAGGCGACGTAAGACCGATTTAGATAATATGTCAACAAATAGCGCGCGATAATTGCAATCATATACAGAGTTTAATAAAACTGCCCAATGAATTTAACAATTAAATCAAACAAAAACAAACAATTACTATAATACATATTTTTGGGAGTCGAAGCTGCTCGCGTCCGTAGGCTTTACCCTAGTTTCCCTACACGTGACTCCTGGATGGTGCTAAACGAGCAGCAGCGAGGTGGTAGAGCGTCGGTGCCCGTCTGGATTGCGACCACAGTACATGGGTGTAAAGCCCGTCATAGTGACCAGTTTCGGCTTGTCGCGTTTCGGGATCAGCTTGTGTATATCCAGTAGCTCATATACCTAGAGACCTTCAGTCGTGGTATATGTGGGCCGACATGACGATGTAGACTATCAATGGATTTTCATCCTTTGATAGTCCCTTTCGTTTTTGGAGTACACTGTACTTACCATCGGGTACTCTGTAGTCACTATGTCGAGCCAGTGTAAAAAAAAAACAGAAATAAGTTTTCAGGCTGAAATATTACAATTAAAGCAGACTAATAAGCTATAAAAAACAGTGACAATAATAAAAAAGGAAAAAACAAAGTTAAACGGTTTGATGGGCAATACTGACAACACATGCTATACAACTCAAAGTGCTAATAACAATTTAATATGAGGGAATTGTAAGTTGAGTGAATTGTGAGCCACTCTTACTTATTCCTTGAAACCTGCAGACTGGCAGTTGAACATATCAATTATGAGAGTAAAACTTATTATGAATGTCGGAATCTGAATATAGAATATATTGCCGATATACCTAGTTTTTGTATTTGGTGCATCAAATAAATTATTGTATCGCGAACACAGGGGTGGGCAACCTTTTGAGTAGGAAGAGTCAAAAATTGCAATTTACAAAATTTCAATGTTTTTAAAGGCCCACAAAAACATTTTTTGCCAACAACATTACTACTTACCTTAGTACTTGCATAAATAAAGTTTTTTAATAACAAAAAAAAACTAATCTATTTATTCATAGATTTAAAACGAGATTTAAGTTTTCCTTTTTTTATAGAATAAATAAGAACTGCGTATGGAACTAAAGAGCCGCAGCTTCACATTCAAAGAGCCGCAGGTTGCCGACCCCTGCACTGGGACATAGCTTCAAATATATTATCCGTAACAGTAGTATATGCGAGTATATTTTACTCGTTCACATGGGTTTTTAATAAAGATTAGTTAAAATTAGCTAAACATCCAGTCTGCTACTCCCAAAAAAAATTTATGGAAAAAACCTTAAATATAGTTTAGTCTAATTTAACAACTATAATTTATTTTTACAAATTTGCAGCTCGTAGTTATTTCATGCCTTACCATTGTGAAAGTTTTACAGTAATGAAGAATAAAGATTATATTCAATTTTTATTAACTAGAATCCACTATTTCTACTAAAGAATTGATGTTGTGCTGCAAAATTACAAGCCGTGCAAAGTGCTAGTCTTTAAGGATTTATCTGTTTTATTCTTTGCTTTTGTTCCAATATAAGCCGTATAATGTTGTCAAGGATTAATAAATAAATAAAACGGTTTGTTAATAATTGATAATTAAAAACGCTTTACATTAAGTAACCACGCACTCAATGCAATTATCTTTAATTACAATATTGTGGTTACTTCGTAAGTGCCTTAATTATTATTAATATAAAGAAGCTCATAAAATAATAATTAAGTATAAACAGTAAGATAAGATTATACGACAGAAATATATTACCTTAGTACTTTAAGCTCCCCCGCAAAATTTTGAGGATGCCCGAGAAGGACTAGACGTCTCCAGGCGCTGAGGTTTAGTGGCTTAGCTGTGTCATTGGCTCCAGAAAACGAGAAGAGGATCACCCCGAGGGTTTTAGTCAGTGCGAATCCTACTCATCGGGGGGTGGCCCTCACCGCCTTCTGACGATCTATAAAGGATTTCTCCCGAGTTACCTAAAAAAAGTACTTTAAGCCGTATGTTAGACAGCATTTTAAGAAAAGTTTATCAAATACATTTTGTAATTTTGCACATTTTTTAAAAATAATTTTCATTAAATGATGGTTTTACGTTCAAATTAATTTATTAGTAAATTAATATTATAATACCTACGCTATGAAAGAAACTATTGTATTTTTCTTTTAATTTTAATACTCAATATCCCCTTTACATTATTATGATTAATATCTTTACAGGTATTTATGGTTGTGAAATTATTATTTATATGATTTCAATATAAAATATCACAGATTTTTTTATCAACAACTTTCAACTTAAAACCGTATTTGAAATGTGTATGCCACGAAATACTGCTTAATGAGGAAAAATCATCCGCTTGTATTACTTGTGGCTTTTTTTACACTTTTAGGAATTTTCAGTATTAGTTGTTCCATTATAGGATAAACGGTATGACTTAGTTGCATTTATAAGCTCTCCATCATTGTAAAATACAAATCATACAAAATCGTTTGCATAGAAACAATGATATAGCTTGAACTCCTTTCAGTACTCGCTATCAATGATTAGACTCTATAACGGTAAACCTATTTAGCTATGAACATATGTAATAGGAAGCAAAAGGAATTATATCATCATTATCAATATAAAAAGTTCTTACATAAAAATAATTTGAAAAATACAATCATATTACATTCTGTAACTGAGTTGTGATGGATGCATTTTGTAAATTCGCGTGATGGATTGCCATGTTATTACATACTACGCTTTTTCACGGTACGGTTAGCATTATTTAATATTACATAATGCAGATATAGCAATATATAACAAGCAAGATATAACAATATTCTAATAACCCAAAATAACTAAACATTGTATCTGGCGTATATTATATACTGTGGCTTTCCTCTTTAAATACTTTAAACATACAAATTTTTATTTATTCATACGGGATTAACTATATTAGTTCTTTATGTGCTCTAAGTATTGTAAAGGAAAAGAGGTTTTTAATATTTTCTATGATATAAAAACATAAGTTTACGCGTTTTTGAGAAGGGAAAACCACAATAAATATTCCTAATATAGTTCGATAAATAATAGAAACTCAATTATTTAAGGATTGAATTTTTACATTTGACATTTTACTCGCATTGCGCTTAGTAAATTTCTACCTATAAATATGTTGAATTGCATTATGAAATAAAAAAAAGGTAATATAAACCTACGTGTTCACAAAACTTTTTACATAAAAATAATTCCATACGCTAAACAACCACAGACGGGCAAAATGTAATCAGATTAATGAAAAACGATTACGATTACATTTTGCGTTTTTCATCATTAATATGACTGCATTTTGCTCATCTATGTTTTAAGCACTACGTAATCCTCAATTGCATACACATTTATAACTCCTTAATGTTCTGAAGGAATTTAATCACGATTACAGAGCAGCAAAATTATAATTACGACTACATTTTGTAATCATTAATCAGATTACATTTTGCCCATATCTGTAAACAACCATTCATCAGTTATATTTACGAAAGATTAATGATGTCATAATTTAGTACATTGTAATATATTTATGTATATTCTGAAATCTTGAGAAAACTTTGACATTTTTAAAATTCCGTGTTAAAGATTCACTAATTTGATTGATTATTTAACCTTTACTAATCAGTTTATATCCAACTAATATGTCACTTCGTAACAATACGTTGTCAACGTTGACCTTATGTATTATTTAATTAAAATTTTCTAAGAACATATTAATCATTGCTTAAAAAAAATATTGATGGATATAACATGTGTTAATTGATATTCATGAAACATATATGACATATTTTACCCAAAGGTTACTTTAAATTAGTGACCTCAAATACTTATTAACTAGCAGTATAAGTATTTATAAATATATCCTATAACATTATTAACATGTTTGTATTATACCTCAACTTCAAAGAAGTTCTCTTTCAAGAAAATCCATTATTAGTTACAAATTGTATGGAGTTTATGGTCAACTCTTTTACGGGATTGATTGGGTAACTTAAAATCCAATAATACAGTTTGTGATCTAAATATTAAAACAAAAAGTAAGGCTTAGGTCAACAATTTAAAATTCAGAAACATAAACAACATACAGAAAAAAGAAAATACAAAAGACACAAGCATATAGATATGGGGAAATGGCCCTCTGTCAACTTAATGTTACAGAAGAAATCTGCGACAATGGTTTTCGTGAAAAGCGTCAGTCGTGTTACATATCAAAATGTAACATGATGCTACTGCTTCCATCAACATACCGCCTTAAATCCTTGTCAATTTGTTCCAGATTGTTCTAGCTGTAATGATGACGAGTTGGGAGTCACGCGGTGGACGATGCCACTGCTTAAGACTGGAGAGAAGAGGTATTATCTAGGAATATTTTTTAAGGTAAGTTATTCTTATAGTATCAGATATTTTTTACTAAGAAGAAAAAGTTACTTTTCCGCACTTCTTGATAGTAAGTACAGTGGGGTTCAAGAACCGCAGAGACTTTTATAAAACGACTGTGAAATGACAGTCGCCGACGGCATATCTGTTTGTTTAAATATACTATGACTAAATTAATATTGAGCGAAGAGATCAAGGGATTTTTTTTTGTTTATGGATCTTGAAATATGTAGTAGTCATGAATATAAAGCTTATCATCATCATCAATCATCATGATTGTCATTTTTCTTTTGCCCTCGAAATATTAAATAGTTTGGTATTCTAGAAATGAAACCCTTGTGATTTAAAAACTTTTATCCAGTCGCGTAGATGTCAAAAATAAGATTAATTATATGAAGCGGGACTCAAATGTAACATACGGGTGAAATGTGACTTCAAAGAGACCAATAATAAAATAATAGAATTAGGTTTCACGCCTTTGCCTAATGTACCAGGCCACCAGGCATTTGACTAGCACTCAAGGAAGAACGATAAAAATAATCAATTTATTTCCCGCTACAAAAAAATAGGTAATAAAAAAATATACCTGTATACTTATATTACAACAAATAATGGTCTTTTTTAGCTTAGTGAACAAAACCAGTCCATGGCGGTTATTATCGTAAATGGCGCCGTCGCAAACCCTTTGATTGAAGCAAAACATAAAATAGAAACATAAGAAATAAAACAAAAATATAACACTCAGATACTTTGATTACTGCGCGACATTTGTAATATAATTTGTACGCGCGCCGGGATAAGTCTTGGACTTATGCCGTTCCAAAAAATGCATCCGCGTAGGCGGGATGATTTTATAATAAAGAAGATTGCGATAATTTGAGACAATGAGAAAAAGTACTTACCGTAGGCAGCGGTATTTGGGCACTTCACAAAATCACTCACTGTGTGTGTTTGTATGCGAATGTGGAGTATGGTTTTTGAGAATTTGTGTGTTGCGAGTTTGAAGTAATTAATATGCGATTATAATGGAAAAGGATGCGATGTGATGTTTGTAGTTTAAAGCGAGAACGTTAAGAAAAAAAGTATGTGAATGAATTACGCCAGATGGCGTTAGGGATTGAGTGCGTTTACATTATTAATTTTAATGATCTGGGGTTGCGGCTTTTGGCGTGACTATTTGTGTAGATTAGTGAAGAGGTGGAGCCACGATCCAACATAATTGAGGTGGTCGGATGAATGGCCAAACTGGGTTGTGAACAAAGTGTAGAAATGCTAAGGTCATCATAATGCCTCGCTTCGACCTGTTGAGTTTCAGGATCATCTTGTGTACATCCAGTTATATTTATACCTAAATAGTAGACGTCTTCTGTCATGATGTATGTAGGCCGACAAGGCGACGGTGAGTTTTAATACCGTCCCTTGAATTCATTTTCCGCTTTTAGACCACACTGGACTTGGCATCAAGTGCGCTGTCAAATAATAAGTAGAAAAATGACATCACAAATGACAGCTATGAGACAAAGTTAAAAATAAAAAAATGTAATCAGTAATATAAAAAAATATTTGCTTATTAAAAGAACACGTCGCATACCATTCGAACAAGTGTATTTTTATTACTATGTACTAAGTAACGAGAAGAAACTAGTTTGAATTATAAGATGAAATGTAAAATTTTAAATCCATTTGAAACGATACAAATAAATAAGAAGCCTGTCTGGCGCATTACTACAATATATCTATAGTATAAAAATGATGTTCCACGAGATATTATACTACATAAAAATGAAGAGAGAATACTTAATTTTTTTATTTAAAATAGATAGAAACCACAGAAAATAACAAAACGAATGATTGTGTATGTATCAACAGGTATGAACCAGGGTTGTTGTTGATGCAGGTTTTTAATATTCGAGGGTGTCGATGCTGATTGTCTAATTGTATTTGTACTAGCACGGCAAAATTATTACACAGCATCTGATGTTATTACAACAGTAAAAAAATCGACTACAATTCAAATCAATCAATATCAAAAACCTAAGGACTGTTCGTCGACTTTTGTCGCTACAACGCCGGGAGGCTCAATATTTCCGAGAAATCAATGGGTCGCGTCACTATCCAACGATTACATCTCCTATTACCGCAAGCGCGTACGCATCTCTCAATGTCGTAACGTAAATGGCCAATGTGTCAGGGTTAACACAATCTTCTATTAGAAGATAATGCAATTATTTACCGGTTGCACAGTGGAGAGTGTTCTCAGGAACTACATTCTTTGATTCCATCACAAAACCACTAGACATCTTGTCGAATACCATCCGTATGTGGTGGATGTTCCTTATATCCGCACGAAATGATTCGCTTCTACATTCATCATGCGAACAGCTAAGGAGTGGAATATGCTTCCAGCGGCCATATTTCCGCGATCTTATGACCTGGGAGTTTTTAAGAGAAAAGTGAATAGGCATTTGGTGGGCGGACGGGGTTCATCATCGGATTCAACTTCACGTTCAATAATAAAAAAATAAATAAAAAAAGTAGAAATTTTACTTCTATTTGCATATTTTTAGTAGTTTCATATTTTATTTAAAACGTAATTATTTAAAACCGAAGAAAGGTTTTTTAGAAAAACAATATAAGATAAATGTACTCTATATAATTTTGAAAGAGATAAGTAGTTCCTATAATGCAAGAATGAATAAATTGAACAATTTTTATATTATTTTCAACACATTTATATTTGGGTAACGATTCCCATAAATAAAATATATTTAACATAAAAAGCATTGCTGCACTGTCTCCTTGAGTATGTCGATTTATTGCCAAATTGATTTCCAGTATCCGTTACTTTTATAATTCCATATAAAATTAACATAAAGCACCCGTATAATTATTTAAAATTACCATAATCTTATACATATATAATTTACATAATTCTTTAATTGCAAACCAATCATAATAATATTGTTAGAATAATTTGGCAATAAATGCCTGTGGAGATCCTGCTGTTGTATCGATTATAAGCTAATTTAAATTTTAATAATAAAATAATGTTGAATATGTTAAAATTAGGCCCTTTGAACACATTAAGCTACTTTTTTTTTATTACAAATGAAAACTTCTTAACATTAAATTTAAAGTCTTCTTTCAATGAAAGTGATAACCCTAAGCAACCAGTTTTATTGATAGCAAATAGCTTTCTCTTACACTCAAAAGCGACAGTGTGTTATATGTACCTAGATATTGTGGACATTTATTACAATAAGTGTTCCGCTTTCTTTAGCGCTTCACCGGAACAGGTGTTGGATAAATTACCTAATTTTTAACAGTTATATACCCATTGTAATTATATTACATACTTACCCGTAATCCGCAAAAGTGTCCCATAATAATATTTTAGAATTCGATATAGGATAAAATTTGAATATGACTAGCAACCAACCAACATCTGATTTTCCCGTAATAAGTACTATTGCGTGTATAGAATTAAATTTGGGCCCCTAAACATAATAACATTCCATTATCGACGAAGCTTCTAGAAAAATATATAATATATGGGATTAACTTGAGCCTTGAAAATATCACAATGACATATGTTAATTCCATATATAAGTACTTTTCTAATAGCGTTAAAAATAAACGAATATCACTTTGTATAGGTCCGAATACCTCTTTAGGATTTCACCTTTTTTTTACATTTCTAGGTATATGAGTCACTGGATGTACACAAACTATCGCGAAACGCGATAGGTCAAAGCGAGTCAACTTGACGGTCTTTACACTTGTGTACTGTGGTCACGACCCAGTTCGGGCATACACCATACCACCTCGCCTTATGTAAAAAATAAGTCATAAAAATGTTTTAGGTCAGTCATAATATTACGATATTTTCCCACTATAAATATATGATTTCCAATCAATGTTTATCAAAAATAAAACCATATATTCAGTAGTTTATTTCCTAAACCATGTCATCATTTATAAATAACCTTTTGAAGTCTACAACCTTGCGTGTCGGTATGTAAATTGTGCAAGAAATTATCACATTTGCAATATTCGGCTAACTGCTCTATGGTGTATCGACCAGGCTAAAACTACAGAGATCACGGAGAGAAACTCTGTTAAAATCAAAAATAATATCGTAACTTTAAGCCAAACAATGAGAAGCGAAACAAACCCGTGTGTAAGCTGTTTTTATTATGATTCCACAACGTGAATAAATTGCATTAGGTTATAAGGACAGCGTAGTCCAAAAACCGCCCGAATATTTCCAGACATTAGATGCTACTCGCTGTGATCATGCCGACCTGCTCACTGCTGCTCTTCACACTTCTTTTGAAGAACACAATATCATAAACGGTAAGAAATATATTGGTACAAATTGAAAACCTTGTTAACCTAATAGTAGTACAAGGTCTCTCAATAGAAAGTTCACATTTAAATCTTTTTTTAAAAGAAAAGTCTTAGCTTTATTGAAAAAATGTTTATTTTATATTGAAGTACACTGATTGGGAATTTATTTTTTTTAAATAACATCGTCCAAATGTAAACCGTTGCGCTCTCGGCACTCATTTAGTCGGGCACTAAAATTGCCTATGACAGCTCGGCAGGTAGTCTCCGTGATGGCTGCCATTTCATGACGGATATTTTCTTTTAATTGTGCCAGGGAAGTCGGTTTATTAGCGTAAACTTTTGATTTGACATAACCCCACAGGAAAAAATCCATAGGCGTTAAATCGGGACTCCGTGGAGGCCAATTTATGTCACCTCGCCTGGAGATTAATTTGTTCGGAAAAATTTCTCGAACTCGAGGCAGAGATCTGTTGGACGTGTGTGAAGTTGCTCCATCCTGCTGGAACCATGTTCTTTGGTTGTAACCAGGAAAGTTTTGCAGTTGGGGTACGAAAAACTCGTCTAACATCTCCACATAACGCTCTGAATTCACTGTGAGTGTGAGTCCCCTTCCATCTTCAAAAAAGTAGGGGCCGATAATTCCTCGCGCCGACATCGCTGCCCATACGGTGACTTTGGGTGAATGTAGCGGTTTCTGATGTTTTTGTTTTGGGTTGGTTGCACTCCAGTAACGACAATTTTGCTTGTTTACATGCCCATTCAGGTGAAAATGGGCTTCATCGGAAAACAAGATGTTGGTGAACGTTGGAAAGCGCTCAATCATCTGATTTACAAAGGCAAGCCTCTGACCAGCATCTTGAGGCTTCAGTTCTTGCACTAACTGAATTTTGTACGGGTGCAGCTTTAAATCTTTGTGTAAAATGGGGCATAATGAAGATCTGTGCACATTTAAAGCAACAGCACGCTTCCGAATCGAGAGGTTTGGATCATCTCGAATAGACTGAGTAACACTGTCCACGTTTTCGGCTGTTCTTGATATTCTTGGCCGCCCAGATTTTGGTTTCTCCAGAGTTGACCCAGTCTCTTCAAACTTCTCAACCCATTTTGCAATGAGTCGAGTGCTAGGCGCATCATTTAAGTGACGAATATGTCGAATACTGCAGAATTTTCTACGCGCTACAGTCGCCGAATTACCGCTTTTGTAAAACTCACGTACGCACAACGCACGGTCCGCACCAGAGAAACGCTCCATAGCGACTAAATTCCCAAGAGCCAGACTACCGACTGACATACCCCCCGCGCCCCTCAGAATAGTTGCTTTCGCGTAATAAGATAAGCAAATGTGAACTTACTTTTGAGACACCTTGTATTATTTCGTCATGCTATATCGCTTTTATGGCGAGCACAGATACATTAGTGGCTATATCTACTTTACGCTTATATGGTTTGTTCAACGTGACCAGTACCAGGGTGGTAGGTGGTGACCTGTCACTGCCGGCACTCGCTCGCGCGATGGTCGGTAGTGACAGGGCATGGCAGGCGGTCCTCTCCTTCACGGAGGAGACTATGCAGGTGAAGGAAGCGGCGGAGCGGGATCGAGAGGCTATTGCCACCCCTGATAACCCAATCCGCCGCCCAGCTCGGACAGGACGCCGGAGGAGGGCCTTCGCCAGAGGCCTTCCTCCATAACAGGACAAGCGCCGGGCGGCGCGATTGAGGGAGCACGTCGTCCAGATCCAGGCGTGAGCGGTGTGTGATGTGTTCCCGCACACCGTTCCAATGACAAATTAAGGAGATGAGGGGAGGGTGACATTTCTTACACCACTCTCCCTGCCAAATGTGTTAGGTGTACGCAGGGGGTGGCGACTATTTAGCCACCCCCTGCCAAGAAGGCGGGGCCTGCAGAAGGCTAGACGTCGCCGGGTGCCGAGGAAGATGGCTCAGCCTTGCCCTTGGCATTCGGCAGACGGGAGATGGAACTCCCCGGGGGTTTTAGTCGGTGCAAGTCCGACACAGCGGGGGGCAACCCTCATTGCCCCCTGAGGTCCGTTAGGGATTTCCCCCGGGTCACAAAAAAAAAAAAAAAAACGTGACCAGTACGGATGATCGCCGTTCTCAGTCACAAATTCTATTAGAAGCCATGTGGATTTCTTGACGATGTTTTCATTAACCGGTGTGCATATCGTGCCTAAATCTAAAAAAAAAACAGTGTTAAGTGCTGAGATTCCAACTCAGGACATTCACGTTGTCGCGTATGTATTCTGGTCGCTTGTCCACCAGGCCATCACAGACACTTTAAAAATGTGCTTACTAGGAAATGGAAGAGAATCTTACTGGTATCTCATTGGATTATGGGTGATTCAGTATCCAGAAATAAGTCTGGATATTATCCAGTCTAACAATGACTGATATCCGGTCAATGACCAAAAATCGCATTAAGAGCTCATGAATTTTCTCCTAACTTGTCACTTTCCACAATATTAGCCACGAGAACCAATGGGCCGGAAATTACGTAGCGTCCGCACTGCAAAATGTACTGGAAATTCAAAACAGTCCACGGCCGCACGCGCTTCGCTGGCATGAGCGAAAATGTTTTAAATCACTTTTCATATTAAAGTATTTTCAATTATAATACCAGTGCGTAGAAACTATTTTTAATTTCCCGTAAACTGACTTATGAAATCATTTCCTATCTCTGTAATCTTCATGCTGGGAATCGCCGATAAAATTTTAAAAGCAATTTTTTTGAAATAATTATTTGGTAATATTTCATCATTTAAGTAAAACTTCCTGCGAACGAACATAGGTGTTTGCAAGCCTTTCAAAGCATTTATGTATTTAATTATTCATAACAATAATACCACTTAAGGTGGTGGTGGTTGGTGGTGATGTTTGCACGAACTGTGTCATGACCACAGTACACAGGTGTAAAGACCGACATAATGACTCGCATTGGCCTATAACGTTTGGAATTTGTTGTAAGAGTACTGTTTTTATTCATATACCTAGAGAACTTTCGTTGTGTTATACGTGGGCCGATACAACGATGGCGATTATCAAAGAATATTCGTTGAACTTTCTATCAGGTGCAATGTAATCTCTATTTAGAACTAAAAAAACTAAAGCTAAAAAACATACAAAAATTTCACTACCTTTACTCGACACATTATTTCATTGTATACAAAGGCTGTTATACATACAATAAAGATGCACAATTATAGATGAATTAAGAAAAAATACACATCTGTAGAAATCAGTTATCATATCAATAAATCTTACAATTCTCAAAAAAATAATGAATGATGATTTAAAAGGTTTAGATTGAGATTAATAAAGCACAATTTAGAGGCTAACAAGACGGAAATAATATTAAAAAGATTCGTAACTCTCTTATCATTCCAAAAAAATATTTTGCGCTCATCTATCGTATAAGACAAGACGCTGTAAATTATTTCACAAGTATCTTCTTGCCGTTTCGGCTACTCACCAAGCGATTAGCCTTCTCTTTTTTACCTCATGCAGTCAAAGAGAACAACTCGCTCCTCGCGTATGTTATTCCAGCATTTTGTAACATGAGAGACAATTGGTATTTGTTAGGCGAGTGCATTCCATAATCGGCCTCATCAGCGCATGCCATCCGGGGAGTTTGAGGTCAAGGAAAAACTTTAGATTTAGGAAACTCAAATATCCTCTTTGCAATGTGTGTCAAATTATACTATATTTTAATATTAAAATAAATATTCATATATGAAAAGTGAATTAATGGAATTGAATTACTAGAGATGTGCCGACTATGAGTTTGGTCGATAAGTCAATAAGTCGGCAGAAAGAGACCGAATAGTTGGCCGATAGGTCAGGCAAGCCGATCACAGTTTCAGGATATTCGGTAATACGCGACTCGCAAGTCGCAACCGCCGCCTGTGAACTTGTCGGAACATGTTTTGTCTACTTTGCATTACGTCTTGATTTTTAGTTTACACGGGTACGAACGGTGTTTTTGTAGAAGTTCTTTTTGTAAAATTATGAGAACTATCACCCATTTGTTTCAAATCTAAATGTTTGTCTTAGAATAAAGATATATTATTCTTATAAAAATCAAGATTAAATTAAATATAATTCCTCTCATATAGAGAGCGATCTTTGTCGACTAGGCACCGATTATTAAAGTTGCCGAATTGTCGAATTTACCGACCGGTGGAAGCTTCACTAGCAATCAATTAATTATCAAGATAGCTCACTATAATTATTTTTAAATCGTTTTAGAATTTTAAAGAAATTATTTAGATTGCAAAATAATGAAATGAAATTCCATAGACAATAACAAAATAAACACCTTGCTACAAATCGCAAGATGGAAATCGTAAATTACTACATAGTACGTACCACCATTATTTATTCTTTCTCAACCACAACGACACATTTAATGAAACATAGGGTTGTCGTATTTCAAATTATAATAATAATATAATATCTACACGCTATATCCATATAGCGGTGAGCAGATATATATTAGTAGCAGTATTAACTTTGCGCTTAAGTGTCGTACTCAACGTGACCAGTAGCGTAGCTGATCTCCGCTTTTCAGGCACTTACACAGTTACATTTCTATTAGATGCCATATTAGTTTCCCCACGATGACGATGATTTCACGGGTGAGAATGTAGTGGTGGTTGGGGTACGTGCTGTGATTCCAGTCTACCACCATTCGCCTTGCCAGTAGCGTGCATCCAATAAAAAGCGTTATCTTGTTATACTTGAACATTTATTAAATATATTGACTTAAATCTGGCGTTTAACAAAATAGTACTCTGAGAGTCCAAATTGGACTAAATTTTAAGTATATATGTGTTAAATGTCCCACTATAACGAGATAATGTTTTTATACTTTATCTACGATGCATGCCACTGCAAGAGTGGATAACTATCTCCTATGTAATAAACATATAGTATAACATAAAAAAGATGATATATATGACAGGAATAATTGTGGACAAAGCATAAGTGACTCGGTCATAGTGTTTCGCTTCGGGCCTGTCGAGTTTTCGGATCAGTTTGTGTATATCCAGTTGTTCATATACCTAGAGATCTTCCGTCGGGGTGTATGTGGGCCAAAATAGTGATGGCGGCTGTCCCATGGTAGATATCAAATTTTCATCCCTTGGTGGTCGTTACCATTTTCGGACTAAGCCGTATTACTTTCCATCAGGTGCAATGTAGTTAATATATCAAACCAGTATTCGAGACGTCTAGTTTTAAAACCCGCTAAAACGTTTTTTCGTACAAAATTACTTAATAATTCTAATAGTAATTTGAAATGTTTTTATCAAAGCAAAAATTATATATGATTTTTTTCTTTATTGCTTTTTCACTCTAGAATAATAATTTAAATACTTTATAAGAATGTGATTGTTAAGTCAATGATTAGTTATAAGTTTTTATAAATTTATGGGATTTGAAAAAAAAAAAAATGTTATAGCAGGTTTTGAAACTAGACGCCTCATTTTTATGATCCACTGAAAGTACACTATATTTCCCGAAAGCCAACAGGCCAAAAATAGCCGTTACGATAGAAATCGTACACTCCATACAGAATCAAAGAGTTTTTTTTTTACTATATGCCATTTTTTGGTTTAATTCTCCCCTTTGTGTGGAAGACAAAGGCTTTCACGCCATACAGCCATGTCTGGGGTGGATTTTTCTTTTCAACTCTTATTAAATTTTCTGTCACGTCTTCCCGCCACGCTTTAATATCTCTGACGTAGTTTTAATTTCTTATCCATCTTCAATGTTTACTTGTTGTCCATTACTGAGCTTTTGTATTGAATATAAACAGCTAGTAAGACTATGCAGATTGACGGGAATACTCAATGACCCAAGGGACGCATCCCTCCGCGTCTCGCCAAAAAACCATTGACTCCCTATCGCACACGGTCAGCCGAGCATTCCACTGCTGCCCAAGCCCACAACACAAGCTCAGACAACATTTAAACAACCAGGCGACCGCCACAACAAGAATACAGCAATTATTAAGCGAAAGTGCAGAAGAGATGCAACCGCTCCGACTTGAAGCTTTGCCGCCAAACTTTTCTATGACTTTCGTTTGTTTTACGTTTCTCGGTAGCCCTACAAAATCGTGAGCTACACCAAGCGCGCTAATATCGACCTACGAATAGCAATCTCGCTGGATTCCGTCAACAGCTTTCTCCGCGACCGGTTATTATACTGCAAAATTTAAAAAACGCTTGTCATATCTGCTATTATCGTTAGGCTGACATGTCTAGACGCAATGTTGACGTTGATTAGCCTTTATTGAGATGTGTTACAAATCATGTTTTCATTAATATCGAAGTGTATGGTATGTCACCGATTTCGTCAACTTGGCTCTGCATATATTTAGCCTGTACTCAAATTCCTATTGATACGAAATAAGGCAGAGATTTATAGACTTAACTTTAAGATTGCTTATACATACTTTACTAAAACATTACAATTTGTATTACTCAATGATTGTCATAGTATTTGATAAGTCACCAACTTTGACAACATTGACTTGGCTCTGCGAAAATACTATGGTTATACTTAAGTTCCTATATATTCAGTTTTTTGTCAAAATGAATTTATTTATTGAGAACTTTGCTAAGCAAAGTCGAAATAGCGCCTATAAATCTCAGATTAAGACACCGGTGTTTACGAACAATCGATTTATTAATCGTAGTGAGTATACGCTATTAGCACACAGTCTTAGAAATTTCTCGAAGCGCAGTCATCAAATGTTCCCGATGTCTAATCACCGAAAGCAAAGTTAATGTCTATAATTCTCAGCGTTAGAGTTTATAAGTAAAACAAAATAACCACGCAAATATATTATGATTGTTTTTTATTATGTCAACGTTGTATAATAATACCTACTGTAAATACAATACCTGCATTGAATTTATTGTTAATTATCTTTTTTGAACAAAAAGTAGCAGCCTTGTTCTGCAGTTTATTTGCATAAGCGAGCATTTAGAATAGTATTGTTACAAGGGGTTATTAGAACGAAGAAATTACCTTCGCAAAATACAATAATTTGCTATTTTCAAGTACGGCACTTAAGATAGGTACCAACAATATTTCCTGAATGACTGATACATCATATAAAACATAACAATGAGTACTATTTTCAACCAACATTTAAATGCATCAACCGGTGAAGCCTTTTTTTTGGTAACCCAGTGGAAATCCATTAACCGGTGAAACCTATCGTAGCATACAACAAAAGTAAACAAAAAATATTAATAATAACAATAGGAGAAAACAAAATCTACATAAATAACAAATAATTTACAAATCAAAAAGAAGGAAAGAACAGAATACGCGCATAACATAACCAAACCACAGTAAAATATAAACAGAAATAGAAATATTAATACACAAAATTTACTTTTACGTAAACTCTACTGCCACTGTTTATTCAAACAATTTTCAAATCATATATAACAGTTGTATATATAATTAATTAAGTACCATAGTGGGTAAGGGATGAGTGTCCATGGGCGGCAACGCGAATAGCCGTTGATCGAGATACGAACCTCTAGGTTTTTCCAGACTAAGTATAGATCTAGGTGTCACATACTATCCGGTGTAAAAAACATCGTGAGAAAACTCGAATAGCATCTGATAAAAATGTCATGTGTAAGTACCCTAAGAACGGCGAACAGCTATGCTATTGGTCACATGGGCACGACATATAAGAACAAAATAGATATAGCCACCCTTTTTTTTTCTTTTTTTTTGCAGCCAGTGGGAAAATCCTGCATAGGACCATCAGGGACGCTGTGAGGTCAGCAATCCCGGTGTCTCAGACTCCTACTGACTAAAAACCCCCGGGGTGTCCCTCTGATTGCTCCACTCGGGCCTGGGAAACCAAATTCATCTAAACGCCCAGGGAACAAAAGGCCTTGTTGAGGCTACTTCTCTGGGAGGGATAGGAGTAAAAGTCCACCTCTCCAAAACCTTTCTCTCAGGTGGCGCGCCAGACACCGTGCACTGCTTCCCCTCATCCGGGCAGCAGTCTCCCTCAAGTCTACTGCCCTACGAAGATATAGCCACAAATGTATCTCTGCTCATCCTAAAAGGGATATAGCATGACGTTATACTATTATTATTATTTACATTAAAAAATACCACAAATTATGTTCTAACTAATTGTTATTTCTCGCCATATACAAACATCTTTTTTCGTAAACATACTTGAATTAATGTCCACCGTACAAGACATGCCTTAAACATAATACATTACAATTGTTAGGCCTTTGCGTAACAAACATACACCACAAAATGGTTATTTTAACAATATAACATTGCGTTTACGCCTCATGTATAAGGCATTGTTACATGCACCAGATATAAAAATATTTTAGTTGTATCCATTATTGCATCATTTACTCAAATAGCCGGGTTATTTCACGCTCTGTTAAACCATTGTTCTTGCATTCTCTCATAATCCTAAATGTGTAGTGCATTGGTTACTGCACGTCTGAGGGTCTTACGTTACATAATGAGTTGAGACAACTCTTACTTGTTCTCGAAAATATAATTTCGATATTTTTGGGTCATATTATAAGTATGAATGAGCAGCAAAGAAGCAAAGCAAAGAGTAAGGGTGAGAGTAAGGTAAACAGTATCCAGTAAAAGAACCATATCACTAAACATTTAAAAATGTGTAAATCAACCAACTACCACCATCTACAACCAACTAATGAAATAAATAAATAAAATAAACATAATGACCACTAACTACACTTTAACAAGTTAGAATAAGAACTATAAATCACTAATTATGAAGTGCCTAAACAAATCTAAATCATTCCATGTTTTTTCCTTTATTTCAAAGTTTTTACTTAGCTCAAAATTAATGATACAGTTTTATTAAATTTGAAAAAACTCCATCTGTTCTGTCTTATGAATAATAATTAAAAATGTTTAACTACTAATCAAGTAATTGGTCCTAAAAACCAACAATGAAAAATATTTTTATTTTGTTACATAAGCTAAGCTTTCATTGTAAAGATTACAGTAAGATTTTCCTGTTTCTAAAAATAAATGGAATACGTAATCAGGAATATTTTCTGTAGGCGTATGTCGTAGTCAAGATTAAGATAATATAACGCAAAAAGGAAACGTGTGGGATGTTGAATATCATCCTTATTGTCGAATGTCGATCACAATATGTAAGCAAATCTTTTTTAGAATCATATGTATTGATTTATATTACCCACTTCACAAATTCGACCTTTGTAAATTTTCCAGCATTGTTATAATGATCATCAACAGCCAGTAGAAATTTTACAAAAAATTTAAAAAGCTATACCTTCAACTGTTACAAAAAAAGCTTAGTTTTAGCAAAACAGTGCAACAAATTAGTTTTGATTATAAAAATAAAGTTATTCATCGTAGTGAGGTCTCATTGAGGTAACCGACCCCGCTATTGTAGTGGTCACTTACTGGGAAAAAAAAAATCTAAGTACCTAAGTATTAGTCACACACAAAAAAAAACATAAAATTGTCCATTTACCGTGGCATAACATTATACAGAAACTTTTAAAAAATTAAGTTTTATCATAACGTCGGAATCTGCGAAGAGAATAATAAAAAATAAGACGAGAGTGATTTGTAAAGATAAAAACCGCCCAAATCTGAATAAGTTCCATACAATGTGGACAAAATTGTAAGCAGTAGGTACTCGTCTATTAATAACATTGATTACATACTCTTGTGCAATAAAAAACACATAAAAGCAGATGTCTTATATCTCTTAGAATGATGTCCAACTAGTTAATCTTGTTCCATAGACAGAGAAAGTTTTTCATCATTAATATGACTGCGATTTGCTCATTTTTGTTTTAAACATTACTGAATCCTCAATTGCGTACATATTTATGACTCTTTAATGTTTTGAAGGGATTTAATCATGATTGCAGAACAACAAAATTAAAATTACTACTAATCAATTAATTATTAATCAGATTATATTTTGCCCATCTCTGCATAAAACATATAGCATGACACTAAAAATAGCATATAAATCGGAAATTGCCAAATAATAGTATAATAATATTTGTAGTCTTTTATATCTTCAAAAAATATGAACTTAGCTTGGAAAGCATCATGTTTTCCTAAAAATTACATTAATTAGGATGAAATTTCCTGTCCATTACATTTTAGTTTACTCATAATTGGATTTCTATATTGGGCCTTGGCTATGACGCAAGTAGGTTTTTACTAAAATTCGACGTTATGAATCATGATCTTAGATTAATCCCTAATTGGGATTTTGACATCAATTTCCGACTGTATTGGTTTTTTATGTTTCATGTAATAATAATCTATATACAGGTGAACGATAATTCGCTGCACCCCTTCTAAGGAGTTAATTTTCAATAGATTAGATCCTCCGATATGTGTCGAGCAGTACTGCCTGAGGGGGCTGCTGATTCGACTAAACTGCATTGGTGCCGTTTGTGATACCACGCACCACCTGTCGGAGGAGTAATGACTACTCTTTCCTCCCACCTCTCCTATACCTGTGGCGTTGCTCTTTAGGCTTGTCACGCACCGGTTTTGAGCGGCCTAGAGTTTCTCGTAACCTAGCGTACGATAAGCATGGAGAGGGCTACCCCGGTTGACTTCGTCAGTAAGAGTACAGCATATTGGGGCAACAGCCCTCACCACTGCCTTGAAGGTGCATGAGGGTTTCCACTGGGTCAACAAAAAAAGTCCGATATATCCTATTCGAAAACGACTAATGTTTGAATTATTCAGCGTTTTGCAATTTTATAAAAAAGGTATCCAGTATTTAATTATTAACTGTCGATAGAAAAATACAATGTTTTATTTCTTTTATAGATTTTTCAATTTCAGTTTATTTATACAATTTTTTTGATAAACCACTCCCAAGAGGATAAATCTAGGGTTTCCGTCAGGAAGAATCTGGATCCCCAGGCCGGGTAGATGGTGGGAAAGACACCCCGGGGTTTGTAGTCAGTAGGAGTCTGACACACTGGGGTCGCTGCCCTCACAGAGACCCTGATGGTCCTAATTAGAATTTTGGGACACAAATAAGCACTGAAAATGTATTAGAAAATCCACCAGTTTTGACTGTAAATTGATCCTCGCCGAAGCAGGCCGGACCCGCTACTGTATATTTTACATATGTATTGTATGTATAACGTGGTTTTATAAAATATTGTGTCGTTAGTAACTACAAACATGAAGTAAGCTTCAACACGTAAATATAAATGCCCATATATAAATTTCTTTCAGGGGTAAATAATTGGCTAGCCAGCAAAACCTCGTTGAACTAATTGGCCCCAACATTTTACGAGTGGTCTTACGTTCGCTCCGATGCATATCTGTTCCAGGGAAAGCAATAATATTACGAGAAGCCCTGCCTAGTTGGAGCAGTAAACTATATCAAACATTCTATCGACTGGAATTAAAATACTAATGATTCTATCATTTTTGATAATCACAATTGGGAGTTATAACGTTTAGAGGCAGTAAAACACTATAAAGTCCATCAATGATACGTATATTGCATCAAAACTTAATAATCAGCAATATAAACTAGATGAAACTATAAAAATCTAGTGATAATGTCGCGAGATCCGTATGCAAGAAGTAATCGATATAGAGACTTCACACGATTACTCCCTCCTACCGTCCACCGCGGACGGTGCGGAAGCGAGCCGTACAAACATTACGGCGTCCGCGAGAGTGGGCCGGCAGAGTGCACGCTACAGAGGGTTTTTTTCATACATGCATTTCGATAAAAAGTCATGCTTTATTATTACTGTGTCTAACTTATTAATGGTATATTGATACTAAAATCACCATCCCTCTATGCCCAAGATATGGTACTGGACTATTAGTATTAGCTTTTGGTGAAAACTTCGTACTAAGAGACAGTATCCCATTAATTTTAGACACGTACATCGAAGATAAATCGCAAGAAGGAAAAATAAAGAAAAAAGGACAGAAGGATAAAATCCAAAAGGAGATATCCGACAACGATCTAAGGTTATCGATATCTCCGTATTTGTAAGCAGAAATAATCGTATAATCGTTGTAATCAATAATCGTTGAAGCCGGCTGGTCTTGAGGGGAAAACTCTTTTTGTATTAGAAGTCTACATCAAGCAGTGTACTAAGTTGGGCCGATGATGATGTTGATAATGTTCTAAGACAAGCTTTCGGATACTTATATATGAAATATCGATTAGAAAAGTAAAAAAAATGTTAGATGATAACGACTTATCGTCGCAATATCGACTTACGCTATCCAAAAATAGCTTTATGTTAATGCAATAATAGCGGAAAAGATGACAATAAAACGTCACGTTGTATCCAATCACGCTATTAAGGCTTAGATCGCATTGTAGGTTTCATCGTGCGAGAAAATATCGCGTGTATTTTATTCGCGAAAGAAGATTACCTAGTTTGAACTGCTAAACTAATTTCGTGCGGTTTTTACTACATTATCAGAGAGTTGTTGAGCGCCATGACTCATTTTAGTGAATTTTATTGCCCGTTCGTACGATTTAAAACGATTCGTAGTGTTATAAAATTAGTGATAAAATATCCGGCGATTCAAATACGCTATGTGTGTTAAGTCTAAGTCGCTAATGACAGTTGAATGTACCCGATGACACCCAAAAGGCTCCAATCGTAATCAGTTTGGTACAATAAGACTGATGATATCTGATACACTTAAGATTGTGTGTTGATAAATTAATGTAGTTATGGAACTCGAGTCGCTATAACTGGCTTTCTGCGTACTTTAAAATATCAGAAATTATAAGAGTTAAATCTGAGTGGCTTTTACACAATACGATGCAGGTATATCCCAGGAATTATTCCTAAGTCAAAAGTTCAACAAAGTCAGAGCGTTTGTAGAAAACCTTCAGCTTATATTTCTTGGAGAGAAAAATAATGTTCCTACTATTAATATATTTTCAGCTGAAATAAGCCTTCTACTATTGTTACGGTGACTGTCTCGTAGAAAATAGAATGAAATAAAGGAAACCTTAGTAATATTCTCTTTCAAAGAATCAGTATAAAAGTGATATTAACTTACTATCTTTTCTGTTCCATGGGGAAATACTCCGCTTATGCGCCATTCTTTTTTAGTTACCCGGGAGAAAATCCTACACAGGGCCATCAGAGTTTGTCAGACTCCTACTAACTAAAAACCCCCGGGTGTCCCTTTAATCACTTCACCCAAGCCTCGGAAACCAAATTCGCCCAGTCGGCTGAGGAGCGAATAGCCTCATTCAGGTCCTCTCTGGGAGGTATGGGTGTAAAGAGCCCACACCTTTAAACCTTACTCATGGGCGGCGGGCCGGACACTGCGCACTTCTCTCGCTTCCGGGTAGTAGCCTTCCTCAAGTCTACTGCCCAGGTCACTCACACATTCTGGTTAGGTTGTAAACGACCTTTGGGAATAGTCAAGAAAAAGAATCACAACGAAAAGTGACGCCACATATTTTCTCTTTTCGTAACCTCATTCATGCTCATACTATCGTGTTTTGACTCGTATATCTTCATAGAAATAAGACACAGAAACGGTATATGTAATGAAAATCGTAATTTAGAATATATTTTAGGCTTCAGGTGTATTTATTGATGGTTCAGTGTGAGATTTCTCTATATTTCCAAATTATTATTTTTTTTAAAGTATCGTTCGTTGATGACCGAGAAATGCCTTCACAACTACACCGAGCTTGAGTGGGCAAGCACTGAAGGTGCTCAGTCAACGTTAATGGTATAGGTTAAGTGGCAACGCAAGGGTACCCCTGTGGGCACGGAACTCTACTTAGGCGGCTAGTCAGTGAAAATGAACCTAACGGTGATCTTCTAGCGTTTCGGAAACGACTACCTTGAGAAGAAACGCCGAAAGAATTTGAAGGCTGCGTTGAAATTTCCAAATTCTATGATCACAAAAGATGTCCTGTTACTTATTATAAACTTGCTCTCAACTAAATATCCACTGGTGTAAATACACGCCGCCTGCTTTTGAATTCTAGATATTTGTACTGTAAATGCTTGGTCAACTGACGGTTTATTATTGACAGAGTGATTTAAATTTGTCATTGTTCTTGTTACAGGCAAATTGGTTCAAAGCGCAACAGTATTGCAGATTTCATGGAATGCATCTCGCGTCAATAGCATCACAGCAGGAAAACGACAAACTTGAACAATACGTTAAAGATTCAGGTAGAAATTTATATTTAAGTGACAATAATCATAGTTGTAGTAGTTGGCAGCAATTAGATGTTAGATCAAGCTCTTAAAACGTGTGTAAAAACGAAAACGACAAAATCAATATTGAAATTAGCAAATTCAATAATGAATATTTATACATGCGAATCAATTATTTATTGATCTTGAAAGCAACGCCTATTTGACAAGTTAGTGTAAGCCATAGGTAGATAGTTGTCATTCAGACTGTAGAATTCAGACTGGTTTTGAATTGTGAAAGTGAAACAACATATTCAAACTTCATGGCCAAGAACAAGGAATATGGTAGGTACATTGGAAATTCAATCCGTCGTTCCTACGTTCCACTCTATTATTCTGTAACCTATAGCATAACTGAGAACTGTGTGCAAACTTGGCTCAAATATTATAAATGTACTTAGATTTACATATTATCATAACAACGAAGTATATATATATATATTATTCCACATTAATAAGCCATTAATTTTATTATTAAGCCGTGGTGGCTGCCGGCAGAATAGAATAGCACCTCCCTCTTGCTGAGGCGTCGTATAAGGCGACTAAGGTATCCCTTTAACCCCGCAATTCTACCACGTATTCAGAGAAGGAAAACTCGACCAAACCTGCATCCCGCTCCCTCCCGATCGTACTGGTTCTCCTTTCCATCGGATCTGAGGGAGCTCGGACGAGAGAGTGCTTTTCTGGCTGCGCGTCCAGTTATGCACTTAAATATCTCCTGCGCAATTGACTGTCTCCGAAAACTGAAAATCGATTTTCTTAATTGGTGTTGAAACAGTCGCCGTGACCGAAACCGGCTAGGACATCATCATCATCATCATTATTCCACATTAGAGTTATCTTATTAAAGTCAGAAATCAATAGGCAAAAGAATTCAATGCTTGCTGAAAATACAATCGCTGATGAGAATACTGTTTTGATAAATGATAACATACAAATACCGTTATGAAATTAACGACCAGTTTCAGAAATTCTTTTTTAAATTTAAAATGATTTTAAACACTAATGAATAATTTAAAATAAATAATTTAAAATTACACAGTATGTATTTAATAGAGTTTAAAAATATTAAGTCTACGGGAAACTTTTGTCCGCTTTTCTGCTTCCATTTTCGGTATATAATAACCACATGTTTCATTGCGCATGTCTGCCTCTTTTTATTTTTATCAGTTAGTGGAAACACACTGTCGTACAAAATTAACTAAAATAAAGTTGATACACATTAATCTTCCGCATGAAGCGATATTGTACCCATGGCAACCAATAAAATAAAATTATTTACGCCACTATATTTTTACGAATTTCCTACCAATTCCACCGCGCACACACCTCCCGTATTTCGCCTGAATTTACCACACCCCAGCAATCACTTTTTTAAGCCTTCACATAAAATTTTTGAAGCTAAAAAAATTAAAAATAAGACGATATCAAATAAGCATTGGTTCAATTATTTGCATCAAAAAAATTAATAAAATTTATCGAAAATTGCATATACAAATTGCCCTCACACTAGCAAGAAAGCATATAGTTAATTAGAATAAAAAAATTACAGTAATAAAGATTTGTATTTTGTTTTATTCCAAAAACGGGCAGAAGTTTCCGGTAGACCGAGAATATAAGGATTGTTTCTAAAAAAACTTAAACTAGATGAATATGAGTTAAATTATAGTACAGTTTTTCTTTAGTATGATTCGGTAATTTTGTAAGCAAATAAAACTTTATGTTATCTTTTATGAATTATATAGTTATTATATTTAGATTGGTAAAATGTATCAAAGTGATTTATTTCACTTTGAAATTGAACATTACTTAATTTATATTATTTTCACAAGGGAAATTTACAATCCGTCGTCCACTTCAATCGGCCATATTTGTTTACAATATGGCTGAATTCTATTCAAAGGAACAAATCGTAGACAAAAAACGAATTCATTTTCGGTGGTTATATTTATTGTATGACATCTACTTTGATACGTCAAAAAAAAGGTTTAAACAAAATTATCTTTTCAGGGTACGGTCGAGAGCACTTCTGGACATCTGGCACCGATTTGGCAGAAGAAGGCAACTTCTTCTGGATGGCAAACGGTAGACCGCTGACGTTCGTCAACTGGAACGCTGGCGAACCGAACAACTTTAGATATGAAAATGGAGAAGAGGAAAACTGTTTGGAACTCTGGAACAGAGATGATAAAGGGCTCAAGTGGAACGATTCACCATGTTCTTTTGAGACTTTCTTCATCTGTGAAGTACGGTCGGATTGATAACGCAATCTAACGGCCTTTTTAGAAAACGAAGTTTAATTATAGTACGGTATTAAATGGCATATAATGGAGCCATTACACTTTCTTTCGCTGTCAGCTTAACCATAATCACTGCTATAACTAATGGATAATCTACTGTCTAAAATGGTTACTTACATTATTTTATAAGTCAGTATCACGTTAAACGTAATTTATTACGAAAACAAAATCCGATACGCCGTAGTGTGAATGTGCCTTTAAATTCTGTATTACAAAAAATAAGTCTTATACATGAAAACATTTTCTATTCTACTTACAAAATTTTAAAGTTAAACCATATTTTGTAATAAATGATTTTAAATAGTGCTTAAAGTCGTACTATTTTTTACGTACACAATACGCAGCGCATCCGCTCCATTCGAGGAGTAAACTCTCTCATATGTACATTTAACTGGACATTTAAGCCGTACCACAATCAACTTCGTTTTATAATAAGATCGATTAGGTTTTACATTTTCATGTGATAGAAAACTAGTGTGCTAGGACACCATTTTATAATAAATCTGTCATTTTTTTATATGAATTTAAAGGAACCACCGAGCCGATTTCACAGTACAGGGAAATATTTCCACTTTTTTTACAACTTTTAAAGCTATAAAGGTATGAAAAATAATTTTTAGTTAATGTTGCAATTTCTATTAATAATTTATGCCCTAATTGTATCGTTAAAACAGATTACATAATATGAGTAAGTACACAAATCAATAAGCTTGCAATCTTTGTTCTTTTCAGTTGTACTTTTATTTGTTGCTAATGTATCTCTGCTTATCCCGAAAGGGCTAGAGCGTGATGGTATGTTATTATTAGCATTATTTTCATTATTTATAAAGAATATTTCTTATTTTTTTTAAGTACTGAAGATAGTTACCAAAGCTCTAAATTTTTTTGCAAGATTGCAAGAAGCATTACAGTTTCCTTGAGATTTACTGGAAATTGACTGGACTTGAAATATATGATATATATTGGAATATATATCATATTTCAATAATTTACAATTTTTATGTCTTGTTTTTATATAATTTTAGTATACAATTATGGTTGAGAAAGTATTTTTTGTGATAACAATTTTCTCTTCACAGTTTATATTTTGAACACACTGTCTACACCTTAATTATGAAACTTATAAAATATCAAATTTGTAAATTACTTATTATATATCTTTACGTTTATTAAAAATGTATATTGAAGAGAGAAACTTGAATTTACTTAAATTACAAAATATTTTATGTTTTTATATACTATTTGTGTCTTATTTTTCTTACTAAAATACTCCAAAAATTTAAAATAAAATTAAATAATACACATTAGCAGGAAAAACCACTAGTATATCTGTGTTCACCCCGTAAAGGAAATACCATGACTATATGTTGTTATTACTAATATAAAGTCATGTTTAATTGGTTTTTTGTAAATACATCTTTATTGCATTGTAATGAATAAATATAATCATACGTTTCTCGTTCAAAAAGATCGCTTTTCTTTCCTCGATATACGTAGGCTTATGGTTAAAATATCGTCAGGTTGGAAATTATACTTCGATAAGTATAAAGGATAGAATTTAAAAAAATTAAGATATGTAGTAATTTATTATTTTTTATTGTCCCGATCATACCAGGTCGTGGCTTTTTGTACTCTTTTTATGAAACGATCACTGCCTACAATGTAATATAGAAGAACTCAGAGCGAATGCTCAGGACACTGTGTCCATAGTCAAAAATAGTTTATAAACAAAGTTACCTTAGACGTAAATGTAAATAGATGTAAGTGCCAACAATAAATTTTAAATAAAACCCATGAACCTGACTTTTATTTTCAAAACATAAAGCTATAACAATGTATAGAATTCACTGGTCGTTCAACTATAATTTCGGGGTTATTGACAAAGGTAACCTTAGGTTAATGAACTGTTTAATTTTAATGGATACGCATTTTATTCGGGCTATTAAATAGATTTTTGGATTATCCTGTTTTTGGAATACATTTTTTTTTTACACTGGCGCGACATAGTGACTACAGAGTTCCTGATGGTAAGTACAGTGTAGTCCAAAAACGAAAGCAACTATCAAAGGATGAAAATCCATAGATAGTCTCCATCGTCATGTCGGCCCACACATACCACGACTGAAGGTCTCTAGGTATATGAGCTACTGGATATACACAAGCTGATCCCGAAACGCGACAAGCCGAAACTGGTCACTATGACGGGCTTTACACCCAGGCACTGTGGTCGCGATCCAGACGGGCACCGACGCCCTACCACCTCGCTGCTGCTCGTTTAGCACCACCCAGGAGTCACGTATAGGGAAACTAGGGTAAAGCCTACGGACGCGAGCAGCTTCGACTCCCAAAAAATCATATCATATATATAATATATTCATATATTTTGTGTAAATAATATTATTTGTTTATTATATTAATTAATTATTTGTTAAAAAACTAAAAATACATCACCGTTTACACAAAAAACAAGATTGACTTCAATCTCTATTGTTTAGTTGTGAGCATAAAGCGCGCTTGCCTTATAAATATCGATTCATATCTCACTTGATAAATTAAGCCGAAAAAGCAAAGTAGGTTTGCGTACTAGCTTCCTCGGCACCCGGCGAAGAAGGAATATATATAACAATTATAGTTTTATTTTCTCCGCAATATCTCTTTACAAGTTTAGAAGGGAAATTAAATTCTTGTGTAAAACAACAAAAATATGTAATTGACTGAAACAAAGAGCCCCGAATAATGTCGTTAGAATGACCCCGACTCAAGTTAAAACGTCTATGACTCGTGGGAAGTCTGTGCTCCCCGGGCGTCTGGATGAATATGGTTTCTCAGACCCAGATGGACTAATATAAAGGGGCATGTACGGTACTTCGATAACTCCGCAAGTGGCACGGGCTGCCTAAAGAGTTTCACTTACCGCGATAGTAGTAGGGATTCACAGGTTCTGGCTCACCGCCTTTGGCTCTCTCATCGGTTCTAGCTCACTGATCACGGCGGCAACCCTAAAAAAAAAAAAAAAAAAAAAAAAAAAAAGGTTTTCAGGGCGCTGAATCGAATGCAAGTATTTAAAATTGCGTAGCTTTAACCGTTTCAGAGATAGCATAACATTAACTAGGCCATAATAATACAAAAGCAATGGGGTACAGTTAACAATGGATCATCCGAGCAAGGGTCGCCTATTGTTCGCTCGAACGCTATTGTTTGAATCGAGTTACGGTCGGGGGGTCTCAGGTACTTTTTCTATGTATAATAAAAAAGCCGTCTACATTCCTTCATTAGTCATATTCATTTATTTTAAAACAGTAATTAAACAAATTCCATAATAACATATCATTGTACATGGTATCGATGTCAAATTGATTAATAAAGTAATTCATTGTACAGTTGTGCAACTTGTAGTACAAATACATTAAACAGTATTGACCACATACTGAAGTCCAATTGTTTTGCAATATTTTTTTATTGAAACTCCATCGGCGGCTATTTCTCTTTAAGAATGCATAGTGATATCCAGAAGGTGGTCGTCCATAGGAGTCGAAAAATTCACCAAAACCATTTTTGTCTATATGTAGTGCAACCCAATGTGATCCAGGTTTTGTATCGGGGTCCAAATTACTAATTAAATAAGTAGGAGTTTCCATGTATATCGGTAATCTATTTGCAGCATACACATTATACCGCAAACTTGGATGTATTTCGTTCAAATATTTCTGTAGTTCTATTGTATTCATATTTATTTAAAAATACAACTTTCCAACCCCAGAGATCGCAAACATGTGTGCGATTGTAATTACAGTAACTTATTATATATCGAAAGGGTGATTATTAAAAATAATACAAAGTAAGTTCATTTTAATTAATTTATTCAAAAATGTACACACAAAGAGATACATACAAATATTACAAAGTTAATATTTTTACAATATATATATATTCAACTATTATAATCGACGGATACATTGCGGGTTTTATCTATCTCAATAACATTATCAAATTCGGCGTAAACAATACAGTTAATAGTTTGTACAAGCGTTGACTCAAATCGAACTTCTAATCTTACAGTGCCATGTCTTATAAGATTCCAATGACCTGAAGAGTTGGCTGATAAATCCGGAGTTAAATCAAAAGCTAACAAACAGTAACCGTTCGAATATTGTTCTCTCGAAATTCCATTCCCTTCATTTAAAAAATGTATACCCGTACCCGAAAATAATGTATGATAAGCCGTGGTGAAAATATGGTTTTCAAACGAAGGTTGTAAAGCTTTCGAAGGTATTTGTTGACCATCAATATATAAACAAAATGTGTTAATGTTGTAATTTTCGAAATTAAATGGATTTTTAGTGAGATTACCGTTAAATGCCCCGTTATCAACAAACCCAATAATACATCTTTTTGGGACTTGCCCCAAAAAAATGTTGTCAAGTGTTTTGCCTTGAATCCCAGACGGTATAGTTAAAACTTTCACTTCAGCTCGAGTGACGGGATATTTTGCTGTAGAAAAAGCCAATGCTTTTTGATGTGCAAGTAAAACAGTTGGATTGATTCGTGCTTTACGAACGATAAGTGTTGCATCTGTAATGCATACTTTAAACTTTGAATCACTTGAAGGGGCCATTAAGTTAAATGTTTCTCTAGAGCGAACTAATTTAACTGACATTTCTACACCATTGATCAAGAACTTTTCTTGGTTAAATATATCGCCATGTAAGTGTCCAATCATTTCAATTTCTTGACTTTCAGAAGCTAATTTTTGTCTTTTAACAAATCCTCCATTTTCCTCGCCGGTTTCATTCATTTTGTTGGCTGTATCTTCATACCAAAGGCCACACGTAAGATGAGATTCTTTAGCTGGTTTAGCATAATTCAACAAAGTTTCCATGTAGGCACGATACGCATATGTATTATTTGGAGGTGATATAAGTTTTTGATTTAAATAGACATCAAGTTGACTGAAGATTGAATGCAACCAATTATTAACCGGAGCCACTACCGTTGAGGCAGCTACCTTAGAGGAATCTTGATGCAATATCCTGGCTTTTATATGAATCAAAGTATGAGACAGATCTATATAATCTTCATATCTTCTTACCGTTTTGACGAAAGCATTCCAAAATTTGTTAGTTATGACTCAAACATTTCTAACAGTTTCATGTTACAACTTGTTTCATTGTCTGATAACAGAAAAAAGTTCCAAAGTATTACAAAAATTTCTAAACAATGAGTCAAAATATTTTTAACAATAGTTTAATAGAAAGATGACTAACAAAGACACCTTACAAAATGTTATAAACCTATTCATATCTTTTGTTCATATCGAAGCCGGAATTCATTATCACAAACCTTTTGTGCATTGGACCCATGAGTCATGGTGTAGGAGCGATATTTTCTATATATATAGGGTTGGAACTGTTTAAGTTACATTGTGAAAGTGTCTTTTCTATAGTGAACATTTAGTTTGTTATATTTCGTGTATTTCTAAGTGAAGTGAAATACAAGTATAAATTTAATTTACAAAGTATTAGTGACATAGATTCATACAACAATGAATGTAAGTAATTTTGTTATTACTTTATACCACACTTATATACACTAAAAAACCATCGCTACACTACGAACAATCATCAATTCAGATTTAAATTTATAAAATATTTTTACAGAACTCACTGGAAATTATTGATGAAGAAAATACTTTTAAAAATTACTACTATCCTCTATCGGATGAAGGTAGTCAGGATTTATTTAGTAATGTACAATCAAAACTAAAGAAAAAGAGGGAGCAAAATATTATTACCAAGAATTTAGATGAATTCTTTGAAGGTCCTATAATAAAACGAAAAAAACTTTCATCCACTGTATCTCGAATCGATGAAGAAGGTAATACCGTCTGTTTATCAACAAACGTTGATGATGGTTCCAGCTCAAGTAAACTTATTAAAATAGAAATATATGACATGAAAAAGATTGCAAAAATAGCCTCCACAGAACATTGGAAGCACGCAGATTTTAGAGTTAAATATTACACAAATGATAAACACAAAAATTCTGCAAACGTTAGAAACATTGTTTACGAAATAACTAAAGAAATTTCTAAGACTGAAAATTGTAAAAAATCTCACTTTAGTAATAAGTAATAAACGCATTCCATTTAATTAATATTCGTGTATATATTATTTACTTATAGTTTCTGAATATAATAATCATGTGTATTTTATAGCTAGAATATAAAAAAACTATTTTTGTAAATACAAATTTTTATTAGTACTTTCTTTAAATAAGTTCGTGTCATATATTTCCATTTTATTGAAACATAATCTAAAATTATATCTGTACCTTTCTTCAACGCAAATCTAATATGGAATGTATAATTTGTGGGGAATAGTTCCAGAGAGTGGATTGAAAGACTCCACATATGATGAAGAATTGTACAATATTTGTGCAGTAGTTGAGGAAAACATAGCGTGAGTATGCCTTCTTAAATTATCTCAAAATTTACAGAATTATTTTGTTCTTCTTCTATAAATATGTTTCTTCTTTGTTTTAGACAATCAAAACAATCATATCAAATCGGGATGGGGTCTAAGAAACTTTGTAGTACGAAGGATGATGACAATAATAAGAAAAAGACTAGATATGAAGATAGGCCATCAACTTCATTATCATCGATCGGGATATCAGCAGACCTCGATGTCGACAAGGTGCAATGTAACACGTGTAAAATTTTGATAACTAGAAAATACTTTACCAATCATTTGAAAAGCAAAATTCATAATAATAATGTTTTAACTTCTCACACATCTCTTAAAAATGTATCAATTGCTGAAACAGCCTTTGGAAATAGAATAATTACATATAAAATTAAAAATAAATCTGATTTATCATCTATGTTAGATTTTGAAACGCCGGAATTGTTTTTAAGTTCTATAAAAGATGATGTGCTATTTTTGATTGAAGAATCTATGCAGAAACATACTGCTTTTAAAGTAAATTTTATACTACACGCAGATTTTATACAACAAACTAAAGATATTCTAAATTCATTTGATTTTCAAACATGTAATTATATAATTTTTCGAGGTGATGACTTAAATATTTTCTTTTCTTCATTATGTGATGCTATAACAAATAAAATAAGTGCTTTTGAACAAAAAGACAGTGGGTGGAGTCTTAAACAAATTAATTGCTTAGACATGAATATTAATAAATTTAATCCGCTACGTGGTACGTCATATATTGATTTACCTAAAGATATTAGTAATAAAAAAGCTGTGATAAACGTAAAAAACTCTGACAATTTATGTTTTCAATGGGCATTACTTTCGGCATTATATCCAGTGAGTAAGAACGCAAATCGAGTATCGTCCTATAGCATGCATGTAAATAAACTAAAATTTAATGGTGTATCTTTTCCCGTTAAATTAAATGATATATCAAAAGTTGAAAAATTAAATAATATTAGTATCAATGTATTCGGTTTAGAATTTAATAAAGAAATGAAAAGGCATAGTGTAGTGGGTCCACTATATTTAACAAAATGTCGTAGAAATAGTCACATTAATTTATTACTCATAAATAGAGAAAGGACTTACCACTATTGTTATATTAAAAACTTATCAAGATTGGTCAGTAAACAAATTTCAAATCAAAATCATGCGGTTTATATATGCGATGGATGTTTATTGCATTTCCCCACAAAGGAAAGGTTGAATAACCATCGACAATATGATTGTTCACATATTACTGTAGAACTACCAAATATAGATAAAAGATATAAAAATTGGTTTGGACAACTAGTGTCAAATACTCAATTAAAATTTGAAAATTTTCATAAAAAGTTAAAGATAGCCTTCGTTATATATGCAGATTTTGAAGCCTTTTTAAATCCAATAAAAACGTGTTCTAACGATCCAAATAAACCGTATACTAAAAATGTTCACAAACATGAAGTTTATAGTTTTGGATATTATATTAAATGTTCATATGATAATAGTTTGTCAAAATATGTAACGTATAGCGGTCCAGATTGTGTACAGATATTTATGAATCGTTTATATGATGATTTAAAAATAATAAGTAAGAAAAATAGTTTTCAAAAATGCCCCAAACCATTGACTGCAGAAAATGAAAAGGAAATTGCGAATTCTAAACTCTGTTGTATATGTGAAATAGAATTTTCTGATGATAAAAAGATTTCATATTTTGATTGGTATACAGGTAATTTTAGAGGTGTTGCACACGATGTTTGTATAAGCAAATTTAGGATACCACGTCATGTTCCAGTATTCCTACATAATCTCAGCCACTATGATGCACATTTCATTGTTCATGCATTAAACTTTGTAGAGGGTGATGTGGATGTCATTCCCCAAAACAAAGAAAGATACATATCTTTTTCTAAAACATTAATAATAAATAGCCAAATTTTGAATTTAAGATTTCTTGATTCCCTAAAATTTTTACCATGTAGTCTTGAGCAATTAGCTAAAAATCTCAACGATGAACAATTTATTACTTTAAAAAATAGTTTTCCAAGAAATGAAGATTTCAGGTATGTTAGGAGAAAAGGTATTTATCCTTATGAATTTATGACATCATACGACTGTTTAAAATTAACATCTATTCCCACTAAAAATCAATTTTACAGTTCATTAACTGATTCAAATGTATCTAATGATGATTATAATCATGCACAGAATGTTTGGCAACATTTTGGTTGTCAAAATATGCTGGATTACTCTAACTTATATCTGAAAACAGATGTTATATTGTTAACTGATGTATTCGAAAACTTTAGAAATATTTGTATAACAACTTATGGATTAGATCCTGCTCATTATTATACAGCACCGGGCTTGAGCTGGGATGCTATGTTAAAATATACAAAAATAGAGTTAGAATTATTAACAGACTTTGATAAAATTGCTTTCATCAAGGCAGGTATTAGAGGGGGAGTATCACAATGCAGCAATCGTTATGCTAAAGCTAATAATAAATTTTTAGATAATTATGATGAAAATAAACCTACATCATATCTTGCTTATTTCGATGCAAATAACCTTTACGGTTGGGCTATGTCTCAATATTTACCTGAAGGAGGATTTGAATGGGTCAGTCCAAATACAAGTTTTGATATACCCGACACGTCTGAATTCGGTTTTATTTTAGAAGTAGATTTAGAGTACCCAGTTGAACTTCACGATTTACACTCTGATTTTCCACTTTGCCCTGAGAAAATATGTATAAGTAGTGATTCTAAAGAAACCAAATTAATACCAAATCTTTATAATAAGATCAGATATAAAATTCATTATAGAAATCTTAAACAGTGTCTGAATATGGGAATGAAAATAACAAAAGTTCATAGAATACTAAAATTTAGACAGAGCTCATGGCTGCAAAAATACATTGATTTAAATACAAAACGTAGAATAGAGGCAGTCTCGGATTTTGAAAAGGATTTTTATAAATTAATGAATAATTCCGTGTTTGGGAAAACTATGGAAAACATTGAAAAAAGGGTTAATGTGAAATTGTTAACGCATTGGGAAAATAACGGTAAAACTCTAGGTGTACAAGATTTGATTGCAAAACCGGAATTTCACAGTTTATCGATTTTTGCAGAAAACTTAGTTGCAGTACAATTGCGAAAAACAAAGTTGGTTCATAATAAACCCATTTATTTAGGATTTTGTATATTGGATATTTCAAAAACTCTTATGTATGACTTTCACTACAACTACATGATGAGGAAGTTTGATAATAAATTAAAATTATTGTATACTGACACAGATAGTTTAATATATCAGATTTTTACAGACAACTTTTACAATGATATTAAAACCGACCTCGTTTATCGATTTGATACATCCGATTATCCATCAGATAATACATATGGTTATCCAAAAATCAATAAAAAGAAACTAGGATTTTTCAAAGATGAAAATAATGGAAAAATTTTAAAAGAGTTTG
This sequence comes from Automeris io, assembly GCA_036320925.1. Classification (NCBI taxonomy): domain Eukaryota; kingdom Metazoa; phylum Arthropoda; class Insecta; order Lepidoptera; family Saturniidae; genus Automeris; species Automeris io. The sequence continues at coordinate 11,477,381 of JAUDJH010000011.1, forward strand.
TAGGTCTAAGATCTAAAATGTATGCATTTGACGTCGAAAATAAATTGACAGCAAAAGCAAAGGGTGTTAATAAATGTGTTACAAAAAAAATGACCATGGAAAATTATAAGACTTGTCTCTTCACTAAAAATATCCAATTTTGCAACATGTACAGATTCAAATCAATTAAACACACAATTTTCACCCAGCAAATAAACAAAAGATGTTTGTCTTATAACGACACAAAGCGTTATATTCTACCCAATAATATGGATACACTGGCGTGGGGTCATTACAAATTAAAATAGATTATAGAAAAATCTGTATGTAAATATTTCTTTGTTAATATATATTTCTATTCAATGTTCTAATTAAGTACCTTAATGTTAACTAAAATATGTATGTATTTCGATTAGTTTATGAATATAATATTTGTAAATATGTTGCTGTACACTGCTGTATTTGTATACTAGTCTTAAGATGTATCTTTTATTCAATTATTATTGTCAATTAATAGTTAATATTTGTAAATACTTTTTCTTATGTTTATTTTTTAATATGCATGTAGTAAGTGAATATATAAACCAACAATTGAACGAAATGTTTTATTTCTCTCTGTAACTCTCAAGCATTTACACACATGCAACGTGATGTTTCACTTTATTCATCCATTTACTGCAATAGTTGCAGGTCCAAGTGGCTGTGGAAAATCAAATTTTGTTACAAACTTCATTAAATATATTAATGACATATGTAGTAGGGAGTTTACACAAATTACTTGGTGCTTTGATGAAATGCAACCTTTATATAACTTGCCAAATGTAAATTATCATCAAGGTATACCAGATCTTAATATGTTTGATGGAAAGAATGCAAACCTTGTAATAATTGATGATCTTATGAGAGAGTCTGATGGTCGCATTGTTGATATTTTTACCAAAGGAAGCCACCATAGAAACTTAAGTGTATTTTACATCACACAAAATTTATTTCACCAAGGTAAAGGACAAAGAGACATTTCTTTAAATTCAAATTATATTGTTTATTTTAAAAATCCCCGAGATAAAACTCAAATACGATACTTAGCACGCCAAGTATCACCAGAAAATCCAAAATTTCTTGAAGATGCCTATCGTAATGCAACTATGGAAGCACATGGGTATTTAATGATAGATCTTAAACAAAACACTGATGAAATGTGTCGAATTAAAACAAAAATATTTCCTCCAGATGTACATTGCGTTGTTTATGTCCCCACCAAAGGCTTTAAATATAGCAAGAATCAACAAATTCCTGTCATTTACACATAATGCCGCGAAGTCTAAACACGCATAAAGACTTACTGAGAGCACTACATAAGCTTAAACCTAAATATAAGAAAGCTCTTTTACAATCGTGTGACGAAAAGGAAATTAACTGTATTTGTGAATGTATACATAACGTCCTCCAAGGTAAAGTGGAACTACCAGAAAAAGAGAAAAAAAAACTTAAACGATATAAATCTATACTGCGGAAATTGTTACATAAAAGTTCTAATAAAATAAGAAAAAATATTATTATTCAAAAAGGTGGTGCATTTCTACCAATAATATTGGGTTCAATTTTGAGTGGCTTAGTTAATTATTTTATGTAATAAAAATGGAGCAAGCTAAGAAAATGTTGCTCATTGAACCAAGTTTGATGGACAAACTAAAATACAACCAAGTTCCTGATAGACCCACTTCTAGATTAGATGCTGAGATGAAAAATATTTTGAATAGTAATATGGATGATAGGAAAAAATGTATTCTATATCTACAAATTTTACAAAGATATTTACACTTTACTGGAGAAGACCGTCAACCTCATGAAATACCAATAATAACTAAAAGTATTGATACTACCACTCCAGAAGTAAAAGTAAATACATCTAATAAAAGTAATTATACCGACGACAAGAGTTTAGTTACAGCTCTGCCACCAAACACTGAAGATAAAAATCAGGAGAGTACTATATCTTATGAAAAACTTCCTTACACGAAAGATCAAATTCTTAGTTTAATACCAAAAACCTATGTAAAGAAAGGTGGGTCTTTATTGGAATTGCTAACTCTAAGTACAAATAAAATTCATTGGAATGATGATGGTACAGTCATTATAGATAACGAAAAAATTCTTGGAAGTAATATAGTAGATTTGTTAAATGATGCAATTAGACCGTTAAAAAAAAGTGATCCAATAGGTTGGGAAAAGTTTGCAACAGCATTGAAGGATATTAAAGTACCGTTGACTTACGTTGGGAATCCAGCTAGAAGTGAATACATACACCGGCTTCAATTAAAGGATATTGACCAAGTATCTACAGATGAAGAGTTTAATGATAAAAAAAACAATCTAGAAAAGATAAAAAAACCTATAAGAAAAAAAATAGTTGGGAAAAATGGACCCCATACTAGAGATAACTAAGATTTATTATGATCCATCACATCCTGCTGGTTACAGTAGTATTGAAAAATTGTCGAAAGCTATGAAAGGTAAAATGACTAAGGAAGACGTTAAAAAGTGGCTACGGTTACAAGAAACATACACGTTGCATAAACCAGTACATAGGAAATTTCCTCGAAACAAATATATTTTGTCCAACCTAAATGAACTTTGGCAGGTAGACTTAAGTGATATGAGATCTTATTCTACACATAATGACGGATTTAATTATATACTTTGTGTTATTGATGTGTTTACTAAATATGCTTATGCTAGACCTATGAAAAATAAAAATTCTGAAAAGATTAAATCATGTTTTGATAGTATTTTTAGTGAAGCTAATACTACACCAACACATATACAATCTGATAAAGGAAGTGAATTCCTTTCAAAAGATGTAAAGGGTTATTTAAAGAGTAAAAATATAAATTATTATACAACAAATAACCCTGATATTAAAGCCAGCATTGTAGAAAGATTCCAAAGGACACTAAAAATGAGAATGTGGCGTTATTTCACTCACAAAAATACCCATAGGTATATAGATATCCTACAGAACTTAATATACGCATATAACCATAGCTATCATTCTAGTATTAAGATGTGTCCTTGCGATGTAAATTTTGATAATATAATGACTGTTTGGAATAATTTATATGACAGAGAAAAAGTTAGTCAACCTACAAATATTCCACTTCCAAAATTTCATATTGGTGACTATGTAAGAATCACCAAACACAAACATATCTTTCAAAAGGGATATGAATCCAATTGGAGTGATGAAATTTTTATTATATCTTCTATAATAGATAGATCACCGTGGGTAGTATACACATTAAAAGATTTACAAAATGAACCAATAACAGGAACTTTTTATGAGAAAGAGTTACAAAAAATATCTTATGATCCTACTTCAAGTTATAAAATAGATAAAATTATCGGTTCCCGCTATTCCGGTAACAGAAAGCAAGTGTTGGTCAAGTGGAAAGGTTATCCAGATAAATTTAATAGTTGGATATTGGCTTCTAGTTTAAAGAAAATATGATGAAGGAAAGTTTTTATTTAACATTGTTGAGTAATAGCTCCATGGAATACTTCCCAGAAAATACGACAACCCAGTTTTCAACCAAATTACCGAAACCTATTATACTTGAAGGTAGATGGTCTGTTGGTGTCGTTGAATTTCAATATCCATGCACGATGTTTACAGTTCAGGAACATGAAAATATTGTTTATATAACAAAATGGGCTGTAATGCCCCATGAGGATAAACCTTCACTAATATACTACAAACATTATATACCAGCCACCAACTATGATGATATTAATCAAATTTTAACAGCATTAAACAGCATTGATGATAAAGTTATATTTCGATATGATGAAATTTCAAAGTTTGTATCTGTAACTGTAATGGATGAATCAATAAGATCAGTTACGTTAGCACCTAGCTTAAGTCTTCAACTAGGATTTGAACCAACTAGAAACTTAGCACACAGGGGTGGTTTTGGAAAATGTTCAGCGAATTTACATCTAGGGCTACCATCCCAGTTATTTGTTTATAGTGATATTATTGAACCGCAAATTGTTGGGGATGTGATGACACAATTATTAAGAATAATACCACTAGACCCTTCAAAATACATATATGGAGCTAATAAAATGCATGTTTTCTCACCACCTCACTACATACCTGTCATGCGCAGGGAGTTTGACACGATTGAAATAAATATAAGATCAGGCACAGGACAAAAAATACCATTCCAGTTTGGGACATTGTGTATTAAACTCCACTTTATGAAACTATAATGTATTCCAAAGAATATAATGAGATTTGTCCTTATGAGCACTATTATTCACATCAAGCTGGTCACGGTATTGGTGTGATTTATCGAGGAGCACCGTATCAGCGTGGACATGGAATTGGTAGTTTTTTAGGAGGCTTATTTAGATCTGTTTTACCATTGCTCTCTAGTGGTGCTAAAGTAGTGGGTAAAGAGGCTTTAAATGCCGGTGTGGGTCTATTATCGGATATGGTTAATGCACGCCCCATGGAAGATTCAATAAGAACTAGATTGAAAGAGGCCAGCTCAAATTTACACAAAAAAGCTCAAGATAAAATTAATCGAATTAACATGTCCGGTTCAGGATATATAAAAAAGAGGAACCGTTTGAATTCTCTCATTTCAGCACCGAATGTCAAGGTGAAAGGTATCAAAAAATCAAAGTCAAGTCATACGAAAATCAAAGACATATTTTCATAAAATGTCATTTCTACATAACAAATCATGTGAGTGCATTAAATCAGAGTTAGATTTATTTGCATTACCCTCAACACAAACTAGTATAGAAAATGGAATATGGATACATTATAAACCTATATCATCTCTAGCTGATGATGGGCCCCTCGAATTTCAAGTACCAGGAACTGGTGAAGATTATATAGATCTGTCTCATACTTTGATTCATATAAAAGCCAGGATATTGCATCAAGATTCCTCTAAGGTAGCTGCCTCAACGGTAGTGGCTCCGGTTAATAATTGGTTGCATTCAATCTTCAGTCAACTTGATGTCTATTTAAATCAAAAACTTATATCACCTCCAAATAATACATATGCGTATCGTGCCTACATGGAAACTTTGTTGAATTATGCTAAACCAGCTAAAGAATCTCATCTTACGTGTGGCCTTTGGTATGAAGATACAGCCAACAAAATGAATGAAACCGGCGAGGAAAATGGAGGATTTGTTAAAAGACAAAAATTAGCTTCTGAAAGTCAAGAAATTGAAATGATTGGACACTTACATGGCGATATATTTAACCAAGAAAAGTTCTTGATCAATGGTGTAGAAATGTCAGTTAAATTAGTTCGCTCTAGAGAAACATTTAACTTAATGGCCCCTTCAAGTGATTCAAAGTTTAAAGTATGCATTACAGATGCAACACTTATCGTTCGTAAAGCACGAATCAATCCAACTGTTTTACTTGCACATCAAAAAGCATTGGCTTTTTCTACAGCAAAATATCCCGTCACTCGAGCTGAAGTGAAAGTTTTAACTATACCGTCTGGGATTCAAGGCAAAACACTTGACAACATTTTTTTGGGGCAAGTCCCAAAAAGATGTATTATTGGGTTTGTTGATAACGGGGCATTTAACGGTAATCTCACTAAAAATCCATTTAATTTCGAAAATTACAACATTAACACATTTTGTTTATATATTGATGGTCAACAAATACCTTCGAAAGCTTTACAACCTTCGTTTGAAAACCATATTTTCACCACGGCTTATCATACATTATTTTCGGGTACGGGTATACATTTTTTAAATGAAGGGAATGGAATTTCGAGAGAACAATATTCGAACGGTTACTGTTTGTTAGCTTTTGATTTAACTCCGGATTTATCAGCCAACTCTTCAGGTCATTGGAATCTTATAAGACATGGCACTGTAAGATTAGAAGTTCGATTTGAGTCAACGCTTGTACAAACTATTAACTGTATTGTTTACGCCGAATTTGATAATGTTATTGAGATAGATAAAAACCGCAATGTATCCGTCGATTATAATAGTTGAATATATATATATTGTAAAAATATTAACTTTGTAATATTTGTATGTATCTCTTTGTGTGTACATTTTTGAATAAATTAATTAAAATGAACTTACTTTGTATTATTTTTAATAATCACCCTTTCGATATATAATAAGTTACTGTAATTACAATCGCACACATGTTTGCGATCTCTGGGGTTGGAAAGTTGTATTTTTAAATAAATATGAATACAATAGAACTACAGAAATATTTGAACGAAATACATCCAAGTTTGCGGTATAATGTGTATGCTGCAAATAGATTACCGATATACATGGAAACTCCTACTTATTTAATTAGTAATTTGGACCCCGATACAAAACCTGGATCACATTGGGTTGCACTACATATAGACAAAAATGGTTTTGGTGAATTTTTCGACTCCTATGGACGACCACCTTCTGGATATCACTATGCATTCTTAAAGAGAAATAGCCGCCGATGGAGTTTCAATAAAAAAATATTGCAAAACAATTGGACTTCAGTATGTGGTCAATACTGTTTAATGTATTTGTACTACAAGTTGCACAACTGTACAATGAATTACTTTATTAATCAATTTGACATCGATACCATGTACAATGATATGTTATTATGGAATTTGTTTAATTACTGTTTTAAAATAAATGAATATGACTAATGAAGGAATGTAGACGGCTTTTTTATTATACATAGAAAAAGTACCTGAGACCCCCCGACCGTAACTCGATTCAAACAATAGCGTTCGAGCGAACAATAGGCGACCCTTGCTCGGATGATCCATTGTTAACTGTACCCCATTGCTTTTGTATTATTATGGCCTAGTTAATGTTATGCTATCTCTGAAACGGTTAAAGCTACGCAATTTTAAATACTTGCATTCGATTCAGCGCCCTGAAAACCTTTTTTTTTTTTTTTTTTTTTTTTTTTTTTTTTTTTTTTTTTTTTTTTTTTAGGGTTGCCGCCGTGATCAGTGAGCTAGAACCGATGAGAGAGCCAAAGGCGGTGAGCCAGAACCTGTGAATCCCTACTACTCGCGATCACCAGGTCGCCAACTCCTCAGGGGCCCCTGCTTCTCCTCCAGGATACTGGTGTCTTTGAGGATCTTCCAAGCACACTTGTTCTCTTTGGAATCGGATAATTTGTTGAATTTAGGAATATTTGTATGTTTTATGTCGTTACTCGGCGGATCGGATCGAGCGAGAGCAAAACTCAATTGACAACCCGTACGGTGTTGCCAGAGCATAATCGAAGTTGTCCGCACACTTATTCGAATACGGAACAGGGCACCCAGGGGCTTTTAGTCAGTACGAGTCTAATACACCGAGGTCGCTGCCTACATAGCTTTTCTGATGGTCCTATGCAGAATTTTTTTATTTTTATTCTTTATTTTATAATAAAAATGGCTATACAAGTCTGGTAATTATGTACGACAACTGCAATAATATAACATTATTAAAAATATTCACGGAACAATACTAATAGAATACCGAAGCTATATCAATGAGGATTTAAGAAATTTTTAAAAGTATTTTTCTGTAGCAAACTACTCAAGCATATTATTTTTGGGTCTCCTTCTTGCTCTATTCGTCTTATCTAACACTCAAAGTGTGAATGGGGATAAGAGTTGAAGTCTTCTTACGCTTGTAAGTCTAACCCTCGATACACCAAACGCAACCCCAAGTGATGTTCAATAATGGGTTATTAGGTGGTAGAGTTTTTTTTTTAATACTGCCTCGATAAAGTGACTAAAGCACTACTGTTTGTAAGTGTATGGACGCTAAGCCCGCCATAGCGACTCCCTTCGGGTTGTCGCATTTTGGGACCTTATAATGTACGTCTAGTTATTTTTCACTAGAGGTCTTCCGTCGTAGTATATTTTGACCTTCATTATTACGGTGTTGTCTATAAACTTTCGTATCATTCTTGAACCACACTATACTTACCATCAGGTGGACAGTAATCGCTTTGTCACGCCATTATAAAAAAATGGAAAGAAGTAGGCACATTTTGATTTATAATTTTTAGCGCCTTCGCAAAATTAATTGCAATCTTCCATTACAGCATATTAATTATCTATACTAATATTATAAAGCTGAAGAGTTTGTTTGTTTGTTTGTTTGAACGCGCTAATCTCAGGAACTACTGGTTCGAGTTGAAAAATTATTTTTTTTGTTGAATAGACCATTTATCGAGGAAGGCTTTAGGCTATATAATATCGCGATGCAACAATTAGGAGCGAAGAAATAATGGAAAATGTGAATAAAAACGGGGAAAATAATTCATCCTTGAGGGCTTCCATTGCGTGCGCTGCGAAAACGGTTCAAGATACCAAAAATATATGTATGAAAGAATTATTCCTCTTGAAATGATCTAAAAAAATGTCCGGGACAGTATATGTCTATCTTTTAAGATTAACTCACTAGAACCGTTTTTATTGTAATCAAATTTGGTCGAAATTAATGCATTATTTGTTAAGAGTTGTATCAACGTAATAATATTAATCTTTATCCAAATAAATGTGTTATTGATTAAGAGTATTTAATTGTGAACAAAATTAAAATCACTAAATTTCAATGAACATCTTAGATGATATTACAATTTCAAAATAAATAACTAAGTAAAATGCCCAAAATAACTATTCCACGCGGACGAAGTCGCGGACACAGCTAGTTGTTTATATGTTGAAATGCAAACAGTCGAACAGCTCACCTAATGGTAAGCTGCCACTATTGTCTATGGACAACTGCAACATAAAAAGTATCATCTTTATGCTGTCGACCTAGAAGAGCGTTTTCCAGTCTTTTATTTAAAAAAAGGCATGTCATAATGTAAAGGAATTATTGCGGGCGGAGGCCTTTCCACAATCTTAAAGTATGAAAAAATAAAATTAAAACAAGAAGATTCTACAATGCATTTTTGAATAATCGGCAATATCTATTAATTTACTAGCTGTCCCGGCAGACCTTGTTCTGCACTATTTCTCTAAAACAAAGTCACATTGTTTTTTTAATGTTAATAGCTTCCCCGTCAGATTTCATTCTGCCAAAACCTATTGGCCTTTCGGCTGTTTTTTGAAAATTGTTTGAAGGAACCTGGCCTTAATGTTATATGTATAAAGACTGACAAATACTGACATTAATATTTATACGTCACTCAATTGTTTTGCCTTCCCGGAACCCGTCCACTAACATTTAAACTTTATGGTATGGTGTTAAAGTTCAAATTGACTTTTAAATATTATTACGAATTTTTTGTATGAGAATATAGAAAAGTGTTGTTTTTAGACTTTTTCAGACAATTTTTTAAAAAAATTCTCTCCTTTATAACCTTCCACAGATTCCAACAAACACAACAAAAAAGAAATCAGCCAAATCGGTTCAGCCGTTCTCGAGTTTCGCGCTTATCAACACATTTAGCGATTCATTTTTATATTATAGAAAGATTGTAACATATAATTGTTGATTAATTGCCGAAAATGCCTCAAACGAAACAGTTTCACAAGATTTAATCACCTAATATACAATCGGATGTCCGTGTAGCTTACAAGAACCTAGACCTGCAGTACCACATTACATGGATACAAAGCCCGCCATAATAATTTATTTCAGCCTGTCCCGTCCCGGGATCCGCTCACGACACGCAGCAGAAACAGTGCCCAGTGGTTTTATGAGTAAATGTGGCTGATGGAGTTAGATAATATAGCTCTAGGAACACTTACCCTTGTGTAACAGGTAAAAGACTGTGAGGCAGACGACTTTGACTTTGATTAGACGACTATATTTAAATAGGCCAGCAAAACAACGAATACTATCACCGGACTCTCGTCAATTGCCATTTTTGAACTACATTGTACTTGCCAACAAATTTGGTGTAGTTGTATTCTTGTTATAAAAAAGTTTTCAGTCATTACGCTAGCACTGGAAAAGTGGTACCAGGCACGCAACATCATTATATTCCAGCCGCGTGTCAGAGCAAACGTTCGAAGAATTTACGCCGCCAGAATCCAAAAGGTATATAATAGCGATTTGTTCTGAAAGACAGGTGGCGTCGACTTTCCGATTTCCGAATATTTTTAGCTTTAATTTGTTTCTATTTTCGTATCAAATCGATTGTCTTTGTGATGGAATGGAAAACGAGTGATTCATCTTATACTGATCCTACTAAAATTTCATATATATTTTTCAGTAATATTTATTACAAATTATTTTATCGTTTACTATTTACTTATACGTCGAGCCATAATAAAAAGTAAGTTAATTAGCGCATAAGAATAATTAAAGTATTTATTTTATTAAACATAAGTGCTAATGATAGCCATTGAACTTGATTTTCCTTCTCAGCAATTCTTGTACTTTAAGAATCAAAAATGTGTAATTTTTAGTATTATTTTCCTTGATTAATAACTCAAATAGTGCAGCTCCATCAATATGAAATTTTCTTTATAATCCTGTCTTAAGTCTCAAATAAACTTTAAAAAAGTGAAGGTAATGTTTGAAGGGACAAGAATAAATACAGCACGGTGATTTATTATTATTGTGATTACAATATAGTCAGGGTATGGAAATAAGTTATGATTTTTGTTTCAGATAACGTTTTACAATGTAACTACACAGTTACAAATGAAACTTAATTTGAATACCCAAAATCGCACATTTTATAATCTTGCACAGAATTTTTTTGGAACTGTGACAATTTCAAATTATATTTTCTAAATAAAATGTCCGAATACTTTTGCGTCTGGTTTTTTTTTCCTTTTTTAATATTTAATAGCTATTTAGTTTCAACAGTTATGTACTTATTCAATAATTATAAAATTTAAAAGGTAAAACAGAATATTTATAATTTCACAATTACTGTAAAAATAAAGAAAACATAGAGAACGAAGGTTTATTTCTTGTCACGGAATAAATAAAATGTTATATGCCTGAGACATCCACTTATAAATCGATTCGCTCGCTCATTTCCTGAATGTCGGCAATCTGCCCCAAAGCATACCGTATTACCGGATACCCTGCTTTGTTGTTCGAAATCTACTAGAACAAATTAAACCTTATTTCTTAAGCTGTAAAGTATATATTTATTTAAATAAAACTTGGTATCTACCAATAACTTCAGGATATTCAATTCTCAACAACTCATTGATGTATCATCCTATACATAATTTTGTTTCGTTTTATTTGTTTCTTTAATGTTGAATCTCATTTATGTTTTTTTATATTTTTCTATTTGGGACAGATGTGCAAATGCTCAGTGGTGAATAAAATGAATCAATAAAATACCGCACATCAAGAAAATATGTGTTTTTCACACAAATGTAGACAATAAGCGTATTTATAAATCATCTAAAACGGATTTCTTCAACCGAAGGATTAAAATATAAGAGCTATAAGAATTTCAAAATTATATTATACACACCACCTATAATAACGAAGAAACCAAAATATATTATAAAATTTCATTTTAAAAAAGGGTTTTTTCAATATGGGCTATAAGAGTTATGTAAAATTATGGGCTAAAGATAATGAAGTATTTAATAAATAGTAAGTTTTATCCGTAAAGCGTATGATAATTTATATTGTAAATTCAATTTTTTTAAATTAAAATTTGCCTTAAAAGTTCCCACCATGTTATATAAGACAAATGTCATGTGTAAGTGCTCTGAGAACAGCGATCAGCTGCGCTACTGGTCACGTCACATAAGCACAAAGCGGATACAGCCACTAATATATCCCTGTTCACCCCGAAAGGGATATAGCAAGACGATATATTATTAGTATTAAAGTTTACATATATCTTAATTCAGTTTAGTTTACAAGCTGATGAGATGTGACTAAATATTATTTTCTTGAGGATTTTTTTTTTACACTGGCTCGACATAGTGACTACAGAGTACCTGATGGTAAGTACAGTGTCGTCCAAAAACGAAAGCGACTATCAAAGGATGAAAATCCATTGATAGTCTACATCGTCATGTCGGCCCACATATACCACGACTGAAGGTCTCTAGGTATATGAGCTACTGGATATACACAAGCTGATCCCGAAACGTGACAAGCCGAAACTAGTCACTATGGCGGGCTTTACACCCATGTACTGTGGTCGCGATCCAGACGGGCACCGACGCCTTACCACCTTACAATAATATTGTAAGGTGGTAGGATATTTAATTATTACTATTATTATGAAAATAAAAGAAAATAAATACTATTTTTATTTTATTTGTATTATATCAATTGTAGACTTCCATTATAATGGGAATTTATATACAATCCGGGTTGTAGACTCGAGCGAGCCTGCTGCCCGGATGAGAGTATCCGGCGCATCGCCTGAGAGAGAAGTTTTGTAGGAGTGGGCTCTTTGCTCTCACCCCTCCCAGAGAGGTAGCCTCATCAAGGCTTTTTGTTCCATGAGCATCTGCATAAATTTGGTTTGCCAGGCCCGGATGGAGGCTCGCCGAGCCGTCGGAAGTATCCGGATTCCCAGGCTCGGCGAAAGCGAAGAGAGGGCAGTGCTGGCACCCCGGTGGTTTTAGTCGAGGCAGGTCCGACACACCGGGGGGGGGGGGGTGGCCTTCACCACTTCCCCTGACGGTCCGTAGGGATTCCCACCGGGTTAACAAAAAAAAAAAGGCCCGGATGGAGCAATTAGAGGGATACCCCGGGGGTTTCTGGTCGCTGCCCTCACAGCGTTCCTGATGGTTATATGCAAGTTTTCCCCCGGGTTATAAAAAAGGGAGATTATATATTTTCAACTATGAAAATATTACTTTAGAATAGTGTTCCAGTATCAATAGCGAATCACTGAGTGTTGGGATATCTTTTGGGACAGCTTATTTCCGAGCTGAAACAAATAACTTGCATTAATTGCACTTGTCATTATTCCTGACATAACTAGACGAGCATTCAGCGAGAATCCAACATAGCTCTAATTATACGCAAATGCGACAACCTAGTTTAAGCTTCATCAGGCTCGCTTGTCGCGCGTAGACTTAAATAGAAAATGCTGCTATTAAGGCATTACTGCTTTCTACGTTTGTAAAACGACTACCCTGAATAAAATTTAAGTAAAATAGAATTTTAAGAATAGCAGATAATAAATACTCTATATTTTTATATTCACTCCATGCGTCTGTGTTTCCAACTTTTTATGACATGGGAATTTTCAAGCATCGAGTGAATCGGTATTTACTGGGTGAGCGCGCTCCATCGTCGGCCTCAGCATCAGTTTCCAGCAGGTGAGATTGAGGTCAAGCGCAAGCCTGTATGTAATAAAAAAATATATATTTATAAAAGATTAAAAGCATAGAACTTTCTTCGAGTCAGATAAAATCTATTGACGATGTAATTAGATAATTGAAAGATATATTAATATTTTTAAATGCCATCAGGAGACAGGCTGACAGCTTATTTGATAGTAAGTTATTACTATCGTCTATGGACAACAGCTACACAAGAAGCGTTGTTGTGTTACAATACTGCTACACACAATCACAAAGGTCACGACAAAAATGTTCTAGAAAACATCTACGTTGCGCAGTTCTGTAAGAAAGTCGTTAATTGATATTTGTTAATAATTTCACCAATAATATACCTTTTAAGGGAATTTATTTTACTACAAATCTTCGACATTTTACTTAAAATTTACATAAAAATAAACGAAGTAAGCAGTATTTATTCCTTTATCGCTGCAAAATCTCTTTGTTTTCTCAGTAATGCCCAGGATCAGATAAAACTGATACGTATAGCGTCCTGGCGCGACGCATTAAAATGCAAAAAGGTTTGCGAAATGCAGCAGGATTGTGTTCCACAAAACAATTCAAGCGTGCCTATTCTATAGTAATAAGAGTTGGTAAAAATAGCTAAAAGAAGCGATAATATTATTATGGCAATGGTCATTAGCGTAGGCACGTTTATTTCTTCAAAATAACAAAATTAAATATAATACCCCATTATTCATGATCACCGCGTTTTATTTTTCTGGAATTCAACGTAAAACATGAAATGTAATAAAATTTAAGTAATCTTATTTACAAGCTCTTTTAAATTGAGATTTTATTTATTATACAAAGAAAATTTAAATTTACGAGACAGAAAATTACTGTACTACCGGTTTGGAAAGAAACATCTTCCGAGGACAGCAGGCAAAAATGATAACAGTTGCTCTTTTCAGCATATGCCTAATTTCAGTAACGGTCGTTAAATTCTAAGACGTTTTTATACACTAATGAAGCGTAAAGTATGCGGTTTAAAATCGTAGAACATATTCGCAATTAAACCTCCAGGGAAATTTTAGAGAAAGGATTTTCTTAATACAATTCGACCAATGATGTGACGTGTGGAGCTTTTAGGTTAATTGCATTATTGTTTCATGATTTGCATAATAAAATATGTGCTTTGTATAATCATATCGGCCTGTTATGTTAAACAATTAATTATTTATTACAAATTAAATTATACGCATGTATTTTATTACAATGATAACATAATAAATGTTTTAATTAAAAATCAAGCAATAAAAAAAAATCGTAACTTGATGTACAATAATTTGATTAAAAATGCTTAGGTGTATTTTGTTGCGTATTGCTGAGTGTTCACGCACTGACAGACAATGATGGCAAAACTGCAATCTGCGTCTTATTGTTTTATGTCCGGAATTTTAAGCGCCGACCCTCTCTTTGTAAAATCATTCATATTCATATTCAATTATATATACGACAAACAACAAATCATTTATTAAAAGCACAATTCTCAAACACTGAGCTTATGAATATTTGCATCTGAGATATACAGGGTTGTTAATGCAATTCCAAAAAATATCATACAACTTTATTATAATAAAGACTTTTTAAGAAATAATTAATACTTATTATTCTAAGGTAATAAGAACAATAATATTATTTATTTATCTATCATCACACCGAATCCCTACCGGGGTAGGCAGAGAGAATGGAACGCCACTTCTCTCTATTCGCAAACCTTATTCGCTTTCCTAACATTCATTAGTCCCTTTATACACTCTCACCGATTCCGCATGCTTTTGACATTACCCTTCATCAGAACTCTTTATAATTTGTCTGCGTAGTCATATCTTGGTCGGCCTCGGCTCTTACGGTAGTAAGTGCCGAATGTGAGTTACCACTCACAGTCATATTTATATCTTTCTCTTCATTCTTTCATCATCCAGCCTCTCCACGTGCCTGAACCATTGAAGCATGCTTTTGTGCAAGCTGTCGACTATTATTACGTAGAACGGTTGGTAAACCGTTATTTATCATTAAGCATAAACAACAAGTAAATTTACTGAATTCTTATGGCATGTTGATTCTTATGATAAATTGATATAAAGTGTCAAACGCTTACACACGGGCCAAAGATTTACATAGTTCTAAAAAATATGTATCACAAAACAACATGAGATTCGAATAAAAAAAACATAGAATATTTATTGAAATTCCCAACATTACTAAAAATCTAACCTATGCGTACTTCTACATATTTTCAGAAATCCTTTTCATCGTTCTCTGACAATATATATCAAAGGTACAAAATCGAATTTCACACTTAGTTGAACGGTGCAGAATACAGATTCCATGTTGCCCCCGTTTCATTTCATCGGTATGAGGCAGATTCGGCTCTCAAACCCTTTTGCTTTTACAAAGGAGTTTTCAACGACACATTGTTGTGTTTTGCTCGTTTTTCCTATGCAATGGACTGTCAATGACTTTAGCACGTATGTGTATTAAATACATATAATAGGTACCAACGGATTGTAATTTTTCACATGACCGTCATTGGTCAATCACCCTAATAATGAAACAAAAATATAATATATCTAGATCAGTA
Source organism: Automeris io (assembly GCA_036320925.1). Taxonomy (NCBI): domain Eukaryota; kingdom Metazoa; phylum Arthropoda; class Insecta; order Lepidoptera; family Saturniidae; genus Automeris; species Automeris io. The sequence goes on from JAUDJH010000011.1 coordinate 11,493,245, forward strand.
TTGAAAACAACAGAAATAAGTAAAAACCTTGTTCCGTACGGTATTTCTGTACTACAGGAGACAATGACTTCCACATAATATTCGTGAACATATAAATAGTTTTATGTTTTCGCACGGTATAATTGTAAAGGTCTTTCATGGCCAATCTCGTATTGTCCTGTCGAAAAAAAAACTCAAAGTAGATATTTCTACCAAATATCGAAAATTATTACTTGTATTTAAAGGAATATAAATAATGCTAAAAAAACAGCTTTGTTGTATATTGTTGTCTTCAAAATAAATCCGTGCCCTAAATTCTTTAATCCACTTTTAGAGTATTTCTGCAACGTTTGTAGCTTGATACACGTTGATGCTTTTAAATAATTTGTTATTTTATAGAAAATGTCAGAAACATATGTTATGCTAGATTGAATATCTGATTTTTCTTGTTACTGGTTGCATCTGACAAACGGAGATTTCGCGGCATTATTAGATTGCAACAACATAGAATAAGGATTTTTTGGTACCATGTCTTTAACATTTTGCATGTAGCAACTTTAAAGTAAAATCACAAACGAAATTACCAAATTTTACATAAAACTAATTGAAAAAAAACCGGCCAAGTACGAATCGGTTTAGCGTACAGAGGTCTCCGTACAATTATAGACTTCTGGCGGATTGACAAAGTGCCGAAAACTCCAACTTGACACGATGATGTTTCAGCCCCGGACAAGTGTTATTTTTCCCCTTACATTGAATTCTTAAAACCTATCAGCATTTCGTTGATTGACATGAACATATCTACGATTGAAATATCACAAACAGCGCAGAAGCGGAATATTCTCCTAGCGACTATTTTCCTAAGTTCTTATGATTCGTGAGCCTACTTCTTTAGCGGATGCTCTTGATAGAGCCGTTTGTGGTCAGGCATAACGTTTAAAGTCGCACATCACTGTACCCGCCCAAGCATGAACTTGGTGAGCGTTTTCATTGATCGACGCGTCGATTAAAACTTTAATTTGGTCGGCCCAATGTATCGCAGACCTTCCTCGAGACCTTACTCCAACTACTCTTGCCTGCACATCTAAGCGTTCTATGTCATCATTACGACGCGTTCATAATCAAAGTAATGAACGATTCTGGTGCTAACCATGTTAGAAAGGGGGATGTTGGCACCGATCTTATTAAAAATAGAGACGCGTGTACGCTACTGCAGACAGCAGATATTCTTTCTTTCACTAGACGTAACATCAGCCTAAGCGTCCAGAACTATACGCATACGTACTCCATCATCACATTCTGATATATAATCTGATCTGATATATAAACAGGTATACATGGTTAATTCGTTCAGAGGAAAAGTCATATTGGGTGAGTAGGTACAAGCATATATTTATAACAATACGCGATGATAATATTTTATTTTCGACGTCGACAAATTATTCTTGCCTTATTCATATTTGGTTAGGATATTCCCGAGCTCATACAAATGTGTCGATTTATTTCGACGGTAATTTATTTATTTAAATATATATATATATTTTTTAAACATGTCCGCAATGACCTGCTTCAGTGGTGCGTATACAAACAGAAACTTTACGTATACCAACGCCAAGGTCTGAAAGAACTATCTGTATGCCATATTAACGTTTATTCCGTATAGAAAACAAACCCGCGACTATAAAAGCCGATAGTTCAACGACGAAGAATACTTCAGTCAACTGCTGCTAACCAGTGCGTTTTCGCTCCGAGGCGCAGTTTCACTCCGACGCAGCCTTGAGTTTCTTTCGGCGTTTCTTCTCAAGGTAGTCACTTCCGAAACGCTAGTAGATTACCCATAGGGTTCGTATTTTTTTGGCTGGCGGTCCAAGTCGAGGTTCGTACCCACAGGAGTGCCCTTGCATTGCCACCCAACCCATAAACTCGCTGGCTGAGCGCCTTCTGTGCTCGCCCCCTAAGCCCGGTTGAACTGTAAATGCCTTTCCCGGCACTCAGTAGTTAGTCCGTATCAAAAAAAACCACTGCGTCAAATCACCTTTTAGTATTAAAATTACAGTACAAACAGAAAAAGTTTATTGCTTAGGTTAAGTTTGTTGCTTGTATGTATTAGGTAAGAATTCTGTTTTAGAAATAGGCAGAAATATAGAGTCGAAAAACTAATGCTTGTGTGTTCGCCGGTCGATGGAAAATTGTGTTGCCAGAATTCGACTTATATACTCGACTTCTTGAAATAATAAATTACTTTGTATATGATATTTCTTGCAAATGTGAATACAAAACGCAACTAAATACTAGTCATTTCTAGCAAACTGAGACTTCGCGGTATTGTTTTAATATTATAACAAAAGGGGATTTAGACCTTGTCTTTACAGTTCAAATGTTATTGCCTAATTTTAATTCCATCAAGGACATTATTCTTTTCAAAAAAATTATTAATAACTTAATGTTTAAAAAAAAGTTATTTGCATATGAGAATCTCCTTTAGATTAGATCTTTTATTTTAAATATCGTTTTTATGTATGTAAAATGACACTTGTGAAGCATAAAGATAAAACAGAGGAAAATGTTACAATGAGACACATCAAAAATACGAAAGAATGAGAACCCCATATTTTGTTAATAATTAACTTAAGAAATTGATTTTTTTTAAACTGTTCCTGAGTCTACAATTTGTTGATGTATTTATATTGAGATGTCCATATTTTGTAAAGTTTTATCTGGCAATCAGGGCGGCGAGCAATATGCTGAGTGGTGTGTTTGCGGTGCTTGCATTGTTCATACGAAGACCCAGTATATATGTATATACTTCAACATATGTCATATCTGACTTCTCTCATTCTATTGTAAGGTTGCCATTACAACTAGAAGTTTTTTTATGCCAAAAGAAACTAGCAGGGTAACAGGCTACTAAATAAAAAATGCCTGTGAGCGATGTTCATATCGTCGGGTGAAAGGCTATTTGGTTTAAGCGACATTTTTTGGTGGTATAGTAATATATATATATATATATATATATATATATATATTTGGAATCAGCGCTTTTTAGCGATTCCACGATACCCGAGTTCATTACTTCCACTATTATGTCTAAACGCCGTGATAGATACACTACTTGAAAGATAATTTCTGTACACACACTAAAAAAATCGTCACTTAATTCATAATATTAATGCCAAATAACAAAGAAGTGTGTGGCACATGATTTCTGCGTTTTTCCATGGCCTAACAATCTAGTAGTCTTTAAAAGTGGAGTGAATAGGTATTCATTGGGCGAATGCGGTCCAACGTTGATTGGCCTCACCTTCACTTACCGCGTAATGAGCTTAACCACTTGCGTGCAGTTGTTTGGAATATAAGTTTATGCTGGTAGGGCGATCGCCCGAACTGGGTCATGTCCACAGTTCACAAGTGTAAAAACCGTCATAGTGACTCGCTTTGGCCTGTAGCGTTTGGATCAGCTTATGTATATCCAGTAATTCATATACCTAGAGACCTTCAGTCGTTGTACATGTGGGCTAACATGGCAACGGAGTCTGTAATGCATTTTCATCCTTTGATGGTCGCTTTCATTTTTGGACTACACTGTACTTACCATCAGGTACTCTGTAGTCACTATGTCGAGCCAGTGTAAAAAAATACCATTTTCGCAGATTGTTGGCGCGGCGTGCATTATTAATAAATAATAAGTGCTATGACCAGTGGTCGTAGGTGAGTTGGTAGAAAGACACGGATTTTGGCGATTTAATGTTTATTGCACTTTATGACGCACAGAACTGTGACGCACGCGCACGTACTCTAGCTTTGGGTCCTGGTAGTCGACTGCTTTAGCAAGAGCATCGCGTACGTCCCCTAACACCCTAAATACCCTTAGGGCGTTTAACACAAGCACGTATCGGGCGGCGTCTACATGCTATAGTGCATTATTATTCAAGAACTCATTATGATAAATGGTTTATGTCCTTGACCTAAACGCACATGAGGGGTCAAAACAAATAAAAGAAAAATATTCTACAATTTAAACCTATGTCATAAGGTCCTTCAAGAGGGCAGTAAATAACGGCCTTAAGTCGCCACGCAATAAATCTTCCCCCTTGTATTGTAATAGTCCATAAGCGCCAGTAACCACTTACCATCACATAGCTCGTGAGTTTGTTTATCAATAAAGATTAAAAATATATGATTTTAGACCCAGAGTGGCCTAAATAAAATTTTTGTGAATTAAACTATACTACGTTATTACTAGACCAGAATAGTTCATTTAATTTAGATTAGTTTATTTTACTAAATCACTTAAGTCACTATGATTCTGGTGGTCTTGTACAAAATACGTTGTAATATTTTAAGTTTAACCACTCCCCAAGAACTTTCGTCAAGGTTTATTAAACCACAGAATCTTTTGAGTCAACGGCTGTGCTTTACTTTGTTTAAACGAGTTTTCATTCATACACCGTCCCCTCACACGACCCCATACCTAATCTACCTACCTACCTAATAATACCTACGGCAATTCAATATCTTTACGAGAATCCTAAAGGGCAACGAATAAAGACGCGCAATCAAAGTTATTGCAAGAGCTCTCAGTAGGTCCTGATCCTCTTTGATCCCTGCCACTATTTGGAAGTTCGCGTGTAGCATTTCCATCATATTCATCAGTTAGAGTTATCCAACTGCGACCTTTCCCGCTAAAGTTTGCCTTAATTTGCATAGCTTTTGTTGTGTCCAATTTGCTGGTTAAATGTCAAAGAAATGCTTTCGCGGGAATGCTAAAAGGTCTTATTAGGAAATTCGGGACTTTTGTCGTGAAAGGTATAAAATGTAGTATTTGATTTATGGAATGTTCCCAGAATAACCATTGTAGAAGATCAAGTCCTGGGGGCTCTTTGCCAATTGATGTAAGAGCACTCCAATCCATACTGGCCAGCCCACTTAGCGATGATTCCAAATATTTGTACAATATAGCCAAATTAGTTAAGACAAATCAGAATTGTATTATTTAGTGTAGTTTGTAATACAATATTTGTATACTCTACTGGGCGGCATCATCGCTTTGCGAGAAAGCCCAATCCATAAATAAAAAAAAAGTATTTTATTTGATATAACGAATCAAATTAAGATTAAAAACCTTTGAAGATTAAAGTAAAACAGTGGCAATTACCATGAATAGCCTTAGAATAGAATTAAGGGGGTAGCCATTGGCAGTGCTGGGCAGGCAGACGGAATTGCCGATTTTAACATTTTATTATTAATTAGATTTGTTATTTGTTATCCCGGGGGAAAATCCTACATAGGATCATCAGGGCTGCTGTGAGGGCAGCAATCCCGGTACGTCAGACTCCTACTGACTAAAATCCCCCAGAGTGTCCCTCTAATAGCTCCACCCGGGCTTGGTGAAACCAAACTCATCCAGAGTATTATAAATTAGATATTATATTAAGTGTGAATATAGGTTTGTCTGAATAAAGGCCTTTGATACCATAACTATTATTAAAATTGTATATTAATAATTTATTAAATATTAAACGCAGTGTCGATGAAGCAGCCTTTGTGTCAATGCTCCTCGACAAAAAGCAAAAAGAATGGCTTAAATACATTTGATAGAAGCGTGTTCCAATAAAGCAGTAATATTACCCAAGAGCAAATGCTGCTGATGGTATACCGTGAAGCTGGTTGGGATTATGCTTCATACAAAATACATACGTGATACTTTGCTTGCTGCGTAGCATTAGTGCTGCTATTGCCCGCTGTCACTACTACGTCTTCATACGACATTTATTTTTGAAACATCAAATATAACATGAGGCCGCCGTCACGACTATGTTTTATTTATATTCTAAAGCACGTTGTAATTATACAGATTCGAATGTATTGTTCAACTCAGTAGTTAAATCATAGAGAGTAGATGAAATTAAGAAATGTAGATACGTAAGGGACGCCATTTATAACTGATTGAATTTAACCCTTAGTTCAAACCGTACGTTTGAACTAAGTGCTAACTAGATTTATCTTATTCACATTCGATTTTTTTAAATTAATCTCAGTTTTTACAGCTTACGGTAATTGAAAAAGTACAGGTCGATTTGTGTAAACGTTGTCATAAATTGCATTAATTTTACGGAAGTAACTTGCGAGTGTAAAGCCGACGTAAAGGATACGCTTAAAATAAATTATATTCCTTCGATTTCATATTAAATGACAAAGGTCAAGCTCCGTTGTCATGAAAGATTAAATCTCAAATGTGAATGATCCCTAAATAGCATCCCCGTAGTGGATATTTGTAAAATGGCGTCATCGGTACAGATTTATAATAGAGGGTCGTGTGATCGGCAGGTGCTGGAAAGGTTACGTCTGCGAGGGAGAACGGGCGCGAGCGAGCCTCCCACTGACCTTTATAGACGCCTCTCGTGGGAGATCATGGTTGCCATTTATACTGATTTTTACATCACATCACATGTTTAAATTTGTCATATAGATATATTTGAATATCAAAAATACACTACATTTATCTTTTGTTATAATTTTTATTTAAGGAAATAGTTTTTTATGACGCTGGTTTTGTATAAATGAAAAAAGGAAAAAGAAATTTATTTAGATAAATTTATACATATATATATATATATATATATATATATATATATATATATATATATATATATATATATATTATATTTATATTTATGTTTATATTTATATTTATATATATATATATATATATATATATATATATATATATATATATATATATAAACCAATATTTAAATAAATCTAAATTTTTTTATTATTAATCTTTCATCATAACACAAGTAATTACTTTAGATTATCAATAACTGGCGCGTGGTCAAAACGCGAAACTTGTTTCGACATTCCAGAAAGTTGATTTACCAATTTTTTTTTTTAAATCGAATATTTAAAATATTGGTTTATAAATCAAAGATGTTTTTAAAATAATCTTTACTGCCTTTTATAAACAGACATTAATACATTTAGACAGAGATTTGACACATTTTTATATTGATAAATCTTATATAAGCATTCAAAAAACTAAATTTAATAGTATGTGTCATATATACGGGTTTTATACGTTTTTTATGTCAAATTAAAAATAAGAATTTTGTAAGAATTCTTTAGGATCTTTAACAGATTTTTGTACAAATATGGGTGGCAACTATGCAGCAAAGTGTAATCGCAGCGTATTACCGTGCGGGGACACAACCCTGTAACGGTCTCATAATATTGGCGAAGCGGTCGCGCTCAGGGTTGCCAATTATACAGATATATCCACATTTATACGGACTAGTATACCATTTTTTACTATTTATATTAGTATACTTTTTTTTACTTTGGGAAAATCCTCATTGAACCGTCCCGGCTACACATGGAGACGGTAACCGGGTTTGCAGGACTTTTACCGACTAAAAATCCCAAGTTAACCTCATCCGCACTCAGAAAGGACTGTGGGCCCTGTAATCAGTTACTCCTTAGCCCCGCCGGGACGGACTAGTATATGTAGGACTGATATTTCACTAATGACTACATTTATTTTAATAATCATTTTCTTTTTTATTTCATCCTTTTTTTTTGTCAGTTATAATGATGATGGGGTTAGAATTAAAACGTGTTTACAACAATTGTGTTAATTTATACATTTTTTGCGCATATGTGGCATAGAACTTTTCAAATTATATGTTTCGTTTTTCACTTCTAAAATATATACCCAAAACGCCCCAACACTCGTCCTAACAAAATTCAAATAGTTCTGTCATTCAAATTTGGAAAATAAACTATCATTAATCTTTGTAAAGTAAATTTTTTAATATTATAATTTAATAATTAGCCTTCCGTACAAGATTAATGTCTGACTAAGCATTTAGAAATTATGCCAAATATAATGTCATGGAGATATCACTAAATTCATAACTAACGGTATATAAACACAAATAAATGTTTAATAAGATTGACTGTGCATTATAAAGTAAGCTCACAAAAAATCATGAAGAAATTGTCAAAGAGATCTAGTATAGCTATAAAAATAATAAAATATAATAAAAATATGGTATATAATAGAAATTAGTGGTATGGCGGGGAAATGTATACTGGGGTATATTTATTTAAATTGAACGTAAGCAATTTAGAGGATTTAAAATGGATATTTTTCAAATGCGGCTGGCAAGCATAGTCTCGAGTGCGGATTAGAGGTTGATTGCGAGCGCACCTGCCTAGGTGGGTGAGGCGCGCTCACTGCTGCAAGCGACCGGCGTGGCGCCGCGCCGAGCAGCGCGCATGCGTGCCTCCAGCTATTAAAAAATAAACTCCTGCTTCCCGCACTGTTCGCCGTGGGCTGATCGCGGCCGGCGTGTCGGCGCGCTGCGACACGCGCGTGCCCGGGGTGTGGCCAGTGCAGTGCGGTGTCGGACACGTGTCGGCCGATGCAGCGCCGGTAGCGGCCGCGACATGGCGCGACCACCATGACCGATCTGCAGGCTACGTTTGAGTTCTCCGTCGAACTGTACAAGTTCTACAATGTCGATCTCTTTCAAAGAGGGTAAGTGTCCCGATATTGGCCCACATACGCGGCTATTTATTCGGCGAACTACTGAGGATCGGTTTGCGTATCGGACAATCACCACATTCGCAATTAGTGCAAAAACGTGACTTATATCCATGTTCTCAAACAATTTTTGTCACAGTAAACGTTTAATCCTTTGTAAAATAAGACATTTCTCGCGTTTTGAGTGACAATTCCGTCTATTTAAAAATATAATATGGATAATATTTGTCTTTCGAACACTTCTGATGAATATTGTTACATTTTGCAAATATGGGAATTATTCGTCTCTAAGTACATAATAATAATAACAGGATAATAATTTATACATATAGTTAAAAGGATAATTGTTAAATGTAGTTTGTTTAGCTCAAAAAAGGCTAAATGAATTCCCTAGTTAAAATGATAACTATTAGTAAACAATATATCAAATTGACAATAGTTTACAGATTTAACTGCTAATCGAACAAGCTATCCTTAATACACTTTTATATCACAAACTTTATTAATTATTCAACCATTTGCTAACCGCTTAATATCGCGTATTTGCGAAACATGCTGACTGGTATTTAATAAATAAAACAATATCAATTATAAATTAACAAAGTTGATTACAAAAGCAACAATAAAAAAATGAATCAGATAATAAAACCTTTAGATACAAATTATAGTCTCAAAATAAATAATATTAAAATATGACGCTTTGCATGTGTTTGCAAAAGATTCAAGTTACAAATAGCTTCTCATAAATTAAACCTACTCATTCATGTAATACCAGCGCATTATTTTAAGTTTCGACAGTTATATAATGTTTTATTAACAATAGTATCAAGGGACGTCAAATCTTCTAGTCGAGCAAGATGTTGTGACGTCAACCTATCAAAACTCGTTACCACGTTTTCGCAGAGTAAATAGGTCACAAGAGATTGTCTTAAGGACGGGATAGCTTTCGTATAAATGTAACAGAGAATGGATTGTATAAATTCACAAAAATCTTTACTCTTAACAAGGAAACAGGGAAAACAACCTAAAAATCGGTACAACCATTTCTTGTTTCAATTTGTTGTTAGTTATGTAGGTATAATAAAACACATTAACTATAAAAAGGAACAAGAGACACAAAATTAAGATTTGATTAAAATTTTGCGCTTTTTTGGTCATGTCCGAACCTATTAAAGGAAATCAATTTAGGGTTAAAAATAATTACTAGCATTTTCTATTTTCCTAAATTGTTGTCTATTGTTGACTTATACTTATATTTATAATAGCTTCGATCAGACAATGAAAATACATGAATTATGTTTTTTTTTTATAAACAGACACCAGGTATAATATAACAAGAGGATGTGCTGTAATAAATATGTTTATCGATTAGGAACAACAAATACCAAAGAATATAACTACTGTAAACGAAAGTAAACTGAGTCACAACTCACATCTCTTATTTCATAAATCATATATACAATGTTCAGCTGGGCTAATAGTCACGTTGGGCACAACACTTAAGGGCAAAGTAGATAAAACTAATGCATCTCTGCTGACTCCTTATGGGATATAACGTGATGATATAATGTTGTTGATAAATATAAATCCAAACAAATCAGTGCATGTTACTACCAAATAATTGTCTTATAAACACTGCAGTATTCAATGTCGATGTTGCCTATAACAATTTATAATAAAAGCTATTATTTTCCTGCCATTTCTCTCCCCTTTTACGGCGACGATATACGTACCCAATTTACGAGTACTGCCCTTAGTACGACCACCTATAGAAGTTCAGGAAATTGCAATGCCAATTAGCAATCATTCAGTTTTATGTGTATGCCGTAATGACACGGTTTTTCATTGATATGGTTGCTCTCAACACGCAATAAACAACTTAACTTAAGCTGTTCATTTTAAAACGTATGCTTTTTTACGCCTGCATTTGTTTTTCCATTTATAAAATTTGTGAAATGATGCTGTCTTTAATTAATGTAATTATTGGAATCTGCATAATGGCATGGCAATGTTAATATATTATTATTGAATATTATACCATTTTCGGGATAAGGAAAGCTATTTATGTATAATTGATAATTTTATCAACTTTAAACTTGATGTAATGACTCATGGTTAGGGTTGTCGACCATAATTTAATAGATTTTATTTTAGAGGAACAAGGCGTGAACAATATTCCTACTCATTATAAATATGTTAACAGGATCTATGCGCAAATTAGCTCCGCGGCACGTTAGTCTGCTAGTGACCATGACTTTTGTATCCAGGTCAAAACGTCGAGCCATAATTAAAAGTAAGTTAATTCGCGCATAAATCCCGTTAAAGTATTTATAGTGAGTACAAAACGCAAAAATTTAAAATGTGTTAATATTTCTACTACAGAATTATTTATGAATTACTGTAAAAACATTAAAAGTTTTAAAGAGAATAACTTCAATAACAATACGATATATACGATAATATATTACTATAAATATTTGTAGTAAACTGATTATTTCTTAAAATACAACATAGAACAGGAATGCATTGTGACTCCCAATGTAAAATATTTCAAAATAGTACCAAAAAGAAAAATCATGAATTATCCAAATAAATTTTTAAAAAACGTTATTAGCCAAAAAATTTGGCTGTCTGATTCGTTTATTTGTCAATCACGAATATCCTCCTTCTCGCGTCATATTCCTCAATGCTGAGGGTCGTGATTCCCTTCCAGGACATCGTCCTTCTTGTGATGTGTACATACGCCACTCCTCTCTGTTCTTGATATCGCGGATAGAATCATGTAATTTTTTGGTTGAGTGTGTCGGATTTGATAAGTTCATCTTAACAGGCTTCGATACTTTGAGCATCGTCCTTACCTTACCAGAAACCATCAGGTTTTCGAGGTTATTACTGCTTTTGTCCAAAAAACTTCAATATTCGAAAGATAGCTTTATTAAACCTTTCAACTCACACCGTATAGATACTTTGGCACAAGAAGCGATCTGAAACATTTTCAACCACGAACATAGCCGAGATATTATTAACTATTAATTGTTCCTTTTACTCGGAAATATTTTAGTCTTCTTCTAATCGAAACTCTATTACTCTCTACTTAAATTTAAAGAAACTGTGTAAGCTTACTAAGCTAAAGGTGAAAAATTAATATAATGCTTAGATTATAATATAATGATATTTCATAAAATCAGTCGTGGGGTTTATCGGCAGAGTAGAATAGTGTTTCCTTCTTCATCATACTTAGGTGTCGGAAGAACCGACTAAGATATAGAAGAAGCCGAATTGCAAGCAAAATGCTAACATATAAGCTGCTGCATGAACCTTCTCTGCAGACAGGGCACAACCGCCAACCCGTACTGGACAAGCAAGATTGGTTTGATGTCTAAATGTGGTATCTATGAATGTAGTGGAGAAGGGAAGGGAGGCATTGAGAGTGGGTTGGAACTGGCTAATAATACTAATTATCATAAAATTGTTAGTATTCGAAAATTTTGTATTATGTATGTCTTTATTTCTCCCTCCAACTGTAAATAGAACTCGTAACCCTTATTCCATATCGGGCACATAGATGTCACTTTTGTGTTCCAGTTAGTTCTACGACTTCAAGTCACACGGCGTTATTGATACTTTTTTCTTCGTTTATCTCTCACCATAATTGAGAACCAAGAACAATTTACAACATAGCTAATATGGCGTACTACATAAAATTGCACTTATACAATATACTTATACTTATTAAAATGATACTAATAACAAAAAAGCGAGTCTGATTCGCGTACCGAGAGCTCCGTACAAATTCAATATGTATGAAAAAGGTATAATTGAATTTTTCTAACTTCTAGTGTTCAGATTTTTCCATGCCGTATATAATAATGATTCTAAGATGAAAATAAGAGTATTCTTAAAAAAAAAAAACGATAAATTTGATTGATTTTCGTCGAAAGTTCACTCTTGACCAAAATTTTAATTTCGAAAAAAAGGTTATTCCGATATAAAAGAGTAATAAAGGGCTATAGCCAGCATAACTGTGATTCAACTTAAATTTGAATTATGTAGCATATAGTCAAAATAGTTAATCGACTATGAGCACCTAACTGTGTACAGTTTCTATGAAACTTCGCGGTAACCAACAGAAAGGTACAATGAAAAAATATACTTAAAGGTACTTGTATAAGAAAATAAAGAAAATGTTATTCAAAGCCATGTTTTTATTTAATAAAGATAACTATTGAGATGTTTATAATACTATTATAACTTATAAGCAATTTATAAACACATAACCTCTATAATATAATTATACCTGTCCCAAATATACCGTAGTACAAATATAAAAATGTGACTATTCCTCGTCTGAAGGAATTATCGAAAGAATCACCCCCTTTTCTCAGATGATAGTGTCAGGAGACACAGTGAATTGTTTCACTAAGCTAATTTAAAATTGTACTAAAACTATAAAAACATTCAACATTTTAGTTATTAAAATAACAACTCCTACGCAACGTTGACAATTCAAGACCCATATTTAGGTCACGATACATTCTAACGAGGCGAATAACGAAAGTATTATCACTACTGCGGACTTTCTCAACTGTAAAAGATGATAGGAAGTATCATGACAGCACCTTTTCCCATAGATGAATAAGCTTATGCGTGAGGTAAGAACGGCCGCACCTTCTACACGCTCCGATACTAAAATCACTAGAAACCGTGTTGAATACGATCCTTGTAATACATTTTTCTTTAAATTCGCATAGAAAATTCGTTACTTTATTCAAAATGGGAATAGCGAACAATTAGAATATGATTCTTCCTTCGATTTTCACAAGTTATAATTTGGGAGACTTTGTATGTGTACTTTGACACTAATATAGTTAGGGCTTCATCTACCATTAACCTCATCAGACGTGATTGACTTGTGTATGTGTGACTTGACAATTGCGTGTTTGATTAAATATTACAGGCCCATGAATATCTTTGATGGCCCGCGGCACGTTACAAGATAAGGTATCCAATAAGCTAGTATCGGAACATTTTTTACCTCAAACATAAAACGAATGTAACACTAAACATTTCATCGATTTTTAGGAAATTGGTTTAACAACTCAAAGGTAACGGATAAAATAGACATTACCTTGATTTTAAGGCTACTTATGTGAACGTCATGTTGTAATTAATTTCTAAATCAAACATAAAGTTTAATAAATTACTTTTCTGTTAACAATTGTACGTAAATGTGTGTAATTGCAATTCAATCGTGTGAAATATAAAATGTATTAAAATTAATTAGATTAGTGGCATAGAGTATTCGGTAATAAAACATTGTACACTTCGACTAAGGATCATTTTATATTTATTATTCTTTTATAGTTTTTAGTGAGTCTAGTGGTTTGGTTGATAAAATCTTATGTTGGAATTAGAGAATAGAAACTCTTGAGTCCCCAGAATTGGCTACATCCATAGAAAACTGGGAGGCAGGCGACTTTATGTCGATCATCAATATTCTACATTTTCGTCTTAGTTTAAGGCTGAGATCTATCTCTGTCGTTATTTCGACTTTCCTTAGCAAAGTTCTCAAAAAATAAATTTGTTTTAACGTCAAACTGAATTTATAATAGGAACTTGAATACAGCCATAGTATACGCAAAACCAAGTCTAATTTGAGAAAATTGGTGAATTACCAAATTCTTTGATATTTATTAAGTAATAAAAATTGTGATGTTTTAGTAAAGTCTAAGCAAACTTAAATTTGGGTCTATAAAATGCAGCCTTTTTTTATATCCACTCGACACATTGGAATCGAATGGAAAAATATATCTTAAGAAGATTAATTCAAGTAGTAAATCATATTTTCAAAATTGCCGCACCCAAATGTGATGCGGCTAGATCCTTGTTCATGTTGCTGTAGAGAGGAATTCAGAATAATTTATGGTACATTGCCAAGGCCGTTATCGGCCTTGATTTGATCATCACAGCCCGAGTATACTGCAAATCCAAGTGCATGTTGACAAAATCGGTAATTAACCTTTGATATTCATTGAGTAATACAAATTGTAATGTTTTAGTAAAGTTTAAGCAAAGTTAAAGTAGCGAGTATATTTTTTTTAAATTGACTCGACACAGTGACTGCACCATACCTGATGGTAAGCATGGTGCAGTCCAAAAAACGCCAACGACTATCGATAGACTAGAAAAACGCGTCGGTAGACACGGCGATCATGCCAGCCTGCACAAATTTCTCTTCACGCTACGTTTAAAAGATCCCATATCATAGGATGGTGGGAACACGCTCGCTGGAAGACCATTCCACAGCCCAACGACACGGCAAAAGAAGGAGTTAGAGAACTTCTTTGTCCTGGCCGAGATGTGATGTGTCCTGTGCCTAAGAGTCATCACCAATAAGTCTGCGAACCCTACGATTTGGTTAATTTTTCTTTTGTCCAGATATTACCAGGTGCGCGTGGGGCTTCGCGTGTCGCCGAAAATGCCGGTGCATATCGAAGCATCGGTGTCGAGCACCAACGGAGCCGCGCGGACCGGCAGGCCGGCCGCCAACCCGTCCATCTGCGGAGGCCTGGCGCTCTCCAAGGCCTTCCAGATCATGTACAGGAACGAAGAAGTCACTCTCAGAGACATCGTGCACTTTAGAGCCCATTTGTTAGGTAAGACTAGTATTCATTGCAAGAGTGTCCAAAGTTTACAAAGAGGTTGAGAAGAGAATTTGCAGGATCCGGAGTACCTATCAACACGCAGATGTTGTCATTTTTGTGGTTTTTAACCAGCAAAATTTCGCCATACCTCCACTGTCACACCAATATGCAGCTGGGGAAATACGTTAAGAAAAATCCAAGTAATATAAAATGCAACAATAATAAAACCGCTGTAGCGTGGTGAGGTCCTATACTCTGTACATGATGAAGATGATGATGAAAAAAGGCTTCATACAGGTATAAATCATCAGGATTAAGGCTTCAGGATGCTTGGGTGATTGATGTTTGACGAATAGAAAGGATATAAAAGAGCGTATAAGATGATAGGATATTCTTGGAATTTTGTGTAACGTAAATAAAAAAAAATCCTGATAAATAATTAAAATAAACTCCATAAGGCCCTATTAAACGGGGGATACAATATTTTATAGCTCATACAATACTTAATACCTATGTGGCTTTATGGCTGATGGAGTGTCCATTTTCGCCATGTTTGTATGTTTTTGTATTTTCTTTTGTTTCTGTATACTGTTTGTGTTACTGTTTTTAAATTCTTCGTTTTTTGTAAGTTACGGCGAAATAAATACATTTCATTTTATTAATATAGTTACGTGCATCAGATATGGTATGAGGATTGAGAGGCAATGCTATTCGTGACCCCATGACATATTAGACTTCCGACTGGTGCTAAACGACCAGCAGCGAGACATAAGTACCCTTCGCATCTCGGTATTGCAGCCGTGGTGGTTGCCGGCAGAATAACACCCCCCTCTTCTTGCTGAGGTGTCGTAAAAGGCGACTAAGGTATTTCTTGAACACCGCAATTCAACCAGGTGTTTAGAGAAGGGAAAACTCGACCAAACCTGCATCCTGCTCCCTCCCGATCGTACTGGTTCTCCTTTCCATCGGGCCTGAGGGAGCTCGGACGAGAGAGTGCTTTTCTGGCTGCGTGTACAGTTATGCACATAAATATCTCCTGCGCAATTGACTGTTTCCGAAAACTGGACCTCAATTTCTTAACCGGTGTTGAAACAGTCGCTGTGGCCGAAACCGGCTAGGACATCATAATCATCATTGCATCTCGGTTACAGTACATTATCATAAAACTCATCAGAGTTACTCGTCTCAACCAGTCGTTCTTCGCGATCAGTTTTTCTTTTCTTCTTTGAGGTCGACAGTGCGATAGCTATACTTGTGATTTTGATTTGATGTATAGGCGATTGTATCCATTTACCATTAGGTCGACTATCAACTTATTTTTATTTATTAAGAAAAAAGCCCTGATCTATAAGAAAGATAAGTAGATATACCAAAAGATATCAAAATCTAGACATAGAAACATTGTGTAAATAAAGAAGATTATAACATTAAATAGACCAGAATTATGGATGAATCAGTAAGCCATTGTCAAAATAAAAAAATATTGAAGACTATTTTTGCACGCGGCTTTACCTGAGCAAAATTCTCGGTGCGCGTGGAGTTTTTTGTCTATTCCTCAAGAATAGTGCTTTTTTTTCAGAATAAATGAATCCTACGCTTTTTTCTATATAACTAACGACATATTTGTAAAGTTTTATAATGATAAAACTAGAAAGAAAAATAAAGGAGTTACAAGGAGTTAACAAACGAGCAAAAAACTCACATTTTCATTTATTTACTAGCTGTCCCGGCAGACCTTGTTCTGCCCTATTTCTCTAAAACAAAGTCACATGGTTTTTTTTAGTGTTAATAACTTCCCCGTCAGATTTTTTTGAAAATTGTTTGAAGGAACCTGGCCTTAATGGTATATGTATAAAAATTGACAAATATTGACATTAATATTTATACGTCACTCAATAATTGTTTTGCCTTCCCGGAACCCGTCCACTAACATTTAAACTTTATGGTATGGTGTTAAAGTTCAAATTGACTTATAACAAATCTTTTGTATGAGAATATAGAAAAGCGGTGTTTTTAGACTTTTTCAGACATTTTTTTTTATTTTTCTCTCTGTAATAACCTTCCCCAGACTTCAACAAACACAACAAAAAAGAAATCGGTTCAGCCGTTCTCGAGTTTCGCCCTTTCAACACATTTAGCGATTCATTTTTATATATAAGATTTAGTAAAGATAACGTTTTAGTACTGGCAACTTCAACTAATTACAACAATTGGAACTGCGTTGTAGAGGTAAACGACTAATGTTTCTGTAATATTTTATTGTCTAGTTGACAGTAGAAACCTCAAGGAATCTCTAGAAAGAGTGGAATGGAGCCTCGGTGTGGAGTTATGGTGCAGCGAAGGGGCGCAGTCGACTAACCTGGGTCCTGTCTCGTGCCGAGTGTTAAAGCTGCACTTCCAGCCTTCCCAGGGCCTCCATTACCATCTGCCCGTGCTGTTTGACTATTTCCATCTGTCTGCGGTCTCTATCACCATACACGCAAGCCTGGTCGCTTTACATCAGCCGTATATAAAGTAAGTCAAAATCTATACTTAATATTATAAAACATAGCATGTATATAAAATATTATTAATATAATCTATACTAATATTATAAAGCTGAAGAGTTTGTTTGTTTGTTTGAACGCGCTAATCTCAGGGACAACTGGTTCGAATTGAAAAATTATTTTTGAGTTGAATAGACCATTTATCGAGGAAGGCTTTAGGCTATATAACATCACGATGCAACTATTAGTAGCGAAGAAATAATGGAAAATGTGAAAAAAACGGGGAAAATTATTCATACTTGGGTGCTTCCATTGCGTGCGCTGCGAAAACAGTTCAAGATACCAAAAATATATGTATGACAGAGTTATTCCTCTTAAAATGATCTAAAAAAATGTCCCCGACAGTATATGTCTATCTTTTAAGATTAACTCACTACAACCGTTTTTATGGTAATCAAATTTGGTCGAAATTAATGCATTATTTGTTAAGAGCTGTATCAACGTAATAATATTAATCTTTATCCAAATAAATGTTTGTTGATTAAGAGTATTTAACTGTGAACAAAATTGTCTTTGACATCACTTAATTTCAATGAACATCTTAGAAGATATTACAATAACTTATATAGCAAAACAACGTTTGCCGGATCAGCTAGTAAAAAATATACATTAAAAATATGTTCGGTATCTAATATTACTTGCAGAAATGAATATAAAAACTTTGCAAAATTTGAACATACTAATAGACTTCAATCGATCGACTCGATTAACAAAAATTATTTCATTGAAATAAAAACTACACCCTTTTTGATCGCTCTATTTATATTAAAACCTAATAAGTGATTTCGAAAAAGTTTAAAATTTTCTCCTTAATTATATTAAGTAGTTTCTTTTTGAAACTGTCTGT
Source organism: Automeris io (assembly GCA_036320925.1). NCBI lineage: Eukaryota > Metazoa > Arthropoda > Insecta > Lepidoptera > Saturniidae > Automeris > Automeris io. Next base: position 11,511,806 of record JAUDJH010000011.1, read on the forward strand.
ATTTAGTAAATATATAAATTTATGAAGTTAATACATATAAATATATAAAGTACATTTTTTTACACTGGCTCGACGTAGTTACAAAGCACCTGAAGGTAAGTACAGTGTAGTCCAAAAACAAAAGCGACCATCAAAGGATGAAAATCCATCGATAGTCAACATCGTCATGTCGGCCCACATATATCACGACTGAAGGTCGCTAGGTAAATGTGTTACTAGATATACACAAGCTGATCCCGAAACGCGATAGACGAAAGCGAGTCACTGTGACGCTCTTTACACTTGTGTACTGTGGTCATGACCCAGTTCGGGCAATCGCCCTACCACCAAACATAAAAAAGTTACATATGTTACTATAAGTTACAAATGGTGCAATATAATAGTCTATTTAATTTACTCCAGTGTAGAAGCTATTTTATATTATTGGCTGTGTATATCATTGACATCTTTAAAATTGCACAAAATAGAGAGAAGTGGTGTTCTATTCTCTCTACCTACCCCTATAAGGAATCTGTGTAATAATTGATATATTTTGATATTTAAATGAGCGAGCATTAGGTTACAATTCATTTAAAATACTACCATATTATTTCAGTAATTATTAATTTCTTGTTCTTCTTCCACCTACTGCCACCGAAAGCTGATTAAAAGTCTCTTCCTTTCCCAATCGCAACGGTCGCAAGGTTAGGTCAACCAGTTTCTCTCAGCTACCTTCACTAGATCATTGATCTATAAAAACAGCTGTGTCCCTTTATTCCTACGACCGGTACGTGGACTCTAATCAAGCAGTGTTTTTCCCCATCTATTATTATGTCTGCGACAGATGTAGCCCGCCTTCTTTCACTTTCTAAATGCTATCATTTCAGCTATGTGAATCATTCTAGTCTTCAAACGAATATGTATTTCAATTGTGAATTAAATTGACTGTAATTTAAAACAAGCCGTAAAATAGGCTGTAATATCAACCAAATTTAGATTGCTTTTTTTAAAATCATATATAGATTTGTAATATTTCAGAATATCTTTATTTCATGTCTGTAAAGGAAAAATATTAAGCACTATGTACAAAGTTGGTAAGTACCTAATATTCGTTGTTATTGCGTTTACATATGCTTAATGTACTAAAAGCGTTAGCAGATAACCTTAATTCGAACCAAGATATTGACGATAAATAAAATAGGATAAACCAATGGAAAAATACTGTATATTTTTCAATGGTATTTTAATATTATGAATAAAATTTTATTACACAAAACATTAACCTATGAACTTTTTACAATGACTGCGAAAAATGTAAATATTGTGTTCAAATAATGATCTACAAAACATACAAACTAGTACTTATATTGATATTGAATATAAAGTATTCCTACGTCATAAACATATAGAGGGGAAAAGGCTATTTGGCTTAAGCGATATTTTTTGGTGATATAGTAATATATATTTACAGAATCAGCATTTTTTACCGATTCCAAAAATATATATATATTACTATATCACCAACAAATGTCGCTTAAACTAAATAGCCTTTCCCCTCTCGATATAATAATGTCGCACTAATCGACGCACTTAGTACTTAATTTTAGTAAGAAGCAATTACGAAATATTTTATACAACAATATAAGGAATTATCTCAATATACATGTATTCTATATATTATAAAATATAATATATATCCAATGGTTCTATAAATATTTCTAAATTAAATCTAGAAGGTATTGCGACTTCTTACTTAACAAATAAACACTACAAAATGTTTATAGCTATAAGTGAAGGATCTTTAATTAATTAACGAGTTCATATGATACAACTACAAAATAAAATAGTACACACCCTGCTTACTACTTACGTTAAAAGGAAGATAAACATTAATCAGCGAAAGTAAAATATTGTTTACTGTTCAGCACACCGCGATCAAGCAAACAATGGGGAAAATTGATGAAGAATGCTAACTTCAACACCTCTGACAGCTTAGAGAACATCATATTCGGATCAGCGGGGAAATGTGCTGGGGGTAACTCGAGCAAAATTGCTCACGCCAGGTACATAAAGTTATGTATTTCGATCAGAGTTTTTTTTTGCAAAATTATCATAGATTCAGAATTTCAGAAACATTTTTACAATAGTTAATCAAACAGCTTTCCAAAATCATTCCTGAATGTTCGAATGGCTTAAATTGTCTTCCAAATTCATAAAGCATTTCTACAACTGATTTTATCAGTCGCTAGCGTAATTGATGCTTTGAGTTTTGACATAAAATATTGTATAGAAGACAACATTTCGAAAATAGCTAAGTAGTCACTGCAAAGAGTAGATACTTTTGGATTTCAGTTATATTTGTAAACTAGTGTATTATTATAGATTCAATTTGTTTAGTAAATTGAAGAATATTTGACCAAAGTATTTTATAGATTTATATATAGGCATTTAAACTTATAGTCTGGAAACAAGAGTAAAATTACACTCGGATCATGTCTACAGACAGGGCACAGGGGACAAAACTTAAAACAGCTCACATAGCCTACTTCCGTAAATATGTCTTACTGTTTAATTATATATCATTACATTGGTTATTATTTCTTTGTCACGTTTTCACTATCCGTTAAAAGTTTACTATAAGTATACAAATCTCCATCCATTTTCATTGTATTCTATATATGGTTCAGATTTTGTTGGTATCTGCAGGCAAGTCCATGCGGAAGTCTGCGGAATTCTACTGGGATCGCTAGAAGGGTTACAATGTGCACTCGCAATTTGTGGCTCCACTGGAGTAATGCTCACTCCTGAAGAAGACAACTCCAACTCTGTGGTCGAAGAAGTAGCACAAAGGATAAAGAATCTTAATGATTCTGGCAAGGTTCGTAAAAAAATTCTAAATATGGCAAAGTCAATATTACCTTATCTTACATAATCTTATTCCACTCTCTCCCTGTCATTATAATTAATTTTCAACAGTATTTCGAGGTGCTTATTTGAATTGTGTTATCAAATTTTACAGGATCCTGTAATACAATACAATCAAAATCTGTTATAACGACATCAAAGGACTACTCATATTTAGTCGTAAAAACCGGTGATGTTTTCGAGATACGAAGTCCTATTTTTGTTTGCCGGGACCTTTGTTCTGGGTGCAATATAACCGATATTTTGTTCTAAACGATGTCGCCATAAACGATTTTGACTGTATTATCAAATTAGGCGATAAAAACAAATGTACTATAACAGCTCTAAATTTATTTCGCATAACTTTTTGTGCCTGTTTTATCAGCCAACTCTTCACCGACGTTGTAACAAATGTCTTATTATATTTTTATCAATACTATATAATAATCCATAGCTTTTGTTGCTTTAAAATAGAATATAAAACATGAAATCATGTATACTAATTACAAAGCTATTAAAAAAATATAATTCTTTATTATTTGTCATATTTAGTTTTTAATTTTATTTCAACTATTGTAACCGGTACTTTAGAGGTATCTACTTCTTTTTCACCCATTGAGAGACTTCACAACATAACAAAAAAAGAATATTTAACAGGATTTTAATGTTTTCAGTCAAAATGGTTATAAAACTATTTACAGAGATTCCATTCATTTTTTTTCCACATAAGTGGATCAAATTAAGTATGACGTACTATTGCTTTATAATGATACATATTTTATAATTATTTCATATGTGTGTCATTTTTTATCGCCAGCATATGCAAAAGTCTGATTGCGGGGAAGAAGAAGAATGGGCTATGAATGCTGCTCACGACATAGCGAGGCTTTGCGCTGAAGTGACTCAGCGGTGGAGGACATTCCTCCATCATACAACAGACCGGCCTCATGTCCACCATGCACTTGCAGCTAGACATCATGCGCTACGGTATTTTTTTTATTTACAGGTTAGGGCTTAACCTCAATTACACCTGATGGCAAATGTAGATAAAGCTGATGATTAACCATGTTCACCTAACAAATTCCTATTTGCTCTTTTTTAAAAGGCTCCCATAAATTATTGAAAAACATACGCAGGTAGTGTATTCCATCGCTTTGCCGTTCGTATTATAAGTTATGAATCGTTTTTTTTTGGACCGATTATACCGTTACTCTTGTTTAACTAATATATTATGCTGTAAACCTACAGCCATTCGATGCCTGTATGATACTGTGTGTATATGTTGTAGTCAATAATCACCGGTAATTAGCGAAGGTAACATCATGTAGAAATCAACAATATAGTTTACAAATATTATGTTTTATTATTTGAGAACGGTATCCGCTGCTCTCCCCGCCAAAAGACGGGGTCTGAACAAGGCCAGACGTCACCGGGTGCCGAGGAAGATGGCCCGGGCTTGCGCTTGCCACTCGGCAGGCGGGAGAAGGAACACCCCGGGGATTTTAGTCGATGCAAGTCCGACACACCGGTGGTCAATCCTCATCGCCCCCTGAGGTCCGTTAAATTTCCAAATTTCCACCGGGTTAAAAAAAAGTATCCGCTGCACTACTGGTCGAGTTGGGCGTGAGATACAAGCGTAGGTAGCTTGGCTCATGCCGAAAGGAATATAGCGTAAAGATAGCGTAGCGTGTTACTAATTTAAAAAATGTATGTATCTTTCAGAATAAAGCGGTTCTCGGAATGTTTTTTCGTGTTGGACAATCCACGTCACTCGCTAGCCGGCTGCTACGACAGCAACTATCAATCTTATCAGAGTGTTGGGGATACAGCACGAAGATCGCGATATTTGGCTCTTCTTCCACCTTTACCAGTGCACTGCATCGCCTTAGATGGAGATCCGCATATCATGCCCATCATCTTTGAAGACAGGTGAGAATTTTTCATTAATTTTTGTTTGTCACTTCCATAGATCCTCTTGTTGCAATGACAAGACCACTAAAAATAAAAAAATACGTGTCCTGACGAGATCTGAAGTTAATTTATGGTTTATAACAAAGCCATTTTCTACTGTTTATTCTATTTCACGAATTTATGATTTCTTGAACTGGAAAACGGTGGGAAGTTTTATATTTTCTATTTAAACAAAATATTTAACTTCGTTTTATTCTTTAAGGTATCAAGATACAGCGGAGTTTGCAAGACGTAGGTCTTTTTTGAATTCAAATGCTAACAAGTCGGGAAGTGGTAAGTATGTGTTAAATATATGCTTCAAAATAACGATTTTTTGTAAAAAAAACATAATGGTATTAGGCATATGATGTCTATGCTGAACATAGGTCTCCCCTAATGTTTTCCAGAGCAACTGGTTGGAAGCCGCTTGCCTTCAGCGACACCCTTCGATTTGTTTTTTGTTTTGGTGTTCTGGGGGATAATCCTACATAGTTCCATCAGGGCAACTGAAAGGGCAGCGACCCCGGTATCTCAGACTCCTATTGACTAATAACCTCCAGAGTATCCTTCCAATCACTCACAATCCAATCACACAGGCCTGGGTGTCCAGATTCTTCTAGACGCTCGGAGAGCGAACAGATTGTTTAGGCTTCATCTCTGGGAAGGGTGGGTGTTAAGAGCCCATGAGCAAGCAACAACAACAGCTCCAAACATTTTTCACGAGGTGCGTGCCTGACACGACGCGGCGCCTCCCTCTCATGCAATTTAAATTAGGTCATCTGCCCACCTTGTAGGTGAACGTGCCACAATATGCTTGCCAGTACGTGGTCTAAATTTAGTGTTGTCTTTTTTTTATAATATTTACTTACCAAAATGCTCATACCGCAATTGACTACAGTTTAGTGAAACAATAGCCGCGAATCAACAAGAAATGAGTAAATGGATTCCCATTTACAGGTTCTCATCTTATCTCATCTACATATTATAGAATCTGTCGACATGTCAGAAAAAATATACCACACCGAAATAATCTTCTTATAATTGGGCAAGTTGCTTTAATTAATTATCTATTTCCAGATCCATTTTTATGTTCTGAACCAGTGGGAGAAGATTGTGCTTGTAGTATATCTTCACTTTTGGATTCAAGAAGACCATCGTCAGAAGCATCAAGAGTGACGCTTACATTACCGAAAACAATAGTAGATGTTCTCGAACCACAGCTCCATGCACCTAAATCCAATTCCAATGTGGTTCAAGCAACACTGACTTTAGCTCCTCAGAAATCTGCCCGCGGATCACCAAAGAGAACTTTAGTTAAACAAAATTTAGTAGAATTGAATAAACCACATAATAAACAACTAGAAATTACAGGTAGAAATAGATATATCGTGCAAAATAATCAAATTAGCGAGATACAACTTCCACCAAACAATGTATTTGCTTCATGTCCATTACAACAAGGACAACAGATGTCCAGATATTCGGCTTCTACGCTTTTAGATATCAATGCTTCAAAGAGCAGTACTAATATTTCACGAATTGGTAAAGATAAAAATTATGGCACAGATCGATTACGGCATAAACATATTACCAGTGGAGTTAGTACTTTACCTGCACGGCACAGCAAATCTTTAGATCAATTAAGAATATCGCAGTTGACTCCAATCAATACCGGTCAAACATTATCTAAAAATTTAAGAAATAATTCCAATTCTTCCGTAAACTGCCCTAAACCACTTTCAGTGCAACAACAAACCAAACCCACGACACTTCCTAGAAGTGTTACAACAACAACTTACCCAACAAATACAACGATAAGATGTGCATCCAAAGGAGATGACTATAGACGAAATATAACTGAATTTAGAGAAAAGTATAAAAACCCATGCAATATGAATTCGCACGGAATGAACAATGAAGTTTTTCATAACGTAGGTTATAAGTACGATGGTATGATGAAACAAAATCCTAATCAAGTGTATGGCTATACTTTCGGTAATCAGGGTACTCTACATGTGAATAATATAATTCGTAATCCATTAGAGTTTCAAAGAGGCTACAGTGTAAATTTACCCCGTCCTATGTTGCCTCCACGTAATTCTTACCCACCGGTTAGTGGTAAATCTCAAGTGACTGATCAAAATAACTTAGCTTCTAATAAAAATGTCCATAGATCAAATTCTACCCATGTATTTCATCAAAGTAATCAGCAATCTGATCTCGAAGCAGCACGCAATCAATTAAGATACGAATTGAACTACTTTCTTCAAAAAGGTGATTGGAGCTATGATATCAACACAGGTAGTTTGATTCAAAATTATCAGAAGAAATCCAGCAAAAGCAGTGATGATAGTGGGTTTGTAATGACTTTGGATAGAAGTAGTGATGGAACTTCTAAGTCAACGTATTCCAAGACACCTCCATCTACACCTCATTCTACTATGCCATCTGTGAGACACAAAAAAAGTAGATCAAAAGAATCTAAATTAAGTCACAACGGCAAAGATATTAATAAAATAAACACGAGCCGTGATTCTCTAAGCAGCCACCATTCGATCAAATCAAAAGATAGTAAATCAGATAGGCATACTTCAAAATCGGATCGAAGCACTCCAAAGTCAGATAGAATAACTCCCAAATCAGACAGGGCGACTCCAAAGTCAGGAAAATCTACACCTAAATCAGGGGCGATCACACCAAGATCAGGATTGGCTACTCCTAAATCTGGAATAACGACGCCGAAATCGGGAATAACAACACCAAAAAGTGGTAGATCTAGTGGTAGACCTGAAAAACGGACGAAACATAAAGCTTCTGAGAAAATGACTCAGCTTATGTCAGAAGCTGCTTCATCATCGAGCAACGAAAGTATTCCTTTTGAACTCAAAAGACTAGAATCTTCTGCAAGCGTGCCATATAGTCTCGATCAAGGCCCTGAACTATTACGGCATTGCAGAAGTGCTGCATCCGTCCTGGATGAACCTAATTTGACTAACAATTTTGGATCAGAATCTTTACCAAATTTAGCACCGCCACCTGCTTTTGAGTCACCCCCACTAGATATCGGTGATGAAAATTTTAAAATAATGCCCCCTGAAAACTTCTCGAATAAAAAAGAGAAACTAAGTAGAAGTAGTTCCACATCGAGCTTAAGTGAACAAAGTGGATGGGTATCGAGTGGACGCAGCTCGGGTCCATCTTCTCCGGACAATGCTAGTTGCCAACTTAATCAAAATTTTCCCGCTGACAATTCAGTAGGTTCAAAAATGAGTAAAAAACTATATGAGACCCTTCCAGGTGCTCATAGAACAGAAAGTGAATCGGTAGGTGATTTTAAAAAGACAGTTTTAAACGGGGAGCAACTGCGCGAGCGCTTATTAAAATTAGCCGTTAAAGTCACTCAAAATAACTCAAACGAAAAAATAGAATGCTGTGATAAAGAAGTGTGCGAAGAGTGTACTATTTGCAGTGACTCGATATGTACGGACAGCCAGTGCGAGTATAATAAACTGATGCATTCTAATGGTGTAGAGTCTGGTTGCAATTCAGACACATGTACACCTACTTGTTTTCCACAAATTCCCGAACCTAACGGAAAATTCAATCAAAGGCACAACTCCTTTAGTGCTGTACAAGGTAAATCTTTCAGTTCTACATTAAAAACAGCCAGCGAAGGAACAGTAAAAAAATCACAAACTGTTACTGATAACTTGCATCCGTACATACGAAAAGAAATTCCATTTAAACCACAAGTCCCAGTTGAATCAAACACTACCAAAAGTACTAAGCTAAGAGATAAAATTGAGTACACAGAAAGATTATTAGCAGCGGAAATACGAAGTCTAGCCGGAGATCGTTCTTGTGGAAGTCATAACAAAAAAATTGTATCTGACGCTATTGCTGCAATACAGAAATACCACAACAAAGCAAGATCTGAAGTAAATCTAACACATTTTATTGGTAACGATGATTATGAACACTTACCACCGCCTCAACAATTCAGAGATGTACCCCCACCACCAGATGGCTTTAAGGTAAAGTCAAGTAAATTAATATTGACAAAGTTAAGAAAAAGACAATTAAAAAACAGTTACCAAATATAACACAGTATTTAATATTGATATTATGATCTAAAGGTCATAAAGATGTTAAAGAAACATGATTTTTTTTTAAACGCATATGTTATTTAAAGTCTAACATTAATTCTAAATTACATAATTTGTATCTTGTTTTGAGTATGTATTTATAAATTATGTAAGTTGTTAACATATTATTATTTATACATTTCAGGACCCACCAGCAAAATCTCCGAAATTCAACTCTACTCCGTCTAAAACCCCACAAAAGCAACACGCACCATCCTCGACGTTGCAGCTCGACAATCCGCTCTATCACGTATGTGAAGGCAAGTTTTCACAGTATTTCTACGCTTAATTTGCAGCTTAAATAAATAACAATACTAACATATTAGCTTCGCTTCTACTAGGTATAATGGAAAGAAGGAAACTGAGACCCCGCCAGTCTATTAATTCGTCTGGAAATATAGCGGCCAGCACATTAAATAAAAGCCAAAGCACTGGAGAACTAGCCATACGAAATGAAACTGGATCTAATAAAGGTGACATAAAAATCTAAAAAACTTATAGATATTAAAAAAAAAATTGCAGTGTACAATTTAAGTGTTTCTTATCTAATCTTATCTAATATAATTATCCTAAAACTTATTTCGATCCACTTCCTTACAGAAAATCCTAACAAATAATTAATTTATTCATTTGACTTTCAGAAAAACGCGGAAGTAACTTGATAAGTATTTTCGGACTAGCCGAATCAGAGCGATTATTTATAAAATGCAGAGAAGAATTTAGGCAAAGTGTGAAATACCCTGGAGCCATTTATTCTGACTTTCCTCCGGTAGATAATTCTCTGCCGTATTTTCATATCAGCGATGAATATAGAATGTTTAACCCAGAAGGTAAGGATTTATTTTTTACTTAGTTAATCATTCCAATGACGGGAATTCTATAAATAATTATTATACACTTAATCGGAACTTTTAAATTTAAAATATAATCGTTTAATTTGTTCTATTACATTATTTCAGGCCTCCATTTAATTATTTGTGTTCACGGCCTTGACGGAAATGCGGCAGATCTGCGTCTAGTCAAAACTTACTTAGAACTTGGTCTACCTGGAACTAAACTAGATTTTCTAATGTCTGAAAGAAATCAAGGCGATACATTCTCTGATTTCGATACTATGACAGACAGGTAAATATCAAATATTATTGTTAGAAATGTTTTAGATACACCTACACTATTAATATTGTAACGAAAGTAGCTCAATCTACATACGTAAATTGTAAATTCTGAGGTATACTAGGTATGTGTTTTTAAAACCTTCAATAAAATTTTGGGCTTAGAAAACGTGGTAAATAGAAATTATCACCAATAACATGCTTATAAAACAAAAGTAAGTTAATAAATCAATTACTCTTTCTGACTATTACAGGTTGGTACAAGAAATACTCACTCATATCCAGAATTCAAGCGATCCTGCTCGGATCAGCTTCGTTGGACACTCGCTTGGAACAATCATAATCAGATCAGCGTTAGCGAGACCGCAAATGAAGCCTTTCTTAGGAAAGTTGCATACGTTTCTGTCACTGAGTGGACCTCATCTTGGCACTCTTTATAATTCCAGTGGACTCGTGAATGCTGGTAAATATCGACACACATTTACAAATATAAAACACACATTTAGGTTTACATATCATAGAAGTTAATAAGAACTAATGATTATATATTATGTCCTCTTAGATTTTTAGCAAATGATGATATACGAAGATAAATTACAAACTATGGCAAATTTCAAAGCCAGGATCATTTATCATATACAAAGACACGTTTTCTAGTTCTAAAACGATGATATAAAAATTCTAAATTCCTCTCCGTAAATCTACGACATAGAGTTCTATCGTAGAGTATAAATTAAAAGAATTTTAAATCATCTTCAGGATATTATGGGATCAAGTTTAGATGATGAAAGATGTTTATAAATGAGCATTAATTTAAAACATTCAAATATATTCCTATTAATTATAACCAATTCATTGCGACTATTTCAAGGAGCTCAAACATGATACTTCTGCTATATGTTAGTGAAGAGTTGAGTGTCCTGTTACTTCCAGATGATGCTGCAGCATTAGGTCCAGGTTACTATGTTGTTGTTATATCACTGAAATCACAAGATATGAAATTTAAAATCGATGAAACCAATAGAATTGGTTTATATTCCTAAAAAAGAACTGATTATCTTCAAGCAGCTGACCAGATTGTCTTTATTTATATCTAAGAACGCTCTCGAACAAGAGAGCTTACAAACAAAAAAAAATTAATCCAAAGTAGTTTATTCGATCAGAAGCTACGATGACCCACTGATACATGCGCTAAACTTATAGATTCCGTTTTATTCGGATGGGGTATAAAATGGGAGAAGTGTGTTTGTCTTATTCTTTATGCATACCACGATAAATACTGTTCGTATTGTAAATTTGTAAATCGTCTGAAATACTAATTTGTAAAATTGTATAACTTTTTAATTCCAGGCATGTGGTTCATGCAAAAATGGAAGAAATCCGGCTCACTTCTCCAGCTATCACTACGCGACGCCTCAGATCCTCGACGTTCGTTCCTCTATCGCCTGAGTGAGAAAAGTCAACTGCACCAGTTCAAGCACATTCTCCTCTGTGGTTCAGGGCAGGACCGCTACGTGCCACTTCACTCAGCGAGGCTCGAGCTTTGCAAAGCAGCTGCAAAGGATACGTCGTTGTTGGGACAAGCGTATAGAGAAATGGTAAGCTTCTACCAACAGAGATCGATCAGATGAATTAAAATACGACCGCAAAGTTCTGCAGAGTAATTGGTCAGCTTTACCATCTAGTTTCTTTGCCCCATATATTTTTACTAGCTGACTCGGCAAACGTTGTTCTGCCATATAAATTATAGCAGACCAGCCACGCTCTGCTGTGACTGGTTTTTGAATAATTACTCAATCCAGTCAACGGATAGCGCCATCTTTTAGAATCGGTTGGAGCTAACTGTAAATTATGACTGCTAAATAATAAACAAATAATTTGCAATAAAATAATATTGCGACTATGAATTGAGATGAAAAATCCTATCTTTTAAATTAGATCAAACTTCACGTGGTGTGTAAATTTCATTAAAATCGGTTTAGTAGTTTAGGAGTCCATCGCGGACAAGCATCGTGACAGGAGATGTATATATATTAAGATATACCTCAACAACTTGAGTTAGTTGAGTTGTGCTAAGACGGATTATATACTTTGGTACCTTTGTCACATAGGGTGCCTTTACCTTTTATAAGAATTTGAGCTACTGTAAGATGTACTATAGCTTAAAAACGATTAACACGTTTTATCTAAATCTCGACTCTGCTAATATATGAAAGGACATGGTCTGCCAAAGAACCATCATTAACAGAGATATCAACGAAAATTTAAGGCATATTCCGTTTCCGATGATACGGCTATCTATTCGGTGGAATTTAGCTCTTCCGTAGATCATCAGAAAGATTATACTCATTTGGGTAGTTATAAGTGACTGATGGCTAAGACTGAAAAGTTAATAAATACTAGGAAAAACTAAATGCCAGCCTGTAAAGAGTTTTCAAAGAGATAAAAGATGAATTATAGCGTTCAGATTAGATCCCGTCACCCGATTATGTTTCCCATTCCAGTTTTAAGATGAGCACAAAGAGCATTGATCTGTTTATGAACTATTTTTAAATTGGCTTGACAAAGCGACTACACTGCATCTGATGGAAAGCAGTGTAGTCCATGAATGGTAGCAACCGCCAAGTGATAGAATCCGTTGACAGTCGTTGTTGCCATGTCAGTCTTCACCTACCACGATGGAAGGTTTCTGGGTACTTATATGAATAACTGGATAAATACAAACTAATCACGATATGTGACAAGCCGAAACGAGGGACAATGACAAGCTATACAATGAAACACCGATATGAAAGAAATTATTATTGGAAATATTTTCAGGTGGTTGTGTCAGGTGGCTCAGCGGATAATGGACCGGTTTGAATGCACGGCAACGCCAATTCTTGTAGATTCGATTCCCGGAACTTACCTGTGGGTTTTTCCAGATTATGTACGGATTTAGGCACCATATTATCGGTGATCATCGGTTAAGGAAAACATACTCGAATAGTATCTAATAGATATATTATGTGTATGTCTCCTGAAAACGGCTATCAGATGCGCTACTGATCCCGTTGGGCACAAAATTTAAGCGCAAAGTGGATACAGCCATTTATGTATCTCTACTCATCCTGTAAGGGATATAACGTGACAACATATTATATATCATTATAATATTTCCAGGTGCACAACATGGTCTCTCCATTGGCTGCTCGGGCTTCGACAGTGTCCGTGGTGCGGTTTGACGTTCAACACGCATTGCCCCACACGGCCAGCGCCTTAGTCGGCCGGGCAGCACACATAGCGGCCCTTGATTCTGACCTTTTCATCGAAAAGTTTCTTTTAGTCTCGGCTCTGAAATATTTCCGATAAAAAGTTATCACGACTGACTTATAACGTTTCGGAGATATCGCGTTGCAACCCGAACATTATACCACATTTACACGACGTCTTTTATAATAGACAATAATTTATGACCCAAAAAAAGCTTGTACGTGTTTTACGGGTAATAGACAAAAATAATATTAATACATTTGAATAGATGCACTACGACTCACGACAAACTAATCTATTCATGCTCTTCTAGACATAATAACAGTCGTTTATCGATAACGCTAGTAGAAAAATACAAATATATGGAATTTGAACCAATCACATATCAACGTGATATTTAGAAAGCTTATGTTAATTCCATACATTCTACATTATTTACTTAGTCTTATCGAAAATTACTTTGTCTAGGTCCCCATCATAGAAATTATTGCCAGTACCGGGGTTTAAAATCCAGTTCTCTTACCATTGCTGCAGGCAAAGCCAGGATCATGGAACTATTAGACATCCGTAGAGCACGTTTGAACCCAAGGTTCAAAGCGAGGGTTCGCCACGTTTATGTGTAAGATAACATTACCTAATATAATATTTAGGTCTAGACCTAAATAGAACAAGTCAATCTTCATCTTTACACTTTATAAATACTTAAAATGAAGATCAATAATTTAGAACGATGTAAATACGGTAAAACTTTATTTCCATAGTATCTGAATTCAGTCACTGTTCGCATTATCATAGTAGGTACATTCAACGAAAATATTACAAGAATAATACAAGCGTAGTTAATATAAATTGTTCAGTGCCACTTAATAGAGCATACTTTATATGCACCTGAAAATGGTCAAGATACATAGAAATCAATGCTTAAAATATGTAACAAAATTCCCAAAAAGTACTAAAAGATGCAATATAAAATTAAAATAAATTAACACGCTAAATGCCAACATAGAAAAATGATGAAGTTGACGTTGATATTAAGATGAGTACCCATATTTTTTATTGTAACATAAGGCCATGAGGGTTTTGTAAATACAATAAAAACATTGCCAGAGAACACAGGTGACACCTATGGCGCAATAAAGTAAAACAGATTAGAACACAGGTGACCCCCATGTTTAACGAGTTAAATAAATAAAATAAAATAAAAATAAATGAATTATTTATTAGGAAAAATAATTACAAAGCAACACATTAAAAACAGGAGCCAGGGTCGCAAACCCGGGGCAAAATCAAAACCGGCATAAAGGCTATGGCCATTACATAAACCGGGGCAATCCCGGTCATACTGGGGCATATGGGCTATTGTTATAAGTTTCATACACAGTCCAGGCTTACCTACGCAGGTAAACCTCAAGACCTGCACAGGCGAACCATCGGCATATCTATTTTACCTGTACATGTATAACCATGCAGTACGCCCTAGCGTGTATGTAATTAATTATCATAACGTTGTCGTCATGAAATTGAAAAGTGTGTTAAACTGTTTAATGTACAAACATATTTATTTTTCGTTCACTGATAATAATTACATAATAAGCCCCCTGATCTGAAGAAAAATTGAAAACGCAAATCCACCCCTTTTTGAAAATAATCTTTCGTTTAAATAATTTGCATTTATTTATGCATTTTTTTATAAATTATATTAAGTGAAAGATACAAACTTATTTGAATATTCAAAATGTTTAAAACAACTTTAATATTAATTTTGATAAACAACTCCAAAGGGCTCAGTTGATAAGGCGTAAGGAATAATCTTTTGCAACACTCATTATAATATTACACTGCATAGTACAAGGCGATGAATTCGATTGCCACATGAGCAAATACATATATAAAAAAGGCATTTTGAAGTGTATAATAAAATAATCTAAGAAAACACTAAAAGACTAGGAAACTCTCGCCTATCCTATGAACTATTGATTATAAATATTTACAGTCAAAGCGCCTCCAAGTATCCTATAACACAAGTCCACACAATAATAAGATATCTGATCAAAACTGAAGCCAATAAACCACTAATCTTTCTGTCAAAAGATCAAAAACCTATCCAATAAATTGAAATATATCCCGCCATTTTTCTTTTAGAAATCGTTTATAGATAAAAAAGGCGCTGGGTTTAAATGTTTATCGACTATCTCAAATATATGAGTCTTGAAAAGTGTGATAAATCGACTAGTATCCTACATATAGAGTGATTTATGAAATATTGAGAATTACAATGAAGCAACAACTTTAATTAAGTAGCGTAAGTGGATCTTTACACCAATTAATTAAGAGTACAGTTAGAAATTGTAGATAATTAAGGTAGATAGATGTTACAATATGTATTACTATTATTGTTTTACGAACACTGAAAATTTGTTTAATTTTACTTTATGTACTGCTATTTTTTTTAATACTTAAGAAGCCAACAAGAATTGTAATTTTTTTCAAATTTTCTTTTAATAGTTGAAAATGTATAGAATATTGCAAATAATATTATGTTATATAATGCATACCGTTTTTTATTTTCTCCTTATGGTCTTTTATTTTTGTGTTTAAATACCAGTATCGTAGTAAATTCGAATATCTTTTCTACTTTTAGCGAAATAAAATTTAACTTTTAAATAAGTAATCTATTTTTTTAAAAAGTATAAAATATTATATCTTTATTATGTGGCTTAAAGTTATCTTCTTTTTGAGAATATAATTATAAATTAATATTTTTAAATATAGTTGCAATAAAACTAAAAACCTCCAGGTCAATGATATATTACAAATTGGGGTTAGATTGTCCCGCATACCGATTGTAAATATATTTCAATTTAAACTTCCACTACATGTTTATATAATATAAAACCACAACCACACGCTATATACAGTGGTTTTGAATACACACATTAATGTAATTTCAGTGGAAATTATGAGAAAATATAATGTGACCATATGAAAGCTAACCGCACTATATATTATATCTAGAATTTTTGTCAACAATTAAGAACTTGTGTTATTTATCACTTTATGGACTTGACACAAAGTTGAAATAAAATATGTATTTCTGTATAAAAATAATCAAACATTTACTTCATCTTACATACCATGATATCAAACTGTGAATGGTTAATTATCTCCATCATGGCCAGAAAGTTGTCTTGTCCAGCAAAATAACTATTAATACTTTTGAAAGTTATATTGTTCAACGCTCTTATAATATTGGTATCATCCAATGAAGAAACTTTCTGTCCTAAATTCCATCTTATTCCGCCGTCCACATAACAAACTTTCACGCAGGTTTTAAACATATTATCCTCATAAATGTCAAATTATAACCCTTCGAAACAAATAATAGAATGATGATCTTCTATCGATAATCAATCAGCCTGCATAAATACTATAAATTCATATTCTGTTCTTAAACAGTATGTACCTATTGAGTTCGAATTAGCAAAAAAATTAAACATCGACTAATTTATATCCAACATCTCTATGATTGACCTGAACACTACTACCAATCTGTCATTCTTAATGTCATTTCTTCTCAATGCTTCATTCGTTCATCGTTGGTCGTTCTTTTTAATTGTTCATCGCGTTTGAGGCTGGGTAGATGTTGATTGTGGCTCGTTATTTCTATATTTAAATATTTTTATAATAACTTGTTAAATAAGTACATTATTATCCTCAAAGCTATTTCAAATATTTTAATCTTAATTGTAGTGTTTTAAAAACCAGTGTTATTTGCCATATCCATTATTTAGGCAATGCAGTGTTCACAACAGATGAAGAAGTTTTTGTAATAAATTGTGATAAAATTTTTGTATAAAATGGGCAAATTATTGAGTCTTTTGTCGCGCGATGACTCGAATTGTTGTTCCTCTCCACGTTATGACATATTCCTGGATTTCGAGAATGCCGCGCCCACGAATACGGAGCGCGATGTTTTCGAGGAAGTGCAGAGAGTATTGTTGGATTCAGAGAAGATATTACAAGAGATACAGTGCTACAAGGGTGCGGGGAAAGAAATAAGAGAAGCTATAGCGGATCCATCAAGAATATCTCAGGAGCGAGCCTGGCGTGCAGTCAAACCTCTGGTAGATAAACTTCTTCGCTGCTACGACCACTCCCTGGAGCTGCAAAAGGTGAGTAAACTTATTCTCAAACCAAAACCTAGTGCTATCACGTCAGGTATGTTCAGATATAAGCTAGGCCCATATGCTAAGAGATTTAGCTCTCTGAGCAGAATGGAGTAAGCTATTTTGGATTTAGCAAGAGATTAAGTTTTTATAAACATATAAAAGTGACCAAAAATCCTTGCGTAGGCATCAGTGCCCATGATGTGTCAATAACAATATTTATTGATTAACAAAAATACTTATAAAAACTTAACATTTTGACCTACCCAAATTTTGTAAATCCAATTTATAATTAGGACGTATTTAATTACCTATAATGTTAGTATTGATAGCTTAATAAAACTTCAGATTACTTTTTATTAGAAATTAAAAACAAAATAACAAGCTATAGTCATCAATATTAAATTGGTATGATACATTGTTTGTTTATTTCATTGTAGTCAGCTCATGTTTATTGTTCATGATAAAATTATGTGTCAATACATATTTACAGTTATTTAAATTATAACTTTGCTTTATTGAATTTTCAATTCAAACCAGTAATGAAATTTTTAAAGTTATATTTGATTTCATTACAAACAATATTTTATTAATATATATAAAAAAATATCTCCTATATTATGTTTTCTTTAAATCCTTTAATAGTAACTTAGTATTATTCCATACAATTTTTGTAAATATACCAGATTAATATTCAGTAAGACCCTTTTTTTTTATATTACATAAGTGTTAATTACGAATAACAAATAGTCATTACAACTCATGCAATACTGTACTTATTACTTACACAACACAGATTTTTTATGATTTACATGCTTGTAAAATATTCAAAACAGGTATTGTGTGTTTTTTATGATTTCACAGGTACAGTGTAACTGTGTCTAATGAACCATGTTATTTTAAATAGTATTTTGTATGTAAAAAGAGTATGGGCTTTTTTTATACATTGTTTAATACCTAAGACTCTTCACCACAATTCTTTATGGTTGCAAAAGGAGAAAATCAATACAAAATTAAAAATATATATATTGTTGGAATCGAGGATGTTTCTTGTTGTATATTGATTTAAAATTTGTTCCAATTTGGAGTCTGCTAAGACTGCTATTCTAGTAATTATTAGATACATTCAATTGCTAATTATCAGATAATTTAATAGTTGTCAATACTATTTTTTTAAATCACAGACTCTGTATTTTATAATTTTACAGAAGTATTTTATTTTTACAGAACAATATTTTAACTACAATGAATGTTATAAGTTTATAAACATAATTAATGTTTTGATCTTAAGATATCAATTACCTTTTTGTTTTAAAATTTCAGCTAGTTATGTAATTACTTTCAGAAAGAAAATGTATGTGTATAACATTGAAGATACCTAAATTGTGATCTTTTAAAAAGTCAATTATATTAAAAACTTCATTAAACAAGCCCAGAAATACATCAAAAGTATTCAAAAATAGTTAAGAACTAAATCTAATATAGGAAATTATGAAATTAAACAAACATTTCCTATTTGTCACTTTATTTACATTTGTAAAATGTATCAGCTCTCTTGTGCCACCTACCTACTCAGTTTGATGATAAATAAAATTCAGATAAGATTGTGATGTCACACTGATATGTTCTCATACTGATAACATGTAAACATAACATTTGTCTTTCTAATTTTTGTGCAGGATTTTCATCATTGAATTTTTTTAAAACCAATTATTTATGAGTGTAATGGCAAGTAGTAACTGGAAAATTTACATATTATCATTATTCTATGTTTTGATGAGGAGACCCTGATAGGGCTGGCCCTATATCTCGAAATTTTTCGAATCAGACCAAAAACTACTAATTTCAATTATATGGATTAGTCCAATAAAATAGTTAGAGATTATTCATGTGTAGCATTTAAAAAAAATATAATTAATTGCAAGAGATACAAAATATTCACAAAAATGGATCTATGACTTCGCATAATTTAGGATGCGGTAATGGTATCTTATGAGACTTTCAAGTTAACTTTTAAAAGGTCAAATAAAAACTTGTACTTTTCAGCTAATTTTTATGCAGAGGCTGGCTTTCTTATTTTAGATATACTGTTCAGTATGCTAGATGGTATGCTCATTTGGTGCCCTGTGTGTGCTCAAAAAAAGAGTATTAAGGCTAACTGCAATAATATAGTATAAAAAAAGTTTCAAAAAGATAATCCATATCTAATGAATAAGCTAAGCACTTGTATATACATGACAATGAAATATAATTAATCATGAGATCTGTCATCATAATTTATCCTATTTGACTAATTTAGTATTCTATAATTTCTGAGGAAATAATAATATAAACCAACTAAAATTCTTAGATTTTACATTAACAGAGGTTTCTCTGTTGTCCAATTTGAGTCACAAATAAGTATAATGTTTATACCTTATAAATAGTTTGCCTCTACCTTGTTATATTTCTGTATATATTTTATTTATGTCTCATAAAATCACAATAGAATGATGTTCATAATTTGAGGAAAACTAATCGAGAGATAAAATATATACACTGCATACAGTGGCAGTATTAAAATTATAAACAAGGCATGCAAATATTTCAGTTAGGAGCCTGCTAATACCCAAGAGCACATTCGCGCAAGCGAAATCTGGCGCACTACGTTCGACCTTGGGGTTGCTTGGGTGTCCTGCCCAGCCTCAGCAGCCAAAAGGTTAATAGAGAGAGGCTTCATAGTCAACTGGGTCAGGCCCCAGATTCGACTGTTGCCGCCGCGCGTGATCCGGTGCTTCCGTTGCCTGGAGCCCGGACACGTGACAGCTAAGTGTACAGCAAAGGTCGACCGTAGTGCGCTTTGCTTCAGGTGTGCACAGCCAGGCCACAGGGCCCAGGCGTGCAAGGACAGTGTCCGCTGCGCAGTTTGCGCTGACGCCGGGAGACCGGCGGGGCACAAAGTGGGCAGCGAAAACTGTGCTGTAGCAAAAAGGCCGCTAAAAGCGTTGCGAGGAAGAGGGAAGGCTGCCGCCGATTTAAACAAAACGGAGGTGCCCATCATAATGGTTGAGGAGTCTCCGGCTGCACAACTGCCTGAGGGACAAACTCGCGGAGCGTCTAGCGGGGTCCCTGAGGGGGCAACCGCCTGACATTAAGCTTCAGTGGTGTTGCGCGTGCATCTGCACGCCACTTGGCGATGGGGGGTGGTGTCACTCTTCTCCCACCCTCCTACCAGCAAGACGAAGCCCTTTGGGCGGATCACGCGCCGGACCGCGGTGAGGCCAACGTCACATTCCCGTAGTCCGGCGCACCCTGTGCTTGGCGATACGCCCCAGTGGTTTTAGTCGGTGAGAGTCCGACACACCGGGAGGTGGCCCTCACCGCCTCCTGACGGTCCATAATGGATTTCCACTGGGTTACCAAAAAAAAAAAAGGAGCCTGCTAATACACAATGTTCATATTTTTAGTTACATTATATCATTGTGATCACAAAATTTTAGTACTCTCTGTAGACAAAGCAAGAAACATACATATTTTAGCAACAAATTAAATGCAAATTGTTTGATGACTAAATATAATTATTTACGTTTTGACGTACTATAACATTAAATAATAATAAAATTTTCATATAAAAGAAAATTAAACATTATCATTCTTTTTAGAATAGGACCTATATATTGGAATACATAAACGTACTTTAAAAAATACGATAATAGAGACTCGAGTACAGAATTCATGTTATTGTCGCATGCTTAGAGTGTATAGTAATGTATACTCTAAGGACACACGCAATGTACGGCAAATAGAACGTAAACGCAAAATTTAAACACTTTTATCTAAAGTTCTATTTATAGCCATGAAATTATATTAATATTGTTATTGTAATGTAAAATAGTAATTTTGTAATTAATGACGTTAAACAAACAATATTTTTAAAGTCTTTCGTTTACAAAAAGCACTGCTTTTAAATACGAAGGTAACCGAGAGTCGCCAGCGTGGCCAAAATGCCTATAAGTATGGCGCGCGGCTCTGCAAAATTTACTCTACTTTTCGTAAGCGACACTACGTTCGCGTAATAATTATTTTGTATTAGCAACTGTTATACTTCACTTATCGAAACAATAGACGGCGTGGAAATGGAATATATTATAATGATATTAATGTTTCCTTTTTTTTGTATTTAACTTTTAGTAATTTTTTGTATTTAACTTTTAGTAATTTAACCAATTCTTATTTATTGTAAAGTATGCATTGCTTTTATGCATGTGTGGAATGAACGTCACTGACTCCATATGATAAGTAAAATTGGGTGCATTTATTTGCTAAATGATAAGAAGTATAGGTATTTTTCATTATATTCAATAGGTGGTTCGAAGTCCCGAACAATATTGAATTTTATTAATAGCCAGGTGTTGAATTGTGCGAGGGTGTTCATTCCAGCATGAACGCATGACCCTGGACACCGATTGAAAGGTTACGGACTATCGATATGTAACAATTCACATAAGACTGATTCGAACGACCAGACAAAATAAAAATATGAGATAGGAAGCTTGTATCCGACTGAATTTTGTCCATAGTACATAGGTACAAAGCCCGTCTACTTCCAAAATTGATAATTATCTTATATATAAAAATGAATCGCAAAGTGTCTTGATAAACGCGAAACTCGAGAACGGCTGAACCGATTTGGCTGATTTTTTTTTGTTGTGTTTGATGAAGTCTGAGGAAGGTTATTACGGAGAGAAAAAATTTAAAAATTCCCTGCAACTGTCTAAAAATAACACTTTTCTGTATTCTCATACAAAAAATTCGTTATAAGTCAATTTGAACTTTAACACCATACCATAAAGTTTAAATGTTAGTTGACGGGTTCCGGGAAGGCAAAACAATTGATTGACGTATAAATATTAATGTCAATATTTGTCAATTTTTATACATATAGCATTAAGGCCAGGTTGCTTCAAACAATTTTCAAAAAAACCTAACGGGGATGCTATTAACATAAAAAAAAAACAATGTGACTTTGTTTTAGAGAAATAGGGCAGAACAAGGTCTGCCGGGACAGCTAGTAATACATAATTATTTTATCTCGCAGTTATATGCGTATGGACATGTCCTATGACTTTTTTGTTAACCCGGTGGAATTCCCTTCGGATCGTCAGGGGAGTGGTGAGGGCCACTCAAAGGGAAGCGAATCAATTACTGTTTATCTAAAATCTCGTAAAAGGAATTTTATCTACCTACCATTCGATCATAAGTCACACGCGCTGCGGTGTCCAAACTTTTTACGGATCAATTCTCATTTGTTGATAAATGTTTCTTTAGGATTTGTTAGGGAATATAGTTATTTACATTTTTATTAGTTAAAAGAAGGTACTAATAATTGTATCCTGAAATATGTTCCTCGTCTATAAAATCATTCTGTATATTTGATGTATGTTTAAAGTGATTATAACTTAAATACGAGTTCATATCACTAATTTAGGTAAAGTCTTTCTGCTTAGCTGGAATATGACATAGCGTGATTATATCAAATTTAGAACCAGAATTTTATTACTAATAATTAAAAACTTTATGAAAAATAACTTTAAGTTCTCTAACTCCTTCTTTTGCCGTGTCGTTGGGCTGTGGAATGGTCTTCCGGCGAGCGTGTTCCCTCCATCCTATGATATGGGATCTTTTAAACGTAGCGTGAAGAGATATTTGTGCAGGCTGGCATGATCGCTGCGACTACCGATGGGTTTTTTGTTACCTTTCGATAGTCGTTGGCGTTTTTTGGTCTGTACCATGCTTACCATCAGGTATGGTGCAGTCACTGTGTCGAGTCGGTATATAAAAAAAAGTATTGCTCAGCCATTTCATAACTGCTCATATCAAGTTGAAGAAATCTTAGTTTTTTATCTGGATGACCTACCTGTTTGGAAAGGTTAATAAACATAAAATACATACAGTTAAGGACATAATAGAATGATAACAGAAGAGATAATGCTTATAATATTTTTAAAATCGCTTCATTCATTCCGATCAAGGCATTACGTGAAAAAGTATTTTGAAACATTTTGCAGGAAATCTGTTTTTTATATCAATTTGATAACATATTTCTGAAAAATAAACGTCACTGCAAATATTGTTTTTTATCAAACTCCTGTGATATCTTTCGAACAATTTTATTACGTTTAATTTTACTGTTTGTTTCTTAATCAAATGTTTAAAAAGTTATTCGCTATTGCTATTTTTCATATTATAAATAAAACCAAATTACAAACATTTCTGTTTGAAAATCTAAAATATATTACTTTTTTTCCTTACATATAACTACTAATTATGTTTTCGTCCTGTACTAGACGTACAAGCAAAGTAATTGTCTTATGATTTAATTTTCAAAATATTTTGGATTTGTATTGATATTTGGATACATTAGTGGTTGTTTCCACTTATATGTCGTGCTCAATGTGACCAGAAGCGCAGCTAATCATCGTTATAAATAATAAATTGGTTTATTTTGGTATTTCCTTTTTTTTCGTACGTGGTAAAAACTTGGGCTATTTTAACAAATTTCCAGAAAAGTCCGATAAGTAATTAATAAACTCTGAATTTCCTATCTGGGCCACGGTCCCCGCGTAGTATATATTTGTAAATCGATAAAACAGTCCGTGCAAGCATTCACAATACGGCAACACGTCCGACATTATACTTAGCTGGTATCTTTTCGGCTTTAAAAGTACGTGTTTTCCGGTACGTAGCGAAATATGTAGTATACAACACTCGGTCTTTGTTACAACGCGGAACGTAACGAGTTTTAATGCAAAATACACGCGTCGCTCTTCCGACGACGTGTGTAATACTTTATTTATCGCTTTACATTGTTTTTTTTTTTTATATATATAAAAGTTTTTAGTTTGTGGAGAATGTTTTAAATTTGAATGTAAAAAAGAAAAGGTGCCTACAGCTCCGTGGCTCTTTGAAATTTATTTATTAAACACAGTAAAGATGATGAGCTCAATGGCATTTATTACGAGTCATGTAAGGATTTAAGTGGGCCGATGATGGTTATAAGATAGTGTTATATTTTTATATTCTGGTAACATATGTTATTTTAGTGATTGCATTCTGGCAACATTATATGT
Source organism: Automeris io (assembly GCA_036320925.1). Taxonomy (NCBI): domain Eukaryota; kingdom Metazoa; phylum Arthropoda; class Insecta; order Lepidoptera; family Saturniidae; genus Automeris; species Automeris io. Next base: position 11,536,423 of record JAUDJH010000011.1, read on the forward strand.
ATTAGTCAAGGGCTCAAAAGGGCTAGTACCCAGAGCCGTAAAACTTAATATTTAAAAAAAAGTTAAGGGTACTTAAGCGTAAATCAGAAAAATAAAAGACACATTTCAGAGCGAGCCTCGGAGGAGGATACACCTCGAATGAGCCGAGCAAAAATAAATATAACTGAAGGGCAAATAAAGAGGAGTATTATACGAGGCTGAGTTATCCGCTCCAGTTCTGACGATTTTGTTTACAATAGTGAACATAAAAGTACTCCTACCCCTCCCAGAGAGGTAGCCTCTACAAGGCCTTTTGTTTCCTGGGCGTCTGGACGAATTTGGTTTCCCAGGCCCAGGTGGAGCAATCAGAGAGACACCCTGGGGGTTTTTAGTCAGTAAGAGTCTGACACACCAGGGTCGCTGCCTTCACGGCGTCCCTGATGGTCCTATGCAGGAATTTCCCCCAACTACAAAAAAAAATATTGTGGGGATAAAACATTTACGCGTTCCTTTACGCTAAATTTTTTTTTGTGAGCTACATTAATCTGCATTGAGCCTTGATTAGTCAAGAAATGTCTTTAGAGACAGGGCAAATTGAAATCAATCTATCAATAAAGTCAACCTTTAATTGTAACACATTATTAACGCAATATGCGGAATAAGACCAACGACACGAGCTTATTCGTGTTTTGGGGTTAAGATTTACGCTCTGATACTTTGAAAAAATATTTCTGCTTTTTACTTATTCACTGTACAATGAACTTAATATATCATATTTTTAGGGTCTGTTATTCTTTGTTTTGTAAAATATTGAAACATTGTACACACCCTTTGAATACTCAATTTATACTCTCAGGCTGAGATTTATAGGTTTACTTTGATTTTGCTTAAACTTGTCTGAAATGTTACAAATTATATTATTTATTGAATACAAAAGTATATGGTACCCTCAACGTAGACTTTGCTCTCTTGTGGCTTGGATTTTATAGCTTTAGATAAAAATTATGTGAATTATGCATACCACCTGTTGCTAAATAAAAGTGCATTGATTTACAGTCAATTTTGGATCGACAAAATTTTGATAGACACAAAAATATAGTAACACTGACATTATCTACTTGAGGTTAATGACCCATTCAGTCACCCTCCGTGTCATTTTTATTCCAATAATCCGTGCACCCCACTTTCGTCACACGTGACAATCATCCAATAAAAATAATCAAAACTCGCGTGAGAATGCTCAAGTTCATATCGAAAGGGGCAATTGTACAGTCAATTGTTTTATTACATACTATTATACGCTGCAATACCGATGAACTCGAAAGCCATCTATTTTTGAATGGTTGTATTTATTCCATAACCCTTATTTTCTTTTCTCCTTCCTTCTTTTGTTTAAGGTTTTATGGGAAAGGTAGGAAGGAAAGGTTAGGAGGAGGGTTTGTAATTTCGTTGTAAGCAATACCTTAGCTGACAAGATAATAACAATGAAAACAAAATTATAAAATATTAGATTAATTCAGGATTTAAAATTGTCTTACTGTTTGATTAATTATTTTATTTTTTAAATAATAAACCTATTAGTTATTTCTACTTTGGAACTCATACGGTCCAGTGAAGACCCTGAACAAGGGTCTGGAGAACAAGATCATCAGCCTCCAGCAAAGGCTAGGCGACGTTCTCGAACGGGCCATAGGGCTGCCGTCTTTAGCAATACCCACATCCCCTTTTGCAACACCCTTCAAAGATCCGTCATCACGGTATAAAAGCTCTGCGCCCGCACAACCAGGCCACACCTAAAGAAATCGAAATAAAGATTTTTTAACCTACAGAGTAATTTTATTCATACATTAATTAATATTACCTGGGGTGCCCATGTTGAACATGCAAGCATACTTTATATTTATCATGACTTTAAAGAATATATCGGTTCTTTTTTTTTAACACTGGCTTGACATAGTGACTACAGAGTACCTGATGGTAAGTACAGTGTAGTCCAAATACGAAAGCGACTATCAAAGGATGAAAATCCATTGATAGTCTACATTGTCATGTCGGACCACATATACCGCGACTGAAGGTCTCTAGGTATATGAGCTACTGGATATACACAAGCTGATCCCGAAACGCGACAAGCCGAAACCGGTCTCTATGACGGGCTTTACACCCATGTACTGTGGTCGCGATCCAGACGGGCACCGACGCCCTACCACCTCGCTGCTGCTCGTTAAGCACCACCCAGGAGTCACGTGTAGGGAAACTAGGGTAAAGCCTACGGACGCGAGCAGCTTCGACTCCCAACTCAGCTTCCATAGCTTCCAGCTTCAGCTTTCTTTTTCCATATAATATATTTACTCTATATTGGCGTTTCAAGTTGGCGTTATAAAATATTCTAACATTTTACTGTTAATCTCTGTAACTAGGTAATTGAAGCGCGCGAAGTGACGACTAATTGCTAAAGAAATAATATAATAATAGACAGCATTCATATTAATAATTTAGTTATGTATTTTAATTAAATTAATAACAGTTAATATAATATAATTATGGGAAAAACAGTACGGCCTGATTCGAATGATAATACAAAGATTTCACGTCTTAAATTACCATTCAAAAATAAATGAAAGTAGGTACTAGTTAACATCTTATTTAATACTTAATTTTCACACGTCTTTGTCGACTAATAAACATTCTTGTAGGAGAATCGTTAAGCGTAATAATGATCATCGCGTAAATAAATGATGTAATTCAAGTAATTTTCAAATTTATTATTATAGACAAGCTCCAAGGTAATATTTATTAGCTCCAAAAGTTGCTTAAATACAGGTAAAAGGTTCTTGTAATAATATTATTATTTACTTAAACCGATTTTGAACTGAATTTCTTAGTTTTAAAGTGAAAGCTGAAAAGCCAGTGCACACGATGCGTTGCGAAACGTTACAGCGCTGCAACTTGAAAATTTATCGCATTGGTAGGCACACGATGCGTTGTAATAATAGTGTATCGGAAAAAAAATATACCGTTCCGTCATCGCAACTAGCTCACTCTCACCCTCTTCGCTTCTTCTCACGAACGCACTGAGGGTTCCGGCTTGTAGGTTGTGGCGATAGCCGTCTAATCAACTCAAACTTCAGTCAGAAATTAACCATCATTACTAGTTTAAACTGACGGATCCACAGTATTACATGACTGGGTACAGTCAGATATAAAAATTTATTGTCTAAATACTTTGCCAATTGACCTATTATTGTTTATTTATTATCTTTCCTCGTCCACAAACAAAGTGTACCCCACCAGTTACTGTATTTTCCTTGTAAATATGAAGGAGGAACGTAATATTTTCGATATAATCACTGTTTCACTCCACCGAGGTAAATTGTTACGTTGTGGCAATAAAATTATATTGTCAACTAAAAATATATGCGGAATTCCCTGTTTTAATAACCTGTCCTTAATTCCATTTATCTACATATTTTTTTCTCCCAGATATGTGCTGTAAAAAAAGACGTACCTAATATGGTTGATATAGTAATGATCATCAAATGAAAATAGATTATTGGAACCAGTGTTTAATTAAAGAAATAATTACAAACGAAACTACAGGCAAATTATAGGGCAACCAGTGGGCGATACATTATATAAAAAACCATGATAATCATTGACAAAAAACACTAAAATGCATCAACCGATGAAGGCTACCGCAGCATGCACCAAAAGTAAACAAAAAAACAATAATATAAAACAAAATTTATATCAAAATCAAATAATTTAAGAATCGATGACAAAAAGAAAGAAAGGACAATACGCGCACACCATAACCAAAAACACAAATATTAACACACAAAATTTATCCTTACGTGACCCTCAGTGCAGTTAGAGTAAGTTAGTCTATAATACACAAATTAGAATAATATCACTTATAGAATTGCATTTCAGTATCAGCGCGTGTAGAAATCTCTGAAATCGGCGGTTGAATATTTTGTAGTGTCCGACCGAAAGTTCGGTTTCTCGCGGTTCGGAAAGTTCGGAAACTGATTTCGGTAGTTGTCGTACATGCTTGCCTAACTTCGTTTCTCGCGGCAACGCTTTGGCGGACGCTGGCGGCCCTATTCAGGATTCGTGCGCCGTTCGCATTGCTCTATAGCAACACAACTTAGTGCGTTATCACCCGACGTAAACATTCTTTAGAGGTTATGTTTTGATGAAACTGATTACATGTAAGTTTTTGTTTCATTTTTTTTACTTGACCACGTTGACTTTTATACTTGATCACGTGAGTTTCGTTTTCGGTTTCGGCCGAAACTGAAGCCACGGCCGAATATTCGGTTTCGGTTTCGGCCGGAAAACCAATTTCGGTCGGACTCTAATATTTTGTAGACGTGTACTTTGTGCAGTATAGATTCTAAAAGAAGCTAGTAGGATCGGTCGTTCAGTTTTTGCTTATGAAGTTGATATTTTCTCATTTTATCTATACTAATATTATAAAGCTGAAGAGTTTGTTTGTTTGTTTGAACGCGCTAATCTCAGGAACTACTGGTTCGAATTGAAACATTCTGTTTGCGTTGAAAAGACCATTTATCGAGGAAGTCTTTAGGCTATATAATATCACGATGCAACTATTAGGAGTGAAGAAATAATTGAAAATGTGAAAAAAACGGGGAAAATTATTCATCCTTGAGGGCTTCCATTGCGTACGCTGTGAAAACGGTTCAAGATACGAAAAATACATGTATGAAAGAATTATTCCTCTTGAAATGATCTAAAAAAATGTACGCGACAGTTTATCTTTGAAGATTAAGTCACTAGAACCGTTTTTATAGTAATAAAATTTGGTCGAAATTAATGCATTATTTGTTAAGAATTGTATCGACGTAATAATATTAATCTTTATCCAAATAAATGTGTTGTTGATTAAGAGTATTTAATTGTGAACAAAATTGTCTTTGACATCACTTAATTTCAATGAACATCTTAGAATATATTACAAAACCTTATATAGCAAAACAACGTTTGCCAGATCAGCTAGTTCTAAATATGTAACCATTATCGGTCCATTTCGGGACATAAGCCTCAGTTAATAAACAGCATTGAGCCTGATCTTCAGCTCTTCCTTCCATTTATTACCGGCCGCCTTTTGCAAGTCGTCGTTTCACCTTGCCAAGAGGTATTCCACATAGGTTTGCCGATTCGTGGTTTCCACTTCGGAACACGCCTGAACCAGTAATATATAAATATTGAATATTTTATTAAATTGTATGAGATTTGTGTTAAGCGTGTGCCTGTAACGCTCCTGTTATGTGATAACTAGGTTATTATCAACTCTGCTTTAAAATGTAAGCGAATGCCTTCTGATCCCTTTCTCTGGCAACTTTAAGGTCTCCTAAAGCTCCCCAAGGAAAGCTTCTATTTTAATATTCAATGCACGCTTTTGATAGCGTAGGACGAGTTCATAATGATACCAACTTAAAGGTTTTACCCCTATATTAAAGGGTTTTTAATTTGAATACAAAGATATTTATAGAATTTTTAAATTTATTAATTTAAAACAAAATTAAGTAGGAGAATAATGCACGATTTCATACAAATTATGTAAATTTGTTATAAGTACTTGTGATTTTGATGTTTAATTTATTTCAAAGATTATAACCAATGTTTTACAATCAGTTTAACTACATTTTTAGGCAAAGTAATACATGGCATGTATATAAAATATTATTAATATAATCTATACTAATATTATAAAGCTGAAGAGTTTGTTTGTTTGTTTGTTTGAACGCGCTAATCTCAGGAACTACTGGTTCGAATTGAAAAATTCTTTTTGTGTTGAATAAATCATTTATCGAGAAAGGCTTTAGGCTATATAACATCACGATGCACGAACTATTAGGAGCGAAGAAATAATGGAAAATGTGACCAAAACGGGGAAAATTATTCATCCTTGAGGGCTTCCATTCCGTGCGCTGCGAAAACGGTTCAAGATACCAAAAATATATGTATGAAAGAATTATATCTCTTAAAATGATCTAAAAAAAATGTCCACGACAGTATATGTCTATCTTTTAAGATTGGCTCACTAGAACCGTTTTTATGGTAATCAAATTTAGTCGAAATTAATGCATTATTTGTTAAGAGTTGTATCAACGTAATAATATTAATATTTATCCAAATAAATGCATTGTTGATTAAGAGTATAATTGGTTTTTAATTGTGAACAAAATCGTCTTTGAAATCACTTAATTTCAATGAACATCTTAGATGATATTACAATTTTAAAATAAATAACTAAGTAAAATGCCCAAAATAACTATTCCACGCGGACGAAGTCGCGGACACAGCTAGTATTTTATATATAAATAAATAATATTTGTTAATCCAATATTATTTGTTAATCTATATTTCTCCATGAAGTATAATAATAATTTATCGTCACGCTATATACCTTTCGGAGTGAGCAGAGATACATTAGTAGTTGTAGCCACATTGCGCTTCTATGTCGTGCCCAACGTAAGCACATGACATTTATATTAGATGCTATGCGGGTTTCCTCACGATGGTTTCCTTCACCGGTGAGCATATAGCGCCTAAATACTTACATAGTATGAAAAATTCCAGAGGCATGTACTGGGATTTGAACCTACGACCATTCGTGTTGCTTTGCATATACATATACCGGTTCCTAATCAATAAGAGTACCACAGCCTAAAATAAAAAATATATATTTGTGGATTTTAAATAATTTTAGGGAAGTTTTTTTGTTCAATGTTGGGGACACTGCGAGTTCATAATGCAAAGCATTCGCGACAATTGTGTTCGTATGGAGTAAAATAATGCGACCGCGCGATCTAAATAATTCAATGCTTGGTCATACGAGAAAACTACCCGCTAAACTAGATGATGTGGCAAATAACACGTTCAAATAATAATATTTTAGGTACATAATATACTGTTAATATAGTCCACGCATACATACATTGTGAAATTATACATTATTTCCGATCTTACTAATACAGTTTAGCCAAGGTGGGTCTTTATAGCTTGATAGAACTTGAGAGGGCGAGAGATACACGGCCAGTTAATTTATGGAATAGGAGCCGCGCAGGGACACCCCTATGGGTACGAATCTCGCTTTAGGGGGCCAGCGGGTTGTAATTGTATGACAGTAGTTAATATAATAAGATACATGCATTAAAAATCGTTATGACAGATGACCGTCCGCATAGCATTTAATAAAAATCATTTGCGCTGTGAGACGTGCGGATCAACTGCTAATGTAACTTTAGAATGTTACTTTGTCCAGACAAATGGCATTATATCATCGTAACGCTTGTGGCAAGTATTAAAATATTCAAGACATATAATATCGATATTTAACGTGGTTATATTTTGTCATTTCTATAGATTTTTGTGAATTCATCGTGGTATAGTTTTTAGGATGAATTGCTTTTTTTTTCAAATCTTGGGCTAATTAGTAAAGGCAATATAAAATATGACTCTTATAAACTGCATACTACCTTTAATATAATGCAGATGTACACATATGTAACTGTTCTCAACGAGTGTACTTTCCTTTAACAAAGAAAAATGCATTTCCAGTTATCTTACATTATATCTCACGCGATTCCATTGACCGTTGTAAAAAGGCCACTCGTGTTTTTAACTATGGACATACGTATTCTCAAAGCAATATTTAAGTACGAATATATATCTGAATAAGGAAATAAATGACCCCGTTACATTTAGAGTTTCAGAGAAAAATACTCCCAAGAATAGACCATATATTGCAGTTGGCTATAGACAGAAGTATTTACATACTATCAAATTAACCGTTGGTCTGATTGTCGACAAAGGTTAAAAAAAAATACCCACATATTTCTTAGTAATCTGTAGATTGATCCGTTCTATATACATTTGTCTATTTATTCTATATCCAAAGACTTGTCCTAACATACATTATAACGTAGCGCCTAGAATACTGAAGCTACTGAGGTTATTTTTATAAGTGAATAGCACTCCATAATAAAGGCTCCCACTAAGGATGGATTTTTTATGATCTACCCCTAAAAGGGTGATATAAGGATGAAAGTTTGTTAGAAAATCAGTCAGTTTAGAGTGTAATTCGCTTCTGAAGGAAGCCAAGTCAGATCCGCTAGTATAGAATAAAGATATTCATTTTCGATACCTTCCACCGTTTTGAGCATGTATTATTAGTTGTTATATCCATAACTGAAACTAATACACTTATATTTTGTGTTACACAATTCATATCAAGACTAAAAATCGAATTCCTCTAACAACATTAGTTCTAACTTAGTCTTGTGCCAGTAATGTAATTCTCGAGATTCCACACCGCAACCGCATCGTCCATTTTAGTCAGAACAATGAACGCAACGTCAAGGAAACGTGTGTGGTGACTAACAAGAATCCTGTTTTGGATCTTCATTCAAATCTATCTATAGCCAAAGTTTTATTAGAAAATGGGATGGTATTGTCGTCAATATTAATCAATAATTTGTGTCGGTAAATATGAAACACCTGGATGTTCATGTAAAATAAAATACTATCTGAGACGTAAATAATTTAATAAGTTATGCATTTATACAAATAATGACACATGTACACAGTTGATCAATGTTTACAAAAAATCCTGTGTAGATTCTCTTGACTTCTTTATGTATTCATAATAACAAAATCAAACTTTTTCTTATAATAAAATATAATATACAATATATATATATATATATATTACCACAATTACTATCATTGACCTAGTGACCAAGTTTACGCTTGTATGCTATATGGGTACTACACAAACATACATAGTTGAATACATATGTGCACACGTGTCTTACGACAATTTATTTTTTCATTATGGGAATATGTATCGCTTCCGGGACTCAAACCCAGGTCCTTTCACGTTCTAGGCTGGATCACTACCATTGTAGCCCGTCAAAATTTACTGAATATACTTTATTTGTCCATTGCGCAAGGCTGCAAGCCACTGTTGTATCCATAATATTTTTAACCTATTAATACTTTACATGTGGACCTCAAGAATAATATCGTTAAAAATAAAAAAATATAATTTATAAGACTAGTAAACGATTCCTATTTCTTATAAAGGTTAGTACAAAAAACTACACAATGAATACCTTTATAAGGCGCTTCATCGGTTACTAAACAGCTGTCATGTACACCTTTACTTCGACATTCCAAAAATACAGATTGGCAGGTGCTACAGTTGTATACAAGCTGCATATCTTGCGAATGCCTCACCTATAAACGTTGTTATAGTAGTGAATCTTTTATAGAAAGAAAAACAATTCTTTTGTCGCTACGAACAGCATTTATATACCTGAATACAAGAGCTAGAGCCGGGTGTTAAAATAGGGTACTGTTTGAATTAAACCTTGGCTCTTTGCCTCATACATACATTGGAATACACAATAGATTGCTCTGAAAGTCAATTGTAGTTATAATAACTTATCCTACAGCTCGGCGTATTCATTAAACCTCATTAATACCAGCTGTCAATACTTAAACTAAACTATAAAACAAACTTGTATATTTCACAGTTCAGATAATGACCGCATGGGGCATCGCAAAGCCTCTACAAGGAGGATTGTGAAACATCAGTAAAACAATAATAATATCATCATAATATCACACTGTATCTCTTTCGGGATCAACAGAGATGTATTATTGATTGTATTCACTTTACGCTTATTTGTCGTATCCAACGTGACCAGTAGCGCAACTGGTCGCCGTATTCAAGTCACTAATACATAACATTTCTATTAGAAAGTACAAAAAATTTTTGTCAATTTAATATTTGTGTAATAAATTATAGATTAAAGCAATGGAGGGTAGGAACTCGCTAAATAATTATAGATTTAATGGTGTAGCGTTTTGAAAGTATTGAAAACTACTAGCGTAAATTATTCTTAACTTTGCCAATTTATGGAGATGTGATTTTTTTTTTATAATAACGTGGAGTATCCTTGGTAATTTTCTGTTAAAGACAATGTAAATCCTCACGATAAGCAGAGGACTTTTATTGCAGTTTGAAGTAATTTCAAACCTAGACACAACATCCAAACAGCAATGTATAATTGTTCCTTTTTGGTCTGAGTTTCATTTTCATTAAAACAGGCTAAGTGTTGTTTCACTTCCACTGCCATTAATATTGTAAATATAGCCTCCGTGAAATTTAATCTCACCTTATGAAATGCGAAAATTAGTTGCCTCCGAAACGACTCCGCGTTTTTACCGTCCCGTAAACTGGCTTTTTGTTCCTTCGTAATAGTTAGCGTAAAAAGGAGTCAAGATTACGTTATCTAATTATTTCTCAGGAATATGATAAGGTTTTGTTTAGATAAAAAAGGCTTTCTCGGTAGCCGGTTTCCTCATAATTTGTATTTTAAACTCAAAAAACTTCTTAAAATCTCTAGATTTTAGGCTCTAGCCTAAATACAAAAAGTTTATGTATAAAAACAACATAGGCGATCATGATTACGCATAAATTATATCAAAAAAGGGCCTTGGCAATACCTTTAGCTAAAGAAACTGAATTTAAACTCATATAAAAATTTCTCAACCCAGCTGCGCACTGCAAAAACTTTGTCGCGAAAGCTTTTCCTTGTTCCAAACACTGTTTATGAAACTGGAATATGCCTTACTTAGTTATAACATGTCTTATTTAATGACAAAATCGTATGCTTCAATTTTAGAATTAGGAGACACAAAGCGTTATAATTCTACAACAAAGTGTGACTATTTACGTACCATTGTTCGAATTTAATGATGCCTTGTAGGTGCAACATATGAACTATGTAATTGTGAGCGAGGGGGCGTGTTATAATACAATGGAATTCTATTGATTTACTAAAATTACAGCTTGCAGAATAGTGTGAGCCGATTTATGTTGTAATATGAAAGTGTACTACTCCTAAGTTCTTCACTTGTTTTTAGAGTATTTTGGATTCATATCCAAAAATTAATGGTAATTAGTGCCATGGAAGAATCAATACATGGTGGGATATTTAAAAATTTAATATTGTTTTATTACAGTAAACGATTATCTTCAAGCAAGTCACACAGTATTATCTAGCTTCGTCTCGCTGCGGAGTAGAGGCATTCATTCCCTTTTTTCCACTATATTTTTGGAATCCATGGAAAGGGGCTGTGACATTTAACTCACCACGCTTGTCAAATGCTTATTGGCGGGTGTGCACTGTGTGCAGGGAAGCTGCACGCAGCATTTTACATTCAAGGGATCTGCGTGCAATTCGGCATGCTGCGTACCTCATTCGGCTCTTACGACACCACAATATGATGAATATGGGGGCACTATTGTATTCAACCGGTAAACCTCACAGCTTATAGACGGCCAAGTCATACATACATACATACAAACGTATAATATTACAAAGTTTTTTTTTTACACTGGCTCGACATAGTGACTACAGAGTACCTGATGGTAAGTACAGTGTAGTCCAAAAACGAAAGCGACTATCAAAGGATGAAAATCCATTGATAGTCTACATCGTCATGTCGGCCCACATACACCACGACTGAAGGTCTCTAGGTATATGCGCTTCTGGATATACACAAGCTGATCTCGAAACGCGACATGTCGAAACTGGTCACTATGACGGGCTTTACACCCATGTACTGTGGTCGCGATCCAGACGGACACCGACGCCCTACCACCTCGCTGCTGCTCGTTTAGCACCACCCAGGAGTCACGTGTAGGGAAACTATGGACGCGAGCAGTTTCGACTCCCAAAAGTGAAACCTATAATAGGCATACCAATTTAAATATCTCGTTAATTCTTTTTTTACATTATATTTTCATAAAACAGTAGTACATTTTGCAAGTAAATTAATATTAATGTTAATTTAGCTAAATATGAAGAAATTCCTTCAGATAGAGTTGAAAATAATTTAACAATTGAGTAATGTTCAAAGTAAGTCACATAGACAAAATACGTTGTAGCTTTATACATTAGAAGAATAAAGACCGTGATTATACTCCTAGCTTTCGCTTCAAATGAAAACCTTGTACTTGTAAAGATATTTTTTCGTTTCATCCAATTTATTGCTATCAACAAACAAGTTGGACGAAACGCAAAATTTAAAAAAAAATCCGAGACTTAAGGATTTATTAATACTTTAGATATTAACAAATTAATGTAGAAGATCAAGTGTAAAATAATATCATTATTTAAAACGACATACTAGCATGATTGAATTAACATCATTTAAGCTAAGAGCTCGCAATAGCTCCAACGCACGCCGAGGTGTTCTAGTAATAGCAATAAATGCTAATTGCTCATCAACACGACACTTGCTATACATCAGGTATTTTTATACAAGAACTGTCTGCTAATACAGAACCGAAGATCGTGATGTGGAACCAAAGTTAATAGTGCATGTAGGACAATGTACTCGTGTCTAAAAATGTGTACTTTCTGTGTTGTATTTATAGGTTTTTTTAAACGTATAACAATGGATATAGATAAGAAAAAAATGTAAGGTTGAATTAATTAAGCTTTCAAACTATTCACCGCATAACGGTTGTTATAATTTTGTGCTGATAGTGAAAAAGTACCACTTTAGAGTGGTACTTACTATACTTACAACAACGGAAAAGGTTAAATGATCTTCAGCCTTTTAAATAAATAAATAAAAATAGCCTTTATTTTCTCTGACCTTTCCAATTTTTTTGTTAATCAAAAAAAAACAATATTGTACTAGATAACTATTAATTATTAATTTATGTTTTTTTTTTTAATCATCAGCAGCCAGGTCAGGTTGTCTTGCGACATAGGCCTCCTCAAGTTCTCTCCATGCGTACCGAGCTCGTGTTATATGCCTCCAGCGTTTGGGCAGATCATCTTCCCACCTTTTAACTTGTCTGCCTCTACGTCTTTTTCCATCCCTTGGATACCATTCTGTAATTTTTGTTGTCCATTTTTCAATTTGTGTTCTCATTATATGACCTGTCCATTTCCACTTCAGTGTTCGTGTTTTTATTCCAACATCTGTTATTTTTGTAATGCTCCTTATTTTTGATGCTTTTATTTTATCCTTTAATTTTAGCCCCAACATGCTCCTTTCCATTCCTCTTCAGCCTTTTACTACCGATCAAATGAATATAGCCTAGAGCTATATATACAGGCTGATTTTATATACAAGGGAGATATTCAAGGAGGATATTCAGCATTCGATTCTAATTCCGAATACATAGGAATAGTGATATCTTAATATTTCCATTCAAACAAGGTAATTTATAGTCACCATATTAAGGGACAATTACACACATGATAGAATAAATAACAATTAATTATTAAGTAGGTACTTTGTCTCTCCTAAGCCAGGATAAATTACGAAGGGTAACCATTCAATTACCTGTTTACCTAAAATTACGTAAAAACAATTTTATCTACATGCCATTCAATCGTGAACCACACGCGCTGCGGTGTCCAAACTTTTTATGGGTCAATTTTCATTTGTTCATCGATTTTTCTTTATAATCTGTTAGGGAATATTGTTATTTACATTTTTATTAATTATAAGAAGGTATAAATTATTGTATTCTGAAGTACCTCCCTCGTCTATACAATCACTCAGTATAATACCCAAGAAAGCTTTAGTCTTAATATTAATGGGCCTTGGGTATTGACCCTCCATTAAAATATTTTAAATAATATAAATTTTGCCGTTTTTAATTTATTTTATTTTTATCAGTCGCGGGGCTTGCTGGCAGAATAGATTAGTGATTCTCTTTTCATCATACTAAGGTATTGTAAGAGTCCACTGGCTAATCGCGAGCAGATTGCTAGCATCTAAGCTGCTGTGTGCACGTTCTCTGCACATAGTACATCCGCCAACTCACATTGAAGAAGAGTCGAGGATTAAATGTCCGAACCCACTCCCAAGGATTCCACAAATATAGTGCAAAAAGGGAAAAGAGGGCTTTGCTCTGCATTGGGACGAAACTGGCTAATAATAACATTAATTTAATTGGCACAATTAATTTACATTGTATCATTAGTAAATTAATTATCCGTTAAAAAAAAAACAAAGTACAAGATCTCAAAAAAATGGTTAAGTCACTAAAACTTTTTTTACTTAAATGGTTATTTGAATAATATAATTTATCCTGCAAATTTCTCCCATGAACTAACATACCCAGCGTTTATAACTCGCCCAATAGCTGGTATAACAGTTATAAATATCTAAATGACACCCGGACTCGCGCCGCTGTAGCCACTTAGCCGCAGTTAACATCTGGCTAAATTTATTGCTCAAATCTCTCGATTAGTCGGTAATTCGTGTTAATATAATTACAGTTCTCCACTACTGATCTCACATGATAACTTTTATTCATTATTCTGATCATTTAAAAGCTTTATAATTTCGTAATCACTTGTTTCATTCAATAGTTACATAGTTGATCATTTTAAATATCTACATCATATTTAAAGTCAAACGTTACAGTTAAAGTCTTATTTAATAACGGAGTAATAACATTCCGAAATATCAAGCGAATTTCCGTAAAACTTTATTTCTCTATTATCGAGACCCAATAAAAGTCAGAAATTTACTAAAGAAACCCTTACCTAGAGTTTTTCGTGATGTTACTACTTGTTTATCATTTAACATTCTTTATAAAATTTTCGTATCTTAACCTTGTTTTAACTAAAAGTAATTTCTCAATGTAATTATTTAAGTGACAACCTCTAAGTTACTACTCTACTTAAAGCCGTGGCTTACAGACGTTAAAAATTATGACGGACTGGCTTCCTTGAATAAAAATTCTTAAATCTATACTAATATTATAAAGCGGAAGAGTTTGTTTGTTTGAACGCGCTAATCTCAGGAACTACTGGTTCGAATTGAAAAATTCTTTTTGAGTTGAATAGACCATTTATCGAGGAAGGCTTTAGGCTATATAACATCACGATACAATTATTAGGCGCGAAGAAATAATGACAAATGTTAAAAAAAACGGGGAAAATTATTCATCCTTGATGGCTTCCATTGCGTGCGCTGCGAAAACGGTTCAAGATACCAAAAATATATGTATGAAAGAATTATTCCTCTTAAAATGATCTAAAAAAATGTCCGCGACAGTATATGTCTATCTTTTAAGATTAACTCACTAGAGCTGTTTTTATAGTAATCAAATTTGGTCGAAATTAATGCATTATTTGTTAAGAGTTGTATCAACGTAATAATATTAATCTTCATCTAAATAAATATGTTGTTGATTAAGAGTATTTAATTGTGAACAAAATTGTCTTTGAAATCACTTAATTTCAATGAACATCTTAGAAGATATTACAATAACTTATATAGCAAAACAACGTTTGCTGGATCAGCTAGTTATTAATAAGTTCCGTTAGCTGAGATTAAAATGGTCTCTCCAGCCCTTTTAAGTTCACCAGTAACCTTTATCGTCATAAAAATCTGTTTATTATGGCGATCCTAGTTCAGCAAACTGTCATGTAGATTTTTTAATGGTTGCTGGTACCGATTATTTCTATATTTCATGAATATATTTAACTATCTATTTATAAACTTCATCAAAGTTACAAAGCTTCCATAAAACATAATCTAAGTTTATTTTTCTTAGAAACAATTCTACGTAAGCCTTGAATGAGTTCGGGAATTTTGTCGGCCTATTGTCAAAAATGTGTCCGATGAGATATATAAAACTGGACCCGTTTTTAGTATTACATCACCGTCGGCTTCCAAATTTAACTCGATCTCCAGTGGGATGAGTGTCATTGTAAAAAAAATAACTCGATATCCTCGTGGCTGATTCAGCGCGCCTTAATTTGCGTGAATCACAAATATTAAAACGTGCAAAATGGTGAAAAGAGAAAACGTGATATTGACGTTGAAATGTTTTAAAGATATTTGGAAAGAAAAGATTTGATATTATATGATTGTTTTATTGCTATTATAGTTTTCGCTAATTTTTATATTAAAAATATTCTCACTTCGATTTTATTCGAGTTATTCTGAACAAGAATCCTTCCGACGCTTGCACTTCTTACGCTTCTTTGGTACAATACTCAATATCAAAAACTGTTGGAACAAAGAGAAAATGTTTTTAGAAATAAACTATCTATAGCCCTTCATTTTGATCGACCTTACTCAGTTCTGTGTACTTTCTTTAAATATTGTGACACGTAGTTTAACACGTTCACACCGGGGCGAATATCTACGTTTTTCCGCGTGAGGTGGGGCTGTCTTATCTCGTTACACGTAACAGTCAAGTGTGACCCACCAGTGGGTCACACCGGCGTAAACGTGTTAAAGACGTTCTATTTCGATGTTCTTCAAACTACTTTATCCATTTAAAATTAGAGTAGATGTTAGTAAGTACGAATAAGGAAAACAAATAGAATTACAATTACGTAATAATTAAGGAGTACTTACTGGACATAACAAGGAGCAAGCATGATTCATTTATTGTTATCATCCTAACGAAGACGGGAAGTAGCAAATCAATCGACAATTTAAACGTTACCGGTCGCGATACAAACAAATTATGAATTCTCATTGAATACAACGTACACACACTCTGCCACTAGTTGGGTTATCGTTTTATGTAGGGGCTGTGAAATGCGAATGAAACTATTTGTATCATTCAATAACTTTAGCATTCGCATCGCAATATTTTTGATTGACAATGTATTGTATTGTTTTTAATTTTTTAGTTTTGCATTAACTTATATGTTGAAAATTCTTGATTTGCCCAATTAAGCCTAAAAATAGTCATCTGATTACCAAAATCTTTAAATTTCTTAAATTATTATAGTATTAAGGAAAGGTTATTATGAATATTCATGTTCGTAAAAGTATCCGAAATAATTATTAGAAATAAAAAAATCCATAACCTACCTGACAAACATACTCTTAGTTTAAGGTACTAATGAACAAAAGATGAGTCTAAATGATATAACAAAAATTAAAAAGCGATGATACGATACGCAAAAAACAGCAAATATTTTTATTTCGTAGGTGATTATATTTAGTATTAAAGACCGTCATAGTGACTCGCTTTCGCTTGTCGCGTTTCGGGATCAGCTTGTGTATATCCAGTAACTCATATGCCTAGAGACTTTCAGTCGTGGTATAAGCGGGCCGACATGACGACGGAGACTATCAATGGATTTCCATCCTTTGATGATCGCTTTCGTTTTAGGACTACACTGTACTTACCATCAGGTACATTGTAGTCTCTATGTCAACCAGTGTAAAAAAAGTCAAATACCCTCTGTGGGTTTTTTGGATGCAATAATGTAGGGTAATCAACTAAATAATTGCTTCCTGATATTGTTTGAATACGGCACACAATGCTACCAGTTTTAGTAACCGATTGATTATTGTGCGACAGCAAAATAAAGCCAAATAGATTCATTGTATTTTTTATTTGATTAAGACCGTAGTTAAAAATTTTGATTGCTCGTTTGACCTAACTTACATTATTGTTAACTATTATATCAAAAGCAAAAACTATTTAATGGGTTCATTTTAAAGTTTAATAAAGTATTATACGGTTACTTCACGGCCAAGACTTTAATAATGATTTATAAAAAATAATGTGGGTTTTTAAATAATATAAGCTTTTCAAAGTTTTATTACAAAATCAGACAAACTCATAATGTCGAATCGAGTGGGTGGCCGACCATACGGTAAGCCGAGTAGGCCGAATTTCAGAGCTAATAATATCTACCATACCGAATTAAATATTCAGTTACCAAATATACGTCAAAAGATAATACTTGGGCTCATATTATCTGTTTCACGGGTCGCAACAAGATTCAGCGCGCTTGAGGGAGCGCGTCGCCCAGATCCAGGCGTGAGCGGTGTGCTATGTGTTCCCGCACACCGCTCCAATGACAATTCAAGGAGACGAGGGGGGGTGGCACTCTACAGCACTCTCCCCGAAATGTGTTAGGTGTACGCGGGGGGCGGCGACTATTTAACAGCCCCCCGCCTAGTAGATGAGGCCCGAACAAGGCCGGACGTCGCCGGATGCCGAGGAAGATGGCTCGGCTTTGCCCTTAGCATCCGGCAGACGGGAGAAGGAACACCCCGGTGGTTTAGTCGGGGCAGGTCCGACACACCGGGGGAGCGGCCCTCACCGCTCCCCTGACGGTCCGTAGGGACTTTCCACCGGGTGAACAAAAAAAAAAAATGGTCGCAACAAGATTATCGGTTGCATTCACACAGTCTAGCCATCCCTGGGGTGAAATATACAAAGATTTTATATTATGCAAATATGAACTAAGAAACGTGTTCTCTACCAGTATGGCCAAATCCAACGAATTATTTAAGAAAATCATTGCCCTATGTGATTATACGACATCGGCAATCTTGTGGTCAGAGATGGGCAAAATGTAATCTGATTAATGATGAACGATTACAAAATGTAGTCGTAATTTTAATTCTTTTGCTCTGTAATCATGATTAAATCCATTTAAAACATTAAGAAGTCATAAATGTGTATGCAATCTGGGATTCTGTAGTGTTTAAAATATAGATCTACTAGAATAGAAATTTAGATTTACTTTTCGCTGTCTAAGGTGCCATTCTTAAGGTCAAACTATGTTAATAATACTTTTGTTTTTCGTGCCTGTGAATCTATATAATAAACGTTTTTGCGATATAGATATACTGTCCTCTGCCTTTGGGCCCTTTAAACGAATGGTGAGAAAGAAAATATTAGCCTAAGTTCAATTTTGTTCTATAATGTACTTTTTTTTAAATATAAATGTACTATTTATATGTAACATATATATGTTCGTATATTTGATTGTTTTTTTTTTTATTGTTATTTACTAGCTTGATTTTTATTTTTGTACTAATTTTTGTGGAAACTTTGCTGGCTTATGTAACATTTTTTGTGTATATTGTTATCATTTTTATATTGTTGTATGTTTCCCTTTAAAATAAATAAATAGATGAGCAAAATGCAGTCCTATTAATGGTAAAAAACGCAAAATGTAATCGTAATCATTTTTATTAATCTGATTACATTTTGCCCATCTATGCTTGTGGTATATCTCCGAAGTTCTAAACAAATAACAAAGATGTTTCTTATGTCACCAGGTCGTGCCGCGTCTACTGGGTTCACTGGTGGGTGGCTCGATGAGTCCCACGCAACACCTCGAGCAGCAACAAGCCCTCGTCAAACAGTTCGCTGAAATATTGGAATTCGTGCTCAAATTTGATGAATATAAAGTAAGTATTGCTTTGATCGAGGTCCTATTTTAAGCTCTTACTTTCAATTCTCAGTTCAAACTCAGTTAATCATTCATTCAGCTTTATGGCCGAGAAAATACAGCGTCTTAATAGTAAAATAGGATTTATTTTAGATTTGTTTTATTTGAAAAATAGTACTATATCGCCACGCTATAGCCCTTTTGGGGTGAGCAGATATACTAAGGCTGTATCCGCTTTGCTCTTCGATTTCGTGTTCAATGTGACCAGCTGTTAATCGCAGTTTTCAGAGCACTACGCATGATATTTGTGTGTATTTTTTTATTTGATGCAAAGTTAAAAAGGTGTATTTTATTGGCATTTTATGATACAGAAATTATTTTTAACTATATCCAAAATCTCGGTTTTATTTATTGTAGTTTGTCTTGAAAATACTTTTGATATAATGAACTAGAAAATACCCTTCCCAGAAGCGGCTGTTTATATTTCGTCATATAAGAATATATTGTTCTGAAAGTCTAAGTATATTAGTTAGTGAAAACAAATATACTATGGAAGCATTTTCTGAAGATAACGGCGTTTTTTGACGGCCTGATAGCGCAGTTTTTAGTGACCCTACTTACGATGCTAAGGTCCTGGGTTCGAGTCCCGGTAGTTGCAAACTTTTCTGTGATGAGCAGATGAATTTGTCACGAGTCATGGTTGTATATATGTATTTACGTATGTATATCTTTGTCTAGTACCCATAGTACAAGCGCAAGCTTAATTTGGGACTAGGTCAATGTGTGTAATTGTTAGTAAATATTATTATTATATTATAACACAAGATTAAACAATGGTTCAAAATCACTACCAAGTTTGCCGAAATTATTTGATCCATAATAGTAATTTTACAATTGTGAGTGGACCATATTTTTGGTTGGTTTATCTTTAATACGAGTAACACTATCACTTGACAAAATTGTGGTGACAGGCCGATTCACCGAACTAAATCGTGTCCACAGTACACAAGTCCCGTCCGGTTAAGTTGTGAAGACCTTTCCCGGTCAACAAACACGCGTAAATTCGAAAAAAAAAACAGTACACAAGTGTACAGAGATCACAAAATAGCGACTTGCTTCAGCTTGTCGCGTTCCGAGATCAGCTTGTGTCTTCCAACTTCATACATACATACTTCAACATATCCAATCTTGTGTTGTTCATATACCTAGGGACATTCGATCATGGTTTGTGTAGATGATCATATCAGCGGCGTTTATTTTTTTTTATTTTTTTTATAACTTATAGGCGAACGCTTGACCTCAATCACACCTGGTGGAAGGTGAAGATGAGTCCGATGATGAACCACGTCCGCCTAACAAATGCCTATTCACTCTTCTTTTAAAGACTCCCAGGTCATAAGATCGCGGAAATATGGCTGCTGGTAGCATATTCCACTCCTTAGCTGTTCGCATGATGAATGTAGAAGCGAATCTTCTCGTGCGGACATAAGGAACATCCACCACATACGGATGGTATCCGACACGATGTCTTGTGGTTTTGTGGTGGAATGGGGCTGGTGGAATCAAAGAATGTAGTTCCTGAGAACACTCCACCGTGCAACCGGTAAAAGACCGCGAGGCAGGCAACTCTACGTCGATGCTCAATGCTTTGCATTTTAATTTTTGACAAATCCCTTGACTGATTAGCATTCTTTGACTACACTACTTTCCGTCACGTTCCCAGAAATAAAGTTGAGGTTGTATAAAAATTAAAAAACAATTAGAATTTTTATTATTTTTTTAGTTAGCTTCCGAAAGACGATAATTTCATTCATCTGAATCATAATTTAAGAAAAAATAAAAATCTAGAATAAAGAAATTGAATGATTAACTGCCTCAAGCCCTTTGACCTCCCACCTTGACGTGCCGTTGCTCCGAGCCAGCTGTGACTTCTTACAATGACAAGTTGCAAAGTTAACGACTTGCCAATGTCAGCAGTGATCGATTGCAGTGGCTAACTGACTTACAACGTATAGGTGTAACGTATCATTCTAGATGAGCTTACATTACACAAACGCGGCGAATTGCGGTTCGACTACTACACTGAGGTTTAGGCTCAGATTTATAGATGTTTGACTTGCTTACACTTTTCTCAGAAACTATATTTCGTCTTTAGTAAAAAATTAAATGTATAATACTAATTTGAGTATAGCCTAAGTATTGCAAAGCCAAGTTCAAATTGACAAAATCAGTAACTTAGTATGTCAAATGTCAAAGTACATTCATTAAATAATGTAATTGGAGATATTTGAGTAAAGTCTAAGAATAGTTCGAGTAACGTTTATAAAGCTCAGTCTGGCTGCAGCAATGCTCAGGTTGTAACGCGGCACATTACTCCTAAATGCTACAAGTCAGTCAGAAAATTTGTTGCTGCAGAAAAGTGGTGTTAAGAAAATATCTATAAAACTAATTGATATAACATTTTTTATACATAAATGTAATCGATTCTGCAATGTAATTAATATAGCATTGCTATTTTGTTAATCAGAATAGGTCATTTAATTTGGGTACCCGTGATCATATTAACATGTCTTAAGCCATTCTGTTATTGGAAGCCTCAAATCATATATAATATCTATGAGTTAGTCAGTACGTCGATGAGACGAATATGGGAACAAACCGATCCTCAAATTGCCAGCCATTGTTAATATTGTAATAGAAAGTGAGGCTTGGTCTGACCTCGGTTTGACTGACAATGAGTCACGCTTTTTATACACTGTAATTATTTTATCGTTTGTGATTATGTATTTATTTTTAGTTGTTCTATAATATCGATTTCGTAATAACAAATCCTTATTTGTTCATGCCTTAATATTTCACCAATTGTTGTGAAAACGCATTCATCATTTTTGTATGTAATTTATCTTCAAGATTAAAAAATGAGCATCAAAGATCAGTTTCAACGATAGCTCCTTGTGATTCATCAAGATTTCGCAACATGATTTCGATGAGATGTTTATTTTCACTTTTATTTAACTCTTTGGAGACTCTTGGTACACCGAAGTAAATGTTTTACCAGACTAAACGCTTTAATTTTATTCACATCGATAACTACGTAGTTTTATAGTGGAATGGTCTTCCGGCGAGCGTGTTCCCATCGTCCTATGATATTGGGTCTTTTAAGCGAAGCGTGAAGAGATATTTCTATAGACCGGCATAATCGCTATGGCTATCGATTTTTTTTTCTGTTAGTAGTCTTTGTCGTTTTTGGACTGCTCAGTGCTCATCATCAGGTATGGTAAGCACTGGTCAATGGGCGGTGTCAGTAAAAAAATAAAACTGAAAAATATATCTCTACATCTTCCAGTAGTGGGTACAACTCGAAAATGTAAAGTGTTGTTAAAAGTAAAATTTAGAGACTTACAATGACTTTGTCAGTTAATTCCACTTAAACTAAATATTTTGCAACTGTATTATCTTTTCCAAATTTAATGATTTAAAAAAGTATATTCAAATAAAATCCGATTATGTAAGGGTTTCTGTCGCATGTTTCATCTGCTATCTTAGTCCATATATATATATTAATCTTGCTTTATCTTAGTTTCTGATAAATCATGTAAAACCCACTCACTGTGACTTGATTGAACTGATATTGTGTAAGCTTATTGTATAACCTAATATATGAAAAATATACTTGCACTATTTAGCAGGTACGTCGTCTTTGACTTAAAGTGGCACGTAATATTGAACAATATGATGCTTTTTGTATTATGTCAAAACCTCATTTTACCAAATGTACATAGATATGTGCTTTTTTTTTCTTTTATTTTTACACTGGCTCGACATAGTGACTACAGAGTACCTGATGTTAAGTACGGTGTAATCCAAAAACGAAAGCGACTATCAAAGGACGAAAATCCATTGATAGTCTCCATCGTCATGTCGGCCCACATATACGACGACTGAAGGTCTCTAGGTATATGAGCTACTGGATATACACAAGCTGATCCCGAAACGCGACAAGCCGAAACTGGTTACTATGACGGGCTTCACACCCATGTACTGTGGTCGCGATCCAGACGGACACTGACGCCCTACCACCTCGCTACTGCTCGTTTAGCACCACCTAGGAGTCACGTGTAGGGAAACTAAGGTAAAGCCTACGGATGCGAGCATCTTCGACTCCCAAAAATACATAAAAAAAAAACACATCAAAAAAACAAAAACATTAAAAATTCTACATTAAAATTTTGAGTTGATGGGGAAAAAACAACGTAATTAAAAAAAAATGAAAGCCAGGCATGAACCTGCTGATAGCTGCCACGATTATGCCTAAATCATCCAGTTGCATTTAAAACCGCTCACGAAATATACAACGAAAGTATAAGACGAAAAAACTTTTTCGACATTTACCAAAAAATAATTCCACAATTTAAACAATGATATTTTAAATATTTATAAACAGACGTGATAAATGAACGCTAAGGCTGAGATTTATAGACGCTACTTTGACTTTGTTTATACTTCTATGGTCAGAACATAAATTCATCATTGACAAAAAAACTGATTATATAATAGGAGCTTGGGTATAGCCAAATATTCGTAGAGGCAAATTGAAGTTTAAGAAATCGGTGACACGTGATATACCTTGATATTAATTTAGTAACACATTTTGTTGTTTGAGTAAGATGTCAGACTGTTGTTAGTTTTAGGTTTTAAGAGAAAGACGTCCCGCAGAAGCAATTTAGTTTTTATTATAGTTTTAGTAATAGTGAGAACAGACAGAGTATGTTTTATATTACTTAGATTAATAGGCAAAGGTAACTATTACATACACCCAACACAGACTAGATTTTGTAAATGTTTACGTTAAGATAATGGTATTATATTACCAAATATATTTGTTCCTTTTAGATGAAAACACCAGCCATCCAAAATGACTTCAGTTACTACAGACGGAGCGTCTCTCGAGGTGGACTCATCAATCCAGAGCACCCGCCAGTCGAAGAGCCGCATATAACTCCAGAGGTCGCCAATCGGATGTCACTGTTCTACGCTCAGGCCACGCCGATGTTGAAGGTCCTGTCGGAAGCCACTAGTCAATTCGTAAACGACAATCAGCAGGATTTAGAAAATACCACAGAAACCCTCAGCACGATGGCCAAAGTCTGTCTAAGGATGTTGGAAAACCCGTAAGTTACTTTTGTTCACTACCATTATATCTCTTCTCATATATTCCGCGAACAAACCTTGGAGTCAACAGTGCTTTGTGTAGATTGTTTCGGGCCTACAATCTTCTTGGAGTTCGGTTGATTTGTTCGCGGACTCCATGCCGAGATTCAAGAGAAAGGTCTTCGGGTTGTTGAGAGATGCATAGACTAATAATCTTGACTTTAATTACCATGAATATATTATAATACAATATAAATAGACAGGCCACTCTGACGTATGTTGTGGATGCCTTAATAGGAACTGTACATTGTTGATTGTAATTGTGTGTTGTGTTAATGAATTATTGTACCGGGCCACTGGGAACCCTATAAAGAATAAATAAATATATTGTATTAAATTTGGGATACTTATCCTTAGATCTCGCAGAAACTAACGATGTTTATGAGATACAATTATAGAATTAGGAAATATAGAGAAACCATACGCACGCGCCAAAAGTGAAGCCAAAACTACTTTCAACGATCCGTCATGAATTGACGCGTCTTGTCTCTTGATCTCTATTAAATTATGCCTTTTTGGTGTGGTACTTGTATCGAGAAATGCTTCAATGTTAAAGAAAAAAAAAACACATTGATTGGCTGGTTTTGAATTAGATTATCCTTTGAAGTGTTTCTTAATTCCACGGATAAAATCATCTTGTGATATGCGTACATATATCTCTTTGACCCGTAAAACCAAAAACGAAGACGTAATAGGAAATAAAAAAAAACATTTTTCGACACGTTCACGGGCCGCGGTTGTAACTTGCGCGCGGATCAGTAGTAAACGAAGCGTCGCAGAAAACGTCTAGCAAAAAAGTCGAAGAAAATGGCACATCTCTATTATTTCGTATGCTAACACAAACTAAAGTCGCAGGAAAAGCTAATTCTGAATAAAATATTGCCTCGAACAGGCGAGAGTGCCGGCTTGTAGGGTGAACATTGTATTGAAATATCCTTGTAACGGCAAGGCCATATTTATTACACGAAAGGATCGTATGTCACTCGGCATTTGTCTTGATACCGATACGCTTGGGTGAGTTTCTAACATTACAATCGCTAGATAGATAATAAAATATGACTATGTTTATCTTTCACTCTGTTTTCTGCGCGGTGACATACCATATGGGTGTCGGCTGAAAATCAGGGCTGTTGTGGCTCAGCCATCAGACATCAGATTTTAGTTGGCACATTATAACAACACTGGCCATTTATTTTTTCTGTTTTATACCTTGATAAACCTATCCTTCTGCCATTTTATTATTTGACATATAAATGTTTTCGATATTTTTTCTTTTTGTTCTTTATACGAAAAAATTCGGAGTATTGTTACCAAAAATCCGTTTTTTAAATCAGAATTTTTAAATAGCATGGCTATACAACACTTTATTATTAAAAGAACAGTCCATCATAACTGACATGTTAATACGTGTACGCGTTATTATTAGTGATGCCACGAATAGTGAATTGGCCGAATACCGAATATCTAATATTCAGCAACGCTGTCGGCCGAAGGCTCCGAATATTCGGCCGCCGAATATTCCTGGAAGTAGCGTGTTTAGTAATAATAATAATACTAATCTTTATTTCAACACAAAACTTATGCATATACACAGGGTGATAAGTCTCACCAATTAAGTAAATCTTGTCTCTGGTGAGTCTCGCACTTCCATTCGGGTTATTCAAGGGTGTTTTGTGTTTTTATATGGATATTAACGGTATAAGTTTATTAGTATGTGTGTGAGCGAGAGAGAGAGAGAGTGTCTGTGTTTGTGTGTGTGAGAGAGAGAGTGTGTTTGAGAGGTTATTTTCTGAGGCTGGTAACATTTACGATGAAAGCTTAATCGTTTGCTACCAAAAAATGCTGAAAAGCTTGTTTTTATCCATCACAACTTACAACTGATCAATTTTAATTACTAAAGTGTTGTAATTTGGAAATAAATACATAACGTTGAGTAATATAACGTGTCTTTTTTACATGATTTGGTATTCGGTATTCGGCCGAATACCGAATAGCAAAAAAAGTGGCCGAATAGGCCGAATACCGAATAGTTGCCGAATATTCGTGGCATCTCTAGTTATTATCTAACCGCATATCCACGACTTTTAGCCGTTTCCTGCGCGTCAGCATCCTGGGCTTTAACAGAGGACCGAGACCATCTAACATTCAGTAAACGATAAAGCTAGTAGAAAAGTGCAAAATGTATGCAGTTATATTGTAGCATGAGACCAATTATTACAGAGGGTGTATCTGCTATTAGTTTTATTTCTTTTGCACACGTTGTTTTGTCTTCGTGCTATCTCGTCTCGATATGAGTGATTTATATTTCACTATGCAAATTCTATTTAAAAATTAAAATCACCACTGATTTCATTTTTTTTTATCTTTAGCTTTCCATATAAAGTTATACACGGATAAAATGATCTATGTGACGAAGAATTTAATATAACATTATTCACATTTTAATATCTGCACTAAGTCTATACAGGGTGATTTTATAGACGAGGGAGATATTTCAGAATACAATAATGTGTACCTTCTTGTAACTAATAAAAATGTAAATATCAATATTCCCTACCAAATCATAAAGAAATATTGATGAACAAATAAGAATTGATCCGCAAAAAGTTTGGACACCGCAGCGCGTGTGATGCACGATTGAATGGCATGTGTAGATAAAATTCTTTTTACGTAATTTTAGGTAAACAGGTAATTGACTCGTTACCCTTTCGTACTTTATCCTGGCTTAGGTGAGAAATTTAATTACTTAAAATAATTACTTAAATTAATTACTTAAAATAATAATTACTTGTTATTTATTCTGTCATGTGTGCAATTGCCCCTAAATATGTTGACTATAAATTATTTTGTTTTAATGGAAATATTAAGATATCACTATTCCTATATATTTGGAATTATAATTGAATGCTGAATATCCTCCTTGAATATCTCCCACGTCTATAAAATCAGCCTGTACTCCGTTATTCTTTCTTACTACGAATGTCGTATATTTATTAAAAATAAAAGAAGTTTATAATATAAACTAAATGTTAAAATTTAAACAAAGTTTATGAAACGTACCATAAACACATACGTACCTAAAAGTGTATAAACGCGTAAGATTGTTTGCGCTGGGATTGATTTATCTTCCTCACCGGGAAAATGCTTTGACCTCGAAGTCTATATAACTGGGATCACATTACATTCTGAGTAGCCAATGTCTGAAACGACTTGTTTCTGTTGAATCTATAATTTTGCTTATTAGTCTTGGAAAACATAGAATTAGGAAATATAACGAAATTACCGGCAAAAGTCAATCCATATAATTTATTCATTAACATATATTATTTTTGGATTTACTTTTAAATTAAAACAAGAAATTTGACTGATATATAGTGAGTTAACGTTAATCAATACATCGTACTTGTATCAAGAAATATAATAGGGTTAATACTTATAGTGTAACAATTTTGTTCGGTCTTGTTTGTTTATTTAAACTTGAGCTATTCTTAGTATCACCCGTCATACAATATACAGGTCAAGAAAATTTTTCTACTGCATAACTTCAAACCACAGTAGTAGAGAATATATTAAAAGTGATATAGATCATAATTTCTAACGTAGATCTATAAAACTGTCAGCATAATTGACTATGTTACTACGTTTCGCTGATATACCTCAGCACGAATAATATAGCCGACATTTTAATATTATGTTTATTTGTGGCTGCTATTTAGGTCCCACGTATACACCGTTGAAGGAAAACATCGTGAGGAAACCCGCATGACGTCTGATAGAAATACATGTGTAAGTGCTCTGTGAACGGTTCTCAACTAAGCTACTGGTCACGTTGGCCATAATATAATCGCAATCTAAGATACAGCCACTAATGTACTCTCTGTACCCTGTAAATATTTATTACATTTTAAAATAAATAGTAGAAAAACACATAAATTTTAAAATATAAAATAAGGGGTACAAGAGCGAGGTCTAAAATGCTCAAGCCTCGGGTAGTCAGGAGGTTAAAAGGTCCTAGCGATGCGTGCCGTATCCTTTGGTCCAACAACCAAGCGAGAGCCTCTAGAGATAGAAACCGAGGCTTTTTGCGATCAGTCCATTAGTATATTATTATTAATATAATCTTTAATATTTCAACTGGTTTACGAAGATATCCATCAATGTGGCTTGCGTATTATCATAATATTGTTTTTGCTACGTAAATAAAATTAACTTTATTAAGCAAGACTCGATTTTAAACCGACAATATTTATGTGCAGTCAAGCTGTGCATAGATAATTTCGTTTTCAACTATTTTTTTTCTATTCAATTACTAACCTAATATTTCGACAACGGATATGACAGTTAAACTCATTGATAATGATTTCCTGAAATTGTAATGTTTATCGCGCCACAGCAAACGCTGTAATATTTCGTATTGACTGTGGCATTATTATGACGTGTTTTTGTGATAATGAAGGCTTTGACGAAACATCAGTCCTGAGAAATACAGCTAATTATAGATTTGAAATGCCTAAAGTACTTACCTATTTCTTTTGTTAAATGATATTAAGTATGTCTGATATTTCAGTTTTTTTTTTTTTAATATTGTAGTGGGGAATTTGTAATTGCTTAGGCATGCATATTGTGTAGATGTATACTTAGTATATTACGGGGCGAGCGGCAGTCGTTCCCAAGTTGTCACTTGAATAACAAGACAATAAATAGCCAGTGACATCGTACTGATATTTTATTCAATGAACACAGAACAAATACCTAAATTGGTGACCCCGACGAACAATATAAATTTGGTGAAGAACAGTGAACATTAACAGTAATTTACAAAAATGTCGCCATTTTACATCAAAAAGGAACATTTAAATATGTCGCGAGACAAAGACTGAGATTTATAGATGCTATTTCGACTTTCCTTAGCAAATCTCTCTAAGAATGAATTCGTTTTGACAAGAAACCGAATATATAATAGGAACTTGAATATAGCCATCGTATTCGCAGAGCTTAGTCCATGTTGAAAAAATCGGTGACTTACCAAATCCTTTGACATTCATTGGGTAAAATAAATTATGTTTTAATAAAGTTTAAGTAAACTTAAAGTTACTTTTATAAATCTCAGCTCAAAAGTTATTAGAAAACCTATAATAAATATTTGCATATTGTAAATAATTTTTTGTATAGTTTAGGTGAAAAATATTTACCAAATGACTTACATCCGTAATAAAACACATCCGTGCGTATAAATACGGTCGCTTGGTAATAACTAACTGGGTTATAACAACAAACATGGTTTAGGACGCTAGTAGTTATCCAATTTGTTACGCTCTAACTCAAATGTATAGAAACAGCGCCTTTGCTCGCATCTTCAGATTGTTACCGCAAGATAAAAAGCATATACATATATACCTGAATATGTATGTGTATGTAACGTATATATTTTTACTATAGAATGTAAAAAACATCATACCACATTAGAACTATTTTGTTGATTAATATAACAAGAAGTTGATTGGTCAGAATAAATGTTGGCCCAAAAATTATTCCCAGACAAATAGCATTCTATATTTTTAATTTCGTTATATAATTTTATTTATACATTCTGTATTTATTCTAAATAGTAAGAGATTCACTTTTACATTCATCATGCGAACAGCTAAGAAGTGGAATATGCTTCCAGCGACCATATCTCCGCGATCTTATAACCTGGGAATCTTGTAAGAAAAGAGTGAATAGGCATTTTTTGGACGGACGCGATCCATCGCTGGACTATCTTTACCTATCACCAATTGTGGTCCAGGTCAAACGTCCGCCTTAAATCATAAAAAAGGATTTTTTTTTCTAAAGTCCAAAGTCTGTCTAGATGAATTTCTTGTTGTGTTAAACAATTTCTCTATTGTTTTAACTTGTGTGAATTCTACTAATAATGGACCTGTTATACCAAAAAATGTCGCTTAAACCAAATAGCCTTTCACCTCTCGATATTAATTACATATCTGTATGACTAACCTCATACAAATAGGACGGTAAATAAAAAAAACATGGTTATAAAAAAACATTAATCTTTGTCCAAAGACATGATATCTAAGTTTTATTTACACTAGGTATGTTTAGTACGAAACACTGCCCTAAATGTTGATTAAATTGTATCGGTACTTAGTGTAATAAGCAGTTCGATCCATTTTAATTAGCATTTGCATAGGGCTTACTCTGTTTTTGGAATCATGTCGACCCGAATCTGCGTTAGCATGCCGTCCACAGTTTTATTAACCAGTAAATTCGGTTAGATAAATAAACAAGTGCACATGTGACCCAAAATTATCAAAACATTGCCTTACGGAATGTTTCACAATTTTCCCGAGAACCAAATAATTTACGCTCCTTCATGCTATAATGTAAACGTAAATTAAGTAAAAATTTACGCATAAATTTAACTGGGTAGAGATTGACTTCTAACACATCTTGTAAAGTTGTAACATATCAATCCGTAACAATCCGAGCATCACAGTTAATTTCACTTTATACAGGTTCGACAAAACGACTGTTTAGCACCGGTTGGAAGTGCAGTGTAATCTAAAATCTAGCGACTATCAAAGAACATAAATCCATCGCCACGCTGCGTTTATTTGTAAAATAAGCATGCCTAGAATTTTATTTATTACACCTAAATAATACAAATAAATTTTCATTTTAAGATAATAATCCTGCTATTTTACATCGAAAAGGAATATCTAAATAATATAGCGAGACTAAGACTGATATTTATAGATGCTATTTCGACTTTGCTTAACAAAGTTCCCAAGAAATAAATTCATTTTAACAAAACCTGAATATATAATAGGAACTTGAGTATAGCCATAGTATTCGCAGAACCAATTCCACGTTGAAAAATCCAAAATCAGTGAAATATCAAATCCTTTGACATTCATTAAATAATATAAGTTGTAATGTTTTACTAAGTCTAAGCAAACCTAAATTTGCATCTATGAATCTCAATCTTAGATAATATTTTGTATTTTGCAGGAAACTAGTAGCGCAATTCAGCCGTGAGGAGACATCGCTGCTCGTCCTTCGTGTAATGGTCGGTCTGATAATCCTATACGACTGGGTGCACCCCTCGGGCGCTTTCTGCCGCTCTTCCTCCGTCGACGTCAAGGGTTGCGTGAAGTTCCTTCAACAGCAACCGGCCACGAAAGCGGAACCGCTTCTAAACGCACTCAGGTACACCACGAAACATTTAAACAACCAATCTACGCCGAAGAACATCAGAACTCTGTTGGCGGCGTGAGGACAGCACTCGAGCCTTGCATGTTGCTGTGGGGAATGATTCGACAATAAAACAGTTGAGGGGATTTCTCATTGGCGTTTGTTTTGCTCCTTATTAAACTACACTCGGCTTTATTAAGTTGGACAATGACTTGTAATATTTATATTACACGCTCAATTAACCGTTAATCACTACAAAAAATCCGTGATCAAGTTAGAATGATAGTGACTGATGAAAAAGCATCAGTCGTCACTTTAGATGGAAGGTTATCCACCAATCATTACAATGGTATGACTAAACTGACAGCAAAACTTCTTGTGTAATGGATCCTTTAGGTGTAATGTATCATTCGAGGTGACTTCACATTGCAAATACACGCTACTCAGCTGGTTGCTGTAATGCTCGGGATTTAACGCGAATACTTTGCTCCTAAATGTTACAAGTCAGTCTCCGCATTTATAAAAGAGATGTATAGTTAGTGCAGGTTTAAACACTGCTAAAAGTATAAATATAAAAGATTTCTTATCTCTGTTTAAAAATATTATTATTACAAAAATATGTTTTGTTTAGTAATAATAATGAGAACTATATTATTGTCAACTCATATTTAATTATTACAGTGGAAGATAGCAATCAAGAGATTTGATTTTAAAATAAATAAATATACTTAAAAGTTAATCATTCAAGTAATAATGTTGACAGTATAATTAATATCGATATATCAGCGTTTTCTGTCTGATTACTTGAAAATTAGTTAAATTTATGTTTTAATAAGGCGGAATTTTAATTAGTTAATATATTCTACGTCAATATATTGAGGACGTCACTTAATGGTGTATTTTGCGAAAAACAAAAACGCTGCTCATATAAGTTCTTAAAATGGCGCTTATTTAACGTGTGGGACAATGACTAACAGGAACAACACAGAACAATTATAAAATTAACTTAATGATGGAATTAGCTTCCATCTAAATTGTAATTGATGCAAGAATAAATAAAAAATTGTCGGAATAAGGATATTGCATAAATCATCATCAAAAAGCAATTGTATTCCTCTGTTTTAATATTTATTTTATTATTAACTTAATATTAAATGTGTTAATGTTACGATTTAACTTTATAGATTTCATATTTAAAATGTCTATTATATAATTATATTTAGGTAAAAAAAACGCATGCCGTTTTATTAAAACATATGTTTGCTCATACCCTAAAATACTGAATGAATTTTTATTACAAAGAATTTTATATAAACTTACCCTAAATATTTTATGGAATTGTATACTTATGATGTAAGATTTTATTTTTAAAACTACGCTAGCTTTAAAAGCAAAATAAAATAATTGAGAAACTATCCCCTGTATATTATCCATCCTCACTCGAGTGCAAGGTACGGTCATAAACAATTACGAAAATAAAATTATCACTAACAAAAGATATTTCTTTTGTCACTCTCGGGAGGCTATGAAATTATATAAAGTATTATTCGTTATATTTACTGTATTAATCTACATTTGGTTAATTATATATTGAATCAGTTACCACGTGATTTTTGTCAATACCTGTTGTTAATCGGACGTAACTATAATGTATTCGTTTGTAGAATTTCAGATAAGGGAGATAAAAATAATCCATTACGTTTGTGGAATATTGTATTGTTGTGGAACCCGGACAGAGACACATTTCCAAAGATTTACTGATTTATTTTCTGACTTTTTAGAAGACTGAGATATGAATAAACGTAAAGAGCAATTGGTGAAATCGTCGTTTATGTTAATGTCTTACATATATTAATTCATTCGTATATAATAAAAATAATTTAATAATTATATATTAAAATATAGTTCGTATGATTGGAAGTCACAAAAATATAAACAGCAAATAATAAATAAAAATCAAAATTATTGTAATTCTCATTTCCTAAATCTCACTAATTGAAGTGTAAAACATATTGTTTTCAAATTGTTATGTTAAGGATATACAAAAAAAATATAAACGTGAAAACATATGTGTAATAACTTCAAGTCTCCAATACATTTTTATTATAACTAGGGTTGTTCGATGCATGTAAAAGCTTCAATGGTTGTTCGATAATTTTTAATCGAAACAATATAATCTTCATGACAATTTCGTATTTTTAAATACATTTCTAATCAATACGACATTTTTCACTTTTCTGTAAATTAGCATTATATATTTATTATTGAGCATGCTGCGGTGCCCTGTAATTGGGGGGGCATTTATATGTTCTATTCTATGTACCATGTTTTCTTACTCAATGTCACCCATGTTGGGTCACCCAATTATATAAAATAAATACAAAAAAAACTTGATATAAATTATATTTGAAAGTTGATACAACTCGATACTTTGAATATATCGATCACAGCCCTAGCAGTTACAACTATATACATTAAGACGTTTTAATTTTAAACCAATCTTGTTACAATAAATCTATATATACCTAATTATACATTATTATACACTGTTATATAAAGCGTTGAATTTATGCATGCACTAATGCCTTGATGTTGACTAACATTTAAAATTGAATTTATAGGTGTAATATGTTTCACATTGTATAAATGGATTGTATATACAATTTATTATACTTAATAATATCGATTAATATAATCGATTTTTTCTACAGTCTGCATTGAATGTCATTTCAGTATTGTTTCAAGAGACATTGTAATTCTTTTTTTTTTTTTGTAAAAATTTTCTTTTTTGTCAAACAGTAAATTAAATGTAAAAATTTATTTACATTAGTATTCCATGAATATCCTCAATATTATAATAACATATTTTAAT
Source organism: Automeris io (assembly GCA_036320925.1). Taxonomy (NCBI): domain Eukaryota; kingdom Metazoa; phylum Arthropoda; class Insecta; order Lepidoptera; family Saturniidae; genus Automeris; species Automeris io. Next base: position 11,570,920 of record JAUDJH010000011.1, read on the forward strand.
GTTTAGCGTTTTGTACTCATTGTAAATACTTTAACAGATCTTATGCGCGAATTAACTTACTTTCAATTCGGACTAGTTACACAGAGCTGGTCACGAGCAGACTGTTACACAGAGCTGGTCACGAGCAGACTGACGCGGTGCGGAGTTTTCGTCAAGGGCAGGAGGTTTCTTCCTCTATCTTCTCTTGTTCTTGATCATTTGAATAGTCAAGACGCACAACACAGACAGTATTTCTTAATTTCGATCGCTTGTCGAACCAGTCTTGAATAATAGAAACCTTCTCTGCAGAGGATTTTTGGCTTATTACAGCTCAATCCAATGATTGGGTCCCTCATTAAGTTAGTTCATGCATAAGACCCGATAAAGTATTTATGATAACTATTATAGTCTTCCAAATACTACATTCATTTATTATCAAGCTGCATCAACTACTAAGGTTTAGGCAAAAAGAACGGAATATCATCCTTTAATCATAAATTATAGCATAATTAGGAATATACCAGGTGATCTTAAATTATTTAGTGATCTATTTCATTTTGAGGTTATGTTTTTTTAAATACTAAAAAAAGAATAAATTGATTTATTAAATTAACGGTTTGATTGATTATATTACAATAAACATTTTAAATTTAATAACACATTTTAAACTTTCGCGTTTTGTACTCATTATAAATATTTTAACGGGACTTATGCGCGAATTTACTTACTTTTAATTATGACTCGACGTTTCGATCTGGTAATACAAAACACGGTAACAAGCAGACTTATGTGCCGCGGAGTTTTCGTCGGGGGCGGAAAGTAATTTCGTCTACCCTCTTTTGTTCTTGATAATTTGACCAATGCTCATGATAATGACTTGTGCAACCAAGACGAAACATCGAGCCATAATTAAATGTAAGTTATTTCACGCTTAAGTCCCGTTAAAGTGTGTATAATTAAATTTAGTGTTTATTATGTATCTAAACAAATTTCTCAAATCTGTCGGACTATATGAACTGCTTATAAAATTTTTTTTGGCGTTTTTAATACTTCATGTTCTCAAAATATATTAAATAGAGTAATCAATTGATTTTATCATCAATAACTTACCTACGAAAAATCCTATTGTCAATTTGTTTAATATTTTCAAAGCTTAATTATAACTAATGTAAATTATTTTTAAACACTGCTATGATGTAAGAGACATTATAATCTACTTAGTGATTTAGGTTACGATTAATTTTTGTTGTATTTACTAATTAAAAAGTAACTGTTGAATGAAATACATTTTTATATAAGGCATGTCAATTGTCTGATAAAATGGCACAAATATTCAACATAAATGTGAGTAAAACATAATTTTACTTGAAATATATACCACGTAGCACATCTTTCATATAGAAATCTAGTATAAAAAGTAATTTAGTATAATTAGATACTTGCACAGTGAGCACTGTAATTAATTTATAGTAATTCTATTATAGCTGTCTTAACTACAAGTCTGATTACAAAACGAAGATTATATTTAGCATAACTTTAAAGGAATTTAATCCTTTGCACTCCAGCACTATTTTATGTTACAAGTACTTGTGTTGTAGAAGAAAAATGGAGTCGTTGTAATAAAACAAAACATTTATTTCTTGACTATTTTATAAAGAAACATATTCTAACTTATAAAAGAAAAACAATTTCTTTTTTTTTTTAAATTTCTCAGTAAAACAACTGTGTCGCCGTAGTCGCGACAGTGGATTTAATGTTAGCATTTTAATGTCGCAAATACGGCTTAAACGGAGTGCAACAATTAAATCTAGACTAATGATAATAATCGTTTTGTAATATACCTTAATCTGCCCAGTACAGACTGGAAAAGTCCGCGTAATGTGTTCTTAAAAGTCTTATGGAATTGAAAAAGTGAATTATAACAAATATCGATTCCCAAATTGTCACTGCCGAAAAAAAAAATATTTTTATAAATGTAACAAAACAATTATAAAATGTATGTACATATTTCTCATCATTGCCATTTATTGACTTTATGACAGGCATACGATATACACATTAAAAAAGATTGGTACGACATCAAGTCTATATTTGTAAAGTCGCTATTTTGTTGCCTACAATTTAGAAGTAGAGAATAAATAACAGGTCCATTATAAATCTAACCCATTTAAAAGATGTATTGAACCCACTGCTGTTTAAAAAATAACATTTGAGTAATATAAAAAACAAACTTGCCTCAGTCCGTTAGATTTTCATAGGGATACATTACATTTAAAGTTTTTAAAATTGAAATAGTTATTAAAGAATATATTTGTAAAATTATTTCACATTTCTTACGTAAGTGTAGTAGAATTTAGTGGAAAATAGCTTTCTTTTTCGGTTTTTGCAGGAGTACATTAAGATGTTTAAGCAATTTGTGCACTTTTAAAGAAAAAAATTAATTGAAATATGGAGTATCACAATTTCAATTATTAATATTGAATGAGATGAATTTGTGTTTACTTCCTAAAAAATTGACGATTTTGAAGGTGTGCAAACATAAATTTCAAATTATACTGACAATGGATTGAAAGCTCTTTGGATTTTCACAATAGGGTAACAAACTAATGACTTTATATTGATTTCTGAATTTTTCAGCTTTTCTTAATTTTCTTTGCAACCCAATGACGTGAATCTAAAACACTGTTCGGTATGAAGTTATCGCTTATGAATAGATGTTTAACATTATAGAAAGGGCCGATATAATGGCGATTTGAATGTTATGATTAGATGCGACGGTATCGTATGTAATGAAAATATATTGTATAATTACTTTTCATAGCACAAATGTTTGTTAAATTTTTAGAAAAATCTTTAGCAAATTATTACACGTTATTGAACTTATGGTTATGAAAATTGTTGCTTTAAGAATATATTGAAAAAATCCAGTCTTTCTGTTAAATCATTTAACGTGGTTTTATATTGTAAGTCATTTTTTCTTAGTTCTCGTTTATTGTATATAAGACACACCAAAGTAATAAATATACTTTAATAGATTCTTGTAAACCAAAGTTTTATTTCTAATGATTACGTAAATCTAGTGACCCTAATTTATTTTAATGATCCAGTAGCGGCAAGCTGTTCCGTGATGAAAATGAAAAAATAAAAATATTTATTTGGCCCGTAACATAACTAACATACAACACAGAATAATAGGTTCATGAAGGTAGAAACAGCAAAATCAATACCCGTGTTGTGATGCACCAAAAGGAAGTCCGTTCAGCATGTGCTAGGCTACCAGCTGTCCCACCCAACGGTCATTTTGAGATGAACGTATTAGTTTGTCACAGGTCATAGACGATAGCCTTTGTAAAAGCGTAAAGTTAGTTTGGGGAATCCAATGTGACATACTTATAGATTGGGGCAAAATGTGAAATCACTCGTGTTCGAACAGTGATAAATGAAAATTATGCGAACGAGATAGTACTATGATAACATTACGTGTGCGAAAGAGATAAAACTAATAGCAGTTACGACCCAGTTGATTACTTGAAACATCTACGTTATTAACTCGCAAACTTCTAAATCTTGGAAGTACTTAACGTCCAATTATTTATATATCTAGACATCTTCAGTCCGTATATTTAGATATACCGGCATGACAACGCTACGACGGCTTTCCTTGTGCTTTCGTCCTTTCAGGATCGCTGTTATTATTGGATTTAACTGTACCATTAACCCTACTAGAGAAAGAAACAATTGTTTACCTGTAACTAATAGAAAAATGCAAATCTGAAGTCGAAATGTGTCAAAGTGATATTTCGAAAACTTGTCAATCCGATACATTTTGTGCTTCCATTATCGATACCCGATTGTTACTTTGTCTTACATATTGTCTTTCAGTATAAAAAATCTAGTCACTGGTAAGTACTATTACAGTTAATATAGCGTAGAAATAAATAAAATTCAATAATTTTAAATAATAATTTATTACTAAATAATACTTAAAATAATATTTACTAGAACTACAGCTAACTGTTGGCAGGTCGAGGTTTTAATATCAGCTTGCCGGTGTCGTCACACGACATGTTGAAGTCATTCAGAACGGACCGTGTGCGAGCCGTTATAATGCTGGGCGCCACGACTTTTCTATGAACGCCCATCATGAAAAGCAATACTGTAAACAAATTATAAATAAACTGTTACCATTATACAAAAAACTTTAATGTAATCAAAATATCTTCGAGTCGATGTTTTTTTAATTGATTAGATGTTTGTGGCTTTTGTAGTCATGTGGATAAGAGGTCGGTGGAGTTGCGCGGCAAGTCGATTGGTCGTCGGTTCGAATCCAGACATGTATCTCTGGATTTTATCAGATTAAGTACGGACTTTGCCACCACATGCTTACCGGCAGTGCATACAGTATTTGAACAAGGTAGCCAGTATTTGCGTTATTAATTTTAATATTGTATATTATAGTAAGCATTATATTGCTTTCAAAGGAAAGAAACACCTGTAAAAATATAATAGTTTTGTATATGAATATTTCCCTTTATTAACATCATCACTTTCTATCAGGTGAGATTGCGGTGAAGCGCAAGACTCTGTAATTTAAAAAATCCTCTTCATTAGTAGTCTTAAGCCTAGTCTTTGTCTCTTCTAATCCTGTAATATTCTCATCAAATGGACACCATTTGGTTAATAAGTTTTAAATTATGCTTGCCAGAAGATAGATCATGTGATATTTCTATAGCTTTATCAGTCTCATACACTTTTGGACTTTCTTCTAACGTATCAATGATAAAATATTACTTTGTCTAAGCACTTGTGGTGAGATTTATAGACGATTTTTTATTTGCTTACGTTTACTCAAAAAAAGTCAAATTATATTTAAATTCAAAGTACGCGGCAGCGTTTTTTATATAGACGCGGAGGGAGAATTTATTTTATAATATGTAGTTTTAGTTTATTGTAAAACAGGAACATATTTTCTGAGAAAAGTGTAAGCAAAGTCAAAGTAGCGTCGATAAAACTCAGCCTTAGGTTTCTCACCTAAGAAAGTTGACGTAAAAGCGAAGAACGGGTGGTTCCAGAGTGATTGAGTTAAGGAGATGACTGGTGTTAATGGGTCCATCAGCCAGTGATATGCCGCTATAGCGGTGCACACAGAGACCACTGTCAATAGAACTGAAATTAAAACAATAATAATATTATATATCGTAACGCTATATCCCTTAAGGTGTGAGCAGAGATACTAACCACTAGACATCGTGTCGGATACCATCCGTATGTGTTGGATGTTCCTTATATTCGCACGAAAAGATTCGCTTCTACATTTATCATGCGAACGGCTAAGGAGTGGAATACGCTTCCAGCGGCCATATTTCCGCGATCTTATGACCTGGGAGTCTTTAAGAGAAGAGTGAATAGGCATTTGCTAGGCGATCGCGTTTCATCATCGAACTCATCTTCACCTTCCACCAGGTGTGATTGAGGTCAAGCGTTCGTCTATATTTTATAAAAAAAAAAAAAAAACAGTAGGTTTATCCACTCCTGCGCTTTTATATCCTGGCCAACCTGACCAGTAGCACAGCTGATGGCCATTCGCCTTGAGACATTTCTATCTGATGCCATTCATTTCCTCACGATATTTTCCTTCGCTAGTGAGCATGTGGTGCCTAAATCCATAGGAATAGTATCCCAAACTTAAATTATGAAAAAAATTTATTCATCCTGAGGAAACCCACATGGCGTTTTACTAAATTGTCAGGTGTGGTGTTCTATGGTAAATAACAATAATACAGATCATAGCAGGTATTGCACACAAGTCCAAAATGGGTGAAGGCATCAACATATCTCTGCTTAATCAATCAATTATAAATAATTTAGCAATTGGATAAAAAAGAACTTTACAGGCTAAACCTTTGAGAGACTTAAATAAACAAGACCCCAAAATCTGATCTTATCATTGCTGGATAAAACATCGACAGAATTCCTCATAAGCCCTGTGTACATTAATATATTGCGCTACCAGAACTAGAGTGCCTAAAGTGAAAATGTTGTGCTTGAAAAGTTTGCTGTCAAAATGCTCTTAAAAATATAATATTTTAAAGCCAGATTGATGTAACATCACTTTTCCTACCAATATAGTAGATTTTGTGATTCATATTTTTACAGCTTTGTAACTATCACTAGACCAGCAAGGTCAATTTCATTGGTATTACTATTATTATGACAAAATCACTTGGGCTTCTCTGATTCTGTTAGCCTGGTACACTATTCACTGTCACAGATTTATTATAGTAAAATAAAGAGTTAAACAAAATACATTGTTATTAACTTACTTCGCCACCTCATTGTAGCTGGCTGCAAACAAGCAATCACCTCTGTGAGGCGACGCTCAAATGCTTTCAAATCTGTAATGTAAACTATGGAGTCTCATTAATCTTAAACATGTAAAAAACAATTAAATACTATTACAATTTTAAACAGTAACTGAAAATGCAGCTAATAGCTGCTCGCCTATTGGTAATAGAACTCGCACACGAGATTACCAGCATGTGGGATGTTGATTCTGCAATTATTGTCCCGATAGTCGTATCGTCTAATGGGATGATCGCAAAGAGCCTCGATTACCGTGTTAAGAGGCTCTCGCTTGGTTGTTGGATCAAGGGCCGGATTCAGAAGGCAATTCTACTCAATACGGCACACATTGTTAGGAGGTTCCTCACTCTGAGCTCCTAACTACCGGTGGCTTGGGCCTTAGGCTACACCCCTGTAGGTCTACATGTTTTTATATTTTAAAATTTATATGTTATTTTTTTATATGGATATATTTTAAAATGTAATAATATTGTAATTATGATAAATAAAGTATAATAAAATAGCTAAATATTATTTTCATCCATATAATTCAACAGGTTTATAAAATCAATAGAAAGTATTTGATGCAACAATTAATGTATCTCTGCTCACTCTAAAAGGTATCTATTATGATGATATATTACTAGCAGTAATAGGGATAGAAATTGATAAACTAAGAATAGTCTAGTGGGATGAGAAAATTCATTTCAGCAATTAAGCTTAGTATATTAAACTTACAAATACATATCACAGGCAGTCATAAAACATGCAAATAAAATAATTGGATATTCATTTAATTATATCCAGGGGTGAAAGGCATTTGGTTGAAGCAACATTTTTTGGTGATATAATAATACATATATTTTTGGAATCAGCATTTTTTTCCAAATATATATATATTTGAAATCTGTATATATATAGTAATCTATATAACCAAAAATGTCAGTTAAACCAAATACCTTTCACCCCTCGATATACATGAAGGTTAGGCAAAGTAATATCACTTAATGGAAGAGCACATTGCCAGAATGGCCAGAAAGATATGAGATTACCAGGGCTGCAATTTTAGGCTTTGCAACATATTCTGAGCCAGGAGCCTTATCGGTAGTGAGCAAAGTCTACTCTGTTAGATAAATCATTTTTTTCTCATTTCATATTTTTGGTTTTTCTTTTTCTATTTATTTGTACTTCTATTTGTTAAGTCTATTTTTGTAATTGCTTATGGGGTTGATTGAATGTTTTTTTCATTCTTTCCCTTCGCAGTATCCGTAAAAATATTTCTTAAATAAAATTAGAGACGTAAATAAATATTTTTTAATGTATCTCAAATTATATTCTCACCATCGCATGCAGTTTGTTCCAGCGACATTCTGGCTATCAAAGTATTCAATTAATTCTTGTAGAAAAACCAGTTTTCATTACATGCTGAAAAACAATGGATTGAAAATTTGAAATATATTTATTATCGATTTATATTACAATTTCTTTGATCGAAATTCGCTCTTCCACAACTATAGACCACAGACTAATAAATAATACAGACGACCATCTTCATACAAGAGTTTTGTCACGATAGCGCGAGGTATGAGGCGCGGCCTAAGGGGCGAGGAAGTATTAGCTATACATCATTCATCTTGCATATGATGCATCCTGCTCTTACTCATTAAATTTTGCTTCGAACTTTTGTTTCTCTTTCTTCTAAGATATACATAAATATAAATTTGAAGCAAACGTCAGATACCGTAGTAAATTAGTGATGTGACTCAACCGATAACATTCGTTTCTGAATCGTCAACGTTAAATATCGAATCGATAATCTGCTACTGTAATTACAGCAAATTACCGGTTTTTAATAATTTTTGAATATTCTTCCCTAAAAAAATATTTATTTCTTTTTTGATTAAGTAATAAAACACGATTTAATTTCAATGTTTATTGATTATGAATTCAAGCTACTACAGCTGCGTAAAGTTCATAATAATATGTAAAGAATTAGCAGCGCAAGAAACTCGATAAACTTCACATGAACACTCTAAAATAAATATTTTTACAACAGAGTATTTGGGTAATTACTACATTTACAATATAATTGAGTACCTACCTCTTGCGAACAAATTAAATTTTTATTTGTAACAATTGGCGAAGAAGCTGTACGAGAAACTACGTGATCCAGCTCTATTTACAAAATAAATATTAATAGAATAGATATTTATAATATCTATGTTTACAATATTGTATTATAATTCAATCTTCTTCTTTCACAGCTATATAGGCTGTGGGAGAAGAGGATTGAATTATATTTATTATAGTATTTGTCATCTGCTGAACAGCTGCTGGCGGCTGGAGCTACGTTAAACTTCAAATTAAACAATTTTTTTAAATTTAGTTATTTGATGAACCTTACCAAGTAAAAACGATCGAGTTACGCTGCGGGTTGTTAATAATACTTAGTCTAAAGAGTTACATTAAAATATGAGCTTAAGCTCGGGCTAAGTAATACGACAATAAATTAAATAACAAAGTTCAGCACAAAAAATAGTACTTTTTATGTTTTTTTTATCCATTTGACCAATATTGTTAGAGGTACAAATCATTATGCTAAGACTTATACAGAATGAACAGTACGAAAATCCCAGCAAATTGTAAAAGTTCAAGAATCCAAAAACTATAACTTAAGTAAAATCTAACAAAACAAAAAGTAAAGCGTCCGCTCGCTTGCCCTTATACCATAAAAAAAAGATGTTTTACAAACATTAATCAGTTAGGTAATAAATTGCACATTACTAAAATTACAATGAATTAAACACTATTATGTAGTACTATATTGATTCTGTGACACTAGAGCATGCACATACAGTACACAATTAACATATAGCTTACATCTTCCCAATTATAGTAAAAGAAAAAAGATACCATAAAATAATATTATTTAAACAAAATCATAGGTGAAAAATTGTTATTAAAAAAATTTGTTCTGGGGCTATAAATAAACTGAACGGTATCGTATAGATTTTGATGGGGTTTTCAATATTGTACAGCTAACAAAGTCTAAAATGAAATAGGGTATTTACTATCGCATGGATTACTAATACACAGGGGATGAGCATCATCACCAAGTGAAAAAATCTACTATTGCCAAGTCCACAGCCGCGGGTAAAAGATTGTAATAAGCTTAAAAATTAGGTACTACGAAGCCTGACTGATCTGTAACTAGAACCTCTTGTAACCTTAGTTTGTACTAAATTATTTACAAACAATAAAATTTCAGCTGTAAAAAGACCGCTTTCAATGTCCAGATTAACTGTACTATAACAATGTTCTTGTAAAGCTTCTTGACTCTTCATGAGCAGTTGCAATAATGAGGACACTTCCTTGCTGAATACTTGTGCTGCATATTTGACCTGAAATTATATAGTAGATACTCCATATGTAAATAATTACCGTTATTCCAATAAAGTAAATTATTGGCATGAAACCATTTTTTCAAAAGATTGAAAGCTTTTACATTTTAAAAATATTTAAAAAGAAATTAAAACCAGACTAACTAATATATAAAGGTTTAAAAATATACATATGTTATATATTCGGAATCGCTAGGACGAGTTCTTTCATTTGACGTCCATATTGTGGTGGTACATGAAAATTTATTACACATTATGGCGTCTAGCCCTTGCCTTAATGACCTGTAACCTGTAAATGTAATTATATGTGCAAACTACCTAAAAGAAATATCCTAAATGATGGTGAAAAATGCATTGAAGTTGATAAATAATTATTTGTAAAATAGGAATGATTCTTATAGCGGAGGTAAAATAAAGACTTACTTTCATTTTGTCATAATATTTTGGATTTATATGTTTGTCGGTGAGTTTTGTGCCTCTGGCTCGTCCTTGGTAGCCACCTACTTGGTAGAGTGTCTCAAGATGCTTCCATGTCGCTCGTTTTCCGGCAATATTAAGGTCCTTTTTCTGAAAATTGTTATAATATAATAACAGATGGTTCAAGATGGGAGGAGATAGCACTATCTCGCACTGAAGAGCCCTGAACAGAATGTGGAGTTATAACTGATGGCAGGGTAGGCAAAACAATATTATAAGACAAATCAGGACTCAATGGTTCTTGAGTAGGTTGAATATCAATAAATTTCTCTGTAGATTGAGAGCAAGTTTGTGATATTGTTTCTAATGTGAATGGACTATTGACAGTTTCTAGATTACGTTCTTTATCAAACATTACGGTGACAGAAAGAGGTTCATTAATTTTTAGAGGCGCAATTTCTAAATATAACTTCTTTATGGGAATTGCTGGTAAATTTAAAGTTGGGATTGCACTAACAGATAATTTATTACGATCATTAATATGGTCAGATCTAAAGTGTAATGAGCAAATTCTTACATTAGAAAGACGCCTAAAAGGGTATGATCGCAAAAAAGGACATGTACTTAACCATGCCTCCCATCGAGCTTTGTTTGTAAAAGGTACGCAAAATAATTTAAAATTAGTGCGACGACTAGGGCATTCGGGGACAGCACAAGCCCAAGTCATTTTACCAAACGAATTAAAACGAATATCAAATGAACAAAACTTAATTTCAATAAATAAACGACGTTTTTCACTGAGCACAAACTACAAAACACAACACTTTAGCAAATCTAACAACAATATAACAACACGTAAATAAACCAAATTGAATAATAAATAGCATAAAAAGTAGTATTGCAAAATAGTTAAAAGTTGAAAAGTAATGAAAAGTTTGAACAGGATAAATAACAGCCAACCGCCATTAGCGCCAAGTGTCAGTAATAAGTTGACAGTTGACTTGACACTTGAATGAATTTACTATCAGTTACACCGATACGTTTACGTAAAGCATAGTGTGCGTGAACTTTTTTCGGATGTGTTAAGTTAAGAAAGAGACACTAGAGTTTATGTATGGAAAAAAGAAAGAGATAGCGAGACCGCTAACGTGACAAAACTTTTGCCCTGAGTTGGAAGGGGCTGCTATAGACAAAACGTTTGAAAGCTCTAAACAGTGTGACCAGATTCCTATTGAATAGCCTGATAGCAGCTTGGTTAAAACTTGAAAAAAAAGTGGAGATACTACTTATTTCATGCTAACGATTTAACCTTTTTATGTCTTCTTAGCCTTTTTATAAAGAAATTTAAAACAGAAATTTCTTCAAGACCCCTAGGATCCCTGTAAACAGCGAAATTACTTATGTTTGAATTGAATAAAATAAAGCGATGGTAAAAATGTTGTATTTACTACCAAGAAATATGTTAGGTTTTTATATTTAACGAGGCGTCGTCTTCCTATACTACGTCTTGTTGCTTACATCTTGCAAACGTGGTTTTAAATGTACTAAAACGCTGGGGATAAATTAGCGATGCAACATATCCAATAGGCTACATGTTTATTAGTCTGTGGCTACATGCTCATTTTTTTGTTTGTATTCTTATTTCTTCCCTTTGTGGGGAAGGCAAAGGCATATATGTCATACAGCCATGTCTGAAGTAATTTATTTTCAAATCTTATTAAATTTCTGTAAAATCATCCCGCCTCACTTCAGTATCTCTGTCGTAGTTTTGATTCAATGTAATCCATCACACTACAAGCTCAGACAACAATTGAACACCCAGCTGACCGCCACAACAAGAAAACAACAATTATTTAACAAGATTGCGGGAGAGATGCAACCACTCCGGCTTGATGTTTTGCCGCCAATCCTTTTATCTATCTTTTACCGCGGATCAACAAAAGTGACACTGACAGTAACATCAGATTACAGATAAAATATAGTTACGTTCATGCAGGTACAAATTCTTGCAAATGGTGAAATTAGCACTGTTCACGGAAGCTTGTGACGTCATCAAACTTGACAATTTTGTCACTTATGACAAACGTCAAACCGTTAATGGAGCTTTAAAGAAGTTGAAAATAACACAACTCACAAATTCACCTCGGTAAATGACATTTGATGACGATTTGTCAATTTGTCACATTTTAGAAATTGTTAGTATAAGAACTGTTTGATTTTCGTGCATTTATGCACTTATTTTACCTAATTTAGTCAAAAATATGTTATATATTAATTTATTCTGGTAACAGGATAATAAGGAACAACATCGGCACCATAAAAAAAAATAACTATCATTAAATGTCAAACTGTTCATGGAGAATACATTTTCAGCAGTTTTCTAACTCCTTCTTGTTATGTCCAAGTGTGTTTCCTATTGTATATTCATTTATGTATATACTTGTGATGTTGTAGTTAGTTTATGTTGTTTTGTTTTAGGTCCCGGATAATCTCAAGACAAATAGTACAATTTTACAGCCGTCCAATATCTTAAGCACATTTGAAACAGCATAACCGGCCAACCTTCTCGTTTTTAATCATCACACTGACATTGGCGAATTCATAAAGGACTAGTCCTTGGAATAAAATAATACATTCATTTAAAAAAAAAAACAGCAATTCGAGTCTAAACTTTCAACAGATTCAACTATAGCTATTTGAACAGAGTGTAGATGATTGAAAGTGGTATGGCAAGAGTTATTTTTAACAGCTCCGAAACACCCCTTATAAAAGTTAATATTTACGGTCAAATTGACATTTAGTAATGCCAACTTAGGTGTTTTACCCTTAAATTTAAGGTTTTTTTTGTAAGCTGCAGAAGAATTTAGAGAGTATTGATTATATTGTTTTTGATACATTATGCCATTTATAATACCATTGATTATGACGATAGATACATTTCAGGAAACAATTTTCATTCATATTTAACATTTAATAACCACGTTTAATGAGTAATCTAATCAATCCTTGACAATTCATAAGCATTTTTTAATTTAAAGTTTATTAACACGTTAAGGATGGCGTATATCACCGGTGGCTCACACGTGAATGTACGGCTGCGACGTATTTACGTTACCAGGTTTTAAAACCAGGTTTTCACTTCGAAGTACGGCGCCCTGGTATGAGCAGAAAATACTTGCAAGTATGAAAGTATTTGCTGTAGGTCGATGCGCGAAGAACTTGAAATACTACACATAAAATACTTACATAGGAAAACGATCCATATTTTAATAAAGATAAGAAACACAATCGTATTTGTGAATCAAAAATACTTTGGAGTGCAAAGTATTTTTTTATTTATACTATTTTGCTCCTTATTCATCATAGGATGACATAGAATACGGGTCGAATTCGTATGCAAGTATTTTTAAATTAAGTCGCCGCGGCTGGTTACACCGCTCGCGTCGCAAACCGCGCGGGGTTTGGAGTGTTTGTTATCTGTGAATGGAAAATACTTTGAAGTACAAAGTATTTTTTTATTTATACCATTTTGCTCCTTATTCATCATAGGACGACATGGAATACGGGTCAAATTGGTATGCAAGTATTTTAAAACCTGGTTTTCGACCCTGGTATTTTTACATACTCGTACTTAAAAGCCCTGGTATCGAATTTAGCAAGTATATCTCATCCCTACGTGAATGGTTGAAAAGATGCGACGTCCTTTATGTGCTAAATAAGCGTTTGACTTTATAATTTACAGGTTAGGCAACAAAAAAAAAATATTATACGTGCATATAAAATGTTTTACGGGAAATTTTCTTGACCAGGACTGACAGCACTTGTAACACAGATAAAAATCTAGATAATGAAACATGTTATTGATGATATCTATGAACTCTTTCTTTAAGCGAGGTATTTGGATTGAATTCGTGGCCTAAATGAAGTGACAAGGTCCAAGGTTCATAATTCATCTTTTATACTTTTTTTTTACTACATCTCAACTTTTAAATACGTAAGTTATGACCATTATTTATTTACAAAATAACATTTGTAAACGGCTATTAAAAAGAACAATTTCAGTAAAAAATCTCATACCTTTGGTATTCTAGTATATGTATATAAATATTTGAATAATTTCGTGTAGTATAATGTACAACTTGAAAAGTTTTAAATTGTAACAATTTTTTTAACTGATATTCTTGTATAAATCATTTTAAAAAAATATGTTTTATTTAAAACCGTCTCTACAAAACATCTAATTGTTAATCCTCTTGAAGTAGGGAAATGTGTAAAATAATACTTTGTTTAAAAAAATGGATATTCAATTTTTTTAGTTCAAAATCTATTTTGCAAGTTTTTAAAAAAATGTTTACACTATCAATATTTTTAAGTGATCTTAAAAATTATTAAATGAATATATCCTAAACTCAGACAAACAAAATATCAATACAGCAGGAATATAATCAACAGTTGACGTTTAGGTCCAACATCTGAACTAAAGCACTTGATTTAGAACTAACCACTCAAATGTCCAGGCATATAACCAAACTATGTTGTATCCAAGAGAAGAATATTTCCAAGGATCCATGGTATTCTGGGCATATGTGACTTTATCAATCATTCTTAGTATTTAGACTTTTTATTTGGACTGGATAATCTTAATAAACTGTAACTAGTTTACTATTTCACATCTTAACTTTCTATTTTAGACTCATATGAAGTAAGTATTAGATCTTATCCCACCTTAAATTCATGGAACACATTTTTAAAGGAACTGAATATAAAAAAATAGACATGCAGTTATACTTTAAAAAAAAAATTCAATTCCAAAGGTATAGCAGCTTTCTTCCCACCAATGTCTAATTGTGCCTTTCATATTGTTATAACATTGCTATTTTGATACATTATCACTAGAATTAAACAGTCCAACTAATTAGGTCATTATCATTAAAGGACTTCAGTTTTTTGAGACATTTACATTTATTGTAATTATTACTAGTAAAATGTTTTTCAGAATAATGTTTAGTTATAATAATAATATATCTCCACTCTATAATTCATATCAGGATGAGCAAATACATTAGTGGCTGTATCATCTTTGCACATATACATATGTTGTGGACTCAAAGCACTTACACATTACATTTCTATTAGATGTCATGAAGGGTTTTCTCATGTTGGGTTTTTTCACCAGTGAGCATGTGATGCCTAAATTTATAGTTAATCTAGAAAAAACCCAGAAGCACTTGCCAGGAATTGAATCTACGACCTTTTGCATCATAGTTATAATATACTTACACAGTGATAACACGATCGTTCTCATTGACTCGATTTGAAGTGAAGTAGCAAATGTAGTAATTTTAAAGCAAAATACACTGAAACCTAGTTAAGCGAGATCTCAAGAGACCTAAAATATGTTTTAAACAGTTGTAGAGGCTTTTCTGTTACCCAGATTTCTAAATAGCCAGGTTTCAAATGGTATTTGTCTTATTTAGCATAACTTTTTTGATCCTAATTAATTTTATGTAAATGTGCTGTGAATTTATTAAAATAAATTAGTAAATTTTACTACCTTTGTCTTAATCTTTTGTTATATCTTCACGGAATATAATATTGTTTGACATTTAATTTAGTAGGAAAACTATTAATAAAAATTGCGCGAGTCTACACAGGAATTTCAATACAGAGAGTTTGAAGAACTATTTAATATTTGTATGTAACAAATGAGTTGAACAGAAACTTAAATTATATAATTATTTGTACTTTAAGTTTTAATTTTCCAAGTTTTTGTTATCCTATAATATAATACATTTTATTAAGTAATGTTATCGCTAATTGAATATTTTTTGTCCAGGCCCTCTTGCCGGCTTGTTCTAGGTGCAATTTACGAACATATTATATATAACAAACTACCTAAATATATGTTTGTTAAGAAAGTTTCAGCCAAATCAAGTAAATATTTATTTTGTAGGTACCATTTTTTTTACTAAACTTTATATTAAAACTTTAATAAACGACAAGATTCTTTAAATACACATACCATTTTTATTGCCCGCCCGGTTTAGTTGTGATTGACCTTTTCCGGGCAATCAACGCGCGTCAATTCGAAAAAAAAAACATTTTTATTTATAAACTTATTGAAATAAAACAAGTAATACCGGCACCACATGCTGTTGAGCAGCACTGATGCTGCCGTAGCCTACTAATGCTGCTTCATCGATAAGATCGTATACCTTTATGACAAGTTCAATTCAAAATCTGTTTTATTTTCAGATAATGTTAACTTTGAGGCAATTAGCATGCAATGTAAGATGGACAGTGCCAAGCTTCAGGCTTATGTCGACTAAAGCTGGTCCTTTAGTTGACTTGGCAGTCGACAATGAAGGCATAGCTACACTCACCCTGCAACGACCTCCCGTAAACAGTCTCAATTTGGAGCTCTTAACAGAAATTAGCAAATCATTCGATGAAGTGGGCAAGAATAAGTGTAAAGGATTGATTCTCACTTCTGTAAGTTTTAACATGTTAATGTAAAAAAATGTATATCATTACGCTATATCGTCTTTGGGATGAACACAGATACGCGAGTGGTTATATTTTTCTTTGCACTTGCAGGACTAGGTAACTACTAATACTACTATACTAATAACGCATAACTAATAACTAATAGCGCAACTCACCACATTCTTAGAACATTACAAAATTGTATACGCCGTTAAGGAAAACAAGTTTATACAAATTAAAAAATATGTCTGAAATAATATTCAACAATGATTATATCTCCTCAGTGATGTCTCGAAAATATATCAGTGATGTTATTAAAGTTTATTATTTCTACGACCGTGGGAAAACCGTAGACATTATATGCAAGAATAAAGACATTTCATTGTAATTTTACACCTGCTAGTTAAAACATCGTCTATTGTGTCTAGATACCATCTCAACTATGACAGTTATTTGTGTAGACCAGCATGATCGCGGCGAAAATCGGTACGTACGGCGGTTTTTTTGGTGGTAGTGCGATTTCCTGAACTGGGTCATGACCACAGTACATAAGTGTAAAGACAGTCATATTGACTCGCTTTGGTCTGTCGCGTTTCTGGATCAGCTTGTGTATATCCCATAACTCATATACGTAGCCACCTACAGTCGTGGTATATGTGGGCCGACATGACGACGAGACTATCAATGATTTTCATTCTTTGATGGTCACTTTCGTTTTTGGACTACACTGTACTTACCATCAGATACTCTGTAGTCACTATGTCGAGCCAGTGTAAAAAAAAAGTAATTGACTCTCGATAATCATACTCGCTTTATAAATTTCACCGTACTTTCTATTACGTACAGAGTACTCTGTATGCTGAGTCAAATTAAAAAAATACATTTCTGGTCTTTTTTCAGTCATCGCCTACGGTATTTTCTGCAGGTTTAGACATTATGGAGATGTATAAACCAGATATGAAGCGAGCAGAAACATTCTGGTCTACCTTGCAAGATGTTTGGCTTAAATTATTTGGATCCAGCTATCCCACTGCTGCGGCCATCAATGTAAGTCAAGAATTAGCGCATTTCAAAGAGAACTGTTACTATCAATGTAAAATACGTCAATATTCACAAACGATACTAATCACCGTGTTAGCTTAAAGAAGGAAGGCTTAAGGAAGCACTGCTAGCTTTAGATTTCTACGTAATTATAATAGTTAGGGGGTAACAGTTCGCACAGTGACAATTATATTGGTAAAATAGCGTTCACCTGAAAACTGGATGCTGACGACAGGATTGCAGCTCCACACAATTCACCGTATCCAATTATATTTATAGATAATAATGTTTCGCCAAAAGAAAACCGAATATTTCGGTAAGTGTTGCTCGTTTTGCCGGCCGATAATAAGTAACAGAACTACTGATGACCAAGGGCGGGGTGCGGTGAGGGAGCCGGGTAGGAAGGACAAGTACCTTTTTTTCTATTCATGCACTGCGCCTGAACACACAGTAAAATTTAAACATTTGTAAAATAAGACATTACTCGATGTACTATTAGAGTAAACTTGGTAAGGCAACTTGTATTCAAAAGGTTTCAGAAATCATTAGGCATATTAGATACTTTTAGCCAATCTTAAACTGTATTTTTTTAAGATTTTAAATCCTTCGGATTCGGCTTTCTCCAAAAGTTGTAGAAATAGTTGATTAATCGGTTCGGCCAGATATCAATCTATATTCGGATATTTATATGGTATATTGTATATGATATATTTTATATGGTATATTATATGGTATATTGACCGAAACCGAAGCTTTCGCGGTCCGACACTACTATTTATTCCGGTTTACCGGAGAGTTATGGCCGTTTTTCCGTTTCGATTTTCAACACGTTTTTTGGTGCATGTGTGTATCCCTATTTTTATCACTTAATGTAATAAACACACCTAACAAATTAACTGAAATAATGCTGATTCACGTTAATCTTCTGTGTAAAGCTATACTATACTAAGCTAAGCTATACTATATTTTATACGAATTTAAACAAACAAGAAAGATTACAGAAACATGTAGAAATGTTTCGACAGTGTCTGGGTAAGTTACAGTTTCTGATATGGCATCCAGAAGAATATTCATAAATTGGTATTAGGTGATTTCAACTAGACACGTTCAAAGCGACCATTTTCAATCGATAATATTATAAGACCATGTTGAAGCATGATCCTTTCCTAATAACAAGATCGGACATCGCAGAAAGGCTTAATCCAATTCAGCAAACCATTTCAGACTATATTGCCATCATGCTTGCTTGGAACAAAATCGAGCCCTTCTTGAACCAGACGATAACTGGGAATAAAAAATGGGTTATCTACAGAAAAATCGAAAGGATAACGGCATATCTACGTAACTCGTATACCTAGAGACCTTCATTCGTGGTATATGTGGGCCAACATGACGACGGAGACTAATAATTTCGTCCTTTGATAGTCACTTTTGTTTTTGGACTACACTGTACTTACCACCGGGGATGTTACGGAGCTTCGACTCCGACTCCGATAAGTCGGAACTTCCGATTGTTATTACACCTCCAGTTCCGACTTCGGTTCCGAAACTTTTTAATCGGAGTTATTCATCGGAGGTCACCACCACTGTTCACAATTCATTTGATTTCATTTTATATGTTGTTGAAACATAATATCAATTAATCAAACAATCAGTGCTACTTAAAAATTTTCAAAAATCAAAATTTCAACTTCAAAATTTTTAAAAATTTTAATTAAAAAATATGATTAAAATTATTAAATTTAAAACTAAATGTACATTTAAATTTATTACTAAAAGGTTTTTCATTTTACATTTACATTAAATTAAGTAAAATAGAAATTAACACAAAAACAACCCTGGAGCGAATTAGATTTAATTTGTTCACTGTTAATGGGAAAATGTTAATAAGAAACACAGCAATTTTTATTGTCTGTGTATTTGTAAATTTTTCACTTTCTAATTAAAAAGGTTCACTGAATAATGTTTTTATTTGTCCCTTAATAAAACTATTTTATTCTGCGGTCACTTTTCACTGACATTGCCTCCGACTCCGATTCCGACTTCGGTTTCGACTCCGATAAATCAAATTTAAAAACTCCGACTACGACTTCGGTTCCGATAAAACTGCCTCCGTGACATCCCTACTTACCACCACCACTTTAAGGTATGATTCGGATACTGACAGTCGCCACTCGACAGCAGCAGCCAAGTCGCGACTGTCAGTCTAAATTGTTACTTTAAGAATCTATAAACGATAATGACGTATCCCTCCCAAACGCTCGTTTTTAGAAAAATACGAATTTGAGTCTATACTCTTTTAGGGTCATGCACCAGCTGGCGGCTGTTTGCTGTCCATATCGTGCGAGTACAGAGTCATGGTGAATGGAAAGTATTCCATTGGACTGAACGAGACAGCCCTAGGTATTGTAGCTCCGCGTTGGTTTATGGATAGTATGTTGAACTCAGTATCGTCGAGGAGAGAGGCGGAAATAGCCCTTACCAGCGGTAGAATGTTTTCTGTCGAAGAGGCTGTAAAGGTAAAATATAGTATAAAAAATTATATATATACAAAAGCGGTTTTTCCGCTTTCTTAAACGTTCTTTTACTCTATGGTTTTTGTCATTTGAGGTACTTAGTTAATTTGAATTGCAAAGCCAATCATAATATATGTTACTATATTTTCTCAGCAATGTCCACTTCTTATGTAAATCTGGTGGGGTTATTTCGACTAAACTTTTATTTAAAAACTATTTAATTTATATTTGTATCTTGTTTATATACATATTATATATGACTAATATTGATGTAACATCATATGCTAGTTTAATTAACACGAAAGTATATATTACCAAGCTAAACCCAGTTTGAAAAAAAACTAGCCAATTACGAGTTTGACTCGCATTGAGGGTTCCCAACAAACTTAAAATGTATGAAAATGTTATTATTTAATTTGTCTAACTTCTGATGCTTAATTTTTCTTCATACCCTATAAAATATTAATCTCAAAATGAAACTGTAAAAACAAGTTTGATCAATCTTGTTATTTCGTAGAAAGTTCACGTTTGACCAAAATTTAAAATTTTTCCAAAATTGTTTTTGGATAAAAACACTAAAGACCGGCATACTGAAACGCCGTCCTTATGGTCCATGAGGACATAAGATATCGTTTTCCTGAGTATTTTATGTTAATTTTTACTTAATATCACCATGCGTTCTTTTTTTCCTTTTGGGGCACTGAACCCTGAAATTGCTTGTAGTTTATGATCTGTTTTAAAAATCTAAACTTTTAAGTCTTTTGGATACATATATTTCTATTACAGGTTGGTCTAATAGATGAAACAGCAACTGACAAAGCTGATGCAGTAGCGAAATGTGTAAAATTTATAAAGAAATTTGATAGAATCCCGTCATTGGCTCGTGGTATAACCAAACAGAGATTCAGAGAAGATTCAATTACTAGGCTTAAACAAAACCGAAAAGAAGATGTTGAAGAATTCCTCACCTTCTTGAAAAACCCTAAAATACAACAATCGCTAGAAATGTATATACAGAGCTTGAAACAAAAATCAGGAAAGAATTGAAGTAAATTATTTTTACGTATTTGTATACTATTTTTAATTTAGCGTATATTGTAAATAGTCATAATGTTTAATGAATAAATTCACTTAAACCGTAATCATGTTCTTAAAGCTATTATTTTTAAACTGCAGTCGGATGAATTACATAAAATATACGCACACACAACAGGCACGCAGGCACACACACAACACAACTCGTCCACTCGCATACTATAGAACATAGATGGGCAAAATGTAATCAGATTAATGAAAATGATTAACGATTACATTTTACGTTTTTTACCATTAATATGACTGCATTTTGCTCTTTAGTTTTAAGCACTACAAAATCCCAGATTGTATACACATTTATCATTTCTTAATGTTTTAAATGGATTTAATCATGATTACATAGCAAGAAAATTAAAATTACGACTACATTTTGTAATCGTTTATCATTAATCAGATTACATTTTGCCCATCTCTGCTATAGAACGACTTTAAACACAATATGCAAATATAACCTCGCAGCTAGGACTGTAATTCTTTATTTCGTGTATAATTAATTTTATGTAAATGAGCAGTATTATCATAAAAATAAAATAAACATAAATTTCAAAGAGACTTTCAGCTTTATATATACAATTTCAATGACTTGTACATTTTACTAGCTGAGCCCTCGGCTTCGCTCACATAGAATGCTCTTTTACTATGGTAATGGGATTATATATTAATACAAGGTGACTCAAAAGAAAGTTCACATTTGAATCTTTTTTTAAAAGAAAAGTCTTAGCTTTATTGAAAAAATGTTTATTTTATATTGAAGTACACTGTTTGGGAATTTATTTTTTAAAAATAACATCGTCCAAATGTAAACCGTAGCGCTCTCGGCATTCATTTAGTCGGGCACTAAAATTGCCTATGACAGCTCGGCAGGTAGTCTCCGCGATGGCTGCCATTTCATGACGGATATTTTCTTTTAATTGTGCCAGGGAAGTCGGTTTGTTAGCGTACACTTTTGATTTGACATAACCCCACAGGAAAAAATCCATAGGCGTTAAATCGGGACTCCGTGGAGGCCAATTTATGTCACCTCGCCTGGAGATTAATTTGTGCGGAAAAATTTCTTGAACTCGAGGCAGAGATCTGTTGGACGTGTGTGAAGTTGCTCCATCCTGCTGGAACCATGTTCTTTGGTTGTAACCAGGAAAGTTTTGCAGTTGGGGTACGAAAAACTCGTCTAACATCTCCACATAACGCTCTGAATTCACTGTGAGTGTGCGTCCCCTTCCATCTTCAAAAAAGTAAGGGCCGATAATTCCTCGCGCCGACATCGCTGCCCATACGGTGACTTTGGGCGAATGTAGCGGTTTCTGATGTTTATGTTTTGGGTTGGTTGCACTCCAGTAACGACAATTTTGCTTGTTTACATGACCATTCAGGTGAAAATGGGCTTCATCGGAAAACAAGATGTTGGTGAAGGTTGGAAAGCGCTCAATCATCTGATTTACAAAGGCAAGCCTCTGACCAGCATCTTGAGGCTTCAGTTCTTACACTAACTGAATTTTGTACGGGTGCAGCTTTAAATCTTTGTGTAAAATGCGGCATAATGAAGATCTGTGCACATTTAAAGCAACAGCACGCTTCCGAATCAAGAGGTTTTGATCATCTCGAATAGACTGAGTACCACTGTCTACGTTTTCGGCTGTTCTTGATGTTCTTGGCCGCCCAGATTTTGGTTTCTCCAGAGTTGACCCAGTCTCTTCAAACTTCTCAACCCATTTTGCAATGAGTCGAGTGCTAGGCGCATCATTTAAGTGACGAATATGTCGAATACTGCAGAATTTTCTACGCGCTACAGTCGCCGAATTACCGTTTTTGTAAAACTCACGTACGCACAACACAGGGTCCGCACCAGAGAACCGCTCCATAGCGACTAAATTCCCAAGAGCCAGACTACCGACTGACATACCCCCCGCGCCCCTCAGAATAGTTGCTTTCGCGTAATAAGATAAGCAAATGTGAACTTACTTTTGAGACACCTTGTACTAGCTGACCCGGCAAACGTTGTTTTGCCATAAAAGTTATTTCTAGGTAATTTCTAGCTTAGACAAAAAATAACTAACTTATTGTAAGTGTGTAATAATAAAATTAAAAATATTTTGCTTTTCATTTACTTAATATATAATACATATATTTCCAATAAATATTTTTACTAAAAATCCAATTTTATAGGTTGAAGTTGTAGGTATCTACTTAAGAATAGTTTAAAAAACACAGCAAGCAACACAATGAACCGTTATTAAAATTTATATATGAAAAAATAAAAGAAAACAATAAATTATTTGAACTAACATACATACCAAGGATATTTATTTTTGTTTCAAATTTAGAAATCATCTCCCAATAGTGCTGCAGTTTCTGGATCGACTACCTCCGTGAGCCCCATTTGCATGTCGGCCCATTCATCTCGTTGATTGTCTATGAAAAAGTTTATTTCTGTAATCCTGTCTCGGTTCCGTTTCACTTCATTACTGCAAATGAATACAGCAATCGAGTTAACATTGTCTTAACGATATTTAAACAAAAGACATATTCGGTGTAGTAAATCAAATCTATGTTATTTTCTTTTACACTATTTTACTACAAAAAATAAACATGTTAGTAATTTTTATGAGCAGAAATAAAACGTTATCTGATTTTTTAAATAAACGAACAGTCTTAACGATCCTTGAGTTGCAATTGTCTATAGGCCGCAGTAACCTTTTATCAACAGGTGGGTCGTCAGCCTATTTGCCGACAATGCTTTAAAAAGAACATTTTCGTCATCAGTCATTTTGACTGTTTTTAAAGTTTAGTTATATAAAAAATATATATATTTATAAGGAACCAATTTTAAGACTTAATATATTATCTTATAGCATTTATTAATAGTTGTACTTCCCTCCCCCGTCTCTATATTCCCTATTTACGTATGCCGTAGCCGTGGTGGCTGCCGGCAGAATAGAATAGCACCCTCCTCTTCTTGCTGAGGTGTCGTAAAAGGCGACTAAGGTATCCCTTTAACACCGCAATTCAACCAGGTGTTCAGAGAAGGAAAACTCGACCAAACCTGCATCCTGCTCCCTCCCGATCGTACTGGTTCTCCATTCCATCGGGCCCGAGGGAGTTCGGACGAGAGAGTGCTTCTCTGGCTGCGCGTCCAGTTATGCACTTAAATATCTCCTGCGCAATTGACTGTTTCCGTAAACTGGATCTCGAATTTCTTAATCGGCATTGAAACAGTCGCCGTGGCCGAAACCGGCTAGGATATCATCATTTACGTATGTGCTATACCTATATTCAATCTTTCTAGTGATAAAGAAGTAACAATAGTTTCCATACTTGGTTCGAATACAAAATAAAAATCTTAGTTTGATAGTATAAAATTAAGAATTTCTTACTCGTTGGTCCCTTGAACAAGGTCATTTCGCCAATTGTTGGCACGTGTCGTGAGTAAATCTTCTCGGGCATCAATAAACCTCATGTGATTATCTGATGATTGGGCGACCAAATTCATCATCATGTCTCGGTCCATCATAATCTAACAGAATGATATCCTACATTAATAATAGTAATTACTGTATAATATGAAAATAAACTAGAAAGAGACTAGCTTTGAATTTTCGTCTCTTATTATTAGTCAATTAAATCCGGAATGAACCTATGTACCTATAGGATGAAATTATGATCTAAATCAGAATTTATAATCGTTGGTCCACACTGTAATCAGAGATGGGCAAAATGTAATCTGATTAATGATGAACGATTACAAAATTTTGTCGTAATTTTAATTTTCTTGCTCTGTAATCATAAATAAATCCATTTAAAACATTGAGAAATCATAAATGTGTATACAATCTGGGATTTTGTAGTGTTTAAACGTGGATTATCGAGTTGGAGACGGTATTTCAGTAAAATATGGGCGGTAGTTTGATAATCAGTTCTAATAGTCCAGGAATCACTCAGAACAATGGTAAAAGCATCAATGATTAACTAGATTTCGTTGGATTTACTTAATGTCCACCGAGCACGAACTGATCCTGAAAGTAGTCAGGTCGAAGCGAGTCAAAATTGCCAGTCTTTGCACTATTCTACTGCGGTCACGACCCAGTTCGTGTAATCGCCCTAACACCTAACTATGTGGTGGTACTCAGTTCGCCAGTTTAGCTATAGTAGTCGTATACTAAAAATAAAAAAAGGCGAGCGCCGCTCTGCTATCGGCAGCACATTTTACGTTTCAAACAGAAAAGTAATCATGATTAATTGTAATCCGATTAAAGATTAATAATCCTTAATCACCGACAAATGATTACTTTTTTTGAATAATTTGTTAATCATTAATCACGGTTAATGATTACAAAATGTAATCGTAATTTTTAATCATTAATCTGATTACATTTTGCCCATCTCTGGTATCAACTCATATCTCGGCTAGAACTAAGAAGTTCACTAACTCCTATCTTGCCGAGTTGTTGAACTATAGAATAGTTTCCCGGTGAGTGTATTTCCACCGTCCTATAATAATGGGTCTTTTAAGTAAATCCTGAAGACATTTATGCAGGGTGGCACAACCGCTGGGTCTATTGATAGGTTTTTCTTTAGTCTTGAATGTCGTTGGCTGTTTTTTAGACTATATACTTACTCACATGTGGAAAAAAAATCATTACGCATAATAATATACCCCTTTCGAGGTGAGCTGAGAGGGAGCGGGGTGTGTATCTACTTTGCGCTTACATGTCCCTCGTATGTATCTCTATAACCCATACACAACATGTTACGAGACCAGTAGCGCAACTTATTGCTGTTCTAAGGGCACTCATACATAAAATTTCTATTAGATGCCATGTTGGTTGCATACGATGTTTTCCTTTACTAAAGAGCATGTGGGACCTAAATCCGTAATCTGTAAAAATCCTGAGGATGTACCAGGATACTGCAAATTTACGACCGTTTGCGTTTTTGAAAATGGATACCGGTCACATATCCACCACAGCCTCATACCGAGTTAGCTTAAAAAAATACATTATGACTTTTTAAAGCTGGGCTGTATCGTATATTTTCTATGTCATAAAATGTTGTTGCAATTGTAAGGCAAAATTCGGATTCTACCAGCCACTGCTCTGCAGCGGTTTCCACCCGCGATGTACCATTCTGCATCTATGCGTTTATTTAGAAAGGGATCCGATACAGGTGACTACAAAGAGCTGTCAGCTAACACAATCGCGAGCTTGACACGCAGCCTGAATGCCGACCAGCGAGTAATAGCATTTGAATCATATCTTAAAAGGTTTCAGAATTTAAAGATATCGAACTGAACACCTACCTCAAACAATTCAGGCGAAGCATCACCTAATAAAACTTTGTTCCCGAGTAACTTGGACAGTGCTTCAAACTGGCGCGATGACCAAATCCCGTCATATTCGCGCCAAGCGCCGAAAGCATTACGCGACACCTCCAATAGCTTGGTCACCATTTCTGTCATATTCACTGAGAATTGAACTCGCGATTCCTATTGTGCATATTGAAAAAGATAATATAAAAATATCACTGATTTTAAGTTGGAAATGTATAATTAACGCAGCCATTGTTTCCACTGTTACCTCGCACTGTTCATAGAGTTGCATCTCGATTGTCATCAAACTCTTCCACAATTCATACAATATTTCGTTGAAACTTTCTCCTAAATCAATTATAGTAGGCTCTAGCTGATCTATTGTCGCTTGCTTATTTGTAAATTTAGTTATCACTTCGCTCATTTGTTCCACTAGCCGCTTCTTCTTTATTTCAAACTCTTCTACTACTCTGAACATAAAGCAGATCATTTAATTTTAGTGCAGAATTTCATAATCGTTACTCTGAAATGGTTGACTATACCTACATAAAGCGAACCTGCATAAGTATTTTTGTCTTGAATAAATGAAAAGAACTGGGATCAAGCAATATAAGTCTTTAAAGTCGACAATCAGTTTTATTATTTTACATTTCGATGTTCGGATTTCTTCACGTTAAATTAATGAATTGATCTTGACAAAACATTCGACAGTTGGGCGAACTGGAGGTTCCTATAATTTACCCAATCTGATATATCTATCTATCATTCTTTAGAAAGGTTTATATAAATATATAATATATATATATATATATATATATATATAATATATATATATATATATATATATATATATATAATTACAGTTTAAATAAACTGGATTGTAAAAAATTAATAAGCCTACAGCTTCAATTTTGCGTCGTGAACTACAAATTTACATTCCGTAACATTGGAAATCAACGTAAAATGAATGTCTTATCATTATGTTTATTTTACCCACTAACTTTTTACTTTTTTCTACGCTATCTTCTAAAGCTTTATCAACTAGATCCTTGAATAATTTTATTTCATGTTGTCTAGTATTATATGCTCCCTGTGCAAATTCCACTAAATCAGCCATTGTTTCTACATATTGCTCTTTATACCTAAAAAGTTTTACAATATTTTATGATTGGAAATTATATCAGAATGGAAATAAAACTAAATAAACAAAGTTAATTAAAAAGTGGCAACAAGTATTACAATCATGTCTTATTAACAATAAACAAAATAGGTATTTAACAGCTACATACTGTTCATGAAATCCCACTAGTTCACCGCCAACTTGAAGTAACATTGTCCCGTCTGGATCTTTCTCGAACATAGAATCTAATAACTCTGGCCCACTTAGATATTCGACGAAGGACATAGCATAAAACTCAACCCTTGCTTCATATTGCTCTTTCGCTATTCTTTCTTTTTCTGCTTTCTCATCTTCTTCGTCTAATCTGCGTAAAAGACCTCTGAAATATAATACAAAATTAACCGTAGATACCTTGATAAGGCTTATTTCTCTTTTGGACTTGAAAAACAGCGCAACAGATTATAGAGCGTGGATTTGTACCTATAGCCCTTGCGTTACTACCCACCCATTACTGGCTGGTTATGTATCTTAGGTGCTCGCATTTCTTGCCGGTGAAGTTATAATGACTTTTACCGACCAACAGCAGAATATTTCGACTGGATTTTGACGACTAACTTTGAGAACTGTTATGGACTGGATTTCTGGAACCTTCGTCGATTGGACATCGTGATCATTCAACGACTGCGCTTCAAGACGTTTCTGTGACTGCATGCTAATATTGTGCACTCTCTTCGATTAATAAATCGATTGTTCGTCAACAAATACGTCATATTACTCCACGTTAGTAAGTGGTAGTAAGCAACAGTATAATAATCTATGGCTGCGACTAAGCACTCCCGACTTTACACTCACCAAAAATGAACTTGTGCACGAGTAACAAGAAATAAAATGAAATGCACTTCGTAAAATAGTTATAATGTACCTGAATATAGCTTGTCCTGTTTCTCTTTCATCGACGGTGACGATTTTGTAGTCAAGATAAGTTACTCTGGGCAGGGCTGCTTTAAGGAACTGATAGGCCATTGGATCATCGCAACAGGGATTCCCTTTGAAACTTACCGATCGTAGTTTACGAAATTTACGTAAGTATGCCATCTGGTAATGAAACCCAGCTTCAGTTTGTGATTTAAAAAAGAGTCATGAATGAGTTTTTTTGTATGTGGACAAACTGTGATCCCGAACAAAAATTACGCAACGTCTTTTCAAAGTACTAAGTAATAAGTTTATTTAGATATAAAAAATAATAATATATCTCCACGCTATATCCCTTGAGTAGATATACAATAATAGGCGTATCCACTATTGATGGCTATAATATTTTTACTAAATCTCTGTATGCAAGTCTACCTAAGCCCAAAAATTTGTGATAGCCTCCACAAAACATTTTTCTATAACTATAATGGTTAATGAGATACATTATACTTTGATTATTTATATCAAATCTACCATCAGTAATTTTGGTAAAAATGTATCATGTAGTCCAATTTTGTTTTATCAATAATATTCCCATTTATTGAAAAATAACTAAATCCTTACTTCTTTATAGTCTTCAATTTTATTATCACCGATACTAAATACAAGTAACTTATCCAGCGACTCCATATTCTCTAATTTTCTTATTTTATTATGAAATAACGTAAGAATTTCCAAGTTAACAAGACTTTCCAAGTTCTCGATTTTTTCTATTTTGTTAAAAGACAAATCCAATTCGTTCAGACCGACAAGTTGTTCTAGATTTTCGATATTCTCGATTAAGTTATGCGCTAACGTTAGCTTTCGAAGCGACTTCAACATCCAGAGATGATCGATCCGTAGAATGTTCTGGAATTCAAGGCGCACTATAGGCGCTTCATCCAGATGAACACCTTCCTCTGCAAATAATCTACCCGCTTCTTCAGTTGGACCTGTAATTTTTTTTATAATAAATTATAATGAGCCATTCGTGCTTTGAGTCTCTTGACATCTTTATTTATTATTCGGTACCCAATCTGTAGTGATAGGAGATATTATAAATTAGGTAGGTAAATAATAAAAACAATTGATATCGGTGAATCTACCAGATTTCCCGTTAAAACCCGTTAGAAAAACGAATCCTATATTGTTTATTATTTGCCTTATTTTGAAACTAAAAAGATTTTTCTAAGAGTCCACCTTAATTGTAACGTATTAAAACTTAGGATACATTAAATATATTTTAAAACAAATAACATACCATATTCTAAAATACATCGCGTAATCATAGCGTTATCTATGACTCCTGGTTCAATATCGGGGTGTATAATAAAACTATTTAATGATTTCTTCTCAGTCATTATAATAAATTACCTAAGTAAATTACAAATACAAATTATTTAAGAAAAATCTTAGTGTATATTAAAATTAAATATATGATACTGTGTGTATTTATTGTTTCTTTACACATTTGTTATTTAGTTGCTAGGTTACGAAATATACTGATCGTCATAAAATTGTTTAATTGATTCTGTTCAAAATAATTTCTATCTACTATTGACTCCCTAATGGGGTAGACAGAGAGTGGAATGCCATTTTTCGCTATTCTTGCAAACCTCTTCCTTAAAATTAATTAATCTCTTCAGGCACCCTCGCCGATGGCGCGTACTTTTGATATTACCCTAAGATACTCCATTAGAACTCTCTTATATGTAAAACTATTATCGAAGTTAGTAAAAAAAAATAACACAAGAGTAATTTTGTCTTTTTTACATTGTATTATAACTTATACACTTAGATTCTAAGATTATTAATACTCTTACATAATCATATATGTATAATAATCTAAATATAAAAAAAATAAAAGTATTATAATAATAAATTAATAATCTAAGCGTAGATTATAAATATGTCAATATGTCCTTATATAATACAAAACATAATATTAAGGCTATTAAAAATCTACGCAAAACACTTAGATTATAGCAAAACAATATATACTGTTCAATACATTTAAATTACCCGGTTCAATAAGATTTTATTCGGAAAAAGTGTAAAAATAAATCACCAATGCGGTGTGAGAAATGATTAAATAATTTTATATTTTGAACGGTTATGACATTTTAAATTAAATTTCACCATTAAAACGAAGTTAAAGACTGCGATATTAGATTTTGATTTTATTATGAATTAAATATAGGTAGAATTTATTTTCTTTCATGGCCATGGGTAGAAGAATTCTATTGATGTAAGCTAGCAACACACTAGTTTTCAGTGACAAGTGAAAACGAAGATAGGGTTCGTTTTGATAAATATTCCATTATTTTCTTAAAAAATGTCCTTCTTCGGTGTAGGGAATCCTTTTTCTACGCCGGTCGGTCAAAAAATCGGTAAGTAAACCATAATTATATCAAAAAATTTATTACAATACGTAACATATTTCACAACTTTAATATATTTTCCTTTTTGTTGCGCACTTTAAAAGTAGTAATTTTGTAATTTAATCATGGATAGCAACTATACAAAACTTTTATTTCTTAAAAATATAATAATCATTACATGTCACGTATTACGCGCTATTTATTTTCAAACCAGTGTTAATTGTTATGACCTGGTTTATTAGCAGTTTATTGTGAACACAATTGCAGAACAAGCTACGGATGGATCCTTACCATCGGAAAACTGGGCTCTTAATATGGAAATATGTGATATCATAAACAGTAACGCAGATGCTCCAAAAGATGCCATTAAAGCTATCAGAAAAAGATTGACCATGAGTGCTGGAAAAAATTACACTGTTGTCATGTACACTTTGACTGTTCTCGAAACCTGTGTCAAGAACTGTTCAAAATCCTTCCACATACTAGCCTGTCACAAGGAATTCATATCTGAATTGGTAAGCGTATACTGTAAGAAAAATGTTTAATTTTATGGACATAAAACTTTTGAATTGAATTATTGAAATAAAACTTTAAATATGTCATTACTCTCTTTTGGGTTTTACAATAGTCATATTTAAAAATGATATTGATTCATAAGAAGAATACAGCTGTAAGTGCAAGAAATAGTAATGTCTATTACGCAGTAGTGTGGTTATATGTTTTTATTAAATACTTTTTGTTTTGCAATTTCAGCATTATATATGTGTTGATCCATTTACATGAAAATATGCCTAAAGTTGTTTATTTTATAGCTACTGATCAGGTTGTTATGAATGCTCCACATAAGTCATATCTTTATTTCTCAGAAAAATGATTGAGTGTCTTGGTTACTTTCTTTGTCTGTCTACATTTTAATTACTGAATATGCTATTGAGAATTTACTAGATTCACAACACAAGGACTAATTTCAAACATGCATATTTTTATTTACATTAAATTTTGGGACCTCCAATGCATTTGGTAATAGGTATATTAAGTCAACAGATATTCCATGACTATGAATTTGAAGAAAAACTTGACTATGTTATTTCACATAATAATGAAAAAAAATTGATAAATATGTTTGCAGTATTCATAAATTCCTTCAATTGAAACCTAAAAAATTACATATGCCAGCAAAATAATGATAAGGCATATATATAATATTCATGTTAACATTTATTTATGTCATAGCAGAAAAAAAAACTTTTTTGTAATTTTATATATCAGTGTAGTGCATCCCATAAAAAGCATTAAATTGTTCTACTTGGAAGATTTAGTAATTAATACCATATTGGGAGAGCCGACGTCGGTTAATGCTAAAAGAATTTACAGACTTATACAGTTGTCACTTCGCCAGAAGTGAGTTTAAATAATATGACATACCTCACGAAGCAGGCATAGTCATCAAGGATGCACTAAAGCCTCATTAATATATTTGATTAAAAAAAAAAGATTTAATTCATATAGTGACATAAAATCTACTTATTACCAAAACAGGGGTCTTAGAATCCAAATTGGTTCAAATTTGAAAACAACATATGTATTAAATATCCAAGTATAATAAGATAATACTGTTTATGCTCTATTAGGATGCACACCACTGTTATCCATGACTTCTTGCTAAGCTACTCCTACCATAGCAGATTTGTGAAAATTAATAAAACATGTAATAAAAGCACCCAAATAATGATCATGTATGTAAAATAAATATATTTTCAATGAAGATTCATATCTTTTAAGTATAAACTTTAGTCATCCTTTGGTTATGGTCTATTTTATTCCACAAGATGATGGTAACTGTTAATTAGCTTTCATTCTTAGTATTAGCTGATATTTTTTGACTAAAATATGCTTATCATCAGGTGCAATATACTTACTTTATCTTGCCACTGTAACAATTTAAAAGAAAAGAGTTGAGATAAATTTTTGGATACTATGTTATAAAGTTTTATTTACATATATAAATAAAACTATATAACAAACTGAGTATATATTTATTGATAAAACAGGGTGATAAATTATTCATAAATCAATTCTGTATAATCTCATTTTTATAACCTATTTTATTTGGAAACAAGATTTTGGTTGTGAATAAAGGTTGTGACAACTATTAAATACATTTTGTAGAAAGGCAAGTTCATTGTTGATAAAAACAGTAGAAAAAGAAATGAAACAATTCCTTTATCTAATGATTAACATTTCCAGTTTATAGAAAAACAAACTGACCTCATAATGCAAATTACCTAAGTCAAGGTTTCTGGTTTGTTGTTTTTTAAGCAGAGACAAAAAATATAGTAATAAATAAGACAGTCATTGGACAGTAGTTATATGATAAGGCAATGTTATTGAACTATATCTGCTAGACTAAATCTGATAAGTTGATATTGCCATATACAATGAAGAATTAAATTTATCGTTTTATGATGTTAAGCAGTAATAAGTACATTTTAAAGAGTTTATAAATATTCTTAACTTTGTGATTAGTTTGTGTATATGTAGATATATAATACAAAATTTTACATGGGGCAAAAAAAGACACCTACAAAATGTACCATAGAACTAAATTCGGTTTTATAAACAGTAATTAGTAATGTAATATAGAAACTTCTCAAAAATATCATTTTAAAAAGGCCCTGGTTTATTTAATAGAAACTAAAAGCATTACAATAAAACATTAACATATTACATTAACATACAATTTAAAAATCATTATGTAGAAGGACTGAACATTTGATTAAGGATAATTTACTGAGAGTAATAAAATTTGTTTAGATATGAATTAATATAGACTTAAATTATTTATTATTTCATAAAATGTAAAATAGTTTTAAAAAATATTTTATCAAAATAACAAAAAAGTTGACATGGCCTTCCTTTGCACTGGTCAATATTTAATGTGATGCATATTTTATATGTTCTTTTATTACTGCCTTATGGAAATCTTATCCTATAAGATTAGTATGTATCAATAATAAAACTGGTTTTGCTGATTTTGTCTAAACAGTTCATGAACCAGCAGTTGGAAAATATAGTGGAATTTTTATGACTTAAGTTTTAGTGTTCATTTTGAATTTCATGTTGAAAGGTTTTTTTGTCTTCTTTTTTAATTTTAGTGTTTTAATTAATTGGTATTATTCTCAAAAGAATAGTATATTACAATAAGTCATTTTTCCAAGCCATTCATGAAATAATCATAAAAGTTTAAAGATTTAGAATGCAAAAACTTAAGTTTTCTACAATATTTATTACTTCCTGCAATATTTAGATTTTAACATTTAGGTGCTACATTTTCCCTGACAGTTACGAAAATTTAATGTGATTTATTTTGTAGGTGAAATTGATTGGCCCTAAGAATGATCCACCTACTGTAGTGCAGGAGAAAGTTTTGAGTCTCATTCAGTGTTGGGCTGACGCTTTCCAAAACCAGCCTGAACTGCAGGTAATATAAGTATATTTTAAAATAGAGTTTTCATAGTATATTCCATATAGGTTAATCAGAAATTTAGAAATACTTATACTACATAACAGTGCTATATTACGGCCTGATGGAGCAATGGTAGCGACTCTGCCTGCAATGCTGAAGGTCCTAGGTTCGAATCCGGGTAGCGGCGAACCTTTTGTGTGATGAATAGGTTAGTTTGTCGCGAGTCATTGATATGTATATGTATGTAAGTATGTTTATCTTTGTCTAGTACCCATATGACAAGCGCAACTTTACTTTGGAACTAGGTCAATGTATGCAACTGTCCACAAATATTATGTTATTATAATTATATTAATTATTTTGAATGACTTTTTTTCGTTCGCAAGTGAGCATAAGTTGACTATATTTTTGATTCTGCGATTGGTCCTGCTGTAATCCATAGTCGGTTTGATTATCAGTAGAAATAAATATTTCTAGGGCATGCTGGTAACCGATATGTAGTCTGGGTGTTTGGACATGTAGGATTTGTGTTTGTAAATGCACACACAATTTATTTTTCAAAAGAATAACATTTCTTTTTTTTTACTATGTAAAAAATGATATTTCAAATTGAAACCACTTAACTTATAAAGCGATGTTTTGTAAAACATCGATGGTGATTCAATTTTTGTAATGTTCTGCAAGAACATGATTTTTATTATTTTCCTCGGTAAAATGTCTCATATCCGCATATTATCGATTTCCTTCAAATAAAATTTAGTAGTACCACATCCCGTTATGTTTTAAGGCAAACAGCTTAAGTTGGCATTGAACTTATCAAGTGAATTAGTGGCTTAGCTCCTACTTGAATACGATTTGTATAATATAACAGTTATATAGCTTCTTCGTTTACTTTGTCACGCCTCTTATAAATCCAGTTTATAATATTTCTGCAAAAAGATGATAAACAAGTTGATATGTTTTTTGAGGTGGTATTAGTGATTGCCTGAACTGAGTTGTGACGACAGTACACAAATGCAAAGTGCAAGTTCAGTACATTGTCTTAAGCTGAGATTTATAGAAGGTAATTTTACATCGCTTAGCAAAGTATTCAAAAACAAAAATAGGTCTTTGACATGTATCCGAATATATAATAGAAATTTGAGTATAGCGTAAGTTTTCGCAGAGTCAACACCAATTTTACAAAATCTGTGGCATATCATATCCTATGATATTCATTGAGTAATATACTTATCCCCTCGTGTGATGAAAGTACTGCTACAGGACAAATCAAAATATCCCGCATCTGATAGGCGTCCTGTGACAGCCGGCGCGAACAAGTGCAAACAGATGTTTGTTACAAGCATAATACATCGCGACATAAAGCTCTATCCTTTTCGCACGTATTATAAATTGTGCACGAAAAAACAGCTATCCTTTCCCATAGAAATTAGAAATTCTGTGGTATAAAAAATCCAGGTTTTTCGAAACCTAGTTCTCAAAAACCTCCATCTGATGAAAGTCCTGTACAAGGGCGCGACATATGCGCCTAGTTCTGTAAATAACCGTCGACGGTTGAATGGATAGTAATCTTTAAGTGAATTCTACGCAAAGTCCAAGAAGCGTCTCTAAATCTCAGACTGAGTCGTTTCGGCTTGTCTCGTTTGGGCACCAGTTTGAGTACCTTTAGCCATTCATAAGCCTGGACAAATACCTTCAGTCGTAGTATAGGAAGGACACCATTACGCCTGCCACTTTCAATGGATTCTTGTCTCTTGTTTTTCGTTGTCTTTCTTGGACTACACTGTTCTTTCCATTAGATGCGGATTAGGGAAGTCAGTATAAAAATATATTACAGATTAAGAGGACAACAGGTGTTCAGACGAAATTCTCCGGGTCAATAAAATATTACAGAAAATAAAAGCTAAGGACTAGATAGAGTATTGAGGGATGTATTAAAATGTATTCGAATACGATTTAATTTGAAATGCATATACAATCAAAACCGTTTATGGCGACATCATTGAGAACAACATACCGGCTATATTGACCCAGAACAGAGGTCCCGGCTGAATGATATATGACTATATGACCGATCATATCTCGAAATCATCACCTGTAACTAATCAATCGTAACTACGATTATCGGATTTTACGACTAACTATGCGAAGTCCCCTCAATGTCGTTATAACAAATTTCGACTGTATATATAAAGATTTTGTATTATTTTTCAGGGTGTCGTGCAAATATATAATGAGCTGCGTACTAAAGGTGTTGAATTTCCAATGACTGATCTAGATGCGATGGCGCCCATTTTCACTCCGCAACGGGTAATTTTAATATTTGTATTCTAACTTTTTTTACATTACCAGATATTTTGCCACCCGTCCCCAAATGTTTTTCAATTTTTACCACTGCCGTGTCTTTGAACTGTGCATTGATTGTGTAGTCATTGTATTCCCTTACTGATACAGCATTGCATCTTCTAAGTATGTACTAATTTTTGAACAAATCAATATAATCACAGTGGCTTTCATTGGTTGTTATTAGATCTCTTTATAATTCTGGTCAATTTTTAACAGCTTAAATTAACCGATCTCATAATGCCCGTAATTTCTTTCATCTTGTATTTTTTTCTAAAGTAT
This sequence comes from Automeris io, assembly GCA_036320925.1. NCBI lineage: Eukaryota > Metazoa > Arthropoda > Insecta > Lepidoptera > Saturniidae > Automeris > Automeris io. The sequence continues at coordinate 11,608,042 of JAUDJH010000011.1, forward strand.
TATTCAATATTAATTTTAAATATATTCGTTTATTCATTTGAAAACTGTTTTTTTTTGTGTTGATTTACTGACGCTTTTGGCTTTTGTATATATATTTAAAAGTGAAATTCAATCATTAAATGAAAAATAATAGTTATAAAGAATTTATATTATTACCAAATTGTTCCTTGCCCATTGCTTGTGTAAAACTGGAGATACATATCGACTTTTCCTGGAAATTAACTATTTTTACTTCTTACTAGCTAACCCGGCAAACGTTCTGCCATATCAATAATTTCTAGTGAAATTTTCTGTACATATATAATTATATGTGTATTATACATATAAACCTTCCTTATGAATTACTCTATCTATGGCTGAAAACTGCATTAAAATCCGTAAAATAGTTTAAAAGATCTAATCGAACAGACAGCGGAAGCTAAATATTATATACTATGTAAAGATATATATTTACAGAGTGTGCCCGATGCAGGCGATGCAATAGTGGGCTCTCCTCAAAGGACGGCGATACCCCAAAATTCACCCAGCCGGCCTACTCCGGAACCGAATACGGTAAACATGCCATATTTACTTTTGTTTTTCCTATTACGTATAAAGTACTTAATATTAGATTTTAATATTTGGAAATTCAAAATTACGTTGAATTTCACAAACATAACATTAACATAAACATTAAACATTTTTGTGGTTTAAACATTTTATAATTTAATTATACAAAAACTGAACATAAATACAACATTAACTTTTCAACTTTATCAGCTATGTATGTTGACGCCATTTTTTTTTCATCGTTCTTTTCTACACCGCCTGCGCCACAAAGTCCAGAAAAAAACTTGAGTAACTTGACAACTCTTGGCGGCCATTTTTTAAATGCCAATTTCTAGATTCGTTTAACGAACTGGCTAGCCCGTCAATTGAATGGCGCGTTTAATCACTCAGCTGCGATGAATCCATGTTTGTTACAGGCACAAGTGACTCTATCCGAGAGCCAGACTAACAAGCTTCGCGCGGATTTGGCCGTCGTCGAGGGCAACATGACCGTTATGAACGACATGCTCAACGAAATGACAGCCCAACCGCCCGCCTCGCATCACGAGAGCGACATCGAACTGCTTAACGTAAGTTTTTCTATTATTAGAAAATATATATTTATATCGATTGCCCTACGCGTAAATTAATGATATTTTTTAAACATTATTTGAGGTCGTAAACAGTTGCCACAGTTTATATAGTTTTCATCTGAGATAAATGACATTATATGATTATAAACATAGATGGGCACAATGTAATCAGATTAATCGAAATGATTACGATTACATTTTACGTTTTTTACCATTAATATGAATGCATTTTGCTGATCTATGATTTAAACACTACAGAATCCCAGATTGCATACACATTTATGATTTCTTAATGTTTTAAATGGATTTAATCACGATTACAGAGCAAGAAATTACGGCTACATTTTGTAATCATTAATCAGATTACATTTTGCCCATCTCTGATTATAAATATATAACAAGGCAGTACACCGTCGAACACCACGATCGTGTGAAATGTACTTTGACAGCCAACGCTTGTTATTAATGACAGTTGTCACTTTGAGTGTTTCTCCATATTGTGTACGTAAAATAAGTTGCGACAAATTGAGTACACCTTACTTGTGCAAAAGAATAGCGTAGTCTAAGTACTGCACTGGCTGTCGAGTGATGATAATCTATAAACATCGGCCATTATAATTACGACCCACTCAAACCACGACAAAGGGCCTACAGGCTTATAAAGGTCTGGACGTATACAAGCTGTTCCTGTAACGAGTCACTGAAGCCTTGCACTTGTTTTATGGAGGTGTAAAGCGTAAGGCTTCGAGCAGTATCAACTTCCAATGTTGTTGCTGTACAGTAGGGATATCGAAAATGAAAAAAAATATCGTTATATCGATAATTATTAAAATATCAATATCGGCGTCGATATATCGAAGGCAAAATATCGATATATCGATTAAATCTCAATAAACACGAAAGTATTTTACCAGTATTCTCTTTTATTAGACAAAATTACAAAAATATCAAGAATTAAAAGCCTATCTTCTAACTTTAAGACCTATTTAAGATACCGAACAAAAATAAATAATAGATAAATAAATGGCGGCAAATAATAGACATGCCACAAATTCAGATGTCAACGCATGCAACGTAACAAAACAATACTCAACAGTCATAGACAATATAGTTCTTTTTCGTTCGGTCCTATCTTCTACTGTTTTAGATTTCAGCGACTTCACTGCCATAAGAATTAAAAAAATATCGTTTTCGATACTGGATATTTTATATTGATATATCATTACAAAATATACCGCCCAAAAATATCGATATATTGAATTGAAAATATCGATATATGGATGTATCGATATTTATTTGACAAGCCTACTATACAGGAGTTGGCAGACACATTACGCGCTATGCAAAGCCGGGTGGCGGAACTGATTGGAAGGCTCGCGGGCGAGTCCCCTCTCACTGCGGACTTGCTGCACCACAACGACACTCTCAACAACCTGCTGCTGAGGCATACAAGATTCCTCAACAACAGGTGACTACAGGCTTAAACTTATGTATACTGTAACGGCTTATTTCCACACCATTGTATAGACCTCGATTATCAATCTGAACTATGATGTTACTGGTTATTTGGTTTCAGTTACTTGAATAAAGATAATTATTAACTCTTTATTAATACTATTTAACAACATTTTCACATACACACATACGGATTTTAGGTTTTAAATCATTTATTCACCAAATTAAATCACCTAGGTACAGTCTTAAATAAAAATATTTCAACACGGCACAACGGTATATTCTCTTCGCCATTCAAATCTGTCTCCCTCTCTCCCATACTTTCTTTCATATACATACACAAGGACGTATAAATATTGAGGTATAAGAGCATGTGTACCTATGGCTGTGAGGCTAGAGGCCCAAAAGCCACGGGGGATTAGGAGCCCAGAGAGAAGAACTTCCGGACAATGCGTGCCATATCGAGTGATACTACCTTCTGTGCCCGACTCTTGAGTCTTGACCCAACAACCAAGTAGATTATTACATATCTACAAGCGTGTTAAGACTTGCCAATCTCACCGATTCCCTAATGCGTGGCGTGGCTAATCGCAGCACCGTAAAGACTTCTTGTCACCAAATTTCAAGTCACCTTTTACCTTCTATCCTCTCTATTCTGAAAATCTATCCATAATATGACTCGAAGAAGTTAAATTTTAAAAACCTCCATTCAGTCTAGAACAATGTGTATTGGTAAACATTTGAAATAGAATGTCAAGCATTCGAAGGAACTTCACATTGAATAAAAATTCTCGATAAAATGTTCTAGTTTGTAGACATGCCCAAAACAATTTTTTTAACAGATAAGAGATTTAATATAAATAAGTATAAATCTTAACCATTTCAATCTAAAATTATTATCAATTTGATATGAACCTTAAACCGAAAAATTTTAGGCTATATTTTGAAACGAAGATTAACTACCGGAATACATGTTTTTGAAAAATATTTCTGTCTTTTCTTACCTTATCGTATTCTATTATAGCTATTTCAATGCAATCTTTTGTATATGCCTCAATTATTTAAAGATTTGTTTGTAAGACGTAAAGATTTGCTGAATTGATAGCCGTTGTAAGAATTTATACATCTTATAATACATTTTACATCTTTTTACTCAATCAATCTGAATTACCCGTCCTTTCTCGTTTGAGTTGAACTCGCTTTTTGAATTAAAAGCATACATTGACTTCTAGGAACGCTGCTACCGGTGGGGCAACGCCTTCAGCCATTCTGGGCGCCGCAATGGGTGTGCCGGGAACCAATGCACCCGTTACTCGTGAGTTTACTAATCTAGCCCAGTATTTCCTAAACTTATTGAATTCTGTACACTTAGGTTGAAAATTAATAACATGTTTGTAAAATAAACGGATGTACAATCGTAACCATAATATCTATAGAGGACAGACTAATTATTAATTTCTCCCCTTAGGCAATAAACGATTTTCATAGAGCCATTGGTTATGAAAACAATAAAATTAGTTGCTTCCACGTAGCTAAAGAAAACTTGCTTGGTCCGTTGGGTACTTTTGATCCGGAAAATTCATTAAAAAAATAGCCGTTTTCCCTTGAATTTGATACGATCTTCTAATCCTTTCACAATTTTTAAGCAATGTTCTTTGCATGTTGTCTGTGGATCTCTAGAAATATATACGAATCCCAGGTTAGCATAGGGAGTAGCTGAAGTTTATTATTTTGTTTAAGTTCATAGTAAATGTTAATGGTTACAGCAAAGAAGACTGAAGAAGATGCCTTGATTGACCTCAGCGATGACGTACCTGACATTGGAAAATTAAGTGAGTACTATTAAATTCCCATAACCCAATGGGTTATATTACAATTTTTAAATATAAACTATAAATCGAGAATTATTATTTTTGTCTTAACATATAAAAAAGAATGTTTACTTTATTACTATTTCAGTTTATTATAAAGAAAATTATCTAATTTATTTTTCAGTTACTAAACGTTTTCTTATAAATATAGCCGCCATTAAAACTAATCGACTCATATATTTGTTATTAACTTTGTTTCACCTAAATTAAATCTAAGGAGCATATAGTGCGAACATGAACTCTATCAGCAAGGTTAAAATTTTTAGGGAAATTTTGCACATTAACAATTGTCAAATTAAATGTTTTATTATCGTTATTAGGTGTAAACGACGGACAGGCTGACAAATCTCCCAGCAATTCCAAGGACGAATTTGATATGTTTGCGCAGTCACGCAATGTCTCCTATGAAAATACTAAAACTGGGTGAATAAATATCATACATTATTAATTATAATTTATCAATACATTCATATTTCAGTAATTATAATAACAGTTATGTAAAGTATTTTCTGGCTCATAATTGCGAGCATATCAATGAATTTCTGTTTTAGTAGTTATAAATACGAGTACGTCAATACATTTTTATGTTGAATTTATAACTACAGACAGTAATTCAAATGAATTATTAATATATCGTCACGCTATATTCCTTTCGGGGCAAACAGATATACGTTAGTGACTGTATCCACTTTGTGCATGTATGACGCGCCAAACAAGACCAGTAGCGCAGCTGGTCGGTGTTCTCAGGGCACCTACACATGAAATTTCTGATATTTTGTTAATTCCAGTAGTTATAACTACACTTATGTCGATTAGTTTCTGTTTCGGTAGTTACAATTACAATCATGTCAATTAATTTCTATTTCAGTAGTTAAAATTACAATCATGTCAATTAATTTCTATTTCGGTAGTTACAATTACAATCATGTCAATTAATTTCTATTTTGGTAGTTACAATTACAGTTATGCCAATTAGTTTCTGTTTCGGTAGTTACAATCACAATCAGGTCAATTAATTTTTATTTCGGTAGTTACAATTACAATCATGTCAAACAATTTGTTTCAGTAGTTTTAATTATAATAATATCAATTAATTTCTGTTACCGTACTTACAATTACATCATATTTGATGTTTATTCATGTGTATTTTAGTGGCAGTAGTTACACTGACAATTTGGAGGATCAAACCTCGTCCGGACTAGCATCCGCTGCTAACCAACGCGCCACACAAGGCCAACCATTGGTAATATTACATATTTTATTTTATATAAATAAAACGTACTAAAGATGGAGCAACATTTTTGTGGTATGCGTACGTGAAGATCATTATCGAAATTATATGTTTATGTTTTCGCCGAGACATATAAAATAACAGAACGAATATAAATCCTAACGCCTTGTCTTTTGTTGTGCCTTTTAACGTCGTAGAGATTTATACATATTTTTCAGTATTCCTTTAATGTTAAATATTTCTATGTACTTATTTTATGGAGCATGTTTAATTATATATTTATTTACATTTTCTTTTATTATACAGGGTTATAGGTAACTAACGCACAGCCTCTTAAGGGTGGCTTTGATTTATCAAGACAGACAACTTTTGTTGTACGACTTTTTCTAATTCAATTACTTTTTTTCCCATACAAAAAAAATAAAAATCAGATTTGCAGTTCTGAACTTTTTAACTCTTCGTAAGGCGACGATCGCGCCACGCTGACAAAGGCGACCGAAGACAGACTTACGTAGTGCGCGGCGTCTTGTGTCGCTACTAACGAAGAAAGGGGTCTGCGGCGCGGTGAGCGGGCGTGGCGACATGTGCTTGACTACTGTGTAACACGGGTCATGTCAGTCGCAAATTTGCTTGCGTGTGCGCCCAGCATGTGTTAGTTGTCCCAGTGACGCGTTCGTTTCATAAATCACAATGTCAAATCGATACACTAACATTGAATATACCGAAATGGTGCGTGTTTATGCTCGGTGCGGTGACAATCTGTCTGAAGCTTGCCGTGAGTCCGCGAGACTATTTCCGAATGTGTTGACACCGAGTAAATAGATTTGTGAGTATTTTTGTAAATAGTTTAATTATTGTAAATAGAGTGATTCCACTTTTTAAATACGCCTACATTAAAAAATAGTTTGCAATTATCTATCTTCAAACAGACCGCGCGCCTCTTTTGGTGCGATGAATTGCTTGATTACGTATCAATGTTCGTGTTTTTCTATTTACTTTTTTATTTTTTAGTGTAGCCAGTCCTAAACCTGGATAATTATGAAGGGATTGTGGATTCAGTGTATAAATATGTACAGATTGTACAACCTTTGAAACATTAACTTACGTAGAGGCCTTTACCTTGTTCATTTTACGATGTTCTCTATGGCAGACAAATAATAGGTTGGTTTTGTTTGTGAAACAATTATTTAATGTTTTATTTTGATTCTAGTTTGTTTTAATAGTGTATTAGTACGTCAATCAATCAACATTTATTTTCACTATTTAACTAAATATGGAAATTTACGTTCAAATAATTGTTATAAGCGACTTTGTAAAATAAACAAGGTATAGGGTTAATAAACTTTCTGCTACACGATCCTTAACGCTGCGTAGCAACGTAACTTTGCGCACGACTGCATAGCACCAGCTGATTGGATACCTACGCCAGATCGAATGAAAGTTGGAATATAGAGCTAACGATGACTAGATATTCACACTAAAACTAAAAAAAAAAAATCTAACGATGTATTAGGTTTTGGCAAAAGTCGTACAACAAAAGTTGTCAGTCTTGATAAATCAAAGCCACCCTTAAGAGGCCGTGCGTTAGTTACCTATAACCCTGTATATGTAATCAGACTTTCTTGACTGTATTTTATTTTAAGCTTTTTCATGTACTTTCTTTTTGCCAGCCGACGGGAATTGATGAAAGAGAAATAGATGAGATAGCCGCATGGTTGGCTCAGGAGAAGGTGTGTTTTTTTATTTATTTATTTTTATTATTTATTGACCAATCGTTTTATTTATAAACGAAACTTTTAAACCTTTACCTTTTCACTTGTTCATACGCTTCTGAATTTAATTAGTAATTTATTTTTTATCGCCGATATATTATTTAATCTATGGTCTTTTTTTATTATAGATAAATTGTAAATTATAATAAATACAGTCGCTTTATTAATAATGTAGTATTACAATTGTATCGAAAACTATCTTAAGATTGTATGTCAAATGTGGGAAAGTTGAATGTGGGAAATGAAAAAAAAAACTAGATAAATTAATTAATTATGAATTTTACATTGCATTTTAATGTTACGGATAATTGTTACTAATTAAGGTACAAAATTATGAATCCCTCCGATTTACTGGTATTTAATATTTGTTGAAACAATTAGCGTTGTCATTCTTCTCGCAATATTTAATATTTCTTTATAGAAGAGCATTTTTTACAACTGCACATGCTATAACATACTATAAGGGCAAACTATTTTTTTTTTCATATCTAGATTGCTAGTAGATTTGCTTCGATCGGACGCATTTCGGGATCGGCTAGAAACCTTCTGACATGGTATACGACAGCGACTGGTAATGAATTCACGTAACTCGATAGCCATTGTCGGTTTTGGATTACACTGTACTATCCATCAGTTGCGGTGTAACCAGTATATAAAATAAGTTTTTTCATTCATAAGATCCAAAACATTATTTATAATGCGTATGCGACAGCAAATTATAATAAACTTGAATAACGTTGCAGGCCGCTTCGGAAGCAAGCGGCGCGCAGGAGAGCGTCACGAGCAGCGATTTTGATAAGTTTTTGGCCGAACGAGCCGCTGCTGCCGATAACTTGCCCAACGTGCCCAACGCGTCCGATAACAGGGCTCCCTCGGCCCAACAGACGCCGAGACACAGACAGATCAAGAAGGAGGACCAGGATGCCATGTTCGCGCTCTGATTGCACTGACGGCTATGACAATCAATCACCCCATTAGAAATCGAATAACCAGAACTGGAATGTTCCAAATATTGCCATTTAAATCATAACGATATAATTAACATGGGCTATTTTGCTTCATTGTACATATATATCTTGCAGTATGTATGCTTTAAAAAAAGGGCAATTAAAAATGGAATTCTTAAAGATTTAACTTGGAACATTCTGATTCTTGTGGTATTTACTATGCGTTCCAACTTTGACTTCACTAGTAATGTAAAATAGTTGAGAAATAAATGAAATTAATCGATAATTGAACAATCAAATTCAGATCATTCGATTGACATTTCGTTGATATGGTATTCGGTATGATTATTCGGATGGGAATCGCTATTCGAATGAAAAAAAAAATGGCATCGAACAAGGTACTCTCAATTTTATTTTTATAATTTCTCCAAACTACGTTATTAAGTACATCAAACAGCGAAATTAAAGAAAAATTTACTGTTTAATTTTATATTGAAGTCACTATCAGAAGATGATGGCTAACTTTTTTTGTGACCAGGGGGAAATTCCTGCATAGGACCATCAAGGTGAGGGCAGCGACCCCGGTGTGTCAGACTCCTACTGACTAAAACCCCCCGAGGTATCTCTCTAATCACTCCACCTGGGCCTGATTCTTCAAGACGCCCAGGAAGTGAACACCCTGTTTAGGCTAAAGCCTAATAGAGGTGATCCTTGGGAGCGGTGAGTGTAAAGAGCTCACCCCTCCAAACCTTTCTCACGGGCGGCACACTCCTTCGAGTCTACTGCCCGAATGACGGGCCTTATGCTCTGTTGGAACGTATAGTAAATCGATTAAATTGTTGAATCGTTGCTATAATTTATTTATGTATTTTAAAGCGTATTGAAACACATTTATTTAGATATTTATATTATCCACGAAACACGATTGTTTCAAATGTGTAGTATAGCCAAATGCTACCGGCTAATAGACACGGTTATTGCGATAAATATTGACTTTTGGCAATACAATGTCAATATCGATTTCAAAATAATTATTATACTAAGTTATAATATTAGGGGTGAAAATTAAATCGACATTATACAGTCTCAAGATATAGTTTTTGTTTTACAAAAAAGCAAATCAATTCTAATGGCGTATTATGTTAAGTTATATATTTTTTTATTTAGTGGTTCCAAAAATATATCTACTTAATACAATTTTATTTGGGATATATAGTTCACTATATGGACTTCGATATTTTTTTAACATCGCTCATCCCTAAACAATACAAAAAAGGACAATTTTAAAGAAATAAAGTGATTGCTTTATTTGTATAGCAATATATCGAATACAGGTACATTTTAATACATTTACAAAATCGATATTTCTCCCTACGGTCGAGTTTAGTATAGCTATTACATGTTCTTTGTTATGTCTAACATTGAGAAATGTATTTATTCATTTCATATTGTGAAGTTGTGGTTATTTTTAACACGATGATATGGACTGAAAACATCGAGGAGCTTATGTATTAAAGTAATTAATTACTACAGATTTTTTGAATACAGCATTGACATCTGTTGTGTCAGTCATCAGTCAACAGTCATCTATGGTTTAGCATACAAGGTCAAAAGATATCAATATCAACAACAAAAAACATCAAATGAAGAGAAATGCTGCACCTGTATTGTGCTAGTTTTCCATAGTCTACGAGGTGAAGTAGAATGGTCAGATGTTTGTGGAGATGGATAAAGGATGTGTGGAGGCATAAGTTAAAGTGTTTTAACAACTGTAAAATCAATCAAGGAATATTCCGTTTTTGTACTGTTCGAATTTGTGAAGCACATGACGACGCTATTCTCAATTATAGTGAGCAACACACGATAACGGGAAAACCATCACCATTAAAAATTACTACCTAAAGGTCAAACGCACCGCTCTAGGATTACATTTCATTGACAACGGTTGCCCGGTGCACACGTTGCAGAGTAATCGTTTGCACTGTTCATTTTATATAACTCTTTTGATAAATTACAATAGTTAATGGGGTAACAATGAAACTCGATAGTTAATTAAAATTATTAAAGGAAAGTGGAGGTAGACTGTGAAGACTCCGTTGCTTTAATTAATTATGTCGCTTTCGGTCTCTCTCCCTCTTTCTCCTACACACACATTGTGTATATTATGATTCTATAAACATAATAATATAAATAACATAATAAATCAAGAATAAACGTTCAAATTATGTTATAATTCTTCATAAAAACAAATCTGTAAAAGTAAAAAAGTTAGTTTAATTTTATCAAACCTTAAGAACAGCTTTATTATAATATGTACTATTAATATCAAGTGAATGTGCAACTATCGACTTGATTAACAATTATAAATGTCAAAAGTTAACCATATTGGCTTTGTTACGGCGTGCAAAATACAATTCAATATAATTATTTCATATAAAAGACACGTTTTGAAACAAATTCATCATATGCTTACAATTTTCTGATAGAATTTTAAATGATGTCCTAAGTTGATAATATGAATTTAATTTAATTTAATGATTATGATATATGAAATGCTGATTTGTTTCATCATTCAACACGTACTTGCAAAGTCATATCGTCAGGTCTAGATACTGCAACATTTGATGGACGATAACGACTAAAACTGTGACATACTTTATGAAATTGACATAACGTGAGAATATCCCAGAAGCTTTGTTAATGCTATACGTTATTCCTTTTTTACTGGCATAATCGCTTATCGAATATTGCGTTGTCTAGGGATACTGCAAAAATATGTGAACTGTCAAAACTTTGCTTTGGTCATTCCAAATACATGAATTATGGGAAACTCGTACTAAGTTTGGAGATGGGTAGTAAGTTTGAAATCTTGCCTTGTATACTGAAATATGGTTCATTCGGTTTAATCACATTATCTTATAGCTATGTGCTAGCTTAACCGTAGGCATAAATGCTACGCTATCGTGTAGGTATAGCTCGTTTATTATTTTCAAGTATTTTATTAGGAATTAATTGTGTTAATTAAACCTTCAGTTAAATTCATTATACATCTACTTAATAATTTGTTAATTTTATGACGCGTCATCATACTATTTTTATAGTGATTTATATCGATTAACCCTTTCGCTACGGCAAGCCTCTCTGCAAAATGTTTCGCGGGAAACGAAGCTCCGTGCTGGAAGTGCGCACATCAAACGCGCGCATTCTTCAGCATTTAGGACCAAAGTTTTGACTCTAAAAAGGTTTTCAAAAGAAAAATAATACGGGTGAATAAAATATAGTCACCCATCGTGTACGGGCGGCGTTTTTAAGCTGGTGACTACAGTCGCCGATTGTGGCGAAAGGGTTAATCATTAATTTCTATGTATTACGGAATTCGTTTTTTAGATATTATTTATCCATTCGTGTTGTAAAAACATGGCCTATAGTATTAATGTAATATTTGTAATATAGGTTTATATATATTTTGGAATACTTTTGTTGCGATCCGTGAATAAATAGATGTTTTATATAAATATCTTACAAAAATATCCATTAATTAAATTTAGTACTGAAAAGATGGATTTAAGCATCCTGTAAGGATACGTTTAAAAAAGTAGTAAGAAATATTTCAATTATTAATACGTTTTTTTTTATAAAGCACAAAACACAATACATGTATATGCATTTTTGCCATTTAAAATACTCTTATATGTAATGGGTTGCGTTAACATAATTTACAATACAAAACATGATTCACAATAACTGTCAATAAAATCGCATTTGTTTAGCTTAAGTAATTGTTATAGATTTGCTTAATATATTTAAAAACTTGTTGACTAGATGATACCATGGGAGCATTTAATGAAAGACCAGGCTTTTACGTGACTATGTTAGCATTTTCTATCGGAGAAACTTTGGCGTGACATTGGGTCCAATGATGAATGGATTGGTCACTCGAATCTCCAGTAGAATATATAATGACCCATGAGGGATGTATTACATTTATAGAAAATGAAAATCGGTTTACTCACTTGTTACCACATTTGTTGCATTAATGCGGTTACGCACTGCATCCGATCCGAATCCGTAAAAATAGGGACCTAGAAAACTCGACTATTGCATATCGAGCTGCCTTTGATCAAAATACGTGAAAATATAAATTATTACAAAGCATTACTTCAACAAAACACGAAATTCTACATAATTAGACTCTGTTCGGACGCAGTACAAGAGTATTTATAAATTAATGCTATAGTTATTTTGGTTTGTTATTATTCTGATCCGAATAAATTATACGGATGATGAATGTAGTGCGTAAACTATCATGGACTCAGTGAGTATCCAGTTAGAGGATGTGTTCATCCGTAAACGAAATGCATTAATTTTAATAATATAGTATTTTTAATATTAATGAAATATGTATTATTTTTATATAGCGTATATGTAGAATTGTAGTGTTTTATATATTATGTTAAAAACGAGATATTTATTACCAATCATGATTTAATCAATGTATATTAAAATATACAGTACATTTTCGCAAATTATTATTAATATTTATTAGTAATGAACTCTATAATTTCTGAATTACTATACTTGTGTTTCCGAGTATAATAATATACTGAAACCACTTGATTTTGAAAAATAATGGCCATAGAAATCTTTTAGTGAGTTTTTCAGCAAGGTTGGATAATTAAAGCTGAAATATATATTTAATTTAAATTAAACAAGCTCTAATAATTAATTCACATTTGTGGATATTGTTATTTTAATTTTGACTGCTCAATCCTAATAGTGGATGGATCAGCGCCTTAAGCTAGTTTATTTTGTAACATCCGTTGACACACTCGCTTTGCTAAGTCACTGCTTCTAGCGTCAGCGACTTAACGTCTGCATCATTTTTTTTTTATAAAGATTATATATATATATATATATATATATATATATTTAAAAATGTATTCCGAGCAAGGTATAATATCCTGAAATTGCAAAAGCAATTTGGTTATAAAATGGAAGAATATTACGAAATATTATTGCAGGTATTAATAATAGTTTTACTAACATTGTTTTAGTACACACTAAGCCATTCCATTGTCTCAATTAAATGTTCTTTTGGTGTTGATGTGATAATTTTAAAAGAACAAACTTAATGTTCATTATTTAAAGCTAATTTACGTTGTAATCGTATTTAAGAAAATAAAATGATTGTCGTACCAAATAAATAGTTTCATTTATACCTAAAAGATCCATTTTATGCCGATATCGCTATTGGCAAGGCAAGGTGAAGTAAATACACCGCACTTAAGTTCCATTCGATGAAAGAACTGTGACTTTTGCGTAAGAGCAAGAGTTGAGAAAATAAAACAATAGGTAGTCTCCAAATATATAAAAAAATAAAACAATAAATAAATTTTAATTTTGTTTATTTATCAACTTCTGTATCCGCAACAGATACAAACCGACTGGCGAACTTGTTTTTACCATATTTACATTGACGAATAATGTAAAATGTTACATGTAAAAATTTTATTTCTATGAAAATATTACTTTATAACGCATAGACAGTGACAAAATATCAATTATTTTTCTTAAGAAAAAAACATACAAAAACAGTTACAAAATACAACATTAACTTTACCTTACAACATTTCTTGTGATGAATATCTATATAAAATAAAAAAGCCAATATTCCTCTTAAAAACACTTGTTCGATGTAACTAAACTTTGTACTAAGGAATGTGAAATAAACAACCACCATGATACAGAAATTATAAATAAAGTAAAACTAATTCGAAACGTCGCTGCTCTGGAAATAAGTTACGCATTTAACTAATCATTTAATATTTTACTGGAGTATCTAGTCAATTCTCTTAGCTTAGATAACTAGCTAACAAAGTATCTGAATGTATATAAATAGTTCATAAGTTATATTTACTGATATAAATACAACAATATTTAGGTTAAAAACATGACATGAAATATCTAAATTAACTATAACTCAAACAAACCAGAGTTTAAAATAGTAAAATAATTAAACACATTGTTATTATGATAAGATTGTTGTACGTAATACATTTAATAAAAACAACTGCTGAGAATATCCAACAGCGGATGGTGAAATTAGAACAACTGATAAGTTAACATGAACATAATTTAGGGAACGTTAGGAAACTAGCGAACGAAGTAAGGTAGTCAAAGATATTTTAAATATAAATGTAAAATAATTATAATCTATACAGAACTATCCTACGGAAGTCTCATCGCTGTGCGCTTGGCGTGGAGCGCTTATAACTCATCCTTGGCGTGTACTTCATCGTCTTCCTCGTAATCGCTCTGAAAACAATCATAATTATATATTATCGTATAATATATTAAACCTAATATGTTTGATTAAAGTACAAGTATGTTTTCTAAATCCTGGCCAATACATGTCACAGGTGTACCCGGGCGTCTGGATGAATTTGGTTGCCCAAACCCGAGTGGAGCAATCAGAGGGACACCCCGGGGGTTTTTAGTCAGTAGGAGTCTGACACACCGGGGTCGCTACCCTCAGAGCGGCCCTGATGGTCCTATGTAGGATTTTCCCCCGGGATACTAAAAACAAAGATTGTAACGGGTGCAATGTTACCGGGCAGTAGACTTGAAGGAGTCTGATGCCCGGATCAGAGAGAGGCGGTGCGCAGTGTCCGGCGCGCCACATGTGAGAGAGTTATTGGAGGGGTGGGCTTTTTACTCATACGTCTTCTAACGAGGATAAAGCCTTAATAAAGCTATTCGCTCCACAGGCTTCTGGACGAATTCAGATTCCCAAGCCCTGTCGGAGTGATTAGAGAGACACCCCCGGGGGTTTTTTAGTCAGGAGTCTGACACACGGCGTTCGTGTGAATAGTTAGGTATTAAAACGGTAACTCACCACGCTCGGCACAGGCTCCGCGCCTTCGCCGTCGGTCTCCACGAACTTGGTGAGCGCGGCCAGCGTTCGCTCCCCGTTGTAGTCGCGGACCTGTTGGAAAACAACCAGCGATAAGAGATGAGCAATTGTTGCAAAAAACGATTATTTAACCATTCGATTGTCTGTTTATTCGCTAATACAATTAATCAAAGAACCAAAGTCTTCCAAATAACGTCGAAATAATAGCGACCCAAAATAAATGGGTTTAATATCCTCTCGCCAGTGACAAGTCAAAGTGTCAATTAATCACATCTGTGTAGTCCTGTGAGCGGACTTTACACAGACAGGGTATTTTTCAGGTATAGGTTTAGAAAAACCTGATTTTTTCCAAATCTAACTGAAATTATACTTAATTCCAATAAGATTTATATTCCTATTAGGTTTCTTCATATCATTTCTAATATTACACTTTACTTTGCATTGCCTTGCAACTGTTCTATGAGAAATAAAATGGGTTACTTAAAACTTATAGTTTACTAGCTGATCCGGCAAACGTTGTTTTGCTATATAAGTTATTGTAATATCTTCTAAGATGTTCATTGAAATTAAGTGATGTCAAAGACAATTTTGTGCACAATTAAATACTCTTAATCAACATCACATTTATTTGGATAAAGATTAATATTATTACGTTGATACAACTCTTAACAAATAATGCATTAATTTCGACCAAATTTGTTTACCATAAAAACGGTTCTAGTGAGTTAATCTTAAAAGATAGACATATACTGTCGTGGACATTTTTTTAGATCATTTTAAGAGGAATAACTCTGTCATACATATATCTTTGGTATCTTGAACCGTTTTCGCAGCGCACGCAATGGAAGCACTCAAGGATGAATAATTTTTCCATTATTTCTTCGTTCCTAATAGTTGCATCGTGATGTTATATAGCCTAAAGCCTTCCTCGATAAATAGTCTATTCAACACAAAAAGAATTTTTCAATTCGAACCAGTAGTTCCAGAGATTAGCGCGTTCAAACAAACAAACAAACTCTTCAGCTTTATAATATTAGTATAGATTTCAAAACGGCAAATCCCCGTAGCGGACTCGACAAATATTCGCACTGAAGTGCAAAGTCCGCCGAGCCGACGTGCCACTGCCGAGTAGATATGAAAATCATGTAGATAGTAAGCAAAATCTCGTAAATTGTTTTATCATCGTAATCATTATCTAGGTATATAACAACGTAATATTAAATTCTCGTTCGTGGAATCCCATTACAAGACCCTTAACCTGATTTTCTCTAAATCTAAATGGAATTTTGTATAACTCGCAACGTGTGTATACAGTAGTACCTGGTTGTCCTTCGTGTAGAGCTTGATGGTGGGGAAGGAGGTGATCTTGGTGTGCTCCAGCTCGTTGGCGGTCGCGTCGATCTTGGCGATGACGACGTCGTCGTCCTTCTCGAAATGCTCGCCCAACTTGTCGTAGATGGGCACCAGCTGCTTGCAGTGACCGCACCTGTACCCAGAGATAAGCAAAATGTAATCAGATTAATGATTAACGATTACAAAATTTAGTCGTAATTTTAATTTAGTTGCCCTGTAATCATTATAAAATCTCTTCAAAACATTAAGAAGTCATAAATGTGTATGCATTTGAGAGGATTACGTATTGTTTAAAACATAGACGAGCAAAATGCAATTTTATTCATTATGCAAAACGCAAAATGTATATATGTAATCTTATTACATTTTGCCCATCTACGCCTGTGCCATTACATCGAACGTTTACTATTGGGCCAGAGAGGCGATGTACGGTCGTAAAAATCAATTTTGGAGTGAGCAGAGATACATGAGTTGCTGTATCCATTTTGTGCTTATATTTAGCCGTGGTGGCTGCCGGCAGAATAGAATAGCACCCCCCTCTTCATGCTGAGGCGTCGTAAAAGGCGACTAAGGTATCTCTTTAACAACGCAATTCATCCAGGTGTTCAGAGAAGGAAAACTCGACCAAACCTGCATCCCGCTCCCTCCCGATCGTACTGGTTCTCAATTCCATCGGGCCTGAGGGAGCTCGGACGAGAGAGTGCTTTTCTGGCAGTGCGTCCAGTTATGCACTTAAATATCTCCTGCGCAATTGACTGTTTCCGTAAACTGGACCTCGATTTTCTTAATCGGTGTTGAAACAGTCGCCGTGGCCGAATGCGGCTAGGACATCATCATCATATGTCATATCCAACGTGACTAGTAGCCCAGCTGATAGTCGTTCTCAGGGCGCTTGCACATTACTTTTATATTAGATGCCATACCAATTCTTCCCAATGTTCGACTTCACGGGTGAGCGAGTGGTTCCTAATCTAGTTCGTAATTAATTTAGAAAAACGCAGATGCACGTGCCGGGATTCGAATCTACGATCATTGGTTTTCGCCCATGGACCACAGATACTAAATTAAAATCATAAACGTAATAAAAATAATCCTTCTAAATTAAAATGTGCCAAATATAGTTATGGTAATGTTTCGTTTAAATCTTCAGCATTAATAATGTCAATAATAGGAATATTTATAGGTAAAGAGTAAAGGTCAAAAGTGACATGAGAATAACATGCGACTGAAGGAAGACCGAAAATAAAATAAGAGAATAAACGTTTTAATAAAGAATTGTCCTAATTTAAATTTTTATTAAATATACCAGCAAAATCTTTAAATATACACATAAAATGAGAAAAAGCGAACATCAACTTGCTATCATGCAATGTGCACACTTCGCGGCGTGCTGCCCGGTTCAGTAGCATCACTTCGGCGGAATAGACTGCGGTAACGAAAGGGTTAACATACTCCGAGACCAGATTTTTTTTTAAATCATCATAACAAACCACAACTAACTTTCTTTATTTATAACAAAGTGCCTAAACATTAAGTTTCAAGTATTCAGTTTAAGCAGTAACAAAACGCCTATGTAATCTTTCATGCAATTTCCCCCAGAGTTCGTTTGATTAATAGAAACTAACACAAGTATAATTATGAGATGAAATTAACAAAGAGGGTGACATTTCCAAACCATCGAACCGAAGCAAATAATAGGTTGTGACATAAATGTATTAATTGTTCAGTGAATAAGAACTTAACGAACAGAAACACTTGAGCAAATTGTAAACACTGGGGGGCGAAGAAATGACGCAATCCACGGCCCTCCTTTTGATTAGACGTCGCGTAACCTCCAGGGAATATTATACCTAAGCTCTAGCTATAGGTACGTAATTTATTGCTACTGTTTTTTTAAAGATACTGTCTCGACAAATTAATTTCGTCACTGTTATATCACAGGTTAAAAATCACAAACTGTGACAGCATTATATGTTACCCTTTCTTTGATTTATTTAAATGTGTGTACTGTTTTTTCTTAACAAACGTGTCTTTCTTTCTTTTATATTTTGCTCGTGACTATTATTTCATATTACCACAAGAATTATGTTTTTTATTACGATGCTGTCATTATCATTATTATCAGCTGGTTTCGTCCCATTGCAGGGGAAAGGTCTCCCTTCCCTTTTTCCACTATATCTTTTAAATCCATTGAAAGGGGTTTGGACAGTTAACCCACCACGCATGTGCAAACCAGATTGGCGGGTGTGCACTACGTACAACGAAGTTGTATATAACAGCTTAGAAACTAGCGATTTACCTAAAAATATTTCAATATTGTTATAAATTACTTTAAATAAAATAAGACCTAAAAGTAGTGTAGGATGGATGTTATTGTGTGTAATATTATTATGTATGAAGTAGTAAATGCGTAGATCGGAACGTATGGGAGTGAAAGGAAGGAAGGATAGAAGAGAAGGAGCATAAACGGTTTTTTTTCTACGAGAGCGCTCTGTAATATTAAGACGTAGTAAAAGTGTGAAGACGAAAAATTAATTTGAAAAAGTGCAATAAAGGAGTTTTTGAAATTTATTCCGTGTTTATTCTGATCCAAAAATCCCCAAAACTACATTACTATGAATAATATGAAATTTCTTTCAAAGATATTATCTTTATACCTGATAGTTGTATGGCGCTTGATATTAGTTATATATATATATATATATCTCTTTTTAATGCGCATAGTTTTACAATAAGCAGTGCTATATGTCTCGCTCTACATGATTTTTAACAGGAGTTATAAGTATAACTAGTGGGCACGTGATTTCATTATCACTGCTATATAACCAGTGATTCATGGCATGTTCAATGCCTGCTAAGCTCAAGTTCGCCCTAGAAACACGCAAGACCTTGGCCTTGTACGCCATAATTCTTTGTACAGCCTGAATACGTTAAATGAATATCATTAAGCACTTGATCAAACATGTGTCGTACAAACTTCATTACTTTTATTATTTTTTATTTCAATAAAATAAATATGCTATGATTTATGTGGGTTGAATTGCACAATCGTAATTTTCATTCTGATGTTACATCAGCTTTCTTACAAGCGAATGACGTGTATTTTCTTTATTGGTCTATTTTCGTGGGTGCCAAGTCTGACAGTGGCTTGCTTAGCTGTCACTTATCGGTATAAGCTTGTGTACGTCCAGGCATCTATGTATCTAGAAAGTTTCAGCCATTGTATATTTAGCAATTACCATTATATTCATATCGAGGGGTGAAAGGTTATTTGGTTTAAGCGACATTTTTTGGTGATATAGTAATATATATATATATATATTTGGAATTTGTAAAAAAACGCTGATTCCGAATATATATTACTACATCAACAAAAAATGTCGCTTTCACCCCTCGATATATTTCCGAGTATACTACATTTAGTAGTCACTCATATATGTTAAAGCTTTTTATACTGTCTCGACATTGTGACCACAGCGCACCTGATGGAAAGCGCAGTGTAGTCCAACAATGGCAGTGAGCATCGAGGAACGGCAATAAATTGACATTCGCCGTCATCATGTTGGCCAATATAGATCACGAAAAAACCCTTTAGGTATATCAATTACTGGACGTACAGAGGCTGTTCCCGAAATACGTCAGACACCACAGACGACCTCGGAAGTATCTGGATCCCCTGGCCCGGCGAAGAGAAGACACAGTTGGCACCCCGGTGGTTTTAGTCGGTGCAAGTCCGATATACCGGGGGAGTGGCCCTCACCACTCCCCTGACGGTCCGGAGGGATTTCCACCGGGTTAAGATAAAAAAAAAGACACTGCAGACGATCTTTGCACTTGTGAACTGTGGTTACGAAACACCTCAAGAATTTTCCTTCCCACCTCAAAAAATTACGATATTCTTTGAACTCTCATCCCTTGCCGATCATCGCATTTCTTGGACTGCACTGTACTTGTCATGTAATGTGGTGCAATAATTTTCCAGTGTCACTGTAAAAAATCTCGCAAAAAAGTCTAGCGACACTCACCATGGAGCGTAGAATTCGACGAGAACCTTCTTGTTGTTATCGAACACGACTTCATCGAAATTGGTAGCGACGAGAGTTTTGACGGGCTTGGCGGCCCAATCGGAGGGCAGGTCTTCGCTCAACAGGTGCTGTTTCAGGTTGCCAGCGAAGAAGGATTGCACGAATTCCTTGTAAACGAGAGATACGATTATAATTAAATACATATAAAAAAACAGTCACTTTACATACATAATAATAAAAAACTAGCTGACCCGGAAAAAATTGTTGTGCCATATACATTATTTTACTGTGAGTTCCTTTAGAAATAAATATATACCCTTGCGGACTTGTTTATCAATCTTTTGAAGATATACAATTCCGTAGTACATTAATTTGATCTATCTCGTAAGCCAGCGTTTGCTATTTAAGCGCACAAAAATATGATTGTTACGAGATCACGTCTTTGAACAAACCTTAGGATTTTTCGGCTTTTCTGTACTATAACATATATGTATTATACATATAAACCTTCCTCATAAATCTCTCTATCTATTGCTGAAAACTCCATTAAAACCCGTTAAATAGTTTAAAAGATCTAAGCGAACAGACAGCGGAAGCGACTTCATTTTATACTATGTAAAAATGATAAAAGTAATTTAACTAATTGAAGGATTAATAAAAAAACAGCCACACCTTTATAGTTTTTAATAATTAGTAGTAATATTATTAACAGCTCGTTTAATTTTATTTTAAACAAGATTTAATTATCCACGAATGAAGGCAATAATTCTAAATATAACTATACAAGTTACATTCACATATTCTAATCTATTACTCTCACTCACTATACAGTTTCCTTGACAATTTAACATGGCAAAATGTATCAAGTGTAAATTATAAATAAACCTGCATTAAATCCGTAACGAACTCGTAAACCTGTTTCTCTATTTTAAATCGAATAAAATTCATTTTATTGCGTTGTTTTGAAAAACATTTTAAAACACAATTTCTCGTGGTCTTTAGCGATAGTCATAGCGGCGTGCATTAATAATTAATCAGGGTTTTATAAACATAATTGCACTGAGATATAGGAATACTGAATTAATGAAAATGAAGAAATTTATTATTTATTTATCGACTTTGTAAATTTTAATAGAACCTAATACATTTGGAAGCTTGCGTATTTTTACTATAATATAAAAGAAGAAATAAAATTTTGTAAAAACAGTTTCTGTCGTTCGTTCATATCCTTTCTACCTTTGTATATGAATATTGAATATATCATCTCTAAAACACTAGCCAGTATTTTCCATTTGAGCTGTGACTCCTGATTTCGAGGCATTTTTTGCGATTCACTTGCCAATTCAAGTAAGCAATATGCCCCGTGCGAGTTCTTATAATGATGAAAGCTTTTTAAAAAGTTGTAACTGAAACTCTAATGAAAATTAGATACGACCAGTGTATTTTACCTTGATTAGAGTATTATCTGTATTTATCATTGGGTTGTAGGTCAATTCAGGTGTCAACTAATATTGTTATAACATTATAGTATATCATCTCGTATCAAGCCGTGGTGGCTGCCGGCAGAATAGAATAGCCCCCCCCCCCCCTCTTCTTGCTGAGGTGTCTTAAGAGGCGACTAAGGTATCTCTTTAACACCGCAATTCAACCAGGTGTTCAGAGAAAGACAACTCGACCAAACCTGCATCCCGCTCCCTCCCGATCGTACTGGTTCTCCTTTCCAGCGGCCCTGAGGGAGTTCGGACGAGAGAGTGCTTTTCTGGCAGCGCGTCCAGTTATGCACTTAAATATCTCCTGCGCAATTGACTGTTTCCGAAAACTAGACCACGAATTTCTTAATCGGTGTTGAAACAGTCGCCGTGGCAGAAACCGGCCAGGACATCATTATCATCCCGCTATATCCCTTCCGGAGTGAGCAGAGTAGACATTAGTGGCTTTATCCATTTTGCGCTTATATGTCGCGCCCAACGTGGCCAGTAGCACAGCTCATCGCTGTTCTCAGGGCCCTCACACATGACATTTCTAATACATGCCACGCGGATTTCACGATATTTTTCTTCATCAGTGAGCTAAATCCGTAGAGTAGTTAATATTGTGTAACAACAAAAATTGGGTTAAAGCGATTTTGCCTTTACATACCTCGTCATTTCTTCCAAGAAATTACTAACATAGATTGAAAAAAATAAAAAACTCACCTCAATAGAGTCAGCGTTCAGTTCGTCGGTAGCTGGCTTGTACTTGGCCATGTCTTGTTCCAAAGCGATCAGACGCGCCGCCGGGACTTCTTCCTTCTTCATTCCGAAGAACTCAAGGATTCTATTATGAGAAGAATATTATTTCTAAAAAGTTCTACAGATCATGCCTATCGTGTACGCCAAGTATTTCGAACACGTGGTTTATTTAAGCATGTTGGATTTATAGTCTACTACGATCTCATATACTTTATTCAATAAATGGAAAATAATAATATGTGGGCCTACGTGAGCGAGGGTTGAGGCTTAAGCAACTGGTAGTTAGGAGCTCAGAAAGACAAGACGTGCGGTATCGTGTACTGTCTTTTGTATCCGGTCCTCGATCTATCAACTGAGCGAGAGCCTCTAGAGATGGTAGTTAAGGCATTTTTTTCAGATCCGAATAAAATAATAGAAATATGTATATGGCTTGCGAAAAGTAAGCGGGAATCTAGAAGATACTTCCATTAGCGTTGTAAAGCTAATAAAAAATCCAAAAATGTATTAAAATCGACAAAATGTAACTATTTAGATATCCAATTTTAATACCAAATATTTTTTAATCCTTTGCTGGCATTTTTTTTTAATATAATATTACTTTTACCCAACTAGATCTTCTTTACCAAAGCACGAAGCTATAAAATCAGTGTTATCCAACTCAGTAACATAAAAACCGAACCACGCGCGTTGGATTGAAGAGACACCATTCTGCTAGAACTAAGAAGTTCTCTAAACTCTTAACTTTGCCGGGTCATTGGATTGTGGAATGGTTTTCCGGCAAGCGTGATCATTTCTTCCTGTTATTGGGTTCTCTAAGCGAAGTGTGAAGAGATATTTGTGTATGCCGGCATGATCGCGGCGACGGCAGCAGATGGTTGTCTCCCTCGAGAGACAAGTCATATCCAGTTTTTGGATTACACTGTAGTTACCATTAGGTAGGGTAGGGCAGACACTGTGCCCAGTTGAAATAAAAAAAAATCACAACAAGATATTTATTACGCAACTGGCAACATAAAATTACGAAAAATATACCCCTATGAACAACAACAATACTATTTCATTTAATTACTATTTTAAGACGTTCAAAATTTGTTTTTTTTTCTAAGTGACTTTATTGTTTGGCCGGGACAGGCCTTCACAACTAAACCGGGCGTGGTGGGCGAACTCAGAATTTTATGGGTGGGCGGCTACGCAAGGGCATCCCTGTGGGTACGGACTTCGACTTGGGTGTCCTATCAAAAAAAAAACCTGACGGTGATCTACGAGCGTTTCGGAAGCGACTACCTTGAGAAGAAACGCCGAAAGAAATTCTAGGCTGCGTCAGTTGGAATTTCGTATTATTTTACATTATTGAAGATTGGATGTGAAAAATTGTTTCGATAAAAATTTATAAAGTGATAATCTTTTCAGATAATCATTACCAATATTTAAAAGTTGATAATTAGTTAGTGGTAATTCCTGTAATTATGAACAATATGTTATCTGGTCGTGGCTAGTTTCAAAGAGCGCTTTACTCTTTAGTTTACATAATAACATCGTTACAATAAATAATTGTAATTAATTCTAGAGTATGTTTTGTGGTATTTAACCACAGTCACTGCTGTGACTGATGGAAAAATCTACCGTTTAAAATGATGAGTGACAATATCAAGGCTTGAAATTATTTGAAACAGGGCAAAAACTGGTGCCCAGATGAGAGGGAGGAGATGCGCAGTGTCTGGCGCGCCGCCTGAGAGAGAGGTTTTGGAGGCGTGGACTCTTTGCACCCACCCCTCCCAAAGATGACTCAAATGATGATAAACAGGGTGTTTGCTATCTATCTGGAAGAATCTGGATTCTCAGGCCCAGGCGGAGTGATTAGAGAGACACCACAGGGATTTTTAGTCAGTAGGAATCTGACAAATCGGAGTTGCTACCCTCTCAGCAACCCTGATGGTTCTATGTAGGATTTCCCCTCGGGTTACCAAAAAAAGCGTGTAATTTGGCACATATGGGAGTGAAGAAGCCGTAAACATAACGTACCTCTGGTGTTCATCCTCATCAGCGTCAACGGCGACCGTCATCAGCTTGTCGCGGTAGTTCTTTGCGACGGGTTTCAGATTTTCAACATACTTCTCGAATTCGCCATTTTTCTACAGACATATTTCACAATTATTACCACAATTATTATACCACACGTTTTTACATTTACTAGGTAAATACGATTCATTCTTGTGCGCTCACGTTCTCGAACTCTCAAGTTTCAAGCTCAAGGTGAAAGATAATTATTAACTGGGTGCAGCACTTTAATGAGCCTTTTTTATATAATTTCATGCTGTTACGTATCATTTAAATTACGATACTGTCAATCTGATGAGGTAAATCAAGAAAATTTTTCAAAACGATAGGGTTTAGTTATTCAATGTTATAATTTCATTAAAATACAAAAATCTGTCCCGACGATGATTCTCGTGCTATATGTTTGTAACAGCGAGAATAATTAAATTGAAAAACAATTATTTAGTTCTATATTATATACTAATATGGCCTAACGATGAATAGAATATTTCCTAATATAGACTATTATCCTATTTCTGTACCTTTTTTTTTCAATTACTAAACGTACTGGTTTCCCGTGGCTTTTTGTGTATAATATGTTTTATTACAATAGTTATAGTGTTATTTCAAGATATATCCTACTTTGTATACTCATATACTTGAATTGAGTAATAATAATTCGAATTATCAGCGGCCGGAAGCTATAGTGTTAACAAAATTAACAATTACAATCAGCAAATTATTTTCATAATAACGGTTAAAGTGACAGATTAGAATTTCGACCTTCCTACATTTGAGAAATGGACGGATAAACAAAAACTTAATATACATAGATTGCGCATTGTGTGCATTGAAGAGAATACTATTTAAGGCTGTCATTGGTTTTAATGGATTTTATGAGACAATAACGAAGATTTAAATCTTCCTTATTATATTATTAACTAGCTATAGAGGCTCAGCGTTATCCAAGTAGATATAGATATAACATAATGGACTGATTTTTAAACAGATTTTTCTCCCTTATTTTACCCTCTTCCAGGTTGATTCTCCAATAACGTCAAAACGCGTAATTTTTAGTTTCTAAGCAAAAAGCTTTATACTAGTTTCCAAGGCGTTTACTCCATAATAGACGGATTTCCGAACAAACTTTCAATCTCTATTTCACCCCCTTTAGAATGGAATATCATAAAATCCGCCTTTAGTAGGTGCCTATTTTATATTAAAAATCCCTTGTAAAAATATCATGTTTCTTCTAGTTTCAGTAGTTTAGGTTCTACAATGATATATAAGTCAGGACAAGTCATTTTATATGGATAAATAACAATATATTCCTATTATCGTGAAAAATATGAATTTATATATTATAGTATAAATATATTATCATAAAACTATAATGTAAAGAGCATTCTACGCACAATTCTGTACGCAACAACGGCACGTGTCGCGGACTCGCGCCACGTTAGATTTTCTTATTAGCATAGGTTATTGAACTTTACGGTCGATTACCTTTTTCTCAACAGCGTTGATAATATAATATTGTTTACATACAAATGGCTATTAACTCCAATATTAAACGCTTACCGTAAAATATAACTATAATTATAGCACCTAACCTTATATACTGAGTTTTTGAAACACAAAATCTATAAAAAAAGGGGGATTTAAAGTTGGTACGGATTAGACAGTGCTTGAAATTCAATATTACAAACTATTAAAAAAAAATTAGTGATGTCCGATTTTCCCATCTATTCTCGTATGTATTAACTTTTTTGGTAATAAATTTTTATCACTTTTAAGATTTATAATAAATTTTAAAAAAGCCGTGCCGTTTAGCCGTGGTGGCTGCCGGCAGAATAGAATAGCATCCCCCCTCTTCTTGCTGAGGTGTCGTAAAAGGCGACTAAGGTATCTCTTTAACACCGCAATTCAACCAGATCTTCAGAGAAAGACAACTCGACCAAACCTGCATCCCGCTCCCTACCGATCGTACTGGTTCTCCATTCCATCGGGCCCGAGGGAGCTCGGACGAGAGAGTGCTTCTGTGGCTGCGCGTCCAGTTATGCACTTAAATATCTCCGGCGCAATTGACTGTTTCCGAAAAGTGGCCCTCAATCTTCTTAATTGGCATTGAAACAGTCGCCGTGGCCGAAACCGGCTAGGATATCATCATTAAAAAAAAAACTCAGCATAACATTTATGAAAGACGTTCAATAGTTTTTAAATTCGCCAAATGTCAACAAAACAGAGTTATGAGTTAGATATATATTGTTTATATTATATATATATTTCATCGTATATAATCTAGAAATCTAAAAGTTCAGAACAACTGCTGTGGAGCATCTATCGCAGATCGCTTCGCGGTCGACCTATTCTTAAGACAAAAAGGTGAAAGTTCAAAGGCCATCGTTGCTTTACATTAAGGCTAGACGAAGAAACCACGTGGATTTGTGAAAGTGCACATATCTTGTATGACCACTTTCGAGATTAACGATGCAATATGACACACTTTCAATGATCTGTTGGTATCATTTTTTGTTATTATAAAAATAACTAACTGTAACCTGCGAGGAAGTACTTTTGAAACTTTTGTCCCTTATTTTACACTTTTAAAGGTTGATTTTCCAAAAACGTCGAAACACATATTTTTATTTCTAGCTAAAAAGCGAAATATCTGTTTTTCTAGTGCTTAATACAAAACAGACGGATTTGAAACTAATTTTCAAACACTATTTTCAAAAAATCCGCCCTGAGTTGGTACCTACGTCATAAAAAGAATCAAATATAAAAATATCATGTTTCTAGCTTCAAGAGTTAAGAGAGGATAAGTCAATAAGAATAAGTATTTTTTTTTAGATAGATAGATATACTTAAGCAGCCTTCATTGCTTAACTTTTTTAACATAAATGGTGAAATGAATGCTGAATAACATTCTCTGCTAATACTTCTCAGACGCACTAGAGTTTACATAAATATGGAGTTTAATTTAATATTTGATGCAGATAATACCATGTTACTATTACTAATATATGAAATAATAATATATGTATATATGACTACGTTTTATTACTCAGAAATATTCACACTAATATCAAAATATAAGTTCTGAATCAGCTTCGAATACAAATTCTTGTCGATGTAGGTAAGTACTAACTAACCTTATTTGTCACGGTGTGATACTTTCTAAATGAAAGTCTTTTTTATATGTGATTTAAACTGCTATTTTACTCATACGAGTTTTGAAAATGTGATTTCGATCAGTCGATGGGAATGACAGAATCAATGTGGATCGTAAAGTTGAATTCAAAAAACTTATATTACAAAATGTTTATCTTTTCGCCAAATCGTCAGATATTGATATCTTTTCTCTTTTACCAATTTTTATATTTATAGTCCGCTACATCTGCAGTATCAGTAGATTTTTAGATTCTTCATATTTTATCTAATATTTTCTATTGATGAGGCCTCATTAAAAAAAGAAACAGGAAATAACTATATACGTCTAAAAATACGTATTATACACGGACATACGATTTAAATCTCGGATATAAAAAAATATGTAACTTATAATAAACATGGAAATCGTTTTTAAGAAATGTACCCGAAATACTGACGTCAGTGTATTTTAGCATAATGTGTTTCACAGCATGAGCTTCACATGGGCTGTACAATTACAAAACTTAATAGATATAGACTTAATATTATAGACAAAATAGTTTTATAAAGAACTTTTTTTTTACACTGACTCGACATAGTGACTACAGAATACCTGATAGTAAGTACAGTGTAGTCCAAAAACGAAAGCGACTATCAAAGGATGAAAATCCCGAATGATAATAGTCTCTGTCATGTCAGCCCACATTTAGCACGACTCAAGGTCTCTAGGAATATGAGTTACTGGATATACACAAACTAATCCCGAAACGCGATAGGCCAAGGCGAGTCACTATAACGGTCTTTACATGACCTGACATGTTTTTGCTTCAGTGTATGTGTTCAAATTCTATCACAAAAATAGTTGTTTAAAACTTGACTAGTCCACACTCCATAAATAAAACAATAAATCAGGAGATACGATGGGAGATTGATAAAAGCTTTTTTAGTTATTTCCTGTTACTGATATTCATATTTCTATACTACTTTTTCTTAGGCTGAACTTTATAGACGCAACATTAAGTTTGCTAAGACTTCACTTAAAACATTACAGTTTATATTAAATGTCAATGTCAATGGATTTGGTAAGTCAGTGATTTTGTCAACACTTGGCACTGTGAATACTATGGGTATACTCAAGTTCCTATTATATATTCAGTTTTTTGTCAAAACAAATTTAATCTTTGAGAACTTTGCTAAGCAAAGTTGATATAGCGTCTATAAATCTCAGCCTAAGCAACTTTGGCCTACTTTGTAAATACTTTAATGAATTATATAAGGCAGTTAAAATAAAATTATAAAAGCATTACATATATATGGTATAGTATAAAAGTATCAACATCAGCAGGATGGTTAAAAACATTTGAAAAAACTCACCTTAGACAGGAACAAAAGAAGGTGATATTTGATCTGTCCTCCGAAGATCTTGGAAGCAGTTTCGTGTGAGAATTCAACGATAATGGGCATGCTTTGGATAAGCACCCAGGATTTTAATGAGTCTTCATCGAACGCTTCACCCTCGTATTTGACGCGTTTTTCTTCAAACTGCAGACAAAATTCATATAGTAAACATCTCATTTGAAAACTATGCTAGCTCACGAGTCATTTGGCACAGTAATCGGGCATATAACTTCTGTACTACCAGATGAGGATTTGTTCCCTACACAGAACAAATATTTGTATGATCTTTACATAGTTGTTTCAGGTCTAGATATTTTATACGTGGAATTTATATTCATAAACATTTCCATACCACAAATAAATCCTAATATGGAACTATATGTTTATTAAAAGTATAAGAATAAAAAGTATACATCAGAATATATTAATAATTTTTATGTAATTTTAAGCTATATTGGCTTAGTTTTGAAATGGTAAACCATACAAACTTGGTAGTATGAACTCATTTTAATTAAATTCAAAATGAATATAAATATAAAAACTTGAAACATAATTATAACCAGAGATGGGCAAAATGTAATCTGATTAATGATTACAAAATGTAGTCTCTTAATTTACCATACTTTTAATTTTCTTGCTCTGTAATCATGATTAAATCCATTTAAAACATTAAGAAATCATAAATGTGTATGTAATCTGAGATTCCTATGCTTATAACATGCTAAAATTAAATAAATAACTAAGTACAATATTTGGGAGCAAAAAAGGCATGCACCAATATGTTTTTAAAATATTAATCATGTTATAAAGCTTCCAAACTTGACCAATTATAGTTGACCTTTAGATACTGGTTGAACTATTAGATATGCAAAAGTATTATAAGTATTTTTTTTATATAATATAATCTGTATATATAAAATAAAACCTTAATGTAATATAATTATAACAAAAATTAAATTATAACAAAAATTTTAACTGTAAAATTTAACTTACTTCATGTAAGTACAAATGACAAAGTTATCTGTTTTATTAATGGGTCAACCAACTAACTTATGTGAGTGTGATAGCTTTACAATATTAAATTATTACTTAGTAACTCATCTTACATTTATTTATAAAAATGTGGTTTTCACCACATTCTTAAAAGTTCCTGATCCAACTTTACTTAAATCTTTTAATTGTAGTTTCATAAAACATATTATGTCATATCAGTTAAGGTGTCTATTGTAGTTAACATTTTTTTTCATTGTCAAACTCTTATGTATAAAAATGACTTTGGATATATTTTAAGTTGATGATGAACTTATACATTTGTACAGTTCTGCGCTTAAGCAATTTAGAATTTGTATAAAAAATTATAACTCATTATAGATATGTAGATGTGGATTTAAATAATACCTGTAGTTTAACGAGAGCATAGTAAATAATTGCACTAGTTCTTCTTTAATCAGGTTATGATTCATAGCCAGATATAAGGATTTATATTCAGAAAAATATACTTACGTTTTTGAAAAGCACAATATCTCCCTCTTTTGCCTCCAATTCTGAGATAACACTTTCATCAGAAACAATAGCAAAGACTTGGTCATCAACCATACTGGCAACTGCAAGGAAGGACTTAGCTTTCTCAGTGCTTTGGTCAGCAAAGAAACCAAATACAATGATGGGGTTTGCATCAATAAGTTCTTTTGCTTGTTCAGCTGATTTGACTTCCACAGCTGGAGGTCCAGTCTTCTTCTTAAGCCAGTTAATGATGTCATCAGCTTGGCGTCCACCTAGTAATAAAAACAAATACATATAACTGTTATAAAAATATTAATAAAACTTCTAAGGATGAAAACTCAAATATACACATTAGAGTTTTTTATCCTTTCTTTTTCTACATATATTTTTTTGAATTCTATTTATTTATTTAGTGTGATCTACATCATAAATTACCAGACTAGCAATATAACTTATGAAAATAAATCAGCCATTAAAATTTAACATTTCTTTACAAAATGATAAAATTGACTTAATGGTAATCCTTTTTGAATAAATTAGCAATAAGTAGACTTCATAATATTTTCTGATAAGTTTTGTAAATTAATTTTTTATTCTCACCTGCACAATTGCAAATTGAGGCAAAAATGTAATTTTCATTGATACATTATATACAGAATAGACTATTTATGCTCTTCATTAAAATAAAATTATTCCAAAAATAAAATCTCAGAAATTATGCAACAATATAGTGCAAAAATTATGCTTGCAAAGAGAAATAAGTTAAAGATTTATATCTATCTTTTCCATTATTAAACTGAATAGAGATTAAAGTTGAGTTTATTAATGTTAGACATTATATTATAATAAATAGTATTTACCAGCATAATCAATAGGATTGCCGTTCCTGAAGAATTTCAGGGTAGGATATCCTCTCACGCCATAGTTTTCAGCGAGTTCTTGTTCCTGTGTGGCGTCAACCTTAGCTAACTTGATCGGAGATTCTTCTTCTGCCAACTTTGTGGCCGCCTTGGCGTACTCCGGCGCGAGAGACTTGCAGTGACCGCACCATGGCGCATCTAAAGCGAAACAGTACACGTAACAACAAAGAAATAAAGTGGGGAGACCGGTAAAGTCGCCGGTATGCAACCAAATGAACTATACCCAATAAACCATTTCCAAAGTTAAAGGAACGCATTTTTGCTATAACTGTAATTATATTTAAATAATAACTATGGGTATATGAAATACTTACAAAATTCCACTAAAATAAACTCCGTCTTTGAAATCACACCGTCGAAATTTGATTTACTAAGTACGAGTACATTGTCTTCGGTGGGTATATCGTCTCCCTGAACAAACCCTAGAAGGGCTAAAGCCACAAATAGTGCCACACGCATCTTGATGTGCTGATAGTTACTTACACTAATAAGTAACGACTGCGAAGACGATACACTACAAAATGCCGAAAAATGCCACTTCACTCACGACAATGTCTCACTTGACGTGGCAGCGTCGAACGTGAACAGAGCTGCCAAGCCAGACTAAGAAAGTCCCTCAAAATTAATTTTAAATTTTCTTGAAACCATTTTTCTATACGTGAATAGTACGGCATAAAATGAAATTTTAAATGAATTAGTATTTGTGTAACTATAATCACACGAATTTCCTGTTAAGGTAGGCAGATATTATGGAGTGTCATCTCTTTCTATCTCTACATAGTACTTTTACTTCCTTAATCCCCACTGGTGATACACTCTTGTATTTCATCAAAAAATCATCAAAATGTGTTAGATTATTCATGAAATGTAGATGTACTAAAGGTGTGATATTGGTTATCGTAAGTAAAACGTACTCGACATCATAATCAGCGATATAATAAATTATTAGAATTTTCAGGAAAATATGTATTTTTCTCATAATATAGTTTCCCTTAATTGAAGAAATACGATATAGATTAAAAAATCTTTACTTCAAAAATATTTTTCCACCGTATATCTCCTAAGTTTGAGGGTAAGCTCTCAACCTTAGCATCACAGAACGTGTGTTTGGCTGTGATTGGTTCTGCTTGTTGTTTTTTTTTAGATTCAATGTTTACTAGAGTTAAAAAAGATAAATATGTAGAAAAAAAAAAACATTTATACAATTCTTACGAATGTATAAAAAACTCAAATAAGATTTCATGGATTAATTTATTTGTAAGGAATCATTATTCTAAAATATTAGTATTGTTGCGTGAAATAGAGCGACACGATATTATCAAACGTCAATCTCTTCGCAGCAGCTGTTTTTGACATTTTTTTTAAGTGGAATAACAAATGTTTTAAATGATAATTGTTTTAACTTGTGGGATAATTAGTAATTTATCTAGATTTAATGAAAGCGTATATAATGATCATGTAACATAATGTTTTAGGCTATAATATATTTATCAGAACCAAGATTTTAATTCTGTTAGTAACAGTGTATATTTTGTATATCAGAATGTAAACACAGTATTTATAACAATAAAAAATATATTTTTTTTTTTAATAAATAGATGTTGTTTTGAATTAATTGTATTTCAAGTAATAGGTAGAGTTATATATTATAAATAAAGTATTGGTTTATACGGTGAGTATAAAACAATAAATCAATCAAAATTTGAAAAATAGATTTCTTTATATGTATGTTGCTCTTGGCTGACAGAAGTTATTATTAAATAAACAATTGCTGGCACTCGACCTGTCTTTACTATTACACATTAATTTTAGATGTTTTAAAATTGGACCTAATCCAATTTTTGTAACTCGCCTCTTTCCTCATTAACAGTAACTAACTAGTTAGTATATCTTCAGTCTTTAAATTAATTATTGTAAAGTGAAAAAGGGCAAAAAGGTTTGTTTATAGAAAAAATACAAAAATTGATTTAAACTATGTATTAAATTAATTTTGCAAGGGAAATTGCTCATTTAATTAGCTTCTATTTAATAAACATTCATTAAATCAAGTTAATACACTCTTATCAGCATAATATTGCATGAAACATTTAGTTTCATATATTAGCAAACATTCATTTCACATTCATTAAAATGTAAAAACAATTAAACGGGCAGTATTAATTATAGCATTAGGAAATTCTAGATGCCAGAGTACACAGTGACATCGGAAATATATAAAGAATATGATTATAGAACAAAAATAATACCAAACATCGAAGGAAGTAAGTATTAAATTTTGTTACTACCATGAGAATATTAGCTGTTGTTTTTGTAATAGTAAATTAAATAACAATATTTATGAATAATTACACAGATTAACTGAGTTTTTGGAGCTTTCACTTGTAAAAGTATAGGTGCCAGGTAAAGATACACAAATATGATAAACTAATCTGGTCATCACATAAAAGTTTGCCACTATTAGGACTCAAACCCAGAATCTTAGAACAGTAAGTAGGGTCACTATATGCACTATTAGGCTCTTATATATTTTATTACTTATATCAATTATTGTGCTTTTAAAAGGGTGATAGTGAAACCACAAAAAAATTAGGATTCTGTAGTTTTTAAAACATAGACTAGAAAAATGCAATCATATTAATGATTAAAAAGGCAAATGTAATCATAATCGTTTTTCATTAATCTGATTACATTTTGCCCATCTATACTGTTATTGTATCTAAAAAATCATTCTCCACAATAGTTGGCACAGTAGGATTTTCTATTAAGTTATGGATGTGTTTATATTGGTGTTAAAATTCAATTTCTTGTTCTTAGATATTATTTCAGAATTCCCGTTTTTGCTACCTGGCAATGGCGAAATAAGCACTTTTGATGAAGATGACGACTTAGATATTGAGAGACCAACAAAAAATGTTATAAGGATTGGTAAGTTTCTGAATTTAATTGTACTAAATTTAATTATTAATTGGATGCACAGAAGCTGATTCCAACACACAACAGGCTATAGGGAGTCACTATGATGATTTATGCAAATGACGTGCCTGTTCTTGTGCCTCTATCCACATTATTAAACTTCATCTGTACCGGGAATTACAAGAAACAATTTTTGGTTTTCTATATACAAGACATTTTACTTATTTAATAATCATTCCAATAGTGACACATTTCAATCTTATGTACTTATTTCAGATATGTACACTTAGATGTGCATAACTTATACTGAAAAATGAAACTTAACATAAAAAAGAAAAATTTTCACGCGATAGCGCGAAGAGAGATATCTCTTTCGGGGTGACCAGATTACATTAGAAATATCCACTTTGTGCTTATATGCTGTGCCTAATGTGACCAGTAGTGCAGCTGAATGTCGTCCTCATGTCACTTAGACATAATATTTCTAATGAATGACATGTGGGCATCCTCGCGATGTTTTTTTTTTCTTTTTAAACTGACACGACATAGTGACTGCACCATACACGATGGTAAGCATGGTGCAGTCCTTAAAACGCCAACGACTATCGAAAGAAAAAAAACTATCAGTAGTCGCAGCGATCATGCCGGCCTGCACAAATATCTCTTCACGCTACGTTTTCCTTAACCAGTAAGCATGTCGTACCTAAATCCGTACTTAACCTGATAAAACCAAGAGGTACAGCTCGGTATTCGAGTCACGAACAAAAAGTTAACAAATGACACTGATATAAATGCAATTTATGAAAGAACCTTCTGATCAGCATGATAAATATTTTGTAAAACTATTTTTAAATGATATAAGGAAATATTCAAAAATCTCCAAACTATACACCAGAGCATTGTACTCATTATAGATACAGGACGCCCTGACAACAAGCAAATTAAGCAGAGTTTGCAGAATTTTACATAGCGGAAGGTGTAGTAATTTATAAAGTTTTTTACAGAGCATAGTCCAGAGACAAACATAGCTTTAGTAGGTCTACAGGTTTGGAGAGGTGCCTTCCTTCTTGGCGATTGGCTCATACACCTTGGCTTAAGAGGACAGCTTGAACGTAAAAATGTCCTGGAACTTGGCGCTGGCACTGGCCTCACCAGTTTCGTTGCAGCTATGTTTGCAAAGAAAGTTGTGTGTACAGGTGCGTTAGATTTATGAAGATGTCAAATTAAGAATATAACACAGAACCTTGTGGTAGCACATCAATGGAAAATAACTAATACAATGCCACATATAACGTCACATCTGAAACTGAATACTTTGTTGTTGGCTTATAGATAAATGTACCCATTAACATATAGTTTTCTGCCAACATAACATTTTTTTTTTATTGGGGAGAATTCTAATAGGACAGTCTCAGCCACACAGAGGGATTGCGCGACCAAGGTGTGACAGCACCGTACCATCATAACTAATTTAATCCAAGGAATCATTTCACAGATTACAGAATAATCACAGATCATTCTGTTTAATTAAATAATATGTGCAGTCTATTGTATACATATAGTAGTAACTTTCGTTACGCTATATTCCTTATGAGGTGAGCAGAGAAACATAAGTGGATGTATCCACTTTGCGCTTATATGTCGTGCCGAAATCGCTGTATGTTTCTATTTTAAGTAAACGATTTACGAGTAATTGCTGCTCACTTTCTTAGGCTATATACATTAAAACAAATAATATTAGGTCCTTACATATGAAATTGGCGTTTTGTATGGGAGGAACAAAAAGTCGAATATTTTTTAATATAATATATTTAATTAATCAAAGTATGAACCATTATTTTCTATGCACTTTTGCCATCTCATAGGTAGTTCATTGATCCCTTTACTAAAAAAACCAGTCGGACGGGAATCAATAAAATCTTTGAAGGCGATTTGGACTGCCCCATCGGAGTTGAATTTTTTCCCTTGCAAGAAGTTATCCAAATTTCGAAAAAAAATGGTAATCTGTTGGAGCAAGGTCCGGGGAGTACGGAGGATGTCTTAGACTTTCCAATTGAAGCTCTTCTAATTTAGTAGCCGTCTGTTGCGCAGTGTGTGGTCTAGCGTTGTCGTGAAGCAGCAGTGGCGTGGAGCGATTGACCAGCCTAGGTTGTTTAGCCGCTAGATTTTTCATCATGGTTTGCAATTGCTGACAATAGACATCAGCCGTAATAGTCTGGCCAGATTTGAGAAAACTGTAATGAAAAATACCGGCACTAGTCCACCAAACGCTTACAAGTAACTTTTTTGGGGTTAATTTTCGCTTGGGGCAGGATTTGGTTGGCTGGCCAGGATCCAACCATTGCGCTGAGCGCTTCCGATTATCGTAAAGAACCCATTTTTCATCACAGGTAATGATTCGGTTTAAAATATCTTCATTATTGTACCGGTTTAGTAATGTAACGCAGCAGTCGACGCGCGTTTGCCGGTTTGCTTCAGTCAATTCGTGAGGTACCCACCTTTCAAGCTTTTTAATCTTCCCAATTTGCTTCAAGTGAATTAAAACAGTTTTATCACTAAAATCGCAGCCTGCAGCTAACTCGGACGTGGTTTGCGATGGATCTGCTTCCACAATAGCCTTCAACTCTTCATTATCAACTTGAGTCTCAGGCCGTCCACGGGGCTTGTTCTGCAGGTCGAAATTTCCAGAACGAAAACGTTGGAACCAAAAACGAACTGTGTTTTCTTTTGCAACACGACCGCCATACACATCATTCACCCTTCGAGTTGTTTCCGCAGCACTAGTGCCACGGCGGAACTCGTACTCGTAAATAATGCGATATTTTAAGTTTTCCATTTTGTAAAATGAGTGACGCAAACAGAAAAAAACAAGAAAAAAACAAATGAATGACGATCATCGAGGCACAAATACATGAGTCTATAGCTGTACAAATTTGAATTTGGAATTCCTTACCAAAGAGGAGAAATTTGTGATTAAAGTGGCCAGTACGAAAAACGCCAATTTCATATGTAAGGACCTAATATATGTTTTGGTTATGGATATTTTTATTGAAATTATCTTCAATTAAATATAAAATGAAATAACAGTTCCTATAACCATTAATTAACTTGTTAAGATATATTCACAGATTTTCTTAATAAATCTTTAAGGAATAACCGATTCGACATTATTTGGGTTATTATTATAATAATAATATTTGTTTTTAGATATTGACGTGGGAGGAATATTAAATCTTATAAAAATAAACGTTAAATACAACGCTGAACTGATAAAGTCACGGTTCCAAGTACTGCCTCTGGATTTTAAAAGTACACAATGGAGTCTGCAATTAACAGAGGCAATAAGAAAAACGGATGTCATTATTGCTGCCGATGGTATTATATTTTCTTAAATTCATCACCATTAAATGATATTTTTTATGTAATGGTCAATAGCACTATCAGTTTAGATAGATATTTGTTTGACGATCTTGTAAAGCTGGTATTTTCAAGTTACATTTTCTGCGAAGAGTGCGATATTATCTTTACATATTATAAATAAAACTCGCTCTATCTCTCTCTAGATGTTCACTAATATCTTTGAAACTACACAACATACCTTAATGCAGTTTTCACCATAATTTACGAAATGTGTTTCATATAATATATTTTTATAATACATTTGTATTTAGCAGTAGCGGATTTTTTTTACACTGGTTCTACTGAGTGACTACAGTGCACCCGATGGTAAATACAGTGTAGTTAAAAAAAAAACAATAAAAGGAAGAAAATTCGTTAAGTCTGCGTCGTGATGTCGGCCCACATATACCACGACTGAAGGTCTCCAGGTATATGAGTAACTGGATGTACATAAGCTGATGCCGAAACGCGACAAGCCAAAGCGAATCACTATGACGGTCTTTACACTTGTGTTATGTGGTCACGACTAGTGATGAAAATGCCCGGGAATTTTTCCAAAGTGCCTAAAACTTCCTTGGGAATATTCCCGGGAATTTACGGAATGTTCTCGGAAGTGTTGGGCACTTTGAGAAAATTCCCGGGCATTTTCATCACTAGCTCACGACCCAGTTTGGGCAATCGTACTACGATCATACAAAATTCAGGGACTAAGGGGTTAAAAGCCCCCCCCAAATAAACCCTAGAATCTACTACTACTTAAAGATAATAGAGAAATCGATTCTGTGTGGAAGTCTATTGGGTCCGCCCGTTGAATATATGAGAAATATTTAAAATAAAAAAATTGACCAAATATTTAATTTATAGACATCCTAGACCTTTGCTTTTATATCAAACTCTTTGTCTTCATAGGTCAGTAAACCTCAGCGTTTTTACTTCATTCTCACTCTGATTCATACTTTTGCCTTTTGATTGCTTATAATCAAAGCCTTGCCCTTGATAAATCATAATCAGTTTTTGATTTTCCAGTTATCTACGATGATGACGTCACCGCAGCTTTTATATCAACAATACAAAAGATATTGAATACAAAACCGCCAAAAACACTTTACGTCGTGTTAGAGAAAAGATACGTGTTTACTATAGAACACTTGGAATCGGTGGCGCCGTGTTACGAAACATTCCTTACACTCCTTGACAAAGTGAAGACAGAAAACGTTCATTCCAATTGGATAGTAGAACAATTACCCTTAGATATTCCAAAATATTTCACTTACTATAGAGTAAAAGATTTAGTTTTATGGAAAATATCATCAGTAGCTAGAAACTGATGTAAATAAAATAATTTTTAATTTAATCGATTTATTTTATTTAGGAAGCGTCGGCCATTAAAAAACAATGTCTGTAACAACGTTTCCTTTCCTTTGTACGTACTTCTTGCTATTACTGAATATGTAACTTAATATATTTTTAAATCAACACATACATACTAACCAGGTACTACAGAATCAAGAAATAATTCTTAAGGATATTTATCATAAGATAAACAATATATTTGGGAAAGGATGTTTGCTCAAGGCGTTGATTTTATTTTCTTTTCACTTATTATAAAAAATGTAGATAACAATAATTGTTTGTAAAACGAAATTATAACTTTGATATTTTCACAATTTATCTCATGGTGCACATACCTTTAAACATTATTTCAACATTCTGTAAGAACATATATATATACAGGTTTTTAAAAAATATGGTCTATTCTCATGGTGACTTACACCCTCCTCCCAATCATAATATAGTATGTAATTTAAGGATAAACCGCCACTGCCTGGCGGCTAATTAACTATAGCTAATTTCATTGTAACAAATAAAATGGTAATCCAAAAAAAAACAGCTGTAATCAGAACCTCCTCCTTTTTGAAATTGGTTAGAAATGAAACCAGTTAAACATAATTCTTTAATAAATAACATTTGTTCCAAACATACACGTCAATACTTCTTATAAACGTATTTAAATAACTATATGATAAACCTATTTTTGCGTTGGCCAAAATTCATTATATTTGCTGAGGAAAGTTTTCCTGAGCTCGGAATTTCTCGCCTGCTGATCTTTCTCTTTGCTTAGCGTTTCGACGCTCTGTCCGACGCATAAATCTCCCGTAAAATGTATTATCAGCACCTGAGTGTTAAATGTTACGTTTTTATCAGCATTTTGCTTTGAATAGTGCGATCTCGTATCGAAGTCCATTTGAAACGGTAGGACTATGTCGGTGGCTGAAATAATAAATATTATTAAGTGGAATATCAAATGTTAGCTATTGAATAAATTGATAAGAAAGATTTGAGATTCTTCACAAAACTAATGTCGTATAATATCGATAGTCGTTTGCGTTAGTTTTCATAATTAAAACTAATCAAATATTCATTGTGGATTACCTAATATATTTATAATTGAGGTTTTTATAGTCTTACAAAACTTTTAATGATATTATGTGTACATTATTAACAGCTAAGGAGAGGAATAAGCTTCCAGCGAACATATTTCCACGACCATAATATGACTTAGGTGTCTTTAAGAGAACAGTGAATAGGCATTTATTTAGGTGATGCCGTCTATCGTCGGACTCATTTTCACCTTCCACCAGTATGATTGTGGTCAAGAGTCCACCTGTAAATTATAAAAAGTGGTAAGGAATTAATATTACGAGATTAAATTAAGTAGTTGTAGGTTTGTTATAAAAACCTATTTTTAATTATTATAATAGATAAATAGATTACAGTAATAATAGTAACACTCATATTTTGCGAAGGATGATCTTTTTGTAACGATTTATTACCTTCATTTACTTAAACCCGGTTTATAGTTAGGTATAAATTCCGTTTTAGAATAAGGCCAGTTTCGTATTTTATTCTGTTAAAGACGTGGTAACCTGGCAAATGTTTGATACTTCTGCTATATTTATATATTATTTCCTCAAATTGACTATATAGCACCTGATGTTATGCACAACGGGTGCTATAAACTGACCATAACTATGGATAGACTGGATACTGTTCGCGGAAAGTCACTGTAATCTTGCCGGTCTGATTAAAAGTATCTTTATGCTGCTTTTAAAGAACCCAATATTATATATATCAAGAAGAGCAAGAATACGCTTGCTAGAAGATCATCAATACAAAAAAGTATTACGTATTTCAAATTCGTCAGTCCCTCGTTCTGTAGAATCGCCAGTACATTCGGACCCGCATCGACCATCTTTTAAAATCCCCCGCATTGTCGTCAATTTGCTTATTGCTTTTTCATTGTTTTTACTACTCTGTTCGTTCTTGTGTTTGTCTATATTACGTAGAAATTTCTTCATCTAAAATAAACAAAACAGTACCAAATACTACATTAATAAATCACATATTTATCCATAACGACAAAAGTTTTTCAAGTCTTAACTCTGCCTTGTTATCGGGCTGTAAAATGGGTTCCCTCCTTATATCTTTCCATTTTCCTATGATATTAAATACTTTAAAAGAAGTGTGAAGATCAAAGTAGATTGGCATGATTACGGTGAATAATGACGAACATTCTCCGTTTCTTGAAAGTTGCTGTCGGTTTTTGGACTACGCTGTACTTGCACGCCAGTGCAATGTAATCACTATACCAATATAGTATAAAAAAAAATTGTATTTAGGATACACAGAAATTAAACTGCTCCCATTCATAGGTTTAACATTTGATCTCCTAGCAGTATTATAAAAGGAACAAAGAGATGATAGTATAGCAGTACTCGATTAGTTGATGACCACAATTTATGGGCACAATGCATTATGGTAAGTCGCTATAAGTTATCGCGTTTCGTGATCAGTAGTTAAAAGCCTTATACTTCCGGATATAAAAAGCCCTAGCATACTAAATTTATGTACTTTAAAGTGTCTATATGACCACAAACTGTCATTCAAAAGTTTTACCGTAATTAAAAAACGTACCAATGATTTAAAATTTATTACCGTTTTAGATAATTTCTTTGGTGTATCTTGATAAGACATTTTAGGCTCTCCAGGATTGCTGCCGACTACGTATAACGTATTTTTGGGTATATCAAAATCTGAATATACCGTGGACTGGCCTTCAACCGCGACTTTTGAGCAGGATCCAGTAGACGATTTGCTATTAGTCGGCACATAAGGTGACTTCCCAGCAATATCTAACTGTAGGCTCTGAGATATGGGCTTGTTTTTTAAATGTTTCTTTCTCCGCACGGGAGATTCGTCCTCGTTCGATAAACTTTCTTCGGATGTAGATGGAAACACTTCGTTGAGACTAAGAACCTCTAGATTACACTGCTCAAGATCAGAAGGACTGTCGGCGGCAGCTAGTTGACACATTTGATCGGTCGAGTGTATGCTGATAAACGATTTTTGTCCAAGCCCCGGGACTCCGGCCTCGCTAGAAGCTGCCGGTTTTTTTGACACTGTAACTAGAGAACATCTTTCAGATCACAACTATATTGAAACACAACTATTGACGCGAAATTTACCTAAGTCAGGTAAATTTCGCGTTCGCACCTAGCGATGTGTTCCCGCGCACCGCTCAAAGAAAATGAAGGTGAGCAAAATGCTGTGCAGGGGCCTTCCATCAATAGGCCAGACGTCGCCGGGTGCTGAGGAAGATGGCAAAGTCTTGCCTTTGGCCCCGGCAAACGGGAGAAGGAACACCCCGGGGGCTTTAGTTGGTGCGACTCCGACACACCGGGATGTGACCCTCATCGTTCCCTGACGGCCCATAACGGTTTCCCCCGGGTTAAAAAAAAAGAAAAAAGGCATACCACACTTTCGATAAAACAACTGCTCGACAGAATTAATAAATTGTTTTTTTTTTATTCTGCCTCGGGACAGTGTCCACGCCACAACGGATGATACGCATGGTGCATTTCAGAAAAACGCTTTCTGAATAATCGTCTTACTACTTAAAGCAATGTAAAATAATGTGGATATCTATTCTTTGATAATTTTAGCTTAAATAACGTCCACTATAATTTATTGAATAAGCCCCCTACACTAAAAAAATGAGCAAATTGTTATCAGCACACTTAAAAGTAAATGTTTGAAAATGCATACCAGCGTAAGTACAGCTTTCGGAGGTTTCACATTTTACAATTTTACCTAAAAATATAACACATGATCAAGTTTTTACGAATATTTAAATTAATTATGATAATACAGTAAAATGAATACCTGCGTCGTCATTCTTGTTCAACTCCTGCTCATCCGATCTAGTTTTATCATTCGATGTGTGTGTGATCTTCGTGTGTGACATATTTTAAACAAGAAATTTCAGTTTACAATCTTTGTCTAATTAATTTTCATTTTTCTCTTTATCGATCACTATGACAGTTCTAATTTTAATATTTGTTTATGGTTTTTTAACTCAAAACTCCTTGAATATTAAATGTAATCCATTTTAAATATTTTAGAAAGTGA
Organism: Automeris io; assembly: GCA_036320925.1. NCBI lineage: Eukaryota > Metazoa > Arthropoda > Insecta > Lepidoptera > Saturniidae > Automeris > Automeris io. Next base: position 11,651,753 of record JAUDJH010000011.1, read on the forward strand.
TTACTTTTTACCAATGCCTTTCTCTACATTAGCAGTGACGGTACGCCAGTAGAGTGCACTTACATTTGTGCACATGTGTTTTTAGTAAAAGATTTTAATATTACAAAGTATTTGCTATTTTAAGTTTCCTTGGTTTCCTTATGTATGATGACTGTTACTACAGACATGTCAAGATCTCTCTTGCTATTCGACTAACCATATCTTCACGGACTTTTTCTGTATTATAAAGCTGAAGAAAGATATTTTTATTAAAGATTGTCAATTTCTTGCCAATAATAAAGGTATTTTTTTACTTTCATATCGGTTGTAATTGTTGGATCCAAAAAAAATTATTACCCAGCCCTTGCTTCAAATGGTATAAGGGTCAAGGGGTCGTTTGTACGCCATAGGTTGATAGTTCGATGCCCAGATATAAATATTTGTTTAGCCTACAACTATATATATTGAATGTAGTGTTTATATGTGTCATTTATGTTTGTAATAATCAGTGATGCAAGAATAAATAAAACACTTTTATTAAAAAATAATTATTATATTTCGTCTCGTTATAAGTATCTACTATTAAATGAAAAACCGACACGATAAAACAGCAATTCCAATGTCAGCATTGCAAAATACAATAAAATGCTCTCAATAACGCAATTTTAACGTGTTAATAATATTTAGTACCTACATACAAGTATTTTTGTTACAGTCAAGGTTCTTATTATGTACCTGTGTCAATATTAATACACGTCAAAAATACGGGTTAGATAAACAATTTTAAATTTTCTACAGACATGCACAAAATTTGCACTTAATCCTAAAGAAACTTAGTAAAATTTAAAAAAAAATCATTGAAATAAAGAAGTGAATAATTTACAGGCATACAGTAAAATTTAAAAGAATTCGTTTTTAACTGGTACCAAAGTATTTCATAGAGATTTTTAAAATTCGTCTCCAGACTTTAGGTTATTTAGGTTGACCTAAATGTTACATTTTTTTCTAAACTTTAATTTGCTGCGCTATTTTGATGTATATATGTTGATATGATGTGATGTGTTTATATTAGATATTCAATACCGAAAAATCTTCACAATTGAATAAATCTTACGTAGGTTATTTCATTTTGATTCAAATAAACTTATTCAAGGAAATTTGTCGTCATTACTTATTATTCTATCTATTAATACTATTGCAGTTTTTGTAAAAAAAACTATAATTTATTCGAAGACCTTATTGCAAAATTATTTAAATGCTCTGAGACCTCGTTCGCACTAGTGCATTTAAAACTTCCGCGATTACTAAAGAAGCGTTCGAATGAAACAAATGGTTTTACCACTAGATCCGTTGATATATGTTTTCATACGACAGAATTGTATTGCATTATGTTTAAGTTAAAACCACACCGCTAGGAAGTAGCTAGAATACCGGTAGCACGGTGAGTCGCTTGGTGAATTATCCAAAAAAATAAAAAGTCCAGAATATTCATAGCAATCATCAGCACGCGGTTACTTAGTAGTTACTTAGCTCAGTGATATCCAAGCACGGCTTAGACAAAGTAACATACAATCAGCGATAACGATAGTTGAAAAGAGCAAAATGTATGGAATTGACATAGCGTTTCGATATGATATTTTAAAAGCTTCTAGATATCTATATTTCATTACGCCGAATCTCTATTGTGGAAAGCAGAAAAAATGGAACGTCACTTCTCTCTATTTTGCAAACCTATTTCCCTTCCTTATCATTCAATAATCCCTTCATAACCACTCGTCGATTTCGCGTACTTTTGACATTACCCTACATCAGAGCTGTTTTTATTTAGTCTGTGTGGGCAAGTCTCCGTTCCTCTGCTCTACTTCCATGCAAGCTTATTTTCCATATATTTTTCACTTTTCTCCTAGCGTTATCGTTGATCGATTGTTACCTTATCTAGGCGTTCAGTATAGTCACTAGCGATGTAGCCTTAAATAGTCTCAATAAAAATATAGCATTTAAATTATTCATCTATCCCGTATATTTCACATTGTTACAGATAAGTCTTAAAGGGTTAATGATGTCCATTAATATATTAAATTGTAAATAAGACTTGTAATTTTTGTAATATTCACTAAAGAGCCACACCGAAACATCCAATTGAGACGAATTTGTGTTAAGGCATAAAAACACCCTGCAGTCTTTACAAAGTTTAAAATAAAAAACATTCACCTCTTTTATGCTTAACAGGAAAAAAACAGATAAAAATAGCCTGAATTTTATTTGTCTAACTAAATAATTAAACTAAACTACTTGACAACCAAACGTTTGGTTATAAAAGGGCTTCCAAGCATCATGTACTTACACGTAGAGTTCAAACAACAAAAATTATCTACAAAGCTTATAATGATACCCTACACTTATCCCCAGGTGATGCTAAAAAAAGCAGCAATGAAATTTTATGTCACACTTTATGTGACACATGGGTTTAATTCTGACAATTGTTTAACCATATACCCAGGGACCTTCGTTGATAGTATATTTAGGTCGGTATAACGACAGTGACTCAATAGATTCTGGGCTCTTGGGGGTCGCTGCCGTTGTGGGACGTCTCTTTACTTATCGTCAGATTAAGTGTCGTCACTTTATATAGTCAAAAAGTATAATATATTTATTTCATCATAGCCAAAGTAATACGCGGATGTACTAACACTTTAGTGTAGAATAAAAATTGCTATATCAATTATCAAGTTTTTAAACTTGATATAGCTTTGCCTTTAGACAGGCTACACTTTTATTTTATTTGCGTTGCCTGTCAATCTAATACAATTTAACACACGATTTTTTTTCGCAGATGCGTGCTTTTTTATGCTATTCTCAATATTACAGAATTTGAGGTAAAATATCACGCGGTAAAAATTCGCAGTGGGTGCTGGGTCTTAAGATAAAAGTAACATATAGACAGGGAACGTAAAAACTACTTATAAAAGAAAATGTATTCAGTCGACGTATATGACGCTCGAATGCCCAACTTTAAGAACAATCAGTTCAACAAATTCACTAATGACTAATGACGTACACAAACCAATTTCCCATATAGGAACTTAATGATTTGTATCTTCCTAATATATCATTTAATTTTCTATTGCCTAATTTGTATGAGCATAATTATAAATATTGTATATTAACCATTGTTAAAACGCTTACACTCGATTCAATTTTGGATTCTATATATCGAGGGGTGAAAGGCTATTTGGTTTAAGCGACATTTTATGGTGATATAGTAATAGTATTTTTGGAATCAGTAAAAAACGCTGATTCCGAAAATATATAAAAAATGTCACTTAAACCAAATAGCCTTTCACCCCTCGATATATTTGAGAGTCGGTAAACCGCGTGAAGATGCAAGTTGGTGGCTATTATTATTTTTGTATTACTGATGCCACACCTAAGGCAATTTTCGCTTTTTGTTACCTCCTTCGTCACTACCAAGGAGTGCTTTCATTGCAACTGAGTTTTAGTATTGAAATATTGTTTAAAGCAAAGCAACGTGGCAGATTTAACACGATTCTGTGACCTCGATAAGAAAAAGCTCATTTACATATCATTAAGTAATTTCATTGTTCTTCATATTATAAGTGACATAAAAAAACAGAAGAATTAACTATTCCTTATAATATGAACATTGAAGTTAGTTAATTAGTGGTCATTATATTAGGAGCTTAGCCTTACTGAGATAGTAGAAAAAAATCTAGTCACGGTTGAACTAAGTTGACTCGTGATGTTTAATTTTAATGACAACAAAATTAATTGACAATTGAATCGTGTGCAGGCCGCTTTATTCCAGATGTTACGATATTGGGAAAAGGTGGGTGCACAAATAAATTGCTATAGAGTGATAGTTATGTACTAAAATGCATTTCAATACTTATAAAAATACAGCTAATGTAAGCAACGTCATTTTCCTTTACTAATATCAAAGTACCTCTGACCCAGGCTATAAAATGTTATATAACATTTATTGTTAAATTTCTATAACAAAACACATAGAAGAGTTGAACTACGCGTTTCAACTGAGTGTGTCAAAATTACATTTTATCTCGCTTTACCTCATTCCATATATCCAAAAACATTGAACATATAACAAATAAAAAATTTCATGACATAGACGCGTGGTAGGTAGTGTAACCTACTCAATAAAGGTATTGATATGTTTAATAAAATAGCCATAGCTGGTTGCAGGATGTAAATTTTATAGTAATTCATCTTTATAAAAGATTTTATTTCACGAGTTCATTTTCTGGCTATAAACAAGTACCTATTTATGATTAAATATACAATCTAATATAAATGTTTAATTCATAATAACATACAAACAAAATAAAAATATATCGGCACTCAGTTTAAATAATTTGTTTAATAGTTTTTTTTCTGTTCACTCTACAATAGTATATAAAAAAAATGATAATTTTGTAAAATAAAATTAAACAATGTCAATTCAATATGGGAGTGACCTTAGCATCTAAGAGTTCTAAGACACTTTCAACGTAACTTTTAGTATGGTTCTACCATTTAAAAACGTTAAATATCATTTTAAAACCAGGGTTACAAAACTTTAAAAGCGAGGTAAAAAGGCTCATAAAATTGAAATTTACGTATCTATTTATTCAAATCTAACGATAACCGAGCTGTATTTAAAATTGGTTACTTACTTACTCTATTTGGGAGAATGATTACAACATATTTTATTGCTAACAGTTTTAAAAATCACAGTAAAACATTATAGTGGCAGTGAACGTTCATAATTAACGCACCGAGATCAAAGATCAGAAAAACGGTAAAGTGAAAACAAAAGTAATTTAATAATAATAACGTAATAGTCGTCGTCCATTTTATGGACATTTTTGCCTACCAACTACAACTTTAAGATTCAGAATATCGAAAACAATTATCAAACTACAAGACACAATTCAAGATGGCCCCTGTACACGTTGGCCAAGAGATATTATACTGTAGACGGGCCACGCTGCCTTAACTGGCCCAGTAAAACAAGCGTTTATTTGTAAATTGAATTAGTGCAACATTTAAATGGTAGTAAATTGGCCTGATATCAATTTACTTAAGTAACGGTTTCGATGTTAATTTTCAAGTTAAAGATCCGTGTAATGTTATTTACCAATACACTTATCTTAGGTATTCTGGACGTACGCAATAAGTTATTAAATTCATCCTTTCGTCAGTGACACGTCCCATTACAGTACACGGTAAAAAGTCCTTATTAGGTAACTCGTATCATTTCTCTTAGAACAGTTGCAATGCAAAGTGTAATGTGCAATTTAATAAAAAAATATAATTCAAAGTGTAATGTAAGAAATTACATAAAAAATATATTTTATTGATATAAAAAAATGGGTAGTTATACAAAATTCTAACTAAATTAAGAGAAAAACAGAATCCTTAGTCCTGTAATGGGATTCCACGGACGAGAGGATAAGAGAAATAGAAAAGGTTTAAAATAGGTAAATCTAGCTGTGATATAATTTAAAAAATAATTGGATTATATTAACTGTTTATGTTTAAACCTGTAGGTATTTTTTCTGTGGAGCTGGCCTTCAATATGCTAACAAATTTAAATGATTGGCCAATACTCGCATTTGCCCATACCAGGCCAACGTGTACAAGCCGCTTAACGTCTGATATAGTGTCGATGTAAGTCAAACGATTCGCAAGAACTGGCGACCACTCGTTATAACGTAGCTATGTAGAACACCTCAATTCGGACACAGAGCGTTTAGTGTATACACGAATCCGACGATTTATCGATCGATTCTTTGCTACACAGAACTCTTTCTCTCCGATATGGACGATCTTTTGCGGCTCTGTATGCCTCCGGAGGACATTTTCCTTTTAGTCTCCGTGTGGCTCGGTCCCGGACTTGAGGATTTGTTGAAATTGGAGCTAGCGCTGGCCATCCTGTTCGCATTTTGCAGATTCGATGTTTTCCGACGCACTGACGGCGACGCTTCAACGCTGTTTAACTTAGCGGTGGTGGTTTGCGGTTTCTGTTCTATAATCGCCGGTTGTTGATACTTCCCTATTGCGTTCCAATGTTCGCGCTGCGCTTTCAGCGAATCGCGCATTTTCTCTTTGGCCTCGGCGTTATCCGCCAGCATTTGGTTGAGCATTTGTATAGTCTGATAAAGCGCGACCGGACTTATAAGCCCGAAGTCGTGCAACGAACACATATGTAGAATGAAATTCCTATAAAGATTTTTCTCTAGGAGCTCCTTACCTCTCATCTGTAGGAACATCTGGCAAGCGAGCGGGATCTGACAGTCGCCCACGTAATTGTACTTCATCACATGAAGATTCCACATCTTCATGAGCTCCTTTTCGCCCTCATTCACGTCTGTGAACTCGTCAATCATCATCATTGTTTTCTGTTGCAGCCACAGAGGGTCTGTTTCACTCTCCGAGTCGATGTCCAATTCGTTTGGGTAGACGGGAAGGCATGTGATGGTGTGATGATACAGTCTAAAACAACACACCAGGATTTTAAAATTAAGTATGATTAAAATAACTTTGAGAAGAGCATTATTCAAGAAGAATCCAGTCAAGAAGTTAAAAGAAAATACAAAACCATTTGGCCACTTCATTTTTTAAATATTTATTTTAGAGATTTTGTCACTGAGTGAGACCATGTCAATTTAGTATCTGCCGTTACTTAAGTGGCCCATATATGTACTCTCTTACCTTATAGATTTACCTGGGCCAAGCCTGACAAGTAATAGATCCTCTGGATTTTTAGATGAATGTTAATGGATCATATGGATCTATAGAGAAATAGTCATGGATAGATGGTAATAAATCAGTTTGTAAATGAGTGGTTGATGGTCATGGATGAAATAGAATTGTGGGTTGCTACTGAAGGTTTCCTCTTTAAATTGAATATGTTAGTTACTTTAGCATATTTAAATGTGTCCAAAGATAAAGGACCAGGACGGAATTGTCACACAGAGGTGATGGGAAATGTATAAATAAAACGAGACCTGTTATGTCCGGTGAGGTATGGCCTCTGGGCGTCTAGAAGCTCTGCATCATCCAGCTCGAGGAACTCGGCGAGGCTGTGCGCGGGCGGGCGGCGGCGCGCGCGGTTGCGGCACACCACCACGTGCGTGAGGGACGTGCGCCGCGCCGGCCCTGCGCTCATCGATTTACGATATTACATTTAATTCCGTATAGCTAGCCAATTTGTGAACACTCTTGGATCGACAAAATAAAAGGAAAAATTAATCTACAACTCGTTCGGAAAGTGGAAATGATTCGAGAAGGGCCGGAAAGAAAATGGTAGTCGCTATTTGCAATATATTGAAAACAATCAAATACACGGACTGAATGTCCTGTGAACAAATACACAAGCTGATCTCGAAAAGCGACAGGCTAAGGCGAGTCATGATGGTGTTACACTCGTGTACAGTGCTGATGATCTTGTTCAGGCAATCGCTTAACCACCACAACAGCTGAGCAGGCATGTTATCGATATAAGAGCGGGACGCTGTACGCATGTATTATTGAGATGCATAAACACCCTGGTACCTGATCGCGAGACGGCAGCGTGTGCGGCCGCGCCGACGCCGGCGTGGAGCCCCGCTGCGCCGCCGCGCGTGCCCTGCGACGCGATCAGGTCGTGCGGGGAGCCCGTGTACGACCCATCGTACAGCTCGTTTATGGACACGTCGATGCGCGCGCCGCCCGGGATCGGCTGACAAATCACATTATCTCATTTCAAATTATCTATCATCACACCGCATCGTTATTGCGCTAAGCAGACAGAAAAGAACGTCACTTCTCTCTGTTCTTGGAAACCTCGTTTGCTTCTTTATCATTCACTAGCTGTGTCCGCGACTTTATCCGCGTGGAATAGTTATTTTGGGCATTTTAGTTAGTTATTTATTTTAAAATTGTAATATCTTCTAAGATGTTCATTGAAATTAAGTGATGTCAAAGACAATTTTGTTCACAATTAAATACTCTTAATCAACAATACATTTATTTGGATAAAGATTAATATTATTACGTTGATACAACTCTTAACAAATAATGCATTAATTTCGACCAAATTTGCTTACCATAAAAACGATTCTAGTGAGCTAATCTTAAAAGATAGACATATACTGTCGCGGACATTTTTTTAGATCATTTCAAGAGGAATAATTCTTTCATACGTATATTTTTGGTATCTGGAACCGTTTTCGCAGCGCACGCAATGGAAGCCCTCAAGGATGAATAATTTTCCCCGTTTTGGTCACATTTTCCATTATTTATTCGCTCCTAATAGTTGCATCGTGATGTTATATAGCCTAAAGCCTTCCAAGATAAATGATCTATTCAACACAAAAAGAATTTTTCAATTCGAACCAGTAGTTCCTGAGATTAGCGCGTTCAAACAAACAAACAAACAAACTCTTCAGCTTTATAATATTAGTATAGATTAGTCTCTTTATGCACTCTCGCCGATTTCGCGTACTTTTGATGTTACCCGTTATCAGAACTCTTTTTATCTGGTCTGTCTAGGTAAATCGCGGTCAGCCTGAGCTCCTACTTCCACTCACCCTCATATTGTATATCTTTTCGTCATCCTTTCACCATTCACCTTCTCCACGTGCCCGAAGCATGCTTTTATGTATGCTATCGATGACAACCGGGAACATGATGATCATTTTAAATTAAGTTAATATTTCATGTGGAAAGCGAACCTAGGACTCTCAGCACACAAACATACAACCATTAGGCTAATCCAATAGCCACCATAATGATGCAAATACTCACAAAATAAGTAAAGTTGAACCTCGAGTGGCATAATTTGAGATGTTTGAGCAAAGAGTAGAGAGTCCCACAGTCGAGTGAACACCACGGACAATGCAGGTCGTCACACGCCTCAGTCTGTTGTCTAGAGTTATTGTTATACAGAAACTGGTATATGATTTGCTGTCGTTTGGATCCTTCATCGCTGTTATCCGTTTTCGTCTTCTCTCCTGAAATAATCAGTATTATATAATTTATTTAACAACAACGTTACCAAGTAATTTGTTAGCAATAATCACATACATCTAAACATGACTTCGAACTTAATAAACAGGCAAATAATGTGCAATTAATACAGAATATGAAATTCTATGGTTCATACAATACAATGCTTGTTTTGAACGTAACAAATATACTCTAAATTTTAGCTCTACTACAGTAGAATGATTCAAGAGAAAATACAAAACCAATAATTTTTATTTTTAAGTTCTGCCTGCATCTTCTTCACATTAGTTTTGATGAGAAAATTGTATTTAAGTCTGATTAAGTGCATATTTTTAGATATTATAGGTATTTTGATGCCTCAAAGAAATTGATTTTATAAGTTCTAGTATTGGTTAATCACTATGAAGAGTTCAAGCTTTAACTCTGATTCCATGGAACAGACTTTAATCAAAATTATAACAATATAGAGGGTATCTAAAATATATATAACTCAAAGGTGACTGACTGATATAGTGATCTATCAACGCACAGCCCAAACCATTGGGCGGATCGGGCTGAAATTTGGCATGCAGGTAGATGTTATGACGTAGGCATCTGCTAAGAAAGGATTTTGATCAATTCTACCCCCAAGGGCATAAATTTTACCCTCCAGGGGATAAAATGGGGGATATACGTTTGTATGAAACTTAGTCAATTTTAAAGCAATAGGGCTGAGACTTTGCATGCATAAAGCTACTATGACGTAGGCATCCGTTAAGAAAGGATTTTGATAAATTCGACCCCCAAGGGGATAAAATGAAGGATGAAAGTTTGTATAAATCTTCTTAGACTTTCGACTGATTGAACTGAAATTAAAGATTGGAGCTACTATGATGAAGACGTCCGCTTGAATACGATTTTGATATCTAAATATATATAACTCAAAACTGGCTGACTGACTGACTGACATAGTGATCTATCAACGCACAGCCCAAACCACTGGACGGATCGGGCTGAAATTTGGCATGTAGGTAGGTGAAGTCTACTTTGCCATGACAATAAACAAGTCTCAGGGGCAAACTCTGAAATTTGTGGGTATTGACTTGAAAGAACATTGCTTCTCTCAGGGACAGTTTTATGTTGCTTGCTCACGAGTAATTTCACGGAATAGCTTGATAGTTTTAGCGCCTAATGACAGATTAGTTAAGAATATTGTTTACAAAGTTTTGTAGGCCCTAATTTTTTACACATGCTAAACAAAATAAAGCCGCAAAAACTATACCTAATTAATAATAATACTTCTTAACGCGAGCGAAGCCGCGGGCAAAAGCTAGTGAATTATATATACTTAGTCCTAGTGGTTTTCGTCATAAATAGATGTTCTTTATATTAACTGGTGATGTTAGATTAGAATGTTATAAGTAGTAAAACTTCATTTGTCTCATAAAAATTAATAAAAAAAAGAATAAACTTTAAAACTGAAACTAGTAGAGATTATATTGATAACTGCTAATTGAATACAGCTTGACCATTGCTGGAATACTTCTAAGCTTATCTCATGGGTTATGAAAGAAGTGTTATTCAGAATGAATTGTATTTCAATTAATATATATCAAAGTATTTAGGTTAATAATACTTTGAATTTTATATTGGTTTTTTAATTGGATTAGTCCTTTGCCTGGAGCCAACACAGTATATGATCAGTTAGGTGGTTAATGAGTTGATTATTATTGGTTAATAGATCAGATACATTTTGGAGGCTTCCCTGGCCCAGGTGGAGCAATCAGAGGGACACTCCAGGGGTTTTTAGTCAGTAAGAGTCTGATATACCGGGGTCACTGCCCTCGCAGCGTCCCTGATGGTCCTATGTAGGATTTTCCCCCGGGATACAAAAAAAAAAAGATACATTTTGGATACTTTCTATTGTGATACTTTTGTATTAGACTTGTAAATGGACACTTACCGCCTTTCGTATCGTTGCTAGATTTTTGGTGTGGACTACGATCTTTGCTTGTGGTGGAATCTTTTTTCATACTATTTTCACTTGTCTGATGATACAATTTAGGTCTATTCACAAGCCCATTCGTTGGCTCTTGACTCCAACTTAACTTCAGTTTCAGCAAAGGTCTAACTTTGAAAATATCAAACGGATTGGATTCTGCATGAAGGTCACTTTCCTAAAAAATAATTAAGATCTCAAACATTTTCCTGATAAATCTGTAGCAGGCATATTATCCTCTTCAGGGGCGAATTTATTAATTGCAATGTTTTCAGAACACCATCAATAAAATAAAAAATACAGTTTTTTTTTATATTGATTATGGATATATTGTCTGATAAAATTCTAACTAATTACTCTTGAAATAAGTAAAAATAAAAAACAAATGTGCACATATGCGCCAATGTCCCTGAAGACGTTAAATTAATAAATAGCATAAAAGACTGGAGACTTAAGGGACAGAGTTGAAGTAATTTACTAAAGCCAAGTTTCAGAAACGCATCTTAAATTTTAAGACAATTTAAACATTTAAATATATAAAGAGAGACTTGGCTACTATGACTGGCTGATTAGTCCGTTAAGCCAAGCTGATCATGGTCTCAGGAATATTCATCACTGTTCACGACATTTCCTTTACAACTGACTTGCACAAAAGTCGCCACCCCCGGCTGCGAATGTGTTGGAACCTTTGGTTTACTTCGCATTAGCTGATTTTAGTATTGCACGGGTCAGAGCGATGTTTTCGTATAACTGTGAGAATGATTACCCTGTGATGGATGTAAATAAATGTTGTAAAATAAAGATTTGTTATTATCATAACAATTAAGGTTTAGTTTAATGTAATTCCTTTTAAATATATTTTACAAAAAAATGCATAAAAAGTAAGAAGCCTTATAATCGGCGCTCTTTATCAACAAGCCGCTAAATATGAAAGTGGCTGAATAGCAAAGGCTTACATGCCATATTAAGTATAAAAAGCATTATCTTGTTATATTTGAAGTCACCTTTACCATCTAGTCGGAATATCACTAGTAATCAACAATTCATCAGGATTTAAAACCTTTTTAATTAAAGGAGCATTTCTGAAACTGAGCTATAAATAATCTATTAAGTGTAAACTAATTTTCGCTCATTTATCCCATGCTCAAGAAACATATTTCTATAAAAAAAAACTTACATTATGTATGGTCTCCCACTGCGCCATTAGTGCTTTGTGTGGTGAACGCGCTATTGTAGCGCTTCGCCCGCCGGGCGTGGCGTCGTGCAACACCAAATCATACTCACCATTCGTCAGCAGACATCTGTTATGCTTATCATACACTATCAATTCACTGCCGTACAGTTTGGTCCATTTGCTGTCAGAGATATTATGGTCTGATGTTGATTTGATACGTTTTGTTAATGGTTCTGAAAACATCCTTTTATTAATGTTAATACCATTATACAACCTTTTTAGTAAACAGACATTCAAACAAATATTTTAAGCAACCACCTTAGGTATTACACATACCAGTTTACCACCAGCAACCAGTATTTTGTAGTATAAATACCAAGTTAATATTTCCAGCTAAGTAAAAAGTTCAAAATAAGATCAAAAAAGGATTTAGTTTTAAACCATTAATATTATAAATATATATTTATAATTGATAGGTTTAAGAAAACACTGTTTTATTAAATGGATGTTTATTGCTTGGTAGCTTACATATTGCTAGCATCAGTCACATTAAGGTTTTAAATTAGGTAGGTTACAACAAGTATTGTTTCTTACAAACAACATTAAAGTACCCTACATATAAGCAATTAGTATATAATATTTAATAACGAGAAATAAAGTCTAAATATACATTGCATACAATATTACTTAACATACAGAACAATAATTGTTAGCCATAATCTTTCTAGTTTAATTCTGTCCTAAAATTTTTATATGAGAATTCATACATTAAGTTTTGTGTGACAATACTCCTTTCTACATTCACCAATACAATCAGTCATATATACTATCATAATACTGGTAATAAATACCCTTTGATATAGACACAAAACCTAACTCTGAATAGAAAGCATTGCATGAACCGAAATGAAAACATGAAGTCTTTAGGAATGATATCTATGCACGTTTAGAACATTCCTAAATTTATTTCTTATCAGGCAAAGAGTTGAAACAACTATTGCTAATGCATAAATTTTTAATGATTTCTTTTTGTGATTGAGAAAACATTTAAATTTCACATTTTGAGCTGAAATTACTATTTCTCAGAAATCATTCCAGCTCTGACCATCCCCTTGGATATAGTTTTTCTGTGAGTTGTTAAAACCTAAAAATTTGACTGTTGTGTTTTAACACCTGTTACTTATTATTTAGCATTCTATATCTTCTGTGATAGTATATTTCGGTGGCAATAACAACAATAAAACAATTATAAAACTTGTGTATTAGATAAAGTTACCTTCAGTATCACCATTGGTTATTTCTGTAGAACTAGAAGCAGCACTTGCTTGGCTAGGTCCTGCGGGCTTTGAGACTGTAACCCTTAACATAAGCATGTAAGATTTCACATTAGGTCCTTGTGAAGGACTAAATGTGTCACTGGAGATGCTCACTGCAGAGGCCATTGCCGGTGGCTCTGAAGTAGAAGGATTTAATGGTATCGAACAGCTTCCAACCTGAAGTATAAAAAGAAAACTTCATAATGCTTGGTTTGGGTTTCTTATACAATTATAGTATGACCAGGTTATAAAAGATTTTTCAGATTTTAAACTAACTGACTGAAAACAATTCAAATCTGATTCACTTGTTGCTTGAAGGCTTTTTTTTTTGTGAAACATGTTATACTTCTTAACATTATGTTGTCTCTTGGCATTTAAAATAATTTCATTCAGAAAGAGTAGACTATATTTTTTTAGGTTTTTATACTGATAGGCCTTTTAGATGTTGTCAAGTTGTACAATATTGTAAGATGTGGGGAATGTATTCAAGGCACTGCTGTATAAACATAAAAGTGAATATTACACTGATTCCAATTTGTTATAGTTATAGGGTAGAAGTAACACCCCTCTCACCTCTGTCACTATTTCTCTTCTTTTTGAGAGCATTTTCTCTAAATTCTAATTTACTATTTTATTTTAGATTTTCAAATGTAATAAAATCAGTTTATAATTGCTGGTATTGAATGAATGTACTTACAGAAACTTCAACAATAGCTGAAGAACTCTCCTTTCTCTTTTTATGGCATATCTTTAACAGCAATGTTTCCACTTTCACCTGATAGTCTCTGGGGTCCTCTAAACTTTTATCATAAAATCCAAGAAACGTCAGTGTCATGTAACCTCCAAGGCTGTTTGGCTGAAGTTCAGTACTTTTCTTCAGCGATATCTTCTCTAATAATGAATCCACTTTGAAACCGACACGAGTTTTGTTGCTACGGGACATCCTGCGCTTCATGTATGACAATGTTCTGTTTAAGAATATTGGCTGGAATCATTTTATTATGTTAAACAAGTAGTATTTAGTAATCGCGCGTTATCACGATACTCAAAATACCTACCGATAGCATATTCCGGGTTCTAAGAAATCTATATATCTGTGTAGGCTCTGAAAAACATATTTGAATGAGTAATACAAACTATTAGAGCACGCTCACTTTTATCGTTGGAAGAAATCACTAACTTACTTTCAAATGCCTGTAAAAATAACTCATGGTCAGCCTGTAAGTGATCTATTTTAGAGTTTTTGTTCGCTTCACTATCTTTATCGCGCTTTTTGGGAGGCATTTTAGGAGGGTTTTTTAGCAAATAGTGAAACCGCCAAGTTCATCAGTTCGTTGACATGACAGCGTCAGGTTATGGGGATACCAGAATCGTATGATTCCAAGTTATAAGTAATTTTAAATTTCCCTTCGATTTTAAATTAGACCAGATTCGTTTTTATAGAATTTTTCGAACAGGTGTATAAATTATAATCTACTTATTGGTATTTATTTTTATAACTTCAGTTCCAACGAATAAATACGTGTTTGTATGGTACAGGTGTACGTTGCGTGAGCTCGCAATTTGCATATTATTTATAGCAACACAGTACCAGTTTGATACCCAATAGAATCTAATCTGCATAAATTATTACCTTGGATAAATTCTTTTTTGATTCAGTACGAGTAAAATGAAACGGAACATACAATATGGCAACTGTCAAGACAACCGTAGTGATGCTAGGGAAGAGATTTTACCCCTAAATTGTGGGGCTCTAAATGTATCTAAGGTTTGAGAAATATGTTAAATAGGACAATGTTATGAGAAAAAATTGACACATTTTTTAAATTTAAAGTTAAACTGCTAATTATATTATGCACATTAATATTATAAACGTATTGATCAATTTATTTTATGTAAAAACAAAAAAGAATTGATATTGTTTGTATTATATCCATTCAATAGGTATTCTTTTTTGTAATTCATGATTTAGACTTTAGGTTCCCAGACTTTATTGTCTCGTAGATCCCACGTCATATTTTTTTATTTTTGGTAATCCGCCTGGTAAACTATTGTATTTTTCAAATACAGTACCTTTAAATGTGTTTTCAACTAGTATCTTACTATACTCAAGTGTAGAGTGAAAAAAAAAATCAAGTTAGGCTTAATCTTAAATCTTCTCGGTTAGTGAGGTTCAGCTTGTTTCTTCTGCTTCGTAAAAAGGTTGACAACCACACTGAATCCTCTTTTTACTAGATATGAAAGTCGAAAAGCAATTAAAATCTTACTTACAGTATTCCAAAATAAGAAACAAGTTTATCTTACTGAAACCGAAAAGTCTGATATCCATTTCTAAATTGTACCTTAAGTTCTATGTTAGTGCATATTCCGTTGAGTTTGTCTTCTTATATGACATTCAATTCTAATTTCTTGAAGTCACCGTATAGGATGACTATCTATTGTGGTATTCATATTAACAAAATATCATCAAACCTAGTTTCAAAATCTAAATAAGATATTTAAATATTTAATGCAAGTTGAAATGTCATTTACCAGGAAGATACAATTACAATTTGGGGAACTGGGAACATTCGTCCTGTCCAATTTTTTACTTCATTAATTTAATTATGGCAGTAAACGCTGAAATTGTGGAGCTTGTTTTGATTTAGTTTAGGCTATCACCTTTTAAATGCAAGTTGACTTCTTTAAATTTACTAAAAAAAACTGTTAAATAAGTAATGTCTGGTTTCAGTTTAATTAATTTTGGATAATTAACACCTAAGAACTCTAAACCAATCACAAATAGAACAAAAATAAACTTGTTAAACATAAGCTCGCAGTTTAACTTGCTTACTTAGCTTAGGTCATTATAGATCACCTTGGGAATCAATAACTTCATCAACTTGGGAATCAAGACAATAAAAAAATTAACTCCAAAAATAGAAGTATTTTAAGGAGATCATTCGTAAGACACCGGCAGTATTTATTTACACATGCCACGAATGTCAAGTCTTCATAAACATGAAATCTAAGTTATTAAAATAATATGAATTCAATTTTATCCAATTTTAAAATATGTATTACAATTTTGTGTTTGAAAAATGCAAAGGCTGACTGACACTAGACAAGTAGTTACAAGAAATTTACGAAACATTCAAAAGAATGCAATTGAGAAGGGTATCAAAACGTCGCTATTAGAGCAATACAATATAGTTTGCGGTTTAAATAACGAAACAAGTATAAAAGCAGCTAAACAAAATCTGATCATAGGAGTTTTTATAAGTTTTATATTGTTAGTAATAAGTGTAACTCTAACAAACAGCATTTTAAGTGAAAGATGTCTATTATCTAGTACTTTTTTGGTGTGGGAGGCGACGCGGCCTCTTGCTGATTGCAGTTATTGCGAGAATATTACGAGACCTATTATACTACGTAATATCAGCAGACAACAATTTAGTGTAATTAATATTATTTGTTATATGTTTTATCATTTATTGGATAGATTGAAACCATTAATTTTTTTACAGACACATGCATATTCTTCTCGACCTCTAGTAATTAAAAACGCAATAAGGCACTGGAGAGCTACCAAAGAATTTAGTTATAAGATGTTTAAAACTTTATATGAACAAACAACAGGAAGTTATGAAAGCATAGATGAAGGATGTCAATTTCTGAACTTCAAGACTGATCTTTTTAGTTTGAAAGAGGTTTTTACTATGCCAGAAGCTAGAGTATTCAATGAACCTGGTCAAAGTCCTTGGTATGTTGGATGGTAAGTGTTATTTTAATTTTTTGAAGTAAGTGGTAAGGTTATTGCAATTTTTATTTACCTTCTACTCTATAACATAGGCTCTCTTATTCTTTTGTTTTGTAGGCACTCAGTTGAAGATAAATAGTATATAGAAATAATATAGGGCAAAATTCTTCATTAAACACATGTATATTTAAAACTTTTTGTTTGTATTTATTAAGGTTTTTTTGTTGTTTTTATTTATTTAGTTCACAATTTGTACACTTAATGTGTAAAGGTATTAAATAATTACTTATATAAATATAATTAATCTTTTTAGGGGAAATTGTCATCCAGAGATACTGAGAAAAGTTAGACAGTATTATGAGATTCCAGAATTTTTACCAGAAGATGCGGAGTTCCCAGCAACTGAGAATATTTTCTTTGGATATGAAATGGGAGCAGTTATGCATGTAAATAAAATATATTATTACCAACCCTGTAACTTCTGCTAGTTATATAAATGTATTAATTACTTAGGGGTAATTATGCATTCCAATTAGTTCTCTTTTTTAACTTTCATAACATTAAAGATTTGTTCACAGTTGTCACAAGTTTAATGTATCCGGTGTTTATTCAAAAATTAACAGGCTTGAAAACTGAATCTGAAATATCTGAAGTATGGATTTAAATAAACGCAAAAGTTAATTACTACAAAAGATAACTGAGACTTTGTAAACTTGTAAGGAAATTAATTTCGTACTTTGATTCCAGTTGGATTACATACCAAGACTGATGTGGCAGGGCCAAGTGAAGGGAAACAAAACATGGTCACTGGCTCCAGTGCCTGAGTGTGAGCATATCTGCCAGAAATTTGAGTATTATGTGGAACCTGGTGATATTGGTATTATATATAAATTTTAATAATAATGTTAAAGTAAAAAAGAATATAGACTATAGAAACATGCTTATAATGTGATCTTTAAAGAGTATTTTTCCTAAAATACATATACCAAGTCTCCTATCTTTTCATATTCACCTAAATTGTGTTAAATTACTTGCAACTTGGAAAATAATATTACCACAATAATATGTTATCACAGCAGAAGTAGAATAATGTAAATATTGAACTAAAAAACACTAAAATATCGTAAATAGAAGTAACTGGTTGTTTATAAATTAGACAAACACTTATTTTAAAAAATATTTATGATAAAAAAATCATGATTTATTTCTTTCAGTATTACTGGACACTCGTATTTGGTATCATGCTACAAGAATTCCAAAAGGAGAATTTTCATTGACAGTCCAGTCTGAATATGGATAATTTTATTGGAAGATTTTACAGTGTTACATATCAAGATGCCAAAAATTTTATTACCTTTATTTATACAAAATATTTTGACTTTTATACAATTTTAAGTGCCATTGATTGTGTGTAGTACAACTACTTTATTGTTTAGCTTGAATTATTTTATTTACCGCTTTTTGTAAGTTTTCTAATTTATTTATTTTTATGCATAGTGTGAAATGTATTGTTAATTAAGGTTATACACTAATTTATATTAAAAATAAAACCCATAATTAAATATTTAAAACATTGTATTTTATTCTAATTCTATTATCAAAACCTTTAAGTGAAGGATTGGCTTAATCGCAAATGTTTTAACTACTCATGCAATAAATATCAATGAGATACTATTCAAAATATTTTAAAATGGTTTTGTCCAACCCTTCACTCACATGTATGGTTGTAAAATCACAAAGAGATCAATTTAAAAAAAACTTGTGTGACAATAAGCTCATAACTAAAAAATAATAATAAGCCATATATCGCGCCTTCTCAGGTAAGATATGTTTGTTTTTTATATTTTCATACAATTAAAAGCAAATTATAATGTCAACTGCACTTTGAAAGCATATTGCACACTAGTTTTTATTATAAATGTATATGTATGATCTCAGATAAAATACAATAATCGACAAATTTTGAAAACAATCTACAATTTCCATTATAATAAAAATGTTTCAAGTATTACCTGAAAAGGTTCGATATGTACATTGTATAGCTCATTGTAACCAAACACAAGTTATGCAAACTCACTATAACAATAAATAATTCTTTTTATATGACCAGATAGATGCCAATGTTACAATGGACAAATTTAATTGACATGGCATATGATTATCACAAAGAAAATGGTACGTTTATATTGTACCTTAAACATGGACACCACATACATTTTTTTTTTAAATAATATCAACCCTTTTGATGGGTAGCCGCATACAGTAATTGTAGTGAAAGATTAATTATTGACTTAAAAGAACTGCCAAACTCCAAGTACTGCATCTTTTATGGCTTCAATGTATTGGGCTGGCACCCAGTATACCCAATATCTAGAAGCTTCTGTTGGTCCTAATTGGAGACCCTGAAAAA
This sequence comes from Automeris io, assembly GCA_036320925.1. Lineage (NCBI taxonomy): Eukaryota > Metazoa > Arthropoda > Insecta > Lepidoptera > Saturniidae > Automeris > Automeris io. Next base: position 11,671,358 of record JAUDJH010000011.1, read on the forward strand.
TGAAATTTAATTTTATATATTAAATAGATGGGTAAGTGTAAAATATGTCAACCAGCTGATATTTAGAATAAATGTAGTAATGACATTAATTTTTTTTAATGAATTCAAATTAATCTAACAACTAAAACTTTAAGGTATTTCGTAATGCAGTTTTTAAAGTTATAAGCATATTTATTATCATTTAAAATATTATATTTTTCTATTTTGTCAAATAGCATTAATGTTACCTCAATTATTTATAAAAATAATAATATATCCTCACATTGCATCTCTTTCCTGGTGAAATGAGATAAATTATTAGCTGTATCCACTTTGCGTTTATATATTGTGTCCAATATGACTAATAAGGCAACTGATCACCATACTCAGGGCCCTTACATATGTCATTTCTATTAGATGCTGTGGGGGTTTGCAATATAATTTGGGTTTAATTATTCAAAACTCACCATTATATGGTACTCTTCATGTTCTTTGATAGGTTCTGATGTGATACCTGTTATCAAGGCAACAGTTAATTAAACATTATGATATTAACAGATTAAGGAGTTTAGCTTTCACATAGAAAATAAATATTGGTTTTTATACTTAGTTAATTCCCAATTTTTACAGTACTAATTCATTTATTGCATCTATCTTGGATACAAAAAAACATAACATTATTATGTAAGTTTCAAAATGTATATGTGCTTAAACTTATATCATGTGAAAGTTGCTATGCATGTTTTGTCTTACAAAATAATCAATCAAGAATTACTTTATAAATAAAGCTGATTGAATGTTGATCACATGAGATACCAGATAAACAACATATCCCTATGTTGTTTGAATCAAATGATGTTTGAGGGTATTCATAAAATCAATACAATAGTTTTCAAGAGATATGAACATTCCTGAAGATGACATTTTTTCTAGGTGCATACTCACTTTTGATTGAAGTCATGGCAAGTTTTTCAGTACGCTCCTTTGTACCAAGCCACAGTTGGTCTTGCTCTGGTTTGAATGTGAGTCTCACCTTTCCTCCGTGTTTATTTAACATACCACTCAATGGTACCGGGGGAAGGGGTTCCTGTAATATATTTTATAAATTAATGTTATATGAAAGAAAATAGCTTATAATTAAAATCATTGTTGATTTTTTTTTAAATTCTTTTGGTGGAAAATATATTTGTGCAGGGCATTATAATAAATATTGGATTATAGTATGCAGTGTATCAACAACAGCAAGAAATAGAAAATTTTATATCCTATTCAAATAAAGTTTTTATAAATTTATTTTTATGTTTACTACAATATACAATATAAAAATCCAGATATCTATAAAGGTCAATTATTATTAAAATGTACTATAATTTTAAACACCTTAACTCCTTTAATTCCTGGCATCACATCAGGGGGAATACCTTTGTCTAGAACTTTCCTATGGATTTTTTGCATACATAAAGGTTCTTTACTTGTTTGGCTAGCTGCTTTCTCTTCTAGTACTTCCTGGAATATTTAAGCATGTTTTAAATTTACATTTAACCATTTCTATATTCATTGATTCAATAGTTTACAAGAGTCAACATATCTGAGGGTTGTAAGTTTTCTGGACTTGTGATTCATTAGTATATCATTTCATTTAGACTTCTTAGGTATCTATAATGATAGTAGAGACTGTTTCCTAACATCAAAGAGGAATATATATATATTGTTGAGGAGAACCTATTGTTTCCTATATTTTTATATCTAAAATGATTTTAAGTTGTATTTTTTAGATTTCATTCAAATTGAGGAACATTATTATTATACTTGTCTACATCAGTGACTTTATAATTTGCGGTATATGTGGTAAATATTAAACCTGACAGGTTCAATTAATGTTGGCATTTAAAACTAGATACATTTATGAGAAAAAAAGAGCTTGAAAGGCAAACTCCCTGATAATCTGATTTATACAGTGGTGTGTGCGAATAATGTTTATTACAAATAATCAACCCTTAACAGGGTTATAAAATCAATAATTGAGTAGTTTATTCAATTCCGAAACAGCATATAGAAGAACTGAAAGAGCACATAGTCATATGTGAACATAAGTTGAAAAGTATTACTGAAATAATTTCAAAATAAATAAATGTACAAACAAGTTATGTAAATATATTTAAAGTAAGACATGATGATTAAGTTGTCCAGCCTTAATAGTGCTGGATAGTATGTAAAAATGAGGTAATAGAAAGACCAAGCACAAGATTGAACCACAATAAATTCAAAAGGGAAATAAGAAAGCACAAGTAGCACATAGTCTACAGGGAAAAAAAGAGGAAAACCAAATCTAGAAACAGAACAGAGCACGAGTGGGTTATATGTAGGGCTAGTTTGAAAGTAATAGTGTGACTGGAGTTGGTGTCGACATTGTTTGCAGTGCAGTGTTCATCTGCACATTAAGACGTTGGATGGGTCTGCATTGTTGTCAAATCTTTGTCCCATTAGGAAGCATTTCTAATGCACAATGTTAAGAGAAACATATCAAGTGTCATACTATAAAATCTATAGATAATATTATTTAGATGAAATGGAAGATGTAATATTATTATTAGAAACAGATGTTAGTTATAAATAAAATAATGTTAAGGAATACATATAAATAAAAAGATAATAAGTAGGCTACATATCTATTCATAAAAATATTTGTATTTTACTGACCTTTGGAGCACTCTTTACAGCTAATATATCATCCATTTTGGATCCAACCAACATGATTTTTCCTCCTTTTGCAAGTCCAGTCATTCTTAGGGTCATCTCATCCTTTGCCATGCCCTTAACAATAAGCTTCTGTGCCGATTGCGGCACACCGCATATTCGTTCTAAATGTGCTTTTAATTCCAAAACTGTCGCGTCATAAGCAAAAGTAATGTCATGCTTCACTTTATTAAAAATTACAGTAAATTCGATCTGTTCCGGAATCACACATACTTCCGAATCTTCAGCGGCTTCGGAACTACAAGTTGCAGTCTCTGCGGGGGCTTCTGTGCGAGCTTTTTCACCGTCGACGTCTGGCTTGTCTGAAGATTTAGTAGTACCGTTGGACAATGTATTTGGATCGCAGTTTTCTGTAGTATCTCCTTTCTCCGAAGCTAGTAAACAAATTTACCGTGAGATTGCAATTTTGAAAAGCATAACAATTTTCATCTTAAGACTCACTTGGCGCTACCAATATTATATTAACACTCACCTGTATATTCCATGTTTATGTGTCAATTTTATGTTAAGGCGGTTAAAATTAATATAAGAACAACCCCTTATCGTTTAAAAAAATATATGTGGTATAAAATACATAGCTTATAGTACATGAGCTTACATGACACAGTGGTACCAACTCCAGGTGAAAATACCCGAGTGGGTATTTTGATTTTCTAAGGGTTATGAGCACAGATGAGCAATATGTAATCAGATGAATAAAAATGATTACGATTACATTTTACGTTATTTACCATTAATATGACTGCATTTTGCTCATTTATGTTTCAAACACTACAAAATCCCAGATTGTATACACATTTATGATTTCTTAATGTTTTAAATACATTAAATCATGATTACAGACAAAGAAAATTAAAATTATGACTACATTTTGTAATCGTTCATTATTAATTAGATTACATTTTGCCCATCTCTGGTTATGAGGCCATAGAAAATGTTGTGTGGGATATTTTGGTATTATAGTTAATCACTTTATGTCGAAAATAAAATTAAACGTCTGAAGAATTAGTAATTGAGGAAACTAAGAAAAAATATTTGGATCACAAATAAATTATTAGATTACTTATAAAACATCATCTATACGTAAAATATTGGCTATTATGTATCTGTAAAACGTATTTAACATCATAATCATAAGTATTAAGCGAATGAAAATGTGTAACGCGGGGGGTATACTTAGACCGTTCGCGCATTACGGTATATACCTCTTTCCCCTCACTTCTCGGTGGCCCGCGCCACAGATCGCCGCGCAAGCATCGTAGCCCGTCCACCGTTCGTGTTGCGCGCGTCCTTTTCTTTGTTTGTTTTTATAAATTTTATTACGTGTACGCTCGGACTGTATTTACCAATAAATAATCGAAACAGAAGAACCCCGTTTCAATTAATCTCCGTTAGAAATGTACATTTTTCTAATATTACTGTATTTAGTAATATGTATGGTATTGGAAAAATTTAAAAATGTTATTTCCTCAATATTCTCTTTCCGCATTCAAACTCCTAAATTTACGGGTAAAATTTAGAATATGGCATCACTGGTATGACACAGACTATATTTGACAGTTATATAATGGAGTAATTACACTAAGCGAAGGTAGACCATAGTAATAAACGTTTTGGAGAATCTATGAGGATTGGACTCCATGATATGTTTATATTTGCTTCATATGTTGTCATTTTAGGCCAGCTTGTATAAAAAATGAAATCTAGTTATATACAAGTTTATGCTTATATAAAACGCTAATGAGCGTTAAACTCCACTTATTGACTTGTACAGAAACATCATCCAGTTTTAACAACCGTTCAATTTAAATTATCACAGAGGTCAAATTAAATCTCTTTAATTTGATAACTTTTTATGTAAGTTTATGTTATTATATTCTTTTTAGTTTATACTCGATTTAATTTATTGGCGTAAGGCGCTGTAAAATTCAGGTTCGAACTTCGAGCATAAAAAGAAAGGTCTAAAGCAAATCGAATTTAATTTTTGCAAAATTACAGTTTGTTAACAAAAAGCAGTTTTAAAAGAAATTATAACAAGCTACGATATATGAGAAAATGAGATTTTATACATTTAAAAGTTAACATTTTTCGTTATATCCTTATATAGTATTTGCCTATTTTTATGTCAATTAAAATACTAACTTGTCTATGGCTATCGATATTTTCCGTTTCCATGGCGCATAATTTGTAAACATACCTAGGTAAGATCTAAATAAAAACATTATAATACTTAATATGAACTTTGAAGATCCTTTAGCTGGAATTCTAAGTGATGGTAGCGATGACAGTTTTTTTGACGATGACATTCTCGGGAATAAAAAGCCTGCTAAAACTAAAGGAGCCACAACCAATGCGGAAAAAATGAATGCTATTTTCGATTTGGGGGAGGATCAGATAAATATATCAAAATCAATAGAAATTAAAAAGGAATCTTTATTTGATTTAAATAAAAAAGAGCCACAAGAATTAAAATTAAATCCTACATCACCAGCGTCAGTAAAGCGTACAGCACCGAAGGATTCACATAAATTTCTGTCCTCCGACGTAATTATGTCTCCAACAAAATCGAAAGCCACTGGAAGCGCGGATAAGCTCGACTTTCTTCAAGAACCAAGAAAAGAAACTGGAAAGTCATTAGACAAGGGTAAAAGTTCACAATCAATTTTAGACAATATTTTAGGAGATACTCATAAAAAACTGGGATCTAGCCAAACCGTTAACAGACCTGCTACCGCAACCAAAAAAGACTTTGATTTAGACTCTTTTTTGGGCAGTGAGACCTCGAAAACTGTGCCAAATAAAAATGTTTCACAAAAGCAAAAGCAAGATAATCGTAAAGAAGAATCCGCAGCGCCTAAAAAGAAGTCTAGTGATGACTGGCTAGGTTTGTTTCAAGAGAAGTCCGATGCCGATGAAAACAAACCCACCATGCCTTCCTGGTTAGGAGGAGATGGTAAGAAGGAAAAAAGAAGTGACGTAAAGAAAGCAGATAAAGATGAATTAAAGAAAGATGAACTTAAAGAAGACGAAAAGAATAAAAATGAAGTTACAAAAATGGCAAATGCTACGGATAATGAAATAGTAGCAGCAGAAACTGTACATATAGTGCCAAATTTAAATATATTGCAAGGAAGCAACGAGGATATAACTACGGAAGGGGCTACGATATATTTGCAGCAACAAGAAGCGCAGCTGATGGTGGCTATGCAGTTGAAAGCGCAGGAAGAAAAGCTGGCTGCCATGCAGCGTAAGTGTTTTATTTCATGTGAAAACGATTGCCTCAATACTTGGAGTTTGTGAGGTGATAGAGCGATTGCTCAAACTAGGTCGCGACCACTGTACACAAGTATATGGACCGCCATAGTGTCTCACTGCGGTCTGACACATTCCGGGGTCACTTATGTACAAGTCATTCCTATACCGAGAGACCTTAAGTCGTAGTATATGTGAGTCGCCATGACGGCGGCTACTGGTAATTATTTCACCCCTTGGCAATTGCTGGAATAGGGAATATCTAAACAATCCGCCCTTAGTGGGTGCCTGTCATAAAAAGAACACAATGTCTAAATGTCCTGTCAATTTTAGTAGTTTAGACTCTGCAATGATGTATCAATCAGGATGTCTTTAGAAATATATCGTTGTTTTAAAAGTTTAAGGAGCGTCTTTGAAACTGGGTATTTGTGATTTTAAGATAATACATTAGTTGTAACAGTAAATATGTTTTTTTAAATATATTTTGCATATAGTGCGCCAGAAGGAAAGTCAGCGCGTACAACGTGAGGCTGCTTTTGCGCATAATGCTCACCTTGATGCTATTCTAAAGAAGCAAATGGAGAATAGACAGCAAATGCAAGCCATTATTGCATCACACCAGGATCGAATCACGCAAAGAATAAAGGTGACAGATGATTTTCGTTGTATACTTTTTCGTTTATTTTGCCAAATTAAGGCCTTACCATACTATAATTACAGTATAATACTACATTAAAATATTAATGTAGATCATTATCAAATATCAACATACTTGTACTATCCCGATTATCTACTGTAAGATAATTTTCGGTTTAAAGACAGAGTTTGTGTCCGGTAGGACGTGTTCTGCGTCGTTTGTGCGTGTCGGAGGACCCTTATTTTTCCGTTCTATGGGTGCAAATGGATCTTGTTTCTGATACCCGCGTTTACATGTTCCTGTATAGTTCCCATAAAAGGGATTCGGGAAAGACACGGCTCTCTGAATATTTGATCCGACGATGGATGTTGCTTTAGAGTGATATTTGGCTGCGGAATTGGTGGTTATGGGGGACTTTAACGCACACCATGAATTGTAGCTGGGTTCCTCCAAGACTGACCATGCGGGAAGGTCTGTTTACGTATTCGCTCAGCAACACGATCTCGACCAACTGGTAATCCAGCTCACCTTGATTTCAGTTTTTGCAGATCATAAGCCCTCTTTGTTGGATCTTCTGCTGACGAGCTTCCGGGTAATCCGTGTCCGTACAAACTCTTTTATTTAAATCTGACCATTCTATAATAACCATATTAGTGCTTCGTGATTTTCCTTTAGCCTCTGTTGGAGTTAAGCATTAGATTTGGAATTATCACGAGATTGGGATATATTGTGGGAGAATTATGCTTCTCTTTCCTGATGCCATCGCTGCTTTAATGAAAATGAGCCATTTGCAATTGCCGTCATTGGCAATCTTGATCTTATGATCATGGTAGGAATTGATTATTATTTTCCATCTTCTGAAATTGTCAATAGTCGCGTGGATGCTCCTGGTTCTATCAGAATGCTCTGATGCTATCTAGCGGAGACAGGTTGCATATTGTGCTTGGATCAGGGGCCACGCGAATATATAGACTGATGTGAACTCTCTTAAGGCAACCTACAATAAAGCCACTAAGGATTGCAAGAGAGCTTTTGTTCCTACGAAAGCGAAGTGCATTACACGGATAGGCTCGGAGTTAACAAAGCACCCAACTAATAATCGAGGCTATTGGGAACTGGCCAAGCCTAAGCAAGCGATTTTACCAGTTCATTTGCTTATTTTCAGTTTAATTTCGGATATGAGGCAAAAAAAGTTATTCGTTTTTTAATCATGTAATTAAATGTTCAATATGTCACATTTAGGCATTACTAAATACGGAAGCTACCACAGACATTATTAATGAAGCAACAGAAGAATTTGAAAATCCAATCACGGACAAAAGCGAAACAACTCACAGTAGAGAACGCAAACAACTGTTGCAACTAGTGCAATCACTCCAAGAGAATCATGACAAGGAGATTGATCTAATGGAGACATCTTACAGGTACGTAAAGGTACACAAATGGGCTGATCTAAAATATATTATTTAGATTAGTCAGTGTTTTAAAATCGTCTAAGATCTTAAAATTTACCCATAAATTGGGCTAATCTAAAATATATGATTTAGATTAGTCAGTGTTTTAAAATTATCTAAGGTCTTAAAATTTACCAATAAATTGGGCTAATCTAGTATTATGATTATTTTGAAATTTAACCGTAGAAATGTGAATTATGGTCAATGTTTATATTAGGATTTAGCAAATAGCTGATTAAACGTTGGCTTGCATTTGATGCTCCTGGCTTTTGTGCTTTAGTATTAATATTCTACTTTATACTGCTAAATTCTGTAACCCAAGCTAAATTATGTGGTTGTTATCCATATTCCTTATAATTAAAGAAAATTTTCAAATTTTGAATTGTATAACTGCTTGTTAAAGAGATATTTTATTTGTACCTTCAAGCCAAACTAATGTTCGCATCTATAATTAATCAATGGGACACAGTATGTTGCTTCATAGTTTTTTTTTTTTTGTAGAAGACAACTGGCTTTTCTTGAAGTGTCACTGAACCAATCGGAAGAAAGAATGAAAGAAGAGAGCGATAAACTAGTTAAGTTTTACACAGAAAAGATTAATTGGTTAGAAGAGCATCATCATCTTTACAAGAAGTTGACATTAGAAAACTTGAATGCCCTCACCGAGAGGCACAAATCAGAAAACGAAATGTTAAGGCAGCAACATTTGGAGAATGTTAAGGTACTGCAAGAGCATCATGCAGCTTTAATGGAAAATATAAAGTATGTATAGTTGCAAAATGTTTGTAATATTGAAACTTATTTCTTTTTTTTTATTCTATTTATTTATTTTATTTTATTTTATTTTTATTTTATTTTACATAATAATTTTGTATTTAAGGGACTTTTACGTGTGTACGTATGTCAGCCCCATCGTACCCTAATACAGAAATACCTAACATATTACATATGGTGCCATTGATCTGAAAAAGCCAGACGCCTCATCAGATAATAGTTCTGTGAAGATTTTGTTAAACATCCCGATGTCAGAAACTTATTACTAGAAATGATTAATATTCCTTATTTATTATTCTTGCCACAGAAGTGCAGTTAAGCATGAGCAAGTACTCGTTCAAGATGCTGCAGGATTTTCATCTGATTTACATGAGTTAGTAGTCGATGTAAGAGATAGTAAATCTCAGTGTCAAAACATTTTAGATAAAGTGCAAGAATTAGTAAAGGATACACAGCAAGACGTTGCGAAAAGTTTACAAACAAGAGAAATACAAATCAATGGTGAGAATATAACTTCACTTTTATTTTTTAATCAATGAACATGTTGTGTTATACGTCGGTAAAAATATGTTTCAGATATGATACAACAGTTAAAAAAGGAGCGAGAATATTTTGAAGTTGAGAAAACGGAAAGTAGAGAAATAGTGAAAACGCTGGAAACAAGATTAAAGCAAATGACAACTGTAATTATTTCAAGTCAAGTGAAAATAAATATTTACAATTGTGTAGAATAGATTGAATTGAATAGATTGAGTATTTTATAGATGGTCGAGGAAGAAACGGCAATTTTGAAGCAGAGAAAAATGGAGTTTGAATTTGAAAAGGCAACTTTTAGCAAGCAAACTGAATTTGCTAAAAACACCCTAAAAAAGCAGGACGAAGATATAAAGGTTTAGTCGTATTTAATGCTTTTATATCCGGCTAACACAAAATATAAATAATAATAAATGCCTAATGTTCACCTGTTTAGTATTGAATTATTTCTCTCAAAATATAATTAACCTTTCAGGCATTAAAAGAAGATATACAAAAAGAGTACCTAGAGAGAATAACAAAAATAGATGAGGAAAAGAAGAAAATTATAAAAGAAAACACAGACATAGCAAAAGAAAAAGTATCGGTGGCAACTATAAAACAAGAACTTGAGGTGACTTATTTAATACTCTATTGTTATACTATTAATAATTTGGTTCTAAACAATAATTATGTTTTTAGAAAATGAAAGCAGAATTACAAGCACAGTTAGAACAAGTGACGGAAGAAAGTTCAAAATTGAACATTGAAAAACAAGAGATGCATATGGAGAAACAAAGAATTCTAGCAAAGTGAGAAATTATTACTCTTTTTTTTCTCCAAATTCTATTAATTTTTAATTGTTTATGAGTTTTTACCGTTTCTTTTAGGAGTCGAGATTTAGATATACTTGCAAAAGCTGCTGTAGAAAAACAAGGACAAGCAGACAAGAAATATTCTGATGCTGAAAATCTTCAAGGAAAGTATGAAGAGAGATTACACCGGCTTCAAGAGCATGTGGTTTCTTTGAATTCCAGAGAGAAACAGATCGCAAAAGAGAAGGTAGTTTTGTCAAGAGAGAGACTGACTCTTCATAATGAGAGGAAACAACATGAGGGTAGACAACAATGTTCTTTGTGCAAATCTAGCCAAAATATAACATATAACTTAGAAGCTGGTTATTCTACGCCAGAGCCATTCGCAATACCGGTTTTAAGGGACGCGAGAGATGTTCCAGTGAATTCTGCAATGAATGCAATAGAACAAGAAATGGCAAATTTAATGGGTAGAAGTTTCAACTTAAAACATACCATTGGTACTAGGAATTTAAACAGCGATTATACTCGTAGATTTATGAATAGCGAGATGGATGAAAATGTGCCAAATTTAGATACTCCGAGTAAATCGGAAGGTTTAAAGGTATTATATCACAGTTTTGTTTATGAAAATGTAATAAATGATCTTAATCTGCTTTAAGTGATTATTCTTAAGTATCTCCTGGAAAACCCACTGGACCACGTTATGTCATTGAGCTTCGGTGGCGTGCATTCCATATAAACAAAAAAATCGTTATCTTGTTATTTCGATTTTGAAACTCCTATTCTGGTAATCACCAGATTTTAAGTCGATGTATTTATTAACACTAGATCTACCGGCGAAAAATTTATATCTATTGTAGTAATACGTATAACAAGATTTATTTTGCTTTGTTATAAAAAAAATCCATAATATTTAACACTATCTTGCATTAGCCAAAGATATGTTACTTTTCAGAATGAAATAAATATTACAAAAAGAAAAAAATTCTAAGGCAAATATAAAGACCGGTCATGTTGACTGGTTCGGTAAATCTATATATGTCAAAGTATAACTAGGTAATTTTTATGCTTCTATGGGATGCACGCTACTGCTGTTTCATAAAGTGCTGTTTAAAACTAGAGCACCTAAATATTTTTAGTCATCATTTTTTATTTTTTTTTATATTTCCACTTTTTTGTATATAATATGTGTATTAAAAATATTATAACAAAAAACCGGTTCACTGGATATTGTGGGGTTATCCTAGGTTACCTCATTAAAGCTTAAACATAGTATTGGTCTGGCAATGAGATTCAATGTTACGAAATTTAAATATATTTTCCGTTTACGACTAATTATTTAGAAGAAATATATTTCCGACTTTCATATAAACTTATTCGGTTTTTTTCTAGGACTATATGGACCCTAAGTTTATGATGTTACGGCTAGACGTCCAAAAAGTGCTGAGTAATTTAAATCAACCATTAGACGTTGAGGAGCATTTGAATCGTATAGATATCTAATAGAACAATATTGTGATGCGTGAACCAAAACCAATATGTAATTTTAAGAAATAAAACATGTGCTAAATGCGTATTAGATTTCATTTAATTTCATACTGATGACTATTACAGAACATCTTTCATTAATATTATATGTTATCAAAATGTACACAAATTCCTACATATCTATTTTATGCTACCTTAACATAAATATCTCATAGTATAATAAACATATAGGTACATATATATCCTTAAGTTTATTAATTTTAGGTACTATAGTATGTAGATAAACATATAACAAATGAATAAAAATGGCTTCGCAATGCCGGGCATAATTTACTTATTTTTAGATGCAATCTAATATTTTAGGAATTTAATAGGCGTTAACATTTGCTCAGTCAAATATTTTTATAATGTTTCTTACCAATCAAATATTGCAAATTTACCCAGTGTTTTATAAAATATATTCAAACATTACATCGTAATGGACGGCTTGACCTTGTCTAATTATATATTTACATAAACTGCACAGATCTCGATACAAATGTCTATAAATTATAAAATGAATGTTATATTCATTGAATTTATTAAAAATATTTGAAATACTAACGAGATAGTATCATCTCGTACTATGTTTATGGCTTTAAAATGTCTATACACAATATTTACAATTCAATATGCTTACACACATATATATAAATGTTTATTTAGATTTTCACCTCGATTATTAGACTTAAGTTTGTTTTAGTAAAATTAATTAAATTATCATTAGAAGACATTTCATTAGATTTATGAAGCACACTAATTTCATTACCTCGTTTATCACAGTGACAATTATTCAAATTAACTATCAAATTATAAACAAAATTTTGTATAACATTATTACATTTTTTTGAAACACTTTGTAATTCTTACTTTAGTCTAATTAATAATAATGATATAAAATAACAAAAATAATGGCAAATATCGTTATGATTTTATTTTAGTTTCTGCAGGTCGTTTCTGGTGTTTGACCTCGAGGAGTTGAGGATAGTTTTCTACGATAGACAACAAGATACCGTCTATGTAATTTCTAAGCTGCACGTTGACATCTTGCTGTTCTTTTAAAGCTTTCTGCAACTGGAATGAAGAACACAGTATAAAGAAATTATACATATAAAAATACTAATATATTGTGAGGTTAATGTAAATTTAAAAAATGAATTCGATGAAATGTTAACATTACGTGGTGAGAAGATAGAATTTTATATAAAGTATGAAAAAGGTACACTTGTAGAATTAGAAAGTTCATTCGAAACATGCAAATTTTATGAGACGAGCACAAAAACATCACAAAATAATACAGGTACAAACATGCACAGTAAAAATATCGTACCTTTTCCAACTCTATGCTGTGATCAGTTTGTGATTGGCTATCATCGGGCTGCAAAAATGCATAATATAACAATATAAGATTGCAAATGAATCAATTGAAGCATCAAAAAGCCAAGCAATGAAAGATGGTCATGATATATAAATAGGATGATAATGATTTAATAAAATATATAGATTTGTCTCTATTACGAAACTAAATTAAAACTCTGAAGGGCAAGTGCGAGTTTTTAAGATATAAACTTCTTTAATTTAAATTCTTAAATAGTTAAGTTTCCCAAATGATCCAGTGTAAATTATGAAATTTAAACTACTCCACCGATGAATTGAAAATGACGTCTAGAAATAAATCTAAAAATATCTTGCACTTTGCTTCACTAAAGCTAAGTTTCATAACAAGACCTAGAATAAATGTTTCTTTTCCAAAAACAAAAATCGGAATATCAGAAATTAAATTGAAAGTGCAATGCTGATAAATTGTTTTAAATATTTACCTCGTCATCACTCATTTGCGAGAGTTCGTGGGCCAGTGAATTGGTGGCGACTAGAGGCCCACTGACTCCGTCCAGCAAACTGCGGCCTTCTTCAACGCCCCGAGTCAATATTTGCGCTTGAAGTTCTTCTTGCGCCTCTGATAGAGCTATAAAGACAATAAGTTTACTTAAAATTTTGGGGGCTTGGTGGATAAGGAACCTATATCCATTCGCGAAAACAGAATGGTCGTAGATTCGTATCCTAACACGCACAACTGGATTTTTCATATTAGTTAAGAGATTAGGCACCACACGTTAAAGGAAAACATCGTGAGGAAATCCGCATGGCATTTAATAGAAAGCCCTGAGAACGGTGATCAACTGAATTATTGATCGAGGTTTGGACGACATACAAGTGCAAAGTGGATACAGCCAGTGACGTATCACTGCTCACTCCGGAAAGGATATGGCGTGATGATTTATTTTTATAATTACTAGAAACAGAAAAAATGATGAGGACGGTCAATAGAATCTCGTCTCTTAGCAATTGCTGTGAAAAGACTGAACTGTACTTGCCAACAAGTCCAGTTTATTCATTTTGGCCATACAGAATAAAAAGCCACAATCTTGTCTAGCATTTTGAAATTGTATTAATGTTTGTCCAGTGGCATACATCCCATAAAATCATAAAAATCATACTTTGTTGTATTTGGGAATTTAACCATTTTGCTACGGTAGGCCTAGCTACAGTGCGCACATGAAACGCGTGCAGTCTTCAGCAATCAAAGTTTTGGGTCAAAACGAATTTCATTAGTTTTCAGAAAAAAAAATACGAGTCAATAAAATATAGTCATCCAACGTGTGTAAGCGGTATTTTCCAGCCGGTGACTCCATCGTGTACAGGCGGCGTTTTTCTGCCGGTGACTTTTTTGACTCTGATTACCTTCAATTGCATACAGAGCATTGTACCTATTGAATCACCGCTGTCGAATCGCAACTGTCAGAATACGACGCGCGCCTTTAGGTGGCGATATATAAGTGAACGAGATTTGTAAGTAATATTTTAAGTATGCGTCACGTTTATGTATGTATATGTTGTTAGATGAGAGAAAAAATGAGATAGAATAAAAAAAAGGCGACGTATATACGACTCATAGACAATTACGATCAGCCGTGGTACATTAAGTGTCAATGGGAAAGATTAAATTAAAGCTTACATTTATTCTGTGTCCTGAGCAAGATGAGTTCTTTCCTGAGCTCGTCAAGGCGCGGGTCCGGTGGCGGGGGTGGAGCTTCTTGCAGCCTCTTTAGCTCGAGCTTGGCGGCAGCGAGCAGGGCGGCGGCGGCAGCGGCGGAGTCCCGCTCACGGCGTTCCGCCTCCCTGGCTGCGCTCAGCTGCGCCGTCAGCTCGCTCACCTGCTCCTGAGCTTCGCGGTGCGCCCGAGCGGCCGATTCAGCGTTCGCTCGTAACGTCTCCGCCACGCCACGAAGTCGTCCAACCTACATTCATATTTATTGCTAGCTGGTGTTGCCCAGGAAAACATAATTTACCCCCTTGTGTGTCAATTTTCAAAAAACGTTGAAACGTGTATTTTCAATTTCTAACCAAAAAACTCAATATCAACTTTCTTAGTGCCTACTTTAAACATGACGGGTTTTCTTACGCTATATGTTTTCTATTTATTATACATTATTATTGCTTATTAATAATTCTGATAAGACGTAACACGACCGGGGCCCTTCACGAAAACCAGCGCTGCAGACTTCCTCTATGGCATTAAGCTGACGGAGGGCCCATTTCGCCATATTTATATATGTTTTTTTATTTTTTTTTCTGTATGTTGTTTGTGTTACTTTTATTTAAATTTTTAGTTTTAGTTACTTTGAGGCGAAATCAATGTATTTCATTTCATTTCTTCTAACACATTTTAAATTCTCGCGTTTAAACCGCCGTGGATCTGTCTGTGGCTTTGTATGTCTGTACAACGCATCTGTAGCATCGTGGCTCCCGAACGGATGTAGCGACTTTAATTTACTTTTGTTTTGTTTGTAAGGTGACAGGATAGATTATGTTCTTAGCTATGATTGAAGAAAATCTGATTAGCTTTGTCCTAGTTCCTAATATGAATCGCTTCAACAAATTACACCTGAAAACAAATTCTACTAGTCTGATCGATTTAAAGTGTGTTATCAACATGGTAACCTTGGCCTGATGCTGCAACATTATTTGAAATAAGCAGGATATGTACCTCTTCACTAACTTACTGCAGAAGTTTTGGTTTTGAGTTCCTGAGACTGGTCTTAACGAACGGTTTATAGATAGACAATTGCATCGGTTGAGGTGTAATTTTTTTTAAATTATATCGTCGGTTGAAATGCTATTTGGTTTAAGCGACATTTTATTGTGATATAGTAATATATATATATATATATATATATTCGGAATCACCGTTTTTTACAGGTTCCAAAAAAATATATATTACTATATCAACAAAAAATGTCGCTTAAACCAAATAGCTTTTCACCCGACGATATGTCTGTAAACAGCTTTATGTGTTCTTAGCCTAAGTTGTTTAGTGGCTATTGATTTATAAAAGCTTACTTCTTGCTTAAGATCGGATGCCTCCGCCTCGGCGGCGGCGAGCCTGTCGGTGAGGGCAGCCAGCTGCGTGTCTCGGTCGCGTTCGATGCGCGATATCGCCTCCCGATTTCGCCGCTTCTCCTCCGCTATGCTTTCCTCGCACCGGCATTCGATCTGATCATTACCAAAAAACGTTAAACAAATACATTATACTATACCTAGTGTACGCATGCCTTTATGTAGCCAATGTATTGACTTGAATTATAGTGGACGGCTCTAGTACGGCATTGCATCGTTCGCGCCATAGATGGGCAAAACGTAATCAGATTAATGAAAATGATTAACGATTACATTTTACGTTTTTTACCATAAATGTGACTGCATTTTGCTCATTTATGTTTTAAACACTACAAAATCCCAGATTGTATACACATTTATGATTTCTTAATGTTTTAAATGGATTTAATCATGATTACAGAGCAAGAAAATTAAAATTACGACTACATTTTGTAATCGTTCATCATTAATTAGATTACATTTTGCTCATCTCTGGTTCGCGCAATTTATCCTATCAAGCTTCGGATGAAAATCGGCGTTGGGTGGCACGAAACAGCGTCATACAGGACACGCTGAGTAATGTGCTTTTGGAGGTTGGGGCCACACACAGTACACAGGATTATATGTTACGTTATTTATTATTATTTTTATTAGTTATCTAAATGCCTCTGTGAGTTTTCTTTCTCTTCAATTAACGTTTTTTCTATGGAATCATATACAGGATTTGTTTATTAAATGTTTCAAAATGGAAAAGCTATCTTTTATAAAAAAAATATTATTGCATAAAATAGTGCCTAGTATAATAATTTTTTGTATAAGATAAAGGAGAATTACACTTATTTTATAACGAAGTTTTACCACTGCTTAAAATCATACTGATAAGCTTATCTATACTGCTGATTATCTATATAGCTGAAGCAAAAACTTTATATACCTTTTTATTAAATTTGGTACACTTATAGTTTATATTGAGAAGTAGTGCAGAATGCTAATATTATTTAAAAAATACATTAAATCAATAAAAAAATATTACACACACTACCATGCACTTGACACACAAAGACAAACACATATATACTCTTTTGTTTATGATTAAAGTCTGTGGCCTAATTGAGGATGGATTAATATTGTTTGTCTTTTACGTTATGTCTCTAGTCTCACTGAATGTCAAACAACCATAATTATTATATAATAGATATTTGTGAAATTCATTTATTATCATAAATGTATATGTATATTAGTTATTAGTGAAACACTGCTCGTTCAATATACAAATATAATCTAATATAAAATCTCAATATAAAAAGAAAGTTGTGTAGCCGAATCTAAATTAACAATATCATATAGGTACTGTGTGGTATATTTGTTATTGCTGGTTCAAAGTTATGGCTGGTTTATTTTATTAATTTCTTTTATTTAAAATTTATAGAAATTGTTTGAAACAATTAAGCAAATTAACAGAGTAACCGTGGCGAAATCTGTAATTATAGAACTATAGTCTTTAACTATAGAACCTTAATAATGTTCAAATTTTTTAATTTAAATTAATTATGGTTATATTTTGATCAAAAAAAGAAGTGCAAAATGCTCTTAGGTCGGCAGCGCAACGAAGAGAGTTCTTGTGTAGCAGCTATTCATACCATTGCGTTGGTTACCACATACAATCAGGTGGGACGTACGTATGGTAGCCTTCTTTTACATAAAAAATACAATCAAAGTGTTGAATTAGCTACCTCTCGTATCTGTTCATCCAGCATGTGTACCCGGGCTTGTAAAACCGCGTTGTCAGCCTTTGCTCTCGTGTACCGCTCGTCCGCGGTGCTCTGCGTGTCCGCCAGTGACGTCACTTGCTGCTGCAGAAGTTGCACCTGAAAAATAATACATCATAAGCATATTTATTTCAATCAGTTATCAGCAAAGTAAAGCACCTTTTACGTTCTAATTTAAAATCTTGTAAAAATATAGCCAAGTCTCGGTCCCTTTCCTTAAATACATTGATCATCTAAAACAAATGCTAAGTACCTACAAAAATTCTAATTTATAGATACGCTGTCTTTGTTTAGACTTTGCTTAGAAAACAGGTTCATCGTTATTAAAAAATCTTGAGTACTTGTATAGTCAAAGTATTCACAAAGTCAAGTTGACAAAATCGATGGGTTAACATATACTTTAACATTAATTAAATAGTTTAGTCTGTAATATTTAAGTAAAGGCTATGCAAAGTCAAAGCAACGTCTATAAATCTCAGCCTAAGATTTCAAGGCATATAAGTTAAGTTATATGTGAAAAATAAATCAGTTTCGCGAACGTCAAACAAGTCGTGAACATGCCTATAAATGACTACCGCACGATATATCACAGAGACCAAATTATTTCGCTACCTGTAAACTCGCGGTAATTTGTATTATTATTCTTGAAGTCAAATATGTGTCTAATAGTTAATTTTATTATTGTTAAATTTATACATCTTGAGTATGGGTATAAGCATACAGGAAAATTACAGGAACAGTTGATAGGACATTAAAAATATGTTAGGCGGTGCTTTTTACAGAAGTAAAGGCAATTACGTCAAATGGTTATGAGCAATACATTTTGCTACAATCAATTGGAATACTATAAGTACTTGAGGTCAGCAGTGAATGAGTTTAGTCTACGTCAGTAAAATAAATCCTTATATTCCTCATATATAATACTTGTATGATTATTTTAGGTACTACTCATAATAATATGACTAACAATATTGTTAGCAGGAAGATGACGGAGCGTCAACAGGAAGAGCATGATTTCGTACTGTTCAGTTAAATGAACTATGGCGCATGATACTCAAGTACTAAGCGAGGAATGGAATACTTTGACGTCTTTCTATAGAGGAAAAAACAATTACAACGTATTATGTAAACAATAAGCTGTTTATAATTAATAGGAACATATGAAAACGCTAAAATAAACCTGATATATGTAAAGATTAATTGTAGCATGAACCAAAATAGAACGCACATTGAATGAATCAAATTGATTGTTTGCCAAAAAATGACTCAGTTTCTGTGTATATTTTGTTACGATACAGTTATTTTCAGTTTCCGAGTTTTATGACAACATTACTTATGAAAAAATATTATATCCCCTATTCTTTTGTGTGTATTGATGTGTTATTTGTTTTATGCATGAGGCACAAATAATAGCCGCTTTCTATACAGAGTCTAAGGCGGAGATTTATAGCTATTGCGACTTTGCTTAGCAATGATCTCAAAAAATAAATTCATTTTGGCATAAAACTGAATATATAATAGGAACTTGAGTATAGCCATAGTATTCGCAGAGTCACGTCCATGTTGACAAAATCCGTGACTTACCAAATCCTTTGACATTCGTTGTGTAATATAAATTGTAATTGTTTTAGTAAAGTCTAAGCGAAACTTAAACTTGCGTCTATAAATCCAGCTTTAGAGTTCTAATGGTGAAATTTGTACGAATCTCAGTATTAAAGTATTTCATTGCTAAAAGGATACGCAGCGAAGTAATTCTATGAAGCGTATAGCATATTATTATTAAAAAAAAAGAAACTTACAGATACAAATTAAATATATTTTGAAATATTTACTTCCCATATACGGTATTTAAATGTATGAAAATAAAGCGAATAAAAAAAAACAATGTTGAAATTGTAATTTATATATCTAGCGTATTTTAATATTTAATGTACAGATAATACAACTTGTTTGTATTTTTTTTTTTTTTTTTTTTTATAACTTATTTTGTTTAATGCAGGTATTTATCACAATGTTATACGTACATACATCAAGTTTTTAAAAGTTTCATAGTCATCATTAGCAATCTAACCAACACAAAGGCGGAAATGGATGGACGAAATGGACCGAGGGGATTTATATTTACAATTCCTTCTATTTGTACGTGTCCTTGTGTATGTTAATTTATACTTGTACAATATTTAGCTAAACATCTTTTTTGTACGGTATTTAAGCAATAATGTGTTTTCTGGTTGATAAAAACTATAGTTGTAGATACCTTCAACTAAATTAGAATCAAATTGAAATGGTTTAAACAGGAATCCAACAACCAAATTCTCGTTATTTAGTCAGAAGATGATTTGTTAATTTATGACATATAACACTGTTATACTAAATATATTTCTCATGGAACAAGTACAGCAGAATAGTTTCTCATTGAATACATACAGATATTTGATGTTATAATATGTTTGACGATTATATCATAAATAATGGGCAAAACCAGTGTGAACATAGAAATCATATAGGTAAACTCTCGAAGATGTATCTACTTGAGATATTTTTTCTAAATGGATAATCTAATTTCTAAATGGATAGAAGAATTTCGCAAAGGAAAAATTATCTATTATTCATGATATATATTTGATTATATTTTATATATTAATTAATTATTAATTATAATATTAATATTGAGGTAGAAACGAGATGTAATTATAGTCAATGATCAAAGAATAGTTAACACAAAGGTGCAAGATATTATGTAGTAAGCTATGAAGTGTGCTTAAACTATAAAAACACATAATTATTGGGTAATTTAGGATAAGTAAACACTTCTCGGTACAATCTAGCATAATATAACAAAAACCAAAAGATACACGTAAATTGATGGGCAAAACCTCTAATTTCCTATATTATGAAGATCTGAATGGCTCAATTCTTTTTCTCTGTATTGGACGCGTGAGAAAATAAAACCTAGTTATTGTTTATAATTTAGACTGCATTCTGGACGGAACAGCTTGAAGTTGCTCCTGTTATAAAGATAAGTAATAAAACAGGGTAAGTGTTTATGACAGCTTAATCTAATAAATATAAATGTTGACATTATAACACTATTGTATGCCTTGAGTTAATTTTTTTTAAATTAACCTGGTGCTCTAGTAAATGCGCGATATTATATAACTGTTGATGAGAAAATGAAATCTTGTATATGGAGGTTGGCAGTGCCTTCTATGGAGTAATAACTTGACAGTACTTACTCGTAATAACTAATTACAGTTGGGTACGAACATAAGTGAAAGCGAATTCAATTTTATTTTATATTACTTCCGTTTTCTACAGTGCCCAAAATCTGTTTTCGGCATATTATCAAATGACCTACAATCTTCATATCTAATAGTCAAAGAGTTGAATTTTAACATGTAAAACATCGGCTAGGTTGCTAAAGTAAGCATCGAGAAAGAACAATGTATCAGAATGTTAACGTCTCTTAAATTTTGTCATCGACCAACAGATCAATAAAATATTCCTTTTTTTAAATATAATTTTATGCGTTCATCGACTTTACATAATGAATAACTTTAAAATTAAGCACTTTTTATTAACACTGAACAGTTTCACAGCGTAACACTTAGTGTTATACCTACTTTCCTTTATAAAGAGTTTTATTTACAAGAAGCAAGTAGAGTCTTATATACTGTCGCTGCATAAACTGTGAATTCATATCAAAATGCTATTTTTTTTTTAATTTGTACTGGTTGTCATTCATATTTTATAAAGTTTGCTTTTCTTTTAAACATGCCTACATTTTTAACAGATTTCATTACATGGAAAAGTTTTTGATAGGTATAAATTATATCCAAAATGAAAAAAGATTAACAGTTATCCTACAAAATAAAATATTCCACTGAGTTCGGCTATGATAACCTCCTTTACCGACAATTGTCCATGGACAGTAATATCAATACGAATGTACTTATCTTAACTGTTTACCCGATAGTCAGTTGACATCATCGTTCATTAGTTTTGTCTATATTTAATTTAAATGGGCATAATTACCTGTACTGGTTTTAAAATTACTCAAATAACATTTTACAATTTTTACTGTAGTCACCAACGAAATTGTAGAGCTTACTTAAATGTTTTTTTTTTTCTTGTGAATGAAACAAGTTCTCATGATAAATTATTATATTATTGTAATTTCATAGTCATTCAGAATACGGATACAATTTTATGGCTGTTATGGTACCCTCCGTAGCAACTAAAAGTTTTTTAATCCTCTCGAAGGTAATTAGGAATTAATCTGTTTAAAGCTACATCGACATACTGATATAATATTTTGAGAATCAACCATAAAATCGTTAAAACTTAAGCTTGAAAATGAGTTCAAGCTTATTCTGGTAATAGAAAAATGTTTAACTGATTTATTCTCTATTTCCCTCAGTGGTGACAATAATTAAACCTATCATTTATACCTGTAGATTATCTAAATATTCTTTGTAGGTTACACTATAATAATTATTATTGGCAATCAAAGGTTACAGAATAACTTCTTCGCAGTACACAAATTAAGTGGTTTGTTTACCCTGAACAAACATTAGGTTATCGGATTAATTGGTGTTATGAGGAATAAAGGGCACGTAAACGGTACAAACCATTCAATTAACGTCCTTTTGCTGTAAAAATCTCATTATATTAGTCACTTTTTTCTTTGAATGAATAGGCTCATCCACAGTTGAGTTCATAATACCAGTTTTTTTTTGTAAACATTAATAAATAATTGTTTTCGAATTGATATATTGTAGAAGTCGTTTTTCAGTAATTCACTAATAGTTTCATATAATAATAAAGGTCACAACTCTGTACCTACTTTATTGTGTTTCACAATATATTATTAACATTCACAAGAGTTTCTTACATAATAATGTTAATCCGTAATCCCTATTTCATTCCCCAACCTCAAAATCGCCTGTAACCTGTTACTTTTCGCTTTAGTGTTGCCTGATGCCGTGGGACGCCCTCTTATTATTTCAGGTAAGCCTTGTTCTACCGCGGCCTTTTATGAATATTTTAACAATTTAACAAATACTTGCCTATTAATTAAACATTTTTGTCGTGAACTATGACCACTACTAAAGTCTGTAATAAAAATCTTGTTTCAATCGTGGAAGTATAATGAATTTTAGGAAAAATAAACACAATATTGATTATAATACGAGTATTTCAAGATCGCTGTCTAATAAACTAACAGTTACCTATGAGCAAGATTACAATAGTTGAGTGCAATGAATGAGCACTTAAGTTGAATATATACAATATATATTAAGTAAGTGCGCGTGATTAGCCAAGTACACATTTTCTTGGCTCTATCGAGTCGTCTTGCAACTTTCCATAGTTTGTTTAGGTTTCCCTCAGGCAATGGTTGTTTATTGGACAAAATTTCACTCTCTGTATATTGATACCTTTATGAGTGTTTTAGTATAGTTTCATTTTTGTATCACAACATATTCCATCCTCTGTCTCATAGCTTAATAGTTGCGTATGAACTAGTACAAATTCCAGTGGCTAATAAGTGCATGGGTCACGGCGCGTCATGCATAATTGCCAATTATCCCACTTCAAATGGTTGACGTACTAAATGTAAGTATTAAGTCCATGCAAAAGGTTTTGAATCGACAGTATCTACTCAATGTCGTCACTAATTTATTTGAATATGTACCTCTATGAGTTTTAGGTTGGAAATAAAGATTTTGTTTACGTTGTAGGTATCATACTAAGCTACGATAATATTCTCTAATTCCTAATTGATGAATGCTAGTCAGTAAAGTATGTAAATACAATCAGAATAATTAATATTGGTGCTATTGACAGTACATTGACACACAGAATTAAATATTTTCTATTATAATAATTCGAGGGGTGAAAGGCTATTTGGTTTAAGCGACATTTTTTGGTGATATAGAAATATATATATTTTCGGAATCAGCGTTTTTTACCGATTCCATATATCCTTTCACCCCTCCATATATATTTAAAAGAATACCGCGAATGTTTAGAAATGTAAATTAATTAAAGTAAAACAAGTAGATAATATACGTAATAATATAGTGCAAGCTCGAAGTACGAGCTGAGGCTGATCGAGACGTACCTACACAGTCTAAATAAAGAGAGTTTTGACGGAGGGTGATGTCAGAATTATGCGGCATCGGCGAGATCGCATTAAGGGATTAATAAATGTTAAGTTAGCGAAAAAGAGATTTGCAATAATTGGGAGAATTGGCATTCCATTCTCTCTGCCTACCCCAATAAAAGTTCGGCGTGATGATAGACAGAAAGGTAGTGCAGGCTGTAACGTAGTTGAAACAAAATGAGGACTTACCATGACAGGAAATGTATGGCGGCGTCCAAAACAAAAATCAATTAGAAGTTACAAGGATACTCAGAGATAAGGAAATGAAAGCGGTTCTATGTATCCTTATAAAGATAAAACATTATGTTATAAATTAAAAAAAGCATGGTAAAGAATATTTGGCATCCATTACAATGAATGAAATGTGATGGTAAATGAGGTTTATCAGTTCACTATATTTTTAGTAAATGGATAATTACAAGAGTATTTTTCGTGTCAATGACATCTGGCATACCACCATGGTTTCTTAATAGAATATCTATTCAGTTAGTCAGAATATAATTATCATAAATACCACAAAGTACCCACTTGATATGGATAGTGCGAAGGGCGAAGATAAATATGTATATTGAAACACAAAAAAACTAGGGTAACCACTACTATTGCGAAATTTAACTATATTTTTCGGAATAAAAATCAAATTTTTATTTCGACTATTTCTATTCTGATTTCAAAACTTTTTAGTTATAGAGAACTGTATCGTTCGCGTAAAATAGATTTTATTCGAATATAATTTAAAAAAATTAAAACAAGCACATAAATTTATTTTAATCTTCGAAAAACGTATTTACTGAAATCAAAGGAATAAAACGAATGTCATTTGTTCTAACAAAGACACACGTTACCGTTGGCCAGGAAGTTTTAAATTTAAAGTAAATTGGGTATATAATTATCTCTCAAATATTTTTATTTATTATTTTTAAATATGGATTCACAGCATCTGAGTAGGACGAGCCCGTAGCAAATTACGCTTAGTATTGTGGCAACGATATTATAATTTGTGTTATTTTTACTTAATATTATCAATCGACTATTGCACTTGGTACTTTGTAAATACAAATAAAATAATAGCTATAGTTCTTAAAATGCTTATACAAGTATAATTTTGTAGACACTTCACTGAAACCCACTCCACCTTTCAAAAGTTAGAGCGGTCCGACAAGTTTGTATACGTACTGCGTACATCTATAGTTCGGAATGTTACCTGTTTATTGGCGATCTCGTATTTGCTTATTTTTGCAGAAAGCCCTGTCTTTAAATAGATTAATTGACATAGTGTTTAAAGTTATATTATACCTATCTAACAAATACCTATATTACATTTTTTTATGAAATTACGTAACTATCATCTTTGAGATCTAATTACTCATATGCATAGATGGGCAAAATGTAATCAAATTCATGAAAAACGATTACGATTACATTTTTCATAATTTATATGACTGCATTACACTCATCTATGTTTTAACCACAACGGAATCTTCATTTGCATACGCATTTATGAGTCCTTAATGTTTTGAAAAGATTTAATCATGATTACGGAGCAACAAAATTAAATTACAACTATATTTTGTAATAGTTAATCATGAATCAATTTATCAGTTTTTCGTGTAATACCAATTTTGCAGATGATTACTTAATCATTGATAATGATATGTATATCGTCGTATTATTCATATTATTTAGCATTTAAAATATTCAAGATATCAAACTATTAAATAAATCAAGTGAATTCTAAAAATAATATTGTTCTCGGTTAATGGTTTTTACAAACTGGACAATTTATATATAACAACGATCCCCTTTATCTGTAAACCAAGTAAACAGTTCTGATATATATTATATATAATTATGAATATAAACTTTTACACTATATATTAATTACAAAAGGATATCTATACTAGCCATGTTTATTACAAAGCTCGGGTCAGTACTTACAGTATAAGTATCTGTATTGCAAATATAGAAAGACGTTAAGATGTTTATGGAGAAGTCGGAAGCATCAAGTAGCCAACGATGCTGTCTGAGAACTTAATTGTTACAATTTACTTTAATAAACCGTTAGAGTCAAAAAACGTTTATAAGTAAATATTCATATAGATAATCCATCACAATAATAAAATGTCTCTATACGATAATTTATTTTAATATACTGCAGTTTAATTTTTTTTTACGATTCATTTGCTTTATATCTCAAAAAATTATAGCAAATAATGTTGAAATGGTATTAATTAAGGTCCAATAGTCTTTCAAGTTATAATCACTCGGTATGGTTGGTAATATTGTTGCACAAATTACTCAATATTCATAAACATAATCATAATAAAATTTAACGAGTTTTCTAGATAGTACCATTTACCCAGGTTTTCCCCTCAAAAGTGTATCTACATTTAATTAAAGGTACGATAATAATAAACCCTCACGCTATTTCCTTTTTGCCGTGAGCAGTATATTCATGTATCGACTAATTATGCTGTTTTTTTTTGATAACCCAGAGGAAATCCCTAACGGACCGTCAGGAGAGTGGTGAGGGCCACTCCCCGGTGTGCCAGACTTGCATCAGCTAAAACCTCTGGGGTGATCCGCCACTCGCGTTTACACCGGACTCCAGGTACACCGCGGACGTCTGCAAGCCCGGTGCGCGATCAGCCCCATTACAGGCTACGCCAAAAATGTGGGGGAGGTGGGATGTGCTCACCTCCCCGCCGCCCTGTGGTGCGTGATTATGCTGCGCTTAACGTGAATAGTAGCGCAGTTAATGGTTATTCTCAGGGCAGTATGCATTACAGGTAATTATATTTAAGTAATATGAAGATTTTTCACGATGTTGATATTCCTCAATCGGCAAGCTGGTGGTGCCTAAGTTCATACTTAATCTAGAATACCCGAACAAAGAGACTAAGAATACCAAAACTCGAAACAAAAAGTATTCGTGATTTAGAATGGATGCCAGTTTTTCACCAACTTAAGCATATATCACAGAATATTTATTATTTAATAATGTTTCATATTAATATGCCAATAATAGTGAAAGTACAAAGTCTAATATATATAGTTACGCTACATCCTTGTTGTGGTAATCCTTATTGAGTATCCACTTTGCGCTTCTACTAAGAGTATAAAGCTTTTATTATCTTTACAGTTAATTTAATTATTTTAAAATCAAAATCAATATATAAAATGCTTACACATAGCTTTGTTAAAATCATAGTCAAGACTTTAAAAAGGCTTCGGTGAATGTCCAAGTTGCTTTCGAAGAACAACGTTACTTAATAACAAAATAGGCGTAAAAATTGCACGAAAAATTATCATTACAATCGTATCTCAGTTCGCTTACATGATAGCTATTGTAAGTAGGTATTATAGTGTAATGTAAATGTAAATGGAAGCGTAAGTCGCAGCCAGGGGCTTCGTGAAATGCCTTTCTACAGTCAATGCTGTGCGGGATATATGGTAAAAGTCCGTATTATGAGACACATTTTCAGGTTGGTCGTACATTGTCGCTATTATAGAATCTGTTTAAATCAAAAATACTATTTAAGTCGTATCATACAATTGTCTTATGATTATTTAATTAATATAGCTAGTTTTTATTGAATTTTAATTTGTAAAAATAATATTAATAGCCTTTTATGAGAGGAACCTCTGTCCCTATTTATGAGACACTTAAAAAGTAGATGGCCCCAATGTCTCATGATGTAAGTCCCTATTTTTGAGACAGTTTAGAAATCAATAAGACTCATTTTAAAATAACTACATAGTTTCAATGTTAAATAGCTTATAGCATTTCTACGAAACTGTAAAGAATGAAATTGAGTTGAAATACATTTTTTGTAAATTATTGTGTTTTAATATATATTTCTAATTGTTAACATATTTTGTAAGTACTAATAACCAATAAAATATTAGGTATAGTTGTCTAACTTTGAAGATAAAAATAATAGTGAAAAATAATTGTATTTCGAACTAAGTTCTTTTGTAGGTATGTCCTGTTAAGAACATTAAACATTTTTAAATGTAAATAACCAAAGTAGCCTCGATATAATTTTGTTTTATAGGACATTAGCTACCCTATCCTATAAAACAAAATTATATCGAGGAGTGAAATGCTATTTGGTTTAAGCGACATTTTTTGGTGATAGAGTAATATAAATATAAATATATAACAATGAGCCCCTTTATCTGTAAACCAAGTAAACAGTTCTGATATATATTATATATAATCATGAATATATATATATATATATATATATATGTATATTTTCGGAATCAGCGTTTTTTACCCATTCCAAAAATATATCTATATTAAACTACTATACTAATATAATACTAATCTAATTAATCTATACTATATTAATCTATCTATATTACCAAAAATGTCGCTTAAACCAAATAGCATTTCACCCCTCGACATTACCATGCTATAATCTAATTACGATGAGCAAAATACATGCGTAGCAACTATTGCCTCCATTTTATGGTTGTATATCATACCATGTCTAACGAATTTATAAGAAAGACTTGTAACAGTTTTAATTAAGTAATAGGTGGGTAATTACTGCCAAGTAAGTTTGTTATAAATAAAAAAAAAATAGATTGTTTAATGGACAAGGACCCGACTTTAGGCCAATCCATATAGAAAAGGTGTTATTGGAGAGCGGACTTATAACAACTTTAAAAACATAATTGTTGAAAAATATTGACTTATTTTACCTCTGTGATGTGGTACAGTAATGAATCATTCTTGATAGATAACATTGAAATCATAGAGATTAGATGTTTACATTTCCATAAAAAGGTACTAGAAAATTGTAACACAATTTACCTACTGCATTGTATCTTAACAACGCTGATAGTAAAAAAGATATGGATAGCTAAAAGGTACCTTATCGATTTCTTTGTAAACGTTATGTTATGGAAAATCTTCAAGCGAATTTACAATTTATGTAAAATCATATTAAAATAAATCAGCCTCATAATTAAAAAATATATATTTCCGAAAACATTGCTGAGAAAGCCTGGTTAAATAAAACAATGTTTAAATATAGGCTATCTTTGACAAAAAAAATTCAGAAAAATTACTGACCTAAACATTAACTGTCTATAAAAACTTTAAATACAGTGTCTAATTACATTCTGATAACAGAGCTAAATCGAAAAACCTTAAACTTGAAAGATATTTAAAGTTGATAATTACGCTTCTAAATATTTTAAATACAATTAGGCTGAGATTTATAGACGCTATTTCGACTTTGCTCAGCAAAGTTCTCAAAAAATGAATTCGTTTTGACAAATAACTGAATATATAATAGGAACTTTAGTATAACCATAGTATTCGCAGAGCCAAGTCCATGTTTACAAAATTAGCGAGTTACCCTTTGATATTCATTGAGTAATATAAATTGTACTGTAAAGTAAAGTCTAAGGCAACCTTAAAGTTGCATCTATAAATCTTTAGCTCTACGCATCTATTGATCTCTCTCATCTCATCTCTTTGATACGAATAAATCATAAGTTCCCGTGGGATTTTCGTTAATACCATTGGGGTGAAGATAAGCGGTTTGCGTTTGTTACATAATATGTACTAGCGTAGTTACGGAATATAAGTTAGGTGAATAAGTTTGATCGATAAAAATGATGCATAAGTATCGCGTGACAGCATTTAAATAAGCAAAGGCCGCGATGGCACGACCGGACCGAGAAATGCTTGATGCGCTTCAGTTCCAATGTAAAAAATAACCGTTTTCTTTTGAACGTATATCCACAGATACGCATCTACTATCAAAACCTTTTTTTCCTCCGAAAACTGAATTGTTAAGAAACTTTTCTTAATATAGGTCTCACAAAAAACACCATCGAAGTCTAATTTACCATTCAATTAGATAACTATAGTTACCTACTTTCCTGGAGTTTAATAAAGAAATATAAACCAGTAATAATTGTTTTTATACACTCACAACAAATTATAGTGGGAATAAAGAGTTGCCATTGATTACTATAGCAGAAAGACAGCTAGTCTTCCTAACTTCTAACAGAAAGGCTATGAACACGAATGAAACACGCGTACAATGATGAATCCCATTTCATTTAATTTCTTGTATGTTCTCTGTAAATATCTTCGAAAATCATAATTCTATCTATATATCCTGACATTTGTTATCTACGGAAGTAATTAGCAAGAATGAATCGCCTTTAGTATTTACTTTTTTCGTGTATATTTTATTCTTCCATGGAAACCTTTTTATTTGGCCCTGAGCTCAATAAAGATAAATAATCTCATTTTATAACTAAAGAGAACAAAAAATAGAATATAAATTTTAAAATAATTACTTGTGGTACTAAATAGATATCGGGTAAACTAGTGAGCGAGTAATTCCCAAACGCGTCAATTAGTAAGGAAAATTATTGACAATGTTATTAGTATTCTATTCCATGCTGACGTATTGCGAACAGATTTCAGTATACTATGTACAATATAAACTCTGGATTACTCACACTTAAGTGACAAATCACTCACACAATGAATAACATTCAAACTAAAAACCCGCAAAAATTAAATGATTTCTGTAAACGAATTAGGAGTTTCCTAGTTAAATTTATGCAATGTAATTAAATAAACAAACTTTTGTTTTTACTAAGCGATAAATACAAATAAAAGAATGGCTTTCAAGAAAAAACTTCTAGTTTTTTTGTTTACACGATAAATGTTACGATATGACGAAACATCTTCCACTAGTCAACTGGAATGTATTGATACTTGTAATGGTAAACTACAGCTATGTTATAGAATTACTTTTACCGTCAATATAAGACTCTTACTTGGTCAGATAAATTGTCACACCACTGGTGGGCCGCAGTTTTTTTCCCGCCGTTCAAACCGTTACTTAGATGCGGAGTCAAAGGTCCACCAGAAAAGAGATCCTCAGTTAAACTTGTATCCGAGGTTATCCTTGCCCGAACGTCCGGTGGGGGCCCCTGAGGACCCACAAAATCAAATTGTCCGTCCCACATATCGTACTCCAGGTCTAAACTGTCCTCTACTTCAATAGGGTCACCCATCGCGCCTTTCGATCGTTTGAAGATCCCCGATTTAAACATTTAAATTCCGATCGCAATACGATTTTTTAAATCTTGAGTTTACACCAACATATCACTTCACATAAACTCTTATATCACATCAATTAAGCCTTATTTAAAACAACAACTTTCTTAGTACATAGTATACGAGTACAATTTCACACAAGATAAAGCTAGATATTTTAATGGCACAAATGTTTAAGCGACAAATATCACGGTCTAAAATGAATTTGCTCTAATAAGACTTTATTATGAAACTACTATTCACGTAATACCCCACAACTGCGTTCTCTGTCCATGTTACATTTCCCACATGAAAGGGCTTATGTTTTTGTCAAATAAAGGTTCAACACTTATAATAATCACTCACAAACTGTTATTTATAAAATACTTTAACTATCGTCGTACACTAGAATTAAAATATCAGAAAAAAAGAGACTTCGGCGAAGTCGATCAAAAATTATCAATGGTTGCTTTGACATCCTTTGTAAGAAGGTAATGGGTGTGAAGGAACGGTCACTAATTTCGTTTCAAATTATACCGTAGATTGCCCAGAAATGTTTTGTAGTGTCGAAACTTAGTTTAAAAAGTGATACAGTAACGTAATAGCAGCACAATATCGCGCACAGCACTAACTGAGCGGAGAGCGCTTGGTCGGTGCGCCCCACCCTTTGAATCGGCTTGATTATCAGCCGGCCGAAACCACTGCGTCATTCAAATAAACTTTATTCGCTCCCTGCACATATGCACTCCCTGATGATTCGTACCAAGGCAATAACCCCTCTAATAATCTCTCCCGTTCCGGCTGCATCTCATAATTTAACGGGCGATGGAGTACCTTGATTGCCGCGGACAGAAGCAGATGCCAACGAATAGCAGATGTTTATCAATAATTACAAAACTAATCTGAATATAAAAAATCAATTGACAATATATAAACAAACAAATTCAAATTAAAACACGATGCTTATATTATAGACACAGTTATTAAAGAAACGAGATCAAATCGAGAACTTACTATTATAAGTACTTTTTGTATTTATAGTAACCTAAATGAATATAATAGAAAAAGTGAAACCATGGATTGAATAAAAAGAAGATGTAACACTTCGCACATTTAGAATCATGGAATTGGTCTCGTATCGGTATTTAATGTCATATCGATTACTCGATTCTGTAAAAATAACAAATATAAAATTCCATTAGAAAGTACTTGTAGCTGAAATTAAATAGAACTTCTCGATTCGATTGTAATTATATTTTACAAGTATTTATATTATAAGAGAAAAACTTATACTAAATTCGAATTTAATATAAAAATATTTAATTCAGAAAACAAAATTGACAATCTTAATGGGAGCATATGAAATTTAAGTTTGAGTTTCGATGGAAATATGTTTTTATGTAGACTAAATTTAATGGTTAATGTAAACCATTAAGAAATGTATGTGAATATTAGCTGTGAAGATAATGGTATAAATATTGTGTATAAAAACGCTAGCATGGAACTCGATTGTTTACGAAGAAATGCATTATAAGATCGATGAAGCGTTGTTTATAGTAATTCTGTAACCGACATTGCCGGATGTTCATGCCATATGGATATGGTTGCAATTGAAACATGAATTCATTGACCTCTATCATCAAAGGCTACTGAGAATTAAGGGGACGGCACTTGAACAGTTGAATTACTCGAGTTTGACTACACCAGTAGTTAAATTTTTAAGGTATTTACTCCGGGTTCTAATTTGTTCATAATAATTGGTCGGAAAATTTTAGTGGTCATTCTGATAAAATAATAAAACACATAAGAATTAACTAATGAAGACATATTATAGAATGATAATTTCATTGTTATGTATATCAGTCAGAAAAAAAATTAAAATATGGATCCGTACAACTCGAATAGTAAAATTTAGTTGAGGTTAGTTCTGAAGCAGGTGGCTAATGTAGCTTATATTGCCTTGAAATGAACGAGAGCATTTGGGACTAGTCAGAACACAGTATTTCTATATTATTGATGAAGGTGGTCCCTTCAGTATTTTCCGCTAGTTATCCAGTACCGATTTTTTTAAAACCTCGATCTTCTACTTCTTATATTATAAAACTAAGTCCCCTGCCAAGTCTGTCTATCTAGCTGCAATAAATTTAAAAACCTCCAAACGGATTTTTATGCGGTTTTCACTGAGTTTTAGTATAATATGTTAAGATTTTGTTTAAATTGGTTGAAATATGAAGATTATTGTTGACAAAGTCGGAAAAAGTCGGAGCCGCCTGAGAGATTTCATGGATAAAGTTGCCTAATCCTTTAGATATATAACAAAACAAAGTATGCGAGGGTTATTTCTCTTTCAAAAGTCTAGAAAAATGTCCACCATGGCATATCTATCTTTTTAAACTAGCTTACTATAACTACGTTAGTTGCCATAAGCATTCCATGAACTTTATAATAATTCCCTAAACCATATATTTTAAATGAATATCTAAGACATTATTGTAAAATATGAATTTAAGGGTTAAACATTTAATTCAAGCGCGGCTCTAGCACCGATGACGTTATACGAGTATAGAAAAAAAAAACCACTACATGTTTATTAATATTTTGAAAAGACGATATAATATAAACAACAGATGAAGAGTGGAGAGAGAGAGAGAGACGAAATGGATAGAAATTGGAGAAGGAAGTGGGACGGAGAGGGTAGGGAATAAAGAGAGGGGGAGTAGGTAAACATGACGTACATGGCTATACGAAGTTTGTCGGGTTAACTAGTATACAATAAAACAATTGAATAAACAATGCGGCCGCATGCATTTGAATTTGTTTCTTATAAGCGTAGCAAATCACATAATTAAGTAACAAATATTAGGGTTCAGCAGATTAAACAAAATCAACAACCATATACTATTATTTGATTTATTATTAAGACATCTTTTTGAATTGATAGCAAACTCAAATTTATAAATATCCTTGTGGAAGTACTATGTGTATTCTAGCGGTATTTTCAAGTTAATCTTATAGACACTCGACACGCAATCCGAATTTTTTATAGTGGCCTTTCACTGTTATTCGTGTATTAAAATATTAGCCAAGAGGGAAGCATTTATAAGGGTGGGGTCTTTTAGTAATGGAATGATTATGCTTAGAGCTAATCAATACTTTATATTAGGCCGTTTCACAATGTTGATATTAAGTAAATAATTAGGCAAAAAACGAATTTATGATTTTAGTACGTCATAAACTTAAAAGTAAAGAAAAGAGAGATTACGTACTTAAATCCTTTGAAGCTTTTAGACATATATGAATGACTTAAAATCCGTTCGATGAATTTCAAATAGCACTACAAACTAGACACCAGTAACTTTAGAAGTAATCCTGTTCGATGGATTTACCGCGTTTTTATGTAGGTAGGGAGCGAATGTATGAATGACGTGTACATATTACTTTAATCAGTGTCAAATAAACAATCATAAGTGTAACACGTATTTTATTCAAATTATAAAACAACTGAAATTCCACCTTAAGTACTCCAACAATCCTATTTGTCCAAAATGTAGAAATTAGACAAAATGCTTTGTATTCTTCTAAAGTCATAACTAACAACACCTACACCGGCGTAATGACAAAGTAATTTTGAACCCACTTACACAATTTTTCCGCGTGGATTCCTCTTAAAAACAATGCTAATCGACCTCGATCAGGTTCAAGGTTTCAACCAGCTTAGCGATGAATTACTCCGATGAATTTTAAGAATAATTTTGATATTACACCTAATAGTTTTTCGCAGACCATAGCATGCAATATTAATTCTAATCTGTACCCTAAGTTACTTTTGTAATATCAACGTTCAAAGAGTTCAGCATTTTATTATCCGACGTTATAATTATAAAACAAATTAATAATATGTTACATCTAGACCTTGCCAATCGCATGCGGCACGTGACGATCTTTGCGCCCTAAAAACTGAACCAATTGCTTTCTTGCAATTGTGTACAGAGTACTCGTGCCCCAGATGTGATACGTTGCCCCCTTTTATATTATATTTGGTTCATTTGCCTTTTTTTAGAATAGTCTACGCTGACAGAACTGTCTTAATTACTACTCTATGGCTATTGCTTAAAAATAATATGTCTCCCCGGTGGTTATTAAAAACTTTAATACCATACTTTATTTCGATAGCATCCATGACCACACGTATTATATAGATGTAAGTTTTTAAAAGATAAGCCAACCAAGACAATATAAAATATGAACACTTTTTTTAAACATCAACGTTACTCTAAACACGGATATTTTCTTCTTTAGATAAGTTATCGCGTATATTGATGCATCGAATGTCAAACCAATTATAACACCAAGGAAAATAACACAAAAATCTAGCAAAACAATTGTTAAGGCTAACTGAGACAAGTCGAAGTCGGTTATTGAATATTTTTCCTTGTATAATAATAAGTTTTTAAAATGATCTATCATACATGAAACAATTAGGGGATTGAATTAATTTCCGTTTGTGAGGTTGATTTTTTTTAAGCTCTTGTAACAGTTGTAAATGTTATTTATTTTACGAAATTTATATTCGTTAAAATTAGACAAAACTACTTGTAGCTATTACAATAGCTGCTAAGTAATAAGACAAATCAATTATAAACGAAGAGAGTACGGGTAAAAGTGAAATAAATTGAATATTATCGAAGAGTAATTAGTTGATAAAGAAGTAAACATGTTAAAATTACACAAAGTTACGGTGTGAATGAATAATTAATAAAGGAAACCAATGAAGGACAAAAGTGATAAAGAAGAGTAACAAATATATTTAAACTTAAACCAGAATACTTGTGACAACCTGAAATGTAATTTC
The DNA here is from genome assembly GCA_036320925.1 of Automeris io. NCBI lineage: Eukaryota > Metazoa > Arthropoda > Insecta > Lepidoptera > Saturniidae > Automeris > Automeris io. The sequence goes on from JAUDJH010000011.1 coordinate 11,707,374, forward strand.
AAATTACATATATGAATACTGAATGACATTGAATAGAATTAGAAGATAAAAGATAACCATTACTGTTATTATCCTATAGAATTAATTCATGCCGAGTGATTTCGGACAAAATAAGTAAAAAACTTGACATTGAAGCGACAAACTAAATGAATATAGATACTTTAATATAATACTGAAGAAATTGGACAAACAAGGGAATGATATCGAGGGGAGAAAGGCTAAGACTTTGGTGTAAGCGACTTTTTTTGGTGATATAGTAATATATATTTGGAAACGGTAAAAAACGTTGCTTCCCCTCGATATGAAAGATGATCAAGCAATTATTTTTGCAACTTAGATATCTAAAGTATAAGGCTAGTGCCTATCTAATTTCTAAACACTGGTCAATTGAAGATTGAATAACCGTACTAAATATTACTAAATCAAGATATCAATAGCAAGATAACCATAGATCCCATACTTATACCGCAACATCTGCACACAATGTGCTCAAGTTCGCACGCGTTCGTTAACACCACTTTCCGTTTTACATTACTTTTCTAGTTTTTACTCGTAATGTGAAGCAAGTGCCAAGTAGTATGCATGTTAGATAATTTCATTCTTTACTGACACACGCCTGCTGTGTTGGTGAATAAGATAACTCTGATAGATCACTTACTGATAGGGAAGTTTGACAGAAACTTACGCAACGCGCTTCTGACAATATTATCTTGCTTTAATTATTATACCGGTGATGAAATTTGATTTAAGATATATAACTTTTGTTAGTATACCTGATGTAATCATTTGGACTAATTCCAATGTGCTATGTGAACTTTTTATTTATTTATTTATTTATAAGTACACTTACATAGACTACATTAACACAAAACTATATAAAACATGAAGAGGATACATTATAAATGCGATTATATTTATAAGTGTAGACTACATGCACAGAAGAAAAGAAAAAAAATAAATAAAAAAAATAAATAAAAATAAAAAAATAAATAAATAATATAGTTAAATATAATAATATAATAGTTAAGTAGTAGTTAGGTAGTAGTGTTAGTTATAATATAGTTTTAAATTGTTAATAAATATTATTACAGTATGCAAAATATCTACATGGCGCTTATGTGCTTTATGCCCATCACGACCAAGAGCGCAACCGATCGCTATACTCAGGGCACTTACACAGAGAGATGGGCAAAATGTCATCTGATTAATGATTACAAAATATAGTCGTAATCATTTACTTGCTCTGTAATCATGATTAAATCGATTTAAATCAGTAAGAAGTCATAAACATGTATGCAATCTGGGATTCCGTAGTGTTTAAAACATAGATGAACAAAATGCAGTCATATTAATGGTAAAAAACGCAAAATGTAATCGTAATCATTTTTATTAATCAGATTACATTTTTCCCATCCATGCTTACACATAACATATGTCATGAGGGTTTTCTCACGATATTTTCCTTCACTGGTGAGCATTGAGCGCAAAGTGGATACAACCAATGAATGCCTATTTACTTTTCTTTCTAAGAATAAAATAAACCCTAGATTCTACTCTAGATGTTTTAAATAAATAATGTCGAGCAGATAAGTAGGGATTATTGTTTCCTATTGTTCATTACCTAAATTAAACGACCAGCAAGGTTCTTACCATCCTTGACACAGTTCAGAAGACCACCCACTCCGGTAGCCACCCACAGCACGCGAGTATCGTCTATTGTTTACATTTTGATTGTAAATAGATTCGGTTCGTACTAGCGCGTGTGCAGCGTGAAATTAATACTAGAAACGGTGTTATCTTCTGCAGAAAGAATAATAACAAACGATCATTCTCTAATATAAAAATCTAGCGGTCGTGTAATTTTATTCTATTTCATTCAAAGTACTTCCACTGCTAATAGCATAAACCAAGAATTCCTTATACATATATGGTGGTCAAAATCGTTTGAATGGAATAAAACAAAGTTTTCCACCTACCATTACCATTATTTTTTATTAATCCTAGCTTAGTATTGTACCTTCTTAAAAGGTTAGGACGATTCTGGAATGGGAGTACATCTCTCCAACGTATGCTATAATATCGACCCTATAATGATATAATTATTGCAACAATGCTATAATTATTCATGTTTATTGAATGTACGTGAACTTTTAAAGCTAAAATAGGATACAATAGTCATCTTGGAAAGCACAAAATCCCATAAGTAGATATAAAGTTGCCTTAACCAAAATCTGTTTCGATGATTATCTATACTAATATTATAAAGCTGAAGAGTTTGTTTGTTTGTTTGTTTGAACGCGCTAATCTCAGGAACTACTGGTTCGAATTGAAAAATTATTTTTGAGTTGAATAGACCATTTATCGAGGAAAGCTTTAGGCTATATAACATCACGATGCAATTATTAGGAGCGAAGAAATAATGGAAAATGTGAAAAAAAACAGGGAAAATTATTCATCCTTGAGTGCTTCCATTGCGTGCGCTGCGAAAACGGTTCAAGATACCAAAAATATATGTATGAAAGAATTATTCCTCTTGAAATGATCTAAAAAAATGTCCACAACAGTATATGTCTATCTTTTAAGAACTTCTTTCTTACTAGAACCGTTTTTATGGTAATCAAATTGTTCGAAATTAATGCATTATTTGTTAAGAGTTGTATCAACGTAATAATATTAATCTTTAAGGTGTTGTTGATTAGGAGTATTTAATTGTGAATAAAATTGTCTTTGACATCACTTAATTTCAATGAGCATCTTAGAAGATATTACAATAACTTATATAGCAAAACAACGTTTGCCGGATCAGCTAGTCACCAATAATTTTTATTTTATCTTAGGTACATTAATATGTTCTCAGTATTCAAATTATCAGTTACTAAATTAGATTTAGACACCATACTTAAAAATGTTAAAAGAAAACTCGATTATCCTAACAGACGACCGCGAACGCTCCGATATATTTAATTTATTGTGCCCATCTCTGGTCTTCTTTCAATCTAACATGGAATTCGATATTTACTACATATAGCAATGACATTTTTGACATTAGCTAAACTTACAATAGTTTTTTATTGTTATTAAATTACGAGAATTTGCCGTGTGATATAAGCTTACCCTTTTATTTAGCTGCAGCTTTGCCTATAGTTCTATCTCAGCATAAATTATAATATGCAAATTCTAAAAGTATGTATGCGGTTTCTCTAGTTACGTGCCCGTAAACAAACGGAATTGTCGTATCCTTCATAGCGCTTGGAGATCTATTCCCACACCGTAAAGTACAAATTGACACAACTTTTGTGATGAGTGGGTATACTGCTTTGATAAATTCGCCCACTTGCGGTACCTTTGTGCGCCCTTTCTCGTCTGAGTTGGATAGGAACTTTAGATATAGGATTAGTAAGTACCAGAAACGGTATTTCTTAGCTTAAGACATTGTAGACATATTTTCGCATATATGTTATACACGATTCAAAAACTAACAATATAAACTGCATTTTCCATTATAATAAAAACTTACTAACATTATATAAAAAAAAAAAAACAAAACTTTACCTGTGTTAAATTACACCAGTATAATTTCAACTTTATTCTGATAATGAATATTTATATTCAATTTCTAAATATATTATTATAATCGAATTATTTCCGTGAATTTATAAATATTAATTTTCAATTTCTTTTATTACATGAACATATAATATATTCTTATGTAAAGCGCCGATATCTAGTAATTTAGATATATGCAATATTGACATTTAAGAAAGTTATTGTAAATGTATACATATAATAATTATTTATTTATTACGTCTAAAGTAACATATAATTGTGAGTTACTGTTTAGTTTTCCTTTCTTGGTATAAGTTCCATTCGAGGATGACTTCAACATCAAAACAATATTATGTAGACTTAATTTAATTAATATTAATCATTTATCGCATAGGACGAGCACGAAATTGACCGGAAATGGTATATACGCAGCAGGACTGCTTCCGGTGGCAATATTGTGCTGTATGTGACTGTCAAATGAACCGGCACGGCTGCCGCTCATTGTTAAAACCCACAGACTATTCAGAAAAAGACATTGAATATTATAATAGAACTTTTCTGGTACTGCGTCAATGGGAAAGCACTAATATTACGCCCAGTCTACTCATATCACTTCTGTAACTATCAATTTATTGTTGGTTTATAGAAAATTGGACCGATCAACGCATAGTTTTCTAACATAATTAATTTAACTCATCGCTTAATTTAACTTTATCATCGTCTTGTTTCATTGTAAGATAGGGATAGTCTATTGTACATGTCTATGTTCAAAACTTTTCTTTACTAAAGCTTGAATACACTCTGAGCATCATATTTGTAATGTGGTCATTGAACAGGAATTATAGACAATGAAATTACTTTTATAGTCATAGTAAGGCGATTAAAAATATAAGCACGGTCGTAATATAACTAAGCAGAGATAAATAATATGATACTTATATATTATAATAATAGTATACCTACTTAATTAACATTTTGGTAAGGTATATGGCCACAATACACTTAGCATATTACAATTCAAAGAAATTAAATAAATATTACCTCCAAAATCGCATTTGATAACAGATTAGAATAATTTGAAAGCATTCTTTTAAGTCTTACAAGATAATCATTAACCATTATTAGTCTTATAAATCATTTTAGTATATTTTAACTGCAATAATTCGTAATAATATTTCTTAAAAAAAAGATTTTTACAAAAATTAGTACAAAAGTTCCGTGTGTTGCTAATTATTCGGCGTCCTGTCCGGGCTGGGCGGCGGATTGGGTTATCGGGGGTGGCAATAGCCTCCCGATCCCGCTCCGCCGCCTTTTGTACCTTCATAGTCTTCTCCATGAAGGAGAGGGCCGACTGCCATGCCCTGTCACCACCCACCTCCCTTTGGGATAGGACCCTACGACTACTCGCGATGCCGCGCATGAATACCGTTCTCGTGGATATGTTTCTTTATTTTTATAAATTAAATAAATATTATATTTCTAAATGTTATTAATAAAATATGTAAACATTATTAATAATACAACCTGTGTACACATCATTATGATTAAGCAGTCCAAATTTTTAAGATAAATTCATCAACCTAACATATTATGTTTCATTCCAACAAATATTGCCCTTCAACGATTATTATGACTAATACGGACAATTAATTTTATAAATGGTTACAAGGTTAATATACTATCAGATAAAAATAAATTAATATCAGCCAGAGTTTGTACTTTGCCAATAATATTTTTTTTAATCACAAATAATTACAACTTCATCATAGTTGAACCATTTGCCGTTGCGGCAACATGTCACAGCCGTCTGCAGCGCTGAACGAAATGTTTCCTTACCTCACCTTTTAGGTACTTCAAAAGTACTGTTCCACCGCAACAGACCATTAATGCTCATATAGCCTATTGATAAGAAAAATCGAAGTGGCAGCGGCAGGACACAGTTCGTAGAACGGCCAACGGGGCAGAAAAATTCACCAGTGGAAACCACGTACTGGTAAGCGCAGTGTGGGAAGTTCACCAACAAAATGGATAGGTAACTTAAACCAGATCGCAAGATGACTGAATGGAATCCATTTTCGATCGATCGTTCTAGAAATAATTAGGGAAGCTGATAGCCAACAGTTGACGTTCTATAGCTGATGATAATGATAACTTTATTTAATGCAGAAAATAAAGTTTACGTACAAATGCGATGATGCGAAGTACCAAATCACGTCCGCAGTTGGTTATGATTGACAATGATGATAAGATTATAAAATCTTATCCTTTAGTGTAAAACAGGTTTGATAAATAGACTTCGTTTTGCAGAATACAGAATATGCTCAATATAAACATAATAAAACGTCACACAAGAGCTTCAAGGGACTGCAGATCTGGGTATTTGATATTAATAATTACAACTTAATACCTGAACGCATTTCTTAGAAAAAAAGTCTAGACAGACAAATAAACGAAGAATGAACTTATTCTATAAAGATTCTTTATATATATAAATTCCTTTCCAAAATTATATCGCAGTACAAACTATATAAATAAATCAAAAAGTTTTTTTTTAATTGCACTTATAATACTTAAGTATTGTATACGTTGTAATATTTGGTATAAGTCCAAAAATTTACAAATATAATATAACTAGAAAATATTCTACTAAAAAGGGAATATTGACCAATATTTGTTTCATAAAATGAAATAGAAAATGTCTTTTAGGTATTTTTCCTCAAGCTGAAATTACTATTTGTTGAAGAAAAATAGTCTTTTATTATGTACTATATTCTAAAATTGATAATTTTCGGTCAATAGAGTTTTATTATTTTAACTTTTAAATTAATATCAGGAACACGTTCTAGTAAAGGTCATAATAATTACATATTTGTTACACTTTTAATATGCTTCCTGTGATAAAATTATCATTGTTTCTGTGTAAATTAAATGAATTCCAGTCAGACGTACAACAGTGAGCAATGGCGAGTTAGAATACAGTAAAAATATAATAAAACTCAATCAAATGACTATTTTTGTTATAGTCACAACGATATATAGTTTTGTTATAGTCTTGTATTTTTATTAAAATCGTAATCGTAACAGAGTATGTTTAGATGGCCTTTACATATCCGCATTATAATTAATACGAGTAAAAAAATTAAACAAAGAATTTAATTCATTTAATAATACTATAATTTATGATAGATTACAATCAAAACTTTTTTTACGTATTTAACTGAAACAATTGATGATCTAAGAGAAAATTTTAATAAGGAATATTGTTTTATCGAAAATTAATTTAAAAACATCGCATAAACTCACGATCACATTTCACGTCATAGTATATATCTACATATATTCATTGAAATATATATATTATAATAAATAAATAAACTTATAATCCTTTGAAGTCCTTTTTTTAAATTACCTATTACCAAATCCCTAATTAATTTACGAAAAAGGAGGTATTTGGAATATTCAGAATGAGATACATGAAATATTTAAAAAATACATTTGATTGTTTAAATTAATTAAAAAAATTGCTTTACTATAATGTCGACTCTGACTCGACATAGGATTTGGTGTAAGAAATATAATGTTGAGGCACACTTTTTTGGTTTACCTGGTGTAAACCTATTATAGACCATCAGGGTGGCGTTGAGTTGGAGGGGGTGATGGTCTGACTAAAACCACCAGGATGATCCTACGACCGCAAGGTGCGCCGGACTACGGGATGGCACAGGCTTTAAGCCCTAAGACCGCGGCCCAGAATGTACACTCGACAAAGGAGTAGTAAGGGTTCAATGTTTTAATAGGAATCACAAACTAATTTTTGTAAATTTGTTAAATGTAATAGAAAAAAAGATGATGGCATTGTATGCACAGAATTAATAAGTTTCCTTCAGTAGCAATTATTAAAAGAATTTTTCTAGGTCTGGTTGGTTTTTTGTACGGTTTTTGTTACATAAAGTTCTTATATGCATTGGATGTGGGCAGTGTATGTAAATATACCTCGATTCCTCCTGCAGAGCATAACATAACACCAAAACAAATGGTAGCGTTTTTGGATAATATTTTTTATTTATTGTTCAAAAAGTAAATTCCTCTTTAATAAAACAACTGAATGCAAGCACAATACAGCTGCAAGAATATATGCATTTAGAGATAAACATATTATATACTACGAGACGAATTAATTGCGAAACGAATATTTCTCAAAGCCGTTATTTTATCTTAAAAGATTTATTATTATTTACAGCATTTTTATTGTTGATAACCCTAAGTGTAGAAAATTGACGCTTCGAGCGATAATACCTTCACAATTTGTTCGTCATACATATAAAGGTGCTTTCAAACTTGTGACATTTTACCGTGAGAGGGCTACGCGACAATGTGATAGTAACAAATTCTTGTATGATATATCCTGACCAGAGATGGGTAAAATGTAATCTGATAAATGATTAACGATTACAAAATATAGTCGTAATTTTAGTTTTGTTGCTCTCTAACTATGATTAAATCTCTTCAAAACATTAAGGAGTCATAAGTGTGTATGCAATTGAGGATTCCGTAGTGTTTAAAACATAGATGAGCAAAATGCAGTCATATTAATGATGGAAAACTCAAAACGTTATCGTAATAATTTTTTATTAATCTGATTACATTTTGCCCATCTATGATACTGATCACGTTCACAATACTGGCAAGCGTACGCAACTCCTCGTCGGGACCGGAGGAAGTATACGGATACCCAGGCCCGGCGAAATCAAAGAGAGGACATAGTTGGCACCCCGGTGGTTTTAGTCCGACACACCGGGGGAGTGGCCTTCACCAATTCCCTGACGGTCCGAAGGGTTTTCCACCGGGTTAACAAAAAAAAAAACATGGCGTACGCAACACAGTCCAAGTTCTGATACGGTGAAATGTCATAAGTCTGGACGCGATATTACATATCCTTATGTATTAGTAAATACGTTTGTAAAAACTGGTAATACAGTTTGGTACAAAAATTATTCAAAGCTGTAGCTTACCTTGTAATTGAGACCTTGTACATCTTCTTCGAGTGACACATCAGAGTACATGTCATCGGCCGGCTCGCCGCCCGACCCGCAGCCAGACGAGTTGAACGATGAAGACCGGTACAATTGGCTGTAACAATTGCATTCATTGTTAAACAAATTACTACAGGTCTGTGTACCTTAAATAATAATAAAATTTCAAAATTAAAGTTTCAAACTAGCGACATCTACAACATCTATAACTATAACATTATTAACGACATATAATGATAAACTTTAGTCAAATGTCGCTATCTTGCTCAACCATAAGAACTTGGTTTGCATTTAATATTAAAGTAATTTCATAGATGGCGCTGTAACGTAATTTTTTAGTTATCCTGAATTTAAACGCCTGTTACTCGGCCAATAATGATATACAAACGTTATCATGCATGTATTTGTGTAAATATTTTTCTATTATAAGACTTTTAAATATTTAATTAAAATTAATATCTCATGAGTCATGAACAATTCGAGATTGAATATGTTTTAATTAATAAAAAATTTTAAACTAGTTTAGATTATTTTTTACTGCATAAAGTTAAATTAGCGGTATAAAGAACATTTTTTACCTAGCTAAGACATTGGAGCCGATTTGCCGCTTCCCAGAGCTGAAACAAATATTATATATTAATTAGGTTTGATTTTATACTTAAGATATTTCGATGATTTGGGTGAAGACGTGATTTGTGGGATAACTTTTGTACAATAGAATAAAAATACTTTATTATTCCCAAAAAAAAAAAAACATAAACACAGTCGACTAAATGAATTCAATCCAATTTAATTTTCCGTTCTCTTTTTAATTTGCAGGTGTTTGTGCGTAGCCACTAAAGTAAATTAAGATTTAGAAAATTAAGATCATATCAAATTTTAATCTGAAACCCTTCGATAATATTGAATTTCGCACAAACTATTTGCCTTCTTGCGGCATTTGTCTTAAAAGAGCCGCAGTGTGAAATGTACTTAATTACACCAAATAACAATTAAGAGAGAAAAGGGTTTTCGTCAGACTAATGTCTACAAATTAAGGCATGCTTAAACACATTGCAATTATTTTGCCTGGCGATGGGACACTGAACGCATAGCAAATCCAGTTGGCAACGCAAACAGACCACGAATAACTAAGAATTAACTTTAGAGCGGAATGTACGAGTACGCCACGTCCGGTCTATCGGCCTCACGTTTTCTAATGGAAAGAAGGAAATACTTTGAACATAAGTAACGCAGTCTGTTACTTCATTATATTTCATATCAATTTTCTACGTAAATGTTACGTGTATTGAAGATTGGCTGTTCCATTGTTTTGTAGTAATTATGCTAGAATATAGCATCTAGAATGATTTCTTATCGTGTTTTTATATGCTGGCGACCAATTAAATTATTTCGTTGCTTGCTACGACAATAATTGTAGGTGATTAAACAGTTCTTTTGTTACGTATTTATTATATGAAAAATAATGTGTTACATTACATAAATGACCAAAACATCATTTCGTATCAAGAATTAATAGTTAAAAATATATTGACACGCTATTATACCTTTCGGGGTAAGCAGAGATATATTATGTGTGTTGTGTTCAGTGTCCAGTGGTTGTATCCACTTTACGTGACCAGTAGGTCAGTTGATCGCCATTCTAGGGGCACTTCTGTTACCTTAGGAAATTTTCCTCACCGTTGAGCATCTGGTGGCTAAATCCGTATTTAATGTGCAAAAATCAAGAGTTACATGCCGAGATACGAGCCTAGGACCACTCACATTACCACACATGGACACCGGTCCTTTATCTACTAGGCAAACACAGCCACATAAAAAGTAATAGATAAATGCCTGTAATCTACAAGTTAGAAGTTTTGTTATACGACTGACTTTCAACATAGCAAAAAAAAAATCGCAATTTTTAACGACTGGGCACCAACAACAACCCTTCAGGATATATACGGCCTGAGGGTAATCACTTTAAGGGTCAAGAATATATAACTTTTGATTAAAGTGCGTTAAAGTTAGAGATTAGTTTGCGTTAATAGGAATACAATCCAGGTCTTATGTGATAATTGCCGAGGTAAATATATTAATCTTTATAGTAGTAATTTTTATATTAGTTTGAGATATGAAGGGTAATGAAACTAAATCGTTATAAACAATTAACCCTTTGCAGATTGTTTTTATTATAAGTTACCCCATGCGTTTATAATATTGTGACATAAATTGTGTTTATAAATTATAATAGTGTGGCGTCACCTAAGGACAAATTATTCAATCCAAACATGATCTTTGAATATCATTAGATTAAATATAGATTTACATAAATGTCACATGATAGGTAGCGATGGAAAATATAGTGAAAACTCGCTTCTCATCTAAAAAAATTACATGTTTACCGTGTGTAATGATGAAAATGGCAATCAGTTGCGCTATTGGTCACGTTGTGCACGCAGCACGACGTATTAGTGAAAACTGGATACAGACTCTGTTTATCCCGAAAGCGGTATAGGGAGAAAATATAAAAAATCCATAGATAGAGTGGCCCCAGTAAAAATTTTACACTTGAACAGGTTGGTGTGAAAATGCTCTTGAAGCAATATCTTAAAGCCGCAATCATGCAATTTTACTTTTCCTACTAGTTACAAATACTTAGACATTTAATAAATATATTGATTTAAAATCTGGTGTTTGCCAAAATAGCAGTCTGAGAATCCAAATTGGACCGAATTTATATGGGATGCACGCCACTGCTTTGAACCCCTACTTCCCCCTAAAAAACCCGCCCTTAGTGTGTGCACCTCCGTCATACAAACAACCCTATATCAAAATTTTACTTTTTCAGCTATAGTACTTTAGACTCCACGATGGTATGTCAGTCAGGACAAGTGTTTTTAAATATAGATTACTAGGCAAGAATAGCTCATTTAATTTTGGTCATTGTCATTTTGAAGACACCACATGGGCTACTCTAGTTGTAGATATACCTATGAACATATATTATTATAATAATGTAATAATAATATTCCGAACAATAAAAAAAATCGCATGGTTCAAACGCTATAATCTCTAGAAATGGTTACCATATCAAAGATTTCGCAAATATGGTCTGCTGCGTAACTAGCACATTACGTTTCGCTTGGTTTCATGTACGTAAACCTGTCTATTCCCTATCTATCATAGTACGTCATCATAGTAAGTCCCTTTTTAAAAGGAATATATCTGAGAGAGAAAGATATAACTATCGAACTACAAATTAAAGATAGCTTATTACTTCTAGCCGATAAACGCAAAGTTAAGCGATTGTGTTGTTTCATTTTGTAGTATTGAATTCTTTATACTACAAAAATAATTAAGAATGTCCATTGTGGCCTTCTGTTTGTTGCCTTGTATATTCAGGCCGTTTGTTTTCATATCGAAGTGTGTGCACCAATAATTTTACTGGATCTAGTTATTATGAAATTGTTCCGTTTATTAATTACTTTGATAATGCTGTTGCCTAGTTTAGACTATTATTCTGAGGTCAACAGGGATTGTATTCAATATCATACACCGTTTAGTTACTATCGTATGAGGATTTCCAAATAAGTAAAAGTATGTAGTTTAACTTGTCATTAGGTTTTCTACTTAGATAATTACAACTGTATGGAAATCTTGCGTAGAAAAGTGAACATCTTTAAACTTAGCTTTTCCGGCTAAGTTGGGCATATAACAGATCAGTACTCAATGCCAAACGCCGTTAAAAACCACTCGTTAAAAAAAAAACTAAAATGAATGACAGCTTATTGCGTAAAACGCTTTCATAACACGTTTGAAAAACTAAAAAAATGTGATCAAATAACATTTAAACATTATTATTATATAGTTCAAATCCACAATTCTACTAGCGAAAAGGAAATAAATCTGTTTGTTTGTATATAACTCTATACGCGTAACCGATTTGTACCTGACTGGTGTTTTTGTATTTTATAAGAAATACAGTGTATCCGAACATGGACTAACGATATTCTAAATACTCAAATATAACCTATTTTTAAGTTCAATTATACTCTAGAGTTGGGTCCAATACACTTACCCGCTATATAAGCCATTTTGTTTTTTTTTGTTGAAATATGTTTTATGCAAGTACAAAAAAACATCATATCTCTTAAAGTTTTAGTCATATTGAGATAAAAATAGGCTTATTCGAAAGCCAATAATATTGTCCACCGTCTGCATTACAAATCAATGTGTTAACAATTCCATAACTTTTGAAAAAAATGTGAAAGTCGAAAACAAAAAACGAAAAATTATACAATTCAACCAATAACTGTTAAGTACTACAAAAACACCCACGACAACTTTTTTTTTTTGGACTAGATCGGCAGATTTTGAGCTAAGCTACAATACAACATACTATTCACAACTGTATGTCTCATACTTTAAGAGTTATTGTTATTATCTATGATACTTTAAAATTAGTGTATCTGTACTCCATTGATCCCTTCCTTGCTGTTTTCTGCGCGTCGATTCAATAAATGGGTGTCAGCTGAAAATCAGCGCTGGGTGGCTCGGCTGGTCACTTACCATTTGCTGAGCTGACTTCCCTTTGGCGCATCATCACAACATAGGGTGTTTACTGTTTTTGTTTTCTGTCTTTAATAACCTTGTTTGCTGTATTGTGTGCCAAATAAATGTTTTATTATTATCTTTTATATTTTTGTTATTTTGTCTTTGCCCTTTGTTAACAATTTCCCAGTAACGATGTGCAGTGATCTAGTAGGTACTAATGGGAAGCGAATAGCACGCCACAGTGGATCGGTAGGCCTGTGTCGCTGCCGATTCTAAATAGACAGGACGTCCGCGGGGTGTGTCGGAGAAATCGTCGGGCCTTGCAAATAAGACGCGAGTGCTCACACTCCATGAAATTGTGTAAGAAAGTAAATAATGTGCTTCTATTTGAAGTATTAATTGCAATAAAATGTATGCTTATTTTACGTAAAACAATTACAACACACAATTACTATAATACATTACGCATAAAAACGTAATTCGATGCTAATGTTCAAGAAGTAAACGATATGAAGTAACTTTTGCCTTCAAGTAAAGAGTGAATCGTTATTTATTGGGTTAGCTCATTTTTTTTGTAACCCGAGGGAAATCTCTAGCGGACCTTCAGGGGCCGGTGAGGGCCGACCCCCGGTGTGTCGGACTTGTACCCACTTAAGCCCTGGGGTGTTTCTTCTCCCGCCTGCCAAGTGCGAAGGGCGAGGCTGAGCCATCTTCCTCGGCATGCGGCGAAATTTATTGGGTTTGCCCAAGCGCATTTTAGAGCGCTCCGTTATTAGTGCTCATCTTTATTTTCCAAGAGATGAGATTGAACTAAAGCGTAAGCACGCTTATAAAAAAAGAACGCTCGTGTTTTTTTTTAAAGTTAATTCATTGTTAACAACTTACATTAATGTATTAAGTCTGAGAGAATTTTAATGAGACTAGGGAAAGAAGCTAAATGAATATGTATTTGTAACTTTCGTTCTTTACATATTTAATAGCTTGCGTTTGTTAAACCATACGGGTTAAAGTGAATGTGTTTACCATATTTATTTATTTTCAAAATCGAACTTACTTGTCGGTCCTTTATCGCGTAGTTATAAAATTAAACGAAATAGATGTCACTGAACTTTTTTATCTATACTTGTTATAACAAATCCGTTTTTTTAAATGCGCATCTTCCACTATGTAGTTATGGAGAATGATAAAATTAAAACAGATTCCACTTACACGGTTTAAGTCTGCTTTTGCCCATATAATACAGTGTAATAAGGATAGAAGTTGGATCGACCTGAACTAGTGAAATTAGTACCTTACTCCAAACAATATACAATCAAAGTATACAATAATTTTATAATAATGTTAAACCCTAAAGTACATTTATTCCGCAACAGTTCCTCAGTATAGTGATATCCCAGATTCGACAACCCCTCAGCTTGATCTTACATTCGTAATTAGATAAATTCAAGATATAAAGTAAATATAGAGATATATAGATAGTACATACAGAATAAATGACAAACTTATTTCACGTTTTTTGTACTATGTTTGCTCTAGCAACTAGTGCTGTAAAACATGGAATTGATCTTTTTATTAATCTCGAAGCTCTAGTGTGGTAAACTGCTTTTTTCTAATTTTGGAGAGATTATTTAGCTAATCTGGGTAATAAGTGTATTAACATTGAAAGAAGCAAGACAACCGCGCCCCGAGGCCAGACCACGATTATAGCCTGTAATATTTATATTCGGCAGTGTCATGACGCTATTGGTTAGAGTAAAAAAGGGCAAGGAATCTTATAGTACGTGAGTTGAATAAAGTTAGGTCGTTTCACAATATAATGATTCAAAATCATTTCTCAGCTTGAAGTGATACTTGTAATAATAACCAGTTTGTTTTATCACATTCTTCCAAGGAATGTAAAGCTTTAAAAAGTTAGAACCCGCCTAAAGGGATTAATTGGAGGATTTTATTAAAAAAAAAAAAAACAAGAAGTGACTAAAAATTGTTTTGTTTTTATACAACTTTAAAGTTTTATTGTTTTACACGATAATATGCGCGAGATGAAACACTTGTCTACAGAATTGGTTGAACAGAAAATATGATAAGAATTTAAAGTAAAAGAAACCCTTGAGGTGTTTAGCAAAGCATACAAAAACTTTGATAGACGCAGTTGATAGGTAGGTATAGGTGATGACAGCGAGCTATATTTTTAAATCAAGAAAAAACAAATTTAAACGATGGGAAATCGAAGAAAGAAGGGATTCTGGGATCTAACTGCAACAGGTTCTTCGAATACGATGTCAAATAGTCAAAATTTTCAAGAAATCAGAATGAATAGTTTTTATATTTATCGGAATGTCTAATTAACGTTAATTATGTTAATTTTATAATTAACGTTTAAAGGATTACTGAATACCTGATACGAATTATTAGAACATTTCACTTTTTGCAGCGATGATGATACAGTGTCGTGATGTGATCATAACTACATTATATGCAGTAATTTATCGTATATACATATAAAACTTCTATCATATAATTTCATAACCATGTAATTTGTGGGAAATGAGTCTCTGTTGCACAATTTCCGTGGCCGTAAATGGTTATGTATTTTCTTTTTGGATGCACTCAATTCACGTAAGTGGACTGATCTGGGTTAACGATATGTAATTTTGGACTTTTCATCTTAGGTATACATTTGAGGTTTACATTTACAATATTATTATAAATAACTTCTACCATTTTAGGACAATGGTGTACTTAAATTTGGGCTTACGAGTACCTTATACCGCTTAAAAACGTAATAGATTCCTCATGTTGTTATGACGTATAATATGTCTTTGATTTCAATTAACTAATAGATCCTATTCGTATCTGTAATATAGATATTACTAATTATTAGGTGCTTCAATATTATATTACTTCTAGAGAATCTAAACTACATATCTATTTGATATCAGGATTCTATTTTGGGATAAAAGCGGAACAATTTAGCTTTTTTAAATGAAGTCCTGACGTTCAGATTAAGGATGAAAAATTCGTTAGAACTCGGACGTTAGATTTTCCAATAATATTATTTTAATTCACACCACGCTATACATTATCCGATTTTTAGTATCATATCGGATCGGAAGATCAGATCGCCGCTCTAACTTAACAATAGGTGTTTATAGAACTTTGGCATATTTTTAGAAATAATAACTTTTTTATATAGTATGACGAGATATTATTAATAAATATTATTAATGATTTTTTACCTTATTTACTTATCGAGGATTAGGTCATATATAAACATATAAATTAATAGTTATAGAAAGAAATATGGGTTTATTTTTCATGATCTTGAATTTTTGTACTCGTGAGAGACATTGCCATTTGCACGTCATGTATCATTAAAATAATTACTTTGTATTTTGTTAAATAACAGTGGACAGAAAAATAAATGCATACATTGTTCGCAAGTGTTATTTGTTAGGATAACAATAGCCTACATATTTTATTGAATTAAGCAGACTTACGTCATTTTGGAACCGTTACTAATCGTTAACAGAAAAAAATTGTAATTCCTTCAAATTCGTATTGTTTTTATTGTAACTTTGTCGAATCTTTAGATGAATAATTTTATTTTGTACGACAAAACGCGAGAAAATAAAATGTGCGTATTCTGTTCGTGATATATGTAGATCAGTATGACGACGGCCATAGTCAATGGATTCTTGAAGGGACAAGAATCTTTGGGAAGGCCCATAGGGGCAGTCTTTGTCGGTATTGGACTACCCTGTACTTTTATGACCCATGGTTTATCACACTCTGATGAGTCAATATAAAAAACATGTTATCATTGTTGCTTATTATTAAAATTAAATAGTGAATGGTTTAAAATGTAGTAAAAACCTATAATAAAAAAATGGTTATTATACAAAAATAAACAAATAATCAACTTATTTTATTTAACATAATACGTTGATATCTATTGTATTAAGGCCAGACGTCGTCGCGGGCCGGAGAATTGGACGCTGCTGTGCCTCCGGTCCCCCGGCTAGACGGAGAGAAGGGTGTTCCTTCTCCGGGGGTTTTAGTCGGTGCAAGCCCGACACACCGGGGGGCCTCATCGCCCCTGAGGTCCATTAGGGATTTCCCCCAGGTTACAAAAAAAGTTATATACTGTATTAAGTGTCTAAATACGTATTAATATACTTATGTTTCAACTGTATTTATTATGAAATAATTATGTACTTGTAGGTTCTGTTTAATTTATAAAAATAATTTCAATATCGTCATTGCTAGTGTTTGCATTTAAATTACATTGATTATCGTACTGAGTAGCAATCGAGAGTGATCGATTACTGAACTGCGAAAATAAGGCTTATATTTTTATTTAATTTATTTTAGAAAAATATCATAATCCAGTTACGAATTCACAGAGCAAATTTAAGCATTATTAGCTATTCGAATAAGATTCAAACCTGTACGGCCGCTTTCTGTAATGCATATAAACACCGTTCCGCTCCAGCTTTACAAATGTGTAATTGCAATAATTGTAACTAAACTATAATCTAGTTTCACGACACGATATATTTTTAGGAGCATCACTTAATTTTCGCTGTTTATTGAGAACGAACTCGCGTCATATAATGTCTCAAAGAAATGTTCTTTGGTTAGACAACTGTTCACTGTCGGAGTAACGGCGTGGTACTAATTTCTGGCACTACTGACGCATCAGCAAGCGAGCTGTGGAGTGTGGACTGGTCAGTGACGGTTGGCGGCATACTGCAAACTACGAATTACGCGGACAATAGCCGACTGCGAAATGTTACTATTAAATTATTAAATAGCCTAGCTATGTGGTCACAACTCACAACTATCGTCTCTTAATTGTCTTTCCACTGAATATGCAAATCGATTCTTGCGTATTTTTAATAACACCACGATTATATAAGTAATTTTTTACTTATAAAATCAGCGTACATTATACATTTTGGAATTATACACGGGGACCAGTAGCGGACATTTCATTAATGTAATAATACATCTTTATGATAATTATTATTAATTTATTAATTATTATTAATTAAGTTATTATTATCCAAATATTTGCAATCATTATGACGTCAAGGTCTGAAACTGTTATATGTCAGATTTTGTCATAATGTACTCTTGTAGTTAACAAATATATTTTATTAATAAGAGATTTGGTATAGCCACTCTCGTAACTGTGCAAGCTGAAAAAAACTTTCTTTGTTATTTATTAAGTGTAAAATAGCTTAAATTAGGTAAATTACATTTTTCTACAAATTAGAATTACACCAAAATATTTTCTTTGAGAATGACTTTGAATTATAACTAGTTTATTGGTTTTAATGTCCTCTTTTAACGTTGTTTAGTAATATCGTATAAGCACTCATGGTCACGAAATATTTTATGACAATCCTGATCAAAACGCTTGGCTATCAATAATTGATGTTTATTATGTTGAAATGTTGTGGACTTTCAGTTGTTATATAATTTCAATAAAATACGTGCTGCACTTATGATTGTTTATTTGACACTAAATTATATGCATGACATTCTTACAATTGCTCCCTACCTACATAAAAAATGTGTAAATGCATCGAACAATGTCCTTATGCAAAACCGAATGAAAATGATGTTATATCATGTTTCCGATTATTTTGTGATGTTTATCAAAAGATGTAGCCAACAGATTAAGAATTAGAAAAATAATAAAATAACGCTGAGATTTATAAACGCTATTTCAACTTTGCTTAGCAATGTTCTAAAAAAAAATCATTTTGTCAATAAACTGAATATATAATAGGAACTTGAGTATAGTCATAGTATGCGCAGAACCAAATCTGTGTTGACAAAATCGGTGACTACCAAATCCTGTGGCATTACATTTATTGTAACATTTTAGTAAGTCTGCGTTTTAGTAAAGTTGCGTCTATAAATCTCAGCTTTTAGAGTCATGTAAATAGAGAATCCTTAATAACACATCGAACTTGACCTTTACTTATTATAAAACGATAAGAGTAACCAAATATTGGGTCACCATTTCCAGTTGCATAGAGTTAGAGAACAGAAGGTAAAGTGTATCCCACGACACAATTTACGTTAATGTTTACGTTTCAAGGTGCCCACGTAAAAAGTTAAGTAGGTTGATGCGTGACCGCTTGTTGTTTAGGACAGGAAGTTCCGACTTAATTAGGTTTTTGTATATCCATACATACAAACTCGGTGTAATATTTTCTCACAGTTTTTGCACCATAAACGGTTACTCTAAATTGAATAGACAATAATTCAGTTCGATAAATATGGGCATCTATGTAATGCAGATTCAAATGCTGCCGTTAGGCTCCTTTTACAATCGATAGATAAAATTCAGTCGACTTAAATCAAATCGATTTAAAGGTTCATTTATTCTCCGTTTTGAAAAATTAAATATAATGCTGATTTCCAACATGAGGTGAAAGGGAATAGTTAAAAACTACAAATGTAAGTTTAAAACTTACTCTTGTATTTGGAGAGTCGTCGTCTTCCAGTGAGTGTGTTCCCACCATCCTACGATATTGGGTCCTTTAAACGAAGCGTCAAGAGACACTAGTATTTCCGCAATCGCAAATCGCAATCGGTTCCCCTGAGCGTCGGCTGAAAAACAGCGCTGGATGGCGCGTACAGCGTCGCCCAGCATATGCTGAGCTGAGTGCTCTTTGAGATGGGTAGCAGCACACAGAATACATGATGGGATGTTATGTATTATTCTTTCGTTGTTGTTTTTATATAAATATGTTTGTTGTGTGTTGTTTCCTTTGCCTCAATAAACTTTTTTTTTTTTCTATCTTTTTTCTTTTATTTGTGAAAACCGGCATATTCGCTGCGATTATCAGGATTTTCTTTACTATTGGTAATCGTGGTCGTTTTTTGGACTATGCCATCACGCG
Organism: Automeris io; assembly: GCA_036320925.1. NCBI lineage: Eukaryota > Metazoa > Arthropoda > Insecta > Lepidoptera > Saturniidae > Automeris > Automeris io. Next base: position 11,727,412 of record JAUDJH010000011.1, read on the forward strand.
GGGTATGGCCACTATGCCCAGTCAGAATAAAAAAATGTTAGTTAAGATCAAAGACTTCAATGAATCACATTTATTGGAAAACCGTCGCTTCTATAAAATCTTTCGTCGGCAATCCAGAGGAACCTCAAACCTCGCATTTTGTTTATTACGCATTTATAAAATCTGTTTTAACAAAACCTGTTTTTTTTTTCGGGTTCTGTAATAGTCATACATAATTAATATTTTGAAGAGATTAATTTTCAAAGAGAATACTCGCATTGGTCTATCAGGCTTTGGAATCACGCTTCGTTAACATTCCAATGGAAAAGTATGGATGGGATGTTAAGCGTGCTATAGTTACACTAATAGCCCATTGTAAAAACGTACTGTAGCGCTCGGTTTTAGATGACAGTAGCTATTTTCTGTAACAGTGTGTTGCCAGGTTATAACTAACTTTTATTATTTAAAAAAATCGACACATTTTTGGATAGAACTTTATTTTAGGATTTATATGTTGTATGGTAAGCGTTATGTGAAACTCGTGATTGTTTTAATAATGTTAAGTAACCGTGAAGCGAGTGCTTCAGCGGGCCGGAACAACGCACTTCACTTTCTTGGTGAGAATCCACATCGCATCCCCACGCACCGCATATCTGTATAATTACTAACAAATTGACTCAATTTCAAATGATCACTATCTGCGTCTTTCTTACTGGTATCTTTCACTTTTGCCGTTGTTAACTTAAAAAATATTTCTGTAATAGTCTTTCAATTTGTTAGGGAGTAATCACACGTATCACCGCGGAATCTGTTTGCGGGAGTTTAAAAAACGACTTGACTATAACGCGTCTAATAGAAAGTTTAATGTAGTTCAAAAGAGATTTGGGAGTCGAAGCTGCTCGCGTCCGTAGGCTTTACGCTAGTTTCCCTACACGTGACTCCTGGGTGGTGCTAAACGAGCAGCAGCGAGGTGGTAGGGCGTCGGTGCCCATCTGGATCGCGACCACAGTACATGAGTGTAAAGCCCGTCATAGTGACCAGTTTCGGCTTGTCGGGTTTCGGGATCAGCTTGTATCCAGTTGATATCCAGTAGCTCATATACCTAGAGACCTTCAGTCGTGGTATATGTGGGCCGACATGACGATGTAGACTATCAATGGATTTTCATCCTTTGATAGTCGCTTTCGTATTTGGACTACACTGTACTTACCATCAGGTACTCTGTAGTCACTATGTCGAGCCAGTGTAAAAAAAAAGATTACCAATGGACGAGAGTACCATCGACAATCCGGCCCACACATACCACAACAAAAGGAATCTATTTATATTAACATTTGTATCTATACAAACTGATCCTAAAACGTGACTTTAAAGCGAGTCACTATTATAGTATTTGTACTTGTGAACTGTGGCCACAACCTTGTTTGGACAAATGTTCAACCACCTCAACCCATTCTTTCATTCCATTCATGTCGACTCTGATGACACACCATCTTAATGATCGGTACCTAATTTGCAACGTATCGAATTTTTGATCGCATTATTACTGTGCTGACGCCGCCTAAGGACACCCAATAAATTCTAGACGGTTATTTGGAAGACTTCTAAATGGAGTGGTTTACGTTTCACGCGTTTCCAAAATTGTGGTGCATTTCAACTTGGAAAAAAATCGTAGCGCCGTTGATGGCCGAACGGGGACGTGTGGTGGTACGAGATCAGCTACACCCCGTTTAATGCGAATAAGTATGATCACTCTCTTATTCAATATTCGAGGAGTCCAATTTCAAAACCCACTATAACATATTTTTTTCAAATCCCATAAATTTATAAAAGCTTATAATTAATCTTTGACTTAACAATCACATTTTTATAAGATACTAGCTGCCCCGGCAGACCTTGTTCTGCCCTATTTCTCTAAAACAAAGTCACATTGTTTTTTGTTTTTTAATTTTAATAGCCTCCCCGTCAAATTTTTTTGAAAATTGTTTGAAGAAACCTGGCCTTAATGCTATATGTATAAAAATTGCCAAATATTGACATTAATATTTATACGTCACTCAATAATTGTTTTGCCTTCGCGGAACCCGTTCAATAACATTTAAACTTTATGGTATGGTGTTAAAGTTCAAATTGACTTTTAAATATTATTACGAATTTTTTGTGTGAAAATACAGAAAAGTGTTATTTTTAGACAGTTGCAGGCAATTTTTAAAAATTTTCTCTCCGTAATAACCTTCCTCAGACTTCATCAAACACAACAAAAAAAAAAAAAACAGCCAAATCGGTTCAGCCGTTCTCGAGTTTCGCGCTTATCAATACATTTTGCGATTCATTTTTATATAATAGATTTAAATTATTATTCTAGAGTGAAAAAGCAAAAAAGAAAATAATCATATATAATATTTGCTTTGATAAAAACATTTCAAATTACTATTAGGACTATTAAGTAATTTTGTACGAACAATCGTTTTAGCAGGTTTTGAAATTAGACACCTCATTCGGTGAAATAGATATAGTAAAGAAATGTATTTACGCCAAGTATAGAATTGTTGGTGTGTCAATTAAAGTTGAATAAATTACATAATGTAGATAAAATATATGTAATATATACGTATATAGACATCACCTACTTACGCTATTTAGCACATCACTCTTAACAATTCAAAGCGTTGTAATATGATGTAATAATTCAGTGAGGTTGCTTCGACTGTAAAGTTTGAGAAATGAATAGTGAACAAATATAACTGGATTTTGATATTTAATTATCAATGTAAATATAATTATAAATATACAAACTTTCTTAACTACAAAATAAATTTTTATCTTCCTAAAGATAGAATATTACGAAGTCCCACGGAACTATAAGTGGTTCAACCCATAAAAGTATTAAGTGGTTTGAAGTAAGCGGACACTTAAAATTACATCACGGATTCCCGGGAATGGAAGAGATGTTTCAAATAAATCCTTATTCAAACTAGTAACAGGGTTAATATTTTTTAAATTATAATAAAAATTAGAATACTTCTTTGAAAAGTTCAGAGAGTTTAATCACGCTGTTTTACGATTCTTGAATCGATTTGTCCATGATAAAACAATAACGCTTACAGTAGATTTCATGGTGTAATCTGCGATATAAAGGATGTAACTAAACTTCTCTGGCCTGGTCTTAATGACATTATACTATGGACTCTCCATGTGCATAATCAGGAATACCATCTCTTGTTTAATATACATAAAATTATAATACATTTAGATCAATTTTTAACCTGCATAATTGTACGAAACAGTAAAAAAACATTTTTTTCAATAATATAATCACCGTTTATCTGTCTTATGAGTTTATTTCTAAAAATTATTTCTTATAGGATCTTTGCGTCGTAAAATGTGTCTATTATCCTAATTGTAATTTGAATTAAGGCAGTGTACGTTTATTTAAAACGAAAATTACAAATAACATATCTATAACCTTGATATATCATTAATAGCTATTAATTAATAACTTCTGCAATCACGTTCTTTTATAATATGCTTGTGAACTGGTTTCTTAATTGTATATTTCCTTAAAATACATATTACCTAAGTATCTATATAAGTCTTATTTTATAAAATAGCGTACCTATATCTTTTGAAAATATAATTTAACAAAAACGAATCGGGTTGTTATTGCGTGAAGCGCTTTCAAATATACTGTTAAATTATCTCACATAACAAAAATGGTTAATTTAAAACAATGGTTAATGGTTATTTTGAAACAGCAAAATTTAGGTCCATCCCATTTGTTTTGTCGTTGATAAGTCCCAGTAATGAATTCAGTAATGAATGAAAGTGCGTAGACATAATAACATTCGATCTTCGAAATTGCAAGTAGAAAAGAGAAAAATTTATCACATTGAGAAGTTTTTGAAATATTACGTCGTTTTCATACATTTTGGTCTTTTATACTAGTGTCATCGTTGAATGAATGTTACTTTGTCTATGCTATCAGGTGTTTATATTTCATTCAAGGCAAGAGATAGTTGCAAATAGTATTGCACATATTTTGCCCCTACATGTTTATTATTAGTAAAAACTATGATATAAAAACGTAGATAATTACAAAAGCCGATATAATTATTGCTGAAGGCGAATAACCTCTGATGATATCATGATAATCATTGAGTAGCTGAAATAGATACGAGTTTGCATTGTTTCCATGATAAATACTACGAAATTTAATTAGAATTACTGTTCAAAACATGTAACCTTTTTTTTTTTATAATTCCGTTGCGTAAATCGTATAAATGGATAAAAGGAATCTCGCCGCATGTCATCATGTCGGTGACTTGAATTGACGGGAACTGTTGTCTTGTCTATTTTGAGTCTAGGCTTTGTCCAATTATAGGTCTCTAGAGTGAGTGTACCAGAGACAATGAACCAAGAGAATTTGCATTCATGCTTCTTTATTATTTGCTTTATATTAAATAAGTGTTTGACATTATGATAATTTATTTTTTCATATAAAATCGGCTTTTTCAATGTGCTTACTGTATCGGCGCAGTCACTGAGAAACCGGTTTCTATGTTACGGGTCGTGGGTTAGAATTTTAAATAGAACAAATATTTGTATGAGTTAAAAGGTATTTTTTCAGTGTGTACGCGTTTGTGTATTTGGAATTTGGGTTTATAACGCACAGATTACATACGATTACACTACGATAGAGCGGGATAAAAATTAAAATAAAGAAAGAAAAAGGAAATAAATCTTTGGCGACATTTTTTTACTCTTAAGTATAAATTCGTATCTTTCTGTGCTTGTAGTTTGTACTTTATATGTATACGATATCATCAGACATAATCTTTTAATGTTGACTAAGAAGCTGTTGAAACGAAAATTTATGAATTCAGTACACAGAGATGGTACCATTGAGTTAGTTTTCTAAAACATCGTATTTCTCTATCGCAGTTTAGTTATTATAAAAATAAGTAAATAGTCACGATTGCGTGCTAGACCAGGGGTCGGGAACCAGCGGCTCGCGAGCCACATGCGGCTCTTTGGTTGTGAAATTGCGCCTATTTAGTTCTATAAGCAAATATTGATAAAAAAAAAACCATTTAATAATCTGTCTGATTCGATGAATATATAGATTACTTTTTTTTTCAAAAAACTTAATGGAAGTACTACTTATTAACGGCAAGAAAATCTTTTGTGGCTCTTTAAAAACTTTGTAGATTGTAATTTTTGACTCTTCCGACACAAAAGGTTGCCGAACCCTGCACTAGACTATAAAAAAGCATATTGCAATAAGAATTAAATGAAAGCGACACACAAAGCTGAAATAAGTAATTTTAAACGACAAATTAAACGCTCGGATAAAAAAACCTATATTATAATAAATTCGATTTTCTTAATATTGTGTTTTTACGACATTTTTTCCTTCAGATTCAATTCGAGAATTAACTAATTCCGCTAGAATTCGCTAAGTATGTATCATTTAAAAATACTTTATTTCAAGTAAAGCCAAATTAAAAATAAAGAATATCTTACTGTCTCATGGAGCCCCATCTCCGATGTGGCAAGTTCTCCTGGTGGCTACGGAAGAGACAACACAACGTATAAAGCAAAAAAAAAAAAGAAAGAAAGAAAAATATAGAAGAGGACGGTAACAAAAAAGATAAACAATAGTTATCAAATAATGTGGTCTAAACAAAACAAAACTGAGCTTATACAATTAATGTCATTGATGGAATGTGTCCGATATGCATCTGTGAAAGGTATTTGAGTCTTTGGCCTGAATAGATTAGACGCGAAGGTGTTTAACAATATATTAGGAGATACAGTATCTAATGAGGCATAGCAGGTTCTTAACAAAGTAGCAGTCGATAAACGATAACGCTTGTAGTAAGTAAAAACGTATGAAATTGACATATGTTTTCGGAGTATAATATCGTCACATTATGTAAATTTCAAGCATTTTTCACTTTTCTTTTTTCGTAATCGTTTATCACATGATACAGAATACTTTGCCTAGCCCTCTGAACTGTTCACACCACATCAATGACACGTTGTTATGTGCTATAATAACACATGTGCTATATCATAAAAGTACGATGGAGTTGAAATATTGTGTTAAAGTCTATTAAAAAAAAATTATAGTGTCTCTAGCAAAAGTGCTGTAAATTACGAAAACAAATATAGCATAACGGTGATTATTATTACAAAAAATACCTGGGCGGAGTTCTTCTTAAACTGGTCCGTGTCCACGAATGCCGATTTAATGGGTTGCCAGGACTTCTGGTTCCATTTTCTAATCTGTAGACAATAATATACAGTATTAAGAATACTATTTTAATTTTTTTGTTATAGTGGTTCTACGAAATGGCAATTACACCGCACGTGATGGAAAGTATACTATAAGCCAAGAACGGCAGCTACTACCAAGGGACGATAATCTACTTTTTTTCTTTTGTTTATACAGACTTTCCACTGAGGGCCGGGACAGGCCTATACAGTTCAACCGGGCTTAGGGTACGAGCACAGAAGGCGCTCAGCCAGCGAATTTATGGGATGGGTGGCAACGCAAGGGTACTCATGTGGGTAGGACCTCGACTCGAGCCGCCAACCAAAAATACGTAACCTACAGGTGATCTACTAGCGTTTCGGAAGCGACTACCTTGAGAAGAAACGCTGAAAGAAACTCAAGGCTGCGTCGGAATGGATTGATGACCCACTGACTTTTCTCGTATAAATATGACAGCAAGTTACTACTTGCACAGAGAAATCAATATCGCTGGTCAACTAAATCAATAATGACCAAAAAAGCTATGGCTTTGACTTAGACAATATGTGTTTCAGCCGCAATTTATTTTTTCATAATCAGAATAAATGTTTCCGTGCAGTTTTATATTATGGTAAGCCTTTAATGTATGAATTTGAGCAATACAAAGAATAATATAGAATTAAAACAGTGTTTTTTTTTAATTTTTGATATTTTTTGTTGATTATAATCTAAATATGTATACATATATTGTTTGGAGTTAAGATTGGAACTACGCAGCCGATATAAGCTGCATGTAACATAATGTGTGAAATGTATTATGCTGATACAGGTAGTCCTAGTATGGGTGTCAGCTGGTGCTGTTTTGTAATTGTTTTTTTAATATCTATAGGTGGTGCTAATACAAAAACTACAAATTTGGTATCGGAAAGGAGAAATAAAAAGTCGAAATTATAGTAAATGCAGATTATTGAAGGAGGGTAAGAAAATTTCTGGTAATTATAGACATGTCACGTATAACTAACTAACGTCATATAAGAATTATTCAGTAGTCCTCAATCTCAAGGTGATTTTCACGTGAACGAAGCAAGATAACAAGTTAATAAGCTGATGAAAACCATAAAAATGCTATCTAATTAGGACATCAAAATCTAAGTTTGGTGGCTATGTACGCGAGCTTAATAATCGCACTTTACCTTTTTCACCACAAGACCGTAAACCGTTGTGCTTGATACTAATCTTTGTGGTAGATATTTCCTCTAGCCGTATTAAATTTGTTTCTCCTTTATTTTCCAATGTAAACAGGAAAAATCTGGATAGGAATTTTTGACCCTGTATTCCGAATTTAGGGTTCGGTCAAAAGTGTCTAATTGAAGAATTGATAGGAATTCACTAGGCGCTAACAGTCTTTCATCGAATCTCTAATCTTATATATTAAAAGATACACTTATTTATCCCTAATGTGAACAGCAATAGAATTTCGTAACGCTATTTATTTAGCTTCAAATATAGAATTTAGACAATTGAAAGTTGAAGAAAATCAATACATACATATACACTTATACATTTAATAAATTCATATTGTAGCCACTTACCTCTCCGACGTTCCATATTTGCAACTCCGTGTATATATGTATGTGAGTGCCCAGAAAAACTTCACATGCGCGATGTAGGTTAGTAAAAATGTATGAAAATCGTTATCCGATCAGTACGCGTTTGTGCCCTATAATCTTTGAATCGACATAACCTCTTTAAATGCGGGTTTCACTAATATATTAAGGAAAGCTGCATTTAACATATAGTGTTAATTTTATTTAAACCGGTTCATAAATAAAAAAGTTATCTTAGTTAAAAAAAAATATTGGAAAAATGTGTTGAGTAAAATGGAACGCAACTTATGTCAACTTTTATTGTCTTTGTCATTAAATCTTCCTGACGTATATAGTTTGTGTTTACGATATGTTTTTGTGAGTTACTGTTAAACATTAAAATGTTACTGTTTAATGTATTTGCACAATTTTTTCTGTTCAGCGGTATATATAGGAGCTCTAAAATAATTTTTAAGTGCATAGATTTGTGTTAGTAGTTGTTATTTATTGTAAATTACGGCATTCATGGCAGTACGAATTTCACAGGATTAGCTAGTTTTAAAATAAAAATAATGTCATGCATTTCAATGGGCATTTGCGGTCAAATGCGGTCAGTGTGGACAAATGCGGTCCATCATCTTTACTTTCTCCCAGGAGCGATGGAAGCGGGAAATAATTGAATTTAAAGAAAAAATATTCTTCGTTTATATTACAACATAATATAATATTTACTAACAACTAGCAAACCCGGCGAACTTCGTTTCGCCACCAGATGGCTTCGTTTTGGTTTTTAATTAGCGTTTGAATGAACGTGCGCATAATAAATGTCACATGAAATTAACTGAGCAGAGTACAATGAGTAGCTGTCAAACAATGTACAACGCATCGGCGCCATCTATATAAAATACTGGTGCGATCTGCTCCACCACCATGCAAAACCATATTGGTTTGTAGTACATGCTATGTCTCAGAGAAAGTGCTGTATGTGAAAAATGATTTTCCCCGTTTTCCTGCTTTTTTGTTGAAATTTTCCTGAATTTTGTTTGCTATAAACCTCATGGAGCCCGAGACCTTTCCAACGAATGCAAAACCGTGAAAATCGGTTCGTGCGTTCTGGAGTTATAGCGTCAGGAAGGAAAACCGGGCTTATTTTTATATAATAGATTACACACATTGACGTAGTCCCAATATAGCTTGCGCTTGTACTACGGGTACTAGACAAAGATATACATACACATACACACATACACACACACACAATGTACATACTTAAATACAGTTATACAACCATTACTCGTGAAAAACTCATCTGTTCATCACAGAAAAGTTTAGCACTACCGGAAATCGAACCCAAGACCTTAGCATCGTAAGTAGGGTCGCTAGAAACTGCGCTATCAGGCCGTCAATATATTATAGTCTTCTTGCATTGCGCTTTGTACTATTACTACTTAAATAAGCAATAAACATTAAGAAACCCTATTAATCGACCTTCATTGAACTTGTCTGTATGCAACATGATATAGTAAAATTGTAATGGTCCTCATAAAAATAAAATTACTTTCGGAAGCCTTTTATGGGTGCCGTTGGCCGATGAACAAATGTTGCTTCGTATTTTTTTGTTGATACTGCATTATAATGTGTTTATAAAATCACTAAATTATGCTTTAAATAAATTAACCTGCCTTCCTGTCTTCCCGTTACACAGCTTCCTATGTTATTTAATCAATTTCGTCAATAACGGTTTCACTTTCGTCATAGTAATTTTTAATGATTAATCCAAACGCAAACGTACAACTTATTTTATATTCATACTACATGAGAAAGTATAATCTTTAATTATGTAGAGAAGTATATCAAAGTCATAAAAATATAGTCAACGAAGTGATCTTGTTATACGTGATGGAAATGTAAATCCGTTATTATGCTTTAGACAGTGGGGCTGTAATGAAACTCGCTCTTAAATCTTTTTATATAATTAAAATTATTATGAGTACATAAAACAAATTCGTTCCTCAGTCACCTGTATGTATATTATTATTTAGATGAAAAATTATTTGAGATCTTTTATATATACCAGTGGCGTGCATCCCATAGAAACATAAAAAACATTATCTTGTTACTCTTGGAAATTTAACCAATATTTTGAATTAAAATTTAGTTCATTTCGGACTCTTAATTCAGTCATTACCAGATTTAATGTCAATACATTTGTTAAATATACAAGAATAACAAGGTGATTCTTTTCATACATTCTATGGAATGCACGCCACTGATGTATACCGCCTTACAGAAAAAATTCGTTTGTGCGATGTAGTGTCGGGACCTTTTAATCAATATGTATATATTTGTATGCGTTTGTGTCCGCTAATGTCTGAAACGGCTTAACCAATTTAGATGCGGTTTTGGCTAATGTATTGTGGAAAAATTTAACATTTAGTGTTAATTTTATTTCACCGGTTTATAAATAAAAAAGGAATGTTAAATGTTATAATTTACATAAGAAAGAATCGATGGCATTTTTATCAATTATACAGCGATAACAGTTTAAAATTATTATTATCATTATTGAAGTACTACAACCACGCGAACGATATCGCGGGCTTAGCTAGTATTACTTATGTTTAAAAATTTCACGGGGTTAGGTGGTACTTTATTATTTTTAGCCGTTATGTAATAAGCAACACAAAAATATATATAATACATTTAAGTGTACAAAAATAATGACGTTCTCATGCTACAAATTACGAGTACACTAAATTTTTGTGGATAAAATTAAACTTAACACTTTCAGGAGCTGGGGAGCTTTCCCAGATTTTGTTAGTATCGTGTTCTCTTCTCTTTTTGGTGTTATCTGTGTGTAAACTGGAAGGGCATGCCATGGCAGCTCGGAGACGCCTGTTGGTAATTGGACGGCATACATAGGTTGTTTTCGAAATATGACAGATGCATGCAAATTGTTGTGCACACAACTTTTCGATTTATTACACAATCCAGACACAGTAGCAGTAGTCAAAATCCAATTACACGCAAAGTGTACTTACTCCTAAATACTTATGGACAACAAAATAGTGCTTACGTGTTTCCAGGTGTGTCGGTGTCTCCTTCACCGTAGCATTCAAAGTTTTCAGCATCAGATATTGAATTACCGGGGCTGGAATCGGCTGTAGGGTCAGACTGACCGGGTGTTTCCAGGCCATTCTGGAAGTTAATTAAAAATATGTTTCAAATTACTTTGTTCCGTTTATTATATGTAAGTACTTGTACGCAGAGATGGGCAAAATGTAATGAGAAAAATGATTAACGATTACAAAATAGAGTCGTAATTTTAATATGTTTCTTTGTAATCATAACTAAAACCCTTCTAAACGTTAAGGAGTCATAAATTGGAATGCAATTAAAGATTCCATAGTATTTAAAACATAGACGGGTAAAATGTAATCATATTAGTGATAAAAAATACAAAATGTAATCGTAATCGGTTTTTATTAATCTAATAAAATTTTGCCCATCTAAGCTCATATGTATAGCAAAATACGAAATTATAGCATGTAGACGTAACCCGATACGTAGTTGTCGCCCTAAGGGTCGTTAGGGTGTTACGAGACGTGCGGGGTAAGAGGATGCGCGCGCGCACGGGACGCTTGGAAGTTAGTCGACTACCGAGACCCAAGGCGGGAGTACGTACGTAACTGTAAAACGCCAAATTCGTGTCTTCCTAAAACCACACCCACGACCACCGCTCATAAAATATAAATTTGATTTTTCTATTAGTAACATTAGATTTGAATATAATAAATCGTAATAATTACTAACATATTTGACGAATGTTAAAGAGAATGCGTTCCAACTACTTTGTTGTTTTCATTCCGTGAATAAAAAAACATTGCCTGGTTACATTTGGACATTTTATAAACACATATATTAATTTAGAATCTGGTAATTACTAGATTTAGAGTTTCAGAGTCAAAATTGGAATAAGTTTTATGCTTCTCTGTGATGCACGCCACTGGTGTTCTTCTAAATTTAATTACTAAATAGATAGTCAAATTACTACAAAATCAACTGAATTGACACATTCAAAATTGAAATAATACTTTCTAGGCCGTTGTATTAATCTATTTTTACTACTAATCTATTTTTGTTTCAAATTATATGAAACGTAGCACTATTGCGTTTTAATTACACATTTTAGATCATGTAGAAATACGTAATGAACGTACCTGTAATTTTCTAGGTAAATTTCCCGGCGACGTACGAGGCGACTTGGTTCGTTGGAACACGCTAGGCGCCATCATTGCCGGCACCTTAACTTCTGAAATCAACAAAATAGTGTAATTATAAAAAAAATGAAACAACAGTATTTAGTTTATTGACCCTGTATAAGTCACGCGGTTAACGTTCGAGGAGGTGAAATTTTACTCTGTAACTACAAAAAATGTATTTAACCCTAAGTTATTGCTTAAATGTTTCGCGATTTTTCACACTATTTATTGGATTTTTGACCTCCAACAGTCGATAATTATCGTGATCTAAACGAACATGCATGTCCAGTGACCCTGTATTCAATTTATATGCAATTGCACTCAATCTGCTGATAATATCTCTACATGTTTTAGAAAATAATCGAGTGTTGTATATTCGTATCTTTCGAACTATCTTTTTAAATAAACTCAGGTAGCTAACTACTCGATAACACTATCACTTCATATCGTACAATGTTGATTAAGGAATATAATTGTAATACAGAAACACAAGATACTAGAATATTCCTCGAAAACGTATATAATAAAGCAACTTTACGCAATCGTAAAAATATTTGGCTAATAAATTGCAATAAATCCTTTAAATACCCAAAATAGCCTAAGGTAACATACCTTAAACCATTGAAATTGCTATAGTTACAAATCCTTTACCTTGTAGTTTGTTTCATTTTAATTGATAAAATAAATCTAGGTATTATATTCATACAATTTTGATAAAAAAATAAGCGCTAGAATGCTTTTATCACACAAAAAAACAGCGGATGAGACACTTCATGACACAGCATTATGAAACACAATCGTTGTTTGAATAAGGGGAGAAAATGTGCAGACAATTCAAGAAGATCAAAGGCGATAGTGAGCACTAAACAGAAATTTAATTATCACATCTCAGCTTTTAGCTTAGAAAATACCAGTTGAAACATTAATAAAAAAAATAAAAAATAAGTTTCAAATCGTTAACCATCAATATAATATGTGTGGGATTATGAAGCCATCAGAACTGAGAGTAGCTTAAAATACTTAAATGTTGCTAAAATAGCTGAAAAAAGTAAAATGAATGATTGTAGCCTAATAATATTGCTTAAAAATTATAACACAAAACAATATGATTGCCAAATATGATGTTGGCGAGCAAAAATATTTTTATACCAGTTTAGGTTTAATATATATTTGATGCTATTACTGCAATATAATAATTAAATATCTTCACGCTATATATCTTCCGAGGTGAGCAGTGGTACACAATGTAACTAAAAAACTAAACTACTACTAAATACTGCAATATAATTGGGATTTACTATATTTTTGTATCGACTATACTGGTTCTTCTGTCGTTAAGTAGATTTAATACATTAATTTTACTCTAGATATATCTCCTATATGGGTGAGTCTATATGTTGTTATACGTATATCAATGGTTGTCAATCCGCGGTTTGTGGGCAGTATTTCGTAATCCGCACCACTCATTGCCTTTAGAACAGGGTCAAATAGATATATATGTTAAAATTCATTCTCCTAATAGCCCATGTTGTGCTTTATTCGAACCGTAAAACAGTATTATACTATATAAATTTTTCAGTATGCTTTGTTTGTATGGGATTGTTGTGGCAATTGATACAAGGTCTTGGTTTAGCATAATGGTAGTTCAACTAGCCCAATAACACTAAAGATGATCGTTGGGTGAAACGATGAACGACGGCTCTGATTTCAAGCTTCCAGCTTGATTCGTCAAGTCAGATCACAACTCTTATGACTGCCTTGCTCATAACTATTCCATAAAAAATATGTCAGTAATGATCGATATGCTTATAAAAATATTTCTTATATGGTATAAACTAGTGGCAAAATATACGCCAGTGTAAATACGTCCCAAATCATAAAAGATTTATCCATGTTTTTACGACAATACGCAAAAAATCACAAAAAGGTTGATAATAAAAATATTCTGTGTCCTTAAGCCACACCGGTAGTCCAGTACCTATTAATTTTTTTTTAAATTTGATACTTTGAAAGTACAGTCTGTTATGAATATACTGAAAAATGTTTGTAATGATATTTACGATATTTTAAGATATACATTATATTTTCCAGGTGGGCGAAGAAAGTTCAGTAACAGGGCGAGGCGGCCAGCCAGATGAATGAATAAATTTATTGTTGGAAACACGGTTCTCGATTTTTTTCTATTTCTCTAAATATGAATGAGTTATATATACCGTAGAGAAATCATATTATAATTTCTTTTTTTTTATTTCAGATAATTTAAAGAGTCCCAATTTCACCCACCACCTAGGTCCATTTTTAAGGAGGGCAACTTCAATGTCATTTTTAAAGTATATAATTTTTTTAAAGTAATATAATATATGTACAAAGTATGGATATTATTTAATTGTAAAAATCTTCTAAAAGTAGTCAATTTCACGGACGCTTGGCTACCGGGGTGCCTTAAATAAAAAATAAAGAACAGGTATAAGAAGCCTACCGAATGCCGCTTCAAGAAGTAACTTGCAGTAGGCAAGAATCAGTCTAGCGAATAGCAGCAATCTTCTGCACCAGTCTTCTAACAGGTGGACCACTTCAAAAAGGTCACTCTTGAGCACAACCACAACTTCTGATATCGACGTCGACATCGATATGTCCACATTTAGTACAATCTCTACATTCACACTTATATTAACGTCATTGTTTTTTTAAATCATATTGCACATATGAGCACAGATCCAATATACAAGGTTTTTTCAGTAGCACAGTATGGAGATGTCCTAAACTACAAGAGATATGATAATATGCTTTAGAAAGTTTTAGCTTTTTATATAGAAACCGAATTGGCATATTTAAAATTTTGGCCAAGTGTGAACTTTCGACAAAATGCTATAAAATTGATCAAAACATATTTTAACAACCCTTTTATTTGGGTACTCCTTTGACCGCACTGAATCGATAGACACTTGTTCTGATCATTGTATCAACCCTTGGCCTGGTAAAGATTTGTTATTCCTTCACAGAATATTCTTATTTAATGTCAACATCTCTCGACAACATTTTACTTAAGGTTGCCGCCATTAAAAAGCTCCTATAACACTTCTATATCCCTTCTATCACTTTATATGCTTGCCAACTCAAAATATAATTATTACGAATTATAAATAAATTGTTAATAGTATTTATTCTCAGGAATATTTAGTATTTAATAATTATTATTTTTATTATATCTATCATAGCTTATGAGTGATATATGTTATTGGGCTCCTCTATTATTGTGACAAAAGACATACAGAACGATACATTGCGATCTGATAGTATCTGCTGGTTGCTGGTACTGAGCCTTAACTTTCAGAATCCAACTCTTACCTTTACAAACGAATAATTCATAAAGTACTTTTGTGCTTATATTAAAGTATAATTTATACGATATACTAATTATAGGTAACTGATAGGTGATATAAAATAAACTCATTTATAGCATCTCAATGTATATATATTATCATAATACTATATGTACTATAGAAGCCACAGAAAAGAGAAACAAGTTTACTTTTATTTAATTGCTCTAAATCCATTATTCATAAATGAGTTTCTATGCGTTTTATTTATATTTAATATGTGTACTTTATGATATCGTTTACAATTATTAATGCCCTGGTAGTGTTCATAGCCTGTCCGGATGTATCCGACCAGTCGAAATTTGGTTTCGAAATTCCGATTAAATCAAAAACAAAATCTTTGTTGTTTGAAGTATATACGTCTTTTTTTTTTTGTCTTTAGATGGACTTTTAAAATTGCGGATTTTGAAACGTTTCCAGAATGACACATTACAAATGTTCAATGAAATGATTAAATCAAATTTAAAAAATATTAACATTATCATTTGGTTCTGGTTATTATACTTTATTAAAGCCAAGCTATCGCATTAAAGAAAAACAAATCTAGAATTTTTCTAACAATCTATTATATTTTTAAATTTCCTTTTATTCTGTGCTATCCTTTTATGCATTTATGTATGCTAATATTTTACAATAAATCTAGCCCTAATATCTGAAACGCCTTACTAAAAATAAAAATTTGTTGGCTCCTTCATTCTACATTTATTAAATTATAATAATTGGTACTACTTAACTATTGAGTACGCAATTATAATTATGTAGATTTGATACATCACGCTCTCTGCACAAGTATCTTGGTAAAGAGACCAGTTGTTCATAAGCACGAATCTATTTTGCAGTACAAAAACTGTAACATTCGAAAGCGTATATGCATATTCACTTTAAACTAATTCAATTCACACAGTGGACGATTTTGAAAAGGCTCTTTATAATTCGCAAACGTTTTGTAATGTTATTACCGTTATGTAAATACGGAATAATCTTTCAACCTTAATAGATGACCTATTATTGTAATACGATAACGAAAGTTTTGTAATTTGTATTACGAAATTAAAATATGTAGAATTGTTTAGATTTATTATTCTAAATAATTCTAACCAACGTCACCGTATAGACAGTACTAAATGAATATTTATAATCCAATTGCTAAGTATTAGACAGAGTCGAAAATAAATAATTTGGCAGCAATTCTTTTAAACATACATAGGTACATCTACATTAGGTACCTAAATTTACATTTAATAAGCTGCCTAGGTATATACAAATAAACGGGAAACAGGATCATCGCGAGGATTATGGAAGAATATTGGGTGGGTTAAGTTGTTAGAAAACTATACATTGATTGGTAACAAATAAGGCTGAGATTTATAAACGCGACTTTAACCTTGCTTAGACTTTACTGAAACATTCTGTTCATATTACTGAATGAATGTCAGAGGATATTGTAAGTCACCGATTATGTGCTCTTGGACATGAATCTGCAAATGCATAGGCCATACTCAAGTTCTTATTATATAATATATGTTTTTTTTTTTGTCAAAATGAATTTATATTCTAAGCACTCAGCTAAGCAATGTCAAAGTAGCTTCTATTAATCTCTGCTTAAGTGATCGGTTACTGAAGTGATACGAGTAAAGTTGTGTGATTTTTTTTACACTGGCTGAATATAGTGACTACAGTGCACCTGATGGTAAGTACAGTGCAGTAGCGTTCATTTCATAGATGCATGCAAGCATTGCATGTCCTTATGATAAATACGTCTGCAAAAAATTGCTTTAAATTAAACAAAAAAGGAACCATTTATATTCATATCTATTCTATATTCACGCCGTCTATCTTTCCTATGAAAGTAATATAATATTTACTATCATAATATAATATTCAAATTCATTACACAAATTCTGCCTACCCTTTCCAAATACCCTATGCACGTCACTGGTACAGTGTAGTCCAAAAACGAAAGCGACCATCAAAGGACGAAAATCCATTGATAGTCACCGTCGTCATGTCGGCCCACATATACCACGACTGAAGGTCTCTAGGTATATGAGTTACTGGATATACACAAACTGATTCCGAAACGAGACAGACGAAAACGAGTCATTATGACGGTCTTTACACTTGTGTACTGTGGTCATGACCCAGTTCGGGAAATCGCCCTACCACTAAAACTTACTTGATTACTTTAGTATTATCCCATTGACGTTTTACTGAGCGAAGAAGCCTTGTTGAGGCTACCTCTCTGTGAGGGGTAAGAGTTAAGAGCCCACCCCTCTAAAACCTCTCTCTGAGGCAGTGCGCCAAACACCGTGCACCGCCTCCCCCTTATCCGGGCAGCAGACTCCCTCAAGTCTACGACCCGGACTATAAAAGATTTAAGACAATTACATTTATTAAAAAAAAATTATGCATGTCATATCTGTAATAACAATTTCCTACTTCCAAATAATTTAGCACACAACATTTAAATCTAAATAACAGTCGATATAACGAACGAGCGAGCGAAATAACCGGCACAGGTTTCCGATAGTTTTGCGCAAAAGCACATCCTTTTAATATTGGCAAATATTAATGAAATGTAAATAATAAAACTAGACCAAGAAATGTATATTTTCCACGTGATTTAATGTTTAACATTTAAATGTAGAAAAGTTCATTGAAATAAGACGATTTTAGAATCGTGTTTACGAATTAGATGTCATTGGAATTACGTAGTAAAATATGATTTTGAAAATATCTAAAGTTGCGCATTTGTTTCTTTTATTTCTGATCAGTTAGAATTATCTATTATATTAAAATAAGTCCGGTTTTCCTTCCTGACGCTATAACTCCAGAACGCACGAACCGATTTCCACGGTTTTGCATTCGTTTTGCATTCGTCAAATTCAGGAAAATTTTCAACAGAAAAGCAGGAAAACGGGGAAAAACATTTTTAACATACAGCGTCATCTCAGATACATAGCATGTACTACAAACCAATATGGTTTTGCATGGTGGTGGAGCAGATCGCACCAGTATTTTATATAGATGGCGCCGATGCGTTATACATTGTTTGACAGCTACTCATTTAGCTCAGTTAATTTCATGTGACGTTTATTATGCGCACGCTTTTTCAAACGCTAACTAAAAACCAAAACGAAGCCATCTGGTGGCGAAACGAAGTTCGCCGGGTTTGCTAGTTTAGTTATGAAAATATCTTACAATACTTTTATACACGGCATTTTATTATACTTTATAACTGACAGTAATATATTATCCATACGGAATAAACGGAGTTAATTCAAAATGTATGTATTTAGCAACGATTAGCACGGAAACACTTCAAGCATTACAAACACGTTTATCATACATTTTTATAAGCATATTGCTAGCTTTCTCTCATCGACCAACACAATAAACTATACGTAACACAGATATCACATAGAAAATATATCAATAACTCGTTTTTATATTTTTAAGTATTGTTTAAAATAGAAATAAAAGGGTAGTTCAACCCAGTTTATGAACTGAACAGGCGAGGCGCGACTCGTTCAACCCACCGACACTAACTGCGTTCCATCGCATCGGTTGTTCATTCACAATTATGCAACAAGAATTAATATTACGGTATTATCGATAAACTATCAGGTAAAATATCGCCACTGACCGGTAAAAACATTCGTTCTTGTCACCGGTGTAGTAATAACTGCTTGCAAGAACTGTTATATATTTTCATTCGAGTGAAAAATTTCATGATTGTGAAAGCTAGTTATTTATAAATGGGTTTTATGTGGAATTATTCAATTAATTCGAATGTACGTGGCAATATAGTACTTTCGAGTTCGATACAAATATTATAAGATGTTTTTGTCGTTATTATCAATTTTTATTAACATTTGGAATAAAAACTTAAAATAAATGTAAATAAAAACGTTCCTATCTAATAGAAAAAACATACTCCGAAATGGATTTTAAAGTAGACTTATAAAGTTTTTAGCAGAATTTAGATAGCTATTGCATCTCTTAGATTGCAAACGATTGCCGCAAATGGAAACAAAAATCTAAAACGCTGAAATGTAACCTTTTACTGGATTACTTAATTAATAACCCCTAGAAATAGAATTAAAATATGGAACAGCAAATTTTTATCGATGTATATACTAAACGACATTATTAAAAAAAGTTAAAATATGTTTATTTGAAGCTTGTTTTATGTGGTTGCTATAAAACCAGATTCTTCCATAAATAACTGCTGCCATTTCAGCTAAAGTCAAGAAACTTGCACAACTATACTACACGAATTATATATTAAAAGGCTATTTGCTGCTTAAAACTACGGTGACAGGTTTTTATTTTTAAACTTTACTTGGATTCTCATATGAGGTAATAAATTAGCCAACTTTTATTCATATATGAAATAGATAGATACAATAGATTACTTAATTAATAAAGTTGATACGATTAGCTTAAGGCAATCGTATAGCGTTGTTATAATATATAATCATGACGATCTAGTTTACAATAATATTGTTTTATTTTAGTGAAGGGTTTAGGGGCGTGGGGGCATACGTCGTGTATGTCGCGAGGAAAACTATTCATTTAGGTAACTTATTTATTTACTCTTATGCCACATATTATTGTGTAAAATTCTAGTTTGTAATCGCACCCACGATACATGAATAAATTCTAGAGTTGGCATACGTATTAAAAATAATATTGTAGTCTATTTTTTAACTTCTGTTAGTAAATACTCTGATTCTTTTAAAAGGTCACCTATAACAAATAATTGGACGATGTTGCATGAAATTTTTCCAACTTATATTTCATTGTAAACACTTACTATAGACTGATTCGAAATCGTTTAACAAAAAGCAGTATCACTAGAATTTCACCTCGGGCTGCGCTGCGCAACAAATAATCAAGTCGCCGCGTTTAGCCAATACCGATCCATTTGAGAAACACAATTTAAACCAAATAGACCGAAAACATATGCTGCATTATTTGCATAAGTCAGCCTTGGATACTCGTGACGTGGACGTGTGTGAGTTGCATGATCTTAGACGAAATCTACATATCATCATAATTGCTAGATAAACAGTGTAATATTATCAAGGTAAGGTTTAAAAAAAAAAAAAAATCTCTTACGCCTAAATTACAGGTTTCTTTTGGCTAAATGTTCACTCAAGAAGTGATTATCTTTTTTTGTTTAATTTCGCGTTCGCACTATCCACAATTTTGTTTTATTTTGTGTTCAGATAAAATAAACCGTCTGAAAACGCCTTTAGATTCCTAAAATAATTATCGAGGGGTGAAATCGGTAAAAAACGCTGATTCCGAAAATATATATTACTATATCACCAAAAAATGTCGCTTAAGCCAAACAGCCTTTCACCCCTCGATATAATACATTTTACGGCCACCGTCGTTTTTGGACAGCTTTGTACTTGCCATCAGCGCGCTGCCATTGTAAATAATCATCAGTGTTTTGAAATAGCAACAACGAGACGTGACATCGGCGATGATCAGTTAGCAAATGCTTAATTGCAACTGATAGAACTCGTTACAAAATCATTTAGTATCAAATAAGAGAACGATTTGAAACGACCCATGTAGAAGCGGAGCGTCGAACTCAAATTGCGCAACTGTGGCCGTTGTTCGATACACATTCGATACACTATCGAGTCAACCGTCGCGTCAGTGGGACTGTTTACTCGTTCTTCAACGAAAAAAAAGTAAGAAACACAAAAATGTTCAAAGTATCTAAAGTGATCACACATTTAAATATTTAAACAAACTTAGTTAATAGTTATAACAGTTAGAGGACTGCCAAGCCTCTTCAGAGAGGTCATTCCATGACGGATTTCCATTGGGTTAAAAAAAGTTAATTCGTACATATACGTTTCTAGTTTTTTAGCTTAGTTTACTTGCTTAATAGCTAGGCTTACCATAATTACGAAGAGCCAAACCGGGACGCAGAAGAGAAAGAGGCTCATTTTCATTTTGCTTTTCGCTTAATTTGTGTTTTTCATATTAGAAATGCAATCAAAAGTATTATAAATTGAAAAGATATTAATAAATGCGAATATATTTTTATTAAAAAGAAAAAGAGACGCCGGGACTGGGATCTCAAACCGGGACTATCCCGGTCAAACCGGGACGTATGGTAAGCCTATTAATAGCTCAATCCTCCTTGGTTACACGCAATTTTAAATTAATTCATATTATTTAAAAATATCGGAGATATTTTTTATCCAGATTGGTTGACAGAACTACTGTACAGTTTAAGTATTATGATATCTACGAACGTCCGAGTGACTACGTAAAAAAGATTCATAAAAATTGCGAATTGTTGTATAATATCATCTCATTATAGTGTACGAGACGTACAAAAACTTAACTACGGAAGTCGTCTGGCCGTAAAATATTAATACTTCCGTGTTTTAAAAGATAGGGCTTCCAAGCTTGTGTTAAAAAACCATCAATAAAATCTATGTAAATATTAGAAACTTAATTTATTTCGTAATTTGTATAATATTTAAGACTTTGTCTTTCTAGATATGTAACTAATACTATCGTATATACTTGCGGTTTGCGGTTTAAATTAACAAACAACGTGGCAATCTTGCTTCGAAATCTTTCTTTTATTGTCAAATTGGCTATACATTGCTGGCCGGGATAGTCCTTCACAACTAAACCGGGCGAGGCTTCGGAATCATGCAAGTTTAGCGTGTAATTTTGAAACAAAGCAAGCGAAATAAAATACATCCCACGCCGTAGACAACATTTAATAATATTTTTAAATTAGTAAATTTGTAAGTAGGCATTATTAAGTTAGTATACATAGAATTATAGTAGTAATAATATAAATAATAGTTTTTTTTAATATAAATGTACTATTTATATGTAACATATATATGTATGTATATTTGATTGATTTTCTTTTATTGTTATTTATTAGCTTGATTTTTATTTTTGTACTAATTTTTCTGGAAACTTTGCTGGCTTATGTAACATTTTTTGTGTATATTGTTATTATTTTTATATTGCTGTATGTTTCCCTTAAAAATAAATAAATAAATAAAATAAATAAACACTAAAATTAAATCAAAGTGACCCGATGAACCGGTGTATGTGTATACCGCCTTCTACATGACTGGACGTCCTTTGAGACTTTTTATTCCATTTTCGTTAGTTTACTACGGTCATTCGAGTGACTAAATGTAATAAGAAATTAAGGAATGCTTACTGTAAATTTAATCCACTTTTCGATCCAAATGAGGCACGAGGCGCGATATCTGAAAGGAAACATTTAGTCAATAAACAAAAATTTGAGTCAACGTTGATTTTACTTAGTTATACGTGTCGATTAGTTAAACTGACGTACTAAACACATCAACAAAGTCTAAGGCCAAGATTTATACATGCAACCTTAAGTTTAACATTAACTAAAACATTACAATTTATATTACTCAATGAATATCAAAGGATTTGGTAGTCACCGATTTTGTCAACAAGGACTTGGCTCTGCAAATACTATGGCTATTCACTCAAGTTCCTATTGTATATCCAGTTTTTTGTCAATCCGAATTTATTTTTGGAGAACTTTGCTAAGCAAAGTCAAAATAGTGTCTATAAATCTCAGCTAAAGAATCAGGCAAATTTGTGATATCTACTAAAACATTGCAATATCTTTAGTAGGCATCAGAACAGATGTACTTAACAACACAAGTTTTTAATTAAAAAGTATAAATTAAAAAAAAAATGGCATAGAAACCGCAACTAAATGCGTTAAAAATTATGGCTTCATTCAATGTCAATTTCGAAAATTCCTATTTTTGATTGGAAATAATTATTTTAGTGGATATAAACTGAACAAAGAGTGTTAGATAATTTGTTGAGAAGATTACTAACGTTTATTTGTTGTAAATGCAGAAAAGAAAATATAATATATTATATAACACCCTTATGACCTCATCCGTGGTTGTAAATAACGACGTTGTTAATAGTTTTAATATTTTTAAAACGGAACTAGCTAGATTATTTGTGATTTTTTTTTCAAATATTTTAAACGATGTACTGGTTTTAAGTTATAAAAAGAAAAAATCTCTATAGAATATAATTTATTTTTAGGTACCTCGATATAAACATTGGAGGTTTTTAGAAATCTAAACGCCAAATTAATATTAACATGACGTTTATAGATAAAAATGTTTCTTATAAAAGCGTTGAGCTGAAGCAACTTTACCGTAAGCGTGTGATTGAAATCCGAAGCGAATGGAATGTTATGAGTGGTAGAAAGGTCAGAGACAAGCATAACTTACGAACCGTCTTACCACAAAGTAACGTCCACAGAGCATGAATATTATAGGATAGTCACAGATGAATAAACAAAAAAAAAACCTGCTTTTAGTGTTTCGAATACTATAAAATTTATAGCTAATATTTACAAATGTTTAATAAATAAAAATACAAAATAAATTTGAGTAGTAAATTGTAGAATTAATTGTTGTTCAGAATATATTCAATTTATGTTCTGGTTCTTGATTTGATATACCTTAAATACCCCAGATTTGTAAAAGGTTGAAATGGATCCAATAATTATTACATCATTGTGGGGTTCTTAAATTATAAAATAAAATATAGTCAAAACCGTTTATGGCGATATCGTTTAAAACAACACACCGGTTATATTAACCCAGAACAAAGGTTCTGGTACAAAAATAGGACTTCGTATCCTGAAAACATCACCGGTTGTCACGACTATCAGTTTTTATGACTAAATATGAGTAGTCCCTTCCATGTCCTTATAACAGATTTTGACTGTAATACAAATAGCGTATGCGTTACCCAGTCTCGAGCTAGCCCAGCTGAGAGCGGATACGCACTACCTCCGATCTTATTCCTTCAATATACAGATTTAGGGCAATACGCAATCCAGGAACAAAAAATAAATAAATAAATGTACTTAAATACATTTTAAAAAGTCTTAAAATTATATGGGCCCCGAGTCACATAGAGGTCATAGTCCCCTATCAGACCGTCCAAGCCGCTTTACGGAAAAAACTCTGATTTTGTTCATCATACATATAGCACTGTGGCCGTATCCGTTCGTCAATATTCTAATCCAAATCAGAGAATACCGGATGGCGAATGATAGTTGGAGTGCATAAGCTGCCATATATTCGTAAATAGTTTGACGGTTACATCGGAACCTGTTCGTATGGATTATGATCGGATGCAGCGCGTAAAAACCCTCAGGCAGAGTATTTATTTATTCATTTTACGTGGTTGCCAGTGGCCCGGTACAATACTTCATTCATACAACACATACACAATTACAATCAACAAGTTCCTATTAAGGCATCCACAACATACGTTAGAGTGGCCTGTTTATATTGTGGTAATGAAAGTCAAGATCTTCTATGCATCTCTCAACAACCCGAAGACCTTTCTCTTGAAACTCGGCATAGAGTCCGCGAACAAACCGACTGAATATTCAAGATTGTAGATTACGGCGCGTAACGTGCGGGAGTGGACAGACAGGTGACTCACGTGTAATCATTTAACGATGCCGTTTGAAGCAAGTTTGAAGAATACTATTTACGATTATTTACTCATGACGATGAGTTCTATTTTCGAGACCACAATGATTATAGTATTCCGCCATACCCACTGTGCGACGTATTTTTCCTATTGTTGTTAAAATATTATGAATTCAGAACTATTTTTATTCTCATTTGAAGGCTAACAAAAACCCAAGAATACTAGTGGAAACGTCATTAAACTAAGTATATATATTATTTATTTATTTACGAGTATGTATTAGCAACAGGAGCAACAATTAAAATCTATACAAATATATTTGTATTCAATTTATTGGCTTATTCAGAATTAATAATTCCCACCGTGAAGAGACAAGTTAATGCCTGCTTTCAAAAAATTGGATGTGGAGTTGTTCTTGTCTATCCTAGTAATGGACAAGTTGCATGTGGACTGCATCGAAGTAAAATGGTTGATTCGATACGCTACTTATTGCGTTTGGGACCACGGACAGTAATGTATTTTTTGATCGAGATGGCTTGTATACTAGTCTTCGTCTTCGGGTAATTAGTACAATATTAAAATTATATGTAATTATTATATTTTTTCATAACAATAGCCACTTTTGACTTTATTTTTCCATTTTCCATCTTTTCTTTTATTACTTTTGATCTTTAATTTAATTATTTATTAGCTAGGGCGATTCTTGATTTCTGTTACCTACTTTAAAAAAAATTAGTACTATCAATGCGTGTTATTTTCTTTTTTTATTTACTTTTTATTATTAGTGAGATTAACATATTATCGATTCTTTAACGAAAATATAATATTATCAAATTGTATCGTAAGTTATATGGTCAACTTTAATATACATAATTAAATTGATTCAACAAATAGCGTGCAATGCTGAATTGCATTAATGAATGTCTCCAAACAAAGCCGCAGCAGTTGATACCATAGCAAAACGTTTGAACAAAAACTCATCCGGAGCATTTTTGTAAATCTAAAGAGCAGGTAATATAATTAATTTATAATATTACTTAAATAAAATGCATGCATTCATAATGTGAACAGTAAAGAAGTGAAAAAAGCTCCCTGCGTCTGTTTATGCACAATGTTAAACTCTGAGAGCCTTTATAAGTGTGAATGGGCATTTTATGGAAGGACGCGATTCATTATCGGCCTCATCTTGACCTACCACCAGGTGTGAATTGAATTGAACCAATTAATAATGAAAAAACACATTTACTCGTTAAACTATATCTTCGGTCACCAGCCAAATTGCGATCCGACAAAGTACACCGTCCGGCAAGGCTATTCTCGTGTAATTCGAGATCTCGTCTCGCTGCAGTTGAGATCGGTGCCAATCGTATTAATTGCGTTATGATATTTCTACTGAACTACATCGTACCGCGTTGTTGCAAATGTTTAATTAGTTTCCTAAATTGCGTACACTTATGTGCGTTTAGTAATCGCTTATAATAGACAATATGCGGGGCGAGATTTATAAATAACTAACTAATCAATTTTAAATTTAAACGACTCTGCCAACTTTATTATTATTCTATCTGTAACCCATTCACTGACATTACTCCTAATAGCTCAAACAAGATATTTCTGCTGCTCGTCAGTGAAGAGTTGGGTATCCAGCTGATTCCTGATGATGCTATAGCATAGAACCCAAGTCACCATGTTATTGTTATAATATTGAATAAATTATGAATAAAGCGAACTGGTAGAAAGCTATCATCTGGGTGCTTTCAACAACTAGAAAAGAGTTAATGATCTTAGTACGCGATAAAAATACCCTTTAAATAAAAATACTAAATATAAATCGATTCAATCGTTCAGGAGTTACGATGTCATAGGCAGACATACAAATACACTGGCAGGCAGATATACGCGTTTAACTTATAACACGTTTCTCTTTTGCATCGGGGTTTAAAAATGGTTCTAACATAACTTTTAAGTATTATGTGAGTCATGATATAAGCTTTGTAACTCTTTTGTAAATTAATTAATACAATTATTGTGTACTAAACAACAAGTTAAATAACAAGCGCATACTTACAAGCACCTTACCAAACAGTATAAATATAGGAAGATCGTAAATTAATTATAAATAATATTTGTGGCATCATGCCACGTTCACTTTCAGGCATAAAGCCAATTATTGTACGGCACTTTCTATCCGTTAAATTTAACGCTTCTATATTTTCATCAAGTTTCTTTTATCAAATTTTCCTAATATAATATTTTTAGGTCATACTCTAACAAGACTCAAAAAGCAAGCTTTTTATCAAGATAAATTACGCTTTTTGGCTGCGTTTAGTAGCATTAATTAGGGTTGTTTAAAAGTCTGATTGATATATTTTTAATGAATAAATATATTTATAATGAAGCCCGGGCAGTAGACTTGAGGGAGTTTCCTGCCCGGATGAGGGGGAGGCGGTGCGCTGTGTCCGGTGCGCCGCTTGAGAGGGAATTTTTGGAGGGGTGGGTTCTTTACTCCCATATATGATATATAGGATTTAAGATTAAAGTTTTATCGGCCGATACAGAGTCGCAAAATGTAAAGAATATAATACGATTAAAAATCAAAATTACTATAATAATTTGTTCCTTTTAGTTTCTATTATGGTGCATGTTGCAATTCAATTACAATGCCTCCCTTTTCACACGTAAATATGTATGACAGATTCTATCCTGCTCTAATATGTGTAAGCTAAAACTTCCTACCAGTCCTTTATCTACTAAATAATAAATGATGCTAAGGTAATCATTATTTATTCCAGATTGTTACAAATACACCGAAATACCCTAAAACTAATTCCCGCGTTCAATCAACCCCTGACACTTGACAGCTTCGTGACCGGAGTTGCCACCACCAATACCTGCACTCCTTGTTACCAACATATGATATTATTAAAAACAGAACTTTGTCATCAGAAATAAGCATAAATTTTTATCGAAAAACGATGAAACAAGTATATTTAGTTTATTAATTAAACCTTATGCATAGTACTATTAGGGATTATTTTACATCTTCGATTATTTTAATGAATATAAATAGGAGTACAGCAACGGTAATTTAAAACGGTTCCGTATCGTTTATTCACGGTCCGAGTAGCGACAGCTTTAGAAAATGACGGTTTTGCTACCGGCCAAGAGAGATCCGAGAGATCGTTCTATTAACCGCCGTATGCAATGGTGCAAATAATGTATACGTTTAAGACATCATGGAAAGATAAATACAATTTTATCGCTTATTTCAAAAACATTTGAATGAGATATTAATTAAAACTATTAGTATTAATTGAAATTTAAACACATTTACGACAATGATAGCGCATAGGTTTAAATTTTTTTTTTTTTTACCGGCAGCCGAGGTAGTTGACAAGGCCTTTGCCCTTGGATCCGGCACTCGGGAGAAGCGACATCTCGGTGATTTTTGTCGGTAAGAGTCCTGGACACTGACACGCCAGCCCTGACAGTCCAAGAGGATTTACACCGAGTTACCCAAAAAAAGGTTTAAATTTTATATAAAATTAAAGCATATTATCAGTAACAAACGCATGCATCGATAATTCGCACACATAGAAAGGATGTAATAATAATAAAAAAGACATCAATTAGACGTGTTTTATGTTATAGTATGACTATTTATCTTAGTAAAGTAAATGAACTTTGTGCATTATTACATAAATGGTCATAAACTTTTTTTTTCCGTTAAATTTAGAGTGAAATATAAAATAGGCTGTAATGATTACAAACGATGCTCGTCATGAACAAGACCGCTAATAAGTAATTTTCTTTAACTCGATCTCCGCAAGACCACAGAATTGTTGATGCGACCAACGCATTTATTATAGCGAGCTACAGGGAAGTTGAACTCTCTGACGTATTTTGCAATCGTCAATTTTGGGCCAGATATGGTAATTTATGTTTATATACAATCATGTTTAGTAAGGAGCTATGTCTTATAAGACAAGTACACAGTAAAGCTTAACTTTGTATTTATACCCTAAAAAAATATTAACAAACAGTTGTAGTTTGTAAACTGGCCACGACCTATGACAATGTATGGCAACAGCCGTTTTCCAACGCTAAAGTTAGTCTGTCAATCCATATCTATGTATTTCGTTACTGCAATTTACAGCGATTTCATAGTTTATTTGTATGGAACCCTCGGTGCGAGAAGCCTAACTAGCACTTAGACGGTTTTTTTGTTTTGGTATAATTGAAAAACCGTTCGATCTCTCTGTGTTCTTCATTTATTTCGCAATCAGTTTGGATTTCACTATTTAATCAATTGGGGAAATTATGAAGAACCGTGAAAATTACTTTTCTACAGTTATTTAACAAATTAGATCATCATTTTAAATACATATAGTTTTAAATACACTAGGACGGCTGTTATTTAGTTATATGGATTATCTTGGCATTCCTGGTCTGCGGCTGTACCACAACAAAAATGAAACAACATTGAATTACGATTTTGTTTGAATGAAAGAGATATGATATAATTTCTATACAACACTGCTATTTTTATGCCTCCTCCAGCCAGTGTTAAATATGAACGTATGATGGAAATAATACTGCTATAAGAGACCGTCGTATAACAGACTCGGAAATGTGACAAGCAGAAGCGAGTATTGAGTCTGGTTGTTATTATTGAATATCCAGTGTGGGTGGGGTCAGCTCGAGCAATGCGATTTCTATAGAAAATATGTATAGAAGTAGACATTTCTCGAATCGAACTCATATTCGAGTTTCGATTATAACAATCAACTGGATGATTGAAATCATCCCAACCCGGCCTCACGCAAAATAGGCGCACTTAGACGTCGAATTGCGGAGAATGAGCCCGTCTCAACCTTATACCTTATATAACAATCAACTTATGACAGGCTTTGCATTCTTGTATTATGGCTCCAACTCATCCGAATACATGTACTGTGTCGCCTCAATTCCTGAACCAAAAACTAGAGAAAATTATATAAAATCTTTTTATGTTCCGAATTTTTTTAATAGTCGTTCTCAATCAGTTTTTCAGACTAATGACAGAATTAACTGTGTATTTTTAAATTGTCGAGATACTAAAATCAATTAAGTACTTTATGAACTTTAAATTTTTATAATAAACGTTGTTAAAACGCGAGTTCTTTGAATAAACCTGATCACAGCGCCTACGATAGTGGGGCAAGTCCTTATTAGGTACAACCTCTGCTCAACGGATGGATTAGTCATGCTGATTATTATAAAAGTCATCAATGTACGGGGAGTGTTGTAACTTCCAACTTATTAGTATGCATGATACACTTGTTTAACTTCACTGCAGTGAAGACAAAGTCTATAAAACAAAATATATTGTCCTTTAATTTAGTCTTATTAGTATACTAAGTTCTATTAAGTTCACTCATTTTTTTATTAGTCACATAATATTTCAATGTTTATTATTACAGAATACAGCAATAATACTTAATATTATAGGGTAAAAAAGTTTAATATCGATTATGAGTATTTTTGGCATCGATTTTCCTTTAACTCTATGGTTTGTGAAAAATTAAATAATACTTGGTTTCTTTATACTTATTAATATATTACATATCTCAATAAAAGTCTAAAACGCAATAAGTGTTTAATTTACAAATCTATCACAACAAAAAACGCTTACGATATATTTTTTGTGTATTAAGTATAAATACTTATCAACCAGCACACTATTAAGTTTACTGAGCTGCTTAAATTTCTGAGTAAAATTAGTTAAAACAAAGTACGCATAATATAAAGTTATTAATAGACGAGTACGTAAGATGCATTATTGCGAAAATGAAATCGTCTCATGGAATTCAGAATAACGTTATATTCGTAAATGTAATGTGACATAACGTGAGGAAAAGGCTTATTTGGTTACTTTCGCATTTGAATCATTTTACGTATTTTTTATTACTCTTGAAAGTTTATAAAAATCAAATTTAGATTTCGTAATGTTGATATCAATTTAAATCTTCAAAGATCAAATTTCTTACTTGTAAGTTATCTTTTCTTAATATTATTTATCTGAAAATTATTGTATCTGTAATATAAATGTTACTACAATATGTTAGATACGGTAAAATCCCTTTTTTTTTCACTGTATTTAAAGGTTAGTTACATATGCGACTGTATGTCTAGCACACAACACACTAACGCCTAGTTTCAGAAACGCTCGTTAAATTTAAAGACACTTTTAAACACAAATACATAGCCAATTGCATAGAAATTTATGATTAATCTATACTAATATTATAAAGCTGAAGAGTTTGTTTGTTTGTTTGAACACGCTAATCTCAGGAACTACTGGTTCGAATTGAAAAATTCTTTTTGAGTTGAATAGACCATTTATCGAGGAAGGCTTTAGGCTATATAACATCACGACGCAACTATTAGGAGCGAAGAAATAATGGAAAATGTGAAAAAAACGGGGAAAATTATTCATCCTTGAGGGCTTCCATTGCGTGCGCTGCGAAAACGGTTCAAGATACCAAAAATATATGTATGAAAGAATTATTCCTCTTGAAATGATCTAAAAAAATGTCCGCGACAGTATATGTCTATCTTTTAAGATTAAGTCACTAGAACCGTTTTTATGGTAATCAAATTTGGTCGAAATTAATGCATTATTTGTTAAGAGTTGTATCAACGTAATAATATTAATCTTTATCCCAAATACCATAAATGTGTTGTTGATTAAGAGTATTTAATTGTGAACAAAATTGTCTTTGACATCACTTAATTTCAATGAACATCTTAGAAGATATTACAAAACCTTATATAGCAAAACAACGTTTGCCGGATCAGCTAGTTAGTATATAAAAGCATATTAAAATTTAAGGTGTCTTTCTGAAACCGTAAGTAACTTAAAAAAACACACTGAGTCTCATTTAGCGTTTCGGACACACACCAACAGCACGTGGTATGCACCGCCCGGTTATGTTGTTCGAAAAAAAGGACGTGGTTATGCGTCGCTGTAGTGGTCGAAACCACAAGATTGTGCTTGTTTTAAGCTAGCTCTTTGCTTATGATCATATTGCTGTTAAACCTTATAGTAGGTTTAGTTGAATCGTTCTGTTCCATATACCCTTATCCCTTACCTTTCATCAAAGTACCCTTTCCAATGCAAATAATAATCATTTCTTCAAAGTTTGGAGCAAACATTTTGACGATACAGTTATTTAATATTCCATCAGATGATCCCTGCTTTGCCAAAAGGTCATCTTTCTTTCCCATAAATATTTGCGTAATGGAATCCATTGCAAAATAATTACTTTTTATTTAGAGTATAATTTTAGGAATTACTTTAAATTTATACAAGCTATCAGTGATCCTTCAAAGATCGAGGTACAACGAGCCACATGCTGAAAAGCTTTTTTGGAATCCTTTAATATAATAAATTTATCTTGATTAATGGGTTCTATATGTGGCAATGCCTCCGCAATAGCTTTCAGTTCTGTATCCATAATTGTAATACTATTTGTATTCTCTAAACCATTGTACCGAGGTTACTTAAGGTGAACTGACCTTTCCTAAATCTTGTCGAACCTTTACCCAAAAACTTATGGATATTCAAATTAATTATGCAAATTCTGCCTACCTAGTCCAAATACCTTATGCACGTCACTGACTTAGGAGCACAATAATGTGTAATAAATAATTTTTTATTTACACGGGCTCGACATTGTGACTACAGAGTACCTGATGGAAAGTACAGTGTAGTCCAAAGACGAAAGCGACTATCAAAGGATGAAAATGCATTGATAGTCTACATCATCATGTCGGCCCACATATACTATAACAGAAGGTCTCTAGATATATGAACAACTGGATATACACAAGCTGATCCCGAAACGCGACAAGCCGAAACTGGTCACTATGACGGGCTTTACACCCACGTACTGTGGTCGCGATCCAGACGGGCACCGACGCCCTACCACTTCGCTGCTGCTCGTTTAGCACCACCCAGGAGTCACGTGTAGGGAAACTAGGGTAAAGCCTACGGACGCGAGCAGCTTCGACTCCCAAAATAAGAATTAATAATTTAATGATAAGTACTATGAATTTATTTGTATTCACCTCAGAATAATGAAGAGGCAATGAAATGAAAGTAAATTCTTTGTATACATTAATATCAAGTATTTCTGTGAGATTATAAAGCCTACGTCCGGATTTGGCTCTTGTCCAGAATCTTGGACACATTCCCTCGTATTTCACTCGATGTGAAATAGTCTGGAGGGAAATAAAGTGTACTATTAACGTTCGCTACATTGGGTTGCGGCGTCATAGAGTCTGCAATGCGCTATCTCTTATAACAACCAAGTTTATGCTCTCCGCTTTATTTTAAGAGTCTTGGAGAGGCACATTTGGAAGTATAAATTCTGTTAATGTATGTTTATAAATGATGTGGAATTTAGCTGAACTAGAACAAAAAGCATGAGTTTATATGTAATTTTTTTTGGTCATTGTTTATCCTACTTGTTATGCAAAAATTATGATGATGGTGAAATTTAGTAATTTTGCGCGGCGCATGTCAATGTTGCGTACGTAAAACAAGACGATAACTTCGAACGCTCAATGTGTTATGGAATGTTTATTTCAAATGTCATTTTATATATCACTAGAATAAGTTTAAAACATATGATAATAATAATCAGAATCTATTGTCACGCTATATTTCTTTCAGGGTAATGAGATATAAATTAATGCCTGTATCCATTTTACACTTACGTGTCATGCCATACGTGGCCAGTAGGTTAGCAGATCGCCGTTCTCAGGGCACATGACATTTCAATCAGGTGCCATGCGGTTTTCCTCACGGTGTTTTCCTATACCAGTCAGCATTTGGTGCCTAAGCCCGTACCTACTTAATCTGGAAAAATCTATAGGTATGTGCCATTCGCGTTACCGCGCATGGGATGCCGGTCCTATATTCACTAAATCACCACAGCCAAAAGATATGATGGCACAAATCATTATAATATACTAGAATAATAATATAGATCCCACAATATTTAAAACAAGGGTAGTTAAAACACGAGAGAAATCTTCGGGAAAAACCTCATTCTAGTTACAACTGAAAAACAGTTTTATTGTTTAGACTTAGGGCCATTGAACTCACAATCGATTACACGTTAGCATTGTTTTGTGGGTCAAACGGAAACAAATCTTAGTACATTATTCACGCCCAGTTGTAGGGCAGGAACATGGTCTCTCCATTTCTAGGTCAACTCTGTTGGTATTTAGTTTAATACTGTAGTTACGTTGTCTTTCAATTACAGTATTTTTCAAGGGTGGACTGCCTACGCTACTTTACCATAATGCCCCTAAAAACCTTTTATTTGCAATAAAAGCATAACTATTTAATTTTTAAATTATCAATCAAAAATCTAATTTCGTGTTTTTGTGGTTAAAAGGCTAGCCACCTTGTTTATATATATGGTATATTATTGCCAATTGAAGCATCTTTGCACTGTATGATGTCTACTATCTAACGATTATAATTTGACTAAGCGATGTACACCATAAATGAATGAACGTATATTTGATGAAAAACTAGTATTTTCATAATCTTTTCCCAGTAGTACTAACGAGTGGGCAGTAAACCAATTAACTTTATGAACTTTAATACATTTGAATATGATTTAAAATCGAATGGCACCACTTATTCATTGTAAACGTAGACTTGGCACGGTGTAGGTGGATTGGGTGAGGATAACGTCACCAAACAACGTTTGAAAAGAACAAGGTCCTCTGTGTTTAACCTTCATAGAATATTACACTTTTGGATATTGCTAACATAAAAAAAAGATTAAAACATTTTCTATCAAATATTATTGGTATCTATAATTCTATAGATTTGACAAATAAGACCTGGCGTCCATGAAACCATTAGATATATTTGTGGAACGAATAAAAAATAATTTTGTTTGACTTGAGGATACACAGTGTTTGATTTGTACCCTTCACGATGTCATGCTAACGAGATATAAATAAGTAGGTACGTCATAGAATGGCTATAAAATCATATATCACTTCTTTTAACATTGTTGTGTGCACCCATTATAATAATTCCATTAAGATGATTTATATCTTTTTGTTGGTAGCCCGGGGGAAATATCTAACGGACCTCAGGGAGCGGTAAGTGTTTGCCCCCCGTTGTGTCGGACTTGCACCGACTAAAGCCCCGGGGTGTTCCTCCTACTTGTCTGCCGGGGCCAAGGGCACAGCATTGGCCACTTCCACGGCATCCGGCGACGTTTGGCCTTAAGGTAGGCCTCTCCCTATTGCAAAAAGCAGAGGAGGAGTGGTGTAAATACAATAGAAACAGTTGTTCCGACTAGAAAAACCGTCGCATTCTAATCAGGATACAAGGTCTACGTGATGTTGCGGTGATGACAGACCCTATATGATTCCTAAGGTTGAGATCACAGCGAATATTCATACCTACGATACTTAGGCTATCGCGCATTGCAAACGACACATTCTAGAGAAAAGGAAGGGGAGAAAAATGTTTTTTTTTTTTAATTAAGTAAAAGATATAACCCTTACGTTGTAACTATAGTATAAAATGAGAAAATGTAATTTAAATATTGTCCAACAAGATAAGAGTTAATAATGCAACCGTTTCTTTGATCCAAAAGTGTGACAATTTGTTTTAGTTTCAAGGGTGAAATATATACAAGTGTGAACGCTTATTTGGAAATAAGGGTGAACCGTCAGAAGAAAATTATCATTTTCTGGAAAGTTTAATTTATTATGATTTACACATCGTTTTATCACACGAATTTAAGAATACAGTGGGATTATTTTTTACATTTGATTGAATATCGTTCGCCTGTATTTGGACGTCACGCTCAATTAACAGTATTCGGCCAAAGTCGCGGGAACGTTCTAACGGATTGTCAAACAATATACTTTACCAATCAATACACCTACGCAGTAACATATCTAAACGTGCCATTTATATTATAATAAAAATATATAGAGATGATTTTATAAACGAGGAAAATATTTAGGATATAATAATTTGTATCTTCTTTTAATTAATAAGAATGTATACACCATATTCTTTAAATATTCATAAAGAAACATTGATGACAAGACTGAGTTGTGAGTAGATAAAGTCCCTTTTATATAAATTAAATTAAACGTAATGATTCGTGTTCCCTCCACTCTTTATACTAGCTTAGGACAAGCAAAATAAATACTTAATAATTACTTGTTATTCGTTCATCCATGTGTGTTTAAAGAAAATTTCCTTAAATATTTTGACTATAATTTACTTTGTTTTAATAAAAATATTAACCACTTTTAATATGTTTGGAATTAGAATCGACTGCTGAATATCCTCCCTGAATATCTCTGTCGTCTATAAAATCATTTTGTGTAAAGAAGTTAAGTAAAAAAAGTTTATGTGATAATAAATACATGGAATTTTCTCTGCAAACATCTAAGTACGTCGTATGCCTACATTTTAAACCCACCAATCGCAGTGCTTGGTTATGCGATATGCATAGTAAGACAATGGTATTTGCTCAGGTGGATTTTCACAGCGAAAACAATGTTGTTTATCACAATGAACAGAAGACACAATTGAAGTATTAACAGTAACCGTTCTCCCATCGTTTTTATAAACTTAGTTCTGGAATATGCAGTTAGCGACATCAAGAGCAGTGGTGTGCATCCCATAAAAGCATTATCTTGTTATACTTGGACTTTTAATAAATATATTGTCTTTAAAATTGGTAATAACCCAGGGTCAGTTGCACAAACGTATTTTTTAATTTTAAATCCGGATTTAAACCCTTAACGGAGCATTAGTACGTATCACAAGTCAACATTATCCGAAATTTAGTTAAAGGACTGGAAAATGCGGTTTCAGCTAGGTCTTTACGAACTACGTAACGACATTAACGCGGGAATGTCAAATATTTTACGTCATTTTATATTTTGAATATTTTTTTAATAGCCCGAAATCGGGTCATTATACCATATCGCGGTCTCTAACAAATGTTTTATTTTAATCATCAATTAGGCTAATGGCGGCGTTAGGTAAAAAATATATATGGAAGCGTTCTGCAACTGACCCTCAGTCTTCAATATGTGCATTAAATGTCCAGTTATGACAAGATAATACTTTTTCTGCTTTTAGGGATGCATGCCCAGCATTGATCAATGACGTATTATTTATGTTGCCAAAACAATTACTGCTGTGTGGCGTGTGCTAATATTGTTGTTTACTACTGTATATTACTACTTAGTGTATATTGTTGTTTTATTATTACTTACAGGCTTCCGCTTGACCTCAATCTCACCTGCTGGAAAGTGATGATGAGGCCGATGATGGAGCACGCTCACCCAGGAAATACCGATTCACTCGACGTTCGAAGATTCCCATGTCATAAGATGTTGGAAACATCGACGCAGGAAGCGAGTTCCACTCCTTCGCGGGTTTCACATTGTTGCATGTATCTTAATGCGCGTGTTGTGTTATTGAGCATGTTGGACCTTAATCCGAACTTAATCTGAAAAACCCTTTATTTACATGCCGGGTTTTGAACCTACGACCGTTCGCGTTGCCACGCATGTTTACCGGTCCCTAATCCACTACGCACCGCTGCTCTAACTTTAAAGAGAATTAAAATTAACATCGAAAAATGTTCGTAATCGGTTTTCTGATAATAATTCATAATAAATTAACTTTGTTATTACTACGTGCAACCCATGATATTAACTAAATAAATGTCTAAACAATATTATTATCTAGATTTAATGAAAAATATATGTTTATATCATGTAATTTTATAAAAAAAAGTAACATAACCTTGAATGCAAGGTGAGTTTAACTAATCGATAAACGAAAACAATTGTAATACAAAATAGTTACGCCATTGTTATTAAGTTTAATTTTATTGTTCTACTAAATGCTGTCATTACTACTTAGATTCTCCGGTAGGATTCTCACGATACTGTTTAACAGGACTTACCTAATTTTCACATTATCTATTCATGAATATAATAAGCAGGTCTCGAATTTTTATGCCATAGACATTAGTTCTCAGATATTAAGAAAAACACGTATTTTTTTTACTATACAATTATATTTATATTCCTTTAAAATAAGAAATAAATATTATATAATCTGTGCAGTTTAATTGCAGCTAGAATATACCTCGGCTTATATCGTCAAAACCTAATCTTGCTGAATGAAATGTATTTTAAATTATAAGGAAATGCGTGGTTTAAAAATGCGTTTTAAATTTTAAAATTATTTAAGTACTAATGAGTAATTGTGTATGCAATAAATGATAGATTAATGTTATAAAGCGTTTTAAAATTTAAGAAGTATTTCTTATGTTGTGCGTTTAACTGATACATTTGTGATGTGTGGTTATGGTTCTTTGGTACGAGTTGAAAACTTCAGATCATTTATGTGATAAATAGGTTGATTTTTATTGGTTAAGAGATCAGGTACATCTTTGCCACTGTCTCTTGGTAATACTGCATTACTATTGAAATGTGTAATGACCTAATGGGTTATATTTACGAATGTTGTAAAGGTAAGAAATAAAGATAAATAAGTGATTAAATGTAGTTATGCACAGCGTTAAGTTTATCTGTGAAAACCTTGTGTTAATTGATACTACAAAAAATAAGTAAATTTGAAATCATCGCGTGATCATTTATAATAAAGGAATTTAAACATGACAGTCAAATTAAAATTGTATGGGTTGGCCTTGTAAAATACATAGTTTTACTTTTGTTATTACAGCTTGATTGTTTTTAGTTTCAACATTAAATTATTGACCCGTTAACTCGTTAATAAACCAAATTAATTACAACACTAGTAAATTTATATTCTTTTTAAATATAAAACAGTTTTTAATAGTTCAGCATTTCTCAATTTATTTCTTTTACGGAAAGCAAGGATTATTTAGCAGAGCCGACAAGACACTGTTAGTTACGGTACATTTTTTAACTAAACGTATTGTGACAATTAAATACACGCAGGATTCAATGAGTTGTTGCTATACGATCATCAATTCTGTGAATAAAAAATGATGATATTTGGTTTCGAAATCGAACAATTAAAATTCTACAGTATCGTAGTGTAATAAAACCTCCAGCTCTCGTGTCACACAGCGGATGTGGGCGTTGCGATATTGCGCGCGTGTTTTGTGTCCAACTGCAATGTATGAATACAATCATTGTCTGTAATTATTTATTTATCAATATTTTAACGCCCAGCGAAAAGTAAAATAATACACAAATATTTATTGAATTCCTTTAATGATTAATTCTGAAATCTTCTCAGCCGTTTTTTTTAGGGCGCGCTCAGGAGGGCCTGATACAGGCCGGCGGTGGGCTTTGAGGGTGTCCGCCGTCCGGCAGAGAGGACATAACGTCGTGTGTGTGCCCACATGACACCTCATTGAGAGGTAGTAAGGGGGGTAGCAATTGACCCCCCGGCAGAGAGGAGGCCTGTTAAGGCCAGTCGCTCGCCGGGTTCGTAGGAAGTATGCAGATACCCAGGTCCAGCAAGGCGAAGAGAGGACACAGTTGGCACCCCGGTGGTTTTAGTCGGTGCAAGTCCAACATATCGGGGGAGTGGCCCTCACCACACCCTTGACGGTCCGAAGGGATTTCCACCAGCTTAACAAAAAGATTTCATAGACATATAACCTTAATACAACGAAGAGATCAAGTTCTTGCTTATGTTTTGGTTCACATGTGACTCTCGATATGAGCTTACTATAGAAATGATCCTATTCAGTATAGATTTTCTTTCTTATGTGCTGAGAACCTATACAAAGTAACATACAGTAAACGATAACGCATAGAGAACACATAGATAGAAAAGAGTAAAATATATGTTTTCAATATAGTGTGACAACGCAATGTTTCGTAAGCTTATGCCAATTTCTTAAATTTTTGGACTTTCGAGTACCGCTATCGTTTATCGAAAGTTACATTATCGAGACCCTCTGCCCAAATATGCCAAAATATTTCAATGCATGTAGGTTTAATACTGAGAAAGTTCCTTCAAAATTGGTTCTGCGTAATTTATTAATAAACACACTTTTGATTACATACGACAGAAATTACGTAATTCATGATTTGTTTCTGTTTTTAATTCCTGGCAGAAAAGGAATGGATACGTGAATGATTTTAGTTTTTTTTTGGTTGAAAGCTGGCTTGATCGAAAGTACTTTAAAACAGACAGCTCTTTTTTAGTTTTTGAAGAAATGTAAACCACTTTTAGTTAATTAATTGATTGATTCTAAATTTAGTATTCTGTGACTTCAATATAATATGGTAGTCTAGACCTGACACTGCAGCATGGTCTGGAAGCAACAAGATACTCAAATCCTCAGTAACAACAGCAGTATCTTATTTCAGCTTATTGGAATAGTCTTAAAGAATAGGATACAAGTAGACACATAATTGGAAGGTGTTTTAAATTTTTAATTTAATGGTTATTGAATAAAATATTATACAAGGAAATACAACAAGTTATTTTAAAACACGCGAGGCGACGTACCAAGTAACACCACATTATCAGATAGCGTTAAGATGTTATTTTATAAAGATAATACACATAAGTATAATTTATCAGGTGTTTCTCACGCCTTACCGCAATATTTTGTAATATCAAGATAAACCCGTCAGATGTTATACTTGGAAATACGCTCACAATGCTTGATAAGAAACGATGAATTGTGAAAGCAGATCTGTCGTGATTTGACTGCGCCAGCTCCCATTGTCTGAGAGAAAGCTTGAAGAAAGCTCGTAAACAAGAACGATATGGCTTTGTCACATTATATTAGACACCGTTAACCTATATATCGCAACTATAAACAATTCCAGATAAATGTTTCAATATCGAAATCATAGGAAGTGCTTTGTCTACAATATTTGTTACGTAATTAATATATGCTTTGAAATATGCATATTTAAATGCGCTGTAATATTTTTTATAATATTTTCACTTAAGTTTAGTACAATCATATATATATGCAAATACTAGTTAGTATCGATATCAAATTACTATGTAAATCAGATAAATCTCGTTTTATATTTTAATTAAGTATTAACTAGGGTTTATAATGATCTTATAATAAATCACTCAAGTCTAGTGGTTAATTTCTTTAATAAACAATCACAATAATACTGAGTGGGTTTATATATTGCTAATTTTAACTATTTTTTCTATAAGTTACCCTTATTATGTGTATGGTACGAAATAATTCTTCTGTTTTCCATTGAACTAAAAGACACCTTATAATATGCAGGAGATCTGTTTTACAAGTTAAGACTACTATGGTATTATTATGAAAAAAAAAATGCTAATAAAAAAAAGTTAAGGGTAAAATCTTGGGTTGAATTTTGACTTAATATATTACCTGTTAACTCTTTTACAAAAGTTATTAGGGAATACTTGAATTAAATTATCTACAAACGCTTAGTTAAACAACGCACCCTTCTAAAGTGTGTATAGGGTTGTCACTTATCAGTATTTTTTTATATTGATGTAGCATATTGATTTGTATATATTATTAATACTCTTTTTTTTGGTTTTCTAATGAGTTTGTTTTATTAGATTGCTAAGAAATTGTTTATACTTTTTTCCATTCGACTGTCCTTCCAAAATACCAAAAAACAGACCAATTAAAAAAAAAAAATTAAAATTATTGAATTTCATTGCTTTAAAAGGAAATTATTTACGTACAAATGGAAAAGTATACACTTATCTCTGCGCACTCTACGAGCTACATAGCGTGATGGCAAGTTTTTACTTACTATTTATTCAATTATTACTATTTTTGTATTTAGTTTCCCAGTTGTAACGAATATTTAATTTTTAAGAATAATAAGAAAATAGGCTATGTAAGGCTAATTGTAGTGTATAAACAACGCTAATAGTTAACAAAAAGCCTCGCTAATGGTACAGTACCGGGCTTATATCGCCAGACAGTAGACCTGAGGAAGTCTGCTGTCCGGATGAGAGGGAAGCGGTGCCCAGTGTCCGGTCCACCGCCTGAGAGAGTGGTTTTGGAGGAATGGGCTCTATACTCTAACCCCTCCTAGAGAGGCAGGCTCGACAAGGCTTTTTGTTTTTTTGGAATTTTGTTTCCCAACCCTGGATGAAGCTATTATAGTGTCACTTCGGGGGTTTTTAGTCAGTAGGAGTCTGACACACCAGGGTCGCTGACCTCGCAGTGGTCCTGATTTTACAGTGGGCAGGATTTTACCCTGGGTTACAAAAAGGAATACCTGTACACTTTATATTGAGTAAAAAATAAAATACAATGCTTCTAAAAGTATTGACAACCTTAGTAAATCGTTCCGCGGCATTTCTTCGCGAGCGAGCTCCCTGAACGCTTTAGGGGAAGTTGATGGATGTACCCGACAATTTTATACGGCTTCCTAGCACGACATGCGTCGTGGGAAATAGAGAGCGACCTACACTGACCTTTCCTTTGGAATGTCGTACAAGATAGGTAATGGGCGGCTTTAACGGCTTGTGCTAATAGATTTCAGTCTGATCGTTTTTTTTTGTACGATAAAGAAGTTAGACTTATTTATCCTTTTTCCATCATACACATTCCGATAGGCCTATTTCGGGTATTTCTGCCTTACGCTCAATCAAAACCCACACGGTTTT
The DNA here is from genome assembly GCA_036320925.1 of Automeris io. NCBI lineage: Eukaryota > Metazoa > Arthropoda > Insecta > Lepidoptera > Saturniidae > Automeris > Automeris io. The sequence goes on from JAUDJH010000011.1 coordinate 11,770,098, forward strand.
TGTAGATTAGTCTTGGTCGGCCTTAGCTCTTCCACTTACATTAGTATCCACATGCATTTATTCGTCTGATACGATTTAAAAGGATCTAAATTCATTAAACTTGGCTAAGTAAAAATAAAAACGATGACGCACAGTTTCGAATTGCAATGACGTGTATGGAGGTATTTAGACCTGAACAAAAGTGCAACCGTACTGTGACACTGATTAGAGTAATGATTATTAACATAATGACCATTATTCTGCATGCTAGTTTACAATACTATTTCAACGTCTAATCACTAAAAGCATAGAAATTGTTTGAAATATTAAGGCATGCAAATGATAAGAAACTTATAAGTATAGTTAACTTGTTCAGCAAATCAGTTTTATTTTGCATAACCAATTAGCGCCCAACTATTAAAACTTACAAAAAAATAATTAATTTTTTATAAAACCTTTTTAATTGGGGTAAAGAAATACAACACACAAAAATATTTGTTTTTTTTTTTTTTAAGAAATAATGAAAATATAACCTGTCCTATAATTAATATGACACTGGTAATTAGGTATATCACCTTTATAATAGTTATATAAAGCTAAATAAAGGCTCAAAATTCCTTTTTTGCAATGTCCTATTATTAGGACGCTGGGGTGTAATGGGTTAATTCTGACAATATAAATTCTAAGGTCAAAATTACTGTTCTGGACAATAACCTGGTAGGTCAATGCTACTGAATCACAAGTATATTTACCTTAGTTTAATCTTAGATATATAAGAAAATTTATTTAACATTAATACGACAGTTATAAGTCTACAAGTTTGATACAAGATATTCCAAAATAGAAAAATTTTACGTACATTCGTTTCGTTTTTCTATAGATTAATTTCTGAAGACAAATAATTTAAAACTAAAATACTAGATATTAAAGGAAATAGGTAGGTACAATATACAATCATACTGCTATGCTTAAGTGCGTAAATTGTAAATTATTGCCGAATACTTTCACTCGAACGGTCATTGCCACTGATTCAGTTATAGTTTCACATTTACAAGAATTCCGATCTTGACTAGTTATCGAAAAATTGAATAATTGTGTACCTAATGGATTTTATTGTTAAAAGTAAAATAAATTATACTCTTGGAAAAGGCAATTTCAAAAATAAATACAATAACCTAGTAATTGCCTGCTTTTAACTAATAAAAACTATAGACGAAGCCGTGGTCGACAATCTCCATAAACATAAACGGAGAGAAATAAAAAGCGAATCAATGACTATGTATGCTTCAATGTAGTGTTAAAATTTGAAATAAACACAAGTGACCTATCAATTAGGAAGCGACTATCTTTCTATTGGTATATTTATACATATATTGGCTTGCTATTGCGTTCGTTTACTCTACAATTAGAGCGCAAAAAGCTTCGCCTTTATTTTATAAATTTATATTTAAGTTATGTGTGACAACCTGCAGTAAATTTTGTAAAATGTATTAAAATTTCTAAAAATGAAGGAGTGGTTGTAGAACGAACGCTAAATAAAACTCCCTTTCTTTGCCGATCATATATTGATTTATTATTATAAAAAGAAAAAGCACGTAAGAATTGTGAATAAATCGCTTCGTGAAAATATGAGGAATATCTATCATATACATATTTATCCATAGTTGTTTTCATCTCGTACTCGTGGTATCAGAAAGTGAAATCAAAACGTATGATATGTACTTAGATAACCAGTAAACGACCGAAAGGCAGGTGACTATGTAACAAGAAATACTCAAAAGTTAATTTACAAATATATGTATTTCCATATTTAATGGGGTAATTAATATGTAGAGGTATAAAATAATGTTACACGCAGGTGATATTATTCTTTCTCCAAAACATGTTTAGTTGACGTAGTAAATTTAATAAGATATATTATCATATTTTGCTCAAAATGGTTTGATCATTTTTTATAAATATAAAAAAAATCCATGTTTTTTTTTTCCTTTCTTACTTTTATAGATATACATAACGTATCCAGTTTGTTACTATTCTACCGTAGGACACGAAATAATACTAACCTAAGGAGGTTTTCATAAGTTGGAATCTACGAAAACGCTAGAAGAAACCCTCAAATGTTTACAATTGATATATGTACACAATGTGACCAGATTTAGACAGATAGTAGTCACTAAGACAAAGCTAATATGCATTTTTTTTCATTATATACCTTGTATTAAGAACTACATGAATATTAGGTAACCAATGGTATTTAAAATAAAATATTTGCTCTAAAGTCGCAGAACTTTGCTAAATCTGGTCACGCTGAATTTGAGTTTAACAGATATCATGGAGTCTACGTAATGCCAATCTCATACATTTTTTTAACTTTCTACTAACGTGCTCTGGCCCTCAAATGGCTTAAGTAATATTTGATAAAAGATAACGCTACTAGAAATTTTAAAATGTATAGAATTGACACAAGCTTTCGGAATATCACGTCGTCACGTTATCTCAATTCAATATGTTTTTTTAACTTCTCTACTAGCACTATCGTTAATCGAATGTATTTGTCTAGGTTCTCTGATGTGATAATTTTGCACAAAAAGAATGAAAATACTGCACGTACTGCTCTAGGTTGTCGTATTTCTATAGATTTAAGCCTGTATTATGAATAATGGTACATGGCTGAACACACGGTGCGGAATACGTGATCGCCCGCCGTGTTAAAGTTTACAAACTCTACTAAAAGTTTATAAACACTCTGGCGTTTTAAAATGAGATGTGTGCATGTTTTTCAACAAACATCACTATTCATTACGTGATTATTTATTAAATGTAATTGTAAATTATCTTTTTGACCTGCATTTTTTATTTTCCTGAAGTCGCATGTCAAGTAAGAAAAAAGACGCGTGTAAATGTTCTAAAAACGGTAATTAAGAGCGTTACAGGTCACATTGGGTCACCATGCAAGCACAAAGACAATGCGGCCACTAATGTATTTTTGCTCCCTGCAAAGTATTGTAGGAAGATAATAATATTATTTTTATTAAAATATTATATTGTGTACTAATGGTGTACGTAATAGCAGTTCTAACTTCCAAGCCTCATAAATACACTAGAACAACTGTCGCCGTATAGGATAATAAAATGTGACGCAAAATATATCAATATTTAGACAACCATTGTCTTTATCAGTGTGAAAGGAAGTTGTGTTTAACGGTAGAATACGAAAAGGTCTTATTAGCGTAAAGGATATAAAAGAGGCTAAGCAAATACTTCACACCTATAACCCATCTCCGGTAGAGCGGCTGTGCCTTTTAAGGCAAGAAAATAAAAGAAAACCATGTTGCACGGTAAAAGGTCTTCATAATACTGGAAATTTACTGTTAATAAGCAAGGTGCAATACAAAAACCGACACGATTGTCACTATCAAAGAAAATCATACAGATGCTAACAGAAGTCATGCCGGCTTGCACAAAATCTCTTCACAGTTCGTTTAGAGGATCAATGTCATAGGGACAGTGGACACACCCAGCGGAAGACTATTTCTATAGCTCGACGACCCGGCAAAAGTATATATAGATATCATACTTAAATATACATACACTTTAAAAATACATAAATACATTTCAAATTATCAGGTACGAACTAATAATATACGAAATTCGTAGAATCGGTACAGTTTAAATTGTGAAAGGTTTCTAACTTATAACTACGTGACTATATTCGTATAACATATGAAATATTTTCTCTATTTAAAAGAGTTTCACCATCATAATTCACGGTGAAAATAGAGGTGCACTGTGGAAATTACATTGTATTCGTTTCGCGCTTGTGGGAACAATGTTACGTACCTCGGGGAATTGATTAGCTCCATAATGTGTCAGAAGGCAATGAAATTATGACTGTTAATTTTATATAATATTGAATTCAAGTAAATTGTTTTGATTTTTTTATACTAGGTTAGAAAATGACTATATTGCAGCTGATGTAGACGTTGTGCCTGATTCGGCATAATAAAAAAATCGTCTGCAAATCGATATTTGCGGACGATTTTTATAGAAACTGGATAAAATTCATAGATAATAGCCTGTAATTATACTGGCCTGTGTCGAAGTCTATGGTATTTACACTTTTAATCATATGAGGATGCATGGCTGGATCGATAATTTTTTAATAATTATTTCTAAGACATAATTTAGTATTATAAATAAGCTTACAATTGCCGAGTTTCGCTCGATACCAGTTTCAAGATGGGTCTATAATGAATTAATCTAACTCAATGAAATATATCGATTCATTTTACAACTGAAAACTTTTAATATATGCAATCGTATGCATACTATTTCATACCAGTACTTGCTGACAAATCAGAAAATATCAAAGATAATTTGTAATCTCGCCTTAAATATTAATTAAAATGTGTTTTTCTTTTTTCAATGTAAGATTTCTGGATAGTAAAAATGCATGTGAATATTTATTATAAGGAGTCGAAACACGTGATATTTAGAATTTATGATGATTGGTTCCTCGCTTGCTTATCTGTATTTTTTTATTGTTTTATGGTTAATCATAATTATTGCTATGCAATGGAAAATACAATCACTGCTGTTCTATGGACGTGGTGTTTCATTGCATAGCAGATAAGCTCGTTTCCAATTACAATAACTTTTTTAATCATTTGAGTGGAAATATGCTGATTTAGTTACATTAGGACAGGCGTGTGTTGTTATTATAAGAAATTGTCATTTCCAATGCACAATTCGTACAATAATCTTAAAACAACTTGCAATATAAAAAATAATAACTACATAATTCCGTAAATATAGGCGCTGTAAATTCCTGTCTTTAGGCTGAGATTTATAGACGCTATTTCGACTTTGCTTAGCAAAGTTCTCAAAAATCGAATTCGTTTTGACAAATAACTGAATACATAATAGGAACTTGAGTATAGTTTTAATATTCTCAGAGTTATTGTCCATGTTGACAAAATCGGTGACTTACCAAATCCTTTGACATTCATTGAGTAATATAAATTGTAATGTTTTAGTAAAGTTCAAGCAAATTTAAAGTTGCTTCTATAAATTTCAGCCTAATACTTTAAGGAAGATTTCCCCGAAAAGCTTACATCAATTCTATGGTGTTGTAACACTTCAGAAACTTTCAAAATTACATTTTTTATCAGTACATAAAAGTAAGATTGACATAATAATCATCAAATTGTTTATGTAAAAACTGATATTTAATATAACTGAGTAGTTTGACGTAGCCGAAACAGACATTTTATTTTAAAACATAATTTATTGTAAGTATTAGTTAATTACGCATTCTAAGACCGTGTTTCCTGTAATAAACTTCTAGAAGATAAGACTGTCTGCAGTTATTCATTCTTACGATCCAAATCGCTTAGACAGTAATTATTATTGCCCAAATTTTCTTGCAGTTGGAAAAGGTTTTTACTTTATATTTATTTACCTTTATATCTATGTTCGTTACAAAAAATTGAAAAACCCTTTTTTAAATCGATTTCTTGTAATTTTGTTATATTTTGTCTATCCCGTTAATGTTTTTAATTTTGGTAAGCCTACTGAAACTTAAAAATATAAACTTGAAGCAATATTTAACGACTAAAGGGTTTATTACGAGTTATGATACTTTCCAAGTCTATTTCTTAATTGCCACACAAATAATATTTTTGTACTAACGTTGCTTTTATTGTCTTTGTCGATCTTCCAGGATGAAAAAAGCTGTACGTCAACAACGATACCCAGGTACAGTGAGATCATTACGACATACCCGAGTGATGACTCATAAACTGCATTGACAGAACTCGTTGCCGTGAAATGGTGGGATTTGGCAAGCGCTTAAATTATTCGTAAACGAATTGTTAAACCAATAAAAACAAGCGGAAGCGGTTTTATGGATTTTTAAAATATTCTTGTCCACATGTTGCCATAGTATAAGATTTAGTACTTCTAAAATTACTTTAAAAGAGCAAAGTGCATATTTCACACACGACCTGATTAACCAAAAATTCTACACGATTTGATATTTAAAAGCATAAATCTCATAAAGCTTCCACGTGGCCTAAATAGCATTGCTTTTATCAAGATAATGGTACATTAACATAAATTATAACAATGTTTCACTCCATAAAGCCATTTTTAAGATATATTCCAAAATTTTTAAGTTTTCATATTTGACCCAAATTCTTTGCTTTGCAGTGTAGGTATAATGAACCCAACATTAAATACACATAAAAGTCTAAATTTATTTCAAATTGCACCTTATTGCTTTTTTTAATTATTTTATACTTAAGTAAAAATAAAAGTAGGTTTTATTAAATATTTTTAAACATTTTAGACCAAAACAGTTTTTTATTCTTGTTTGTTCGTACGTCACGTAAAAACCCGTAAACAGGTTTAGCTCTCAGAGGTTTTAATGGAACCTCGCACAGTAAATAATATAGACATTTAAGGTAGATATAGTTTATTTCCAAAAATAAAAGAGTTTCATGTTAGAAGAAAATTTATATGAAATTAATATATCGTTAAACTTTTTCCTTATCGGGTTGAGCAGGGACTCTATAACAACAACTAATCTATAGTTGTTGAATCTACTTTGTACTTAATTCGTGCCCAACGTTTTCAGCGCGGGAAAATAGTAGTTTGTATTGAAATTTAATTATTTTCAAAACTAAAGACATGAACCTTAGTATTGACCAAGGCTTATCTATTATATTTTCCGGTACATTATTTTAATTATATAAAAACTAACGCATTAGTTTCTTATTTCCAAATAATTTATTGTTTTATATAAACTTTAGCCAATTCTTGATAGGTTATTTTTCTATTGTATCTTTTGTAAATTTTGTCGTAATACGCACTATATGCCATTCGAGTTGAGCAGATATAAAAAATGGCTGTATCTACTAATGCTAGTGGATGATTTAAATTTCTTATTTATAAAAACGTTGCTCTACTCTTAAAATTAATCATAGTGGGTAAGTTTACAAACAATAATATCAGTTGTACATACATTCAGACAAGTGACAACTACCTGCAGAATCGAACTAAAAGACTGTCCGATTGGATTCGCTCATGCAGTGCCACATTTGAGTAGTGATGATATTACTCACATGTGACCACTGGATATTGTCTTTGTTTGCATTAGTACTAATAATAAATTATACGTCTAATAAATGGTATGAAATAATAGTAAGTAATATACCTTGCTAATAGTAGGCCACCAAAAGAACAAGATGCTGTAGGTAGCGTAGTTTTAACGCTAAAGCCTCCAACTCAAGGATTCAGCACACAACACAAGAAAACTTGTCACTCTTTCGAAACAATCACTTTGACACTAGACTTGCAATGTTTATTTTACATACAACAATAACATCTGTCAAACGTTTTCCAGAAACGTAGTAATTTTATTACAAAACAGGTTTTATTTACGAACGTTTAACATTCTGCAGAGAATTAACGCACCTGTAAAGCACGGTAACGTTACGCGGCGACTGACTATGTTGTGAGAAAGAGATAGAGCGAAGATGCGAAAGAGATATGCACGGTGACGTGGGAGGGAGGACGACCGCTACTCGCTGGTTTTAATAACGCACATTGCGCCGTTTTCTCAATTATACTTCATAATTTATTTAATATCATAAACACTGCACCTATGCAATATTATGTATTATTTACAAATTTTAACTTTGAAATAATACATTGATGTGAATTGCAAGCTTTGTACATTACCATATGTTTGTTTTATTGATATTTTCTACATGTAATATATATTAAAATGCCCAATGTTTTTTATGAATATAAATACCTCATTAGTAATAAAGTTAGAAAACAAACAATTGGCTAACAATTATTAAACAATTGTAATATATTTTTTAAAACTTATTGATTTCGTGTGATAAAAGTTTAAAAGTATAAGTTACAATGAATTAATTTTTCTTTAATAATTTGTTAAGGCCATAATCAGAGAAGAGCAAATTGTAAACAGATTAATGATTGAAGGTAACAAAATATAATCTTAATTTTAATTTTGTTAATCAGTATTCATGATTAAATCTCTCCAAAACATTATAGAGTCACAAATTTATCTGAAATTGAGGATTCATTAATGTTTACATTTTGCCCATCTATGGCCATAATATCCACAAGGTTATAAGTTTTCAAGTCATATTCCGTTTGTAAGCTTACGCGGTACGGCTTTAGTACGGAATAAGTGGGCAGTCCATTTTACAAAAAGTTTCCACAGTGACCTATAATCAAGTACAACACCAGAAGAATTACCATCGTACTGCTAACCTTTAAGCCGAAAAGAGATCATAAATACATATCTCAAGATACTTATCACTCTTAAAATATTTCACGATTTACTCAAGGCTACACAGTATTCAGAAGTTCTGATTTAGGACGAATCCTGGGGGATTATCCAATTTTCTGTAATTATATTTTAAGACCACCTGCGCCTAATATCATTCGATTAAAAGTATAGTTTTAGAAGATTTTAGATTAGATAAATAAATAAATAATACATCATTGCCTGTTTTCCAAGGATATATTTTTATATATCAAAATCTGAGTCAAGGTTAATTTATTAGTAAATGTCCATGTCTATTGACTTTGCAATGCGACCCACTGTGCAGCCGTACCTCCTGTTACCTGGCACGGGCGTCCACGGCGCAGCGCCCCGCAACCGTTCGCCGCACCGCGCATTTCAAATATTTAACTCTACTTAGACTATAAGTTTAACAAAATACGTTACAAATACAATGGAGAGTTTGAAGCAACAGGTTGCATTCTTCTTTTGATGTTGTGTAGGATTCTCGGGGCAAAACAGGCGTTTTAAAAGGATTTTTTTTTACGTGTGACTCTGCATAGCTACTACTGACTTCAGCACATGCAATTTTTAAAACATGGCCTGAATTATATCTGGTGGAAGATGAAGATACGGCCGACAGTAAAACGCGTTAGCTCAATAAATAACTCTGAGTCTTTGAAACAATCTCTCAGAATCTCAATACTATCGTTTTGCTCACGGACACCCACAGAGCACCCACAGAAGCAAGTGCGAGTTTTTTTAGTCTAATTTTCGTTTTTCGAATTAATTTTCAAACGTTTAAATGCGTTAATGTTTCCCAAACAAACCAATAGTGGCGCTGTGGCGCTAATTAATATATTCATACAATCCACACTTTAAAAATATAAACTAACTAGCTGACCCGGCAAACGTTATTCTGCCATATAAATTATTTCTATTGAATATCTTCTGTATTATAATAAAATGTGCATTGTAAAATAGTATGTAATTTAATTAAATTTATGGTTCACAACTTTGGTCATAGTGGCTTCCACATAAAAGGTAGATATACGTTGTCGGGGACTTTTACTTAGAACTATTTAAGTCAAACAATACTACTATACATCATCTCCAATGGTTTAGGTAGTCTACGCCAAGATAGGTCTCAGAGGCCAAATTTTTTTCCGACTTAATTGACATGTATCGTTATATTACGACCAAAATTACATAAAATCATTACAAATTGTGGCCTATATGCTATTCCTATGTATAATCTATATTACTGTAAAAGTTTCATGCAAATCCGCCCAATAGTTTTATCGTGAAAGAGCATCAAACATATTCACAAACTTTCGCATTTATAATATTACTAGTAGGATTAAAAATCTCGAAAAAATCAAACGTCTGGTTTAAAAACACTAATTGACTTTTTGTATGAATCGCTCCCGGAGGTATGACCATTATTCCATTCATTATTTCAATTTATTAATTGCAGTTGTAAGGCCGTGAAACACCGTAGCGTCGCACCCTGATTTTGTGTAAATGTCGCCGCTTATAGTGCATATTAGACAATACAACCACATCAATCGATGATCTAAATCAGTGATTCCCAAAGTGGTCTATATCAACCCCTAGGGATCTATGACAACCTGCAAGGGATCTACGGCAGCGAAAAAAATTTGGGGTCCATGAAATAAAAATAGGGGTCCACGATAGTGGATCTCAACACACACTGATAGTACCTATTTTCTTACATCATACTATCTTATAATATCAAAACATATACATTATTTATAAAAGTACTTATGAAGTAAAAAAATTATTATATGTGTAAGAGCCAGTGAATAGTCGTACAGACCAGGGATGTTACGGAGCTTCGACTCCGACTTCGATAAGTCGGAACTTCCGATCGTTATTACACCTTCGGTTCCGAAACTTTTTAATCGGAGGTATTCATCGGAGGTCACCACCACTGTTGCAGTCAATTCATTTGATTTTACTTTATATGTTGTTGAAACATAATATCAATTAATCAAACAATCAGTGCTACTTAATTTGTAGAAGACATTTTTTAAAATTTAGATTAAAAAATATGATTAAATTATTAAATTTAAAACTAAATGTACATTTAAATTTATTACTAAAAGGTTTTTTTATTTTACATTTACATTAAATTAAGTAAAATAGAAATTAACACAAAAACAACCCTGCAGCAAATTTGATTTAATTTGTTCAATGGACAATGTTCACTGGAGGATAACGGTTTCTGATATATCCAACACTTTGTGAATTATCTTGTTATACTTGCATATTTAATACATATATTAATTTTAAATCCAATTTATTCTCAGGCTCAGGTATTCAGGTAATTACAAGATTTTAAGTCAACATATTTAATAAATTCCCAATTATAACAAGGTAACATTTTTTATGCTTTTATGGGATGCACGCCACTGATATTTGTGTATGTAAATATGCTCATTCATCAAGGAGACATCAATTTCATTGAATTAGTCTATTAAACTCATTGAAATATATGAGACGCGTTTGTGAGCACACAACAGTGTAGTTTGGATAGTAACAGATAAGAGTCGCGTTTGACTTTCCTTTAAAAATATAATATTGCTCTAATGATCACTGTGTCTGTGCCTAAAGATAATTGAGGAATTCAATACGGGCTAATCAACTATTATTGGCTTATAAAAAGTTCACCAGTTCTTTAGATCATTTCTTTCGTGAAGCGAGAGTGAGTACTATATTATTATTAATAGTTGTAATTGTCTATGGAAGTGTACGTGAAACTATTTATTTATTACCAATGCATAATTATTATTTAAATTATATATATTATTTAAATTATATTTGAAATGTATTTCCAATTCATTCCTATTTAGAAGTCGATATAAAATGTAAACCGTCATGTTGGCTAAATGACAAAATTACCTAAATATTTATATATGGTCCTAAAACATATCTCAGCCGAATAGCATTAGACATTCGTATGACGGTTTAAAAAAAATGTTCACAATAAGATTAACGAGTACCCGAGACTTCAATCCAATTTCAAAATCTTTTTAAGCACAGCTTAAATCCTGCAATTAGTGTTAACAAAAATTGGAATGTTTTTATATTTATCAGATAAAATGCAAACGAGGTCATCACCTTGATTTTGATCTTTTAACACCACACAATTAACTAGATAAAACGAAATGGAATGTATAAATATGTGGTTTACAAAATTATTCGTAGTCACAGAAGATATAATTAAATATAGAAGTTCTATAATAAAATTACCATTCAAAACGTACGATAATAATAAAGAATACATTTGGGCTTGTTCCTGTCATGTATATGCTTGTAGACACAAAGTCTAAATGCACAATAACCCTGACTTGGAACGATAACCTGCAAAAATAAGGCAATACAAACATATATTGTGTGGTCCTGCCCGGTTAAGTTGTGAAGACCTTTCCAGGTCAACAAACACGCGTAATTAAAAAAAAATATATATATATATTGTGTGGAATTCGAACTCTCGTCCAGTAACGAAGACGTAATTCATATAGCCTCTGTATCAAAACAATATATTAAAAAGAATATAATGAGAATAAAATAATATATATATATTACGGCTAGCTTTATAGGGTTTTGTACATAAACAAGAAAAACGGAACTCTCATAGGATCACTTTGTTGTCCGTCTGCCTGTCAAGATCTCTTTTCTCAGAAACGCGTGCAGCTTTTAATATTTTTAATTACTTTCATATATTTCAAACTTTTACGGAACCCTCGGTATACGAGTCTTACTCGCGCTTGGCCGGTTTTTTATTGTTTATATTATTTTGGACTTATTAATAAGCGACACATAGTAGCTACTTTACTGTTTGCCGTCTATAATTTAAAATGCGAGGGTTTAAAAAAAATTCCTGTCAAAATCTCCAGTGAGCATAAATTGTGCTTGTTTTTCTTTTGGTTGATCTTACGAACTATTATTGGCAGGAAGGAAGCAATGGCGTCACGTCTCTTGAACTTGTCGCGGAACTGTCTTCAACGGCGGCCAGTGTTGACCAACACTGCGGTATACGCAACTTTCTACACGGCAGCAGAACTGTCTCAGCAAACTTTTAATAAAATATATTCGGTGTGAAGAGATATTGATACATAATATAATTTATTATTGAATAGCTACCTGATGCTCGATTCTTTACTATACTATATTTTTTATAGTACATTTGCCTTCCAAACCAACTACACCCGCTTGTGAAACAAAAAAGACAGATATGATCGAGTATAAACAATGATTGAATAATTTGTTTTTATATAAATTTATTACATTTCTTTGTTTATTATCAAAATATAAAATGATGTAAATAGTTATAAAAAATAAAAAACAAACAAAAAAACTGGCAGCGGTGGGATTCGAACCCACGCCTCCGAAGAGACTGGTGCCTTAAACCAGCGCCTTAGACCGCTCGGCCACGCTACCAATGAAAAATATGTTCAAATTATTGAACACATGTATTTTAAAGTTACATCATAACTTGTGATAAAAGCACATGATACATAAAATACTATTGTATACAAAACTTATCTCTGATAAATAATTATGACATTTTTTATATCATAATTTTTGTTTTCGTTTGTACTTATTACTTATATAAACTCTGTTTATATTTAATTTAGCAAATAAATTTGCAATACTTTATACTGCGTGCAGTACATAATTTTAAGTAAAAATAAACATTAAAACAAATCATCATATTTCAGCCTGATAAACCGGATTTAGACTTTACCTCGGCCGGACGTATCGTCGCTGTAGGCAGCACCGTGTATGCCCCGACACTTTACTTCTGGTACGATAAACATAAAACAGTTTTTTTGTGTTTTTGATTAAAGTGCGCAGAAATAAATTAAAAACATTTTCAGTGGGTGCTCTGTAATGTTTCTTAATATATATATATAACTTAATTATATATATGTATATATATATATATGTATACTTAATTATATATATGTATATATATGTATGTATATATATATGTATATATAATTAAGTTCTTTGAAGGCTAAAGCTGCGGCCAGACGGTGGCTGAGCACCTCATTGTTCGCCCTCTAGCCCGGTTTAGTTGTGAAGGACTATCCCGGCCATCAACGTATTGTACAGCTAACAAAAAAAGCTGCGGCCAGATCTTCCGATCCGATCCTACAAATCGGATAATCCAATTAACATCCAGCTCATGCTTCTAATTTTAGTGATTTACAGTTTAACATATGTCAGTCAGTATAGATATCAAAAGAAAAAAAAAACTTTTGTCCTGTGTTATTTGTATGGGAAATCGAAAAGTGCGATGCGGACAACCTAAATATTAATATTAAGGGCTCATATTTTCAGAGGCCTATTTTGGCATTAAAATGAAACTTTTGAGCATGGTTCCGAGGAAATTTTTTTTTTAAACGCCCTAAAGCTTATATATATATATATTAGGTCCTTACATATGAAATTAGCGTTTTTCGTACTGGCCACTTTAATCACAAATTTCTCCTCTTTGGTAAGGAATTCCAAATTCAAATTTGTACAGCTATAGACTCATGTATTTGTGCTTCGATGATCGTCATTCATTTGTTTTTTTCTGTTTGCGTCACTCATTTTACAAAATGGAAAACTTAAAATATCGCATTATTTACGAGTACGAGTTCCGCCGTGGCACTAGTGCTGCGGAAACAACTCGAAGGGTGAATGATGTGTATGGCGGTCGTGTTGTAAAAGAAAACACAGTTCGTTTTTGGTTCCAACGTTTTCGTTCTGGAAATTTCGACCTGCAGAACAAGCCCCGTGGACGGCCTGAGACTCAAGTTGATAATGAAGAGTTGAAGGCTATTGTGGAAGCGGATCCATCGCAAACCACGTCCGAGTTAGCTGCAGGCTGCGATGTTAGTGATAAAACTGTTTTAATTCACTTGAAGCAAATTGGGAAGATTAAAAAGCTTAAAAGGTGGGTACCTCACGAATTGACTGAAGCAAACCGGCAAACGCGCGTCGACTGCTGCGTTACATTACTAAACCGGCACAATAATGAAGGTATTTTAAACCGAATCATTACCTGTGATGAAAAATGGGTTCTTTACGATAATCGGAAGCGCTCAGCGCAATGGTTGGATCCTGGCCAGCCAGCCAAATCCTGCCCCAAGCGAAAATTAACCCCAAAAAAGTTACTTGTAAGCGTTTGGTGGACTAGTGACGGTATTGTTCATTACAGTTTTCTCAAATCTGGCCAGACTATTACGGCTGATGTCTATTGTCAGCAATTGCAAACCATGATGGAAAAGCTAGCGGCTAAACAACCCAAGCTGGTCAATCGCTCCACGCCACTGCTGCTTCACGACAACGCTAGACCACACACTGCGCAACAGACGGCTACTAAATTAGAAGAGCTTCAATTGGAAAGTCTAAGACATCCTCCGTGCTCCCCGGACCTTGCTCCAACAGATTACCATTTTTTTCGAAATTTGGATAACTTCTTGCAAGGGAAAAAATTCAATTCCGATGGGGCAGTCCAAATCGCCTTCAAAGATTTTATTGATTCCCGTCCGACTGGTTTTTTTAGTAAAGGGATCAATGAACTACCTATGAGATGGAAAAAGTGCATAGAAAATAATGGTTCATACTTTGATTAATTAAATATATTATATTAAAAAATATTCGACTTTTTGTTCCTCCCATACAAAACGCCAATTTCATATGTAAGGACCTAATATATAAAGATAAATTTTGCCAAGCTTATGTAAAAACATATTTCTTTTCCAGGTACAAATTTCTGGACAAGAAATTTGCGGGCAAAGCATTACGGGCAGTCGCTACGAAGGTGGCAGCCGATCAGTTTTTGATGACGCCTGTTTTGCTAGCTGTATTTTATATGCGTAAGTAACTTACGTTAGAAGTTCAAATGCGAGTTTTTCGAGATATATATCTCAAATGATTTCGTTTAAGCGATAAGTTAACACATTCTCATGGTCCTTCTGAGCAATGATAACCACCATCATTTGCTTATTTATAATGTAAAATAAATGGACAATTTCATAGAGATAATTTCCCAATAATCAGATATAAGCTTTTGCCAAAGTGATATTTAAACAAGTTTTTTTATTATGATTAGACATAGTAATCACAGCATACTGCAAGTGCTGGTAAAATATATTTAAGAAAACATTATGTCTTTAATATCCAAAAGTTAGTTTTTACATGGTTTAGCTAGCTAATTCTTGAATTAATTCGTTAATTCTCCAAATTTGGATCAACTTCTTCACTGGGATATTATGATCCATAAAACTCTATATAAGTTGGCATTTAAAAACGTTAAAATATTTGAGAAGTAAATATAAAAACAAACAATTAAACATCAAGGCCACTGGTATATTACATGTAATATCCAGTTACTTTATCTATATTTGGTTTTTGTAATAAAACACAAAACTTTTTACACCTCATTTAAAAATAAAAATACTTACTCATACAATACAACGAATTATGCTTGTGAGATTAGGTATCTTAAGTTTCCACTATGATGGTTTGTGACGTGGTACTATATGGTATCACTGCTATGCTGGATCGTGACCACAATCCAAAGGACATATATGTAGAGTTTGTCATAGTGATTCTGTTCTCTTTGATCTTATTCCGTGGCCTTTAGCGGCTGCTATTGTTTTTGGACTGCATTGTATTTACCATTACGGGTGTTGGACACACTTGTCGTACCACTTTAAGGAAAATATATTTTATCCGCATAATATATATACTGTTCTTCGAGGAAATCAATATGTTTATTCGGAAAGGCTTCACATTCTCTCCAGTGTCGCAAAACATCGTAATGATAGCCCTATAGCAGCAAATAAAAAAAATGATATAGATACATATGTAGTATTCTGATAACGGCATACATACATACATCATGCATACATGCATGACATGCATTACATTTATCATGCGAACGGCTAAGGAGTGGAATATGCTTCCAGCGGCCATATTTCCGCGATCTTATGACCTGGGAGTCTTTAAGAGAAGAGTAAATAGGCATTTGCTAGGCGATCGCGTTTCATCATCGAACTCATCTTCACTTTCCACCAGGTGTGATTGAGGTCAAGCGTTCGTCTATAAATTATAAAAAAAAACGGCAATCAAACCTTTCTTTTATCACAATTGAAAATCCTTCATAGAACCATTAGAGTCCCTGTGAAGGCAGCAACCCTGGTGTGTCAGACTCCTACTGACTTAATAACCCTGGAGTCTATCTAATTGATCCACCTGGGAAGTCAAATTCATCCAGACACCTAGAGATTGAAACGCCTTGTTGAGGTTGTCTCTTTGGAAGGAGTTGGAGTAACGAGTTCACCATTCCAAAACCTCTCTCGGGCGGCGCGCCGGACACTGCGCACCGCCTTCCTCTGATCTGGGCAGCAGACTTCCTTAATTCCACTACCCGGATTACCGGCAATCAAACCTGCTACAGGTCACGTTAGGCACGACCTATAAAGGCATACCTACTCACCCATATGGGACATAGTGTTAAGATTATTAATGTCCTTTTTTACTTTATTTACAGTGCTAGGAGTTTTCGAGCGAAAGGATGATGTTTTTGAAGAGCTCCGTGAAAAATACTGGAAAACTTTTATAGCGAATCAGGCGTTTTGGCTCCCGGGACAAACGATAAACTTTTTCTTCATGCCTCCGCATTTGCGTGTGGTTTACGTTGCGTCGGCATCATTCATATGGATAAACGTTCTGTGCTTTATAAAACGACAGAAAATTGGCACTAGCTCCTAATAATATCTAGATTTCGTATTTATTTACTACTAGGTAGTGTTCACAGTGAATGCAAATAAATAATGGAAGTATTTTCTCATAGCATTAAAGTGTAATGTTTCAAGTAAAAGTAAATCTTATTTGTTGCCAGACTGGGTTTAATATGCCCTATTGCCAACGACATTTTACTTTCTAATGCTAGTAATGTTTTTCAGTTTTATTTGCGTTCACGTTACAATTTACAAATATATAGTCAACATTTTTAATGATGACTAATTGAAGAGTTCAAAGCTATTAAGCTAAGCTCCGTGCAAAAGAGTAGGGTATTGGTTTCGAGCATGTTATAAAGGCTATAATTCACTATTTTATAATACGTTACAGAGCCCAACATACCTATAGCCATAGATGGGCAAAATATAATCAGATTAATAAAAATGATTACGATTACATTTTACGTTTTTTACCATTAATGTGTCTACATTTTGCTCATCTATGTTTTAAACACTACAGAATCCCAGATTGCATTCACATTTATCATTTCTTAATGTTTTAAATGGATTTAATCATGATTAGAGAGCAAGAAAATTAAAATTACGACTATATTTTTTAATCGTTAATCATTAATCAAATTACATTTTGCCCATCTCTGCCTACAGCCTATAACAAAACAATTTTTTGATGCGTCCGTCCTTTAAAGATTTGTATTTTATAATATATTTACATAGTATAAGTATTGTAATGATACAATGATTCTGAGCTGAGAAAAAACAATGTACGTACTATGCATGAATGCAGAATAATTTCCTTTATTTTACTTTACTTTGTTGTAGTATGTTTACCTACTATTCTTGTCCATGTTAAGTGACAC
The DNA here is from genome assembly GCA_036320925.1 of Automeris io. NCBI lineage: Eukaryota > Metazoa > Arthropoda > Insecta > Lepidoptera > Saturniidae > Automeris > Automeris io. Next base: position 11,788,043 of record JAUDJH010000011.1, read on the forward strand.
GTTAGTAAAACATTATCACTAACAATATACCTATTATGTGACTCCACGCTCAACTATACATAGCTGTTAAGACTATCTTTGCCTTATTTCTAATGTAAAAAACGTGCTAGGGTACCCTCTGCCTGTCTGTCCATCAAGAATTCCGTAAACTGTAAATTTGTTGTTACACATTAAAACAATTTTTTAGCGATAAAACATGTTTGTATGTAGTGAATTGACCGTGTTGTATGAAGACAGTTTAAAGTGACCGCAAGAACGTCTGCGTCCGCCAAGGGAAGAGTGTCACTGTGGCAATTCTGACCTAAACATGTATACCAAGTTACCGCAAGGTATATAGATTATTGGATATACACGAGTTGATTCCATGATGCAACAGATTGAAGCAAATAACTATGAAGGGGTTCGTACCTATGCCAAATAGTCGTGATCTAGTTGGACACACGCCCTACTACCCTTGCTGGTCATTTAGCCCCATGAGTCGTGTGTATTGAGAATTAAATCTATAGTTGTGAAAAGTAGGAACTTCATAAAATTTCCTTAAAATACACTGTATTTAATTATACTCTGGTATTACGCTGTTTCTCATAAATCAAAGAAATATAGAACAAAATACGATAATATATCAAAAATTATTTAATGAAACGTTGTTCATGGTCAATACTTTGATCTTGGCCCTAAGCCGCAAATTTTCTAAACACAGTCGATTGTATTTCTTCATCTGAAACATATTTGTATTTAAATACAGTCATTACTAAAATTATATTCAAAACAAGCGGGAAAGATAAGAGATGTATTTTTAAGTAAGTTTGTGTTACAAAAATTATTATCGCTTAGTAAACATTTATAGTAACTTCAGGATGAGACTAGAAGAAATACATATAATCGTACATTATTGTAAACTAGGTATTTAGATGGAGTTAAAGAAAGAGATGTCCCATCTTTATATGGCGAAATAGATAAATATTTTAATTTGTAGGGACAATCGATAGTTGTATTGGAGTATTATGTGTTTCGTATATAGACTTTTAAATAATAAATAAATCGTTTCACCTCAGTAAGCAGTAACGCGCGCTCAGAATGTTTTTCTTTGGAGAGAAATACAGCTAATTGTTTATCAAACTCGATCCCAATCATTTCCAATCCACTGATAATGTCGAGTATAATTTCTTTAAGTTTCTTGACCCTTTCTTTATACACGTATTTCTAAAATTTATCAATATCTCAGTTTATGTATGTTTCGATAGAGTACATACCCTACATGTTTTCCATTTATTTATCTAAAAACATATAAAAAATGTAACGATAATATTTTGGATAAAACACAGCATTGGATTGAATACTAAGCGCAGGCAAATTGATATATGACTTGGGGAATCTTTGAAATACACCTATATTATTCTAGTGGATTATTTATCATTCCGGGAATTAAGAAAGCTAGTGGACTCTTTTAAAATGTAATGCAAATGCTTTATATGCAAACTATCCGGAATAGATTTGCTAAAGGATGGTGCAAAAAAAAACAATTATTTGACACACAACATAACACAACCAGAGATGGGCAAAATGTAATCAAATTAATTATTACAAAATGTAGTCGTAATTTTAATTTTGTTGCTCTGTAATCATGATTTAATCCCTTCAAAACATTAAGGAGTCATAAATGTGTATGCAATCTGGGATTTCGTAGTGTTTAAAACGGAAATGAGCAAAATGCAGTCATGTTCATGATGAAAAATATGCAAAAATGTAATCGTAATCATTTTTCATTAATCTGGTACATTGTGGACTATTCCATCGGGCGGCGTGTACCATTAATGGTACAATGAAGAAATAATTTGTATTTTTTGCTAATAAAAAGAAAAAAAGTTTGCATATGAACGCGGGCATAGTCGCCAGAAGCACTTAATGAGAGATATGCGATTACGTGCAAACGACGCCGCCCGATGAGACAAATTTGATTTTATAGAGCCGTCAGATGCCGAAGACAACAAAGTCAGCCGCCGGCGGGAACGTGTTAAAATATACGAACAGATAGACAGAAACAGCAATTTTTATACTATGTTTAAGGATAACGTGGTTTTAGTGGTAGGGCGATTGCCCGAACTGGGTCATGACCACAGTACACAAGTGTAAAGACTGGCATAGCAACTCGCTTTCTCCTGTCGCGTTACATGATCACCTTGTGTATAACCAGTAACTCATATACTTAGAGATCTTCAGTTGTGGTATATGTGGGCCGACATGACGATGGAGGCAGACGCATGGATTTTCATTCTTTGATGGTCGTTTTCGTTTTTGGACTACATTGTACTTACTATCAGGTAATCTGTAGTCACTATGTCGAGCCACTGTAAAAAAGGAGATATTAACTTACTTCTTGATTCTTACTGCGTCTGAGAGTCATATATCTCTCTCCAACGGACAAAAGCGTTTGGTGCGCATGTATTATTCGTTCATTAGATTTGTTTAAGCGACGTTGTAACTTTGTTATAACAGTATCTTGTACCTTTATGGCGCCACAAACTTTGTTGTATGTTTGTAGTAAAGATTCATATTGTTTGAACAGCTCTTCATATCTGTTTCCGAAAATACTAATCATAAAACTAACAATGAAACCACGGCAATTATTACATCATGATTTATTTTACAATTTTTTTATCAGAGGAGCAATTTTCATAATTTAAAAACGATGATAGTCTCGATTTTATTTCAGTCTTGTGAATACCAGAAATTACATAAGTAAATGTCATATGTGGTGTATATTTGATCTCAAATATCATTGTTTACTATTCTTTTGCCAACGAATAGGCAGTCAAGCAACATCGCCTTGTGATGAAGCGATCAGTTTTTGTGCGCTGATCGTCGTCAATCAAACTTCATACGGAAACAATACACATGTTGTAAGCATAGATGGGTTAAATGTAATCAGATTAATGAAAATGATTAACGATTACATTTTACGTTTTTTACCATTAGTATGATATATATTGCATTTTGCTCATTTATGTTTTAAACACTAAAAAAATTCAGATTGTATACACAATGTTTTAAATGGATTTAATCATGATTACAGAACAAGAAAATTAAAATTAAGACTACATTTTGTAATCGTTCATCATTAATCAGATTACATTTTGCCCATCTCTGGTTGTATGTATGGGCTATATGTAAAAAGTGCATGGTTTTGTGAGATTTATGTCTACATCGCACTATAGACTAAATAGTATAGATAGTAAAAGGTTTTAGAAAGGAAAATTATGATTATTTTCATTATCATACGACTAATAAACATTGCATTGACCAACATTGTTTCATACAGCGCAATGTTTAAGTATTCATGTTTACTAACCCTAACGATCCGTGACCTATTTGTATGATAATTATTTAAGTAAGAAAAGTTCAAAAAACCTTTACTTACATGATGAAATCACCTTTAGCAATTACAATTCTGTTGTACTTGGCAAAGGCGTGCAGTTACTATCAAAAAATGAAGCCAATACCGTGAAACATGTAATCAACCTTCACCAAGTCAAATTTCTAATTATATTTTAAAAGAGAGGTCTCGCTTTTCAATCAATGGTTGGCTCGACAGTAGGCACTATTTGGAAAACCGGATATATGATACTCAATTCTACTTCTAAATCAGAAGTCTAAAATATCTATTATCTGAACGTTGTACACTACTGATGGTTCATCATCAACTACTTTTTTGATTGGTCACCGCACGTCACTGACTGTGGATATAGTATTGAACTCACCGAAACTGCAAAAACACGATGCTCATTGTTGATAAAGATTGTGGCAACACCAACGATTGCTGACGTATGTTTACTGTGAAAATAGTTATCTAGTTTTTGCTAATGAAATTTCAATTAATAATGTAAAGAACATTTTCTTACAAACCGTTAGGAGGCTGGGCGCCGTCTGAAACATCAGTTTCCCACCACTCGTTGATGTCATGCAAATGAGAGTGATTAAATTTACAACGTATCAATCTTTCCTCATAACTGCTAGATTTGCGAACGCTCTTCTCCAAATCATTCAATAAATTTCGAGCATTTTGTAAGCCGTTCATAAAATTTTTGATGTCAATATTATTTGCCTGACAAAGACATTGTTGAAGTTAAATTTTGTTAATATGTTAAAATGTAAAAAAGTAAGATATACCACATTCTTAACATAAGATTTTAATGTGAAGAATGAAATTGCTTTACTATTTTATGAATAATTGTTTAGAGTTTGGTATTATGTCCGACAACTGTAGGAAAATATCTGGGGCGACATCCAATCTTGACCGTTCATGCTTGCTAACTACCTACCTATTTACATAAAAGTAATAAGTCCTTCTCATCACATATTTTGCGTTATTTGAAAATAATATTTGCAATCGTTGTATTATTTAATGGCTAATAATAAAGCATTTTGGCGGAACCCTAATGACTATTCTAAAGAACCCAGTTTGGAAATCCCTGCTATAATCCTTAGATTATATAGATAGAGTCCGCTCATACATCGGACATAAAATTTCCGCGCCAAAATTAACACGTGACATGACCTACTAGATGCATTGTGGCAGGTGACGTCACCAGATATAGAGTTGTCACATTCACCCTAAATACCCTTAAAATTAATTATATATTCCAATACGGAATAATGCTAAATTTCTGTCATATATACTATTTTTTCACTCGGCTTGTCTTGAATTAAAAACCATTTATATATTTAATATGCATAAAAGAATTATAAACAGTTCTATGGTACATGATGATTTTAATAATTTTTCCATAATATTGAATCAATACTTAGCATGAGGTACAACCAAGGCACCACCCTAGGACTATCTATATATGATATAGATGTCACGATGTAGGTATAGTGTTATTCCGAACAACCTTGTAACTATTTAAGTATTATTTCCAGAAATATATCAATTAATTAATAATTTATTTAATAAATTGGACTTTAAGCAAAAAATAAATATAATTAACAAAGATTAAACACTGATGCTAAAAAATGTTGTAAATGAAAACTATAGTATACTGTACTAATATAATGCCTAAGAGCAATTTATATAATTAGTAAATATTTTTATTTTTTTATTAGTATCAACTATGAACCCTGTTGGGCATGGTATTTATGTAGGCAAGAAGGCTTTAATATATAATTAATAATTCGAAGGCCTAGGCTGATGTAATTAACGAAATGTGCAACGTAATTTCACGTTCGGTTAATATTGGTATGAAGATCGTTGCAGACACTGGAAAACACATATAATACTTTCATTCCCGAAATATTTTTTTAAAGGACTAAAAAGATGGTTGGGAAGAAAAGAAAGGCAACCATACATGTTGCCTGTCCGATCGTGAAAGCGAGTTCGCATGGTGGAAAAAAATAGGTTATTCGAAGTACTAATTTTACGTAGATAAAGTCATGGGCAAAAATTAGTATTGTATATAGGTGACGTACTCATGCATATTAAGAAGTATACAACTTTTCAACTCTTAGATCACTATACCTCAAAAATGGCAATTCTTAGGAGAATACGTGTAAGCAAAATTGTTACAGATAATTGCATAATCTACAACTTTGAAATACATATTTTTATTTAGTTTTGTTAAAACATGTAAAAACCCATATTTGTGAACTTAAATAACTTTTTTGTTGATATGGGATCAATGGGAATGGTGTTCCCAACATTCGTACCAGTTTTCAACTCTATGCGATAATCATAACCATGTATTTTGACCGGGCCAATAGCAATTAGCCCAAAATAAAAATACCAAAAAGTTTACACAAATAATAGATATATTTTTCACCAACGTAGTGATTAATAACAACTATATCGTACTTGATGTCAGCTAAAGACAATAAAAATTAATATTTTCGTGTTAAAGCACAGGTTAGATAAGTCCCTAAAATTGGGGAGTTTTAAAAAGTAAAAAACTGGCAACATTAGCAGTTAAAAATTATTGTTATATGATTTAAAATTATATTGACGTTTTTTCAAAGGAATGCAAACATATTTCACTGTTTACCTATGAAAGGAAATTTTACTATTGCTTCCGAATTATCACTGAAAATTTCTGCACAATTTGACAGCACACCACGCCATAATAAAAAAATATAACAGAGCACAACACTGCACCGTTTCCAAGTGACAACTGTCGTCCATGAGAAGTGTGTCATGTAGTATTACATGCCATTCACTTGAACTGTTTTGTGAGGTTAGTACTACTAGGTTGCTATAATCGATGCTTATTTCCACACTCAACAATGTAGACGGCCAAAAATAGTGTTTACATAGACCTATTACAGTGAACATTCCATTAAATCCTATCTTTGTATTTTCATTGCTGCATAGTGCTCTCGTGTACTGCAAAATGACTTACAGAACATGTTGATAGCTACATGGCTGGCCAAAATTGACAATGACTTCTAAACAAGGGGAAATATGGCGTCACTATCGCATTATAAGATATGAAATTTGTAAAATAATACAACTTACAGGAAAGCTATTATTTACGTCTAAGCATTTTAAATTATCAGAAGAAAATAAAATATTACAGTTACTTATCCCTTGCATTTAAAAATTTGTAGCATTCACTGAAATTATATATAGTAAACTGAGCTTATCAAATAAATTGTGCAGTTTGAAATGACATAAAGGTCTTGCCTTTTTTGCGATAGACTATATTTTCTTCCCACAGAAATTTAATACATTATTGTCGTTTAGACTCTTTTTTTAACCGAATCGGACAAAAATTGTTTGATATCGGGCATTATCTCTGTCGTAGCTATACTGGGTCAATAAAGACAAATTTAGCGCTTCTATCATATTGTTTGAGAAACAAAACTACGTAAAATTTTTCACATATATTAATGCAAACGACTTTCTAAGGGTATTTAAAAAAAAACTCGAAACTAATTATTATAATAATATAACGACATTTTTCATAACAGCCACAAATATTCAGTGTCACGACCAGTGCACCCTTCAACGTAACTTAAATTACGTAAAATTTAAAATTTGATTAAATAAAGTTATTATTATACATATCTTTTTATTCATCACATTTACCACATTTTTAAATTTTAAATAAATACATTTAAAAAGGAAACTTATAAATCATAAAATAAAAAAATATGTAGACCTAGAGAGGCGAAGCCTAAGGCCCAAGCCATCGGTAGTTAGGAACAATATTATTATTATTCCAATGTATACTGACGATTACGTCAATAAAAATACACAAGTCCTTCTGTGGGATGGTTTATTTAACTACAACAAAAAGCATTTTTACAACTAAATCAGTCTAAAAATATTCCATCACTACAATGATCAAAATATTCCATTTAAAAGGATTAAAAACTACCGTATTTAGTGCATATAAGTTACCATATTTTGTAACATTGACATTGTTTGTTTTATACACTTATTGCTAGTATATAATTTATATTTACATACATATTATAGTACACAAATATGATATAAAAAGGATGTCACATTAATCACATAACAGGTAATGAGCCATCTCTGAAAGTATAAAAAATGTTAAATATGATATGACCCTCTAAAATAGACACCACTAGATACCGTGTTGGATACCACCCCTATACCTCTATGTGGTGGATGTTCCTTATATCCGCACGAAAAGATTCACTTCTACATTCATCATGCGAACTGCTAAGGAGTGGAATATGCTTCCCTCGACCATATATCCACGACCTTGTGACCTGGGAGTCTATAAGAAAAGATTGAATAGGCATTTTGTTGGGCGGACGCGGTTTAACGTCGGACTCATCATTACCTTCTATCAGGTACGTTTGAGGTCAAGGGTCCGCCTGCAAGTGATAAAAAAAAATGTAATAATTTTAACTAATGAGATTTTTTATACACAATCACTATTCTTATTTTGTTCAAAATGATTTTTAAATCTTATAATTTTGTGATTTTTCTTCAAATTATACTTTCAAATTCAATGTAACATTTAAGTATGAAGCAATAAGTGTATAAAATAATACAACAAAACATTTGTTATTACAATGAATATACATGAAAACATATAATCATCATATAATTATATAGCTTTCAATATGTATAAAAGGACTCAAATTCAATATTCCAAATGAATGAGCCCATGTGACATTTTGGAAGACATTGTTTCAGCTTACAAGCCACGAATAACACAAACAAAAGATAAAATACATTAAATTGATTCAACATGATAACAAGAACAATATTTAACAATGTTTACTAAATTGTAAAAGGCTACCGTGTACTATGGACACGAATACTGACATATTAGCAGGGTTCAACATCATTTCACATTATAATACCAACTTTTTCCGCTATAAAGAGCATAATGTTGAGGAAAAATAGTCTTTGATACAATCATGTATAAAATCTATGATCTTTCGATCTGTATTATTAAAATTGATCTACTGCCGTAGGTCGGTGGAAAGCTTGGTTTTTAGTAGGATTACAACCATTTTTATAACTTACAACCACTTTTGTGCATAATTGATTCTTAAAACAAATCTTCTTGAATACTTTTATATATATACCTGTAATTAAACGATGCATAGAACTTTATATTGTTTTCGTAATATATATATATATATATATATATAAGTTTTTTTTTCAGTTTTTAGTTCGTTGCTAAAATGTTTCCAATTTAGATATGCACTTTTTGTAGCAGAAAGAAATGATTTTACAAGGCAAAGAGATTTTTATAAGAATTGTATAATTAATGCAATAATTACATTATATTCTAAAAATCTCCATAAGCATAAAAACTGTAATAATGTATTAAAGATAAATATCCAATTATAAATATATTACTTTCAATACGTTAAGTGTGATGCTCAACAATATCTATTCATAAAAAATATATTTTTTTATTTGACTTATGTGGATATTAATTTATAATATGTGAAAATCAAAATTTAACAGTATATTATAACGTATTAGCCGTTTACTGCAAAATGTCGCGCAGCTTAACGTACCATACAATTTATATTGCTTTATATCGAGGCACTTGAAATTATTGTATCCTATACGTAGACAAAATAATAAAGTTATGTCTTTTAACATAACATTTAGTACACAATCTTAGCCTGTATACTATTTATATAGATTGTTTTTTTAAACAAAATATTTACTTTATAGAAGAATTAATATTTAAAGAAATTCAGCACACGATAATCCATATTTTTCTAATGAGAAAGAAGACAACAATATTAGCTAACCAAAAATAAAATTTACCAACGTAGGAAACGTTTTAGTAATAGGTATACATCATATAAACGTACAATACGTGAGGTCACTGTCCGGGCGCACTAAACAGCTGTTGAATTAAGTTTATGAGAACTACAAATAATGATGACAATGCTTTACTTTAAAATAAGAATATTAACAATGGATCTAATTGAGCTAATAATGATATTATTAATAATAGCTGTTTACTCTACATTTTCCCCTCTAATAGTGATTAATAGATTTATCCAGAATCTACAGATATAGGCATTATCTCAACCTCATGTTTGGAGTAATATCAACTTTTAGGTCTGGCTCGCTGTAGTGTGGGGTTAACATTCCTGTTATTTTTAGCCCGTAAAAATCTAGACCATTCCGTCTCCGTCACCACTCTTACTGTTACCGTGGTGATCTATAAAGATTTTTCACCGGGTGACCAAAAAAAACACCTCAATTAATTTTCAATGTTCAACATTTTTAAAATGTACGAATAATGCTATCATTAGTATATACATATTTAAAAAATAGACTCTAGCCTGAAAGGCAAAATTGATAGAAATGATATATCCACAAGATCACACACAAATGCACTCTCGCACGCAAATACACAAACACATACACACAGAGCCAGTTTCACTAGACACCAGATATGGGTAAAATGTAATCTGATTAATGATTAACGATTACAAAATGCAGTCGTAATTTTTATTTTATTGCTCTGTAATAATGATTAAATCGCTTCAAAACATTAAAGAGTGACAAGAAAGTTCAAACAACTATTTCACATTTTAAAGGTAAAGTGACAGCATAAAAAAATTTGATGAAATACAAAATAAAAGCTCAATCTTCAAGCTTTTCTTAATCAATCTTAAAAGCTTAATAAAAGAATAAATTCTATCTGGTTCCAAAAAAAATTGAATATGAATGTTCCGAAATGATAGTAAATTTTTCAACCAGCCAAAGATTTCTAAATCTGCAAAAAGCATTGAGAACATCAAATCTGAATTTTTCATCATGCTTTTGAAAAGACGGATGTGCCTCTTACAACAATTTGAGGTACTTTTTACGTGTTTATTTTTTTTAGGTAAACCTTTTTACGAGATTACCCCAAAAATAAGCGTTGAAACAGAAATTACATTAAATAATAGAAAAAGAAATGAAAAATTTCCAACCTACAGTCAAAGAATTTGAAATTTAAGGACATTCTAAATGCACCCGAATAATTATATATATCTCGAATAATATATCTCTAGAAAATGCTTGCTACTCCACAATATGTAATTAAACTCCAAAAACATGATAATATAAACTGTTATAATTTTTTTTTACAACAGAATCGATTATTTAATAGCAGACGTTATTAGGACATGTAATAGCTGCACATTGATAATCGTTAACAATTCTTGTTTTTAATGGTCAAATAGATAAAAAAAAAACTTTTTAGATACTTAATAGGAATCGAATGCTGAATATCTCTTTTAAATATCCTTTGTAAAAAAACATCTATATAAAAGACAAAATCTAAGACTAAGTACTAAGACTTCATACCACCAAAGAAATTGAAGCTGCAAACAGAAGCATTATACATTAGATCCCTCTTTAACTTAACCGTTCACGAAATATAAATTCGTTGTAAATTCTTAAACAACTTTTCACGCCATTTTTTTATAATTGTAAAACTGATGGAAAACAATCGAAATACAATAAGCTATCATTGAAATCGTAATTAAATTCTCAGTTTTTTTTTTGGAAAGTTTGCGGTTTTTTGTTTTTGTATTTTTTTTATTTACATAATGCTGTGTTACCATTAAAAAATAAAATAAAATAATTTCAAATTTTATTAAGTTTCACTAATACATTTTAAAGGGGGTTGACATTTGTATAAGATTTTTTTTTTCTTCAAAATTTACATGTATGTAGTAATTAATTATTATTTTAATACAAATAAAAAGTTACCGCGATATGGCGATATTAAAATTCATTTTCTATGAATATATAGTAAAATATGAGATGGCAATGCATTGGCAAAACGAGAGGCATCCAATATATAGTATAAAACTGAGAGTTCTTAAATATATACATAAACTGACACTACATACTACTAAGAGACTAGTAAATGACTACACTATGTAAAAATTTGGCTCACTAATAATGATAATTGTTTGTAACGGCTTTACTTTAAAAAATGTTTTAATAAAATCCTGGTAAACATCATTGGCAATTAATAAACATATAGTTTTAACACTTAGTTCAATAAAAACAAAATATATGAAAAATAATGATTCATTGCGAAGTAATTGAGCTTGGAAAATTTCACTTACATTATGAAACACCTATTGAGATTCACAATCAAGTGTAGTTTCCTTAAGTTTATAAACAAAATTGAACACCTTTCTGATACACTTACTGATATAATAGATTGCGACAGTAAAAAAATACAGACTTTTATTCATGACCTACAATTGATAAAAGAGAATTGTTCTGTTTCCATACAATGTTTTTCTCAGAACTATATAGTACTGTACAATGGAGTTGTTATATTTCAAATCATTAATAAAGTCTCTTAAAATCTTTCTTTTCTAGATGGACCAGCCAGGGAAATTATTTATTACAAAATTCGTGCTAATTTTTTAAGTTGTAATTGCCTTGTGTTACCATTTTTCATTGCTGGCAATGAATATTCTGTTACTATTACAAAACTAATTGCGGAATATTTATGTTTATTATATATTTAGTAAATACTAAAAAAAACTATGAATTATTCCATAGATCACGCTTCAGGGTAATTTTTTATTTTATTTAGTAAACTACAACTGATTGTGACTTACACTATCGCATATTCTCATGTTCCCATAGTTTTTCCCGTTGATGCCAGGCTCATAGAGAGTTTGTGATGTTCTGGAAGAGTCTCTTACCCCACCATGTCTCTAGGTCAAAGGGTTTGAAGTCTCGTAGCAGAGGACTGGGGGCTTCATCCTGATAGTACAGGTTGGATGATGGAGCGGGAGATGAACTACCTGATCCTGCAATAAATAAATGCACCTAATTTAACCGTTTATCGAATTATATCATTGAAATAATTTATACACGGTGACGCCATCAAAACATTCAATCATAGCAGACAAACTTAAAAACATTTCAAGGTCAAATGCTAATCAAATAAGTGCAGCAGTTAAGTATCAGTACAGATCGAACATTTTATTTTTTTACACATCCTGTATATTAATTATTGAGTGCAACATACAAAAGCAACATTACCTTTAAATGACTTTAGTAAATATATAAACAATCATTGCTATTGTAGTCTTATACTGAGAACCATCATGAGTTCAGGCTAATCAGATCCAGATCGAACCAAAAATATGTAGCAGAGAATTAAATAATTCATTTATTGCGCAAAGTCGTCAAATTATTATCTCTAAAATTATTAAATTCAAAGGCACAATACATCATCACTATTTGTGATATGGGATTACATCATTTACTTTATCACTATTACATATTGCTAACAATATGGTAATCAAGTTGCAAAAATAGGTCAGTGGGAAACTTATCATTGTAAGATGATAAACGATGATAAGTGTTGTGATTGATCAATCACAAACACTTCAAATTTGATTAATTTATTTGAACAATATTTTTTACTCTTGAATCACTTTTCTTAAAAAAAAATTTGATTTGTTTTTTAATGTTTTGGGAAAACACTGCATGACACCTAATAGTATAGTGAAAGTCCAAGAATAGAGGTGACTGCAAAGAGAATTCATTGACAGCTGCTATTATCAGTAAACCTATTGTCAACCTAAATATATCACACCAGATGGCAAAGATATCTACACAGATAAGTGTATATATGTATAGGTGTCACATGAGGTTTTGATCTAATGGACCTAGATCACAGCAGAAGTTGTAGAGTATAAGAAGAAAATTATACTCTACACAGTTGAAATAAAAAGACATTTTAAAAAAATAGTTTATAACAAAAATGTTAAATACACATAAAAAAATCTATTAATGCAAATTTTGGTGCCTTAATATTACCGGATTATGTATCTACTTATAGAGAAAATTTAGATGTGTTCAAAGAGTTATACATAGCTGATATTGATTTGACAACACTACAGAAAGTTTAATATACCAGATATAGTTCTTATTAACATTATTCATAAATTATACTAATTGTAGGGAAAAATGTTCTATTCAAAGAAGCATAATAACCAGGCACTACTTTTAAAGCAAATAAAGACTGAGTGTATAGATACCTCAGTAATATAATAATGTAAATAGTAAAATGAACTCACCTATTGTACTGGTAGGTGTAGTTGGCTCACTTTCACCATATATTGACTGTGTCCAAGCTGGAATAATAAACAAATAATCATTAATTATATATACAGGTGATATAGACAAGGGAGATATTTCAGGATACAATCATTTGTACCCCCTTTTAATGTTATTAACTATATTTCCCAATAAATCATAAAGAAACATTGAATAAATAAGAATTGAACTGTAAAAAGTTTGGACACCGCAGTACATGTGACGATTGATTGAATGGTAAGTAGATAAAATTCCTTTTACGTGATTTTAGATAAACAGGTAATTGACTCGCTTCCCTTTAGTACTTTATCCTGGCTTAGGAGATATAAAATACCTACTTAATAATTAATTGTTATTTATTCATCATGTATGTCATTGCCATTAAATATGTTGACAATAATTACTTTGGTTTAGTGGAAATGTTAAAATATCACTTATTCTATATATTTGGAATTAGAATCAAATGCTAAATATCCTCCTTGAATATATCCCTCGTCTATTAAATCAGCCTGTAAAATACCATTATTAGGCCCAATATACTTTTGTATTTTCTATGATGAAACCTAAACATGTAGTTGACTTTTAGCTTTAATAATCCTATTGATATTATTTTTGGTCAGTGGATGAAATTCATATTTATATCATTGTCTTTTATACAAATGTGTGATAAAATGGATGTGCTATGGTTGCTATAGTAATAAATATCCAATAGTTCAACCTTTTCAGGGGTTAATCACCCAACACATACCATGATCCTAAAAAACTTTTATTTGCAAAACTCACATAGATCTATTCTATTCTTATAAAATTTAAAATTATAATTTTGTTTGTAGACCTCCTGAAATAAAATTATGGAGCCTAAGTCGCAAAACAATACACATCAAAATATAAAATAGGTCATTAATAAGAAAATAAAACTGATAAATTACTAACTATTAGATACTAGTGACACACATATTAAGTAGATAGTGGGGTTTGGGTTTTAAAAATGCTAGTAGGCCAATAAGTTGGTTATGTAAGATTTTTTTGTTGGATTTAATAAAAAGTCACCAACGTATTAGGTGTTAGTATTATATATATATATATATACAATACTTTTTTGCATTTTAAGTGACCAAAACAGCTAAAGCAAGAGGGCAGTCACACAGCATAGGCACCAGCTTATACTCTGTCCATCATATTATCAGTCTTTTGACAGCTCACGCTTATTAAGTTTTGTATTGCTTACGTACAAATGTCATACAAATAATATTTGTACTTTATGGATGGGTACCGCCCACTTAGTGATGTGTCACACATAATGGTTACTACGTTTATGCCATAGATTAAAAATAATCGGTAGAAATCGATGTTACGAGTATTAAGTCTGCTAAAGAAATACTCTTCTATAATGTTAATAAAGTGTAGTTAATATGTTATTTAAATAATGTAATGATAAAAAAGACATTTAATAACATTATATAAAATTTTACTTTCTTCTTAGTTAATACATGAATACAAATAAAACGATCAGGATAGTTTAATTTATTTTATTAGCACGAGTCGTCGGAATGATAATCAACACTAGACTCCTCCGATGAGGAGTCTTCAGTAACAGTTATTATTAGCTCTTGTGTAGATAATATATTATCAAACGCAATATCACGTTCCCAATCAGAGAATATTACTCTTTTAGTTCTTTCCACCACACTTGCCCAGTTCTCGGCCGTTAAGTGGGTGCAAGCATTTTTTAGCAATTGCAACATTTTATTCGCTGTGAATGGGGGGCTTGAATTGCATCTCGCAGCATGCCCTTTTACTTGTGCCCATATAAGTTCTATTGCGTTGTACTGGCAGTGGTATGGAGGAATCCGAAGAACAGTATTACGTAGGTTTTAATTCGATTAATAATAGTAGGTACTATAATCGGAATGGTATCGCATTCGAGAATCTTTAGGACATCACTAAATATGTAAATCCTCATCTGTCAAAAGATGGTTAATATAATAGACAGGGTATAAGCTGTGTCAATTCAAGAGCTAATTATACTGCACTGGACCTCTTTAAAGTTTTTTTTTTATAATTGTGGTATATTATAACACAGTTAACACTCCTCACCTTTTTGACACCAATTCAGCTCTTTTGAATGGGAACTTTCTCTAAATTGGAAATCTATAGGTTATGTTAAATTTTAATTATGAACATTTTTAGTCAACTATAATTTACTTACTTTCACTTATATATCTTATCATTTCTTCATGCTGTGGCGTTATTACATGATGATGTATTCTTTGATGTACTGTCTTTTTGCCATTGGAATGAAATATAGGTTTAGGCATGCTGCAACAAATATGCTTATTTATAATTATACTCAATACCCTATTAACTACATTCATTGAAAATAGTTTTGTTGCGTAAATTTGAAAGTTCATAATCTGATATGAACCATGTCTCCATGAGAGGTTATGTAAAAATATCTGATGAAATTCGGTATAATTATATGTAACGCACTAAAAGGAAATCTAAGCTACTTACTTGATAATTTCCCCATTGTCAGACTCTGAAGACTTTCTGTTGTGATCCTTACGACTGTCTAACCTTTCTAAATTTTGTGATAGGCCTGAAAATGGAAATAAATGTTCAAAAGTTCATCTAAGTAAATTCCAACTGGAATTATTCTATTCGATATAACGATAAAAGCATGGTTAGTTATATACCTCTTCGTGTTTTAGCAACAATTTTACTAGGACCTTTAGAAACTGTATACATTATCAAATTTCACTCTGGAATTACTAAATATTTTTTCAAATTAGTCGCACACGGGTTACGAGACCATTAGCCAATCAGTGCTACCAACAATGGATAAGAAAATTACCCCGTAATATCGATTGAAATACCCCTAAACATTAGTAAAAATGTTTTATATCTACGGAAACAAATTTATTTATTACCTATGTCTGAATTGTCTCCTTCATGAGTATTTTCTTTAAAAAAAGTGAACCATATGAAGGTTTATTATCTGTATTAAAAATTGTTATAATGTGTGTGAAATTCTTTTGGCCCTAATTTGTTTTAAGCTGATAAACTTAGAAATTCTAAGTATTCTTATATCTACATTAAAAATAAATTTAGTTTTATAAAAAAATATAAGTAAAAAGTTCAGATCATTAGAATTTAAGCGGTTCTAGTTTAAAAGTTTCATGACATTCAAAGTTTGCAACAGTTATACTTTAAAAATATATTTACAATTCTAATAGTTACACATTCATTTTCCTACAAATTTCCTTAGGCTATAAATATGACCAGATAGAGCATATATAAAGGTGAAAAATGTCTAAATAATCTAAAAATCTACGTCTAAATCACTTTCTCCTTGTTATATTTAGACTTCCTTTCTTTAATGGAAATATTTAGATGTAGTCATCACTAACATGATCGCGGTTTTTTGTTACCAGTGTAATAAATTATAATAATAGTTAATTATTTTTAATTTATTATTAAACTCGTTAATAATAACTATGTATGTAAAATACTTCTAACTTTGTAATAAAATAATGTTATAAAAACATATATTTGACTAGCTTTAAATAAAAAGAGTGGATCATATTATACATTGGTAATTGTTTGCGTTTTATTATTGCCTCTATTCTATACAATCACAGTTTTTAATATGAAATTCAATTATTTTATTTTATCGCGAATTCTGCACCTTTATATTAATTATACCTCTAACTTAATGTATAGTTATTCTATGTATCTATTATTGATGGCCTCCTTCTGTGACGATGTTATGTCCCAGAAGGAGGTTGCAGAGCGAGAGCGGCAAAAGGCCGCTAGAAGGAGCCAGGGTGCCGGCAACCGCCCTGCCGCATCAGTCCCAGCCGATCGGTCCATCCACGAAGGGTTGGCTGTAGATTTTGGGGTCGTGGCCGCTCAGGGTGGGGGCTCTGAGCGACTGGTTAGCGACCCTCGAGAAGTAGGCAGAGTATTGTGACGTGCTTTGTCTAAATACAATGAGCAGTGTCCGGGAAGACATCTTCCCCCGAGTTCGTGCCCACCAGACGCGGCGCGACGGGGCTGTGGCAACTTGATTACAGGACCCGCAGTCCCCGCCAATGCGCAGAAGTAGTCATCTTGGGGTTTTTAGTCGGTATAAATCCGACATACCTCGGCTGCGCAACCCCTCTGTGCAGCTGAGACGGTCCTATGAGGATTTTCCCCAAGGGAAAAAAAAGGAACTATTATTGGAAATACTATCTGATCCTTTACTTTATAAGCTTTGGAGAGTACTGTGCTGTAGTAGCTCTGGCTATGTTCCTGTAACATACTTTTTCTTTAATGTCACCTCAAAGTGATTACAGAGTATCTGATAAAAAATACAGACTATGCGTGTCTTTACAATGTGTAGTCCTATTATTAATTATTTATATATAATTGCCAATTAATTACTGTTTAATATGAACTTTGGCAAAAATAATGTATCCTATCGATATTAATTTTGCATAAAAGGCCCGATCTTTCAAGCGTGGCAAATACTTAATAATGCAGCAGTAGAAATGAAGGACGGCATATTAAAGAAAGGTGGTGGCATAATAAAAAAATAAAGGCATAAAAAAATTTACAAGATCTGGTTAGTTCTGACGCTAAATTGTCAAACGTTAGCATGTTATGTGCGCTCTTCAGGCCCTCGGAAGTATCTGGATTCCCAGGCTCGGCGAAGGCGAAGGCTAGGCCCCGGTGGCTTTAGTCTGTGCAAGTCCAACACACCGGAAAAGTGGCTCTCACCACTCCCCTGACGATCCGAAGGGATTTTCACCAGGTTAACAAAAAAAAGCATGTGTTTTTAGTTGACTTTAATTTGCGATTTAACGCTAGAGGTCATCTTAGCCCTAGACTTAAATATTTTAAGTAATACTGTACATCATGTTTTTGATGAATATATATATTTTTGAGTATGTTAAATAATGTATTAATTCAATTGAATATCGCAAAAATAAAAAATCTTAATACAACCAGGAAATCATTTTTATTTAAAGATTAAATACAAATCAGTAATCCTCCCATCTCTGGAGTGGGATGTTCATGACTTGAGATGTTAAGTTAAAGGAGCAGTAGAAGAAGGCAGCAGCAGCACAAATGGTGCTCGGCACTAAACAAAACAGTCGGCTATATAGATTTATGTACGCATTCTGATATAGCAGCAATTTTATACAGGACAGCACGCGGTATTAATGCTGCTGTTTCCTTCGAATCCTGTCATTGTAAAGAGTAGCAATAATTATTTTGCCAGGAGTGTGAAAATATCTAAATTCCTGTTTTTATGTCGAAACTAGTTGACCTGGCGAATTTCGTGCCCCCTAAGGGGCAATAAATGTCGTTTTAAATTTTATCTAAACCTACTCCTTTTCTCTCCCCTTTGCTCGTTCTTCCTCCCTCCCCTATTTTCCCTTCCGCTCTACTTCATTCCATACTTTTTTTCTGTAGGACATTTGGTGGCGGTTGGGATAGACCTTCACAACTAAACTGGGCTAGAGAGCGACCACTTAGGATGCTCAGCCAGTGATTTATGGGTTGGGTGGCAACGCAAGGGCACCCCTTTGTGTACAGACCTTGATTTGGGCCGCCAGCTAAAATATGAAACGTAACGGTGATCTACTAGAGTTTCGGAAGTGACTGCCTTCAGAAGAAACACCGAAAGAAATTCAAGGCTGCGTCGTAGTGAAATTCCATCCTATGCCACAATATCTTAAAAGCGATTAAATAAAAAAAAAGTACAATTTTTATATATTAGTATGCTCTACAACTTTTGTTAATGTATAAGGCTTGAGTTATTTTTATTCGTACGTTAGGTTAGGGATTTTGTGTAGCCATAGTTTTAGTTTGTCTGTAATATATATTTAAGTTAGGTTTAAGTATATATTGTAAAAAAATATTAAATAAATTCCAACTCAATTTTTATCAGCGGACGGATGAACGAATGAAATATGAAAGATAGTGGAATGTGAGCGGTGCGAAAATTCGAAATGTCATATGTTAATGTACAAATATAATTTATCCCATAGGATGCGAGATATTATAATAAAAGAAAAAGAAAATCGTGACCTTTCAAATTGACCCTAAGATGCGGCAACAATATATCAAGATAAAGTCTTTCGAGTAAACTTATATAATGTCAAAACAATGGTACATATTTTCAGACTTCTTTTAGTAATTAAGTTTTTTGTTGGACTGAACTAGTATCTGTTTATGAATCTAAACAAATCAAGATTTTATCTGCAACATTTAGACAGCGAATATTTTTTGAGGAAAGTGCAAAATGTCGTTATTTTTATCTTCGCTTGATGGACTGCTCATAATTTTTAATAGGTACTTGGAAAATTAATCATAAGCTTTTTCCAAGTAATTTGTATGCACTAGTTAATTTTATTTTTTACAAGTTACTTCCATGTCTTCTTTAATTATGTTAAGATACCCAGTGTTTTTTTAATAAATGCCAAATTTAAAATCTATGTTGTAGACATGGATATCTACCAAGTCTTAAATAAGTGTTTTCCTATGTTTTCTATTTCACAACCATCTTAGTATGTTTAAGCCCTGAACTCCTGTTTCTAATATGTATTTTATAAGGTTGTAAAAATTCGCACATAATTTTTATCTATTTTCACGTATCGGTTAAATATTTTTTAACTTTGTTTTTGTTACCGATGCTTTGTTACCTTCCTAGGCTCGGATCTAAGGGGACGGTCAAACCGGGGTCCAGGCTCTGAACGTCAAATTCCGTGGAAGTGGCAGATAAGTAAATCACTAAGCGTACCCACTGAATAATATATCTAAAAAAGAGATCCAACCTCTCCAACAAAAATTGGCTGAAAGGTTTACGCCTTTGATTTGACGTTTTTAAAGTTGACTCAAAAGCCTCATAAAATGTTGTTAAGTTATTTAAAGTGAAATATTGTTTATCGTGAATATTTTGCTTCCTATGCTTTATGATCATTTTCACAAAGTTGTTGAGCACAAAGTCTCTAACAATTATGATGTAAGCATATAATTGAGGTTTCCTTTTTTTTTTGTCGAATTTTTCTGGTTTATATATCTTTTTTTGGGTATTTTTTATTGTTTATACATTGCTGTACGTTTCCCTGAGAATGTAAAAAAAACATAAAAGGATTTGGGCAGCCAGTAGTTTTTGCCCTGCCTCGAAAAATGTCAGGTTCCGAAACTGCTTTCTTCCTCAACTTTCTGAAAGTCGTAACCCATACTTGGAAAACATTTTCTTAGATTATAAATATGTCATATTAATAATCTGAGTAGATAATATATAATCATCAATAAAGAACAGCTAAATAATAACTTAAAACGATGATATTTAGATGAGTATACAAGTTTTTTTTTTTTTATTAACGAAGGAATAGTAATCACCTACGAAAATACGGCATTAAATGATACAATCTAGTCAAACAATAGCGACGACCATAAATTGATAAGATAGAAAGATCTAGAAGTCTTTTTGAATTAAGGATATTTGTTATGTAAAACAAGGCGTGGCTTACGTGACGAATAATTTCTATAGAAAGATGGCACTTTCTCTGTATCGATTAAATTGCAATACTTTCACTTGAATTGTTTTACTGTTGCAATTTTTTGAAATTCGAAAGTCCTGCATGTAAAGCGATGGTCATAATGATTATACCGGATCTACACAAAACTCTCGCTTTGAAAAATCGAATTTTGAAGGCAGGAGAGAACGTTCTTATTTTTAGCCAGGATAAATTCTATCATAGCTCTTGCCAGTCGCCGTGGGGGTCATGACCTGGGGTGAGTTAAATTCCTACTCATACCCATTGGGAGTTTTTCTCGCGCTTCGGAAATCATCTGGCCGGGGTCTCTGCTAAGAGAACAATTCAACTTAGTGTTTCCTAAGCTTTCTAGTAGTATATTGAAAAGAGACAAGTAACGATCGTTATGGTAGAATCATGAATTATTTCTTAAAAATATAACCTATACTTAAACTCACTTGAGTATGTACGTGCTCTATATATAATAACGGGTTTTCTTACAGATAAAATATTTCGATATCTTTGTTGAATTTTACTTTGTCTGCCGCACTGGAAATATTTTTGCGAACATCGAGTTGATAGTCGCTGCTGATGGAATACGAACCATAATCAGGAGGTTCCCCTCAAATCGGCTTCCCGCTTCCAGTCCCCTTTCATAGTTTTAGTTAGGCTAAGTTTTAAATGTAAAATAAATACGACTCTTCTGTTGTAGTTTTATTTTTATTTAAGTCTTAGGTTAATATTTGTTACTTTCGTTAGATAAAGATTGTATGTTGTTAAATTGAATAAGACATTTGTAATGTAGCTTTAAGATTAGATTTAAGGTTATATTGTGAATTTTTTTATTGAATAAACGACACCACTTCGACCTTATAAGCGGAGGGATGAAAGAATAACGAATGAAAGGCAGTGGAATGGAAATGGTGTGAAATTAAAAAAATTAAACCATAATACTGATTTGTATCTACTTATTGTATTTCATCTTATTTTTATAACCTAATCTTGAAAAACTATTGTGTGTAAAACGAAAACGTAACCTTTTAAATATCTTAATCCAAAGCCAACATAATTTGTTAATCATATTAGACGATTGTGCAATGTGCATGTTCTAGCTGTAGGTAGACGCTATGAAAATGTGTTAATACCTTTTGTTAACTGTTTTGTTCGTTTACGTCTAACATTATGAGTATTTAATGGACTGCGCTTACCGTCATATGAAATCTGGGTTACAGCACATTTGCACAAATAGGTACCGACAACCCATAAAGCACTACACGCGTATTGAATGTGAACACATTATCTTACTTTGTAAACTTAGTTTTTTACTCGTGATTTATTTTAAATCCCTAACAAAATAGTTTGTACTTAATGCAATAATTCTTAAATTTAGAACAATTAGCTTTATACGTAAAGAGCACAAAAATAATTGAGATAGTGGACTCAATAGTGTTTGTTTCTCAGATACAAAGTTATTGTAGAAAGGTGAATGATCCTTCAGTCCCAGTGAGATGTGGTTTATTTTATAGAATGATCAATTGGATAGATTACATCGTCTGGTCCATAGTCTGGTACGAAGTAATTTCTTTTGCATTACTTACAAGAAACTCTTTATGGGACTACAATGGACTGATTTATGTAGCATATTTATAACATACATCTATTGTCGAATCATTATTAAAATTTTGATTCAAAGGCCCCTGAAACCTATACTCAATGTTATTAATGTATTTTACATTATTAATTCCTGATATCTTATCAATATTATGTTTATAAATAATCAGCGTTAATGCTAATACTTAGAATATCTAGAGAAAAACACATTTCTCCATTTTTACACTAGGTTCCAAATTTACTGGGACAAGTACTTATTTTTACTTTTTGTACTGAATTTGTGATTAAAATAGTCTTTCTAATTACAAAGCGAATCGGGTAATCGGTCATACTTATCGGTGAATGTATATACACAAGAACCCAGCTACAAATATTTTATCGTTGATCAACGCTAATGGTTAATACACCTATATTTCAAACAATATTGATAATGTTAGCTATACAAACATAACAATTAATGAGTTTAATTTGTTACTACAAACAATATGTCTAAATCCTATTTACAAAAGAAATCGTGGGTTTCTTTTAAAAAATAAAGGTGAAATTGGAACAGATTCTATTGTGTTGCAGTTAGACTAGGGTTACTATAATTATCTAATTACTAATCAGGACATTTGGTATAAACATATAATTTTTGTTAGAAAAAAGTCGACAGTTATACACAAATAAAAATATATTGTAATTTAGTAAGGGGCTCAGACAGCCAAAGAAAATTCGTGTTTTTATAAGTATATATAATCACATTTAACTTTTTACTTAATTAAGCTTACTTTTTGTGAATGAATTCGCGGAGGTATACATTTACACGTACTTAATATGTAGGCTGTGTAATTTATTTCAATTAGGCACAAATAACGTAAAACTTAAAATAATTTAATGAAAAATAATACATATATTCAAAGTATTTGAAACTAGCTGTCCCGGCAGACCTTGTTCTGCCTTATTTCTCTAAAACAAAGTCACATTATTTTTTTTAATGTTAATAGCTTCCCCGTCAGATTTTATTTTGCCAAAACCTATTGGCCTGTCGGCTGTTGTTTGAAAATTGTTTGAAGGAACCTGGCCTTAATGCTATATGTATAAAAATTGACAAATATTGACATTAATATTTATACGTCACTCAATTGTTTTGCCTTCCCGGAACCCGTCCACTAACATTTAAACTTTATGATATGCTGTTAAAGTTCAAATGGACTTTTAAATATTATTACGAATTTTTTGTATGAGAATATAGAAAAGTGTTGTTTTTAGACTTTTTCAGACAATTTTTTTAATTTTTCTCTCCGTACTAACCTTCCCCAGACTTCAACAAACACATTAAAAAAGAAATCAGCCAAATCGTTTCAGCCGTTCTCGAGTTTCGCGCTTATCAACACATTTAGCGATTCATTTTTATATATAAGATGGATACAGACAACGATTCTAAGCAAACGAGTTTCTAGAATATAGTTGATCCCTTTACACATTACATACACGTAAATAACTATTTATTATAGGCTTATTTATTGGATAATTATTAGTTATAATTATCCAATATATAAGCCTATAATTAATAAGTACGAAAAAATCCAGTGAGCGACGCTTATTCAATATATTTCACATTTTTTACTTGATAGAAAAACTAATAGGAAATTATAGCATGTAGACGCCGCCCGATACGTAATTGTTTTACATGCCCTAAGGGTCGTTAGGGTGATACGAGACGTGCGGGGTAAGGGATGCGCACGCGCAAGGGATGCTCTAGCAAATTTAGTCGACTACCGAGACGCAAGGCTAGAGTACGTGCGTGTACGTCGCAGTTCGGTGTGCCTTAAAGTGCAAATAAACAGTAAAACGCTAAAATCCGTGTTTTTCTACAACTACACCCACGACCACCGGTCATAAAATTATAATAAATAACGCTTTTGACAGTTTCTATTTCAAGTCCATTATGCACTTGGTGTCATATTCAGAGATGTAAACTTTAATAACAAGTTATTTAATAAATCAAGTGTGCGACTAGCACTGAAGCCTGAAGCAGCTGATATGTCCCGGCTTACCGAGACGGATGGTATCCCTAAGTTAGATGAGAGCTATGGCATATCACGCCGTAGTGCCACGGCAAATGGAAGTAACGGAATCAGTATAATGGGTACAGATCACATCAGCGCGTTTCAACGGGACATTATGGATGTTGCGAAAGATAGTTTATGAGAGTAGCATTTTATAGTTTAGAGGTATTTGCAATGGGAGGCACTGGTAGAGCTTATAATTAGTTCGAACGCTTTGGTTCCACAAGAGGTGACAATATTGTGAGAAGTGAAAGTTGATGCAACTTGCGTTTGTTGGTAGAGTTTGTCATCGATCGTTTTGTAAGTAGCCCTGGGTGCTAAAAAAGCAACAATGAAGGGTTAGGATAGTCTAGTCCGACTATATCGTAACTGATATATAGATAGATGTAAAGTTTAAGGTTCTTATTTATTTACTAGCTTTTGCCCGCGGCTTTGCTCGCGTTAAGAAGTATTATTATTAATTAGGTATATGTTTTG
Organism: Automeris io; assembly: GCA_036320925.1. Taxonomy (NCBI): domain Eukaryota; kingdom Metazoa; phylum Arthropoda; class Insecta; order Lepidoptera; family Saturniidae; genus Automeris; species Automeris io. The sequence continues at coordinate 11,813,290 of JAUDJH010000011.1, forward strand.
CGGCTTTACTTTTGTTTAGCGTGTGTGAAAAATTAGGGCCTACAAAACTTCTTTGTATACAATATTCTTAATTAATCTGTCATTAGGTGCTAAAACTAAAAAGCTATTGGGTGAACTTACTCGTGAGCAAGCAACATAAAACTGTCCCTGAGAGAAACAATGTTCTTTCAAGTTAATACCCACAAATTTGAGAGTTTGCCCCTGAGACTTGTTTATAGTCATGGCAAAGTAGACTTCACCTACCTGCATGCCAAATTTCAGCCCGATCGGTTTAAAATTGACTAAGTTTCATACAAACTTTCATCCCCCATTTTATCCCCTTGGGGGTAGAATTGATCAGAATCCTTTCTTAGCGGATGCCTACGTCATAACATCTACCTGCATGCCAAATTTCAGCCCGATCCGCCCAGTGGTTTGGGCTGTGCGTTGATAGATCATTATGTCAGTCAGTCACCTTTGAGTTATATATATTTAGATTTATTCAGTAGCTAAATCATTATAATAATAATAATTACCCTAATAATCACGAATTAGTATAGAGCATTTTAATATAACAACAACATATCATTATGCTATAACCCTATTGGGGTGGGCAGAGATACCTAAATGGCTGTAACTTTTTGGGCTTTTATGTCGTGTTCAAAGCGTGTCCAGTAGCGCATCTGTACGCGGTTTTTAGGGTATTACACATAATATTTATATTAGGTACCGTGCTGGTTTCCTCGGAATGTTTTACTCTAACGTCTGGCTTGTGGTGTTTAAGATTGCATATAGACGTATTGGCAGGACTGTAGCTACAACCATTCGATTTCTCCGCTTACAGATACTAGCTCCTTATCCAGTAACTCACCACAAAAGTATTATAATTTTACAAAATATTAAAAAGAACTCTTTTTGCGTAGGTTTATCGACACATTTGTATTTTTAAAAAATGCTTCAACTATAAGATTTATTTTGTTACTTAGAAAAACTGTTTTGACACCGTTTAGAAAGTATGAGTGACGAAGTAGCGTCCCATTTTTAAGATATGCAGGAGTGAATTTGGCTTCGTTCGTCGAAACGTCGAGCATCATTGACGTCACGGGAAGAAGGGCTATTCGTGTATTAGACTACCTATTAATAAAATCCAACTGCTCGCAGGTACTCATACGATCTAGTTTCAGGTTGCGACTTATTCTCTGTCCAAAAAATATTTCCTCAGAAGTCAGAACCATAGTAATGGCAGGGCATTGTCGAGAGAGTCCTTAAACATACAATCTACAAAACAATTAACAATATATATTTTGAAATTTTTTTCTATAAGTAAACATTCTGCGTTTAGATATGTATAATATTATATTTAAATTATGCAACTAGTGCAATGAAAACTGGCTATATTTACTATGGTCTGTGTAATAGAACCTGGAAATATCGTAATGTTATGTAATAACGATTCTTAAAATTAGTAGTTTAATAATATACAAAAGTACAATATTTTGCGACTGATAACAAAGTATAGACACAAGAAAAATTGCCTTTACTTGCTAAATTAATTAAAAGGTAAATCGTATTACTACAAAAAAAAAAGCAAGAATTTATTACAACGAATTAGTGAATTTAATAACTTTTCATTGCAGAAGATAGTTATTTTGATTATAGTGAAATACTGTTGGTTATGACAGCCTGACCGGGTAGTAAAAGAAGCAGTCTGCTGCCAGGATAAAGTGGTGCTTACTTGTTCTGCACATACCCTTATCGGGAGATCCTGAGGTGTTTTTACATCCTTACCTCCCGGAGATGGTGCCCGAGAAAGGTTAATCTGCTCGCCGGGTCTTTGAATCCGCATCCGAAAGCCCGGTTGGCAATGAGTTGATGGAAACCCCGGGGTTTTTAATCGGTAGGAGTCTAGCACACCGGGGCCCATGCCCACACAGCTAATGTAACGGCCTTATGAAGGATTTTCTACCTGGATACAAAAAAAGAGTGTGGCAGCCGGTGATGATATGTGCCGCGGCGGCATATTGTAATACCGTGAAGTAATAATTTATATGGAACTGATTACACTAATATCTCGGTATCTCAAATTAATTTTACTCCCCGACTATTGTGTCCTACGTAATTTTATCTTTATAACAATTTTTAATACAATAAGTGTATTGTCGTTTCCCTTTTTAATAGAAATAATTAAAATATCACTGTAATATTCGATTAATACTCTAAAGTAGATTGATAATTATTGGTATGAATTTGCATAGAAGCTCTCTAACCTAATCTTTGTCCCATTGTGTTGTGGAATGATCTTCCCACAAACGTGTTCCTTTCACCTTTAAAATAAGCGTGAAGAGATGCGTGTGTAGGCCGGCACGATCACGGTATCTATCAGCAGGTGTTGCTCTGGATAGTCATATTCGGCTTTATGATTGCACAGCACTTTCTATCAGGTGTGGTGAAGTCACTACAACAAGTCAGATTTAAAAAAAAGTTTTAAAGTCCTTAAGTAAAATGTCGTGGGAACATTATCATCATATGCTTATAGAATTAAAAATAAATGTTTTGAATTAGAGATAATTACGTAAAAATAGTATATATGCTTCATTTATCAAACCATTCGTATGTATCTAATGTATGTACTCATTTTAGCGAAAACAATTGACTTAAAATACCCGTTTCACTTGTTACTATGATAAATATGTGACCTGCTATGTATAAAAGGCTTGAAACTATACGTAGATAGGTTTTTATGTATAAGTATTTTGAAATAGGAGCACTAATCAAGAACACAGTATAAAGGTATTTTTTTTAAATGAAGATAATATATTATACTATAATATGCAGCTTTACATATTTTTTGTAGAAATATTATTAATAAATTGAAATAGGTTACTTTTTTAAGATTATAAATAACTGCTTTAAAATCTTTAGTATTCCATGATAACTGTTAATGGAACGAATATTTAGCCGAAAGTCCTTAAAAAAACCCTAAAATCACTTAAATCAGTTACACACGTGTATGCATAGATTACAAGGTTCGGGTATTTTAGTTAGCTGTATTTTGCATTGAATTATAGTTTTTTCAAATACCTATGTATATATAATATAAATACTATAAAAAGGTTAAATAACTAAACCTTTAAAATTGATTATGATAAATAAAGTCGAATATCATTGCGAGATGAATGATATAGTATATGTTAGAGTATATGTTTTATTAACAATGAGTTTATAATTAAAAAAAATACAAAAAAAAACGAAGTAGAAATATATTATTTAATCGAAAGATCGTAATTTTATAACTAGCAGAAATGTAATCAAGTAAGCAATGTATTTAAAGTTCAAGGCAGTAGGAGTAGAAAGGTATAATGTATCCTACTAAGCAATTGCGATCGGCTAAAAGCGGATTCTCCCGCCAAAACGTCCAGTCTCACCAATTGCCAGTTAGTCGTCCAATCAAAACGGTCTGTGCTTTACGTACGTTCGCGCGCATTTGTCAAAACCGAGATAATGCCGCCGAAGCAACATTCGCTGAATTACAATAAAATTACTTAAAACGATCAGTAATCGACAGTTGTGGCAAAGTACAGGCGATCTTCGCGCCGCGAGCTCAACCTGCTCTTTACGAGAAATAAAATATAAATCAAATAAAAGGATAAAAACACTCGGAGTCCGGTTTAGTTCCTTCGCCTTTCCAGTTTTAAAATAAAAACAAATATTATTGGTTCGGTGAACTTAAATATACACACATTGTTATGAATATATTTTAACACCAATACATAATTATATTTTTAATAAAACAAATGTTAAAACAAAAAAGTAATCACAATTATTAAATGAATTTAATTGGTGGTTATTGGCAAAAGTGAGTGCGTCCAAGTACTTAGTAATCGAGAGTGAAAATTATTTACAACTTTCATTTGCGTGAGTATACTACGGATCATTGCCGTAAAATTATAATAATAATGCACAATTTTTATGATCTTTGTTTATTGAATTAAAATGAAACATAAATCTTATAGATTAGATAGATTTATTCATTAAAAATCACATTAACGCTTGAGTATAAATATTAATATTACAATGATTAAAAAAATGTACAATGTAGATAAATTTTATTAATGAGTAATTTAGAATATTTTCAATTAAATTAATACTTTTTAATAATTTGATGTTTTATTTCGCTGTAATTGATTTATTCAATAAATATTTTTTGATTGTTTCGCATACTCACTACTGTTTATTTATTTAAATTATCCGCTGTTTAAATGTTTTGTATAAAGTCATTGCATGTTTAACAAATCATTAATTTGTTTATTTACCTTACGTTAATCTACATTATCTATATATATATATTAATACGTGAAGCAAAAACTTTGTATCCTTTTTTTGAATGTATTGTATGAAATTTGGCACACTTGTAGTTTATATAGAAAAGGAGTGCAGAATGCTAATATTATTTAACAGCAATGCATAAAAAATACATTCAATCAATAAAAAAAACATTACACACTCTACCATGCTTTTTACGCATACACACACGCGCGCGGCTATATACTCTTTTGTATATGACTAAAGTCTGTGGTCAAATTGAGAATAGATAATATTGTTTGTCTTTAGTCTTACTGAATGTCAAACATAACCATAATTATTACATGATAGATATTTGTGCTTTATATTGTGAAGAAATTCATTTATTAGAATATATTAGTTATTTAAAATCAATTCTGGTCGAATTTCGATCACTAGGCGAGCCCCTAGTATCTATAGTCTTGCAAACTTTATAATTTATTTAGTTAATATAAAAAAAAAATACAGTACAATAAAATAAAACAACAAAAAAATAATTGTTACGTCTGTAACAATAAAGCGATGAGTAGAATTCCGAATGAGTTAAATATTGTCGAATACGTGAAATAAATTGTTTATTTATTTTCCACTTTGAATTATTGTAGTTTAGTCTCTGCGGTTATTATGAATTTATCTTATCATAGTTGACCTCATATAGATAACACAGCGCGAAAATTCCGTTGAAGTATATTTACTTCCAATCACTTCTTAGTCCTTGTATAGGTATGACATAGCAATGTATTACAAATCATAAAATTGTTTGTAGGTTTTAAATCTTTTAATATTTATTACTATTTCACAATATCAGTTTTTTTAAACAATATTTCCTTCATCTTGTACTGTCTTTTGTCCAGCTTTTTACTTTAAGGTAGGCAGCACGATAACGATACTTTGGGTGTTGAACTTCTCATCAGAAGGTCTGATAGCCTGTGTGTTCCTTTTTAATAAAAATAAGAAGGATAACTGATAACAATAAAAAATAGAAACTCGATTCTTGTTAAGTCTAAGAAAATCTTTTTAAAGTGATTCTATGAAAGAACTATACTAGCATCTAATTGTAATTACTAATTATAGTTTGCTAAGTTACAAAGAGCGACGGTGACTGTTGATGGATGTGGGGTCCGTGAACAGTTGCCATTGTCATGTCGAATTAAATACACACAGTGGAAGGCCTCTTGATATGCAAATAATTGGACATACATAAGCTGACCTCAAAACGCGAAAGGCCGAAGCGAGTAACTATGGCAGGCCTTGCGACCATGTACTGTAGTTACGACATAGACAGGCAACGACTAACTACCTCATTTTTGCTCGCTTAACATTTACCGAGAGTCAAATCTAAATAAAAATATTTATATAAAAAAAAAACCACAGACTTAAAAAAATCTAACTCTACCGATCTTATTTTGCAGTTTCCCAAATTAGCACTGTGTAATAGATTTAGTTAATAGGCACTAACTTCAAAAATCACAAAGTCTGATTGGCAGATTTAGGATTAACATTTACGTTTTGAAGTCAGGTGACATTTTTATTATTTTTTTTTACTAATTTTAGGTTACATCGGTATCAAATTTAGGTTATTAATCTTTTTCAAATCAAAATACTGATTGAAATAAGTCCAACCACGGTAAATCTGCTGTTTCAAGGAAGGTTTTTATCAGATCTTCATCATATCAAACCTCAAGATATCTTGTTTATTACAACCATTGAATAGAAAAATAAGGTCGGTCTACCCTGGACGGCGATATACATGGAAAACTTTAAATTTTAGTGTTATCATTCCAAGTGTTATGATTTTTATCTCCGAAAAACTTCACCAGAACTGCTCCATATTAAAACGAGGCAGACTTCACGATGTACCCAATAGCTTAAAAAATTATATGAAAAAGTTGAATACAAAACCTTCTTCCTTTTGAAATCTGTTAAAAATGAGTAGAATTAATTCCCGAAAATACATTAAATCAGGATAGCCAGTTATAGATAGAACAAACGAATAAACAGAACTGAGTTGTAAATATTTGCGGTTCTTTTTCTCAGTATTTATGAGGCAACGGGCGTATCCAAGTTTAAACGTAAAATGAGCTATAGATATCAAAGAACTGTTAAAACTCTATGTCTTACGTTAGAATAGTACTATATATCTTAGATTTTTTAAATAATTTCGTAATACTTAAGCTCTGTTACTTCCTGAAAATCAATTATCTAAGAGCGTCATGCTAAGTAAAATAAAATTTTTTTGAAACAAATAATACAGTGACTGAATTGGAAATAAATAACACACTGTATTGGAAGTTATAAAATGGGAAATGTACACAGGTTATAGAATATTGTAGTAGGTATGTATGTGATTACGATTAAAAACTGAAGATTGCCCATACGAACATTTAGTCTTCGTTCAAAAAGTCTATAATTTTAGCTCACCAGATATAAGAGGACCTTTACAAATTCGTCTTACAAAAATATTTTTGAAATTATATATATTAAAAAAATAAGTGATTTACACAAGGTCGAATGTTCATGCCGAATTACGAAAATAGACTAAGGACGTGTTTGACTTACTTTTTGAGTAATCCCAGATATAAAAACATACGGACATAAAAACAGAAAAATGAATAAAGTAAAGGAAGCCCATTGTATTCAGAAGTAAAGGAAAACCATTGTATTAAATTTTGAAGTATTTAGAAAAAATGACAATCACATGTAATTTAGGTAGAGTGGAAACTCGATCATCAAGCCGTCAGTTATATGGATTCGCGATTATCCGGACTACGAACGAATTCGTGATGTAGCAGCAATGAAGAGAAAAACTGGCTTACATCAAATGACAATTGCCAAACATTTAAACCCGTTAACCTACATACATTTTTTATTTCTAGATAACCAAATGAAAATTACCAAGTATTTTCAACAAATAAACTAAACCAAGTATTTCTTAAACAAGATTACAATATTTTAGTAAATATGGAAAGATTATTATTAAGTAAGAGGTATTACTACCTCTCTATGCCCGCACGGCATCTGAGAGATATGTCATGTGTTAGTTAGTGCCCTGAGAACGGCGATCAACTGCGCTATTGATCACCTTGGGCACGACATATAAGCGCAAAGTGGATACAATCACTAATGCATCTCTGCTCACCCCGTAAAGGATATAGCGTGACGATATATTATTATTATTAAGTAAATATTCTCTTCTATTAACAATTATGTAATATGTATTGATTTTATTTAATAAGTATAACTTATTTGTGTTAATTTTTATAATTGTCTAATATTATTTATTATGGCACTATATGTTCAAAAACCGCTTTTCCTCGAGCATTAGATTATCCGGAATTTCAATTATCCCTAACAACAACAATTATTCCGGTTAATAGTCTGTAGTGTACAAATTTTTGTATAGCAACGCCTAATTAATAATAATATAGTAGTAGGTATTGCGGTAAGGAAAACTTCTCGCGATCATGCGCTGATTAAATTAGGGTGCTTAGACTGATTTTTATAGACGCTACTTTGATGTTGCTTAGTTTTCACTCAAGATATAAGTTTCTTCTTGACAATAGACTGAACACATAAACTTGAGTACAGCCTAAGTATTCACATAGTAAAGTCCTAGTTGAGGAAACTGAAAACTTTCTATATACTATGATATTAATTAAACAATATAAACTTTAATATTTCAGTAAAATCTAAGCAAACTCGAATTAGCGTCTATAAAATCTCACCTTTATATAAAGTAACTATCGATCAGCGATGACGCTAATAGAAACGAGCCAAATATACGGAGTTGACATAAGGTTTGGACGTGATATTCCGAAATCTCATGTCAGGCCTATACATTTTTTCCTCTTATTTTTGCCGAGCGTGAAATAGTCTTTTGGCGAGCGAGTTCCCACCTTCCTATGATATGGGGTCTTTTAAACGAACCGTGAAGACATATTATTGCAGGCCGGCACCATCAATAGATTTTTTTTACTTTTGATGGTCGTTCTCGTTTTTCGACTGCATCATACTTACCCTCAGACGTGGTGTGGTCACTGTGCCAAGTCAGAATAAAATAAAAATCTATATTCGTACACTTTTCCACATTTGTTTCATTAATCGATTGCTATTTTGTCTGGACCCTGAGGATCGTTCCACCCAATCAACCAATTATTCAAAGTGTAAATAACAAAGACCACACATTTCTCTTTTCAATCAGTCACTTCAAACAAGAAAACCCCGGTGAAATAAATCGAAATGAAATAAGCGTCTAATGCTATACGAATAAAAAGTTCACCGATAAAAAATCGGCTTCCTTGACCGTTCAAAACAATGGACTCGCTGTTTCCTTTTTAGATATTAATTGGTACCTACTGTGATGGATGTATTTCATAATAATGTTAAAAGTATAATAACGGTGACGAATATATAATGCTTATTTGTAGGTACTTGCTGGCATGGAATAACGAGTTAACATTTTTGTGTAGGCATGCCTGCCCAATTAAGGATATTTAAGGCAATAATATGTTACGTATCTTCAAACAACAATTGGATCTGACGAAAAAACATACGTAACAACTTATTAACTAAATCAATAAATAAACACATATTAACTATATTATAAGATATATAAATTAGAAACTGATTGTATAAATATAAGCAAAAATAAATAAAAGTTTTTAAAAATATTATTTTATACCTAAATATGTATACAGAAATATCATAAACCGATTCCAAGGTCCATCAGTTTATTGTGTTTGATAAATATGACAAAGTTTATGGGATATTAATTTCAGCAATGATAGGCTATTCGCTATGAAAGACATTTTTTTGGTGAAATGGACATATATATTTTCGGAATTAGTGAAATACGCTGATTTTGAAAATATAATTAACTCAATATCGCAAAGAAACAAACAGTCTTTCGCTTGTCAAACTCCATCGTTTAAAACTAATCTTTGATGTATTCAATTTTTTCTTATAACCTTTGTGCTCTTTTCGAAATTATTAAACGACTAGAGATCTTCAAAATGCAGTATATATTAAAAAGAGAAACCTGTTACAGTTGTATAACTGTAGACGTATGGCTAGTCGAATTAAATTGATTAAAATTGGACCTTTTTTTATCTTAGTGACTATATGTAATTTATTCCTAATACGATTTATTTACGTTTTACGATTTACATGCGGAAAATTCTCGTTAGGACGTTTTAGACACATTTGAGGGTGGTATCTGAAGTATGTCATATCGGTACCGATTAAAAACCCAAGTGATCTCGGTTGATCTAAGACTAGGCTGCCCGAGGCTATACAGGTGATTTTATAGAGGAGGGAGATATTTCAGGATACAATTATTTGTACCTTTTTTAACTAAAAAAATGCAAATAACTATATTCCCTAACAAATCATAAAGAAACATTGATGAACAAATGAGAATTGATCCATAAAAATTTTGAACACTGCAGCGCGTGTTACGTATGATTGAATGGCAAGTAGATCTCGCTTCCCTTTAGTACTTTATCGTGGCTTAGGAGAGAAAAATACCTACTTAATAATTAATTATTATTTATTCTATCATGTAAGTCATTGTTACTAAATATGTTGACTATAAATTACTTTGGTTTAGTGGAAATACTAAGATATCACTATTTCTATATATATATATTTGGAATTATAATCAAATGGTGAATATCCTCCTTGAATATATCCCTCGTCTATAAAATCAGCCTGTATAAAAGAATATTATGTCTACTTCCGAATCGTGATATACCGAAGTAAAAAAATATGGTGATTGGTGATTTAATCAGGCATCAGCAGATTATCATTGTAATCTAACTTTCAAATTCGTATTATGAAAGCTGAGAAATATGCCAAGGATTAAAACAGTTGGATCACATGAGATCTTAGAAAGTTTTTACTCCGCGATGGGAAAAATTTCACTGTACTCCTTATACTATAGCATATTTCTTGAGTTTAATACTCAATAATTTTGTATACTTGCTGTTATTTTAAACGAAGTAAACATTTTACGTGGGTCTCATGCCCCGTTAAAATTTCAACTTTATTTGTAGATTATATGTAATAGTTGTTTTTGTTTGTACAAACTCGTGTCCGTTGTAACAGAATAATAACAAATTCATGGAATACGTGAGATGACGTCATGGAAGATATACATTCCTACGTTGAATGAGATTTTTTGTTCATTGCAGAGATTAATTTTGATTATTAGCCATTTAAATGAAGACAAAATTAAGTAAGGCATATACATAGATAAACGGGACAAGAAAATAAATTAGAAAAAGAAATATATAATGTTATATTAAATAACTGCTAACTTACTAAGTAAAAATAAAATTATGTTTTTATTAAAGAATATCATACTGATTGAAGATATCCAGTGGGTACAACAGGATGGTTTAATTTTAGAAATGGTAGTCCTAAACTGTCCGATTTTTCTGAGTTTTTTAATATATTTCATTAAGGAATTCGTTTATATACTTATATGTGTATAGTTAATACTTTGAACTTATACTTTGTTATATTATTTGTTATCACAAATATTAATCTTATTGTTTAGAATTTTGTATAAATAACAAGTGACTATACTTTGAATTAGGAAACTCATATTCTGTAGGAACCAGTAGCGTTCGTTCCATAGATGCATGCAAGCAATGAATGCCCTTATGATAAATAGGTCTGGAATAAATTGCTTAAAGTAAAAAAAAAAAGGAACCGTTTATATTCATATCTATTGTATATTCACACTGTCTATCTTTCCTATGAAAGCAATGTAATATTTACTATCATAATATTATATCCAAATTATTTACTCGAATTCTGCCTACCCTGTCCAAATAACTTATGCATGTCACTGGCAGGAACCAAATGTTTTGTGTAACAATCAGTTGTTAAAAGTTGTGTTTGAGACTATTTTCGGAATGGATTAATTTAAAATGGAACATTTAGTTCTATCCTGCTAAATCTTTAGTTAATATATGTGCTACAAAATTGAAATTAACATAAGAACTGCCTTTCCGAACATTCTGCGGACGTTCAATAGCGTCTTCCGTCTGACATTAAATGTGCGTGTAAATCAATGTTCCTGACTTCCTCACAATTACACTTATAATAAGACCGGGGAAAGCATTGCGTGCTAGGAAATGTACAGATACTCTCAACGATGCGTTAAAGAACTGTGATACTCGTATCAATTAGTCACGCCTTTTACTAGACTGTTGTTCATAGATTCTGTTATTATTTATACCAAAACATGGTAAGCTGGTTTACTGGTTAGCTGATGGAAAATGACCACAGTTGCCTATAAATAACGCTGTTAGTATTGTCATCGTACTACCAACTTCAAAAACTAAAAAAAAGAACTAGGTATACAAGAGCCGATCCTGAGAAGCGCGGTCGCGAATTACTCATGGTCGGACTCCTAGCCAGTTACAGCATAGCAACTAACAGCTAGCCGTAACTAGAATAAGCTACTGACTTAATTTTTCATATTAATGATAAAAAGAAAAAATTCTACAACTATATCTATAGTCGGAATTATTCATATATACGAAAAAATCTATATCTTTTTTTTTGTTAACCCGGTGGAAATCCCTACGGACCGTCAGGGGAAGTGGTGAGGTCCACTCCCCCCGGTGTGTCGGACCTGCCCCGACTAAAACCACCGGGGTGCCAGCACTGCCTCTCCTCGCCTTCGCCGAGCCTGAGAATCCGGATACTTCCAAGGGCTCGGCGAGCGTTGGCCTATGGGCAGGCCTCCTCTCTTGGAGGGGGATTTCAACCCCTCCCTACCTGTCTATAGGAACGGCGTGTGGGCACACACACGTCGACCCTTCCTCTCTCCACTGGACGGAGACGCCCTCAACGTCACCCGCCCAGCCTCTATATCTGTAATCGAAACTGAAATTCTATTTTTTATCCTGACTCGACACAGTAACTACACTACACTTGATGGTAAGTATGGTGCAGCCCAAGAAACGACAGCGACTATCAACAGTTAAGAAATCGGCACGCGCAGCGATCAAGCCGGTCTCCACAAATTCTCTTCACGCTATGCTTAAAGGATCCCATATCATAGGATGGTGGGAACACGCTCGCTAAAAGACTATTCCACAGCCCATCGACTCGGTAAAAGCAAGAGTTAGAGAACTTTTTTCTTTTTTAATACACTTAGAGTTCCAGATATATAAGTTGAGCAGTGTGCGAAAAAGCTACACGCACGTTAAAACAAAAGTAAACTGGCTTAATATTTTTAGCAATACAGAACTCAACTTACTTATCTATATCCAAAATCCGAAATCATCTAACAACCCGACCTTACATTATTATTTTGGTTCACAGGACTACAAATGGCTCATTACCGAATACTTCTGGCTGTTGTTGCTCTGCATTTGGTACAATGCAGCAAAGAAATTCTTAAAGAAGACATCATCCCTCATATATATCAGTAAGTGCTTAAATACTTGGACTGAGCATCTATAAATCTCAGCCTTAGGCTCGAATGCCCATCCGAAGCTTCGGCTGCGGCTTTAGCGTCAACCACCTTTTGACAAGTCGTAGGCTGCAATTTATAGACACTATTTGAATTTCGCTTAGCAAAGTTCTTAAAAAATACATTTGTTTTGAGAAAAAACTGAATACATAATAGGAACTTTTTTTAAACACTACAAAATTGCAGATTGTATACACATTTATCATTTCTTAATGTTTTAAATGAATTGAATCGTGATTACAGAGAGATATGGTGGGGGGATGTGAGGTTTTGATAAAAAATACAAGTTGTTGGCTTGAGAAGCCTATGACAACTGATGAAACTAAACTCTCTTTATTAAAATAATACAATCGCGTATATAATAATGTTTTACAAGTGGGGATGCATGCACTTAGTAAACCTACCATTAAATAATACTTATAAATATAATAGTTGATACTTATGACTAATGATTACAATTAACACACTAATGCTTCCTATTAAGATATGGTATAATGATGTATTCCGATCCTGGTATGTAGGTTGCGTGTGCTATGCCTACATAACTAGAGCAAGAAAATAAAATTACGACTACATTTTGTAATCGTTCATCATTAATCAGATTACATTTTGCCCATCTCTGCTATTAGATGCCATGTGGGCTTATTCACGATTTTTTCCTTCACCGATGAACGTGTGGTGCCTAAGCTCTTACTTTAGTAACAACGAACATTTGCCTTGCCGCAAAAAAATCCGGCCACTTATCGACTAGGACATCACAACCACAGCAAAAAGGAAATAAAGTGACGATATATTATTATTTGGTTTTGTATTTTTGAGCCGTGGTGGCTGCCGGCAGAATGGAATAGCACCCCCCTCTTCTTGCTGAGGTGTCGTAAAAGGCGACTAAGGTATCTCTTTAACACCGCAATTCAACCAGGTGTTCAGAGAAGGAAAACTCGACCAAACCTGCATCCTGCTTCCTCCCGATCGTACTGGTTCTCCATTCCATCGAGCCCGAGGGAGGTCGGACGAGAGAGTGCTTTTCTAGCTGCGCGTCCAGTTATGCACTTAAATATCTCCTGCGCAATTGACTGTTTCCGAAAACTGGGCCTTGATTTTCTTAATCGGCGTTGAAACAGTCGCCGTGGCCGAATCCGGCTAGGACATCATCATCATCATCATTTGGTTTTGCTAAACAAGTATGAGCCTCATAGGGTGCTGTTTGCAAAATATATATTATAAATAATGTATCTTATGTTCTAGGCCGTCCTGGATGTATAAATGCGACCCCGATAAGGGCTGCCACAGGACGGAGCATCCTCAGCCAACAATAACGGAGAACAGTACGAACAGTCTATTTGAGAGTCTAGATGTTTGCAGGACAGTATGCGGACGATATGGAGGCTTGTGGCCGAGGCCAGTATCTGTTGTGCTTAGTTCACATACTGTCCAGTTTCATCCCAATTATCTAAGGTGAGAATATAATATCACAGAATTATTTATTTCTTTTAAAATGGTCACTAACGGCTCATGTATTTTACAAGCGATAAAAATGTAAATATGCATATGTGTTGATCCTCTATTTTATAGGCAATTATACATCATTTCAGCTTCAAAATACGTTTAAATGATGGTGACTGTGGTTAGACTGACAGCAAAGCCCAATCATATTCAAGGGCTCCTTAAAATAAATCTAAAATATTATGGAATAATTATATAACAGTTTATTTTGTCTGAATATTGGTACAAATGTTTTAAATACACTCTTAAACGTGGTTTAATGACATTTACGAATATATTTCACAATCATATATGTGTTTAATGTTATAATCATACAATAGTATTACACAAAATAAACTATAACTTAAGATTAGTTAGGGCTCCATGATAAGGATTAACGAGGAAAATATTGATTGCATTACTATTGCATTACCTTGTGCCGAATAAAAAACGTTTACAATTCCTATCGGTAAAGCTAGAATACTTCTCAGCTTGATATTGATCTATACATTCAACCCTTTGGTTTATTTTTTACTTAGATGTTGCGTTTATAATACATTTTGTTGCCTTATTATGTATTGATTCATTCAGAGATTATTTTATAGCGTCGATTTTTATAGGTACACCGAACACCGGATTTATTTTTTTTAATAATAGGATTAATTTATTTGAAAACTTTAACTATACTTGATCAGTATTATTTGGCTGATATTCAACCGAACGAGTTTTGAGTTATATAACTGACAGTTAGAAATTGTAAGTTGCTAATATTGCCTGGAATTTTTTTTCTAAACTAGCTCGATAAAATTACTATACCGCGCTTAATGAATAGAATTGTATAGTCCAAGAATGACAGCGACCACCAAGTAACGAGAATCCATTAACAGATGTTACCATCACGCCGATCCACATAGATTATGGCAGAAAGCTTCTAGGTACGTCCAGTTTTATACCACCGGACCGTAAAATATAGTCTAATCCAAAAACCGAATATGATAATCCAGAGACAATCACCTGATGATAGTCGCCGCGAACATATCGGCCTGCACAAATATCTTCGCTTAAAGAACCCAATATCATAGGATGAAGAGAACACGCTTTCTGGAAGACCATTCCACAATCAAACAGTTAAGAACACGAGCTGGTCCCAGAATGTCACAGGCCTAGGCAAGTTCTTTAACAGTATTTGAACTTATGTAGTGTTACAACTCATTTCGGGTAATCGCCCTACCACCTATAAACTCTTTAATAAGGAACATGTTGCCCAAAATCTATGTACATAAAACGAAAACTATTGCGCAAAATTTATAAAAGGCAAAACAATCTGAACATAAACTCTTGATAATAAATGCCATTTTTTTTTTGAAGCGGACTAACTACTGATTGCCGTGAAAGGCATTTTCAATTCAACCGGGCTTAGGGGGCGAGCACAGAAGGTGCTCAGCCAGCGAAATTTTGGGTTGGGTGGCAATGCAAGGGCACCCCTGTGGGTATGAACCTCGACTTGCACCGCCAGCCAAATAGTACTAACTCTACGGGTGATCTACCAGCGTTTCGGAAGTGACTACCTTGAGAAAAACGCCGAAAGAAACTCAAGGCTGCGTCGGAGTGGAACTGCGCGTCGGTGCGAAAACGCACCGGTTAGCAGCAGTTGACTGAACTATCCTTCTTCGGCGCCCCCGGCGACGCCGGTGTCGTGGAGTGAAAGTAGTGTGTGTGTGTACCTCACTGTTTAATCGGTCGGTGGCTCTTTTAACAGCCACTGTGATTGGATCATCCGGATCCCCTAGCACGTCGCGAGGGCAACGAATGGCGGGTGAAAAATCACTCTTGCGAACGTAGACGCAAGACCTACTGATTAAAATAAATGCCATTGTTATTTTAACTACTTTGTGGCTGTAATACGTCAAACATCTATTCGCAGTGTAGTTTATGTATTTTTAATTTAGTGAGTGTGTGGACACGAGGCGCAGGTGTCTCCCGCCCGTCTGTCTATTATTGGACTCTTGTGACACGCTTGCGTCATTTATGCTCACGCGCCTGCCCCGTCACCAGACTCTAAATCGTAATTAAGAGGGGTCAAGGGGGTTGACCCCCCTCAGTGTTATTAATTTTCTTTGGACCTACTTCAGCTCGACTTCTTATAGGTCTCCGTTCTTGCAAAATTTACTCCTCGATGTATCTACATTTTTAAATGCCAAATTGTATTGTAATGTAACAAACTCTATAGTTTGTTTCCTCAACGATCGGGTAATTGTGCTTACGAAAAACTTCATGCAATTAGACTTTTTACAGACGTAAACTGAAGTATAACTTGTAAAAACTCACGTCTAGGCCGCGGAATTCTGTTTTCCTGATACATACATTGACTAACATAGCAATGAAGTTGTTTAAAAAAAACTAGCTTCATAGTCGTTTCAGAAAATGCGCATGTTATAAATACCGACATAGTTTAAAAAAAGAGGTTAGGTGTTTTATGGTCGCAATAAAGCACGTTAAGCCGCTAATAAATAACCAATTGTTAATTGTCTTGTTAATTAGTAAGGATATTTGTATATGTCGCTCTTTAACATATAAAGCTGCCTCTTTGTACTTTTCTGGGTTAATTTTGGACTGAAACAATTATCTCTTTTTATCTTATTTGCTTATATATTGTAACTAATATGAACAGTTACTTAATTCTCAAAATTATTCTTTATATGTTAATGGCACAGTTGCTATTCTGGAATATTTTACAAGGAAGAACACTCTATTACAATTCAAATGAAAAATGGAAATGTATACTTACGTCAATTGTGGCCTCTCTACAGAGCTTTGTCAACCAAATTACAATATCTGGCTATTTTTATACAATCATAGTATAACAACCATTATTTTATTTTTGTCTTTGATATGTGTAACTCGCTTTTCCTTGTACTTCGTTTATACAAACAATATTTAAATATTAGATATTCTATTTAAAGTCAACTAGATTTCTAAATTCTGTTAGTAATTTTAGGTAAAAAAGAGATTACTTGAATTCTGTAAGGTATGCTAATGTTATCCTTAACCCTACCCTATTACCCTATGGTAGGAACAGGTAAAGCTGTATTTTTGTTGCTAATTAACCCATATTAATAAAAATTATAACACTATGAATGTTAGATAAATATTAGAATTTTATTATTTCCATAGTGAAACCTCGTAATATAGAAGACTTAGCCGTACCATCGATTCTGCTAAACCAATCCAGAACAAATATACCACAAAAAATTGCATGCAAAATATTGTTTAATTACCATATCTTTTCATACAAACAAAACAAAAACAAAATGCGCGAAGTTTGGACTGCGGCTTTCGTGCCGTATTCCAATGTGCCTAGATATAAAAGCATACAAATGTATTTCTCTTTTGTGATATTTATTAATCCTTTCTCGGTAGTGAACTTCTCACATACTAGTCGTTTACAAATAATTTTACTCTATGTCATTATTTTCCTTAATAGGTCAACAGGTCAACCTGGCTAACTGTCAAAAAGGCACTTTCAGTTATATCCTTAACGTACTCTTTTTGAGATTTTTTTTTATTATTCTCCTTAGTGTGTTCGAACCACCGAAGCATGTCTTTAATGAATGCTGTTAATAACATTATCTCCAAGAGCAACCGTTTAACGTATCTCGGTATTACTTATTGTAGATCATAGAACTAGAAATTGGTATGGATTCAAGTTATTCTCTCTAGACCTTCTTAGTTACGCTAGACAATATAATCAATTTTATGAAAGACGACACAGAAACTATTTCATCTTGTCCATTTCCGAGTAATTTGTAATATGAATAAAGCAAGAGATGTAAAATAAAATAAAATAAGCATCATCTATTTGTGATTATACTCCATTATTATCACAACTTGACAATGGAAGGCAATTCTTTCTCACGTACTACTCATTTATATAGAATTATAAATATCTGTATGATACCAAGGTTGTTGTTATTGTGGGTGTTATTATCTCATATTATATGACGATCATTGCGTTATAGCTAGTGGAAAGAACAAATATAGTATTTATTCAATTGATCATCTGTTCAAACAATAAATTAACCATGGTTAAACACGCTTCAAAACATCCATATATTTAAAAAAAAAATAGAATTTACTAAACATTTTTTATTATACCTTTTTTTTGGAAAGTTATGACTAACCCCTTAACTTACGATTTACGTTTGAGAATTATATTTGACCCATGCATCGTACCATAGATGGGCAAAATGTAATCAGATTAATAAAAATGATGAGGATTACATTTTACGTTTTTTACCATTAATATGACTGCATTTTGCTCATATGTGTTTTAAATACTACAGAATCCCAGATTATTTACACATTTATTATTTCTTAATGTTTTACATGAATTTAATCATGATTACAGAGCAAGAAAATTAAAATTACGACTACATTTTGTAATCGTTAATCATTAATCAGATTACATTTTGCCCATCTCTGGTTGTAGGTTAGGGTGTAAATTGCGTTTTAAACTTAAAAACTAAAACAAATATTTAGTCGTAAAGAAGAAACTTACGTTTATGGAATAATAACAAAGTGATCTCTTTAATGTAGACCGCATAAGCACTAACAAAAAATTCTTGGCCTTATCCACTATACATATTATATTTTATCAATGATACAGCTAAATGATAAAATAAATTAGATACAGTTGAGATAAAAATGTATGGCATTTCGATAAAAGCTACGCTATCGTATGCATTAAGTCTAGTAAAGAATAATTATTGTCAGTTATAGTACAACAACAATATTTATTGAGGTGTGCGGGGGGTGGCTCTTACACCACTCCTTGCAGTGCAGAGATGCGGCCTTACAAATGCCAGACGTTGCCGAGGGTCGGAGAAGAGGATGACAATGTACCTCTGGCCTCGGTCAGACAGGAAGAAGGAACAACCCGGGGGTTTTAGTCTGTGCAAGTCCGATACACCGGAGGCCAGCCCTCACCGCCCCCTGAGGTACGTTAGGGATTTCCCCCGGGCTATCAAAAAAAAAAAAAAAACAACAGCAACAACAATATTTAATCCATAACTTTAGCACTTTATAAATATACATACCTATAGCACTTTATAAATATACATACCTACGTCTTTTATCCTTGCGGTACGGCACATTAAACGTTCCATTTGAATAAATATATTTGTTATTTATTTTTATATTTTTTATATTATTTTATTTTTTATATATTTTTTTAATTTTTTATATTATTTATATATTATTTATATTATTATAAATATATTTGTATAATTTTTCTTAATATGTTTTTATACATTTTTTTTTTTTACTTTAGGAAAATCGTCATGGTATCGTCTCGATCGCACTGGGGGGTTGCGCGAAACTGAGGTGTGTCGGACTTGCACCGACTAAAAACCCCAAGGTGACTTCTTCTGCGCATTGACGGGGACTGTGGGACCTGTAATCAAGTCGCCACAGCCCCGTCGCGCCGCGCCCGCTGGGTACAAACTTGGAGGAAGATATCTTCCCCGACACTGCTCATTGTATTTAGGCAGAGCACGTCACAATGCTCTGCCTACTTCTCGAGGGTCGCTAACCAGTCGTTCAGGGCCCCCACCCTGAGCGGCCGCGACTCCAAAGGCATCAGCCAACCGGGCGTGGATCGACCGATCGGCTGGTACTGATGTGCCGGGGCGGTTGCCGGCACCCTGGTGTCTTCTTTGAGCAGCCTTCTGCCGTTCTCGCACTGCGGCCTCCTTCTGGGACATGACATCTTCACAGAAGGAGACCACGGCCCTCCAGTTGTCATACTCTGCCAGCATGGCCGACACCACTGCTGGCAGGGAGAGGTCGTGTCCGATCCTTTGGACCAGGTCCCACCGCTCGCTGCCCCACGCTGGGTAATGTGCGAGCGTATGTTGGGCGGAATCCAGGTCCGAACAGCAGTGGTAGCACTGGGTCATTATTTCTCGTCCAAACCTAAACAGGTACTCAGGGAAACATCCGTGTCCCGTAAGTACCTGTGTCAGGTGGTAGGTGACGTGATATCTACTATTAAACCAGGCTTCGAGGTCCGGTAGAATGGCGCCGACCACGCGCTGGCGCATGCACCGCACCTCATCCAGCTGCATGCGCCAAATTCTCAGGGCTGATCGGCGTTCTTCTGCCTTCAGCCTTTCGAGCGCCAAGGGAGGCACGCTTTCGCCTCTCAGACGGAATTCGCGAACTCGGTTGAACACTGCCGAGTCCACTTCCGCCTGGATACTGAAGGGCAGAAAGCGTGCCAGGATCGTCGCATATGAGATTGTTTTGTAGCTGCTTGCGATCCGTATGGCCATTAACCGCTGCAGGCTGTGTATCTTCTGTCTGCAGCGGCGGATGCGCAGCCTGTGCCCCCAGACTGGCGCCCCGTAAAGGGTCACGGATCGCACGACTCCGGCATAGAGGCGACGGACTCCCTCAGAGAGTCCCCCGAGGTTAGGCAGGAGACGATGTAGGGCACCTACTATTCTCTGAACTCGGGGGACAAGGCGCTCGATGTGTTCCTCGAAGCCCCAGCGGCCATCTAGGGTGAGCCCAAGGTACCTAATGAACCAGCCCACCCTTACCTGCACGTCACCTACGCAGATCGACGAATCAGGTGGTTCTCTTGTTCGCGGCAGTTTATGAAACCATAGCGCCTCACATTTATGAGGCGCTACCCGAAGGCCCAATTCGTGGATCTTAGAAACGACAATATGTTTTTATACATATATTATGAATACGTTATGTTTAATTGTTATATTCAATATAATACGAAAATGTAACAAAATAATTTTGGGAATAAAATATTATCATTTGCATGGCAATGCAATATGTGCGCTCCAAACAGTTTGAAATACCAGTCAATAACCTCTTCTAATACTGTCTATCTATACGATGCTAATATTTACCTAAAAATCTTAATATAAGTATGTTATTTTGAGGTGAACGACTCCTCTATAAGCATAACGGAATATCGACCTAAGATCCTCACGTCGTTTGACACTCCTCGTTTTTGATTATTCATATATGATATGTTTATAGCTCATTTTATCTATTTTATAATATCTATCACTTGTTTCATTTTAACCAGCTTTAAATACCAAAGAACCTTCTATCGAAACCGTAGAATTAATTTATACCATTGTAAAAAATATAGACATTAACGCTAACAATATTTTTATTGATGTGACGAAATAAATGTTCCCAGGATTGATTTATTAGAAGAGAGAGAAAAAGAAATTACGCATCTATAAAGACCATTTGCTAAAGCTATTTTATAATCTTATTATGTATATTTCTCTTTATACAAACATATAATTTGGAAAACATCGCTTATACATAAGTATCTAAAGCAGAATGCATTCAATTAAAGTGCTAGAAAAAAGAATAATAGCTAGGAATAGAAATGTATTTAGCGTGCTTGCAAACTTTGTCATAAAATATAATTAAATAACTTCCTTCAAAGGGAATGTAATTACGGGTAAGTATTCACGATTTTAAATTGCAAGTAGAGCAAGTTACTATAAACGTATTGCCTTTAATTATATCATCGAAAAAGCAGAGTATCGATGGGTATGAAAGTAAAAACGACATTTGTTACGTAGTCACGAATTGCAAATAACGTGCTCATCATTGAAATAACTCAACTGTTTCAGGTTTCTTATATTGTGGTAGGGCAAAGCGAGTTTACTAAACCTGATGTTAAGTAAAATTCAGTCAATGAATATGGCAACCCTTAAGGGACGCGATTTCGTTACCAGTCGCCGTCATCACACAAGCTTAAATATACTACAACGCACGGCCTCTAAGTATGAAGCAAAAAGCTTATACAGTGATATACCTCATATGCTCCTAGGCTCATATGAGCAGATCTAGAAACGATATTTGATTACGTAATAGGGCGATTGCCCGAATTAATTTGTGACCCAGTACAATACCGTCATAATGAATCACTCCGACTTGTCGCGTTTCGGGATCAGCTTGTGTACCTCCTGTCGTTATGTATTAAATGGTGTTCAGTCGTGATATATGTCGGCTGGCGTGACTACAGCGTCGTTCCATGGATTTTTAACACTTGGTGATCGCTGGGTCTACATAACTCTTCATCAACTGCGGTGCAGTTACTTTATCGAGCCATTATCAAAGAAAATACGCGACAGGCTAAAGCGAGCTTCTACCAGGGTTAGAAGTACATAGTTCGTACATTTGGACTGCAAAGTGTTCTAAGTTTTCAATCATTGCGTTCTACCAGTTGTGACGTACGGAGCCGAGACTTGGACACTAACGGTTAGGCTAGTCCACTAGCTTAAGATCGCTTCAGCGTGCGATGGAGCGGCCTATGTTGGGCATCTCTTTGAAGGATAAAGTCCGAAATAAGGTCATCCGACATAGAATCAAAGTTATCGACATAGCTCTCCGTATTAGTAAGCTGAAGTGACAGTGGACAGACCATATATGCCGAAGAACTGATGGTCGTTGGAGCAGGGGGGCTCTTGAGTAGAGGCTATGGATCAGGAGACCTAGCGTGGCGCAGCCCCCAGCAAGGTGGAGCGACGATCTGCGGAAGGTGGCCGGAAAGGATTGGATGAGGACAGCCGAAGACCGGGCTCAATGGTACTAGGCATAGGAGAGGCCTATGTCCAGCAGTGGATTAGGATAGCCTGATGATGATGATTATGATGAAATGTGTTCTAAAAATAGAGCTAAGTAACAAAGCTAAGCAACTAATCAATTATTTGTTCGTTGTTTTTAGATTTGACCTAAGCGATGCCGCTGCAGAAACACGAAGTTTGCTAGTCGAGATGACTCAGTATATTGGTGATAACTTGATGGCAGAATGCAAGGGTAATGTTACAGAGATCGTTGAGACTCCCGTCGTGGTATATGTTACAGTTAAGACACCAACCCTGACACTTACATGGGATACTAATGAGGAGTACTTTCTGCACGTTCAGACTAGAGGTTGGTTTACTATTTACATAAATAAAAAATAAGTATTGTCCATATTTGCATCACACTATAAAATAAATATACGCCTGTACGCGCTCGTGTTTTTATGGACGAGGGAGATATTCAAGGAGGATATTCAGCATTAGATTCTAATTCCAAATTTATAGAAAAAGTGATATCTAAATATTTCCATTAAAACAAAGTAATTTATAGTCAACATATTTAGTGGCAATGACACACATGATAGAATAAATAACAATTAATTAATAAGTAGGTCTTTTGTCTCTCTTAAGCCAGGATAAAGTACTAAATACTACTTAATTAAAAGAAGGTACAAATTATTGTATCCTGAAATATCTCTCTCGTCTATAAAATCACTCTGTATAAAGCAATCATTGTCATCATATTTGGATACGTAATAAGCTACGGTACTTACTTGGCGTATCGAGTAATTTCTTATATAAAATAAAAGTGAACACAGATGGTACTTTATTGGAATAAATTATTTCTCCTTTTCAATTTTCTTTTCTACAAGTTGGTAAGTATTCTGAAATTAATATACAATATGGTTAATGTTAATTCTCTTTTTACCAATTATAAGTGACTCAATATACGATTATAATGTCATTACATTTAATTTAGTGATAAAAACTAATGGATATCGTAATTGCCGATATAGTAAAAGAACATATACATCCGTTAAACAAAATGTTTGAAATGAATTAAAAATACGCTGACTGATTTAGTATAATAGAAAACCATAATTTAATTACACGAATCTTGTCTGTAGAAAGATACAAGACAACAATTAACTTTGGTTAAATTGAATTTTTGTTTATTTCAGACGATAAAGTAGTGGTTCGAGTTGTCGCTGAAACTGTGTACGGAGCACGTCACGCACTAGAAACTCTAACACAGCTGGTGGCTGCCGACGTACCGGATTACACTGATATGACGTCATGTAGTCTTCGGATAGTCTCTGGAGCAACAATTCGGGATCGTCCAGCTTATAAGTACAGGGGCTTCCTTCTAGACAGCTCAAGGCACTTTATCCCAATGGCAGATGTGAGAAGGATGATTGATGGAATGGCTGCTACAAAAATGAATGTTTTCCATTGGCATGTGACTGATTCTCAAAGCTTCCCATTGGAATCTAGCCGAGTACCACAATTTACACGGTGATTATTTAATCAAATATTATTTTATGACTCTTAGTAATTTACTGTACGTACCTATAAGTTAACAATTTTTTTTTAATAATAATTGACGATCTGATTTCTTTGCATCAATTGCTGTATACCTTTAGGATTGAGTACTTATACAATTCCATATATACCAATCAATCGATAAAAAAATTACTTTCCAGTTATGGTGCCTATTCGGCTAATGAAATTTATACAACCGAAGAAGTGAGAGATCTAATAAATTATGCCAAAGTGAGAGGAGTACGTGTTGTTATTGAAATAGATGCACCGGCTCATGCTGGAAACGGATGGCAATGGGGTGAGGTACGTCAATAATTTTGTACAAATCATTAATAAAAGTTTCAGTTACAAAAAATCTAAATACTGGCCCATAAATACACTATTGATATAAAATAAACGAGCTAAATGTTTAGTATTTTTAGCTTGATACAGAGGGAACTCATTTTTGCATTGGATCCTAATAATTTTTATCCATTTTTTTTGCTTTCGAATCTTTTGATATATTGAAATGGATTTCATAAAAAATCCCTTTATAATTCATTTAAATTAAAGGCGTTATATATGAAATATTGGAAAATATTTAAAATATTTTTGTTATCCATAGAGTTTTATGGTTTTGCTTTCAGGAATACGGGTATGGCAAACTTGCAGTATGTGTAAACGCTCATCCTTGGAGAAAATTGTGCATCGAACCCCCTTGTGGACAACTGAATCCAGCTAATCCGGCTATGTACCGTGTTTTAAGAGATTTATATCGTGATATCGCAGAAGTATTACCTCAACCAGCTTTGCTACATATGGGAGGCGATGAGGTAAGTTACGTTATCTATCGTATTTAATTATTAAGTACTAAGGCTTAAGCTAGGAAAGTGGGACACGAAAGATCATCGTAACCTTTTTGTATGATTATACACCAGTGACGTGCATAGGGTATTTGAACAAGGTAGGCAGACGTCGCGTAATTAATTGTAATATATGTTATTATAGTGAATATTCTATTTGTCTCACAGGACATATATATGGCGTAAAAATATAATAAGTATGAATATGAATATTTCCCCTTTTTGTTTACTATAAATAACTTATCCCATACTAATTTATTGCAAGGGTATGAAATGCTTTTATGCATCTATGGAATGAACGTTACTGTAACACATATATTAGTACTTGCCGCCGGGGAATCCTTCGCAGGGACCATCGAGCTCGCCGAGCAGGGGGTAGCACGGGTCGTTGCCAAGATCCGCCAATTGGGCCTTCGGGTAGCGCCTCATAAGTGCGAGGCGTTATGGTTCCATAAACTGCCGCGAGGCAGGGAACCACCCGATTCGTCGATCCGAGTAGGTGACACACATGTGTTGCCATGTGTTGACAATGTGTTGTTGCATAATTTCGTTTGCGTAGTTTCAACGAACGATAAAAGTTATTCACCTACTAATCGAGATTTAGGAACATTTTTCCTGATAGGACAGAATGAAATTACGCGAGTAAAATTGTACTGCATTTTACCACTTCTTCTACTTAATTTTATTAGCCTTGTTTAGCTAATTTTCCATCTTATTATTCATCAGGTGTACTTTGGTTGCTGGAACTCGAGCGAGGAGATATTATCGTATATGAATGATAAAGGTTTCGATACGACTGTAGATGGCTTCATACGTTTGTGGGCAGAGTTTCACGCACAAGCACTTCAGTTGTGGGACGAAGAATTAGCAGCAACAGGCACAGCAGAAAAACAATGGGTTATGCTTTGGTCTTCAGATCTAACAAATCCGCAAAGGATTCAGAAGTACTTGAGTAAAGACAGGTAACGATATTCTATATTCAGCAACTTAACATGTAACATACCCAGTGAATTCCGAAATTGAAAGGCAAACAAATTTGTTGCAAAAACTAACAATACAGATGTTTTTGCTGTACGAAATTCGCCGGGTCGGCTAGTAACATTATAACAGTCTTTTATCGGTTTAACGGTGGAGAGTGTTCTCAGGAACTGCATTCTTTGATTCCACCAGTCCCATTCCATCACAAAACCACTAGACGTCGTGTCGGATACCATCCGTTTGTGGCCGATGTTCCTTATATCCGCACGAAAAGATTCGCTCCTACATTCATCATGCGAACGGCTAAGGAGTGGAATATGCTTCCAGCGGCCATATTTTCGTCCGGGACCCAGGATGACCCGGGAGTCTTTAAGTGAAGAGTGAATAGGCATTTGTCGGGCGGACGCAGTTCATAATCGGAGTCATCTTGACCTTCCACCAGGTGTGATTGAGGTCAAGCGTTCGCCTATAAATTAATTAAAAAAAAAATAATAAAAGCTAAATTTTTTGATATTGATACTTTGATTAAAATGCATATCACGTGGAATTTTACAAAAGTTACCTACGTTCCAGATATGTCATACAAGTATGGGAACCTATCAACAGTTCGTTATTGACACAATTATTAAGATTAGGATATCGTACTGTATCAGTACCGAAGGATATTTGGTACTTAGACCACGGATTCTGGGGAAGGACGGTATATTCCAATTGGAGACGTATGTACGGTCACACTTTACCCAGCGACGAAGGCGTTTTGGGTGGAGAAGTCGCCATGTGGACGGAGTATTGTGATGCACAAGTGTTAGGTATGTTAATATAAATGTATATCATTTTTTTGTCAATAGGTGAATCCGTGCGCTATCCTGAAAATACTTGCAAAAGTAATTCACCAGTATGAAGATTATTTTTAATTTATAATTTATGTTAAGTATTGGCTTCCTCTATGTCTTTTGTTTTAAAATTCCTCAGCATTTTTCATGTAGAAATTTCTTCCTGTTCTAAATAATATATATCATACGATCATAGAATAGATATGATCTTACGGTAGTTGTTTTACATTCCTAAGCCGTAACTCCAAGATCCAACTGCTAAGGCTGAGATTTATAGACCCTATTTCGACTTTGCTTTACAAAGTTCTCAAAAAATAAATTCATTTTGATAAAAAATTTAATGTATAATAGGAACTTGAGTGTAACCATAGTATTCTCAGAGCCAAGTCCATGTTGACAAAATCGGTGACTTACCGAATCCTTTGACATTTATTGAGTATTATAAATTTTAATGTTTTAGTAAAGTCTAAGCAAACTTTAAGTTGCATCAGTAAATCTCAGCCTAAGTGTGAGATCTTGCCAAGTACCAAGCTCATAGCCCCTCCATAATTAAATCACTTTACAATTTGACTATTGCTAGAATAGTCCTCGTCTGATTTCACAAAAGCTGAGTCTTGCAAAAAGAAGTTTATTTTAGACGATAAAGAAAAAATATTATGTTAAAGACTTTAGATCCATAATATTTTTGACTAATCCATTTGTGATTTCGTTAGATTTAGCTCATAACAACAGCTTATGATAATTTGGGCGAGTAATAAGATCGGGATACAAGCTATATCGCTGCCATATTATACCTACTTAATTTATACGCAGATACGCGAGTCTGGCCGCGTACAGCAGCTGTAGCTGAAAGGTTATGGACGAATCCTACTACAACGGTGTATGCGGCGGAACCCCGGATGCAAAGACTCCGGTCGCGGCTCCTCGTGCGAGGGCTTCGCCCTGATGCTATATCTCCAGGCTGGTGTGAACAACATGACTCTCACTGTTTCTAACATACCTTCACTGAATTAGATAATATATTAAACTTTTTTGTAGCAATATGCCAAAAAGAAAAACTTAAAGTCATATTATATATAAACTAGCTGATCCGGCAAACGTTGTTTTGCTATATAAGTTATTGTAATATCTTCTAAGATGTTCATTGAAATTAAGTGATGTCAAAGACAATTTTGTTCACAATTAAATACTCTTAATCAACAACACATTTATTTGGATAAAGGTTAATATTATTACGTTGATACAACTCTTAACAAATAATGCATCAATTTCGACCAAATTTGATTACCATAAAAACGGTTCTAGTGAGTTCATCTTAAAAGATAGACATATACTGTCGCGGACATTTTTTTAGATCATTTCAAGAGGAATAATTCTTTCATACGTATATTTTTGGTATCTTGAACCGTTTTCGCAGCGCACGCAATGGAAGCACTGAAGGATGAATAATTTTCCCCGTTTTTTTCACATTTTCCATTATTTCTTCGCTCCTAATAGTTGCATCGTGATTTTATATAGCCTAAAGCCTTCCTCGATAAATAGTCTATTCAACACAAAAAGAATTTTTCAATTCGAACCAGTAGTTCCAGAGATTAGCACGTTCAAACAAACAAACAAACAAACTCTTCAGCTTTATAATATTAGTATAGATGATGTTTAAAAAAAGGTTACGCGTAACGATAGTGTTAATTTACGATTTGTATGTAGTTGAGAGAATTTTCAAATTCTTGCTTCAGTCTGACACGCTTCGGGATTAGTTCACGTATATCCAATTGTTTATATGTATACCTAGAGACCTTACGTCCTGGTATATGTGGGCTGACAAAGCGATGGCCACTGTCAACGCGCTTTGTGCTTTTCATCAGGTGCAAGGCAGTCAATCAGTCGAGCCAGTATAAAGAGTCATATAACATTGCTAGGCCGGAACGTCGAGAAAGTATAAAAGCATTATATATGACCGAAAGGGTTGTTACGAAAAAGAATGAATATAGACCGTGGACATACGAACAAAAATCCAGTTTCGAATGTACAACATTACAATCTATAACATAATAACTAATCTATAGTGACCGTAAAAGTTAAGGTATATGAAATTTCGATTAACCCATTGATTGCCAGACATATTTAGAGCGTCTTACCCTGGGTGCCAAGGTTTTATTTTGAAGAATACACGAAAGTTTACAAATGAAAGTTTATAAGTTACCGATATATTATTGCAAATACAGTAGTTTTTTATTGAAAAAAAAAAAAAGATATTTTTAACTGAAATGACCATTTGTACTTAATCTAAAATTGCAGCACGCACTACGAGATATCTCGTAGCTAGCAGTTTTGATACACACGCTTAATACGAGATATCTTGTAGCTGGCAATCAATGGGTTTATGTTGAAACCCTATACTTATGCTCCTCCGTCGTGAACCATGCGATTAATGTCACTATAGTATAGTGCTATATCGTGGGTGCTAAATAATTTAAATTTAATTTAATGTCAAATTAAAACCAGATCTCATAGCTTGTATACAGATTTGTGGCTAATTTGTTTTTCCCCGTTAATAAGGCGCTAGGAACAAGTGTGACCGTTAAAAAAGAAGAGAATTATTAGCGGGACAAGGTGCTTTTTGTTGTGACCATATAATTATTCGATGCCGGTCAGTGATCAGTGTTTCTGACTTTATATCTCACAATGAAAATATAGTAGTTTTTCAAAGTATTTCGCAAATCCTCTACATGGGGTTCGCGGAGACTAGCGAACGTCAGAAAGAAACAAAAATAAGAAAGGTTCACTGATACGTTAATATAAATAAAAGTATTGTACGGATTTTACATCTGTAATATAATAAAATATAGGATAAGGACATCAGAGTGAAGAGGGTTTCAAAATATTTTTACATACTGCTGAGGTTGCGCTATAAAAATATTGAAAACACTGAACTATAGGAATCCAGTCAATCTTACTGTTTACGTAAAACAAAATTTAAAAAGTAAAAAGAAAAAGTTATTAACGATAATTAATATACGATTATATGATGGTTTACTATTTAGCTTATATATTATAATTAATTTAATGTAATTACTATTGTGCTAAAGCGTGTTATTATAAATTTTTATTATCCTACTGTGATAACGATTAGTTATCCTAAATATATTATATTGAAATAGAATATCGTTGTAATTTTAAGATGAAAAATACAGCTGCTATTTATTACTGACTTGTTAAAATATTCAATAAAATTGCTGTAAATGAAAATTGTGTTTTTATTTCGTTTTTAACATCAATATTGCACATGACTAGCTATTTCATTTCTACGCTTTGATTCTGTATAAAATGACATATATTATATTACATTTTCATGACTTAAAAGTTACCAAAGGACATTGACTAGATTGCAGTTGATACTATTATAATTGTTTACATGTTCTTAAGTTAAAACAGGTATATATTTTCGTCTACTATTCAATAATTAGATCCAGCTATTCAATTACTTCAAAAAAGTAATCCTTGGTTTTTGGGACAGTATGATTCATCTAAAGATATTTCTTTAGATCCTTTGACTACATCGTATTCGCTTTTCACAAGCTATGTTTGTGTCAAGCGTGAACGTATTATCCGTAAACAGTAGAATTAAATCTAAGTATAGACAATACCTATATATAATAGATAGTTATGACTGTTTAGGAGAAACTAACTTGGCTTGTACACGAGTAAAATAGATTTTTATTTGTTCATCTAAATACACATTTTTTTAATGCATTTATCAAGTGGCTCCCGTATGCTGTACTTAAGAGTTTCTAAGGGCTTAAAGTAAAAGGAAAGTTTTACTATGACAAAATGGTCTATGACAATATGAGAAGCTGTTATTGTTTAATAGATATATTAAAGTTTTATAATGTTCTTTTTCATCCCCATATGTAACTGTAAAATTAGTTAAGTCTTTTTTACTTTTGAGCATGACAAAACTGATGCACTAGTTAGAAATATAACAGAAATATTATTGATTGTAGATATTTCATTAATATAAATAAGAAATCGTTGTTCTAAGGTCCATTATTTACTATGGTCATTTTTAATTTCACTCTAAGCAACAGGTCTTGATACTTAATTTAATCTATAGAACGAAAAATCCTTTGAACCCTTTGAGTATAATGTATTTGTTATCAGAATTATTGTTTTAAGAAATGTATTGAGTTTTATTAAATGTGTATTGTGTTATGAAGCTATAAGTTGAATTTTAAATTACATAGACACATTATTCCTAACATTCCTATCCCCCTTAAGAGTGCCTAAGCTCAAATCATTTGGTACCAAATCATGCAATACAGAATCGCTTCTAAAAATGCTTGTCGCTATTCTGTTAGCCAATCTTTCAGATTCTCTCAAGTCATCGTCTTTGGAATGAGAGGTCAGGTCTATTTCTGCATCGCTGTCGCTGTCACTCTCTTTCTCCCGTCTTTCTGGACGAAACGCCAAATTTTGTGGTTCTTCTACTTCATTCGCACACGGACATGGATTTTTTGTTGCCAATACTCTCAAATCTGTAGGTGCCATTTCACTATCCATTTGAGGATTCATAAGTAAGGGTGGGAATGGAAAAGGTTGTTGCATGATTCGGGTGTCTTCGTAGGGCATTGGCGGCATATCGTGCACTTCTGGCACGTTGGAATTGTGAAGGTAAGAGTCTTGACGTGGCGATTTCAATTCTCTATTCTCTAAAGGTTCCGGAGAATCTTTATCGGTCGGCGATTCTGGTGCTTCGGGCGAAGAGTCAGGAGGCTTCGCATGGGCTGAAAATAACTTTAATGTAGCAGGAGGCACAAAGAAAATTAAATAGAAGCAAAATTATGTTTATATCATTTTAGAGTTAGAAAACCAATATTTTCAATTTACAGATACATTTTGGAGTAGTAAGTAAACTTGTTTTTAGTTATGTCGTAGTAGAGTATTATTATGAAACTGCCGAACTAAAATAAGCCAGGTTAACTCCATCGATGATTTTTGCACGGATTAATTAATTATTATGATATTATATTGTATGTAATAAATTCTATAATTTTCATCATCAGCCTATTTCAATCAGCTGTTGAACATAAATAAGGCCTATCCTAATAAGCGCAACTGAGCTCGGTCTTCGGGTTTCACATCCAGTCTTTGTCAGCTTTCGGAAGTCGTCGCTTCACCTTGCCATGTCTCAATAATGGTTGCGTATCTAACAATGTTAATATCAATTGAAAATCGTTTGATTCTAACCCGGCATAGGCATCGGCGGAGTTCCAAGTCCGAGGCACCTCATCCTCCAAGCATCCTGGAGGAGTTGAAGACGCGCTTGCTTTCTCCACTTCGCACGACGATTTTGGAACCATACCTGATATAGAAAAACAGGTTAATAAAACTAGTCCACTTTCTAAATTTTTATTAGCCTTGAGTTATTTAACCTTGTTCCATCCTCTCCCTTCCGTAAAAGAACCACAAGCGCGGTATTGCGGAGTCACAGTTATACGGTATCTATGTCCCGTTTGGGACTAAAAGTTTCTCTAACTCTTACTTTTGCCGAGTAGTCGAGCTGTGGAATGGTCTTCCAGCGAACGTGTTTCTACTATTATATTGGGTCCTTTTAAGAAAACATGAAGAGATATTTTTTCGGCCGACGTAATCATTGCGACTATCGGTAGTTTTTCTTTGATACTTTACAGTCGCTTACAATCAGGTGTGTTGTGGCAACTAGGCCATGGCAGGATAAGAAAAACTGTCTAAACTTCCTCACGGACTGGTTTACAAAACTATAGATTTACTACAACAAACCTCCTAAACAGTAATAAATATGTCTTTAACCCTTACCTCGGCCGCGCTATGAGATTATAGAAGAGTCATTTAAGTAACGAGTTTTTTCTGCCCTATGATATTGGATTTTTTTAAAAGAAGTTTGAAGAAAGCGATCCTTAGTTGGCCTTATATCCCAAAAATCGGATTTAGATTCTTGATCGTGCAGTCTCTTCAGTCTTCTCAGACTGCGCTGTACCTTACATCAGGTAGTAGAGTAGGTATACATAGTCATTTAGCAAAACTATAATAAATTAATAAAAACTTGTTAAATAAAAATTAACAAGAGATAAATTATTCGGTTAGTATAATTCAGGTTCAATTTATCTCAAAACATTGCTAAATTAAAGTAATCCTGATTTCTAAATTAATTCTTTTCTAAATGAAATACAATTAATTAATGTTTACTGTCACTAATGTATCTCTGCTCAGTCTGTTAGGGATATAGCGTGACGGTATATTTTATATTATATTATTATATGACATTTATAAAATATGATTTTTGTATCAGATACCGACAGACAATAAATCACTGAAAAACACTTAGCAATACTTTCAAATTTAAAATTGCTGTTATAAATTGACTAACTCCATTTCAGTACGTACAAGTCAACAGCATTTATTTAGCTATATAAGCTACCTACTTTTTAATTTCACGTTTCAGGTTGAGCCTATGTATGTATGGTATACTTTCTTTTCGCTTGTTTTTTCCTCAGAATAAGCAGTATGATGACTTAAGGATATTATACAGTCGTTTATAAACGACAATATTCACTTCATCCACTTTCCATCAACTTAGAATAATTATTTTTATATTCCGCGACCATTGGGTAGGGCTGTGTGCATTTAGTATAAAAAGTATGTAACTATAATATAAATCTCCCGATCGATCAAACAGTGAGGTACACACACGCACTAGTTTCATTCCAAGACACCGGCGTCGCCGGCGGCGCCGAAGAAGGATAGTTCAGTCTACTGCTGCTAACCGGTGCGTTTACGCACCGAGGCGCAGTTCTACTCCGACGCAGCCTTGAGTTTCTTTCGGCGTTTCTTCTCAAGGTAGTCACTTCCGAAATGCTGGTAGATCACCCGTAGGGTTAGTACTTTATTTGGCTGGCGGTCCAAGTCGAGGTTCGTACCCACAGGGGTGCCCTTGCATTGCCACCCAACCCAAATTTCGCTGGCTGAGCACCTTCTGTGCTCGCCCCCTAAGCCCGGTTGAGCTGAAAATGCCTATCCCAGCAATCAGTAGTTAGTCCGCTTCAAAAAAAAAAAAAAATCTCACTTGAACTCTGGCTTCAGACAGGCTGATTCGTAAAGCAACCTCCTCTCTCAGAAACACGTCGGGATAGTGGGTCTTTTGGAATAAGGACTCCAATTCACTCAGCTGCTGCGGCGTAAATGTCGTGCGGTTGCGTCGTTGCCGACGTCGCCCAAACATGTACTCAGTCAGAAGGTCACCGGGCAAAGGCGATAGGTATGGTCCGGCCATTTTAATTTTGATTAATATGAAACTCGTGATTTATAATGAAAACAATTAAAAATTCACGTAATCGTCCAACATTAAATTGAAGAATACTTATTACGACATCCTTGAGAGCGGCGATCAGATGCGCTACTGGTCACATTGGCACAATGCATAAGCACCAATTAGATACAGCCGCTAATGTATTTATGCTAGCCCCGGAAGGCTTATGGCGTGACGATATGTTAGTATTAATGTTTTATCGTTACATTTTAAACATGTTTTTATTTATTTGGATAATTATTGAATTAAAAACTGAATGACTTCTTTATGACACTTTATAAATTTTTCCAAACTTTCCGATATCACCGTAAACTTTGAACTGCTAAGAGCAGTCTTGCGTTCTCAATGATGCTTAAATCACTGTCTGATTTCGCGAAAATTTTGCGGTGAAAACCCCCTAAGCTCCACCCCTCAGCGATAGAATCCCCCCTCGTGATTGGCCCAACGTTGTAGGGGATGGAAAATACAGCCAATGGTAGCGTACTTTAGGGGTTGTATTTAATAGGTGTAGATTAAGTTAATGTATAATTGTGAATATACGTTTTGTTAAAAACGATTAAGTGGGTACTTGTACTTACATTGGCTTAAATATTTTGGTAAAAAAGTTCCATATAAAAACATAAAATCTCAGTAAAATAAAAAAACAGTACGATACAAAATAAGTGCAATACTTAGTCGGTTTAAAAAAAAAGATCTAAATTTAAATTAAATTCTATTCAATTTTCAACAATGTGTAGTCTTATTACCGCATATTCTAGTTTGGTGTCATACATTATTTTTCAATATTTTATCATACTGTGTAGAACTTTACGCGAGGGGTAGGTTTCTCTGTACCCGGTTTAGCGAAATTCGTGTATAAAGGGGTTGTTAAAAAACAAGCTATATAAATATTATAATGTTATTTTTACTGTGAAGTATACCGCAAATTGCCATTATTTATATTTTTCCTAATTTAAAATATAATACATATCTGAGAAGTTTCGGAGTATATTTTGTTCACGTTCTTATTAAAGTATTTTATAAGAAATAACATAATTTTGCATTGCTTGCTGACAGTGGTGTACACCCTATAAAAGCATAAAAAAGGATTCTCTTGTTATACTTTGACATTTTAAATGTATATTGATTTAATATTTGATCCTATTTGGATTCTCCTACTTAGATAATTAAAAATAATAATATCTTCACTCTATATCCGTTTCGGGCTGTATCCACTGTTTATATGTCATGCCCAACGTGACTACTAGCGCAGCTGATCGTCGTTCTCAGGGCACACTGCTCGTTGAAGATATAAAACGCAGATAGAATTATGTAACTTTCTTCTTGATTTCTAGATCCGAAATTACCTTAGATCGCCTATTATATTACGCGCCACGATAACTTCCTCCCTTCAGTATGTCCTCGTTGGTTTTTATTGCTTAGAGGTGTGTTTTGGGATTGGGTGCCTAATATCTAATGAAATTATGCTATTAAGTGTGCAAATACATGACTCTAAATGAATTTACATATCGATATAATGAATCATACTATTTTGTGGGGTTTAGTTACTACGTAGTGTTGTCTTACGCTTGTTTAATATATAAAATGATTCATTAATCATGTTTTGTATCGTATAATTTATGAATGGGATTAAATATTTTCACAAAAGGTTTTAGCTATTATTCAAAATGATATATTAATATTCTTTCACACATGCCTTGAGAAATGTTTACATTGCCCCTGGTATTTAAATCGCAAAGCACAATCTAAAGACTGAATGCAACTGTCATCTTAATTTTACTCTGATATTTGGTAAGGTTATGCCGGCTTGTTCAAAAAGCTCTTCACACTTCTAATCAAGGAATCAACATCATAAGCAAGTTGAAATAAACTACCTAGACGATCATATGACAATCCGATAAAATAACACGAATTAGAAAACTTTTAGTGTGTCGAGATTGTTGAAACAATAAAATGTGCCTATCGGAAATTCTACGAGAATTTTATAATACTGGTACTTATTTAGAGACAGGGGTGAAATTAAGTCTGCTAAGTGGGTTGGAGATAGTGGAAGCAACGATTACTAGGAGTAAATGAACGATCCCACCCGGCGGAAGCTGAAGACTATATATTCATTAAAAATCAGGGCTGATACATTTAATAACGTACTTTTAGAAAATTTAATAATATCAATAAATTTAAAAAAAGAAATTGTTTCAATGATTGTTTGACTGTTGAGGTTGAGTGACCATAGTGTCAGAGTACGTATATTTTTATCACAGGGAATTCAATTTAATTTTTGTCTCAACCAGTATAACATATCTGCACTGTATAAAAATTACGTACAGTGCCTAGAGCAAGTATACAAGTACGAAAAATATTATAGTATAAAATGTAATAATGATATAATTATAGCCTATTCTTATGATGATGATAATGTCCTAGCCGGATTCGGCCACGGCGACTGTTTCAACGCCGATTATGAAAATCGAGGTCCAGTTTTCGGAAACAGTCAATTGCGCAGGAGATGCATAACTGGACGTGCAGTCAGAAAAGCACTCTCTCGTCCGAGCTCCCTCGCGCCCGATGGAAAGGAGAACCAGTACGATCGGGAGGGAGCGGGATGCAGGTTTGGTCGAGTTTCCTTCTCTAAACACCTGGTTGAATTGTGGTGTTAAAGGGATACCTTAGTCGCCTTTTACGACACCTCAGCAAGAAGAGGGGGGTGCTATTCTATTCTACCGGCAGCCACCACGGCATAGCCTATTCTTATAATTGTATATTAAATGTCGTGAATGCAAATAAAAGATGCTAGTTCCATTTGTAAGTTTTATAATGACAGCCTTCAAATCTTAGACGCATGCGCGTAGTTGCCGACGCTGCTCCGCGCATGCTCTTGGAACTATCTACACGGCGCTCCGTAACATATACATCAAATAATTAATAACATACAAAATTAGCTGTAGGTACTGTGATGCAATTTGCTGAAATTTGAAATTTATCGACTAAAGTATGCA
The DNA here is from genome assembly GCA_036320925.1 of Automeris io. Lineage (NCBI taxonomy): Eukaryota > Metazoa > Arthropoda > Insecta > Lepidoptera > Saturniidae > Automeris > Automeris io. The sequence goes on from JAUDJH010000011.1 coordinate 11,850,749, forward strand.
TACAAAACACTTTATTTCACCAACGAAAATTACATTTATATATAAGAATATATTTTATATATCGACAATGATCAATAGGTAAACTTGCAACGTACAGCTTTCAAAATAATTTATCTAAGTAATGATTTCCTGCCCGATTTCGGCCTTGATGACGTTTTCTGAATCACACTAAATAGACGCGGGATGCCAGATTCAGAGTAAGTAAGCTCACTGATGAAAATATTCGGAAACGTCAATTGTGCAGGATTTATTTTGCGCGTGAATGCTTGCGCTTGCACAGATGCACTCTCTTGTCCAGGCCCCTCTTAATCTTATTGGACGAGGAACAGACACACTTAGAAAAAGAGACAGTGTCTGGATACTAATAGCTGACCCTAACGGTGCCGTCGCGGGAACACATCGCGCACCGCTCTCGCCTAGGAGATGTTGGGCGACGCACTCCCTCAAGTGCTTGCTACCTCGCCAGAATCGTTATGTAGATTAGATTGCTATTAGAACGACAGATGATGAATAAATAAATAAAAATATTGAAATCTAAATAGTTTTGAAAATCGCAAGGACTTAAGGCTGAGATTTATAGATGCTATTACGTCTTATCTTAGTAAATTTCTCAAAAAATAAATTTATTTTTACAAAAAAACTGAATATATAATAGGAACTTGAGTATTACCATAGTAATCACAGAACCAAGTTCAAGTGGACAAAATCGGTGGCTTACCAAATCCTGTGACATTTATTGAGTTATATAAATTGTAATGTTTTAGTAAAATCTAAGCAAATTTACAGTTGTTTATATACTATAAATCTCAGCCTTACCTCTGGGTTAAACGAACTCAGAAAGTCAAGATTGACAATTTTTTTTAATAAGCTTTTATAATGGTTATTACTTTAATTTTAATAAGTAAGGTTTAAATATATTTATAGGATACTGTGAGATTAATGATCAACCCTATGAGAGAACCGAGCGCCGCCCGCCCACCGCAACTGCGCTAAACGAGTTTCCGCAAACATTTTAATGAATAACACCTCCTGTCCCCCTCCAGACCGTTCCACCCCCGCCCATCCCTGATGCATCCAAGGGAGTTAATTAAACCTTCGAGCCTTATTGTTTCTGTTACGATGTTGCGGAATTTTGCATTTAGTATTTTACAAAATGGTCAGAGTAATTTTATAATCTTATAAACCTATTTCAACTAAGTTTCTAAGTCGCACCTGTCGCACATAATGGATAGAAATGTCTTAAAGCTAGCTGCTACTATTGATAACATAATCTGTAAATAATCAAGATAATTTTGAGAGCTTTTACAAAACTGGTTCCACGTTTCGTTTGTATCAGAATCTAATACCATAAATAGTCTAGAATACATCGCTTTTAGTAAATTAATATAACCAATATAAGTTATAGAAACTGCTTATAAATTATTTACTTAATATTTAGAAAGAATTCCGATGAACTATGTGTATACACTCTAAATGGCACTATTCTTTTATTACATTCTTCACTGTAATATCGAGGGGTGAAAGGCTATTTCGTTTAAGCAACATTTTTGGTGATATATATATTTGGTTATATATTTTCGGAATCAGTGTTTTTACCGATTCCAAAAATATACATACAACCAAATAGCATTTCACCCCTCGATATAAATATCTGAAAGATTTTAAGACATAGACTGGCCATAATATCATTAATTTCATACATAACATTGCTTGAAAATGTAGGATATTTCAGAGACATGTTTGTTATAAATAGGCAAATTTGTTCTCTTACTTGTATTTCTTAAGACGGCGACGAACCAGATTTGCGACGTCCGGCCAGTACCTAAAATATTTTCCAATATTGCTTTGTATTTCTGACATCACCAGCAATATTGTTATATAGTAACAGAATTGCAGTTACATATTGCTGTAGAAATGTGGCGTGTTTAGATTCATCTTTACAAATAAAAGTTTATAAAGGGAAAAAGATAAAAACGTCATGTGAAAAGGCAGTCTACAACTTTTATATCTCCCGATGTCATGTGCAATCATCTTAATTAGTAGTATGTAAAAAGTGAAAAACTTCGCGACAGCACGGTCCAACGGCTCAATTAGTTAATTAATCTTTTTTTCCGCGTTAAAATAGCATTTATAAAAGAAGCGCAAACCATTGGGAACTGCTTCCCCTCGTTTACCTAATAGGGCTGCCAACGTTTTAAAAAATACATTAAATCTGGAAAATATCTGTAATAATGAGTAATATATAACTATTTTAAGCAAAAGTTGATAAACGAAACTTCTAACGCTTATGGACAATTTGGAACTAAATTAATAAAATAATTACTTAGTTGCGCACACATATTGTTATTTGTTGCATATAGTTGTTGTCTTACTAAATAAAATGTTAATTGAAATGCCTTCGGCTTGCAAGTACACAAAGCAGTTGGGAGCAAGTAACGCTCCAATATATTTTACCAAATTATGACAATGTTAGGACGCTGAAGGCACCGTATGTTTTAATGGAGTTAGAATTTCTTTTAAAAATATCCACGTCAGATTTTCATGGTCAAATATTTCGCTTGCAGCCGAGATGAGACTAGTACCTACTGGTTAAAATACTACTGTCCTCATCTGTGCTAAGAAGGAATCATGGGACCTTTATTAAAAATACTTCGCACTTCTTTTGCCGAATAAATTTGCGCTATTCCGCTAAATAGGATGGTAAGGGTTAAGATTTAAAAAAACTTTCTAGAAAGTGACAACCTTAGCATGGAAGCTAACAGCGTTTACTTATTCACAGGCTTTACCCGGGACAATACAGGCAGCCGCGTAGCGAGTACACTGGACTAATTAATACGCTTTCCAACTAGCCGTGTGCCGGCCTGATTAAGTAAGTAAGGTAAGTATTTAAGTAATTACATCGCCGGTGCGGCTACGTCCTTACTCAGATGGGTAACGAGGTTAATAGATTCACGTTTATATTTATGCAAAGACCTTGCTGTGGTCAATCTGTGGTTAGTCCATCACTGATATGAGTCTAAATACACTCAATTAGAGCTTATTGAAACCATTTGTTACGTGCTTTGTGATGAAGGAAAACAGTGAGTAAACTGATTCTTTTTCTTATACTGGCTTAGGCACAATAACTACACAAGATACTCCGGAAAGTAAGAAGAACAGTTTACTTATGTGCTGTGTTTTTGTACTGAAGAGTGTAGGTTCATAGATTTTATTTATATTATCTGGAAAATTCGACAGGAGACTTAAGTAATTAAAAATGCTGGTATTGCTCCTTAAAAGTAAACTTAGGGCATTGGATACATTCACTTGAGGGAGTGCGTTGCCCAACATCTCCAAGGCGAGAGCGTTGCGCGATATGTGCACCGCGTATGCACCGCTCGAAGAAACTGAAGGAGAGCGGAATAGTGTCCAGGGGCCTTCCATCAATAGGCCAGACGTCGCCGGGGCGCTGAGGAAGCTGGCACAGCCTTGCCTTTGGCCCTGGCAAACGAGAGAAGGAACACCTCGGGGGTTTTAGTCGGTACGACCCCGACACACCGGGGGGTGACCCTCATTGTCCCCTGACGGCCCATAACGGGTTTCCCCCGAGTTAGAAAAACAGGACATTGTATACATAAGCATGATATTATTATAAATTAAAACAAAAACAATTGGACGATTAAATTTAATTATCCCATATGTATTTTATGATAAGTCTATATTTATGGTAAAATAATTTTGCCATCGGTAAACGACCGCGCCCATACATTAATATAGGTTGCGGTCCTTGTATCAACAGCAAATACATACCGTTATAGTGACTCGCCTCAGTCTGATGCCATTCAGGATCAGTTTTTGAATACCTGGGTGTTCATATGCCTAGAAATCTTCAGTCGTGATATATTTATGTGGGCCGACATAGCAATGGCGAATGTCAACGAATTTTTGCTCCCTGACGGAACATTGTCGTTCTTGGACTACATTTTACTTCTCATCAGGTGCATTGTAATCACTTTATTTAAATAATTATAAAAAACGATATAATCAAAAACCTATTTATTTGTAATGTAGCTTTAAATTTGCGGTTTTCGGATTTTTTCCTGTACTTTTAGATACCTTACTCCTTGCTAAATTTCAAGATTTTAGGTCAACATTTTTTACAGATACATTTTATACAGATTTTAGATTTCCAAATTTATTTAAAATCGAAATAGACGGACATATTATTTGGAAATATGATTTTTTCAGGACCAAGAGACGCCGTAAACTCAAGTATTTGATATTAATTTGAACTTGAATCTTCCACGCGTTCGCGATAAAAGAATACTGAATGACAGACGGATAAGGAAATTATCTTATATGGGTACCGTTTTTCCTTTTCCAAAACCCTAAAAGCAAGTATTTTAGTTCATACATGTTTATACGCGATATATGATTATTTCATATGTTTATTTTTTGCGAGGTGGTAGGGCGTTGGTGCCCGTCTGGATCGCGACCACAGTACATGGGTGTAAAGCCCGTCATAGTGACCAGTTTCGGCTTGTCGCGTTTCGGGATCAGCTTGTGCATATCCAGTAGCTCATATACCTAGAGACCTTCAGTCGTGGTATATGTGGGCCGACATGACGATGCAGATTATCAATGGATTTTCATCTTTTGATAGTCGCTTTCGTTTTTGGACTACACTGTACTTACCATCAGGTACTCTGTAGTCATTATGTCGAGCCAGTGTAAAAAAAAATACTCACATATATGTAGATACATAACGAATATATGTCCTCTCACATTGTTGACAAAACTCTATAATATCAAAAGATTTTACGAGAAACACGTAGCTTCCTTCCTTTGTCCGGACTCATCCGTTTTGTTTTAACACCCCTTTCAACTTCCATACACATACACACACATCTCTCCTTCGTCCTCCTTAAGCTATTTACATACTATAATATTTATAATTTTAGAACAAGTTTGCTCGTAATTTTAGGCCTACAATTTTTTCCGGCGTAATGGATGCTTTTGGCCATGGATTTTTATAAATTGGATACCATGGATTTTTATAACTTCACCGGGCAAGTATTCTAAAACTTACTGTAATACCGGGAAGGATATTTGAAGATAAAATGCTCACATCTTACTTCTTGCTGCGTTGCGTACAATCGTAAATAAAAGAAGACAAGCGTCCATGACTATCAAATTGGAATGACGAAAATCTGTTTTTGTTACTATGAATAACTTTATTTCTATTAGATTAATATCTTTGAATCCATAAAAAACATATTTATTTGGTCATTATGCTGTAAATTGTTTAAGGCATAAAAAATGCAACACCATTTCTATTATATTAATTAATCGACTAACCATTTATGGTGGTAGTATTGTTTAGTTCTTAAAATTTTTGTCGCCATTGCAAATATCGGTGCGCTTTTCTTGTTAATAAGATTTTCAGTTGGATTTTAAAAATTAATTTAATGTAATAAGCACTTATATAATATGTAAATATACACCATTACAAAACTAAAAATATTCATATTATAGAATACCTTTTATTAATTTTTATAGGATAACATATGACGCACGTTTTTTATTAAAACACTTTAAACACATTTGAGGTGAAAAACATAATAATTCATCATTCATTCTTTGCTATAAATCGAATATAATAATAATCGAGTTACATTGTTTATATGTGGCTTATTTACGTTACGGCGCGGCGTACTAAGGGTCGGATATGGGCTCCGAGAGAAACACAAACGTATCACGAGGGGCAACGAACGTGTTTTCATAACAATAATCCAATCTCCAATCAATACTTGCGATTTATAGATGCTACTTTGGCTTTGATTAAGCTTTACTCACATTTTACAAATTATATTATTAAATTAATCTCAAAATACATGTATGTACATATTTAATAGCAAAGTATATTTAAGTAATGCGGTAAGTTACCGAATTTCTTAACTTAAACTTCGTGCTATGAATTCGTAGGCTTTACTCAAGGTCCCTATTAGGTATATATTCAGGTTTTTTTTTTGTAAAAGACAAACTTATTGCTTGAGCAAAGACTAAGCAGAATAAATTTAGCGTCTATAAATCTCAGTATATCTACGTTAGAAGAAATTATCCTAAAGTCCCAAAAATGTGGTCAAGAAATATAAATACTTATTTAATTTGCGGGCTGTTTATTTGAAACACTGATTAAGTTTGCGACGTTCCGTAATCTTCTGAAAACTAACAAGGTAAATGTGTGAACTGAGCCTAAAAGTGTCTCCGGTTGATATATTTATGATTAAGCCGTGCGTCCAAAGCGCGACATTGTCTTTGCGAGGCCCTCTGTGGCGCCCCATCCGTCTTGCTTTCACGCCACTACCCCCTTTCTTTGCAGGCACGAGATTTTTTTAATTATGACGTTGAGCCTTTTTATCTTTAGTGAAACAAAAGTCCCGGTGGCTCGTGAAGTTAAGACAGTCAGCAGCAGCGAGTTCGATTTTTTTTACACTAACTCAGCAAACTGAGTACAGTGCACTTGATGATAGGTACAGTGAAGTCAATAACGAAAGCTACTATCAAAGGATGAAAATTCACTAATAGTCACATATAACACGACTAAAGGTTCAAGTTACTGAATATACACAGCTGATCCCGAAACGCGACAGGCTAAACCGAGTCACTATAACGGTATTTACACTTATGTTCTGTGTTTATAACCTAGATAGGGCAATTGCCCTACCACCAAAAAAAAATTATTTAAAAAATAACTTTAACAACTTTGGAGATCTATTTATTAAAAACAAATTAATAAGCATAAGCATAAAACTCAAATTCTGATATTGTATTTAAAATTATCTACAACAAATACCTAAAAATACCTATAAATTACAAAAAAATATTTTACATTCATTGCTCTAACTGTAAATAATATTAGATGGTTACATAATTTTACAAACTAAAAGCTAAATGTCTAATTATTATTTCGGTTATTTACTACATAACAACTGAAATGGATTTAACTATTTTGTAATGTAATTTTCTATATTATACAGTCTTGAATATTTAATGTTAAAAAAATAAATTAGTAGACAAATAATGACTTAAAAATATGTAATTTTTAGATGAGTACTGTGTAGTATTTAAGAAAAATGAGCCAGTTCAATACACCCTTGTTCACCTCATGTTATAGGTATTTGAAATATCTGATGCTTTGCATGAATTGTGTTTTGAAAATCCTACATTTACGAAATGAAGACAATATTTTTGCTAAAATATTATTTTCAATATAGCCATAAAAGTCTTAAAAAATAATATCAAAGTGAAGCTACAGGGTGGAGGCGCGTAGCGGCCCGCTTACGGAAGTTCTGATTATGTAGAGGAATTAATTTTCAGGCGCGACGAAACTGTACTGTACTGCGGATAGTGAGGGTTGGGACGTAGAGGGGGGGGGGCAGGAACAGGGGACGCGAGACTGTGATGAAACAAAACTACCTCGTCAGTCGCACCTGAACAACGAAATAACTTTCCGAATAAATCAGTTTGTGAGTATGACAATCAATTTCAAAGTGTTTACTTCTATTATCCTCTTTTTTTAGTTGAATAGACCATCTGAAACTGCAAATTAGTCTCATTTGAAGGAAAAGCAACTTGAAACTCACAATTGACTGATTTCTTGATTTTAGAAATAAATCGATTTAGAATACATTGTTTTTATAAGAAATAATACTATAACAATATATTCTGACGTTGGCCTCCTTCAAGAAAAGCTTACAGATTGTTGTGAATTGAAATATATCACGTGATATTCGATTTGGGGTAACCAGACACATATATGATTTGTACATCCTTTACGCTTGTATACCCAACGTGGCGACTACCATAGTTGTCCTCTTTTATCAGTCACAGTTTCGTTTAAAGTTGTTACTTAACATTCTACAATATTATACTTTTGTGTTGTGTCTATATATGTATGTATATGTTTTTTCTTTTTTTGGGATTTTATTATTATTCTTTAATGTAAACTAGCTTTATATATTAATCACTGTACATGCTGTGGTGCCCTATAATTGTGGGGGCATTTATATGTTCTATTTAAGTACCATGATCCTTTTGTTTTCTTGTCTAATGTTACCCATGTTGGGCACCCAATTATGTAAAATTAAATAAAATAAATAACATTTTTGTTAAATGTAATGGTTCTCTCATGATGTTTTTCTTCTTCCATGAGCATGTGGCACTAAACTTTTTATTTAATCTATAAAAGCCTTCTAATCATATACTTACATTGAAACCTATGGCGATTTGCATTTTTTGTGCATACATGGACGCCGGCTCCTCATGGGAATAGTTTTGACATAATTTAGATAATATTTACATTGTAAAGGCTATTTATAAAATTAATATAACATGATGCACCTTAAATAGCCGTAAAAAACATGTTTAACAAGCGAAGGGGTCGTTGTCACTGCTCTCGTTGCCTTTGTAATATGCCTCTCGACATACCATTAATATGAAAACAATTCATCCCTTGCTGGCTACGCGGATCTTTACACTGCAAGACAAAATTAATTGCATGGATTTAGTTATTCACCGAAAAATCGTAACTATAAACCACCGTTGTATATACAATAATATGTTTTTTTTTTATCGGCATTGAAAATGAATACACAAAGTATTGTCTTTTTGAGTCAATTGGGCATTTTAAAGCTTAATCACTAGTAAAAGAATGTAGGTAGTTTCATTAATTATTAATTTATAATTAAACAGATAATGGTATACCCTATATATATATATAGGGTATACCATATATAGAGTATAGGTGCTATTGAGTTTGTTTGCAACAAAATTATGTTAATACAAATAAAACTACGATCGATTAGCATAGGTCTACTTTATTCAGATGTAATCTTATTACAAAATGAGATTCATTTTAATACGAATTTTATCGCAGTTGAAATTTTGTATTACAGAAGTTAAACGTTTTATTGTGGATATATTGTAAATTAAGTACAGCGTAAACTTAAATTGAAAATAAATCCCTTTTCTATTAAGACCATGTTAATATAAAGGTTTTTGAGTAGATTTTTCAGAATATTTGTGTTTTTGGGATATTTGGCAAATAATATGCGACGGCAGTGTACGCTAAGCGATCCCCAAAGACTATGCATATGCGCACCGGCTGCAATCAGCGATTGCTCCCATTGTGCCGCAGATTAAAATTTTAGGGTTCACCCGTTAATGTGATTGCACTCTTTTCTCACTACCCGTCGCGCTACGGAACCATCCGAGCTTTATTTAATCGCCACTATTATAGGGGCAGTGTGTTATTTTTAATCACATTCCAGATTTCATTTCGAATAGGGGATTTGTTTTCTTTTGATAAATTCTATAAAGTCATGCTAATTGATAGTTTGTGGGTTAAATACTCTCGTGTGATAAGTAGGAACGGTGATACCTAAATAAAGACTAATTAAAATCATTGTATTAGATTTCATCATCAAATGCACTATGAAAACCACACTGATTTACTGTACTGATTCAGTTACAGCTAACATTTTAAGAAATTTGAAATATGAAGATGTAACTTTCCATTGTTGTACAATTATATTTAAGGCGACTGTTGTAGAGACTTTCGAGGTGGTAGAGTGATTTCCCGAACTGAGTCGTGTCAAAAGTGCAGTCTGTTATAGTGGCTCCCGACCTGTAACATTTCGGGATCAGCTTGTGCAAGTCCAGTTCAAAAACCTAGAGACTTCCAGTCGTGATATAAGTGGGCCAACATATCTATCAATATATTCCTATCCTTTGACAGTCGCCGTCATTTTTGGACTACACTGAACTTTGCATCAGGTGTGGCGTGGTCACTTCTTTGCGCCCGTATTAAAAAGGGAAAAATAACGATGGTTAATTTCACTTCTTAGCCTTCAGTTTCTTTCGGCGTTTCTTCTCAAGGTAGTCGCTTCCGAAACGCTGGTAAATCACCGTTAGGTTCGTTTTTAACTGGCCGGCAGCCCAAGTCGAGATTAGTACCCACAGGGGTGCCCTTGCGTAGCCACCCAAACCATAAACTCGCTGGCTGAGCACCTTCCGTCCTCGTCCCCTAAGCCCGATTGTCCTGCACAGGCCTTTCCCGGCCCTCAGTTATTATTCTCTCATAAAAAAAAAAAAAAAAAAAACGATGGCTAGTTTTAGTAGCTATTTGGACTTTCATGATTCCCCAGTGTCATACACTGAATATTCAAAAAGAAACTTAATACATTCAAACATTGTTTGTAAAGTCGACACTTTTATAATATTTTTGAAGCATTGTTTTTTTTTAATCGTGACGGATTGGAAATCTCTGTAGTCTGAGACGAATCTATCCTCCTGTTATTTATTCTCTAATTCAGCTCTTAATTGTACACCTGGTGGCTGCGATAGCTTAGCGTATATTAGGCCGGTTTCCATGCGCGGCAAGGCTAATGGTTGAAGGTTTCAATCATGAATCTTACCTGAAGGTATTTCCAGATTCCGTACGGGTTTAGACTCCAAATGCTCACCGACGAAAGAAAATATCGTTAGAAAGCTCATAGCATCTAATAGAAATGTCATGTGTAATTTCCCGGAGAATGGCAGTCAGCTGCGCTACTGGTCACGTTGAGCAAGACATATACCTAAGTGCAAAGTGGATGCAGCCACTGCTCACCGCGTAAGGAATATAAACTGAAAATATATTATTATTATAATTGTACAACAAAAACGGTTGTTTTAATAAACGTAAACCTCATGTTTAATATACCAACGTCTCTTTCATGGTCATCGAAAACTGCTAAACTAGACCATTTTAATTGTAAATAGTGCTCTTTATTTTATTGGTAAATACTATAATGTTACATTATGTTAATGATGTATTAAATAATATGTATAAAATAGAAATATGCACAATTTTCATTAAAAACTTTTAAATTAAGCATCTCGTATTTCTCTCTGGCGTATGCTCTGATTGAATACACAAATTGATTGCGCGAGGCGGGTAGGTATTGTTGAAGATTATCGGTCCCTGTAGTTGCCTGCGAAGTTGATTAAACTGTAGTTCGGGTAAATCAAATAGATTGTTTTATACACTTAGATGTGTTATAATTAATTCAATTTTAAACCATATTGTTGTTCTATATATATCTAAGTTAAAGTCAAAGGTAATGAAGGTTTTGTTACAATATTTGCTATCTAATATTAATCTTATAATAAAAAATAATAGATAAATAAAATAAAGCATGCAACTATAGTTCAGGCACGTGGAGAGGATGAATGATGAAATTATGATAAAAATTATGTACAGTATGAATGTGAGTAGAAATAAGAGTCTCATCGAGTCCGTAGGAAGGATATGGATACTCAGGCCCGGCGAAGGCGAAGAAAGGGCAGAGTTGGTACCCTGGTGGTTTTAGTCGGTGCAAGTCCGACACACAAGGGGAGTGGCCCTCACCACTCCCCTGACGGTCCGAAAAGATTTCCACCGGGTTAACAAAAAAAAAAAGTAGAAGTAAGAGCCGAGGCCGACCAAGAAATATCTACACAGATCAAATAAAGAGAGTTCTGTTGGAAAAATGTCAAAATTACGCGGAATTGACGAGAATACATGAAGGAATTAATAAATCTTAAGGAAGCGTAAGATGTTTGCAAGAATAGAGAGAAGGGCCGTTCCACTCTCTCTGCTTACCCCAATAGGGATTCAGCGTAATGATAGACAGATAGATAGAAAATAATATTAGTTTACACTTACATAAACAAAAGATTTATGCTCAAAGTTATATTCGTAAAATGTATCATTTAGTATCTTGAAAGAAACAACTTCTCTGCAACTTTTAACGTAGTTTACTTTCTTAATTCTTATCACATGCCAACAGTCGATATTAAGAAAGAATATCAATATTCAGTCGACTGTAGCTTTGCAATACAGTAAGACCTGTTTTTATGCGATCTTTTTTTATGTGATTATGTTATTGTGCGATTTTTAAATCGCACTAAAATAAAATCTCACAAAAACAAAATCGCATAAAAAAGGACCGCATAAAAACAGGTCTTACTGTATTACAATTGTCAAAATATAATATCGTACTTATGGTGTTTTAATATTTGCTTAATAAGTAAGTAGTTGATGTGAGTATGATATTTGTTGAGACATCACTATATTATGAGCTTTAAGAAACTCTCTCTCCTAAGCCTTTTAATAGTTTCAAGTTTTAATGCTGTTTGTGTAAAATTTGTACTTCATACTTACTCTAGACAATGCGAAAATTAATGTTTTTGTGGTATACCTATCATGTTGTTTCATTATTTAAAAAAATAAATATTTGGCAAGTACCTATTAATATACACGAAAGCATCTCATTTCAAATAAAATCTCCAGGGATTTTTGCCGATTTCCATTCATCTCTCGTTTTAGCGGTGTATTCATTCAATATTTTTATATAATGTATTCAATATACGATATTAATGTATTCAGCGGCGCCGGTCCGTAATTTTCATTCTGTAATTTTTAGCGAGTGCGCAATCCCTCTGACAGCGCTTATAAAGTTTTGAAGATATATTTTATAGTTTTTTCCTACTCAACATTATTATAATTAAAATAAACTTGTATTTAAATTATATAATAAAAACCTATAAAGATCATAAGCTTTTACTTAGGTGTCTAAATCTTTCTTTCGTGAAGTTACAAAATCTTTTTGCATTTTTAAAATAAATAATACTTGAGAGTATTTCATATATATAGAATTATGATATACATATAATATATACTCTGTTCCTTTTGAGGATAGTTGATGTATATTAGATATTATGTATTTAGTTTACTTTAATTATAAGCCATATGTAACCTAACGAATAGCGCAGCTTAACATAATTTTAAAGCAATAACTACTTATTTTGCTTAAATATAATTAACATATATATATATATATATATATATATATATATACACACACACATTTAGAGTAAATAAAAAAACATTAATGAAAGGAAAAAAAAAACTAAAAAATGAAAATCAACGAAACAAAGACATAAAATACATTTTAAAATGTTGACTACTTTATCATAACACTGTTGCTAAATAACAGCTAAAGGTTTAAAATGTTCGGATTTACAATATAAATTATAAAAGGTAATGTATAATTTAAGAGCACAGTCCTAAGCTGAAAGTTTGAGAAATCCTGTACATCGTACGCAGATTGTTTGCTCCATATAATTTTATACAAACTAGGGTGGGGGCAAATGAAAGTCCGTTTGTAGGAAACAGTTAAAATATTATCTCAAACAAATTTTTGTATCTTAGATTTATGAAATACATTTCTGACATCCCTTTACGGAAAGGTTTTTTGAGACGTACAAAAAGGATTTAGGGTTAAACTGGAATAACTTTTGAATTAAGGAAAAGTAACTGGACTACGTAAAACAGTACAATTCAATAATTTTTATTATATATTATATAAATAAATATATATATTTTATATATATATATATATATTTATAACTAGCTGTCCCGGCAGACCTTGTTCTACACTATTTCTCTAACCATTACATTGATTTTTTTATGTTAATAGCTGCCCCGTCAGATTTCATTCTGCCAAAAGTTATTGGCCTGTCACAGTCTAATAGAAATAAAATTGTATTGAAAGACTTAAGTCATATCTAAGGTAATGATATTTTTATTATAATACCTAACGAGGTACGTTATTTTTTGTTTGATTACTTGGCGCATAAATTATAATTTTCATTAATGTCATGCAACCTCTAATTAACTTTAAGGCATACCAAAGACAATCCTAACGCACCTTTGTTTTGTTTTGATTGACATCATATGTTTGATAGCTGGGGACAGAGTGCTTTGTATGGGAAAAGAAAATTATTGTTTTTACTATTTTCCTCCTATTTTTTACATTTTTTCACTTCATAAAAACCTTCCCCAGACTTTACCAAACAACAAAAGAGAAATCAGCCAAATCGATTCAGCCGTTCTCGAGTTATGCGCTTAGCAACGCATTTTACGACTCATTTTTATATACATACATACATATATAGATAACATTGATGTGTACCTTAATGCCTATACTTTAATGGCAATAAGGGATGACCACTATACTAGTGAATAACGGATTCATACCCACACGTGGAAACATGAACGGTCATAGGTTCGAATACCGACATGTACCTCTGGGTTTTTACATATGTAAATGTAATTCTCAATATCTATCCCCTTTCCCTTTATGAACTTAAAATCAAAGTCAAGGATTACTTGTTGCAGCTTGATTATTTACAAACTGAAAATCTTTTAAATGCTTATATATAATCTGCACTCACACACAACACTCTTTACTCACCCTTTTCTACACATAACACACCTATACACAACACGTCTGTATATTTTTGTATATTTTTGTAATTATTTGTATTCTCTGTAATGGTGGGCGCTGACGTCTGCGATACAGTCTCACGACTAGTGCAGGCGTAAACGTAAATTAAATTATAGAATGTAAAATTTTTGATCCAATAAAATTATTATTATTATTATTATATTAGGTACGAATTTAGGCATCACATGCTCACCGCTGAAGGAAAGCATCAAGAGGAAATCCACATGGCATTTAATAAGAATGTTATGTGTTAGTTAGTGCCCTTACAATGGAAATATGCTACGCTATTGGTCACATTACTCATGACGTATAAGCGTAAAGTGAATACAGCCATTAATGTATCCCTGCTCACCCCAACAATCATATAGCGTGTTGATATTGATTATTAACGGCAATTGTTTGTAACTAAACGTGCATAATTCAGTTGTTGTTGGTGACGACTCATTGGCAAAAATTAAAATGCAGAGCATCGAGCATCGACGTAGAGTTACCTGCCTCGCGGTCTTTTACCGGTTGCACGAAAAGATTCGCTTCTACATTCATATTTCTGGGAGTCTTTAAGAGAAGAGTGAATAGGCATTTGTTGGGCGGACGCGGTTCATCATCGGACTCATCTTCACCCTCCACCAGGTGTGATTCAGTAAGTATACATGTCACTTCCAGTTATTTGTTGGTCTGGTTTTCCTTTTCTTGCGGCGCAGGTTTCACCTGCTACGATAACCTAGGTGTAGACCGTAGTGCATTAGTTGATGACGTGACACGACGCCCTTATGCAGGCTACACAATCACGCACCTCCGCGTGACATTGTTGCGCTTATAATTCCTCTAAAATACGAAGCTGCCTCTATTCCGAGGCGGTATTGTATAAAATGCTCCTTTTATACTCTTTTTCTAATTCCGTACAATGTTTACACAACACCTGAATACTTAAGCTCAGATTTAGATATTATTATTTCAGATAGCCGCAGCTTTGGCTTTGCTCCAGAAATAAGTTCGTGTGAAAATGAAAACTAAATATAGATGTAATAGAATACTACCTAAGTATTCAAAGTCATGTTAAAGTTGACAAAATCAGTAAAATTTACGCATTTTCAAAGTAACGTTTATAAATCTTTACCTAACACAAAATATCAGTAGATCCGCAATTACGCTTGTAGACAAGTGAAAAATACATAATGTGACGATGTAATATTTTGAAAGCTTACAACAATATAATTAAAACATAGATTTCTACTAGCGTAATCGCTAATTGAATTTTACCGCCGCCTTATGGTGATCACAATGTAATAATCAAAGGCATTTATACCTAAGTATTCTGAGTTAAAACTTGTCAATAGTGATTGATATTATGCCAGTATTTATGCTACGACGAGACGTTGTCGTGCTCGATAAAATCAGAATAACTATTACGGTAGATACATTAAACTGTTTTTAATTGCGTAATGGAAGTCTCGGATATTTGAAACAGTTTAAAATTAAATCGAAATAATTAGAGACATAATTGTATTCAATAAAAATGAATTGGTAATTTCGAATGGGTACACTGCACAAGGTTGTGCCGTGTTTGCTAAATAGTACAATCTTTGCTTCATTTTTAATTTATTAGCCAAAATTAAAGTTAGATCATCCTATGACTTAGGTAACTCAATTTTATTTCTAATAAATAACAAGATCCACAGCTTCAGTCTAAAGTTAGATTACATAATAATGAATTTATATTTGATATATTTAAAGCCATCAAAGCATTTAACATATTGTAACAAAACGAAGTAATGAAAAATGAACATAATATTTACAATGATAGACGCGCCATTGTTAAAGGAAATGAGAAAAAAAATTATGATAGGTACCTAAAACGAATGAATGTGCAAGACCATTGTTGTTCCGACAAAATATCCCAATTACGTTGCGGTGGAAGAGAGAATATAATCAAAGTGATCCCGGTTTGCAAGGACTCGGGGAGAGCGCAGAATGAAAATTTTTAATTCCGAATGCAGTTTGTTAAAGAGCGCACAATAATAGAGAATATTCGTCGTGAAGCGGCCGCGGTACAAAAGGGTTCCCTTTTTGTTTATGAACGTTAATTATTTGTTACAGCGAATTTGATATTTCTTAACATACAATAGTTCTCTGTTTTCAGATGTCACTTCGGCTGAACTAAAATATAATTTAATTATATAAGTCAAGGATAATCCCGAATATAACCGACTAATGATTGCTTTTACATAGTTTCTCTTTTAATTACGACAGTATGGGAAAATTCTAAAATACAAAAAATACGGCAAGACGGTCTTTCGAAGCTGTACTACTTTTTTTGTGAAAATAAAATTCGCTTCATTCATGTTTTAGTCAAGTTTGAAATTTAGACAAAAAGTAACGAAGTTGGTTAAGAATTTTTCAGAAATGAACTCAATTACATCCGGGAATAATTATTGTGATTCAGTTTTGACTAATAATATTATAAACTGACGATAATTATTGTTTTGAGCAAAAATCACAGTATACCAATAGGCGCACATACATGAAGGAACATACGTATGTATGAAATAAAAAAATAGAGGAATTTGACAAATTTTAGATTTTTAGATTTATTCATCCAGATTTTTAAGATAAAAATCCTCGCGGGAAAATTAATTCATTGCTCTAAAAAACAATATAAATTTTATGTCGAATGTTCAGTCTTGACAAAAATGTTAATAATGCCAATTTTACTTTCGAATAAAAAGAGAGAAAGATTCCTATCGCCGTATTGTCGTATCTCTTGTAATATAGGCTATCCCCATACTGTCCTAGTCGAAAAATTCTCTGAACAGGAACACCTTTAATAATTTAATATACAATCAAACATAATTTTTCGGAGAATTTCAACAAATTTAATTTCTTTAAACAGTTTTAAAATTATCAAGGTACTCACAGTAGCCGAATAATTTAAGTAAGTGTCAAATAAAATGAATTGAAAGATAACTTTAAACGGACATTTAGCAAATGTCTGTGAATCGCAAAGCGACTCTAAAAGTAATTACTCCAGATGAAGCATTCCTGATAGAATTTAGTTTAAGTACTGTAACCATCCTGTGTTTATTTTAAAGATAACTTTTAAAAAATGTACATAATAATTATACTTTAAATTAAACAAATACTCTATAACAATATTATTTCACTATTATAATAATAATGGGGTTTGGTTTGTTTAATTAAAACATCTTGTCATGTAAATTATATATAGTCATAAGATATTTCCTCTATTCATAGTAAATATCGAATATTCTATTTTATCTACAAAATGTCTTGCAGCCGTACAACTAGACATTGCTGATCGGATTTTGTTTCAATGACAGAAATATAATACAATATAATTTTATAAAGCGCTGTCACTTTAATGTTTTTTTTTTGTCGATAGGAAATGGATTAATACCTGGAAAAGACCTTCATAACTAAACTGACCAAAAGGGCGAACACTGAAGTGCTCAGCCGGCAAATTTGTGGTTTGGTTGGCAATGCAAGCTCCTATGGGTACGAACCTCGACTTGGCCGCCAGCTAAAATACAAAACTCAACGGTGATCTACTAGAGTTTCGGAAGCAACTAACTTCAGAAGAAACGCCGAAAGAAACTCAAGGCTGCGACGGAGTGGGAATCATTTTTACCGTCCATCAAACTGCTATTAAATGTATGATTGGAACAGAGCTGCTTCGAGTATCTTTTGTACGGCCGCTGGTATTGAAATTAGTCTTACACGGTGTTACATCGCTGGACACAACGCCAATTTGCGAATGATATTTTTGTTAGTTGCTGCACCATAGTAGACTAAAAACACAATCGGCTTCAAGTAAAAAGTATTCAAAGAAAAGCATCATTCAATGTAAATCTATACTAATATTATAAAGCTGAAGAGTTTGTTTGTTTGAACGCGCTAATCTCAAGAATTACTGGTTAGAATTGAAAAAATTCTTTTTTTTTTTTGTATTGAATAGAACATTTATCGAGGAAGGCTTTAGGCTATATAACATCACGACGCAACTATTAGGAGCGAAGAAATAATGGAAAATGTGAAAAAAAACGGGGAAAATTATTTATCCTCGGGTGCTTCCATTGCGTGCGCTGCGAAAACGGTTCAAGATACCAAAAATATATGTATGACAGAGTTATTCCTCTTAAAATGATTTAAAAAAAATGTCCGCGACAGTATATGTCTATCTTTTAAGATGAACTCACTAGAACCGTTTTTATGGTAATCAAATTTGGTCGAAATTAATGCATTATTTGTTAAGAGTTGTATCAACGTAATAATATTAATCTTTATCCAAATAAATGTGTTGTTGATTAAGAGTATTTAATTGTGAACAAAATTGTCTTTGACATCACTTAATTTCAATGAACATCTTAGAAGATATTACAATAACTTATATAGCAAAACAACGTTTGCCGGATCAGCTAGTATAGTAATAAAATTTTGTCGAAATGAATACATTATTTGTTAAGAATTGTATCAAAGTAATAATATTAATCTTTATCCAAATAAATGTGTTGTTGATTAAGAGTATTTAATTGTGAACAAAATTGTCTTTGACATCATTTAATTTCAATGAACATCTTAGAAGATATTACAAAACCTTATATAGCAAAACAACGTTTGCCGGATTAGCTAGTTATAAATATAAACAAGTGGAAGCAAATATAGTGAACTCATACAGACTGATTTTATAGACGAGGGATATATTCGAGGAGGATATTCAGCATTCGATCCTAATTACAAATATATAGAAATCGTGATATCTTAATATTTCTCTTAAAATAAAGTAATTAATAGTCAACATATTTAGGGGCAATGACACACATGATAGAATAAATAAAAAATTATTATTAAGTAGGTATTTTGTCTCTCCTAAGCCAGGATAAAGTACTAACGGGAAGCAAGTCAATTACCTGTTTATCTAAAATCACGTAAAAAGTAATTTTATCTACTTACCATTCAATCATAAGTCATACGCGCTGCAGTGTCCAAACTTTTTACGGATCAGTTCTCGTTTATTGATAAATGTTTCTTTGTGATTTGTTAGGGAATATAGTTATTTACATTTTTATTAGTTAAATGAAATTATTGTATTCTGAAATATCTTCTTCGTCTATAAAATTACCCTGTATAGTAAAGTTTCTTTTTATTCCGATGTTAAAGGTATGTGTCCCAATAAATATTAAGATACTTATGGTAATCCTACTCTAATTTAAATCTATCTTTTGAGGTGACCGCTATGTCGGGCTTTAATTAAAGGATTGCCCGTTTTTCCGGACGCTCTGGCGGCGGCGCGCCGCACTACGGTGTGACCGCCCTCTGCCGGCGGATTCGGCCTCTATTTTGCGTATACGTTATTAGCCGGATCGAATGAATTAGATTTAGATACGAGTACTGGGATGAACTTAAAATACAAGTAAAACATTTTTAGATTTTTAATTCCTGGTTGTATGATAAACACAAGGATTATAATAAAAATGCGGACAAAGTGCGAGTTTAACTTGCGCATAGAGGGTTACGTACAAAATTGTTGTTATAAGATTATAATCACAAAAAAAATCCTGTAAAATAAACCTAATGGTGTGCATCCCATATAAAGCATAGAAAGCATTATATCGTTATATTTGGACATTTAACACATATAACTACTTAAAATTTGGCACAATTTGGACTCTCAGACTGCTATTTTGGTAAACACCAGATTTTAAGTCAATATATTTATATAATATCCAAGTACAGCAAGATAATGCTTTTTATGCTTTATGTGGGATGCACGCCACTGAATAAACCTATTGGCTTTGATTACATTGTGAAAACTACATAAGCGATAAAATATAAGACTTAAACGCACGGGCATATCTTTTGATAGCGTTGATTTAGAAGTTTGATTTTTTCAGAGCTAAAAAAGGACTGCAACCTGTGTATTTTGAATTAATTTAAACTTAATCTCTCCACGCGTTTTTGAGAAGAGGGACTTGGCAGACAGATAGACAGACGGAAAATGAAGGGATCCTTATTTCCTTTTTAGGGACGGTACCCTAAAAATATGAACTCATCAAAGGAACTATTTCATAATAGAGTCGTAGAAGAATTGTATTATAATAGTTTTTATTTTTATTTTTAACATTTACTGTAACTAGTAGTAGCGAGCAAGGGATATGTAAAAAAGAAATATATATTTACTATAACAAGTCTTTATCTATGGTTTTACAATATTATTTTATGTTTTAATAATTTTGACGTAAAATCTGATTTCAATTTATGTCATGTTGGCGGATTGTGGAATGAGAGGGGGAGGGGCGGCAATTATTGAGCAAATGTAATAGCGGCATTGTGATAGAGGGCGGCTGGGCAGACATCGAGTGCTGTTGATTAGTACAGAGATGGGATAGAGTCGAGCTTAATTCTAAATAATTTGTCGAAAAATACTTTTGACAGCCCTATATGGTATATTACTTCTGCCTTATTTAAAAAAACGCAGCAAGAGATTATTTATTTTTGTATAATTATATTATTCCTAGCTGGACCTCTCAAATATCAAAAACGTCGGCATGAAAATTTAGAAAATAACTCTATATCTATTAAATGTGATTAATATTGTCAACACTGCTTTTACTTTTTATTGCATTAGTTTGATACATTTACTTTGTCTTATTAGAATACGGACTTTAATTTAAGCAAAGGTAAAAGTTCGTCGTTGCAAAAATTATATTATTTCTTATATAAAAATCTTAGTATTATATTAAATATTAGTATATTTTTGTGGTTCCGTTCCTCAAAAAGACAAACGGAACTCTTATAGGATCACTTTGTTGCACATTTGTATGTCAAGATTCTTCTCACATGTACACCTGGAGGTATCCAACAAGTTTTGAAGTTTGTACAGAACTCTTGGTGCACGAACCTAACTCCCTCTTAGCTGGTTCATTTTTACATTAGCAATAAAATAAATTCTATATATTAACTGACTTTTACCACTGTTCATATATTTGCTAAGTTAAAAGTTTAAAAACCCAAGGCCGAATAGGTTTTTAAAATTTTATAGTTGATTAAGCTTATTTAGGACAGTGTGGGAATAGCTATGTAACCAAAATACCAAACAGTTGTTACAGGCCTCGAGAACTCAGGTCCCTGCAGGTTCTTTTTTTTTTAAATAAACTTTTTTACACCTAGTTGACCAGGTACTTAGGTCACTAGGATATAATGACTTTACTTGATAAAATGATTTACAACAGACATTTTTTTCTGCTTTAATTGTAGAAATC
Source organism: Automeris io (assembly GCA_036320925.1). NCBI lineage: Eukaryota > Metazoa > Arthropoda > Insecta > Lepidoptera > Saturniidae > Automeris > Automeris io. Next base: position 11,872,380 of record JAUDJH010000011.1, read on the forward strand.
TATAGCAAGCCCCAAGCTCTTTCGTTGGAATTTTTAATAAATCCGACATTGGCTTAATCCGACGCCAGTCAGGAATATAGATAAACATACAAAAAAGTAATTCTGATTTCGATTATGGCTATTCGATTTCAAATCTGTGTTTTTATATCCAGTTTTTTTTCAGATTGTTCTGGTTTCGAATATTTATATTTTTAAATAAAATATATAGAATAATATTAAAACTGAATGCCTTTTACGTTGATTCGTTTTTGTTTCTAATGCTCACATGCACACCTCGGCCAAAAAAGCTTCACCTGAGAAATTATTAATAAAAATATATTTATTTCGTCTCCAATCCATTTTCAGTTCTTGATTATATTTGCGCTGAGGACGGACACACCTCCACCATTCCCTGTTATATTTGATTTTAGGGATAAAAGAGAAGATACGCCTGAATTTAATAATTTATTTTGAACTTTATAATTGTTATAACAGAAACTCTATCGCGATTAGCAAAGGTACCTTATGTAAGAGCATAATCCAGACGTGTTTCGATTTGTCTATAAAATAATACACTTTGAGCTTTGTTTGGGATTCGTTGAAAGCAAGTGATGTTTCAACATTCAATGAATGTAATTAATTAAAAGTCGCTTTTGATACGATTGAAATATTTTGTCTTTCGTAAATATTTATTAAATAATAATTAGTTGTCTGTATGTGGAAAAAATCTTTAGTTGGTTTGCAAATTTCTCATTTCCATCTGCATATTTAATTCTCAGATTAAGAACTAACTTTATTCATAAGCTTGTGTGGAACCTACAAACTTTATACTCTGTAAATAAGAATTTAAAATTACCTATTAACTGTAAAGTTCATGAACTTAATAAAAATATATTTTTGACAGATAGTTTTACCGAATATCTATAAATTCCACAATATTCCATTCTGTCGTTATAATTTTATAAATAATATTTTAGGAACTTGCTTCATTAAAGAACTTGTTTATGCACCTATGACCTTTTGTTTGGATATCAATTTGGATTAAAAATATTACTTTGGATGACTGTACCGTCTATAATAAAATATGAAATTTATTTTTAAAATACATTTTTGTTCTATACAGGTGCAAAAAGAAAATCGTACAATATTTTTCTTGATGGACAATGAATAAATAACAAGCGCGTGATTCCTGCCGCAAAGAGGCTCTATTGTTTAATGGAACAATTAGCTGCGAATTCTGGACGGTAGAAAGAAACTGACCAAGTCTACGGTTGCATTCTACTGCAATCAAGATATATTGATACTTTAAAACTTGAATACGTTTTTAAGACGATATTTATCATATTTTGTGCATGGATAATTACGTCGTGCACATATTTTTGAGTAATTTATCTTACAGTTTTACTATTTAGTAGATAACGTGTAGTAACACAACATCCTTAGGTATATATTATAGTTAACGTACATTTTAACGCTTGTTTGTATTGTCTATGGATTTAACAGAGACTTATAATAATAGTTATAATATAAAAACAGTATGTACTTAAATTATGTTAGATCAAATTAAATAGTTAGTTGGTTTTTAATACGAAAGCTGAAATTTTAAATATTTTATTCAATATTTGGTTGTACTAATGGTAACACTGTTCAATAACAGTACCTAGGCCTCTCAGCAATTAATGTATACCTATAAAAATAAACACAGTATTATGGTAGTATTAGTATGTTCTAAAACCTTTTTTTTTGGTAACACGGGGGAATCCCCTAACGGACTACAGGGGGCGATGAAGATAAGCCCCCTGTGTGTCGGACTCTCACCGACTAAAACCACTGGGGTGCCAACTCTTTCCACTCTTCGCTTTCGCCGGGCCTGGGTATCCGTATACTTTCTACGGACCCGGTGAGCACACCCTGTACCCTGTGCTGTAATGTTGCAGCACCGAAAGGAAAGTCAGCTCCGCTTATGCTAGGGGACCGGCTAATCTATAGCACTGATTTTCATGTGATAACCATTAACCCATATCCACCCGTACCCGTAGACCTTTTGTTGCATTTCTAACATTCTATTTAACATGGACATCAGGTTTAAGATATTTACGGTCACAATAAAAAACAAACTTAAATTAATGGTATACTAAAGTAAATAGCACCCAGCGAATATATTCTAAAACCCAGATGTATATGAATATTTACATATATGCTTATTAAGGTTAAAGAAAATTACGTAAATATTTATTGTTGAGTTCCATTTGAATATATGGAGAATCACGTTTTCTGCTAAAAATTAATATAAAATAAAAAAATTTAGAAGGATAAGATGAAATCAATCATATTACTCACTTTTCTCAGCTGTTTCTATAGTTAAGGTATTTTACCATTAGTGACTATAGTTACTTCACCATTTAAATTAATAGATATGTGAGAATAACTATGAAAGACAATTAAAGTAACTATCTGAATATTATTTCTTGAGATTTAGTATTTTTTTTACAATTAATTTTATTGTTTTAATGTTGTATTTATCAGGTTGATTGGATATTCTGTACTCAGTTAATAAAAAATATCAAACGAATTCGGTCGTAGTATACGAAATTTAGGTGGTCTTTCGGTAAGCCAGAGCCGGTAGGCACGTCCAGTTGCATGAATACATAGTTTCTAAATGTTTGTCGAAATCATGCTTTACAGGATGATTAATCATTTATATATTTATTAATCTACTTAATATTTAGTTTGAAGTTATACAGAGAAAACATTTAACTACCAAAAATTATTATAAAAAATATTCTGTTCATAAAAGTATTATTAACATAATTTGACTTTACAAATGGCACTACAAAATGCGAAAAGTATTTTGCATTGGAATGCGGACACCTGAAACCTATTTGTCTTAGCAAATAAGGCAAGTCTTTAATTCTTTGTGCTATGATTTTATTTACTTAGACTTTGCTATTAGATCATCGTGAATTTCGTAACAAGAAATCCTTACCAATGTGCTATATTTTATTAGAATTGAATTTAATAATATTTATTATCTACACCTGGTAAGTTCCGCTCTTTCATGGGATAAAAAAAAAACACAAATACCTGCCACTTGTATATTGTACTTAGGTCCCTACTTTTATAATGTATTAATTAATCCCATTAATTAATTAGCCTGTATCCCACAGGCTCATTAAAAATGTAGTCAGTTGGAAATTATTGTCTCCTATTAAACTATAGATTTAAAATGATACTACAAACCTATATTATATATAATTTATAACTTGTGGTATCCGACACGATGTGACTTAATTTAATTTAATAATATGATATCAGGATAATACTTAGGGGCTAAAATTTTTAGAGTCAATTGCTTAGGATAAGTAAACAGATTTTAATTCTTTTTACCCAATGTCACAGAAATCAACGGAGATCAAAGATATGCCGTCTCTACCTGGATTGAGAGTTAAGGCCAGTGGTGAATATAATTACTGAATAATGATACCACATCACGCTGTATATGAAGGCTCGTTGCCAGCTCGTCCGACGGAGCGCGGTGTTTTCATATAAAGCAACTGCCGAAACAATGATCAATTTAGCAATCACAATGCTGGCGTAGTGTTTTCCTCAGCATGTAAATAAACGAGCAACTCAGGGCCGGCGGTAGAATATTCTTTTGAAGTTTATTTTAAAGTTGGCGACTACATTATTGACGAACGAATATTAAAGCATTAAAACGCAAATTTTATGCTGGCTCGACAAAACGACTACAGCTCACCTGACGGAAAGTATAACAAAGAAGAGCTTGTTTACTAAGCAAAGTCGAAGTAGCATCTATAAATCTCAAACTAAGTACGTATGATATTAGTGAAACCGCTGTACATCTGCTAACAGTTCGACTTTGCTAATACGTGACATGATTTTTTATAATTTGACTTGTCTGTGGACTAGGCTGAGATTTGTAAAGCATAACTTATTTATTATTTTTTTATTTAATTATAGGCTATCAACCATTGCATGTTACATTAACAATAAAATAGCATGCACCAGCTAAATGTCGACAATGGATACTAATAAAAGATAGCCACAGCATAGCTCAAAAGCATTGACTAACAATATTAAACTTACAAAAAATTAAAATTAAAAAATCGAAAAGAAAAAAATCTTGGATAATAATTCCTACAATTACAAGTCAACACACAAACAATACCAAGAAAAATGCCAAGTTTGCTCACTAATTGTATAACTTATAATATTTGATTAAACTCTAAGAAACGTCAAAGTAGCGTCTACAAATCTCATACTAAGTGCATTGAAATTGTTATCAGTCACTTAGCCAAGTTGTTTTTCTGTCAATTAATAGCCGTTTAGTCCATTTAATACATTTTTATCCTTATTTGTTATTGACAACCTTGAATCCAAAACGTCTACCACGTTTACATTCTGTTGTCTGAGCCAAAAAAGTTTGCATATTTTCCATTGTGGTGCTCTTTTGTTTTATGTGATACCACTGTTTCGGACACTCGGTTGCGTCTGCAAATTGGCAAGGAGTTTTTATCCTATGAAACACTCTGCTATAATATATATGTACGTCTCAGAGAAAGTATAAATTATATGATGACATGGTAGTACTTCCGGTCATGTTATTGACAAAAATATATCGAAATATATCATCTATTATATAAAAATAAGTCCGGTTTTCCTTCCTGACGCTATAACTCCAGAACGCACAAACCGATTTCCACGGTTTTGCATTCGTTGGAAAGGTCTCGGGCTCCGTGAGGTTTATGCAACAAAATTCAGGAAATTTTTCAACAGAAAAACGGGGAAAATCATTTTCACATACAGCGCCATCTCTGATACATAGCATCTACTACAAACCAATATGGTTTTGCATGGTGGTGGAGCAGATCGCACCAGTATTTTAAGTAGATGGCGCCGATGCGTTATACATTGCTTGACAGCTACTCATTGTACTCAGCTCAGTTAATTTCATGTGACATTTATTACGCGCACGTTCTTTTAAACGCTAACTAAAAACCAAAACGAAGCCATCTGGTGGCGAAACGAAGTTCGCCGGGTTTGCTAGTTATTCATATTTTAAGTACACCTCATTAATAGACAGGTTCGTGTTAGGACCATGTAGTTCATAAAAAACACTTAACTTCAAAACAATGCTTAATAAAAAAAAGGTTACATACTCGTTCATACCTTTCATGAAAATTAATGACGTGCTACGAATATCTAAAAGTATATTTCTACTAAAGTTGATAGCTTAAGCCTTGGATAAGAGACCGGCACCATGCGCGATAATGCGAATGGTTGTAGCTCCGAATCGCGGCAACTACCTCTGAGTTTTCCAGATTAATTACGTAGTTCGGCACCACTATCAACAGTAAGGAAAAACGATTCCGAACGGATAGAATCAGTTTTTTAACGGTTTGTAGAAGATGACCGCATGCCTTTGATAATGATATAATTTATACTACTCTACATATTTACTTTCAAATATTACCATAAATGTTTTGATTGACTATACGTTGGTTATAGTCAAATAGCATAGGTTCTTTTTGTACACCTAGTAGCACTAGTCATCGCCGAGGCGTGACGTCATCAACTAATGCACTACCAGCGACCTCATCAACCGCGCAGGTGTTTGTTTCAACGGCACGTTGCTGAGAAATAATTACCGGTTGGAAAAGATGGGACGCGCCTCCTCATTATTTAAGGTCGTACGGTATGCGGTTTGCGAGTTGTGTACACGTCTCTATTGTCTTCTGAATGCATACATGGCACTATACAAAAGATTGGAAAAGACGTGTGTTTATACCATTTATTCGTTTTTTTTTATTGTGACGGTAAATATCTTGAGCCTGATGTCCACGTTAATTAGAATGTTAGAAATACAATAATAGGTCTAAATGGGTGTCACATGGAAATCAGTGCTAGATGGTTTAGTCGATCTGGCATATGCGGAACTGACTTCCCTTTTGGTGCATCATTACGATACAGGGTACAAGGTTTTGAGTTTGCCGTTTCTACCCGTGATTAACTTATTCTTATATATCTTGTAGTGTCAAGTAAATAGATTTCTGTTCAAAATAAGTTAATAAGCTATAAAAACTTTTATATATTATATTTTGGCTGTTTTTAAAGTGAATCTACGTATTACGGACAGAAAGTAGTTTAATTTACAAATTGAGATACCAAATTAGCCACACCTTCGATTGACTGGAATTAAATATTCATCAGAACAATAAATAAGCCCAAGTGAATTATTTAAAAGATTTACTTTTCAAAAGATGTTTTTAATACATTCACTGCGGGAACATTTTTTTTCATAATAAAATCTTAATTGGTGCGGTTGAAGACAAATTACTGACAAATTCAACTTGGCTCAATGGAGCTTGTGGAGCTTCGTCGGCCTCAAACAATGGTTAAGCGTAGACGGGCAGTAGACTTGAGGCAGTCTGCTGCTCGGGTGAGAGGGGGGCAGCGCGCTATGTCCGGCACACTACTCGTGACTAAGGTTTGGAGAGGCGCCCTTGTTACACTCACACCTTCCAGAGATGCAGAGCTTAAACAAGCTGTTCGCTCCCGGGGCGTTAGAAGAATCTGGATTTCCAGGTCTGGGTGGAGTTATTGGAAGGAGACCCGGGGGTTTTTAGTCAATAGTCAAAGGTCCTATGCAATATTACACCCTGATTAAAAAAATGGTTGAGCGTGGATCATTAACACTCGTTTGGCAGCTCAAAGCTTCACTAAATTATAATTTGAGGTCTTTCCGATCCCAGTCGCAGTGATCATATTAACTAAAGGCATTTGAAGCTTGAGATCGATATGCTGAGCCGTTTACATCAAAACAACTCTTCTCGTGTCCGTATCACTTGTTGTATTTAAATTCTGTATGTGTATTTCAACAAGCTGTCTCACTAAGTTCGTTGTATCCACGTTCGTATGTACTATGAGCTCGAATATTTTAAGCTGTTCTAGAGCCTTCCATTCATCTCTATGCTTTACGGCAAGGTTGAATAGCTCGTTAAGTACGTCTCTAGTTTTCTTTACCATGCTGAGTACAAAACCGGCTTTGTAAGGCGCGCGATCTCTATATTTATCTTTCAAGTGTTGCACAGATTTGATTTTCCCCTCAGTGTCATGTAACGTTTGTAACACGAGACTGGATATTTTGTTTTTTAAGTTTATATCCTTTTCGTCTTCTTTCACGCCGACACGAAGTTCCTTTGACTCCAGCCCTTTAGTCATGGGCCAATGTCTCCGTAAAGGATTACTTGTTTTGGATTTTGCTGGCGGATACGTGTTAGATGCTTTTACCACTTGTATACGCGTTCTTCCTTTTTGTGTGGTTTCTTTTGGTAGATCAATAAGATTTATTCCTAGAGATTGAAATGTTGCGTATAATATACCTAAAACAAGAAGTTTACTTAGTGACATTGAGATCAATCCGCCGTCGTTTATGGTATTCGTCACGATATTTTAAAACTTGCTCTTAATTGAGCTTTCAGTAGTGGTATATTGAGGTCGGCATGATAACGGCGACTGTCATTTGAATTGCGCCGCTTTATTAGCCACCATTGAGCTGTAAGGTATTTACTTATACAATAGCTCAAAGCTTGCAAAAATATATGTGATGCACTTACTAGTATATAGAAGACTTGTTATAACACAATCAAATAAATTAGAATATTTAAAAGAATCGTTTAATAACAAATACGAGAATCTTTATAGGTAAAATCTATACTAATATTATAAAGCTGAAGAGTTTGTTTGTTTGTTTGTTTGTTTGAACGCGCTAATCTCAGGAACTACTGGTTCGAATTGAAAAATTCTTTTTGAGTTGAATAGACCATTTATCGAGAAAGGCTTTAGGATATATAACATCACGATGCAATTATTAGGCGCGAAGAAATAATAGAAAATGTGAAAAAAACGGGGAAAATTATTCATCCTTGAGGGCTTCCATTGCGTGCGCTGCAAAAACGGTTCAAGATACCAAAAATATATGTAAGAAAGAATTATTCCTCTTGAAATGATCTAAAAAAATGTCCGCGACAGTATATGTCTATCTTTTAAGATTAAGTCACTAGAACCGTTTTTATGGTAAACAAATTTGGTCGAAATTAATGCATTATTTGTTAAGAGTTGTATCAACGTAATAATATTAATCTTTATCCAATTAAATGTGTTGTTGATTAAGAGTATTTAATTGTGAACAAAATTGTCTTTGACAGCACTTAATTTCAATGAACATCTTAGAAGATATTACAAAACCTTATATAGCAAAACAACGTTTGCCGGATCAGCTAGTAAGATATAAAAATATAGAGGCATTAAAATTGTATTCAACTTAATGTGTAAATTATACTGGCTTGTATATTTTAAAGTAACTATGTAATAATGTATGTTATAATATAGAATAATGTATTACTTACAAAATACAGTAACAAGTATCTTCATATTGACATCATTGTTTTAAGCGTGAAATCGTAATCACCAACATAAAGTACCTGCATAATCATAATTAAAACTAAATTTATGAGGTGGAAATAATTACTATGTAGTACATTAAACACAAAAAAAAACTTTATTTCAAGGGTGTTTTAATATATATACCCAATATACAGGTTAAACTGATAATATGCTAAATATAATCAGCTCTTGATCTTGAAATTTTTCGAGGTGGGGAAATACTTTTGTACTATCTGCCGTACTCCTCCACTTTTTATCTTTGTTTCTAGATTATATGGTTAATCCCATATATTTAAATATAGGATTAATCATATATCCCTTCGTGTAATGAAAGTACTGCTACAGGACAAATCAAAATATCCCGCATCTGATAGGCGTCCTGTGACAGCCGGCGCGAACAAGTGCAAACAGATGTTTGTTACAAGCATATATCGCGACATAAAGCTCTATCCTTTTCGCACGTATTATAAATTGTTCACGAAAGAACAGGCTATCCTTCCCATAGAAATTAGAAATTCTGTGGTATTAAAAATCCAGGTTTTTCGAAACCTAGTTCTCAAAAACCCCTATCTGATGAAAGTCCTGTACAAGGGCGCGACATATGCGCCTAGTTCTGTAAATAACCGTCGACGGTTGAGTGGATATAAACTTTAGACTCGTATTGCTGTTTAATAGAAGCAATTTAATTCGACCTCAATGGTGATTCAAAGTTGACAGTTGTTAAATTTGCATAATGCTTCCGAGGCCTTACCAAGGCCGCACATCTAGCCGGGTATCGAGGATGAGACCCCAGTCGTACCCTCGATCTTGGTAGGATCTTGGAAGGTGGAACACCCCGGCGGTTTTAGTCGGTGCGAATCCGACACACCGTGGGACGGCCCTCAACATCCTCTAACATTCCATAAAGGATTTCCCCGAGCTACCAAAAAAAAATGGATAATGTTTCCGAGCAAGACAATAAATAAATACAATTTAGAGCTAAATAAACTAGATCTAATTGTTGGTGCAAGCCGCCTTGAAAACGCTTGGTATATTAAACTTATTTGTTTTAAAACCTCTAAATTGGATGTATGCTGACCGCAAATAAATCTAAATAATATCGTCATGTGTCTATAGGTGTTGTCCTCTAAACAGATGTTGTCAATGATACTATCCAAAATTTTCGTAATGTTTTCTTTAACGTTAACCAAAGTCTCCCAGTTCACTCCATTAAAATTATTAGCCTCAACGATTAAAAGATGTCACAACGTTTTTGGCATAAAAGACTTAATTTATCAGGAGAAGGTATAAATTTATTATTAAATAAAATATTTTTAAATTGACTATTGTATCTGAATTCACTGTTTACAGTTTATTCTCACCTTTCATCCTTAGATTATAAATTAATCATGTCTGTAAACTTATATTCTAGCGAATAATTAAACGAATAATTTTATAACGATAAAAAAGAGTTTATAATCAAAGAGTGATTGCTATTTCATTAATAACTTTTCATGTGGTAAGATTTAGGTCAAGCGTAATCTTGCTTATCCATGATTTAAAAAAATCATCTAGAAAAGTAGAAAAGGTTGTAGTGTTGTAGTGGCCTAGCCGATAGTGGACTGGTTTCCATTTGCGGCAATACGAATGGTTGTAGGTTCGAATCCTGGAAGGAACCAGTGGGATTTTACAGAGTGCGTACGGATTTAGACACCACATTCACATCGGTGAAGGAAAATATCGTGAGGAAACATGCATGGGGTCTAATAAAAATGTTGTGTGTAAGTGCCCTGAGAACGGCGATCAGCTGCGCTATTGGTCACGTTAAGCACGACACATAAGTGCCAAATTGATACTTACAACCACTAACGTATCTCCGCTCTCCCCGTAAGGGATATAGTGTGAGGATTAGGGCGTTAAAAAAAAAAAAAATTTTTTTTCCTCGGAACCACGCTCAAAAGTTTCGTTTTAATCCCAAAATAGGCCTCTGAAAATATGAGCCCTTAATATTAATATTTAGGTTGTCCGTATCGCACTTTTCGATTTCCCATATAAATAACACAGGACAAAAGTTTTTTTTTCTTTTGACTTTTATAACTAATGAACGATATATCGTATTGCAATACCCATTCATTATTTTTGTAGAGAATTTAACGCTCTACAAAAAAGGTCTGAAGGCAATTTTTGATAAATCAACATAGTCAAAAGTTATTCAAGATCGAAGTTTAACTTACCCTCACTTCAGCTGTTTTATTGCCCGATTTGGCAAATATTGTTTTTAGAAAAATTGAAACCAAAACATTTTACTTTTTTTTTAAACGCCCTAGTGAAGATATATTATTATTGTTATTAAAAGTAGATTTTTTTAAACTGCCATTTCTTATTTACGTCCAGTGTTCGTTGGATTTTACACCAGCTATAAACAACAAAGTTAAAGAGAGGTTTTAGGCCTTGTAATCAATGATCCACAGGCCCACTATAATAGCAAGCTTAAATAATATTTATTTGATACTTCAGCCGGATTTTACCGTGGCTCCTGTGTCGAACTCCGAACATGGTCTGGCTGTGGATATAATAAAAAAACACTACTTGCACGATCACGTCCTTGTGCGCGCGCGTAATATGGATCTCAGCAATGACAAGGCATTGGACGAGTACATCATTAGTTTGTTAAAACAAGGTGAAGTTTGAAATATTTATTACATTATTTATGGTCCCCGTTCTGCCAATGTCCCCTTCCTCCGCCAGGATCGTACGCCTTTAGTTTTTTTTGGTACGCCATGAATCCACTCTGAGTACTCCAATCTGGAGCCTGTTTTACTATGTGGATCTCTTTCCTACAGAGCGTTTGTGCATGTGTGCGGAACTATTTATAATTCTTTATTTTTTAAAGTTGCTTACAGTAAATTAAAAAAAAATTGAAGCCCGGAGAAACTCCTTCTGGCTCATTAGTAAAATATGTGTCCAGTACAAGGATCGAACACACAAACCTCATCGAATAAGACAATTACTAGACCATTGCACCAATATAGTCGTTCTTTTCAGTATTGCGTAGTATTTTTTCTAGTTTGGTAATATGAATACGTTACATTTTTTTTTTACACTGGCTCGACATAGTGACTACAGAGTACCTGATGGTAAGTACAGTGTAGTCCAAAAGCGAAAGCGACTATCAAAGGATGAAAATCCATTGATAGTCTACATCGTCATGTCGGCCCACATATACCACGACTGAAGGTCTCTAGGTATATGAGCTACTGGATATGCACAAGCTGATCTCGAAACGCGACAAGCCGAAACTGGTCACTATGACGGGCTTCACACCCATGCACTGTGGTAGCGATCAAGACGGGCACCGACGCCCTACCACCTCGCTGCTGCTCATTTAGCACCACCCAGGAGTCACGTGTAGGGAAACTAGGGTAAAGCCTACGGACGCGAGCAGCTTCGACTCCCCATCCAGACGGACACCGACGCCCTACCACCTCGCTGCTGCTCGTTTAGCACCACCCAGGAGTCACGTGTAAAACGTTTATACGTAAATACAAGAAATTTAAAGAAACGACGACCACCAATTAATTAAGGTTATTTGTTAGCCTTTGTTAAGTTAGCTTGCAACCACCATGGCGACAAGTATTTAGATATTGGAGAAATGCACGTGCAAGACCTGATCACGAATCGCGGGAGTGATTTCTACCCGTGTATCTCCTGTTATCACTGTTTAAGCAGATTTAGTTGTTAACATTCTTCAAAGAGGTAAAGAAAAGATAAAATATTGCTCGTGACTTCATTGTTGTAATTTTTTTTTGTATATTTATAATAATAATATATAGCCACGTTATATCGCTTTTGGGGTGAACAGTGTATTAAGTGTGTTCACCCCACCTTAAGGGCTATATCCACTTTACGCATGAACGTCGTGCTCAGCGTAACCAATAGAGCAGCTGATCGCTCTCTATACATTGCATTTTTGTTAAAGTGACATGTGGATTTCCTCACCATCGTCTTCCATATTGAGCCTGCGGTGCTTAGGTCCGCACTTAATAGGGATAACCATAGAGTTATGAGCCGAAATTCAAACCTAAGTAATTGTATTTTTTCCAATAACTCTTCAGGTAATTCTCTATTTGCGAAAGCCGAAGACGGTTCTGTTGCTGGAATATGTGTGAGTTTTGCCAGCAGTCCAGTTGATCCGAAAAACTTAAGGAATTACGCTTTCTATCGACAGGTATTCCACCTGCTTTTAAGCTATAATTCCTAAGACAATCACTTTTGTAAATGTGTTCAGATGCCTATTAAAGTAAAGAGTATTTCAACAGAAGTATGAAGGTCTTGATACTAAATTTTGAGACTTCAGGAAAATTTCATTTACGAAATACCTCTGTTTTTTATACAGTGACGAACTAAAGTATTGGCACAGCAAGGTAAACAAAATTATTATAGTGCTAGCAATTATGGGAATACAAATAATATCTGGATTATTTATTATAACAACACTTACATTCTTGATACTTCATTATATTTTAAAAATCAATTGAAAACAATTTCATAGTTCAGGAAAAAAATAATATAAATCATCATCTATTTTGACCGGAACATAAGTATTGGCACAGTATAAAATATAAGTTGGCAAGGCGTTCTATGTTGCTATATTCTGTCGGTAGGTGAGTGTAACTAACTAGAGGGGAATCCCAGTGTTATAGCTATAGGAATTATCTATGTAGTATAGTAAAAAGAAATAAAAAAATATAATAATAGAACGTAAAGGTAAATAAACGAGATTGTCCGAGAGAACAATTATATTGAATTTGTACAATCAAAATAAACTTTATGCAGGAATTGCAAAACTATTTATAAAAGCCGTTATAATGTGCAAAGCATTATTAAAAATATAAAGGTAAAGAAAACGTCGAACATCGTTCGCAAAGCGGCCGCCCACCCAAGCTCAACGAGAGAGAGAGAAGAGGAAAGTGATCAATAAAGTCAAACATAATCTGGAAATTACATCAATGGCGATAGCAGCAACATTAAGAGAAGACCTTGGCACAGTTTTTCATCCCATAACAGTTCGCAGAGTCCTCAGGAGTGCCGGGTACAATGCGAGAGTCGCAAGAAGGGAGCCCCACATCAGCAAAAAATAAATAGAAAAGAGGATCGAATTCGCAAAATATTTTTTGTATGAGAAATTAGATTTTTGGGACACAGTACTTTTCTCGGATGAAAGAAAATTTAATATCTTTCGATCCGGGGGTGAATTTTAGTGTGGAGAAAATTCAACAATAAGCTTGAGGCGAAAAATCTTCTATCTACGGTTAAACACGGCGATGGTAGGATAATGGTGTGGGATTGTATGAGTTCATCTGAAGCTGGAAATCTCGTATTCATTGAAGGAACAATGGACCAGTATGTATATATGATTTTTTTTTAAGAGAACTTAAATAAAAGCGTTAATGATCTGAATCTTGGACGTAATTTTTACTTTCAACATGACAACGATCAAAAGCAGACGCTTACAACATTCGTCAATGGATAGTTTTCAACACCCCACATACGCCACCATATCCACCACAATCCCTAGACCCCAATCTGATTGAACATCTTTGGCACGAACTGGAAATAAGGATAAGGAAACATTATATTTCCAGTAAAGCCGATCTCAAGAGAATCATCGTGGAAGAATGGAATGCCATCGAGCCCTCATTCGTGGCTAAGTTAGTGCATTCGTTGCCTGATAGGTTGAGTGAGCTACTGAAAGGAAAAGGGCTGCCAACTAAATATTGATTAATTTTTTTTTCGTTATTTTTGTGTGCTGTGCCAATACTTTTGTTCCGGCCAAAATAGATGATGCCATTTATATTATTTTTTTCCTGAACTACGGAATTCCTTTTAATCGATTTTTTAAATATAATGAAGTATCAAGGATGGAAGTATTGTTATAATAAATAAAACAGATCTTATTTGTATTCTTATAATTGCTAGCACTATAATAATTTTGTTTACCCCACTGTGCCAATACTTATGTTCGTCACTGTATATACTGTAAATATGAATTATAGTTAAATGTAACCAACAAATGAGTTCACCGTTTTCTTACAGGATCCAAACACAAAAGATTTCTTGTATTTCACAGCGAAATTGCAAGAGACTCCTAATCTTTGGGAAATCTTTAAGCATCAAAAAGTATTTGAGGTAACTATCTTAATGTAAATTTTTGCAATTTACAAGAAAACCTTTTTAATCTCAATCACGCTCCATCCATCCATCCATCAACGGTTCACCATCGTCTCACCTTCATCTTCCACCAGGTTTGACTGAGGTCAAGCTTCCACCAGTAAATGAAAAAAAGGAGATAAGGCAGATCTTGGGTCGCGTTTGCATTTGGATCCCACTGGATTTGATTTAGGTAACGCTTTCTAGAATACATTTTCTGTTTTAGATCAAAATGTTGACAATATTACCAAAATATCGGCGGCAAGGCTTAGCTGTAATGTTGATAGAAAGGAGCAAAGAACAGGCGCATGACCAAGCTTATAACATTATTCGGATGGACTGTATGAATACTTATGAGTAAGAATCTTTTTCCATTTTCCAGTCTTACAAAGATATATCAAACGGTATTTTGTTAAAATGGACCCGCTATTTTGGTTTGCTATTTTAATGTCACAAGATTTTATTATTGGGCAATACTATTTTAGCTGGAGCAATAATAGCTGTATGTCGACGATGTAGTGGAAACAGGCGACAAGCTAAACGCTTGGTTTGTATATATAGATTTGTATTGAGCGTATTCCTACGAAAAAACAAGCAAATGCGATTAATAGTACATGTTCCTTCATCCAAATACGCTGTGTGCTAATATAAACCAGCGCGTAAACGGCCTGTTGGTGCTATCTTTTTTTTAACCCGGGGTATTCCCGCTATGGACCGTCAGAGGACCGTGAGGGCCGTCCCCCGGTGTGTCGGAATCGCACCGACTGAAACCCTCGGGGTGTTCCTTCTCCCGTCTGCCGGGGCCAAAGGCAAGGCTGTGCCAGTTTCCTCAGCATCCGGCGACGTCTTGCCTATTGATGAAAGGTCCCTGCACAACATTTGCTCACCTTAATTATCCTGGAGCGGTGCGCGGGAACACATCGCGCACCGCTCTCCCCTTAAAGATGTGGGGCGACACATTCCCTCAAATGCATCCTGTTGGTGCTACCTTCGACGTACCTTACTTTACCTTAAGACTAAAGTGTTTTGGGTTTTTTAATCATTGGGCTCGAATCCTGCCTAGGATAATTATTTTAAATTAGGTGACCCGACAAACTTCGCGTCGCTATAAATATCGTGTTAACTTTTAGTTATACATACTCCCCTCTTTCCCTCCATTTCCATCTCTTCCTCTTTATTGTTGAACACCGCATAAAAATCCAGTCGATAGTTAATAAGTTTATCGCGAACAGGCAGACAGACAGACGCGACAGGGGACTTTTGTTTATAATAAGTAGAGATATAATCTCGATACAGTTTTTATTGATATCGGCCCAGCAACACCTTTTTTTTCTAACCCAGTAGAAATCCGTGATTGTCCATCAAGGGGCGGTGATAGCCTCCCCCCCCCGGTGTGTTAGACTCTCACCGACTTAACCCACTGAGGTGCATCGCCAAACACAAAATGCCCCGGATCACGAGAATATGACGTTGGTCTGACTCTGACCGCGGTCCGGCGCATGATCCGATCAAATGGCTTCGTCTTGCTGATAACCCAAAACCTCCTTGAAGTATTCGTATGCTATTGGCTTGTGTCCATACAAGTGTTCTGTAATAATTTATCCTTTATTCATTAACCACTTATCTTATTCCAGTTATAAAATAGCAGAGAGGTGCATGCTCCAATGCCTAGTTAAGTTCCCTTTGCACAAGATACGTGGCACGCATGCACCGTATATCAAGCAGAACTCGGAGTACAATCGCTGGGTGCGTGTTTATGTGGACACACAGGCGCACAGCGATGCCGATATAGACCGTGCTGTCATTAAAGAGAAACAGATGGATCTGGAAAGCCTCATAGAATGACTTTGTCTTGATTTTAAGAAAATAAAAGTGGTAAACGTAGCTTCGTGAGTGTTTCTTACCGTGATATGCGCCTTAAGTCATAAAATTCAAAAGTAGTTGTAAATAACGCTTTTTTTGGTAAGCCGGGACACATTCCTTCATAATCCCATGTGAGGGCAACGACCCCCGAAGTGACAGACTCCTACTAACTAAAAACCCCTGGAGTGTCCCTCTAATCGCTCCACCCGGATCTGAGAAACCAAATTCATCCAGACGCCTTACGACTCTGGGAGGGGTGAGAATAAAGAGCCTACCCCTCCAATAACTCTCTCACAGACGGCGCGCCGGACACTGCGCACTGCCTCCCTCTCATCCGAATATAAAATATTTACTGTAACAACATTTATTAAAACTTTAAACTCAAAAATAAATTTTGTTTTGTAGTAAAGGTCTGTAGAAAGCTCCTAGCATAAATTCATTTAAAAATTACAGTAAACGCAAAATTATCGTTTTTTGTAAGTAGGTGAAGATGTGTCCGATGATAAACCGCATCTGCCGCCCAACAAATGTCTATTCACTCTTCTCGTAAAGACTCCCAGGTCATAAGATCGCGGACATATGGTCGCTGGAAGCATATTCCACTCCTTAGCCGTTCGCATGATGAATGTTGAAGCGAATCTTATTGTGTGGATATAAGAAACATCCGCCACATACGGACCGCTTATTCAACATACTTAGTATATATTGTTTGTTTTGTTATTTATTATTTGCTCTGCCTATTATCCTTGTTCACAGCAATACTAAAGATTCATTACGACATACTTAAATAGAAACATAGTATTTCCTTGTTTATTTTCAAAACATACACATTATTTCAAAATATATACATTATTACATGTTTACATTAGTAACATTTTATTACTAATTGCCTGTTAACAATATAAATAATACATATCACCATCAATACATACAATAGATCCGTTCCGCAGCCACCTCTCCGAAATTTCGTAGATACTACAATTTGCAACTCTATGTATATATGAGAGTGGACAGAAAAATTTTACTTGCCCGATATAGGTTAGTAAAAATATATAAGTCGTTAATCGATCTGTACGCGTTCGTGCCCTCTAATCACTGATTCGGCATAACCGTTTTAAATGCAGTTTTCACGAATGTATTACGGAAAGCAGCATTTAACATATCGAGGGGTAAAGGCTATTTGGTTTCAGCGACATTTTTTGGTGATATACTAATATATATGTATTTATATTTTCGGAATCAGCGTTTTTTACCTATTCCAACATTTACATTCCATTCCTCTATCGTCCATTAACATTCCAACTCTATGCAATACATCATTTACATTTTTTATCTACATAATATATGCAAAAATATATTTCATTGGTGCAAAGATACTATTATTGTTGATTTGTTTCTATAGTTTTTATAAACAATATTTAAAATAATCACTAGGTACCGAAATAGCAAAAAAATTTGTATTACATATTTATATGACTCGGTATTTCATATCGATTTTTTCTAATAACACACTTATCCTAATGTAATAACAATAAAAATGTTAACCTTAAAATTAACACCGATTAGGTAATATCGAGTAGGTATTTCAATAATCTTTATGATTAGCACAAAGCAAACCCTATTATTTCTTACGTTGGTTAATTAAAATGTAAACTAGGTTTTTTATCAGCTTTCTTCATTATCCAATATGCGATTATGTTCATTAATCAGTAAGATAAGGTTTAATTATATTATCCTTCATCCATTGATCGGTGAAACGAAGGTGATCGCCAGGTGTTGAGAGGAAAACAAGTTTACCGGCTTTGTCCATTTTCTTTAGACCCAGACGGTCCTGGAATAAATACGGAAAAACAGCTCTCAATTTTTTGTCTTAGAAAAAACCTACGCTATAAGTAGCACCAAGTTAGAAAGTTGCAAGCATGTGCACCTGATCTCTTGACCGATAACAATTATTTTATATCCCGCCTCAATGATCATCCTAGACTGTCGACTCGAGTCAAACAGCAATGACCGAAATGCTTTAACATAATTGTTTTTCTCTATCATATGAAATACATTTCATTCAGCAAAACTCTGCTTTTACGAAATAAATCGAGAAATATTTTAGCTGTCAAAACGGGACTTTCTAAATTGGAAGGATCTATCTAGCGATAATAATCTAATAAAAGAATATCTTTTTAACCAGCTTCATATTAGAACACTTTAAATTGATAAAAAATGTAATAGCAAAATCTGTACCCAAAAATACAAGGGGTTAGACAAGATGATTAAGTTAATGAAAATGTGGTAAGAATAATGAATAGCGAAAAGGTGTGTTTTAGGGACTACAACTACTACTTTTATCCATATAAAACTGCAGTTTATTATAGCGGTGTGTAAGCGTCCTAACTTACCAAAAAAAAAGCTTTATGCCTAATAGCTGACATGACTTATTTGATTGACCGATTTTTTAAAAAACATTAAGATTCAATTTGTTACTTGACTTGTTTTTTTATATTTAAAAAAATAGATTTTAGCATGTTTATTTCGTAACAAAACTTACTACTATAAACTTCCATAAAATGCAAACCGTTCCATGACATAAAATGAAATGGTGAATCTTTTAATTTTAGTAACCAATTAAATTAATCAATTTGCATCACCATCCGTTGATAGTTAATACCAATAATACCTGCATGAGCAGCAAGCCTACTGTGAACAATCAGGACTTACTTGTGTATAAAGAGGCGAATCTTGCAAAGACAATATTTTCTTCGCCTGTCCCGGAGCGTAGAATCCGAACCATTCGGTCTCGCGCGGCTGAACTATTGTGTCGTTATTGAATTTCACCAGAATCATCTTTTTCAAATTGTTCAAATTGCGGATGTACGTCTTGTTTACATTTATCTCGTTATTTATATCTGATAAGAAGATGCTGTGGTTTTTATACTCCGCTTCGTTTAATGGATCATGCCAGTATGTCGCCTGAACGAGAGATTCTTGGACCCAACTGCAATTATGTTTTAAAAATACCTCCTTTAGAAGGGAGACTGTATTATTATCACTTAACAGACGGGCCACATAGTTCTACGTTTTTGCTTAAATTTACAGACAAAATTCAAAAGCCAAAAAAGACAAAGCAAATTCGGCCGGTCCGTTAAGTGTTAGAATGATTATAAACTGTCATTGAGTTGTGGTAATGTTTTTTTTATTAGCTCGACAAAGTGACTACAGCGCATTTGATGGAAAATAAAGCGTAGTCCAAGAACAGCAGCGATTATCAAGGAATAAGAATTTATTGACCGTCGCTGTCGTGATGCTGACCCTTTTTTATCTGGATACCTACGGAGGTTCGGTAAAGGTCTATACAGTTTAACCGGGCTTAGGGGGCGAGCACAGAGGGTGCTCAGCCAGCGAGTTTATGGGTTGGGTGGTAATGCAAGGGTACCCCTGTGGGTACGAACCTCGACTTGGACCGCCAGCCAAAAAGAATACGAACGCTACGGGTGATCTGCTAGCGTTTCGGAAGCGATTACCTTGAGAAGAAACGCCTAAAGAAACTCAAGGCTGCGTCGGGGTGGAATGATGCCGACCCACAGAAGGTTACTAGGTATATGATCATCTGGACGTAGACAAGTTGATGGCGAAATCCGACAAGCCGAAGCGAATCTCTTCCACGATCTTTGTACTTATGTACTATATCGCCTTTATTCTTCAAAATATGAGTACTAACAGTAGAGAAAGTACTGATAATGATGATTTAATTTTATGATCTACAAGCAAATATTTATGCTCTGGCAGCAAATAAAGCCGATGATAGAACGCTATAACAAATACTTATTCACTCTCAGAAGTTACCAAATCATAAGAATCTTGTACCACCCTCTCCCTTAATAGATCCACGCGCAAGGGTTTATGGAGTCAGCTATACGGTAACTCACATCCCGGCCAGGACTAAGAAGTTTTCTAAATTTTACTTTTGCTGTGTCGTTGGATTGTGGAATGGTCTCCCGGCAAACCTGTTCTCATCGTCATTTAATATGGGGTCCTTTCAGCGTAGCGTGAAGAGATATTTGTGGGGGCCGCCATGATCGCTGCGAGTACCGATGGGTTTTTTTAACTGTTGGTAGTCGTTGTTGTTTTTTGGACTGCACCATTCTTACCATCTGGAGTGGTGTAGTCACTTTGTCGACCAGGATAAAAAAAGAATATGGAATAAGAGACCCAGAGAGAGTATTCCAGTCTTTCGTATTATGAACAAAGAAGTCAATGTTTAATTTTAATTAATTTCATTTATTAAAACGACTGCTGCGTCATCTGACTTGTTTACGACATTTAAACTATATTATGGCTTGCCAATAGTAGGAAGACTAAAGAGTAGGTACAAAAAATTGATAATACCTAACAAATAGCTTGTTTCAATTCCAACACATAAGAGATTTATTACAGTAAAACTTTATTAAGTAAGCCCGTGATAAGTAAGGAATATTTTTAACCCTTTCCACTCGACAGCCGACTCTCGTTCGCCATATGATATGCGCGCGAGAACGACCTGGAGTGCAAAGGGTTAATTGTAATTACAATGGGTCTCCCGACGTTTTTGGATTGAAATAACTTTGTTACTGGGAATTTTAAAACCTTATTAATTTATATTTCACATTTTATTTTTTTTAGTTTACTCAATTAGCTGAATAAGACAATTTATCAGATTTAGACAAGTTACAACATTTTAATTTCTTAGCAGCTCTGTCTATAAATAAGACAAATGCCATTTCAAACATGGCTATTTGGGAAATTGGGTACATGAAATGCCTCCACAGCTGACAAAAAAATCCTAGGTCCCATTTGGCCCCACTTAACCTTTACTCTACTATTAGTGACTATAGAAACCAGTTAAAAAAACTCCGCCCGTACACGATGGGTGACTATATTTTAATATTTTATTTACCTGTATTATTTTTCTTCTGAGAACTAACGAAAATCGTTTTAAACCAAAACTTTGGACCTAAATGCGGAATAGTGCACGCGTTTATGTGCGCACTTTTAGCAAGGAGCTCCGTTTCCTAGGAAACATTTTGCAGCGAAGTCTGCCGTAGCGAAAGGGTTAGCTCGGCTTCATTGTATTATGAATTATTTATGGCTGTATGTTAGGATCGACTTGGATAGATAAATACTATTTTGACCTTCGTAATTTAAAAAACTTGTTATGTTAGCTAAAGTCAAATGCAAAGTCAACAAAAATGACGAGTATTTTATCTGCTTACCACCGGCTGTGTAAGATGTGGCTATAGAACATATATTATTATTATTGTATATAAAATAATAATATTGCCATGTTATACAAAGTGGTCCTTACCACATTCTATCAGTACATTGATGTCATAACAAAACAAACAGTAGATGTCACCAACTTATCATGCGTCTAGTTGAACTTTACCTCCTCGGGTGCCAATAATCACACAATCCAGTCACTTTTAGCATTCACACAGATAAGTGATGTCTTAAAGGTTACACGATTCGTGGTTTCTTGTTTACCAAATATAACAAAGAAGAGCAACTCTTTAAAACTACGAAAACAACAAAGACTAAGTTTTTTGGATCTGTTAAAAACGATACTTTGTCCATCGCCACTTTCAATCACCTACGACCTGTTTAGGGAGTTATAGTTGAATTGAATTAATCGAAATTGCTGAAAATGTACCCTTCCTGAACAGTTTGACACTTAATGTCAGTTCAGTCATTTCAATTGTGAATTTTATTACTTATTATCTTGTTATCAGGATAAGTTAATTCATAAAACATATTTTGACTAAATAAGGTAAAAAATTAAATGCATGAAAATCGAACTGTTCTTATGTAAAATCTCATTTAAAATCTATAAAACTGGCAGATCACCATCAAATTCTATCTACCGACGCGGGTTCAAAATGGCGTTATTTCCGACATCGTTGAAGCTACATGAACAGATTGATGTTTACCATTATTGGCACGATTACGCCATACGCCATTGATTACGCCATAAACTAACAGTACATCAACTGTGATATTTTCGCCACTGGCGCAAATGTCTAGCACCTTGAAGAAGCCTTATATGTATTTAGTAGGTGTACATCCATTTTTCCAATATTGTGAACTAGCTCAAGCAGTAGCTTTGCTTCCACGATAACCCTAATTCCCATAAGACTAGAATAACATACCTACAACCTATATTTATCCTTAAGGTACCTCTTCTACATATTAGTGATGTAACTTTTAAATCATATTAATTAATATCGATTTATAAAACCAAAGAAACATTATAATATTATAAGTATAAATTACATTATATTAAAGAAAAATGATTTAAAAGAAAATTAAAGCTTGATGAATCCAATATTTTTTCTTACCAAAATAATTCACATTTTTTTTTCTTTTTGTCATGTTATAAAATTGTGTTTATGCACTATTATCAGTAAAGAATGGCTGTAAGAGCCCGTGCACACAACGCGTTACGGCGGCGATGCGGCGCCGCACCGTAACGAATTACCGCATAGATGTGCACACTATCCTTTGCTATACCATAACCATATTGCACTGAACTAGCGCCATTCATGCAGTGTATTATTAAAAAAAAACGAAATAGATACCAGAGTGTACCGCTCTGGCAACGCCAAGCGTGCACCCCTCTCTGACTCATTTCGCAAATTGCAAGTCTGTTACAGACAGTGTGCGTAGCTATGGATATTTATATGTAAAATGGTAGGGATAATGTATCATGTGCCCCTAAATTGGGTCACTACTGCATAAACACATTCAGACCACTTTGATTCTAATAGTCCGATATAAGAGATTGTACACATGCAGTACTCATTTGTTGCATGTTTTGTAACTTGACTGTATAAAGGGAGGTCTAAAAATAAACGTTACAGGATTCTTTTAGGGAGGGCTTAGATTTTGCTGAATAGCATTAAATACATCATATATAGAATTAATAAAACTGTTTGGTGAGTGTATATCTTTTCTGTTAAGGAAAACAATTCTACCTGTTGTAAGCAGCAAAGTTGAGCATTTTCCTGATATAGTCACATGTCTCATGCTTCAGGGCTCCACAATGAGGGATGCCGTACACACCTTGATGTTGTCCTCCAAGAGATACATAGTTTTTGATTGGTGGGAGGATGTGGCCACATCTTTGAATGACAGCACGCCTGTAATTTTTTTTCCTTATAAAAAATGTCTTTTATGACATATTTATTATAATATTAAATGATGTTGAATTATTTAAATTAGGGCCTTAGCAAGGAGATCATTATACTGACATTTAAACAAAATTATGCATTCTTATTTTTACTCTTGCAGGGTTTTGTACTTTTAGATTTTTTCTTTTATATTGATATATTTTTTAAAAAAATACAGTGTATAGTTTTTTTTTTAAATAAGATTGAAAAAGTGAATGACAGCATTTAACAGCATCCTGTTGCTGCCCACACTTATTCGGGCTATGCTCGACAGCGACAGGTCATGGAAGGCGGTCCTCCTTTTCACAGAGGAGGTCCTTAGAGTGAAAGAGGAAGCGGAGCGTGAGCGAAAGAGGCAGGCTTCATCTTCCCTGTCCTTTCCGCCCCTCCGTCGCCCTCGCCGTACTGGACGCAGGAGGGAAGCCTACTCAAGGCCCTTCCCTCCTTAACGGATTAACGCCTGGGCGGCGCACTTGAGGGAGTGCGTCGCCCAACATTTCCAAGGCGAGAGCGGTGCGCGATGTGTTCCCGCGCACCGCTCGAAGAAACTGAAGGAGAGCGGAATGGTGTCCAGGGGCCCTCCATCAATAGGCCAGACGTCGCCGGGCGCTGAGGAAGCTGGCACAGCCTTGCCCTTGGCCCCGGCAAACGGGAGAAGGAACACCCCGGGGGTTTTAGTCGGTGCGACTCCGACACACCGGGGGGTGACCCTCATCATCCCCTGACGGCCCATAACGGGTTTCCCCCGAGTTAAAAAAAAAAAAAAAGAAGCATTTAACAGCATTAAATAAGGAAAAATGTGTCCATATATTCACAATAATGTTATCTATTTGTTTTGGTACCTGATATCGTATTTAGTAATATTTGAATTATATAATTTGTTTAGGTTCCTTAAATACATTCATTAATTTTGTAGATATAATCCTACCTTAGGTGTTACTTACATAAACTGACATCCTTGTGAAAACCCTATAGCGTTAAAACCATTTGCCAATTTAGGATCTGAACCTAATTTTTTACATACATACTCGACTTGCTTGTTCGGGTTCATGAAATATCCGTTTTCGAAATCTTCAACAGTATCATTTCCTATACGTAAGGAAACTACGTACACTCCCGGTATATTCCTTTCAAGAAATATTTTAAATGATCCTAGGCTGAATGAAAAGCAGCACGTATCTCCTGTTATGAAAATATTAAAATAAAATGTAATTAAACTAGTAAAATATTCGCTCTACTATCAAATTCAACACGTAATAACGTACCCATCCCATGCCACAAAACAATTGGAGTAGGTGCAGCATAACTCGCTTTAATAAATATACAAAGAAAAAGCAACAGCTTCATTTTAAGGAATATAATTATTTTTTATATTCAAATTTACAACAAAACGCGCGTCTTTACATTGAGAATTAAGGTAAACAAATAGCTGTCAAAGTATCAACCGTCAACGTTAAGTCCGCAGTCCGCAGCGAAGTTTAAAGGTGCGTTCACGGGATAAACATTTTGGCCACGATGTCGAAAATAACTCCTCTTTTAGCCCACTTTTATACCATATTCTATGTGCTGAGTTTTTTTATCCTCAGAAAAAGGAGATGATTATAATAGCATAGATTTGTGGTAAACACTTTGAAGAAAATTACAAATACAGGAGTGATTTTATGGATTAAACAGCAGCACTACATAAATTACATAATACGCTAAGCTTTTGAATATTCTTTAAAAAAAAAAAAGACATGGATGTTTTAATATTCATTTATTTTTGTTCTATCTTTTCCCTTTTTTCTAATTATGACATAATTTGTAAGTGTATGTACATCAAAAATAAAACACTTACTGCCATCTATTAAATTATTTGGTAAATAAAAACGTCATCTCTCTTTAGACGTAATAATTAAAGTCATTTTTTTAATAGAGTTGGACATCTCATTCTGTATATATATTATATATTTCAATATTATTATATGTATTATATATGAGTATAATCGTAGACGAATATACCTAGTATTGTACCTAACTTAATTAAATAAATCTTTACCACCACCTAGCGGTTTATTTGTAAAACACTTTTGCATATAACATTGGAATATTCCAGATATGTAGTAGGTGTATATGTTATAGTTATAACTTTGTTCGTTAATAGATGGCAGTAAATTACATTCAATTATAAAAGGAATCTGTTTTTTCTATCTATTTTCTTGACTAATATATTACGAAAAGTTGTGAAAACATTTGCAAATATCTGTAATTGAATTTTTATTAGGTAGGTGGTGGTACTCTTTGAGATGCAGATTTTTTATGACTACGTTTTCACTGAATGTAAGTAAAATGCAGTATAATATCGGCGGTGACCAATAAGGGATATTAATCAAATATAAATAACTGGGTATACAAGAACTACCAAAATACTATAGGCAGAGAAGTAAGTCACTATTGTGGACTTTGTACCCCTGCACTTTAATCACGATTTTGTCAAACAATGTTACCCCGTCACCTCACAATAACTTTTTTGCACCACAAAGGGCAGACATGTACGTACATACATATATACTTACACAAATATGGGAGTCGCATATAGGGAGGGAATTAAGTGACTCGCAGAATTAACCTCGTAGATATTTTTAGAGAGTCATTAGATACTCACTATCAGATGAGGGAAAACTGAATTTAGTTGAAATGTAATTTATGAAATAACTAGAGAACATGGTCTATTTCACTCAGGTACAATTTAAAGCAGAGTTCCCCAAACTTTTTTGTGTCGTAGACCCCCTACTTACCTGATATTGATTTCCTGTAAATTTGTAACAGTAATGAAGTTTAGTGTTAAAAACTTAAAGCTATTTGGCCCAAAGTGTGTTCCCGCGCCTTTTTTTTTGAAGCGGACTAACTACTGATTGCCGGGAAAGGCATTTTCAGCTCAACCGGGCTTAGAGGGCGAGCACAGAAGGTGCTCAGCCAGCTATGTGTTCCCGCGCCGTGGGACGTGTCAATTTAAAGCAGCCATTTCCCCTCCCCGTCCTCCCCTTTACTCCTTGTCCTTCGTGTTTCTATGCCATGGCGCTAGAGATAGTCTGTGAGACTATTCACTGGCGCTAACACATATATAATATTTTTTTTACTTCATAGGTACTTTTATAAATAATGCATATGTTTTGATATTATAAGATAGTATGATGTAAGTAAATAGGTTCTATCAGTGTATGTGTTGAGATCCACTATCGTGGACCCCCAATTTTTTTTTTTCGCTGACGTAGTCCCCTTGCAGGTTGTCATAGACTTCCAGGGGTCGATATAGACCACTTTTTGGAATCACTGATTTAAAGTCACATTTGGCAGATTTTCAAATGAACTTTCATCTCTTATTTTACTACTTGTAGATAATATATTAAAAAACGCTCTTAGTGTGTGCTTCTGTCATAAAAATAATCAAATATCCATATTTCTAACTGCGATAATTTAGACTCTACGATGTTATGTCCGTGAGGACAAGTATTTATTAGATATAGACTAGCTGTGGTGATCCTCCATTGCCCGGTTTAAAATTATTAACTTCCTTGGGGAATGATTATTATTCATGCAATGGTTAGTATTATTTCTAACCAAAAACCTATTACCGGCTTATATAATGCTAGATTCAAAATTTACGGATTTTGGAACAAACTGCAAACCCCTATTCTACACCGTGGGTTGAAATACCGAAAGATTCGTCCAAATTGGTGCCTACATCGTATAAAGATCCCGATCTCAAAACGTCATGTTTCTAGCTTCAGTAATAGAAGCTTTACAATGATATGTTAGTCATAACTAATGTTTATTTACATGGACAGATAGAAAAAGATAGATTGCTGATAATGAATTACGTGAAGATGAACATATTTTTGTTTCACCGAATATACTGGTCGTCTAGATGGTGTGGAATCGAAAGGCCATATTATATCAACATGTTTTATTAATATATCCATTGATAGAATGTGTAGGTATTTAACAAAACTCTTTATTGTTACATCACATTCTTATAAACCAAGTAGGCTCCTATTACAATAATTAATAACAAACAAACAGACATACTTAAATAATTTTAAATATTATCATAGTAGGTTGTTTTATGTTTTTAAAAAATTGTTACGTTTACATTTTAAGATTTACTTTCGTCTTGTGAATACATAATTATGTAAATAATATTAATATAATTTACGTATAATTGTTTATATTGTTAATTATTTTCAAGTATTACAAATCTTTAAAATCTTAATAGCGTATTCGTGTTTGTATTAGTAACAAGAATTTTGGTTTCTACTTTCCTCGTACATAAAATACATTCATACGAAATATTCACACTTATTAATTCATCATTATTCTTGGTTTTCCGGGCAGATACAAAATGTGACTGATCCATCCATTTACATTATATACAAATAAAAAATCATATTTTATAATAACGTACTCTAGATCGTATGTATAAAGAAAGTAGCAATCTATTTATATTATTAGTATAAAAGAATACAGATACAATTTATATATTATAAAATATATTTTGGACTGATGCGATTCGACTCATACTAAAATAACTAAAACAAAATATATCGTATTAATAAAACCATAAGGCATCTTCAAGCGAAGAGTAAATCAATATTAGACCGACAAGCCCACTAGATCTAGTGCACATCTACACTATACAAGACTGAAGTCAAGGGTGAACTATTTAAATATTGGTTCAGTCTTATTACATACACTTCTATAACTAATATAACGTAGAAAATGTACTTAATCATCGATCCATCCGAATCGCATCACTCTTTAACTCAGAATTCGATTAGTTCAAAGGTAAGAACCGTTTTGATTAAAACAATATCTTACAGCTATTGTTAAAGTTGCTTATTAGATACTCATAATTACACTAAACATATATCTATTTCAATCACAGTCTCATATAAATAAATCACTATAAAGTCTGTTTTTTTAATCACGTTGGGAACGATACGATTATATTAAAGGCACTCGTTTTTATAATAATCCATATTATTGATTTACACGTGAATATTATTTGTACAACACTTATTATTATAAAAAAGTTTAGGCCACATGTTTCTAATGCAATACCAATGAATGCGGAAATTGATATGCGCCAAGATATGTTTAGAGGATCGTCCATAGAAGTTGCCGCTTGCCAGATTCCACCAATTGAATATTTAAAAAATGTTTAAATAATTGTAGTCAAATTTATATAATGTTAATGTAATAGGTATTTTACTCCGGATAGTTGCATCCCGCGGTTATAATTAAACGTGGGAGTTGTCGTAATTCCCAAATAATTGGAACGTCAAATAAATCAGCAATTGGCAACACACTATTATCGATTAGAAACGAAATAGTTCTATAACTTTAATACGTTCTAGAACTTTCAAAATATATATTATTTGCAATAATATTACGCAGATCTAAAGTGATAATCAATCAGGATTTTTTAGGACACGAAACGCATTGTGCTTCACATAATGGATTGAGGTTCCCAATGAGGTGATTCCAATCTAACTTCGAACTAGATTGTACAGCCTCATCTTATTGTCAGATCTTTTGTTACAGTATTCTCATTGAATCTGTATGCTTTATGATATTCTGTCCCAAGCTCCTGATTTTTATTGGTGACTCATAATAATCACTTGAGTCGGAGGAATCGAACTGTCTATGCCTGGACAGGATTCTCCGAGCCCTGGTGTCTGAGTCGTACATGAGAATGTGATTACTGCCTTTCCTCGATCTGAAGGGTAGTCTGTAGGGGGTGCTGCTTTGGACGTCTGACATGGACCTGATATGTCTCCTGTACTTCGATTCCTTTGTGAGAGGTGAAAATGATAACATCATTTCATTCTTTGGCTCTTCTATTGACCTGTAACGATAAAATAAAAGGGTTTAATTATATTGGTAAGAACTGTGCTAGATTAAATAGTGATTATAATTCTTTACTGTTAAAACCATCATAGTGACAAGGTTCAGACCAGCGCGTTTCGGGAATTGCAAATAGCAGCAAAGATAGTCAATGTATATATATATTATTACGTCCTCGGATTATACTATATACGATTAATATTATGTTGAGCCCAATTACCTAGAATTTATTATTCCTAGAAAGAAATCTACAGATTATATTCCAAATTAAATTAATCCTGTGATAACCGATAAGTTTAAATAAATTCATAATGATATCATTCTTTATATTATAAATAAACAGTTATTGTATTTATTTTCATATCATAGGCTTTGTAATTTATTTATGTTTGTCATCCTTTACATTATTTAAGCTAAAACTCAGAAGAAATATTCCAGGTGTTCAAGTAAATAGCTTCTCCTATTTATATAGGTTCTGTGTTTATATAGTTATTTGTCGCCACATTACTATCATAATGGCCATTGGCAATGTAAGTTGGCTGCTCCTTACGCACTAGTGTCTTATCCTAAGCGAATCAACTGTTTTACAAGAATACCTAATAGACTGAGAGATGACAACATAAAAAGGTGATTATCGTTATATGGTTGTTTTTTTATATGAGCACTTTTTTATGTATCCAAGTTCAAGAAGTCTTGTCTGCCAGCGCGATACCGTGGATAAAAGCGGGGGCGCCGTTCAAAAAGGTCACATTTCGAGATAAAAAATATAATAAGTTACACGGCTAATTATTATAAAAACAAATTATATTTATTGTTAAGAAAAGCGGAAAATTGTTGACAGACAATTTGCTAATGGATAAAATGCCGGCAGACAGCGCGAAAAAATTTATGAAAGAAAAAATTATCCGATACATTGGTGCCAGCTCTTAGACCATAAGTGATAAATATATTAGTTCACTGACGAAATATTCTATTATTAGGAGTGCTAATAAGTTTCCGCCGTTTTGAGAGAGATGGCACGGCAGGAAGCTTACGTTAGAAATTGCAAATAATAACCGGCTTGAATATTAGGTTCCTCATTTAAGAATAACGTAGCCCTATCATATTATTAACTGTGTATTAGCATAATTCTTTAAAAATCCAAAATGTCTAAATTTGAGTCATTTAAGTGTCATATACGGGATATTTTAATTTACTTCTTTAAAGAAAAATCTGCTGCTTAGGCGCATCGATTGCACATTGAAGCATATAATGAGGCTGCCTTGAGCGAAAGAACCTGTCGTGAGTGGTTTCAAAAGTTTATAAACGGTGATTTTGACATAGAAGACAAAGATCGCAATGGAAGGTCAAAAATTTACGAGGATGCAGAATTGGAGGATGATGCATATCAAACACCAAAGTAGCCTGCACCTACTTTAGAAGTCACTTAGCAAGCAGTCTCACATTGATTAAAATCGTTAGAAATTATTCATAAACTATGTAGGTAATTGGGTTCCATACGAATTAAAGCAGAGAGACGTTGAACGTCGATTTTATGTATGAGTGAATTGCTGCTGGTTGGGCAAAAAAATGTTTTATATACGAATCGTCACTGGTGATGAAATATGTATATATTATGATCATCCAAAAAGTAAAAAATCGTAGGGACTTCCTAGCCACCCGTCATCATTCACAGCAAAACCGAATATTCATGGAAAACAACTCATGCTGTGTCTTTGATGTGTGGTGTGTTACGAGTTGTTTAATCTAAGCGAAACAATCACTAAAACTCTCTACAGTTGATGAGATTGAACTCAGCTCTGAAGTAAAAACGCTCTTAATACTATTCTAGACACGGCAAAAATATTCTCCTACATGATAATTCTCGTCCGCATGTAGCGGTCCCGGCGAAAAACTATTTAAAAACACTTGATTGGGAAGCGCTACCCCACCCGCCGTATTCACCAGACATTGCGCCGTCCGACTATCATCTATTCCGGTCAATAGCACATGCTCTGTTCGAGGAGTAGTTCACATCGTGTAAAGATACTAAAATTGGGTTGATTTGTGTATAGCCTCAAAAGATAAGGAGTTATTCAGACGGGAAATCCGTACGCTACCTCAAATATGGGAAAAAGTAGTTGCTAGTGATGAACGAGTTTGCGGAGTCACAGCTTTACGATTTCTCACATTCCGGCTAGGACTAAGAAGTTCTCTAACTCCTTTTGCCGTGTCGTTGGGCTGTGGAGTGGTTTTCCAGCGAGCGTGCTCCCACCGTCCTATGATATGGGATCCTTTAAGCGTAACGTGAAGAGATAATTGTCCAGGCCGGCATGATCGCTGCGACTACCGTTGGGTTTTTCTTACCTGTCGATAGTTGTTAGCGTTTTTTGAACTGCACCAAGGTTACCATCAGGTATGGTGCAGTCACTGTGTCGAATCAGAATAAAAAAATACTTCGAGTAAATTTAAACTGCCGTTTTTAACCCTTTTTTTTACAAAAACCTCTAACTATATTGTGCTCCTAATATTAATAAGAAGCCACGAAGAAGTGCATAGATATAGAAATTTTATAATACAGAATTTATTTATAAAGATTCGAATAATTATTACGTAAAAATAACGATGAAGTTTTGTGGAAAATTTTGTTTGTTTACCGCCAATGATAAATGAACGCATTGTTTATAGTTTTAACATCTGAACATTCTTGAGTTTACTAATGGGAATATTTGACTGTCTAATACCTCTGTCATGAGACAGACTTGCGACTAAATATTAGCATTTACCCTACTTAGCTAAAAATATCTTGCTTTGACAGCTCAAACACACCTACTTTTACGTCGCCAGTAAATTTTTCGTTTTATTGCGAAATGTGTTTAAACAATCTTGTCTCGTTGTTTAAAGATGATTAAACATACGTCGGATTCTCAAACAATCATCAAACGTGTCAGTTACAATCAGTGACGTTGAGAATTAATTTATTGCAACACATTTGTCAGATCATTTATTCATTCGTAATTGTGTACAGGTTAAACCAATATACATAGCATAATTAAAATGTCGCCGTTAATTTACGTGTAATAAATACACCATTTATTAAGTGGCTCCAGGAATACTGCTGTACGTATGTATCTGATATTTAGTTTTATTCGAGACACATTTCTGTCACTTCAGGCCCTCTGGTGATCTGTCAAGTCAGGAATGTTTTATATTGAGTAGTCTTTTGGTTTATCGATCTATGCCAACATTGTTTCGTAAGCAGTAACAAAGTTATATTCAAGAAGTCTCTGAACGATGATAGTTTAATCGTTTAGAAACAATATCAAAACATGCGAATTTTTACCACTGCTAATTCGTTCAACAATACGCACTTAAATTGTTTTTGATTGACCTTCTTATGGCAAATCAAAGAAATAAAACCTCTATCCATGCTAAGACAAGTGGAATTCATTAATATTCAATATATTTCTGACAACTTGTTCTACTTGCAAACGTAGTTTTTATTTTTTTTTATTTAAAATATTTATAATCAAACCAACAAATACCATATTCATACAGGAAGCTAAAATACGCACACGATAGTAAATGAAAATTAATAAATGTTAAATACAACTAATTTTTAATTTTATATGATTAATTACATATAACTAATTTTAATTTATCCTCCCTATCTGTTTTGGGTTACGAATTTAAACATATCTCATACACACATTGTATTCCTATTATCTATAGGTAAACCTTTAGTGAAGAGAGAAAGTAACTATCGAATAGATGGTAATAAATCGACCCAATTTGTATGGTAGGAGTAGGCGCAACGAGACATTATTGTATTGCTACTTTATAAATATTTTTTGTTTACACGTTATTTACTATTCCTTAACTACATTTTTCAATATAATCTTTGTGTTTAACAAGCAAACTCACGGATAAGCCATGAAAATAGTAGTATGTTGCGGAATATAATTCATATGCTTCATTAAACATATTTTATAAAAATGTATTTACTGTTAGTCATCACTACTTTTCTTATGACTTGGGGTAAGTCCTCATCGAACCGTCCCGGAGACACGCGGGCTGGCACTGGCGAAGTGAACCCGACTTGTACCAGTTAAATATCCCAAGGTATCTTCCTTATACACACAAAGAGGGACTCCTGTAAACAATTCTCTACATCACCGTCATTTTATAGAAATTTTTAGCTACATTGTTGTTGAAACTTTTGTACATAATATTCTTTGCGATCGTGGATAAATATCACATTTTATTTTCAATAATATTACAAATATGTACCCTGCCTGCCAATTCATTTCTTTTGTTTTACAACTGCATAAAGTAGTGTGTGGTAAAAATGCAAAATCCCTGCTAGCGATTTGTTAAGTTTTCCTCGTATGACAACTCGTTTGGTCAATTTACTAGAGACAAAGTTGTAATCTATGTAAATGTTTACTTTTATTTAATAGCATCCAGTTTGACAAATCAGATCACGTTTTAAAGTTAATACATATTAAATAAATAAATAACTCAAACATCCCTTTACATCTTGTCCGAGAAAGGCTATAGCCCTAAACATTATTTAATTTTTAAAATATGCTTGGACGTGGATTGTAGAAACAAATTTCGTCCTAAAATTCGATATCAAGAACTGCAGAAAAGCTGGCCGGCATAAATACAACAACTCAATTGTAACAAATATAGTTTTTAGAAAATTTAATTTACAATTTTTTTATATTATTTCCAGGAAAATTTTAAAAAGAATAGATATTCATAGGTAGTCAAGTGTTCATTATTTATGTTTATTATTTTTCCTTCGTTTGTTTAGTATTAGATTCAATTTATGTATTTCCTATTTGAAATATAAAAATGGCTGTATTTTTATAACAGGGCAAGATATGAAAATGTTTGTTATACGATGCATGTCTATTTATTAGATAATAGATATAACTATGTATTGACTAATTGTTTGAGTGCCCTGATACTTTAATGACCATAATTAAGTTTAATGGAGACAACAGATAACATTCTTAAATGATGTCATAATAAACGTAAATAAATACTAGCTTATAAATAATTTTATTCAAATATTTATATTATAATCACAAACATTTTTAAATAGTTCAAAAAATGAAACGTTTTGTTTATAAAATGTTTGTTAGATCAAACAATTTTAGGTACATATATCCTGTAATATTTGGAACTTAAAGCCCAGATGAGGTGTAAATATCTAAATTTAATAGATAATAAATAAAAAGAGCAATTCCGCACGGCTTCTTATTACTTCAGAATATGAAGTTAAAAATAGAAAGAGTATTACAGCTGAGGCACAAAATGTGTAGCGGAGTCGAAAGTGCCGTTTCGTCGTTTTATATGCAAAAATCCATGGTGGACACACGGAGCGTTCCGATGATGCGCCGCACGCTTTTCGGACTTGTTCTTTACATTTTTAATAAACTGTGTCGTAACAACCATGTGGTGTCGCAACACTCGCAACGCATTATGTTTTCACTAATGCACGACGACCACAACGCATCATGTACACCGGCTTTTACATTTGAATATAACTGTACAATCAAAAAACAATACACCGTGTAGACGTCCCGTTATCTAGTCATACAGAGATTAAGACGAAATGAGATATTGTCCAATCTATTTAATCGAGAGATATAGACAAATGGATATCTAATCCAATTGAAATTCAGTTGAATTGCGATATGGGCATATCGGTAACCTAGACGTAACGATAATTAGACCAAAAGATACTCCTATTTAAATATGTGATCATTTATAATAGAAAATAAAGCATTTTTCTAAATTAATTCGTTGTTTACGTAGCTTTATAATCAGTTAACATTACAGAAAACCAAAAAGACATCAAAGTGGGTTAAAACTAGCAAAAAATTAAGGAACTTTTATACTTCCGTTCTTAATAAAAATGTTAAACATAAAATATTTAAGCTTCATGGAATTTCGATGAATGCTAAACATGGTTTCCGGTTTAACTATGGAAGTGTAATCTGTTTTATGTTTTTATCTTTAACAGATTTTTAGATATATTTAGGACATATTAATCACTGTTTCACCAACTCTCGCAGCTAGGTGATGACAATTTAACAATCTACGTAGAGATGATTATAAACTACGTTGTTTATTGTTTAAAACTTATAGGACAGTGGGTCATTGAATTATGCCGTGCTAAATAAATATATGCAGCAATTTGGCAGACCACCAATCGTGATAAAGATTTGACAAAATTAAAGAGATTTCGGTGTGGGACGTGAATTAGTGGATTTCTTTTCGGTTGCGTTGATATTTTAAATACAACTGCGAGGTAGGTATTTTATTAAAATAATCCGAATAAACTCCCGCCATGACGATGATAATGACCTTTTTAGATCGTTGACTTCTTTATATAGTTAACTAGCTTTCCCGGCAGACCTTGTTCTGCCCTATTTCTCTAAAACAAAGTCATATTTTTTTTTTTTAATGTTAATAGCTTCCCCTTCGGCTGTTTTTTGAAAATTGTTTGAAGGAACCTGGCCTTAATGCTATATGTATAAAAATTGACAAATATTGACATTAATATTTATACGTCACTCAATAATTGTTTTGCCTTCCCGGAACCCGTCCACTAACATTTCAACTTTATAGTATGGTGTTAAAGTTCAAATTGACTTATAACAAATCTTTTGTATGAGAATATAGAAAAGTGGTGTTTTTAGACTGTTTCAGACATTTATTTATTTTTTCTCTCCGTAATAACCTTCCCCAGACTTCAACAGATACAACAAAAAAGAAATCAGCCAAATCGGTTCAGCCGTTCTCGAGTTTCGCGCTTATCAAGACATTTAGCGATTCATTTTTATATATAAGAAGAAGATATAGTATAGGTATGGTGATTACAGGACCCACAGTCCCCGTTTATATGCAGAAGTAGTCACCTTGGGGTTTTTAGCCGGTACAATTCCGGTACACCTCGGCTGTGCCACCCCCTGGGTACGGCCGGTACGGTTCAATGAAGGTTTTCCCCAAGTAAAAAAAGTATAGGTATTGTATTTAGAGTAGGCTTACATCCTCAGCAGTGAAGAAAAATAGCGTGACGAAACCCGCTTGGCATCATACAAAAATGTTATATGTAAGACTGACATTTATAGAAGCTATTTTATTTAAATTTTGCTCTACTAATAAATTCATCTTTGAGAAAAAAACAGGAATATATAATAGGAACATGAGTACAACTTAAGAAATCAGAGTCAAGTCCAATTTGAGAAAATCAATAACATTTTTTAATTAATTGCAAAGTATATGGTATGTCACCGATTTCGCCATCTTGACATTGGCTCTGTGAATACTTAGAGAAAGCTCAAGTTGCTATAATATATACAGTTTTTTCAAAGACGTACTTGTTTTCTAAGCAAAGTCAAAGTAATCTCTAAAAATGTCAGCCTTAGTGCCCTGAGGTCGCAGATAATCTGCGCTACCAGCCTCTTTGGACCGTATATATGTAAGTGCAAAGTAATACAGACACTAATGTATCTCTGTCTCTGCTTACCCTGAAAGGCATATAGCGTGACGATATATTGTGTATTTATTTTTAGTTAATAAGTTCAATCAAATACTACTCTA
This sequence comes from Automeris io, assembly GCA_036320925.1. Classification (NCBI taxonomy): domain Eukaryota; kingdom Metazoa; phylum Arthropoda; class Insecta; order Lepidoptera; family Saturniidae; genus Automeris; species Automeris io. The sequence goes on from JAUDJH010000011.1 coordinate 11,909,558, forward strand.
AATGCATATTATTTATTCTTTTCAGACATTTCGGGAATATCCCGTCGTTGCTAAAGCAGATAAATTCATGGACTAAAAATCGACTACATGATATTTCAAATTGTAATGTTATTAACAGTAAAATATGTGGCTACAAATAAAATACCCTTTATGACGTTTGTAAAAATCCCTTTGAATTAGTAATACGCAACTTTTATTTCTGTGGCATTATTCGCATGTAAGTATATCTACTTTTAACGTCATCAAAAATAATAATAAGCGTGGATGGAGCAATAAGTCATGTGCTACGAGTATTATTATCTTTTGTGACGTTTAAAATAATCCCTACAAATTACATTCAATGAATACTAAAATGTATTGAGGAAAGAATTTATTCGCTAATGAACAAAGCAACCACATGAGTTACATTACTTGGTTATTGAATAGGCGATGGGAGGGCAAAATGGAAATCGCATATAAAATCATATTATATGGGATGACTAGCTTTTGCCCGCGGCTTCGCCCGCGTTAAGAAGTATTACTATTAATTAGGTATAGTTTTTGCGGCTTTACTTTTGTTTAGCGTGTGTTAAAAATTAGGGCCTAATCTGTCACTAGGCTCTAAAACTATCAGGCTATTATATTATATTATAGTCGAAAATCCGAGTAGATTTATACAAACTTTCATCCCCTATTTCATCTCGTTAGGGGTGGAATTTATCAAAATCCTTTCTTAGGGGATGCCTACGTTATAACATTTACTTGCATGCCAAATTTCAGCCCGATCCGTCCAGTGGTTTGGGCTGTGCGTTGATAGATCACATGTCATTCAGTCACCTTTGAATTATATATATTTAGATGACGTTTTGATTAAATGTAAAAATAAAATAAATCATTTAATATGTTAGCAAAAAGTTTGGCAGGCTCACATCAGTAACTTAAACGTACGGTAACATTGTTTCTAAGTCGATAATTTCTTTATAAAACACAAAATATTCAAGCACTAACAAGTATTTTATTCTAAAAAAATTTGCCCTTATTTGTTATTTTAATTAAAGCTATTAAAATTATTTTATCAGTTTAGTTTTGCGCGGGCAATACGCGACGCGGGCATGGGAGGGCTAACTAGAAAGCTTCTCTTGTCTTTTCATTCGTTGATTTTATTTTGCTGTAAATTAAATATAAATCAATGTATTTCCTTTTTTAAGAAGTGATTTGTTAAGTAAATATTCTTCTAGACATGCTAAGGTTATAGTTAAGCAAAAAACGGAATATATGGAGAAGTAGACAAAGCCCCATTCTTCTATTTGAATTTGAAAAATTAGTGTTAAGTTCTGCTTTAAACGGTTATTAGCTTTCAACCCAAAGGTAAGATAGAAAATTACAAGCCTTTAAAACTAATATGAATTAAAATGTACTTTTTTAAATATAAACTAAGTAGTTTATGATGATAGGGCGCAATTGTCCGAACTGGGTCGTGATCACAGTACACAAGTGTAAAACCGTCATAGTGACTCGCTTTGGCCTGTCGCGTTTCGTGATAAGCTTGTGTATATCCAGTAACTAATATTCCTAGCTAGAGACCTTCAGTCGTGGTATATGTGGGCCGACATGACGACGGAGACTATTATAGGATTTTCGTACTTTGATGGTCGCTTTCGTTTTTGGACTACACTGTACTTACCATCAGGTGCACTGGAGTCACTATGTCGAGCTAGTGAACAAAAGGTGTTTAAACCTGTTTCAATGATTTTAAACAATAAAATATACATTATAATTATTAATTATAAAATATTATTAGTTTGAATATAAGGCGACCATTAATAGAATTTACTCTTAACTTAAGAATTTGCCATTGCTGTCAGAATGGAAACCTCTGTGTAATAGTTTTAATAATAATTTATAATACGAGCAAAAACATGGCAAGGGACTGACGTCTGATATCGAATAGCTAGCTAGCTATTAGTAATTCATAAATGGATTTCAGTGAACTCCCTTGAATATTTAATAATTGAGTGAGTTGTGTTTATAACTCTAGTCCGACTTTTCTATTATTGAACTAATAAAATGTATATTTATGTGCCTGTGGAAGACTATTTGCAGAATAATTTTGCTATCAAGTCGCGGTCTGGTGGTCGAATAGCCATTTTTCTTGGAAGAAAATCCACTACTTTGATAATGCTAAGTTTTTTTGTATGTTTCACGTATTTTTACTATTCTTATTAAATTTAAGCTGAAATTTAAATTGAATCGTCTAGTTGAGATCAAGGAGAAAAAATACATTTATAATTTTTCTTTGAAGTGCTAAAAATTATACTTAGTATAGGTAAGCTATGTACATAAGAATACAATTATGGAGATTGCATAATATATGTATAATAAAATTTTTGAATTAGGTATATATATTTGAAACTTTTATAACATTTTTTTAACTTAAGTAGATTAACACTACAAACATGCGTCATACGTTAATATAATAGGTAGGTATATCATATAGAAAACTTCGATATTATAACAGAAAAAAATTAACAATATATACCTACTTGCTTCGTTCAATGGATAATGTGAAAGTTTTTTGTAATTTTCATTTTACGATACGAAATGGTTCAAATTGACGCGTCCCGTAAACTTAGTGTTAAAGGGATTATGGATATTGATGCAAAAATGGATTACTGATTAATTGTATTAATTAAGTTTTTTTTTTCTTTTTTCGAATCGACGCGCTTTGATTAATCGGGAAAGGTCTTCACAACTAAGCCGGACGGGAAAAGTTAATTAATTAAGAAAACTTGTGAATGTTAACTAATAATTTATTAAAGTATACAGAAGCTGCATGCAGAGTTGTGATAATTTTTTAAGCTATAATCACGTAACAAGGTGAAAGCTATGTTAACATTATAAAACATATTATGTATTCTATTAATATTATGTATGTAAAATAAAAATGACTGTAATGCTCGATAAAGTATTAAAACATTATTATAAGAAATATTAATAAAATCGTATTGGGTTAATTTTACCGGAGGTAATTAATCTAAAAAATGTTTCTGAACATTTTCATATATTTTTAATTTATAATTGTTGTATATGTGTTACGTAGAAAGTACTCGACTGATCTTTACGGAACTTTCGCAGTATTAATACAAATTTTCAATTTTCCAATTTATAACGAGGTACGTATTGGCTCATGATTAGCGGGAACAGAGATAGCTCGATAATACTCTATATATATAATACTATATCATTACTATATCACCAAAAAATGTCGTTGAAATCAAATAACCTTTCTCTTCTCGATATGCTACCTAGAAACACTGATCAAATTGTAATAAAACAGATCGAATTCATTATATAATATTGTATTAGATCATCTACCGTAGACAAAGCCGCGGGCAGAACATTTAGTGTACCTGATAAGCAGTGTCTACCTGTATAATAGGCAAGTTGCGTGTGTTGGCAGACTTGTTCGAAATATTGTTCTAGCACGTACAATTCCAATTAGGACAAACTGCGAAGGTCGAATACGGCATTAAATACAATATGCACCTGTACACTTTGGAATGTTTAATGAATCAATTAAAAGACCCGTAGAAATGTTTAACGATAACTGTTGCTATCAAAACGTAACGTTATTGTTAAAATATAAGGAAAGAAAAGTACCCAGTGACTTACTTCTACCCAATTCCTCAAAAATGAACTTGAATAGATAATCTTAGAGATATGTATAAACTAATAAACCCTACGAAAAGTAAAACATTTACTTTTTTACTTGCAATATACTTTAGGGTTAACAATAAGCTTTACTAAAATCTAGAAAATATTAAGAAAAAAATATTTATATAATTTTTAAATGTGTATAAATTGGAAGCACAATAGATAATATAAGAATTAGTATTAATATAACTTGCCTACGAATATCTTATTGGTAACTACTATGATTGTGTCTACAAATTATTACAAATACTCGGCACATTCACACTCTAGTGGAATTTGATTGTTGACGAATTACCCGAGTATTATCATTTGTGTTATTATTAAATTATTATTCGCACTTTTCACTAACAATGTATATCCATCGCGATGTAAATTCTAAAGATTATACAACAATTAGCAGTGTATACTGCGGAAGAAATCAGGCAAATATTATTAATATATTTAAAAAGTTATAGTTAAAAGAGTTTACTCGATTTTTAAGCCTTTGTATTGCTTACTTTGCTAGTGCACGAAATGGTGGCATTAAACGACGCAGCACATTAATGCAGATATATATGTGGGACTATTAATTATTTTTATATAATGTGTAGGCCGCTGGCCACCCACAATTATATACAAAAAAAAACCAATGGACGAAGGTATTCTCGTAATACGTCATTTAACTCAAAACTACATTGCTGTCGTTCAGAAATCTTTGTAAGTGATGTAGAATTCTGTATTTGTTTATCCTGATTACATATCAAAATTCCCAATAGCATTGTTTTTTTTATAAAAATGTATGCTCAAGAACCATCTTTTATTTCAAATAGTTCCCTTAAAATATGTTTTATTTGGTGGACACTCCGGAAAATCGTGTTATTAGTTATTACAAATAATAATCCATATTTGATTACGATTTTTAATATTTAGAAGAGAAAGTTATAGTTTTGTGTTGTGCAAGATGGTGTTTTAAAGTTTTAAGTTCTATAACTTTCGCTGCTGCACTATAATAACTGATAATGATTATACAGTTTACATGTTTCAAAGATATTCGATATATCTTCGACGCTATCCTTCGGGACCTCTAACATCTTGTTACAATAAGCGGCGTATTGTTGAATAAGTCAACAAACGATAAATACTTTTATCAACAACCTTGCAAGGCACAGGCGATGCAAGTGAGGAAACAACCTCGCAGTTTACCTATTGCCCACGCAATACAGATACGTACGAAATAGTCTTATTCGCAAACATACAGAAATAACTATTCAACATTATTTCCAATTGTTAACATACATTTTGCTTTTTAACGTTACATTCGTAATTTTAATCTTTGATTAGACAAAATAGGGTATGAAATGAGAAATTTTCATAATTATGTCTGCCTGTAGACTAATTTGGAATGAGAATTACGTTTTATAGTTGGCCCTAAAGTTGCGAAAATAAGCCTCTAATAATAGGCTTTTGAGTACATGGCGAAAAGGACAAATAAACTGAATTTTTCTTAATTCTTGCGTTCTTCATTGAAGAATATCGATGTTCCTAGATGCACGTGATTACCACCATTCTCAGGTATGACGTATGAGTAGTAAAATATGGAAACGGTAAAATAATTTATACAAACATAATACACACGCTCGTATCTAAACCAGGACAAATTACCTAATAAGTAAATAAAGTAAACACACATAATATATGTCATGTTTATACAGAAAGAGCGTTTAGGTGTACTCCGTAATACAGTGTTAGTGCATGGTCCAAAAGTATAATCATTTTAGGTTTTAATAATAGCTTCATATCATAACACTTTTTGGCCTGAGAATAGCAATCAGCTCCGCTAATGGCAATATATTATTTCATTATCATTTACTTTATATACTAGGGCGGCAAACAGAGTCATGAGTACATTGGAACTGGTGGAAAATTCAATAATGAACTACCGAGAGATGGGAGTACATAAACTTAATATCTGCTCTGTAATTGCATATACTATACTATATCAGGTAAAATAATTCTGACGTTTTTAGTCCAAGTAAGTAAATAAATTCAAATGTCTCAAATAAACATTCAAAAATATTGTTACAAGCCAATTTATTTTCATGGAAAGTGACAAACAGTCGTAATATCGAAATCAGCGACAAAAATGCAAATCACACAACCGCCGGACTCAGGATATGTTTGTTGATATTTTTTGCTATTGTTTGTTTTGTTTCAACTGCAGTATTGTTATTCGGACTTACTTCACTGAAGTAATAAATCATGCATATACTTGCATATTCCCTTTTGTACGCAAGAAATAATTTGTTTATTCAGTCTAACTGCAACCGTATTTATTATTTTAACATGTCTATAGGAATGAAATAAGTATTTCGTTTTTTTTTTAACAAAAGTTTTGTTTTCCAAATGTAAGATAACATTCTCGTCTTGTCATATACTAGACATTAACATATTATTACAAAACACGTTTATGTATTATTTAAATTAAATGCGGATTTGTAGACGCGTGGTGTCATATCAACTTTCAAGTCCACCTGAAAACAGCTATTCCTAACTTGCTATTTGATATTCATTGTAACGAGAATATATTAATTTGAATAAACAAAATATATAAAGAGTGGAAGAAAACGAAAATTCCAAAAATCAATAGCATTATCAGCGCCATTTTGAATAATTCAGTCTTATGACATGCACGAATATTTAGCACATTTTTTGGTTATATTACAAACTGGAATTACATGAAGAATATTTAGCGTCAATCAATTTATAACGCAAAACAATAACAATTTTTAATATTTGTTTTGTGGATTTGTAATAATAAAATAATACAAAATATCCAACCCTACTAGTCTTAGGCCCAAGTAACTACATACTATATTTACTCCTTGATTTAATCGTGAATAAAGCGCATGTGTCCTTTTTCTATTTTTTTACACAGTGTCTACGGTACACCTGATGGTAAGTACAGTGTAGTCCAAAAACGAAAGCGACTATCAAAGGATGAAAATCCATTGATAGTCTCCATCGTCATGTCGGCCCACATATACCACGACTGAAGGTCTCATGTTATATGAGTTACTAGATACACAAGCTGATCCCGAAACGCGACAGGCCAAAGCGAGTCGAGTATGTAAACTGAGTTTTATCTAGCTAATCCTAGATCATGCTTTCGGTTTTAGTAGTAGTACTATTTAAATACTGCTGACTGGTTAGCTATCGTCGACTAGGTACGAATTGTTTTGAAAGAGGAGGCGGAGCGTGAGCGGGAGAGGGAGGCTTCATCTTCCCTGTCCATTCGACCCCTCCGTCGCCCTCGCCGTACTGGACGCAGGAGGGAAGCCTACTCAAGACACTTCCCTCCCTAACGGATTGACGCCTAGGCAGCGCACTTGAGGGAGTGCGTCGCCCAACACCCTCAACTCTCAAGGCGAGAGCGGTGCGCGGTGTGCTCCCGCGCACCGCTCAAAGGAAATGAAGGTGAACAAAATGCTGTGCATGGGCCTTCCATCAATAGGCCAGACGTCACCGGGTGCTGAGGAAGATGGCAAAGTCTTGCCTTTGGCCCCGGCAAACGGGAGAAGGAACACCCCGGGAGTTTTAGTCGGTGCGACTCCGACATACTAGGGGTGGCCCTCATCTTCCCCTGACGGCCCATAACGCGTATCCCCCTGATTAAAAAAAAAGGTTCTAGTTGTTTCTGACACTATGAATTGTATGGTTCAATCTTATAGACGAATTGTAGTAATATACTCCTCTTTTATTGAATTTAAATACAAACCAATTGGACTAGGCACTTTAGGGAATATCACAAATAGGCCTTTTAATTTCGCGGAATTGTACTAGCATAATTTTCCGTAAACTGGACTTGCATACGTATTTTCTTATCTATCAAGGCGAAGCCCTCATAATCGTAAGTAAAATGTGACGACTGAAGATTATCATATATCATACATGAAGTCATTCTACAATTAATATACATATATGACTATAGTAATTACAAAGTCTTTAGTATTTGCATTAAAAGATCCAAATTTATATATTACTGGATGTTTGAAATGCCTAATCAGCCTGGTCTTGAAGCGGGACAAAAACCGTGAGTGTTTCATGCAGCACTGATTTAAAAATAATATTTTGGAATATACTTTTGCAGTTTTAGAATATTTATTTTACGCCCAAACTATGATAATAAAAAAAAACTCGGAGCACCTTCCTACCTACATACAAATGTGTCAAATAAATTACCAGTCATGTTTTTATAAGTATTTTATCATTGTCAAATTTTTAATACCGAGTCCTTTTTTGCGTTTCTCATTGTACATTGTAATTTTAGTACCTTACGACGAATAGTTATATAGTAGTATTTATAGCATTAGATATATAATGTGATATCATTCGACTTCAAATCTATCCGATAACTTATACTTTTGTTAATGTTTATTTGGAATTCACATTATTTTGTATCACTCTGAAAATTCTATGAGTAGCTTGCACAATAAAAACTAAATTAACGTATACATACGTACAACACCTATACCTTATCGAAACAAAAAATATCAAAATATTCATGAGCATAAATAAACCAGTCGCCGCACGGAACATAAATGAGCCGAGGTTACACAATAATCGATGACGATAATGGCAAGAAATGCTACTTACTTCCCCTTAAAGTAGTCCGATATTTGGCTAACTTTCCATATAATCTGGAAGAGCAACATCAGCACGGTGTGGTTGATCCATGTGAATAGTTTGTAACAAGTCTCCATAGCTCCTATGTTTTCGCTTTCGCGCTCCCACGTGCACTTTGTGAATTCACTCATCCGCTTGAACGCGTATTTACTATTCCTATAATGTCACACGAAACGGGATTACATAGGATTGTTATATTAGTGGATAACGAGCGTGCGACGCGCACCAAGCCCAAGGGTAGTTTGAGTTATCAATCGAGCGGCTCGCACGAAAATAGCACCGATAATAAATTGAAGAGCCGTAACTCTACGTCGCGTCTGTGCGAGTTTGACCGCTCTCGGGCGCCAGTGCACGCGAACTGGTGGCTAATGGCCATGAGAATCCATAACTCGACACGACTAATGACGAAAGATAACTCAGTTGTATCTAGCTGTGGTTATCGAGTTTTTGTTTCTTTATTTTGTATGCGAACGACAAAAATAACACACTGAACAACATAACATGCTTACATCAGGTCTATCTTATCATGAAACCTTTGTCAGTACCGATTCCTAAACCTTTCACCGAGTTCAGAAATTTCTTAGAAGTTTTGCAATTTTTAAGGCATTAATTTCCACGAAGTAAATATCGTAATTTTAAATTCTAATCGAGTCTTAAAATGTTTTTTTTTATGGTAGGTACTAATATTGTATTTATGCGAAATATAACATCAAAATTTAATAAAAAAAGAATAATTCTAGAAGTTTATTAAGATACCATATCCTTTAGAGTATTTTTTAAAAAAAGGTTAATGTTTATTGTAACTTAAACCATAAACTAACTTTAAATGCCAATAAGATCATATCTGCTATTTGGCAACAATACTATAACGTGAGAAAATTATAACAACGATTATAACAATAGCTAATATTAATTAATAACTTGTATTTGGGCATGTCAGCCACTTTTAAACTGGAATTAATTACGTCCAAAAACGCAATGACTTCATCGCTAATATATAAAATAGACAACGTAACCAATTACAAAATTCTTGTTTCACAAACATTTAAATTGCAAATTACATATTACACATCATACAAATTATATCATACTGTTATTTTGCATCTCAATGGTTTGTATTCGTTATTCAAATACATATTATTGAATTAAAATCAATTTCTCATTAGATGAGTATTGTTGAAGTGTAAGATATGCAAACAATTTAGGTTTTATTTATTAAAAACATAGTATTAACTACAACAGATATAAATACCTAAAAGGTAGTTGCCCCTAACAAGGTGTGTGAATGTAAACTGGGTGTAGTAAAAGGTTATTTCTCAAGGGCCCGCTTCCGCTCCTTCCGCTTCTAACGTACATTCATATTGTGTTGATACATTATATATTATGTATGTTTAGATATTCTGCCTAATTAGGTGAAATTAGATGGATAAGTTGTTACTTAGAAGAACGTGTTTCCTGATTTCCTATTCTTATATAGTAGAACGCCTTTCACACCTGATATAGAATCCCATTTTATGGAATATTTATGATATAGACAGCCGATCATCTTTTTCAGTACCTATTAAAATGTTATTCTTATGGAAGAATCGACCCAAACAGGTTCAGAAACTCTGAAGGATGCTTTGGACATCATTAGGAAGTATTCCTGTAGTTGTACTTATGATAGCTAAGTGCTAACCCTTAGCGAACCATTTTTAATTACCAGACTTTATAAATTCTATTTATCCATGTCGGAATTAACCGCAAGAGTCAATGAATCAATTAATAATAGAATTCTTGTTATAACGGTTCAAATTCGCCATATGAAATCCTGTGCAGATAAATTTATCGAACATTGCTCTCTCAGTCTCTTTTGCATTTATCAATTAGATTTTTTATGATGTAATTAAAAATGTCATACAAATTATTTTATTTCATTTCTCACTTAAATGTTATTACAATCGTTAATAAAATATGCAGACAGACATAAATACATAGAAACGTTAATTTTAACCGTCGCCACCGCATTGCTTTGCCCCGATTGTCTTTGCAATTATATTGTCTGTCAATTGTCCTTTATCCTTTTTTTTTATAGACTGCTTGTCTCGCTGCACTTTTGTTCACACAGCGTCTTTCATTTTAGCTCCTTTTGTGTCCTAATGATAGCTACATTTTCAGGCCGCCATCGACCTGTGGCAAATTGCCGTGATGGTGACTGTGGCAAACCGTGGAATAAAAACGAATCTTCTTATACATTTGAAGTCTGTTTACAATCGATTTTTCATTAAACGTTACATTTGATGTTTGATTCTTATAAAATTGCCTCTCTAATGAAGTTCATGATATGCTATGAAAATATTAAGTTTACTTCATGCTCATGCCTGTAAAATTCCACACAACTAGAGTTTAAAAAAATCATATGTTACATTTGCACGAAGCCACCACAGCACCATCGCCACAAGTGGCGTCAGTATTATCAAGATCTTAAGGATAATGTATACAGGTTAGTTTTATCTTTATAATTATCCTGTTGTGATCAATTAATCACTTTACGAGTACATAAGACACAAATGTTTAACTCATATTAAGGTAAGAAATTTGCAAAAATGTGTGTAATTTTACATGATTTTAATCGCAGTTAGACGTAAAATCATTTCTTATCATTTAGGAACATAATTGTTGTTTTCATTTTCTAATAATGCTCATGATTAATGCACCAAATCAATTTACAGATATCTGATGGACATTCATAAAACTAATATTTGTACTTTAAAGATAACTAATTAGGTTAATTTATTTTGAAACCATAATTGACATAAAGTAATTTATATCCATCTAGTTAATTATCTCATTACCCAATATTCGTAAAGGTGGTATGTCGATGAAGCAGCGCTAGTAGGCAGCAGCATTATTGATAACATTTTTTTGGTGGTAGGGCGATTGCCCGAACTGGGTCTTGGCCACAGTAGACAAGTTTAATAAAGTATAAAAAGGACTCATCTTCATCTACCACCAGGTGTGAATGAGATCAAGAGTCCACCAGTTACCCCTTAATAACAATTTTGTATATATGAACTAGGGATGTAACGGAGGCAGTTTTATCGGAACCGAAGTCGGAGTCGGAGTTTTTAAATTTGATTTATCGGAGTCTGAACCGTAGTCGGAATCGGAGTCGGAGGCAATGTCAGTCACAAGTGACGGCAGAATAAAATAGTTTTATTAAGGGACAAATAAAAACATTATTCAATGAACCTTTTTAGTTAGAAAGTGATAAATTTACAAATACACAGACAATAAAAATTGCTGTATTTCTTATTAATTTTTTTCCATTAACAGTGAACAAATTAAATCAAATTTGCTCCAGGGTTGTTTTTGTGTTAATCTCTATTTTACTTAATTTAATGTAAATGTAAAATAAAAAAAACCTTTTAGTAATAAATTTAAATTTACATTTAGTTTTAAATTTAATAATTTTAATCATATTTTTTTAATCTATAAATATATTTTTTTAAAATGTCTTCTACAAATTAAGTAGCACTGATTGTTTGATTAATTGATATTATGTTTCAACAACATATAAAGTAAAATCAAATGAATTGACTACAACAGTGGTGGTGACCTCCGATGAGTACCTCCGATTAAAAAGTTTCGGAACCGAAGTCGGAACCGGAGGTGTAATAACAATCGGATGTTCCGACTTATCGGAGTCGGAGTCGAAGCTCCGTAACATCCCTGATATGAACTGCATTTACAAAATTAGACGAGTTTCTCATATTCCCTAAAGTACATTAGTTAAATTTATGTAGTATTTCATCACTATTCTCTAAACAATAAAGAACAGTCATAATGGCGTAATAAAAGGGAAAATCCCTAGGGCCCCACCCTAGGGATTTTGTTTGACATAATTTAGAAACGTATTCTAATTTTAATATAATAACTATACAAAGTCCTACTCAGTTTTACGAAAATATACAGGTTTTATTGAAAATTAATGTTCTAATTTAATAAAAAAATTAATAAATGTAAAGCTTCAAAATTATCCAGCAAACATTTTTTTTTGTTCTAGCATAGCACAGTGACTGAACCGGGTCTGATGGAATGTAAAAAGTACAACGTAATCCAAAAACTAAACAAATCGAAAGACATCTCTACCAGCCAAAAGCTGCTTCGATCATACTGGCTTACATACACATCCCATCACGCTTCGTTTAAAGAACTTTACAACAGTACAAATTAGGCAATATAGGCAAAGTCGCCCGCAGAAACTAGCATCAATCGATAAAATCCTGGCCGATTTCTGCCTTGGATACGTTTTAAAACCTAATCAAGTAGATTTGGGTAAATATGTTACGAGGCGGTAGGGCGATTACCTCCAAACTGGGTTGTGATCACAGAAACAAGTTTAAAGACTGTCATAGTGACTCGCTTCAGCTTGTCAAGGTCCAGTAACTCATATACCTTTAATCGTGGTATATGTGGGCCGATATGGCGACGGCAAATCTCAATGGAATATCGTCGTTTAACATTCTCTGTCGTTCTTAGATTACGCTGCAATTTCTTTCAAGTGCTCTGTAGATATTTATCGAGCCTTTTTATAAAAAGAAATGAAATAATAGTAAATTGTACCATCGCATAGCGCCATGTTCAATATTTCCATTCAAGCGATTACTCCGCGTGTGAGCCGAACGTTAATAGAGAGCCGCCATATGTTTCACAGACGCTCATAAAACACAAAAAGATTTCCAATGACACTCGCCTGCGATAAACTCGGAACAACATCGTTTTATTTACCACGGGTTTGTAAAAATAGCGCTTCGTATACGCGTAACAAGGGCTTATAGATTCTTTAACCTGCGTTTTAATATCTGTTTTTAATTATTCCTTCGATCGACATTAAATATAGAATTTGTTATCCTCATCTTGATCATTTAAAACCTGATTCAGCCCTCCGCTGGGCAATGGTTTCATGTTAGCCGCCATCTTCGATACGGAAGTTACTCTAAGGCTGAGATTTATAGACGCTATTTCGCCTTTGCTTAGCAAAGTTCTCAAAAAATAAATTCGTTTTAACAAAAAACTAAATATATAATAGGAACTTGAGTTTAGCCATTGTATTCGCAGAACCAAGTCCATGTTAACAAAGTTTAGTTTTTTTAACTTTTGCCTGTAGACAACTGTAACATAAGGAGCGTTGTCATTGCGCTGCTGACTTTTTGATAGTGTCCGACCGAAAGTTCGGTTTCGGTTTCGGTTTCGGCCGAGTTTCGGCCAAAAATCAAGTTTCGGCGGCAGTTTCGGTTTCGGCCAAAATTGGCCGAAACTTTTGCCGAAACCGAAACTGATTTCGGTAGTTGTCGTACATGCTTGCCTAGCTTCGTTTCTTGCGGCAACGCTTTGACGGACGCTGGCGGCCCTGTACAGGATTCGTGCGCCGTTCGCATTGCTTTTTTTTTCGAATTTACGCGTGTTTGTTGACCGGGAAAGGTCTTCACAACTTAACCGGGAGGGTGGGTGAACACTGAGGGTGCTCAGCCGGCGATTTATGGGTTGGGTGGCAATGCAAGGGCACCCCTGTGGGTACCAACCTCGACTTGGACCGCCAGCCAGAAATACGAAACCTAACGGTGATCTACTAGCGTTTCGGAAGCGACTACCTTGAGAAGAAACGCCGAAAGAAACTCAAGGCTGCGTCGGAGTGTAACTGCGTCGTTTAGACGACAGTTGACGGATCTAATTCGCATTGCTCTATAGCAACACAACTTAGTCAGTGCGTTATCAACCGACGTAAACATTCTTTAGAGGTTATGCTTTGATGGAACTGATTACATGTAAGTTTTTGTTTCATTTTTTTACTTGACCACGTGAGTTTCGGTTTCGGTTTCGGCCGAAACTGAAGCCACGGCCGAAATTTCGGTTTCGGTTTCGGTTTCGGCCGGAAAACCAGTTTCGGTCGGACACTACTTTTTGAGTTCCAATTTAATCCAATTTCATAATACTAGTTTTTGTTATTCAATTCTTTTGACATTATATTTAGTTTTATTATAATTGTGTCAAAATAGGAATCACCCGACAGAAGACATTCCACTAAACCTAATCCCGCATTAAGGGGAGGGCAAGCAAGGAACATCGCCTTGAGGGCCAATTTCTAGGGGCGACAGACAAGCACATCACCCAGTGTACTTACTGAATAATATATCTTAAATAGTGGGTTAACTTCTCCACAAAAAATTGGCTGAAAGAAACAAGTCTTTGATTTTAACATTTTAAAAGTTAACTCCAAAATCTCATATGATATTCTTTTACCACGCCTCAAGTTTTTTAAATTTAAAAGTGTATCATGAATATTTAGCTTTTTATACCATAAATAATTTACATTTACTCAAAATTGTTGACCACAAAATCTTTGCATACATTGCATTAATCAATATAATATATCCTTCTGTGTAACATAGGTGAAAAGCCTTGGAGGCGGGTTCAGACAATAATTTTTGCCTCGCCTCGAAAAATGTCAAGATCCGGGGCTAACTTAGCCAAGCCATTATTGGCGCTATAAATATACAGATATTCCATAACTTCAGTGTCAATCTATTAAAATTACAACGATTTCTATCCTGACTTTTTGAACCAATTAACGTAATGGATTGTCTCGCCAAATGGCTTTGTATACGCGACACTATTTTTAATCATTATTGTGTTATCAATAGTTACGTAATACCGCAATACGTACTTGCACAGGAGCAATATTTTTGTTATTTTTCCATCATTGGCAATAGTCCAAGATGAGATGTTAATAGATTGCATTTAGCGTAATGCAAATGGCAACCAAGGTCAATACAAAATGCCTACTAAAGGCATAAAGGCAGGAGAAATGGTCTATTCAGTGACAAGTATTGATAATAGCTTATCGGGTGTGATTGAGGATTGAGTGCTAACGTGTACCTTTATCACAAGAATAGATAGGTCCTATTTATTTATGTGCCTTTATTCTTTTCAATTATCAATTATACAAATCAATACTTTATAGTATAAAAGTCGTTTTTATTTCTTTAAACGATTGAATTACTTATACAGGGTTATTTGTATAACATTAATATCGCACAGTTATAATCCTGACTCTATATACAACAACTTCTGGTCTATTATGTTTTACTAAACCTTATATACCCTTAACCTTATATTTTATTTATCAACAATAATAAAGTTTTTGTTGGACTATCTGACACTTTTTAAGTCTGTATTAGCTAGCAAATAATTCTCGCCTATCCTCCTCGCACACCGCGCCTGCTCCTGCCAAACGTCTTTGGGACCTAGAAGACATAGGGTATGTGTAAAATTTAGAGTGATCAAATTAATTTTATTGTAATTGTAAAATAATAAATTCTTGCGAAATATCAAAAGTCTCAGAAATAATGTTAATGTCCTCTGAGGATATATATTTTTTTAATGACCCTGTATATTACGTATAGCTACATGTTTATATTTTTATTTTAACGTTATAGTAAATATAATAAGTAATATAAGGTACAGGTAAGTCGTTCAGTGTCCAGGAGCAAGTCTTAAAGTAATTGAAATCTTTTTAATAACTTCATCATCAGCTGAGAGCTCGAAAACAACACCAATTTATTGTTTCTACGTAGTCTACACGTTTAATAGTGACCCTATATTATTGGTATACAAGTACGGTACATATATTCTACATAGATAGGCATTGTATTATTAAAATACTTTAGATATTTTATCTATGACAGGTTTGATGATTTATATGTAAAAAGATAAGCTGTCCGATCCCTCGAAACATGATATGACTTAATTTATGTTATTCACGTGAAAGAGTAAATAACGAAATAAACAAAATATCTAAATTATAATAAATACTTTAAAGCCTCTTTGCTTTGTTTGTTTGTTGCTTGTGTCTTTTATTGTTAATAATATGCATAT
Source organism: Automeris io (assembly GCA_036320925.1). Classification (NCBI taxonomy): domain Eukaryota; kingdom Metazoa; phylum Arthropoda; class Insecta; order Lepidoptera; family Saturniidae; genus Automeris; species Automeris io. Next base: position 11,925,830 of record JAUDJH010000011.1, read on the forward strand.
AGAATATCACAAAAATATGTCGTATTATAAAAAAAACTTTAGATATATGATTTTCCTAAATATTTTGTTATTAATTCTCATTATCCAATCTACAATAACAACATTTAGTATTCATCACATAATCTGAATAAATTACGTTTTGCTACGACGCACCAACGCAAGTGAAAATTAACTTTCTGTTACATCGAATCCCTTTAACGTCTATTGTACTTGAGGGTTATAACGTAAGTCTAAGTATTTTATAATTTATTACAGGATACATAATATTAAAGTACCATTAGACAACTGAGCTCCGGGTACATATATACCAGTACCGCCCTATTTATTATGTGCATTTACATTTAGAGTATTACTTCATCCATATTTACACAGTGTAAATTACTCAGTGTTTGAATTGTTAATAGTATGATCGAGTCATCGATGAGCCTATATTTGGCATATTCGCGGTGCGTTATGATTGGGCGTTCACGAAATAAAAGCCAATTGGTGGACTAACCGTGGACCTATTGATTAGATGACAACAGGAAATATAAAAATATCTTTTTTATTTATTACTTTTTTTTGTAACCGGGATGAAAATCCTACATAAGACCATCAGGGCAGCGGCCCCGATGTGTCAGACTCTTACTGACTAAAACCCCACAGGGTCTCTGTTATCACTCCACCCAGGCTTAGAAAACCAAATTCCTCCAGCCGCTTAGGGAGCAAATTGCCTTATTCAGCTTTCCTCTTTTGAAAGATGGGCGTAAAGAGCCAACCCACGCTTCCAAGCCTTTCTCACGGGCGGCCCACCGGACACTGCGTACCACGTCCCTCTTTTCCGGGGAGCAGACTCCCTCAAGTCTTCTACCCGGTTTCATTCATTGCTAATGTAACTATGTCTATACAAATTCATTCTATTCTAAGATAATAGTTGAGATTACTGTCAAATTCTACTTTATATGTTTATTTCTATTTTAATTAGTAATTGTTTTCTGTGATTAGTATAGTTCATTCAAGAAACCTTACCTACTCCGACAAACATATCTAAAACTCGTTATACAATTGAAACATTCCTCTAACCTGTTTTAGAAATAAAATAAAAAACGGCTTCCAAACTGTCCAAAACATATTTTTCGATTATTTATTGCCAAAGTTTTATCTTTGCCATTTTTTCAAAGTAATCACAGACGACAATGCTAAGTATGCTATATAAAAAAAGAAATTTTTCATCTGTTACCCGGATTGGTTCTCAGTGATAAAAATGCGTCTCTGCTACAAAAAAATATTGAATTATTTTATTTTTATATGAAAAACAAAACACCTTACGTTGGAAGTTATTAATTTTTACATCCGAACCATAGTAATATTAAGGCGCAAATTCTTAACGTCGCTTTTACGGAAACATGACCTCATCTGGCTACATTTACGTTCTTATTTTATGAATCATCATTGTTTTTAAATCAAGTTCCAATGAACTTAATTCAAGTCTGACCATTTACAATAACGACTATATTATTTTGCTATTCTGTGATTACAAGATATTTTTCAATAAGCACTCCTGTGTGACTTACTGTGTCCACAATTTTATCAACAAAACGCGCGTTATTATCATGTTACATTTGCAATTATTTTCACGAAACATTTGATATGTAATTTTTATCCCGTTGCTTATTATTTTGCAGTAATTTCTAAATAATCCCTTTCACATATTATGATATGTGAAAGGGATTTTATTAATACTTAACACATTTGTCACAGACAAAATTAAAACTTTGGATGCCTCGTAATATTCATTTATTTATTTAGCATAAAAATGTTTGGTACAAAAGTCTATAGTGTGATGATAATGGCCGTAGTAAAACCATAGACTGCAGGAAGCCTAAAATTCTATTATGTGCTACAATAATTAAAATTATGACCGGTGGTCGTGGGTGTGGTTGTAGAAAGACACGGATTTTGGCGTTTTACTGTTACTGTAGTCGACTACCGAAACGCAAGGCGAGAGTACGTGCGTGTACTTCGCAATTCGGTGTGCCTTAAAGTGCAAATAAACAGTAAAACGCCAAAATCAGTGTCTTTCTACAACCACACCCACGTCCACCGATCATAAAATTAATATTACACAGAATAAATTAAATTTAGCGTTTGTATTGAACAACATTAATTATTATATTTTCTGTTATTTAATATAGCTGCTATTTTTATTCTTACACATAATATTCACTAAAACCATCGACATAGCTCAGAGGATGAGCAAGCGGAAGTGTCTACTGGCTGGTCATATTTGCCGAAGAACTGACAACCGCTGGGGTAGACAAGTTCTTGAGTGGAAACCACGCCTCGATAAGCGTAGTTTAGGTCACTCTGTGGTTAGGTGGAGCGACGATTAGCGCAAGATGGCGCTCAGTGGTGAACGTTGGGAGAGGCCTATGTCCAACAGTGGGCATACGGGTTGAGGATGATGATGACAACATTTAACACGTTAATCTTTCAATGCATTAATCATTTCTTTGTCATATTATGTTCAATATTTATTTGTTTCTTTAATATATTTACAACCATAGATAGGCAAAATGTAATCAGATTAATGAAAATGATTAACGATAAAATTTTACGTGTTTTACCATGAATATGACTGCATTTTGCTCATTTATGTTTTAAACACTACAAAATTCCAAATTGTATTATATTTATGATTTTATAATGTTTTAAATGGATTTAATCATGATTACAGAGCAAGAAAATTAAAATTACGACTACATTTTGTAATCGTTCATCATTAATCTGATTACATTTTGCCCATCTCTGTTTACAACAATATAGAACCTTTTACCAGAGTTTTTAGTCTGTTTTTTAGCAGATATCGTTTACCTAATTAGTTAGGATGCTTACGTTTTTGACGATTTGAGTGTATTTATAAAGGCTTATAAATAAAATTACATTAAATTTTAAACAATATACATGTTGTATTTCATGATTCTAATCATCACAAATAATATGTTGCCACGCTATATCTCTTCCAGGGTGAGCAGAGATACGTTAGTGCATCTATCCACTTTGAGCTTATATGTCGTACCCAACGTCACCAGTAGCGCTGCTGATCGCCGTTCTCAGGGCAGTTACACATGAAATTTCTATTAGATGCCATGCGGGTATCCTTAGAATGTTTTCCTTCGCCGGTGGGCATGTGGTGCCTTAATCTGTATTCAATCTGGAAAACCCAAACGTAATTTCAAGGATTTGCACGTCAGTAGCGTTAATTCCATAGATGCATGAAAGCATTGCATGCCCTGATAATAAATAAGTCTGGAACAAAGTGCTTAAAGTCAAACAAAATGATACCATTTAAATTCATATCTATTCTATATTCACGCCATCTATATTTCCTATGAAAACAAAATATTATATTTATTATCATAATATAATATTCAAATTATTACGTGAATTCTGCCTACCCTGTCCAAATATTCTATGCACGTCACTGTTGCACCTACAACCATTCGTTCGACACGCATGACCGGTATCTTATCCACTAAGCTACCACAGCTACACAATTACATAAATCACGTCTGTTATTATAAAAATATTTGAGATAAAATTATGTTATTTGAAAATATTAATAATACGAGTGCGATTTTTTTATTATGTTATCACTAAAAATTATACTGTGATGTTACAGTAAGTTTTATTTATAAGCAACTGACCCTGAGCCCTGAGCAACTGGTTAGACCCTCGAGAAGTCGGCAGAGCATTGTGACGTGCTCTGCCTAAATACAACGAGCAGTATCGGGGAAGGCAACAACTTCCCCTGAGTCTGTGCTCAGTGGGCGCGGCGCGACGGGGCTGTGGCGAATTGATTACAGGACCCGCAGTCCCCGCCAATGCGCAGAAGTAGTCACCTTGGGGTTTTTAGTCGGTACAAGTCCGAAACACCTCGGCCGCGCAACCCCCCAGTGTGGACGAGACGGTCCTATGAGGAGTTTCCCCAAGTAAAAAAAAAAAGTTGTATTTATAAGACAATCGGTCAATGAATAAACGACCTTACGGAAATAATTCAGTATGTGGGATCATGTTTCATGCAATCAACATGTCAAGGTATCTGTTGCTATCAAGCTCGCCGTCTTTTAATTTTACCTTGCCATGATTTCTTCCTTATTTTTGCATTCACAGTAAACTACGTCAGCTTTATAAGTGAATTCGATGCTTCTCGAATAATATTATTATATGTTTAAAAACATGTCCCTGTTATTTGAATTTGTGTTGTAACAAATACAAACGCTCTGTTTTTACATTGATTTATTCCGGAATTAATTCTAGAGAACACATACTTATAGTGTATTTTTTTTTTGCCTACAGCCGTAGAATCTGTTCTATTTTCAATTTATTTTTACGTTTAAACATCTAGTTTCTTTATTATTTATCGTAATATACAAGTATCTAAGCGTATTTTTAAATAGTCGAAATTATAATTTAAGAATTTTAATAATAATTTATAACATTATTTATGAGTAATATAAAAATGAGATCATCATAATGGCGCAACAATAAAATATCTTTCATATTATCCATATTTTGCCACGCGAATATAAAATAGTTCGAGAGTATCGTCTAGATATATCAAAGAAATGCTTTGCAAAAAATAAAAATTATTTTGTTACTTAGGTTGCTTTGTTTGATGAATATTTAAAGTTATTAGCTTTTGGCTAATAGCTATTTGTCAAGTTATTTAATACTTTCAGATTCATGTAGAAATACATAATGAAACAAAATAGAACTTATTTAATTTATAATTTAACTAGAAATAAAGTACTACTACGGTTAATAGTGTTAGCTGCTTCAAAAAACGCGGGCTTAAATCTACACGACAAACTATTAGTTTGAATAGACATTAGTTAGTAAAACAAAAATAATAACGTTAATGAGAAGTAACTATTTGACTTGACCTCTTGTACATTATGATAAGAATTTTCACTATCTGAATAATGTCTCCTTGATGCGTGACCTGGTACCAAATACCGTTTGTTTATGCGCACTAAATAAAACGAATGACAAATTGCTGACCTTTCTTATTCCCTCTTGATTCCACCATGGCAAGTAAATAATGTGACTTTGACAAATAACGATCTAAATTCTGGAGCCAAAACAAACACAATGTCGTACGAATCGTATGTTTTAATATCGCATTTGAAAATCATTGTCTCGCAACGGATAATATTTTAAGCCTTGATTTAAATATAAAGAGGCTCTGTTTTTGTTGGTGAATCAGAAGTGGGATACAGAAGGCATCATCACTCGACGTGGTGATGTCATTTTACGATCTTGACTGCCAGTGTTTTAGTGTTTAGGCTATATTACAGTGAGCTTACTGTTTTTATACCGAATAAGAAATGAAGATTGTAAATATCGAACCGATATTACAATAATTTACTGAAAGAAGCACCCGCTTGATTTTGAGAGTAGCGCATGTGCTTTACTTTTTTTTGGTATACCAGGGAAAACCCGTCATAGGCCGTCAGGGGGCAGTGAGGGCCGGCCCCCGGGGTGTCGGACTTGCACCGATTAAAACCCTCATGGTGCTCCTTCTCCCGTCTGCCGGGGCCAAGTGCAAGACTGTGCCAGCTTCCTCAGCGCCCGGCGATGTCTGGCCTCTTATAGAAGGCCCCTACGCGCGGCATGCTCACCTTCGTTGTCTTGGAGCGGTGCGCGGGAACACATCGTGCACCGCTCTCCCCTTGAAAATGTTGGGCGACGCACTCCGTCAAGGGCGCCACCCAGTTCGCATTTTACTTATGCTATCATACGCTGTCGAAATATCACATCGTCAGGTTATGTCAATCTCATACATTTTGTTTTTTACTAGCTTATTTTTTTATTCGAACTGGTTAGTTCAATGGTGGCCGGGATAGACCTCCACAACTAAACCGAGAGAGTGGGCGAACACTGAGGTGCTCAACCGGCATTACTGGCTTATATTCTTGTTATCGCTGATTGTATGTTAGTTTGTCTAAGCCCTCAGGATAAATAGGCCAATTTCAAAAATCAGAATATTATATCACAGATCAATGTACATATTTTATCACATTAATATATTATTTATTAACTCTAGTTTCTAATTTTATTTCTGGATATTCATATCTTGATATCTATTATAAAATATATGCCCATATTCTTGTTATTACGTTTAGATTCAGATTGGTTACGACCTACTACCTAATAGCTAAAGTTCCTGGCCGTTGATTAGATTCTCCTCTTTCAAAACCACTTTTTTTTTGGTGACCTGAGAGAAAATCTTGCATAGAACCGTCAAGGCCGCTGTGAGGGCAGCGACCCAGTTATGTCAGACTCCCACTGATTAAAACCTCCGGGGTGTTCTTCCAATCACTCCACCCGAGCCTGGGGATCTAGATTCCTCCAGACCCCAGAAGAGCGAATAGCCTTATTCAGTTTTCCTCACTGTGAAAGGTATGTAAGGTATATAAAGAGCCCACGCTTCTAAACCCTTCTTACGGGTGGCGCATCGGACACTGCACGTAGCTTCCCTCTCATCCAGGCAGCAGACTCCCTCAAGTCTACTGCTCGGTTAGTATCACGAAGAGATGTTGCGCTCATTATGGATGAACACCTCCCCCCGGCAACAGTGTCTTGGCGCCGAATGTCCTGGGTATTTCGCTCCTCCTCTTTTAAAGTTTCTACGAACCGTATTTCATTTGATGAGATATATGCAGTCAATTTGCAGTTTCAATGTCAAAAATATGCTTACTGCATTTTGTGTTTTATTTATACATTTTCTTATAACTATTTCAATCTTTAAACTTTTTATATCCGTTACACGAGGCGACTTGCCAAGTTTTCACTCATGTCAAAATGAAGTGAGCCAAGCATTCAATGTTTTGCTATTATATTATTTAACTACTTAAGTATAAATAAAAAAACAAATGCGTCTTAAAAATAGCTCAGCTTTTTTGTTTAAATTTACACACTACGAAAATCACGTCAGGGGACGTATTTAAAAATAACTATCTTATTTATAAAGCAGGAAAATTTGTAGTAAAATATATATAGATACTTATGTATGGATATATCTCTGATGCCTACGTAATTGCTTTAAAAATAAGTTCTCATTTAGCTGGCTTTGATGACGTTGACTTTTTTTTTACACTGACACGGCACAGTGACTACACCAAACCTGATGGTGAGCATGGTGCAGTTCAAAAAACGCCAACGACTATCGAAAGGTAAGAAAAAACCTTTTGGGAGTCGAAGCTGCTCGCGTCCGTAGGCTTTGCCCTAGTTTCCCTACACGTGACTTCTGGGTGGTGCTAAACGAGCAGCAGCGAGGTGGTAGGGCGTCGGTGCCCGTCTGGATCGCGACCACAGTACATGGGTGTAAAGCCCGTCATAGTAACCAGTTTCGACTTGTCGTGTTTCGGGATCAGCTTGTGTATATCCAGTAGCTCATATACCTAGAGACCTTCAGTCGTGGTATATGTGGGCCGACATGACGATGTAGACTATCAATGGATTTTCATCCTTTGATAGTCGCTTTCGTTTTTGGACTACACTGTACTTATCATCAGGTACTCTGTAGGCACTATGTCGTGCTAGTGTAAAATAATTAAAAAAAAAAAAAAAAATTGGCAGTCGCAGCGATCACGCCAGCCTGCACAAATATCTCTTCACGCTTCGCTTAAAAGACCCCATATCATAGGACGATGGAAACACGCTCGCCGGAAGACCATTCCACTGCTCAACAACTCGGCAAAAGTAAGAGTTAGAGAACTTCTTAGTAGTGTTGCCACGAATAGTGAATTGACCGAATACCGAATATTCGGCAACGCTGTTGGCCGAAGCGCCGAATATTCGGTCGCCGAATATTCCTAGAAGTAGCGTGTTTAGTGAGAGGTTATTTTCTGAGGCTGATAACATTTACGATGAAAAGCGTAATTGTTTGGTACCAAAAAAAAAATGCTGAAAAGCTTGTTTTTATCCATCACAACTTACCGCTGATCAAATTTAATTACTAAAGTGTTGTAATTTGGAAGTAAATACATAATTTTAAGTAATATAACTTGTCTTTTTTACATGATTTGGTACTCGGTATTCGGCCGACTAGTATGTATTATACGGCCGAATACCGAATAGCAAAAAAAGTGGCCGAATAGGCCGAATACCGAATAGTTGCCGAATATTCGTGACATCTCTACTTCTTAGTCTTAGCCGGGAAGACTAACGTTACTATGAACACAGCCATTAAGGCATCTCTGATTATCTCCAAAAGGAAATTGCGTGACGATGTATGGACATTCTCGAACTGTATGTACTAAATTTAAAGTTAGGAACATTGTAGTTAATTAATGATTTTAATGAGACAGTATAAAATATGGATCAACGGTCGGGACTAGTAGTGATGAAAATGCCGGGGAATTTTCCCAAAGTGCCCAAAACTTCCGAGATCATTTCGTAAATTCCCGGGAATATTCCCAAAGAAGTTTTTGGGCACTTTGGGAAAATTCCCGGGCATTTTCATCACTAGTCGGGACAGATCGTGTTGCGCGCGTCCATTTCTCTATATTTATTTATTTTGTTACGTGTTTTGATCTGATTGTGTGTGTCAATAAACAAATTGAAACAGAAGAACCCCCGTATTAATTAATATCCATTAGATCTGTATATTATAGAAGGGTGAAAAACCATTTGGCTTAAGCGACATTTAGGTTGACATCACTTATTTTGCATATTCAGAATCAGGTAAATTCCCCTTAAAATGTGACAATTTAGCCATTAACATCTCGATATAAGTGACGTAGACACTACGATGCCGGATATACAGTGGTTGATCCTGAAACAATGGTTGAATTTTTACAATGTATATTGTTTCATACCTTTACACGAAAATATTAATTTAGTTAGAAATCATATTATCATAAGAACTGAGTGGGAATTAGAAATAATTTGATCATGCACCGCTTAGAAGTAGGACGTCCAATATAATGTAATTCTCTGAGAACACATATCAATCGAATAAAAATAATGATTTAGAATGTCATATTTGCCTTATATATCTCTATAGAAGTGTGACTATGCCAATCAGCATATAGTTGTCTGCCAACATAACAACTCTGAGGCTGAGATTTATTGACGCAACTTTGAGTTTGCTTAGACTGTACTAAAACATTACAATTTACATTACTTAATGGTCAAAGGATTTGATAAATCACCGATTTTGAGAACAAGGACTTATCCTATTATAAATTCAGTTTTCTGTCAAAACGAATTAATTTTTAGAGAACTTTGCTAAGCAAATTCGAAATAGCATCTATAAATCTTAGCCTAACTAATTACATCACTAGATAGAGTCGTCGCCATAGTTTAATTGTATATGTATGCGACGTCTACTGTATATTATCATTTATATCTATGTGTTCGGTAGTTCAACTCATGATGATGTCATCAGAAAAATAGCGAAGAGTATCAACCTGCAACGCTGTAATACAATCATTAGATTTAAGTGCAAGCTTAGTGCGCGCGTACTCAATGCTTCAGTTTAATCTAGCGCTGATAAAACTCACGTCTAGTCGCTAAACCATTTTTTTCCATCGCAACTGGATAATTACCACAGACAAAATAATTGCTATATTTGTTTTACTTTCAATTTATATCTTTAGTATTCCTTTTCTATACACCTATTGCTTTGTTTAAATATGTGTTTCTTTTAAACAGTGCGTGGAAAAGCATTTGTAATTTATTTTTCGTTTCTCTTTCTTCTTTTGCTTTTTTCCCCTATATTTATTTTATTTTTGTTAGTGTTATTCGTTTACATGCTGGGTTCACTGTTTTAGTACACCCTTTTTGTATTACTAATTTATTAACAGGAACACACACCATTAAAGATATACATTAATCAGTCAAGTTTTTACAAAATACTAAAATATACAATTCAAGCAAAGTAATAAGATAAAACATTATACATTAATAAAAAAAATAAAAATAATATTAAATGAATTTATGGGTAAATATTGTTTTAAGTATTAGATACTGTTTTGCATTTTCTTGTGCATATATGATTTGTAAACCAATAAAATGCCGTTTATTTAAAAAGTACATAATAATCATAAGATTTTAAAGTTCTAAACAATTAGGTATTAAGGCCCAGTACTAATAAAAATCTTTATAAGCTGAATAGCGTTTATAATAAATACAAAAATCGCCTAATATTTATTTTCTTACTTTCCAATTGACGTAAAACATTCGAAAATTTAAATAAGATATTATAATACTTAGGATACAGTATTAAAAAAGAGTTATTGTATCCTTTTTAAATATATTAGTCATACTTGAATAATCACCCCGTATGTACTTAATTATCGTAAACGGGTTTCTAGAAATATATACATAATAAATAATAAACATTTCTCTGACGTAATTATATGATGTGACAATAGTTTAAATTATGATAACTGTTTGATATGACTTGATATAAAATATATCACTCTATTACGTAATGTAATTTACAACCTTGTTAGCTGGTAAAATTAAATATATAATTAAAACACTGTTAGTCCACGATACCAGTTTACCTGTTTATGACTTTCTTTGCAAAAAAACATTTATCTATATTATAGGTGGGTGTGAATATATTTTTAATGTTTTTGTGCTAAGAAATCCATAAAAAGGGAATCAGGTATAGTGGACTAGCAGTGTTTTAAGTATACTTACACTTTACAATTATAATTACACTTGTATTCATGAATTCATACAATTAAATTAAAGGAATTATAAAAAAATATTCCATCCAATGTGCATAAATATTAAAGCAATAAACACAAAACTTATTTATTCAACTACAATAAGCAACACAAAAATGAGAATTTCATGATCGTTTGAGTCATAAGAAAAGTAAACATTCCGATAACAAAGAAAAACAGTCAACTCCATTTTAAAAGTATATTGCTATTTATAAATGAGAGAGGTAATGCATATTGAGTTTTTTTTTGTACTAAATTAAGTATATTAGTGAAGTCTGTTATTGCATTGGTAAAACTTCTCAATACTATGTTCCTGGCTGTGGGTTCGAATCCTTTTTTACTTGGGGAATATCCTCATAGGATCGTCCCGGCCGCACGTGGTGGTGGTGGCCGAGGTTTGCAAGACTTGTATCAGCCAAAAACCCCAGGGTGACTACTTCTGCGAATTAATGGAGATTGTGGATTCTGTAATCAATTCGCCGCAGCCCCACTACACCGCGCCCGACAGGCACAATCAAGGGGGGAGACGCTGCCTCCCCCGAAACGTGAGTTAGAACCCTACACGAATCAAACATTTACAAAGCCTTTAAGTAGTTATTCCAGGTCTGGGTTTTCACGCATGTATTTCTTTCTTTGCAAACGCACGCAGGACAAAGAAATAAATCTTAATGTGAAGTAACGTTTACAAAAATGTGATATATGATGTTTATGTTGATTAATATTTTAATTCATGTTTATACGTTGCGTTTCAATATTTTTCTTTTAGCAGGGTTTGCCTGTTGATTCCGTTTAATGAAGGAAGATTTCCAAATCGAATAAATCTTTAAATTCTTGCTTGGTAAACAAATCTATAAATAATTAGTGTTTATTATTTGTTTTTAGTATAAAACACGTTTCTATAACGAATAATAATTAAAAGTACTCGATGTCTAAGATTCTTTGGGATATTTAGTTATTACTAAAGTAGACAAATTTAAAGATAAGAGATAGTAATGAATAAAATAAAATAATGATACATATCGAACGGTGAAAGGCTTTTTGGTTATGTTCAAGAATTAGATCTATGACATTCGAATAAAGTTAGATCTATTATAAATAAACTTCCAGGTATATTCAAATTCCGACAGATCCACATCCAAAAGATATGTAAAAGGATAACCACCACATTACGATTGAAAAGAGAAATGAGAAGAAAAATGAGAATACAAACATTTCAACGTCAAATCTGCCTTAATCGGTGGGAGATGGCAAAGAACAATACATTGATAACCATTCATTACATCCTATAAAATCTTATTGAATCAACGTTGATCCAAAAAGTGTTTAATTTTGTTTATTTAAGATAGACGTCGATTTCTATAAGCCAGTTATATAAAAAACTTTGGTCTTTTCCAAGAATGAAATATCATATAGCACGCAAGACGGACTGGACAATAATACGACACTTAATTTATTTTTCAAACTCGCTTCGCTGGAAACCGACTGCGTTCTATAATAAAACTGTTTAGTTTGATTAATCTCACGGTTCAGTTTACATAAACCTGCGTGCGAATTACTTCGAATCCGATAGATAAACGTACCCATTATATTTATAAACTCTAATTAGGTAACTACATCAGCACATACATGGTATTAATGAAATTAATTTAATTAATTAATTGAACGTGTTCCCGCCATCCTATGATATGGGATCCTTTAAGATTAGCGTTAATAGAAATTTGTGTCTGAGAACTGTCGATAGTCGTTATCATTTTTTGGACTGTACCATGCTTACCATCAGGTGTGGTGCGATTACTGTGTCGAATCAGGATAATGAAAATATTTTGACAATGATATCCAACTAAACATGAATAAAACATTATATGATTGTCATTATATGGAGGGGTGAAAGGCTATTTTCTGGTTTTAGCGACATTTTTTGGTTATATAGTAATATATATATTTGAAATCTGTAAAAAACGTTGATTCGGAATACATGTATTACTATATCACCAAAAAATGGCGCTTAAACCAAAATATAGCCTTTCACCCTTGGCTATATATCTATAAATCACTAAACAATGTCGCTTAAGCCAAATAGCCTTCCACCCCTCGATATAGTTTTAAGAATAAAACAATGCTTCATTCATTTCTTGTATATAATAACTGTTTAAGTAGTCAGTATATTTTATTATTGCTTTTGTCTTTTTTTTTTGTACAAGTATCAATTTAAATCGATTTAATACTGGTAATATAAATCCCAGGATTCACACACTATGCTTTGTAACTATAATACATTCCTCGGGGTTTATATGCAATATAGATTTCTGTCAGGATCCTTCAACATATTTCCTTCAAATCAGTATATTAATATTATTAGCGAAATGATTTATAAAATATAAGGACGAATATAATTTTTCTTTTATTCAAAGAGTCTGGGGACAGTCGTAAGGAATCTTCTAAGGATCGACCATAAAATAGTTTGAGAAGCATTGAATCCTCCCCTCCCAGAGAGGAAGCCTGAATAAGGGAGTTCGCTCCCCGGGCGACTGAACGAATTTAGTTTCCCAGGTCTGGGTGGAGTGATTAGATGGACACCCCGGGGTTTTAGTCAGTAGGAGTCTTACACATCGGGGTCGCTGCCCTCATAGCAACCTTGATGGTTCTATGTAGGATTTTCCCCTGGGCTACCAAAAAAAGCCTATCTATATTAATCCTAAATTAGTAGAGTATTTCTATTTTCCATAAACAGCAGACAATTATTATAAATTATGGTATAGTCTTTATATAAAATTTTAATCTACATATGTAATATTTCACTTGAGTATTTCAATTTTATATGGGTTTCTTAACCTCTTACAATAATATTCGTAATTTCCTAGCTTTTAGCAAATAAAACTGCATAAAAAATTTACGCTTTAAATTGTTTTAAATCATAAATTTCATTTACTTTGAAATTATATCATTATTTATTGTTATTGTGTAGATAATGAAGTAAGTAACTTTAGGAATGTAACATTTAAAACAAAAATTAAAACTTATACTTTGGTTCAATTACCTACTACTTTATTACTTTTTACGATAATTGCATGTAGGAATAACCCTCACACATTACCCATCGCTTATCAGCTTTCAATTATCTCTTTAGTTTGCATTATTTACAGAATCTATAAAAGACTAATGGTTTTATGCCGTAAAATCCCAATAGCGGTGATAAGCAGTTGGTATATGCCTCATAATCATGAGTAAGGTATATTTTTTCTAAATACCATGACATTATTAAAATAAATAAAAAAACTACAAAAATGTATTTTTCTAAATTTCCTGTACACTAACAAATGTCATTTTAAGTCATTTTTGCACTCTGACCTAGCAACGTATCCAATCATCTTCCTTTTAAATTTTAAACTAATAACCTCCTTTTATAACGCCGTGTCTTTTTTTCCGCCTTCCACGGTGTTACCTTGCCGATGGCTGATGGTCTTGAGCTCGTCAGCTTAGAGCTGACAGCTGATTTGAACTTTGGGGGGTCGATTGATATTAGGACGAATACAGCCGCTAAATGTCTGCTCATACATATAAATATGTATTGACATGTGCGAAGGTTATTCCCCTACTACTTCGTACAGAGCTCTACTTATAAGCCTCGAACTTTAAGTTGATAAGAATCGTGATCCTGCTAATCCTGAGATAAGACTATGGAACTCAGGTGGATTGTAATGTCAACTTTACCTTTGTTTACACGTTGAGACGTCAAAGCCAGGTTTACACTCTTATTATGGAATGCCTAAACGATTTCCTACACAGATTAATTGCTGTATGTTTAGATTTCCTCTAGGATCTCGATCTTTAAAAAAAATTTCAAGGTTTAATGATAACTATTAACGATATTGTGATAAAAAGAGATGTTATAAACATTAAAATGTTTTCGACATATAACAGTTTTTTATTTACATACGGATGCTTATCCTCAATTAAAGCTATTGGAAGGTTAAGATAACTCTGACGATGGTTAGAATCCTTCCAACAAATGCTTATTCACTTCTCGAAAAGGCTCCCAAGTCATAAGAAAATGGAAATATTGCCGCTGGAAGCATTTTCACTCCGTCGCTATTCGCGTGATGAATGTAGAAGCGAATCTCTTAGAGCAGATATAATGTTTATCTACCGCATACGGATGATATCCGACACGACCTCTAGTGGTTGGTAGGTAGCTACATTGCACTTGATGATAAATTATTCCGGTATAGTACATCTTCTAATTTGATTAAATTATGTTAAATTAATGGCCACAGATACACAATACTTATGGGTGATTTCAACGCAAAGATAGACCGAGATATATGGTATGGATTAGAAGAGGCTCTTATCCGAAAGGGATCCATTAAATGAAAGTGCAAAAAAAAATTTTTTTTTTTATTTATTATTTTTAATGGAATAAAGAGCTATTATTATTTTCCTTTATTTATTATATATACAATATTGTTAGATTTTAAAATAAATACATATAAACAACATATAAATTTTAAAATATAAAAACATGTAGACCTACTGGGGCGAGGCCTAAGGCCCAAGCGACCGGTAGTTAGGAGCTCAGAGTGAGGAACCTCCTAACAATGCGTGCCATATCGAGTAGAACTACCTTCTGTATCCGGCCCTTGATCTTATTATTATTATAATTATTAATGGCCACAGATTGCCCTCGCATCGGAGTAATTTTTGTTATGTTTTAAATGTAATACGAACCCAGTTATATAAATAGTTTAAAATAAATTAATTGATTACTGGGGCAACTGCCTCAAGATCTGTTTCGTAGTTTGGAAAATATAATCGAACATAAACAGAGAGAAATCCACTTTATACTACGTAAAGATAAGGATAATATGAAAGAAACGACAGCTGCTCGTTAGCTAATTTCACAAACATGTTATAATTGTTTAATTTTAGTATATTCTATTTTTATAAATAGTTTCATAAATAATAAATATATGCACTTTTTGCTTTAAAAATTACAAATTATAAAATTTATTTTCCGAAATATGAAAGTAATGTTAAAATAACACTGCTCATACGTGATGATGACATTCCTGTTGTTATCGTAGTTTAAAAGCTCTTACGTCCGTTTCGACAACGACAATCGACACTATACGTCTATGATTTCATAATAGATAGGAGAACTTGTTTATAATTATGTTATTCATTATTATTTTATGCTTATAAATATACAGACCCGTTTAAATATGTCTTAATTCACACAGAGGGTCACCGTTTCCTGTGACAAGTATTCCTTGCGAATATTGATGCCTAATATTTACAATTAGCCTCAAAATAACCAACGGATATCGCGTACGTTGACATAGTTCTAGATTTATGTCAATGATGTAATGAGAGCAAACTCTCGAATCAATTACTTAGCCTAAGGCTGAATAGAAACTTATGGACAAGAAATCGGTTAGAGCCGGTCGGACATCATTGATTGCATTCGTCTGTACAAATACTAGGGAAAAAAATTGTTGTCATTCAGCGCCTCAGTTCAAGTCGCGTTTTTCGATTTAAAAGGAGTTGAATAAGAGAAAAACTCTATTCCATGTACCTAACTGCTATAATATACAATAATAACCACTTGTGATGATTGTGTAACAGATAGATTAGTAAAGGTAGTAAGCCGCTCTATAATAGGAGTAATTGTGATTAATTGTTAAAGGGGAGTCTATCATTGTTCAACATATTGTACGGTGTTCAACCGTGTCACCTACCGTTGATTTGATTGAGTTTATGCATAGAAAATATTGTATAAGCAAATATCTAATCGTATGTAGTTATAT
Source organism: Automeris io (assembly GCA_036320925.1). Lineage (NCBI taxonomy): Eukaryota > Metazoa > Arthropoda > Insecta > Lepidoptera > Saturniidae > Automeris > Automeris io. The sequence continues at coordinate 11,942,361 of JAUDJH010000011.1, forward strand.
AGCTTTATAACTTAATAGTAGAAGTGATCCGACGTTGCCTAGATGGAAAAAAACATAAAAAGAAACTTTTTAAACAAACTTTTATACTTTATTCTACCGCCTTGGAAGTATTTTTAAAAAACATGTATTTTTTAAATTATAACCAAAAAATAAAATATTATTTTCATAATGCTTACTTCATATTCGACAGATTTTCAAACAATCATTGAATCCCTGTTTCACCCCTTTAGAGTGAAATATCAAAATATCCGACCTTTATGGGTGTCAACATCATTAAAAGAATCTAATGTCTAAATTTCATTTATCCTGCTTTAGTAATACAGGCTCTATTATGATATGTCGGTTTTTATAAAGAAAGATTCAAATAGAATGTTATATTTGCTTTTATTATATGAACACAAAGCTCTGATCGGCTTAAAGCGATTCAGAGTTTATTGGTGTGGACACTCCCTAATAAAACAGGCCGTGATTGATAAATAGGTTTGAACTTGACGAGGTCACGACCTAAGTTTGCACCGAGCACACCGGCGCGGACGCCCCTCGTTCATCGGTCAATACGAAATTATCTTGTTACAGTGATCAGGGTCTTCCTGTATGAGCTCAGAACGTATGCAGTTGCAGATAAAACTTAACCGTGGTAGGTATTTAGGCTGATTACCAGGTATCTATGGTAACCCCCTTCACAAACGTATGTCATTAGAAAGTAAAATATCTACGTTTTTTCTTGTACGTGAACAAATGACCAGATATCGACGAGACTTTCAGTTATTAACTAAATCATATACTACTGTTAATTATAAAATTATTATTAATTACATATAGATACCTATATATATATATGTATTTTAGACATATTAAAGTTTGGTAAACTGTTATGACTACCTAAAATCTTTACTGTTAATATAACTACAACATAAATATTCTTGCTATCTATGTTGGGGCTGTGGAGAATTGATTACAGGACCCACAGTCCCCGACTAAATGCAGAAGTAGTAACCTTGGGGCTTTTAGCTGGTACACGTCCGACACATCTTGGCTGCGCCACCTCCTGCGTGCGGCCGGGACGGCCTGATGAGAATTTTCTTCAAGTAAAAAAAATATATTCTTGCTATCTAGTAATTGTCAAATGTCTACAGTTCTTTAGTTATTACATTTGGGTAAATATTTACCTTCTTTTGGTATCCCGGGAGAAAATCCTGCGTAGGACGAACCATCAGGTCCGCTGTGAGGGCAGCGACCTCGGTGTGTCAGACTCCTACTGATTAAAAACCCCCGGGATGTCTCTCTAATCGCTCCAACCGGGCCTGGGAAACCAAATTCGTCCAGTCGCCCGGGGAGCGAACTGCCTTATTCAGGCTTCCACTCTGGGAGGGGTGGGTATAAAGAGCCCACATCTCCAATACCTCTGTCTCAGGCGGCGCGCTAGGCACTGTGCACCGCCTCCCTCTCATCCGGACAACAGACTCCCTCAAGTCTACTGCCAGGCTATTGTCAACGGCGGATGTCGACTAGGCGAACGCGTCCCTCCGGCGACCATCCACTTTATCCATTAGGCCGCCACAACTACTATAATACTCGTATAATATACTTTTAATATAAATCAGAAAAGTAAAATTATATAAAAAATAATATATCCAATAAATGATTTCTTTAAATTCTATCCTGTATAAATGATAATATCGTAGATAAAATACATTGTTCAGTTATCTCACCGATAAGACCGCACTATCTGGTAACTGAAAAACTCAATTTCGATTTCCTATAAATTCAAATTGATGGTGCACGTGTAAACTGTAAGTTACAATACAGCTTAGAAGCAATAATAGCACACATTCAAGACAAAACAAATCCTGTATACGTATAAATAAATTTAAACTTGTAGATTTCATAGTCAGGGTGCTATGTAACCATAGATGGGCAAAATAAAATCAAATTAATAAAAATGATTACGATTACGTTTTGCGTTTTTTACCATTATTAAAACTGCATTTTGCTCATTTATATTTTAAACACTACGGAATCTCAGATTGCATACTCATTCATGATTTCTTAATGTTTTAAATGGATTTAATCATGATTATAGAGCAAGAAAATTAAAAGTACGGTAAATTAAGAGACTACATTTTGTAATCGTTAATCATTAATCAGATTACATTTTGCTCATCTCTGTATGTAACACACTATCTTCTTTATTTAGTAGGTACCTTATATATTGAATTAGCTGGTATTGTCCAAAAATCTGTTCACTTACATATTATAAACTACATAACGTATTTTAATGCAGTTTTCCTATTATTACTTATTCATATTATTAAAGCAGTCGTAAATTCGTATCCTAGTATTGCCTCTGGGTTTTTCATATCTATAATATAAAAATGAATCGCAAAATGTCTTGATAAGCGCGAAACTCGAGAACGGCTGAACCGATTTGGCTGATTTTTTTTTTGTTGTGTTTGATGAAGTCTGAGGATGGTTATTACGGAGAGAAAAAAATTAAAAATTCCCAGCAACTGTCTAAAAATAACATTTTTCTGTATTCTCATACAAATAATTCGTAATAATATTTAAAAGTCAATTTGAACTTTAACACCATACCATAAAGTTTAAATGTTAGTGGAGTTCCGGGAAGGGAAAACAATTATTGAGTGACGTATAAATATTAATGTCAATATTTGTCAATTTTTATACATATAGCATTAAGGCCAGATTACTTCAAACAATTTTTAAAAAAATCTGACGGAGAAGCTATTAACATTAAAAAAAACAATGTGACTTTGTTTTAGAGAAATAGGGCAGAACAGGGTCTGCCGGGACAGCTAGTTAAGAATATATTTAGGCACCGCAAGCACACTGGTGATGGAATACGATCTAATCTGGCTTCTAATACAAATATCATGAGTAAGTACCATCAGAAGAGCGATCAGCTGCGCTACTGGTTACGTTTTTTTTTTATCCTTTTATTTAAGGCACTTTTACGTGTGTACGTATGTCAGCCCCATCGTACCCTAATACAGAAATACCTAACATATTACATATGGTGCCATTGATCTGAACAGAGCTGACGCCTCGTCAGATAATAGTTCTGTTAAGATTTTGTTAAACATCCCGATGTCAAGTCTGTTCAGATCAAAGGCACTCACAAACGCCTCTCTCACAGATTCAGATCGGACACATTCCATCAACAAATGGTGGATATTATCTATGATTCCACAATTTACACACAGTGGAGAATCATTTAGTTTACTGGTTACGTTGAGTACAATATATACTTAAAGCATAGTGAAATGTTTGAATGTTGAAGTTTGAATAGATATTTAATGTAATATTTATTTATCTTGCGTACGTGATGGGAACTCGGACTCTCTTTTAAGTTATCTGCTATTTATAGTTACATGCATATCTAGCGATATCAACATCCGTCGACAAAATAGTTCATTTCCCCTGAAATATAAATTGGTTAGAACCACACACGCAATTACATTTTCCCTATTTCTGTGATGTTATATTTTATTGATTCGTTTAGGTTAGCGTAAACTCAACCAAACCACTCTTGACGAGTCTTTGGCAGTTTTTATATGTATTTATAGTTTCCAACTTAGAATATATCAAATATCTTTACAAATGTATAACAAATTATCATTATAATTGTTTTTTTTTTGTGAAAATGCAGGTAAATTTGTTCTAAATTCAGTTCAGTGCTAAATTATCACTTTTATTAAAATCGGTTGATTTGGAATACAGATACGAATTAATCTTGCCCTAGTAGTAGTAGTGATCCATCCTACACTATATAGATCAATTAAAATAGTTCAGCAATGGACGGAGCATAAAAATATCGTTACTGACTAAATGTACTTATCCATTTCGACTTAAACAATAATATTTTCTTTTTTCAATATTAATTCAAAGGTAGTTTTGTAGTGACATCTAGTGTTTAATAATATTACTAATTGAAACAAGTGTGTATAATATGAGAACAAGTAAATTTAGAACATATTTGTATTACGTAACGTATAGATGGCGCTGAGAACTGTGATGTATTGCAGAAGTGAACAAGTAATACCAAAGGGCTGGTTTTGCAAAATTGTTTCTTATTCTTTTGCACAGTGCTTTAGAACTCTAACGCTCTAACATATCATATGCTTATCAAAAAACACATTTGGGCTTATCATAATGGGAATGGTATGAATTATAATACAACATGAGGACTCCTCAGAGATCTTCCAGCACAAACCTTAGACTACACCGTTGGCCACTGAACATACTTTGAAATTGTTTATTTCGCGGAAAATTATTACCATAAGCAGTGTTGTCTTATTTGATTAACATACTACATTATGCTTAAAACATAGTAATTTTATGACTAATTTATATTTAAATTATATATAAAAATTTAAGGTATATAAAATGTATAATAAACAAGTACCGTAATATTTTTTTAATAAAATACAAACACTCAACAAAAGCAATCAACCTTCATTCACCGACATTTTTTTTAAGTCCATGTTAGTAAAGATCATTTAGAATACCAAGTATAACTATGTTCTTTTCTTTTAAAGATAATTAACAACATTTTGTCAATTTTCATGAACGCATAACAAAGCGAGAGTTTATTAAAATAAAAAACAATTAGGAGAAAATAGTATATTATAATTCAGAATTTATAATAAAAATAGAATATTGTCCGAATATAAATTAGGGATTTTATAGGAATATTATTCGTGACTAAAACTATCGATTGTACAAAACAATTAAGAATATGATTATTTCAGATTCTGTTGCTGTAAACCATCACAAATTCCCAATAATAATAAGGGTAATTAAAAAACCCCCCTTAATGCTAATTTACCTCCCCTTAAAACTATTTTTCACAATGTATCCATGACCCAAAATTAACCGCGTATCCCTAAAAATGTCCATATTCCAAATCTAATTCAAATAATTATTAACTATTCAGGGTACAAGTATGAAAAAGTTTTAAATTATACTAACCCATGTAGAGGACACGGAAAAATGTATTGTAACACCCTTGGTACAGTTAGAAGTATTTTTATTCCTCATACAATGGTCTATCTCGCAATTTTACGATGTACGTACAATCGTTTCTGAAAACAGCTCGTCCATTATTTATTAGTCTGTGAGCTCGTCATTCACCTGCAGCATGATTATCCAATTACAAACACGCACATTGTACATAGCCTTTGTATTATTTTACTGTAATAATATTCTACAATCTTAAAAACAAAATTCAACATATACTCAAAAGGTCGTAAATTACTTTTCTGCAAAAATAATTTTTTCTATCAAATATAAATGCATTCTTTTATCACACCGAGGGGTGAAAGGCTATTTGCTTTAAGAGACATTTTTTAGCGTTATTTTGTAATATACATTTTCAGAAACAGCGTTTTTCGCCAATTCCGAATATATATATTACTAGATCACCAAAAAAATTCGCCTAAGACAAATAATCTTTCACCCCTCGATATATTCATATAAGTATACAAATTTAGATTTACTATTATGTTTAAAGGTGTGATTCAGTTTCTATAGCTACTTGACTACAGTGACCCAACAAATGCTTCCAGGATCCGACTCACACGTTAAAACTACAATAAAAAAAGCAAAATGTTTCCCTATGCTCAAAGTCGTGGATAAGATTCTAAAGTTCTTGTAGATACGATCTTTACAAAAATTTGCTCGGTAAACATTAACTAATTAATATTACTGGTGTGAATATAATTATCTTTGATTACAATGTGAAATATAATAAGTGTAAAATACAAGTTGACAGAATAAAGAAGAAATTTGTATGTATTTATAAGATAGTTATTACCACTGAAGATTATTATATATTATTATAGATTATTGAAGAGAGTGCTTTACAGTATACCTACATACATACTTCCATACACCACATCGATATAAACACTACATTAATTTTGCCAATAATGAACGCTATTAAACTAATTTTAATAAATACCTAGTAATATAATTTTCACTAAACTTTCTACAAGTTTTCCACTATGTAAACGTACAAACAACACAAATATTTAAATTAATTTTTACCTAATTGCCTTAAAAGAGTTTAAGCTTGAAAATATATATATAATAAAGTTTAAAATCACTTAGCAAGCCAGTCCTCCACCCTCATTACGTGCCAGCTCCCGCCTCACGTATTCAGCTTGTTTCTCACTTAAGCCTAAATTTGCCACTTCTTGTTCAAACTGGGTCATACCACCGACACCCACTAAATATCCGTTCAATCTAGCGGCCAAATGTGAAGTCTGCAGTTTGGAAGAATCCAATCCGAGGGTGAGGCACAAGTCCTTGTGCCCTTGAAGTCTATATTTTTGGTGGTAGCTGTGGAAAACAATAATATATAATAATAATAATAATAATAATAATAATAATAATAATAATAATAATAATAATAATAATAATATACAAATATATTTATTTATTTACTACTTAAGCTATTAACAATATTGTTAATATTGTATTTTTTAAATAAAACTTCTTTAAAGTGATTATTAGTTTAGAATCTGTAAAATACAGAAGTATAAGTTAAGAATTAATGTAGTAACATAGTTAGATACTGATTCCAGTGATAATACCATTTTCGAGATTTTGTCGGCTACCATGTTTTCCAGAACACGCTCGTATATTTAAAACAGAGAGTTCCGGATTTAGTTACGGTTTTTAATACCAAATTATTTCGGATACGGAACGGATGTCAACAATAGCCCTAATTTGGATAACTAGAAACATAATAATATTATTCCACTTATGAAATCAGTTCATATTACGACTTCATTTGTACCTACTGGAATTTTATTTAATAAATAAAAAGACGAATAAGAAATAAACAATTATAAAGTGCAATACAATAATTAAAACGTTCCATATTTTAATAGTTCCAATACAATAGTTATAACGCTATAGAATGAAGCAATAAATTGAATGAAGAATCACCATGACCTGATTATTGCGATCCTTGCAATTCTCCGTATCGTTTTGTATTCATTGCCTACCTTTATGCTAAATTAGTTTCGAACTTGCTAAAGTGGTTGTCTGACAAGGTTAATGCTTTGCCTTTTAATATTAAGAATAACTAACTAAAGGTTGTGAATCTATGGAATTAAGGTCACAATTCCGCGGTTTAGACTCCCAGCTGCCACAAACCTGTCATCAAATTATTATGACCCAAATGAAATGAGCAATTTTTTTTTGTTTTGTCCCGGGGAAAAATCCTGCATAGGACCATCAGGGACGCTGTGAGGGCACCCCTGTATGTCAAACTCCTACTGACTAAAAAGATACCCCGGGGGTATCCGGGTGGTGCAATCAGAGGATTGGGAAACCAAATTCGTCCAGACGCCCAGGGAACAAAAGGCCTTGTTGAGGCTACCTCTCTGGGAGGGGAAGGAGTAAATCCCATCCCTCCAAAACCTTTTTCCCAGGCAATGCGCCGGTCACCGTGTACCGCCTCCCTCTCATCCGGGCAGCAGACTCCCTCAAGTCTACTGCCCGGCTATTGTCACCAGGATTAGTCACACTCGCTCTGAGCGATCGCGTAAATGAGCTATTTTGTCCCTATAAAATTTAATACTATATTAGTATAAATGACGAAATATTTGTCATTAGTGGGATAATTGATGCTAAGCAACTGTCACTCTTATTTTTTCAAAGGCATTTATTATCAATTGTTGTGAGGAGTACAATAAAAATTGCTTAAATTCAGTTCTAGTCTTATTTTGCAGTTATATTAATCAACAATTTATAAAATAAAATCTTGCTTTTGAATAACGATGAAAGCATCCAAGACCACATTAGTTTCTCGAATGGATCCAAGTTTTATCAAATTGTGAAGTATATATCTAGCTAGTTACTTCATGTCATTTGTCACTGAAAACGTAAACTGATAAAAAATAAATCTTGAAATAATTTGTACTCTGACTTCTGAGTGGTACTTATCATAATTAATAACATTCAAAATGAAGACAAGATTAAATCTCACTTTCGCATTTGTCAAAATTGGTATATTTTATAGCAAGCAAACGTCACACGTGATGTGAGATTTGTAAGGCATATAGATCGATAGTAAAAGAGCTAGCCTTCTGATACAGTTACGTTTCGACTGAGAATAATTGCCAACTTACTCTTCAGCTGGATAAAAAGGGCCCGCGGGTGCGATTTCAGTGCGCAGTTGACCGTTGCAACGAACCTGCATTATCTTGTAAGATGCCTCAGCCCCTTCTCGTTGCTCCTCGTCATGATATAAAATCATTGATTGATACTATAATAAGCAAAGCATCTATTATATTCCCGACGGAGATCCATAATAAACGTCTTTAGAGATAGTAACTACAATATTAATCACCATTATAAAATTCCAACTTCATAATTAACCCTTTCGTTACCAGCATAGATGGGCAAAATGTAATCAGATTAATTAAAATGATTAACGATTACATTTTACGTTTTTTACCATTAATATAACTGCATTTTGCTCATTTATGTTTTAAACACTACATAATCTCAGATTGTACACACATTTATGATTTCTTAATGTTTTAAATGGATTTAATCATGATTACGAGCAAGCAAATTAAATTTACGACTACATTTTCTAATCGTTGATCATTAATCAGATTACATTTTGCCCATCTCTGGTTACCAGCGTCGGCTTTAGACGGCATTCATTTTATAGAAAAGTAAAAAAATAAAAAACAAATTACCAAGAATTATCCTAATTTAAATTTTCATTTAACAAACCAGCAAAATCTTTAAATATACACTTAAATGAGAAACTTCGCGGCGTGCTGCCCGATTCAGTATAGCACCACTTCGGCGGAATGGACTGCGGTAACGAAAGGGTTAAGTTTGGAGGCCAAAAGATCCTCGAAGGCAAGTTTTCAGGGAAAAGAAGTCTAGGCCGTCATAATAGGATAATAGGATAATAGGTATATGGATGACACCAAACCGTGTACCAGACTGAGCTGTCCTATTTTACATAGCACAGCATAGTATCCCAAAAGGTTTTGCATTTTGACGATATTTTTTTTTTTTTTTTCATTTATTATCATTTACAAAAATCATTGTTACATTTTTTTTTTAATATAGCATAAAGAAACCACTAAGGTTTGAACGCATGCTATTAACAAACAGTCCACATTAAGAGTCGCAATTAATGTATGGAACTACGTAAACACATTTCGATTAAGGTGGTCAGTATTAATGAGGTCCAAAAAATGATTTTTTAATCTTTGTTTCACATTTTTAACTGAGATATTTTCTCGCAAATTTGAGGGTAATTCATTGATTAGTCGCGGGATCAAAAAGGAGGTAGTTCTTTCCCCATACACGTTTGTTGCACGAGTCGTGCACAACTGCTCACGTGAAACGGCACGGGTATATATCGGATGATTTATTTTATTAACCTCCAAATCGAAAATTTTTTCTTTTAACAACATATACCTTACTTTGGCGTGTACAGGTAGAAGTTTACAATAATTAAAGAGCCCATTATCGTCGGCTGTAAATTGAAGGTTAATATTGTGTGGTACTATGCTTTTTAGAATTTTTAATTGTAATTTGTATATTAAATTGAGATACGTTTTGTATGTTCGACCATAACTGGTAAGACCATATTGCACGTAGGATTCAGCCAGCGAGTGATATAGCATTAGTCTCACTTTAAAGGGGATTCTCTTCTTTAGTATTATTATATTGTCAAGAAAATGTCTTAACTTATTACACACATAGTCAATGTGCCTGCTCCAATTAAACTTGCTATCTATATATAATCCTAAGTACCTTTGTGTACTTACTACTTCAATAGGTGGACAGAAACATGTATTATTTTTAGCAGTATGTAGACAAGAGTGGCAATGTGCAACGATCTTGATTGTAGATGCATGAGTTCGTGTAAGGTGTGGTGACTTAATAATTACTAACTTAGTTTTTTCAGAGTTTAGTACTAGCCCAGCATCATGGCACCATCTAACCAGCCGGTGCAAATCATATTGCAAGAGATCACATGCTTTTTGTGGATCTTTATCAGCTAGAATCATATGATAATCATATGATTAGTTATTTAATTTAGTTCATTAAGAGTTTATATTTATTACATATGGATTTATTTGTATTTTCAAGTAATAGATAGTATTTACTTATAATAGCATTATCCGCTTAGTATCCAAGCGCTATGTAATAAATACAATTAATTTGAATCCGGTACATTTATTTCAAACTAAGGAAAATTGTTATTCTACAGCTTCGTGATTTGCGGTAATAATAACGCTCGCTTGGTAGCGATAACCAATTATTATAATACATTCAAAATCGTTTAAAGCGACATCGTTTAGAACAACATACCGGTTATATTGACCCAGAACATATCACATCACACACAACACATCTCGAAAATATCACCGGTTGTTACGAATATCGGTTTTTACGACTAAATGTGAGCAGTCCATTCGATGTCGTTATAACAGATTTTGACTGTATTAGTGAATTTAAATTGTACCCTTTATAGAAAAAGGGTTCAAGGAATGATTATGTTGTTTGATAGAATATAGTTTTTTTTTTAATTTTTCATAGTAATTTATCAGCATTATCATTACAGCTCGCACTGGTCCACTGCGGAACATAGACCTCTCCCAAGCTCGACACATGTCTCTGTTCTGGGCTGTCCGCATTCAGAAAATCCAGCTGCTTTTCGCAAGTCAAAGATCCATCTGGCCTAAGGACGCCACATACTACGGTTATCGAGACTTAATCTGCTCTCTAAAAGTCATTTACCAACGGTTGTCAATTGTACGACAGTTATGACCATCTATTTTCACTTCACTATAAATAATCAGAAATCTATATACAGTGTACACTCTATATAACGACCCTCAAGGGACTGTGCATATTTTGGCGTTATAGAAAGTGGTCGTTAAATGGAGAGAAGAAAAATCTGTATTAGAAAAAAGTTTATTTCAGACTAGTGTTAGTAATTACATAAAAAACAATTCTCATTTGATCGCTATTGAGTATAGTCTGTTATTTTTGTCTGACGTCTTTTGCTGCACCAGTAATTTTGTTGTATTTTTTCCATTATTTTATTTATATCTTGCGATATTGAGTCATCTTGGTGATAAAGAAAGAACTTTTCGAATAATTTTGCTGCTTCCAGGGCTTCTTTAATGCTCGGCGGTGGTTCAGGCTCATCCTTCTCATCTTCTTCATCTCCTTGGTCTTGATACTCGGTTTTTCTCACCGAATCCAAAATTTCTTTGTCTGTGAATGATGCCATTGTAAGCAGGCAGTCGTCTACTTCGATGTAGGTTTGAAGATTTTCTGTAAATTTTCCTGCCATGTTGAACTGTTGAATCCACTCAGTTAATGGAAGGGCGTCGTCGTTATTAAACTCCAGTTCCGTTTCCACCTCATCACTCATAGAATTTGTACAAAGTCCAGCATGTCGAAAAGAGTGCTGTATAGTTGTGGGTGTGACTTCTTCCCAGGCTTTAGATAAAAAATTTACTGCATGCAGCATATTAATATAAGTTTTACCCTCATATTCGACTAGCTCCATGAATAATTTCTTTCTGTAGTGACCCTTGAGGCTTTTAATCATGCTTTGATCCATTGGCTGTAAGACACTAGCCGTATTTGAAGGAAGAAATACCAACTCTATGTTTTGAAGGTTTGTTGTAAGAGGGTGGGCAGGGCAGTTGTCAACAAGAAGTAAAATTTTTCGTCCCTTTAATTCAGCATCCCACTTTGGCACTTCTTCTTCAAAAAGTTGACTGGTCATCCAAGCTGATTTATTAGCTTTATACGTCACTGGCAATTTTTTAATGTTCTTAAAACACCGCGGATTTTTTGATTTGTCTATTACCATTAGCTTTTTTTTCTGTGCCATCCATATTAGCAGCCACAAGCACTGTAATACGCTCCTTGGAGAGCTTTCCTCCCACACACTTTTCCCCTTTAAATTTCAGAGTTTTATCTGGGGTCAACTTGTAGAAAATTCCTGCTTCATCAGCATTAAAAATGTCACTTGGGGTGTATTTTTCTGTCAATTTTGACCACACTCTATTAATGCAGTCATGAGTAACATTCGTATCAACACTTCGTGCTTCGGCACTAATTTTACCGTAGTTGATATGATGACGTTGCTTGAATTTTCCGAGCCATCCTTCTGATGCTTTGAAAAAAAGTAAACCAAGTTCTTCAGCAAACTTCTCCGCCTTAGCTTTCACGATCGGCCCCGAGATAGGTATATTATTCAGGCACTGTCGTTGGAACCATGATAGTATAGCTCGAGCCAAATCTTCGTATTTAGGTTTCTTCAATTTTTTAGAAAATTTTCCATCCTCCTCTGCTTGTAGAATTTTTTCTTTATTTTTCCATATTGTGGACACTGTAGAGCGACTAAATCCAAAGCGTCTGCCAACATAACTTATCTTCTCTCCCGCCTCTATTGCGCGTATCAGTAAAACTTTTTCGTCAATACACAGAGATTTTCTCTTAGTTGCTATGTTTAGAGTTTGAAAGTTTGTGAGCAACTAAGAATATGATAACGTATAGATAATTCATAACTCCTACTAACAATACTCAACACGTGCAAGCAATCCCAATTTGTAAACAAAAGAATGGATTTCTTATAAAGTTCGGTATGTGTAATGCCGACAGTCGAGTTTATTACTGGCTAGGATAATAAAGCGACAAATGAACGTACACAGCTGCGCAGTTTTTACTAATTTTGGCAACTTCAGAAGTATTTTATATTATTAAATTTCTGTCGTTATATAGAGTGGGTGTAACGCTATATAGAGTGTATCATTGTATGGGAAACAAGCTAAACCAACCAAAACCGAGTAATATCGACGCTTTAGGGAGTTTGACGTTAAATCGAGTGACGTTATATGGAGTTTACACTGTATATATATAGATATATAATCGAAGCGAAAATAAGCACTTTTTTTTTGTTAACCCGGTGGAAATCCCTACGGACCGTCAGGGGAAGTGGTGAGGGCCACTTCCCCCGGTGTGTCGGACCTTCCCCGACTAAAACTACCGGGGTGCCAGCACTGCCCTCTCTTCGCTTTCGCCGAGCCTGGGAATCCGGATACTTCCGACGGCTCGGCGACATCTAACCACTAACATAGTGTATAAAATCAGCAAAAAGTATTAACTTGTGTTGATAATGAGATTTAATAAGTTTCTTAGCAATATATAATAAATTAATTGATTAATACCTGTCTCTTAAGTTTAGTTGTAAGTCCATATTCATGGTTTGCCCAAAACATATCGAGTAGATCTTCGTACGTAACGCTTTTAGGATCGTAGTCAATTTCAATGACCTCAGTATGGTCACCGCTGAAAAAATGCATAAATTTCATATGAATTATAACAACATTTTATACAAGCAAATAAAGGCAAAGAAATATTAAGTTTTTACACACTTTTGTTCGTTTAAATAAATCACATTTAATAGCCCGCAGGATAAGTGACAACTCAAAAAACCTAGTTGCCACTTGCAAAGTCTAGAGGGAAGATGTTATTTATATTTTTAAGCAAAGAACAAAGAGACTAAAATATCTTCAGAGGTAAGGTAATTTGATATGGGACTTTCAATCCTTAATATTAAAGAAAGCCGAATGTGGTGACATAAGTATAGCAAACTAGATGTTGATCGTGTCTTCACTTATTTTGTCTTTTTTTTTCTAGGGAATTCAATTTTACCATTATGCAATCTGTGTGCTTTCATAAGCCGCAAGTTAATCCTACCACATAAATGCCGTGATGATTTACAATTGACATTACACAAAGCAAAATTATATGTCCTGTATTTAAGTGAGACATGGACGTAATAAAAACAACAATAAAAAAAATGAATATTAGTTACATTTATTAAATATCTTTATTTCCCTCATAGCAATGATTATATTATTTGTATATGATTCCTATAAACTGTTTATAATAACGTCAATAATTTTAAATAATACCTATCTTGTTAATTGGCACTCAGATGGTCTTAAAAGGTTTTCCTTAACGACCGAACATTATACATCCATACCAAGCCTGTTTTATTGAAAAATCCATAGATAAAACCATAGCCTTGCATTTCATTTTGGCCATTGAACGCAACGTCACATTGAGTTTGCTCGGAGTAATTTATATATTCCCAAATGATATATTTTTTACCAATTGGTACGCAGTAAAATTGGTGACCTTCATATATTCATTTGCTCACAGAACATATAATAATATTGTACATAAAATCGTAGCTAACAAGAAAATATATATTCAAAATATCAAAGAAACTGGTTTTTTTAGTTTGATTGATTAGAATCTTCAGAACAGGATATAAAAATTTTTAGAGTTTTCGTCTATTTAAGAAAAGAATTACCAGAATAAAAATACCTACCCATAATATTAATACAGAATATGAGACCGAAAATAAAGGAATAAACCCGTAATAGATAGATAATTTAACTTTTTTACAATATATGATAAGCTTAAAATAATCAATAATTATTTTAAGGTAATAATCTAAGTGCTTGACAATAGCTCGTTTATTAATATAGATTCAAAAGAAGAGCTAAGCAATCGAAATCATTTCCACTTATTCTAATGAAGGTCAAGTACGAACCAGTAAATATAAAAAGTGCCAGTGGCGTGCCATGATCATACCCAAGGGAAGCTGATAAAGGGAAACATGATATCTACGTTCATAAATTAAAAAATACTGACATTATTCAAAAACTTAATTCGTATCAGGCCAAATAATAATTTTCGGGAGGAAGGATTTAAAGATCGCGTTTTGATCTATGGTTTAGCTTTGAAATTTAACCTGTAAAAATGATTTATGCATATACCTCATTGCACTATCTTCTTCCATTCCCTTTCACATAGTCACCACGTAACTAGCTATGTACATTTCACCTACTTTTTCCTGTTCTAAAAATGTTTGTTAATTATCCACCTACATAACGAACGTAAATAATAACGAAACGCTAGATTAGTAAGCGAATGACAGTTTTGGCGTCTCCTGCAGATTTATTTTCATCTTTAATTTTATGTATGTGTTCGTAATTTCTGTTTCCTATCCTTACTATTTTATAAAATCAAGATTTAGAATTCCATATTCAGTGCCATATCAATACACAAAATAATACATTTTTTTCCTAGTTAAGATTATTTCAGAGGCGTCATGTAGATTCTTTAAAATTTTATTGATCAGTTTAGAAACGAAAATGTCTTCTATTATTGAAATATATACGCAAAAAGCATATATACATATGAAAACAATTTTAATAGTAAAACTTTTTGTAATTAATACGTTTACTATTAGTTTTATCTAAATAACATATATAGGTAAAATTCAGTTTGGGTAGATCCAATGTTGGATTGAGTCAGCACAGTAAAGTTTGCTCTAAGAGTTTACGATTAAACTGAAGTCGGAGAAGTTTAAGCATTTCACTCTTCTATAATATAATAACAATTTTATTGGGTCATAAATTTACATTATATAATTTAATTTACGTTGACGCTTGCACTAGTCGTGAGACTGTATCGCAGACGTCAGCGCCCACCATTACAGAGAATACAAATAATTACAAAAATATATAAAAATATACAGACGTGTTGTGTATAGGTGTGTTATGTGTAGAAAAGGGTGAGTAAAGAGTGTTGTGTGAGTCGAAGCTGCTCGCGTCCGTAGCCTTTACCCTAGTTTCCCTACACGTGGCTCCTGGGTGGTGCTAAACGAGCAGTAGCGAGGTGGTAGGGCGTCGGTGCCCGTCTGGATCGCGACCACAGTACATGGGTGTAAAGCCCGTCATAGTGACCAGTTTCGGCTTGTCGCGTTTCGGGATCAGCTTGTGTATATCCAGTAGCTCATATACCTAGAGACCTTCAGCCGTGGTATATGTGGGCCGACATGACCATGTAGACTATCAATGGATTTTAATCCTGTGATAGTCGGTTTCGTTTTTGGACTACACTGTACTTACCATCAGGTACTTTGTAGTCACTATGTCGAGCCAGTGTAAAAAAAAAAGTATTTAAAAGATTTTCAGTTTCTTCTATGATATTAAGAAGAATACTCCAAGTGTAAACAGGTTTCACTTCAAAAAAATAACTAAAAAAATCGATTAAACACCGCGAACCCCACTTTGCGCGGGGCCAGTAGCAGCCGTTACGCTTGCTTCGTAAATAATTAAGCTATTGCTATATCAACGTGTGCAATTATCTACAAATACAATATATTAATATTTAAAATAATGGACACCAAATATAACAAACATAATTCCGCGGACAACAATGGCAAAGCTGTCTTTAATAATTCTTGTATATACAAAGGTTCGGATTTTTAAACGCTGCTTTCAATTTGTTATTCAGAAAATAAGTTTATCTTTGACAATAAAGTGAATATAAAATAGAAACAGGAGTATTATCTAAGTATTTGCAAAGCCAAGTTCAAGGTGACGAAAATTGGAGACTTACCACATACTTTGACAATTATTAAATAATATAATTTGTAATGTTCTTGTGGCTGTGCTGGCCTCGTAAATAATTGATAGGTTTCGCGGGAATGGTTCTAGGGTCAAATCCTGGCACGTGCCTCTAGGTTTTTCCAGGCTACGTACGGATTGTGAGTGTGTGAGTGATTTTAGGCGTATATTAAAACGAAGCAGAAACTGAACGCACTTAATGATTAAAGGAAATGTGTGATTATCCTGGATGGAATTTATTTAAATTCAAAACCATTTAAACATAATCTCACAAGGTAAATTATTTTATATATTAATTATATAGTTACATACATACTTTATAATTATAATATAATTTTGGGAGTCAAAGCTGCTCGCGTCCGTAGGCTTTACCCTAGTTTCCCTACACGTGACTCCTGGGTGGTGCTAAACGAGCAGCAGCGAGGTGGTAGGGCGTCGGTGCCCGTCTGGATCGCGACTACAGTGCATGGGTGTAAAGCCCGTCATAGTGACCAGTTTCGGTTTGTCGCGTTTTGGGGTCAGCTTGTGTATATCCAGTGGCTCATATACCTAGAGACCTTCAGTCGTGGTATATGTGGGTCGATATGACGATGTAGACTATCAATGGATTTTCATCCTTTGACAGGTACTCTGTAGTCAATATATCGAGCCAGAGTAAAAAAAAAAAACAAAAATCACAATATGTTTGAGAAAATATAAAAAACTAATCTCTCTTAAATACTGATCATAGGCGGTTTTGTAAGGCCATTGTTTATTAACAAATACCTGTATATCGCTCTCTTATGCTGGCTTCAATAGCTCGATTGAATTTTGAATAAATATTTTTTAATAATCTACAGATTACTTTTGACATCAATCACACCTTGGTGGGAAGTCTTCACCCAAGAGTAAACATGAAATCGACAATGGGCCATGCCTGCCTATACATGACCATACATTTTTCTTTTAAACTATAAAATAAATATAGAAACATGAAATAAATCATTTCCTTTCTTATATAATGATGACGCTTAAATAAAACTGGTGTAAGAGTAGAGGAAATAGCCATAAAGCTTTACATTACCGGGCAGTATCTTTGAGGAAGTTTGCTGCCCGGATGAGAGTCAGAGGAAGGGAGGGAGGTAGGGCAGAGATAATCCTGCACAGGACTATTAGAGCCCTGTTGAGGGCAGCGACCCCGCCGTGTCAGACTCTTACTAACTAAAAACCCCCGGAGTGTCCCTCTGATTGTTCCACCTGGGCCTGGGAAACCAAATTTATCCAGACGCACGGGGAGCGAAAAGCAATGTTGAGACTACCTCTCTAGGAGAGGTAGAAGTAAAGAGCCCAGCCCTCCAAAACCTCTCTCTCAGGCGGCGCGCCAGGCACTGCGCACCATCTCCCTCATTCGGGTAGCAGACTTCCTCTAGTCTACTGCCTGGTCCACCACCACCTCTTTTTTTAATAAACGGAAAAAATGATACAAGACCTTGTCTTGCTCATGAAATAAATATATTATGATCTATAATAATAAGCATTAAGTATAAATTATTCAAGGTTTGACCTAGTATGATGAGCTAGTGATAGGGGTGTTATCGCGTTATTCATAATCGCAGACCGCATACAAAAACTGCGCATGTCATAAATTTACAAGGCGACGACGATTCTGTCAATAATCATATGGGCGAAATTACGTAACAATTTTTTAATTAAAAATTAGATAAATCTTTCGTCTCTTTTATGTTCATATCTGTTACATACTCATCGAGATCATTCACACGCTCAAACACGATATTGTGCTGTAAGCATAGATGGGCAAAATGTAATCAGATTAATAAAAATGATTACGATTACATTTTACGTTTTTTACCATTAATATGACTGCATTTTGCTCATCTATGTTTTAAACACTACGGAATCCCAGATTGCATACATATTTATGACTTCTTAATGTTTTAAATGGATTTAATCATGATTACACAGCAAGTGAATTAAAATTACGACTACATTTTGTAATCGTTCATCATTAATCAGATTACATTTTGCTCATCTCTGGCTGTAAGTCAGTGAAGAGTGGAGTGTCCTGCTTATTTCAAACGATGCTACAACATCAGGCACACTTTGCCATATTTATTTATTTACTTTAATAATAACTTCACAGCATATTACATAAATTCAATACACGAAATAGAAAATAAAATAAAAAAATTACAGTACCAGTAACGAAATTAGACTTGCATTTTGTTAGTGTGTTTTGGGTCGCTTTATAGTATTCAAGTGGACGAGTGAGTGTTGTGTGGGTGTATGTGTGTGTATGTTAATGTTGTATGGGATTCATCTGATTACAATTTGGAAATAATAGCCTTAAAAACTTGATTACAGCTCAAGTGAAACATATAAATGTCCTTATAATATTTATCATACTGAGCGCAACATCTATAGATGACGGAATTTCGCGAATAACAGTGCTTTGCAAGAGGTATAGCGAATGAACCAGGATTTCGAATTCGTTTAGAGATAGTTGTAATATTATTGAAGTCACAGGCATACATAATTTTGAATCGATGGAATCAGTAAAAGTTGCATTCATTGATATTCCTTCAACAACTATAAAAGACCAGATTATCTTCAATGGGCTGATTAAATTGTCTTCAATAAAAACATTCTCGATCAAGGCACCTTTTAAGCAAGAAAAACGAATTCAAAATCGGTTCATCTATTCAGGAGCCATGATATACAAAACCGCATTAAGCTTACATTGCAATTTTTATTAACATTACGTATTATTATTGCAATAAAATTTATTAAATTGATATGTTTTAGCAGGATCTAGATAAATTGATCTCTGTGAAATAATACTGCGCAATAGTTTTGGTGACTGTATCAGTTTTTAGGCAGTCATAAGGTGACCTTTAAATAGATACAGTGCTTATAGCACGATCATATACTGCCTAAAATTCCTTAGCGATTTATAGCATAAATACATAGTATAATTTTTATATAGCGCTGTCTGTGTCAATGTTACGTCGTTCTACTAATGTCAAATCTTCACGTGAGTTCTATAAGGTCAGATGTGTGTTATGACTAGGAGTGGAATATGCTTCCAGCGAGCATATTTTCACGATCTTATGACTTAGGAGTCTTTAAGAGAAGAGTGAATAGGCATTTAATGAGTGGACGCGGTCTATAGTCGGACTTATCTTCACCTTCCACCAGGTGTGATTGAGGAAATGTGTGCGCCTTTAAATCATAAAAAAAAAACGATTTACTTGACAGATGTACATAATTTGTCAAGGTCTTTCTAACCATCTAGAAAACGTAATTCTACGAGTATCTTATAAATCTAAAGATATGCAAAATTTGTTATCAGGCGAATTTTTAAAGTTATATTGAAAAATTATTATTATTTGTTGTTAGGCACATATCTTTATTGTAACTCCAGTGTTTATGCTTGGAATACTGAATGCTTTAAGTTGATATATGTTAATTCATCTAAAACTTGAAAGCCGGGCAGTAGACTTGAGGGAGTCTGCTGTCCGGATGAGAGGGTGGCGGTGTGCAGTGTCCGGCGCGCCGCCTGTGAGATAGGTATTGGAAGGGTGGGCTCTTTACCCCTACCCCTCCCAGAGAGGCAGCCGCGACAAGGTATTTTGCTCTTCGGGCGTCTGGATGAATTTGGTTTCCCAGGCTCGGGTGGAGCGATTAGAGGGACACCCCGGGGGTTTTTACCCCGTTACAGGAGGGACAGGATTTTTTTAAATATAATTTTTGTATCCACTAAAATCAGCTTTGTACTGTGCACTCTGCCGGGCCACTCTCGCGGACGCCGCAATGGTTGGACGGCTCGCTTGCGCACCGGCCGCGGTGGAAGGTAGAAGGGAGAATCGTACAATGTTTCATAATCGACCGCTTCATGCAAACGTAGCTCGCGATTTCTTTTATGGAGTTTTGTACTTAAGTTTTTCGTACAATAAACGTATTTAGTGATGGGCTTTTCGTGTTTTACTGCCTTTTAACGTTAAAGCTTTTTAAAAATAAGTACACATTAAAAGGTAGATTACATTATAGCGCCCGAATGCCTAAGGTCAATTTTGCCGCCAAAATATAAAAATAGCTTGTTATTTTGATGCGATTTGCCTTAAATTTTTCTTTTGGACTTCCTGAAAAGTAGCAGGTTTACTAGGATTGTCTGATCGTTTTCTACTTCAATCTGAAGATGTCAGCTTATCAATATAAGTTGAAGAATATGTTTGCGACTTAAACAAACATGTTAAGCGAGTTGCGTATGAGACATGAAACTCACATTGTGAAATATGAACGTATATACAGCAGAATACAATACAGCTATAAAAGAGCATGGTACGGCTGCATTTCTATTTGATCAAATAAACCGAAGTATGTAGGCTACGTGAGTTTAAGTGTATCTAGTACTTTGATAAAAAATACTCAAAGAAACTATTTACATGCTTCTGTAGGTTGGATTCATTGTGGTGCCTCCCGCGTAGCCGACGCGCGTCCGTATAACTCCCTGTGTCGCGCCGAACAATGAGTCGTTTGACCAGAAACAACCCATCCCGAATGTCGCCTTCTTTGTCGGTATGTCTACGTCGTGTAGGAGAGCTGCCTGAAACAGATGAAAGGAAAAAATAAATGATTGGCTATTTATTTCGGAATCAAATTTTCAAAAGAAGTCATGAAAGCCGTTGTGAATTAGCCTCGACATCCATCAGTGGCGTGCATCCCATGTAAAGCATAAAAAGCATTATCTCGTTATACTTGTACATGTAACACATATATATACTTAAAATTTGGTCCAATTTGGACTCTCAGACTGCTATTTTGGTAAACACCAGATTGTAAGTCAATATATTTATTTTATTTTTTTTACACTGGCTCGACATAGCGACTACAGAGTACTTGATGGTAAGTACAGTGTAGTCCAAAAACGAAAGCGACCATCAAAGGATGAAAATCCATTGATAGTCTCCGTCGTCATGTCGGCCCACATACACCACGACTGAAGGTCTCTAGGTATATGAGCTACTGGATATACGATCCACAAGCTGATCCCGAAACGCGACAGGTCATAGCAAGTCACTATGACGGTCTTTACACTTGTGTATTGTGGTCATGCCCCAGTTCGGGCAATCGCTCTACCACCAAAAAATGTCCAAGTATAAGAAGATAATGCATTTTATGCTTTATATGGGATGCACGCCACTGACATCCATAACAACACGAAGAGCTCAGGATGTCATCTGAGTTGTATGAGTTGTATGTAAATATAATATGCTCTTCACCAGCCGCCAATATGATTGTGTAAAATCACTAAATTATTTCCTGTAGCAGTGTACAGTCGTAACTAGACGGGACAATACTGAGCCCCTAGAAATATACAGAAACGCAATTATACGCAAAACGGATGCAAGCTCTTATCAATGAACAGTCAAATGGTTAAACATTGGAAGTGATGATCTTTAAAAACTTGAGATTAACTGCGCCATATCTGTTATCAAGGGACCCCTAACCAAAGATTACGCTATAGTTCCACGAAACCTAACTACGGAGTTTGTAGTATTAATTAATATTTACTAATTGTGATAGTTACAACGGCATGCGCAACTATGATTGACAAAGTAAACTATCTATAACACTTAGTTGTGGGGTCATTGATGAATCATAATATACACACTTTTCACTTAGGGAGTGATCACATTTATCGACGCGGCATCGATTTGTGCCAGACACAAAGTTTATTACATAACATACATACATATCATTCATCTGTCCAATGCTATGTATAGACTTCGCCTAAGGTTAACCATTGAGTCCAAGCTAATGCTTTTTTTCATTAAAGATTAGTCTGCATAGATGGGCAAAATGTAATCAGATTAATAAAAATGATTAACGATTACATCTTACGTTTTTTACCATTAATATGATTGCATTTTGCTCACTTATGTTTTAAACACTACGAAATCCCAGATTGTATACACATTTATCATTTCTTAATGTTTTAAATAGATTTAGTCATGATTACAGAGCAAGAAAATTAAAATTACGACTACATTTCGTAATCGTTCATCATTAATCAGATTACATTTTGCCCATCTCTGTTTGTCTATTAGTTTACGCGAATGTTTACCCTGCCTAACCGTTTTTACCAAGACGCGGTGTCCACTCATAAACACGTCTGCTAAGCATGTTTGCTTGCTTAGCAAAGTTCTTAGAAAATAAATTCATTTTGACAAAAAACTGAATATATAATTGGAACTTGAGTATAGCCATAGTATTCACAGGGCCAAGTCCATATTGACATAATCGGTGACTTAACGAATCCTTTGGCATTCATTGAGCTTTATCGACTTGAATGGCGTTCGTGCAGCATTCAAATGGCCAGATGAAAACAGTATTTTATGATCACCAGAAGAAAAGATGAGATTGTTCTTATACCGTTACGGAAGCGACTGCTTTGAAAAGAAATTCAAATTTACGCTGGAGTATGACTTCAGCTAGGTAACAGCGGTGTTATTCCGTTTTAATTATTCAGATTTAACAATTGCTTTGAGCCGGCAGGTGTGCTGATACGTGATTGGCTCATGGTAATAGGTATCGTCAGTACAGTGTCATTAAGTGTGTTTATTCCCTTATGCTTAACCATGCCGTGACTGCTGTCTCTTCCAGTTCGTATGAAGCTCGATCTAACATGAATTAATTCTTAGAAGCCAGCCTTTAACAATGTCAAATTTGTTAAAAATGCACCCCTATGCAGAATGACAAAGGTATATTTTTTTATTTATTAGTTTAGTTATTAGTATTAGTATATTTCTTTTTGTGTTACTCGTATTTTTATTTTTCTTTTCTTCTGTGCATGTAGTCTACACTTTTAAATATAGTCGCATTTGTAACGAATCTTGTTCATGTCTTATATAGTTTTATGTGTTAATATAGACAGTGTAAGTGTACTTATAAATAAATAAATAAATGTAGTGTAAAGGATATGTTTTAATCTCAGCATTTTCTAAGGCTTGTTTGTGTAATGTATCATGTATATTTAAGTACTGGCATCATTTGCTTACTCTAATTTAAGTATTGTATTCTCAGTAAACTCCGTATGAGCCCTAAACTTAGATACAGTAGTTATTATAGCTTCAACAAAGTTTTAGATTTTAATTAATTACCAAATCTAAAATAAAGGAAGCGCAATTAAACGTACGATTTTTTTCTATGTTAGCTAAATATATTCTCAAAACATGCTACAGATAGTACAGTTTGTATTTTATTAATATTTAGATCAGTAATAATTTCGACATTGTTTAATAATTTACACTTTTATAGTAATATATAACAATAATCCAATAACTGACCATCTACATTTAATCGTGTTCACTTAGATCCGTCATCTTAAATTTTGAAAATATTTTCTTCAATTCGTAATTAGGGACCCCAAAAACTCCCTATTACATGTACTCTAGTAATTTTAAACCATTTTAGGAGATTTTGTCGGCCATATTGGAAACGCCATCTTGAATTTTGAAAATTTAATCTTCAATTCGTAATTAGCAACCTCAAAAACCTCTTGTAGTTACATTTCAGGGACAATTATAACATTAGTTTACCTGAATTTTATTGATAATATTCATAATTTATCAAATAACGTTCATTTTTTACATTTCTAGAAGAGGTTAGGTTGATTTAAAGCACACAAAAAAAAACTTATTTATAGTTTATATATTTTGTGCACTTTTGGTTGTAGTTTAGTATCGATTTAGTAACTTTATTTATAAGAGAAAAATTCACAAAAAAAATGTTTTTTAAATTTCTGATGGTTTTATTTAATGCGACATATTGGTTTTTGAAGTAATTTTTATGCAAATCTGACTGTACCAATCGAAAGAGCGACATCAAAATTACGTTTGAAATTTATTATGTTAGTTTTTCATGGCAGAAAATAAGTATCAAACATGATATGAAAATTGTGCTCTTCCCGGACTTAATGGGTTTATACGGTGCTAGTTCAAAAGTTTTAAGAAGATTTAGAGACATACTGATTTTCCAAATATGACAAGAATTAAATAAATATAGTAAATGCAAGAGCAATGAAGAATGATAAAGAAAACCTTGGCTCATATCCGGTAATTAAAAAAAACGAATCTAATTTACTAAGTTCATTGAACGGCTTTTAGCGGCATAGCAAAAAATTTAATTAGTCTTTGCAAGTTGAGCGTAATTAATGATCATACAAGTAATTCTAAAAAAAAAATCCAAAAACATTCTCATAGTCCGAAATTAAGAACTTATTTTAGCGTTATAATCGCAGTACCTGAAAGAAAGCACTTGTTCGCTTATCGTCTATATGACCCACTGACCAAGAAATTTTACAGTAGTACTACGTTTAGATCTTTGTATATATTATGGTTATACTAATTTATAAATAATTGCGAATGTAAAGCTTAAAGCGATGAATTGACAATGCTAGGATATTGAATTTGACAGAATATAGAGATTATACTTTAAAATAAAATAAAGAGTTCATAAAATATAAGCAATAAACGAACAAGAGATTATTTACTGTCCAAACAAAAGAATGATTTTTTAAATTTAATTTTAATCATGCTTAATACAATTTGAGTAAAGTAATAAACTCTGTTTTATGAACAATAAAAATTCCTAAATTGCTGAATGGTTTGGCACTTTCTCTCCTTTTTGTTTTTTTGAGTTCTAACATCAATGACAAGTGTTTTAGCTATTATATATTCAAATCCACAAAACGGAATTTACTTTTTAAAATAAATAATAAAGTACATGATGATGAAACTTGTATGAATCCATTAAAATAAAAACGTTAATATTATGCAATTTTGGCAACAGATATAAATTACATAAGAATACCCGCTTAAAATAAATGCCGAAGTTAAGATACGGTGTTATTGTATAGACTATTTAAAATTACTCGATAGACAGATTAAAATTGGAGCAACTTTTTATTAAAATTGTAACTTTAAATATTGTAACTAAAAAAATCTCACATTGGCCAGGGTTTTCATCGTGCAAAATTTTCTTATAAATGACAGCATGCACTCGGTGTCTCAGTATGCCGTTGACCAGAATTTTAGCAGCTCCTCTTGCAGTCTTCAATGTAGTACTGTTGGTTGTAAGAATGTTATTTCGCGTGATATAGATCGTACCGGACTTTGGAGTGAGGCCACAACACGTCGATATAAAGCGGCGGTCTGGCAAACACTGAATCATGAAGTAGGTGCCTCAACGAACATTACCTATATATTAGCCATCACTGCCATGCTTCGGACAATTTAAATTTAATACTAAAATTCGAATTGTGTTATCGAGAATCCCAATTAAAATTGAAATGCAGCGGTTTAGACTCAGTTAATTATGACACAAAATGACAAATGGACCCATTTATACAGAATGTGTAACTTCTGATTCCTGTTGCTGCCTCCACTGAAAATGTCGATACAATCTTGGAATTGCTTTGTTTAAAAAAAAAAACTACACATGTTCTTTAATTGCATATATTTTTTTGTATTATTAATTGCGATTTTAATAAGTAATATTTTATATTTATGTGGATTTAAGCACGACATGCTCACCGGTGAAGAAGATCTTGAGGAAGCATGCAGAGCATCTAATAAAGATAATATGTGCTATTGCCCTGAGAACGGAGATTA
The DNA here is from genome assembly GCA_036320925.1 of Automeris io. Lineage (NCBI taxonomy): Eukaryota > Metazoa > Arthropoda > Insecta > Lepidoptera > Saturniidae > Automeris > Automeris io. The sequence goes on from JAUDJH010000011.1 coordinate 11,968,552, forward strand.
CAGCCGCTAATGTATTTCTGCTCCCCCCTAAAGGAATGTAGCGTGATGATATAAAATAGTATATACTATTTTACAATAATAACTGGATCAATCAATGGATTGTTCGTTAGAATAATCGTATATTACATATAGACAAGACGTATAAAAAAAGAGAAAGATCGACACTCGATGTAGAACTGTAACCTGTATTCTCTACGTTGTCCTATAAACATAGTTTAGTTGTGTATAGTTAGTTAACCTTGTCCGCAACGAGGGTCGCGAGCCGTCTAGTGCGGCGTGTCGGATTGCGCACTCGTGACGTAACGATAAGATAAAATATTATATGAAAAGCTGCTGAATTTTTATTGTTATCTCATACGGAACAAATTTTCAATGTCATATTAATAATCTACGGCTCTTTTAACGCTATAGCATCCAAAAAAAATCTATGTTTTATATAAAAACGTAGAATTTAGCAATATTTAATTTATTTTATAAAGAAGTTTTTGAAGTCAATACGTTTATGGCTTATTATTAATAGATCCTAACCTAGATAGAGAGCGATTCATGTTGGTCTATTTATTTTAAACGCTTTATGTTATTAACTACATAATTATGAATGTAAAGAAGTCATTGGTTATGGCATATGGGGCCGTATATATATAACTTGGCCGCTCAGTAGATCGACAATTCACCGCATGCAAGTCATTCAGTAAGCATACTATATCAGGCATTCCTCTACGAGACCGTGTGAGCAACACCGAGATTCGCTTGGGGACAGGTGACTGACATAGCTGAAGTGAGAGCAGGTAGAAAGTGGAGATGGTCAAGCTTTATGACGTAGACTCGACAATAGCTGCGGAAAGACAGTGATTGAGTGTAAACTGAAACTCGTCGTTAAAAAGTGGGCAGACATCTGGCTACATGTATCCATGGTCTGTTGAAAGTGGCTGGATGTGATTAGTTAGCTAGAGCTCGCGATCGTCATAAGTGGAAAAGAATGGAAGAGACCTTTATCATGCTTTGGGTGGCTGAAGATGGAACAATTAATTCTTACCTTTAAATTTTCACCTGCTACTCGAATTCCTAGTAATTATTATCGTGGTTGTATATGAAGTGATGCCGGAACACGACAAGCCGAAACAAGTCACAATGATGGGCTTCGCTCTTGAGTATTATACCGTTTTATCATTTGTCTTATATTTTTAGTATGTTTCGGCGCATGGTTGTAATTTGACTTACTAGAATGATATATTTCAGTTCAAAGTTACCTATTGCCCATTATTGGAGTATAGGTTCATTTTTTCTTCCGTGCAAATGTTTTATTACTTAATATTTTTAGCCGTCGACGTAACAAATGTGTAATTATAAGTTATAACCAGAGATGGGCAAAATGTAATCTGATTAATGATGAACGATTACAAAATGTAGTCGTAATTTTAATTTTCTTGCTCTGCAATCATGATTAAATCCATTTAAAATATTAAGAAATCATAAATGTGTATACAATCTAGGATTTTGTAGTGTTTAAAACATAAATGAGAAAAATGCAGTAATATTAATGGTAAAAAACGTAAAATGTAATCGTTAATCATTTTTATTAATCTGATTTCATTTTGCCCATCTATGGTTATAACGTATGAATCTATAATTGTGTATTTGTATGTTTGCCTGTTACGTCGTATCTCCTCATCGGATGATTTTATTGAATGTTGACTTGATCAAGTGTATTTAGTTGTGATAATCTGATCAGCTGCATGAAGAACATTAACTGTTTTTTTTTTACACTGGCTCGGCATAGTGACTACAGAGTACCTGATGGTAAGTACAGTGTAGTCCAAAAACGAAAGCGACTATCAAAGGATGAAAATCCATTGATAGTCTACATCGTCATGTCGGCCCTCGTATACCACGACTGAAGGTCTCTAGATATATGAGCTACTGGATATACACAAGCTGATCCCGAAACGCGACAAGCCGAAACTGGTCACTATGACGAGCTTTACACCCATGTACTGTGGTCGCGATCCAGACGGGCACCGACGCCCTACCACCTCGCTGCTGCTCGTTTAGCACCACCCAGGAGTCACGTGTAGGGAAACTAGGGTAAAGCCTACGGACGCGAACAGCTTCGACTTCCAAATTTTTCTATTTGTTTGAGGAATATGGAACTTCTGATCTAATCGATTCAAAATTCAGTATTCTATACTCCATAGGTATCAAAATAATATGGTAACATCAATGAAATATTATTAGTACCATTGGGTAATGTTGACTTGATTCTGCAACATTATCTGGATTCAGCAAGACACTGAACACTTTACTAACGTACAGTAAAATGGTTGTATGTGAACTTATTGGAATGGACTAAATGAACAGGATAAATAGCCAATAGATAAGTCAGATATTTTTTATTTAATTTAGTTATACATTGCATTGAGGTCGCGATTTAGTAACGTACAGACACATACACTGTTTCTTCTTTATCACTATCCAGAACACAAATGTAAAGACTCTAAGGAAAACCCAGTCTCAGAAACGCTTCTTTAATTTTTAAAACGCATTTAATGTTAATTCATTAGTCTTTAATGGCGTCTTAAACTTTAAAGAACTTTTCTGAAAGTGCGTGAACCCATAAAGACGTGAGCAGGTAAGCCGCCGATCTTGTCCCTTGCTGTGGGACACGACAATGCTGGTAGCTCTAAAAATTTTAATTGAAAGCAAATAAAACCATAGAGTGATTTAACAAATTATTTATTTTTCAATTTAATCAGTTGGATTTCAGACTACCATAATATATAAAATTGGAATAAAATAAATTATCATCACGAACGTAGTAAACGACAAACTCAAATTAACTTGCATTGGTTTTAAAATTTATTATATGGGAATTGTACATTTATCTCCTTACTACATAAAAACGGGAGCAACTGTTTAATTTGTAATTGTTTTACCAGTATAACAACTTAGTATTATAGAACAACGTCACAAAAAAGGAAACAGATAATTCTTAAAATATATTCAGAAAACAGACAATAAAATATAATTAACATTACTGAATGTTCTTTAATAAAATTGTTTGATTATTAGAGGAAAGACACAGTTACAATTCAAATAATTAATAAGTACAGCGAATAATCAAGCAAAATAGAAAGCTAACAGGTGATTGTGACGTCCCTCTTTGAAAGTATAAAATATATTACTAAAGTCATTGTCAAACAGGTAGCGAACCGGAGGCGTTGCGTGACATTTGCATTTTGTAATATATCGTCATTTTTCATTACTAAATGTTCAGTTCGCTGTCTATTTGACAGTAGCTTGAATATTAACAATTTACTTTATATACATGCGTATTGATATTTAAAACAATTGCTACCCGTCACAACCTTTAAAACAAACCCTTTATTCGACACGATACGTATTAGACAATAAATTTTACATAATTATGTACAAATAATTTGGACTCTACGATATTCAAACGCAATTGATTCCTTATTAAGGCAAGACTAATTAGGCACTATTTAATAAAATTATAGCAATAAAAGTTACTCTCGTAAGACAGTATATGTTGCTGCACTAAGCCTTCAAAGAGTCGCTCTTTGAATACCAAACGGCCTTAAAATATTTCTTCACAAATAGCTCTTGTAGACTACAACTTAAATAATATAAAATGGAGTCTCTTGCCAGTTTTAAAGATATATTTTTAGATGCAGGCATTATAGAGCGTCTACTTAGGTGTTACATTATCGTCGGGTGAAAGGCTATTTGGCTTAAGCGACATTTTTGGTGATATAGTAATATATATATTTTTTGAATTGGTAAAAATCGCTGGTTTCGAAAAAATATATATATATATTTCTATATCACCAAAAAATGTCGCTTAAACCAAATAGCCTTTCACCCGACGATATGAACTTTATTATATTATGGTATATGTGAATAGATTGTGCAAGCACTATGAGAAATTAACGACCGATAAACTTGAGAGATAACTGGAAGTCAATTATATGTTAACGATATCGACTATAAAAGTTATTCTTAGAGCTTCAATTTTGAGCAGCTTCCTCAAAATTTTAGCAACGAATATTAATACGAAATGTAACTCTTATTCTATTACAAATTAAGGCCTAAATTTTGAATATATTATAATACGTATGACAACCGATGTATATCACATAAGGCTATTTATACACGAGTCAAATTTCTACGTTTGATGTTAGTGTATAAATTTTTCACGTTTTAGTTTTAAGTACTACAGTCGATAATTTGTGCCTTAGAAACCTCATTAGATGGAGCAGTCTTTATAGAAACTATGGAATAACTATTTACTCTAAATCCAACTACTTTAAATACACTAAGATTGATAATTTGGCGTAGAAATTTATGCCACATAATATTTAGTCCGTATCATTTAAAGTATAGGGGATATGGATTTATCACTGAGTTTTTTTTTACAATAAATAAATTACTCACTTGATAATTTTGATATATGAAATACTCTTTGCACTATCAATGTACAATAGATACAACAGTATCCTAAAATGCGTTAAAAATGCTGTTTAAATAATACTGTCAGATAAAAAGTAATATTTGAGAATTTATTGTGCTTAAGTTTTTATAAGGCCATTTAATATTGCTTATACATTTAATATTTTCTTAACACAGTTATTATAATTCTCATGTAATTCTTACCAGGAATTATTAAGTACTTTTTAAGTACCTAAGATTAAAATTTAATTATTAAAAGGTCTACCACTATAATGACTAAGATATGGACGAATGAATTTCTACTGGATGGGAACGACTAATGATGATCTATAATATAACAATACAACTTCAAACGCTTACAATTATATATTACACAAGTATAAATACAAAACTTTAACAAGACTATAACGAATGGAATGTCTGCCATATTTTTCTATTCAGAATTATGCCACAGACAATGAACACTGCTTCTAGTCAACACCTCACAAAGAAATTCACTTTAAGTCTAGATTTGCTCGGTATTTTTGTTCGACCTATAAACATTTTATATAAAAAACGTTTACTTTTAAAAATCTCGATTAAGTACTTTTAAGTGTCATTGAGCATTTTAATAAATTAATTTTTTTAGTTTCAGAGCTCATTGAAATGTCCTAACAGAATGTGTTTTTAAATATTCTTGCTTAAAGTAAATAGCGCCCATTAGCGTATTACTTCATGTGTGAATTCTCGCTGTAGGAAAAGTGTTAAGAACTAATTTACTTATCGCACACTGAATATTTTCTCTACAAGTTGTTCTTGGCAAGAGAGGTTGAGAATTAACATTTTTCTGGCACGTGATCTTATGACATATGGAGGCCGAATAAAATATAAATAGTGATTAATGTGAATCTAATCCAATATCAAACGACAATTACTTACTTTACAAAGTCAAGATCCGCAGCAATATTTTTTAATATTGCCCAACAAACCCCTTATTTTTTCTCTTAGTATTAGTTTCATTTACTCATATCTTTTGGACTCTGATTTTAGTTAGTTTGAAATTTTATGTATCAGTTGGGTTGGAAATGAGCATCTGAGAAAACCGGCAAGTTCTTGGCTTTTGCATGACTAGAAAATGATTTTTCAACCCTGCAACATCAGTGGTGAATAATTTCAAAGCAGTATTCATTATTGCTAGTTTTAGACATTAAACGAATGTACATAACAAACGATATGGCCCCCTCGCTTTGTCAACAATCAGCTGTATTCTTAAAGCCAACTTTAAAATTATTTGCGCGATCACAAATAAATTTCGTCAATTACATTTTATAATCAATCAACAAAAGAGGCAAGATTTTTCAATTTATTTTCTCATAAAATCAATAACATTAAGACTTATTTGTCCAAAATATATAACCTGGATTCATTGGCAACACTGGTTAAGGACATGAAAAATAACGCTTTTTTTTTTAATTTACAACATTATAACAAGCAAGGTGAGATACTACCGTATTACATTGGGAAAGTTTTTGCACATTACTACAATTCTTTGAACAGAGTTGGATTTAAAACGAAGTTTATTTTTTAATCGAATTTAAACTGAATGAACCTTGTTCTTACAAACGACAGTTTACCAAGAACGAACTATAAATATTATTTGAACTAAAAATAAACTTTGTTTTAAAATATGACCGTGTCGTTTTTTTTTTTGCTTAAACAGGCTTGAAAAAAGGATTGAATCATATAAGTACTAACTATAAGATTTACAGCCTTTAGTAGAAACTAAGAACCAGAATAAATAGCCCTTAACAGTATAGATATAATTCTTGCTACAGCAAAGTTAAAATAGTTTTCCTTTAGAATCGGTTAAATATATTAATAGATAACAGTATCGAAAATGTTTAAAGTCAGTATTATTCTCGATAAGAAGAAAAATAAGACAATATAAACATTAATGTTACCTAGATTTGTTTTTCATTATACAAAAATTGTAACTACTAATGATATTATTGTTGTGGTCTGGTCCAAAATAATTAAGGCATAGTTTGTAGAATATCACCGTTTGTCACTATAAAGGTTGTTTTTTTATTGGCCGATATCGATAATACTAAATTAATGAACCTAGAGTACTCGACAAAAAGAACATCAAATATAAAACTAATTTAATATCACATCTACTCGTGTCATTTCAGTAAACGATGATTCATTATTGATTTATAGGCAACCGGACCAATCAGAGTATAGTTACATGCCGACCAAACGAATATAACTCATCGTACAACTTGGCAGAATCGTCGCGATAGTTTGACTATATGACATGCGACTTCCGATGTATTAATATTGGTGAATTTTAGGTACCACACGAATAAAGACCTAAATTGAATACACTTTCTGTTAATTATATGACGTTCGTAACTATAGAAACCGTAAGTTGCTAAGCGAAATAGATATAACTGTATCTAAATGTCGTGTCGTCAAGAAAGCTATTATCGTTGAGTCATTTTTACCGAAATCGGCAAATGAAAAAACTACCAAAAACGTACAAAATATTTAGAAAGTTATAAACAATATATATTTACCTAAAAATATTATCTGTAAATAATCATTTCACATAGATAAATATGATATTTCCTACATAGATGATAAAAATATACTAATAATTATTTACGAGGCACTTTTAATTATTAAGTTTTGTTATTGAATAGTTTGTTTTAGGAATGTTTCTTATGTTCATTGTTTACATGGAAAATATTATGCAAACGATTAATAATACAAAATCTAATTATAACTGTTTTAAGCCAATACTGTATTTTAAATTACGTAATCACAAATTCCTATAATTAATTAATATTCTTTAAGGAATGTTTACATATTCTCATTATAAATCACGAAAGACGAAACGAACTGTGAAACGGGTGTAGAATGAATATCAAATACTACACTATTTTTGGAAAACGCCTATATTGCCTTAAAAATAAAATAATCAATAAACGTTGAGCGCAAGACTTTCTCACTGGTTTCCAGCCATTGGCAAGCCTTCGCAATGTGTGCATAATGGCAATACTCGATCGGCAAACGAAAGACTAACTTACTCATGAATAGTAATAAAACATGGAAGCAACGCAGTGTAAATCCAGACCAAAATAAAAAAAAAACTCGCGGATCGTCCGAGTAATTATGACAGATTCACTTTATTTTACGGTTAATTGGATCTTGGCCCAAATTGGTAACAGCCCTGTCGCTATAGAAATTTCCTGTAACATCGAGACATACTCGTAATACGGACCACTGATTCTCAATAAGAGTTGGTTTACTTTGAGGCGATAGGAATGCTTCCATTTTATTTTTATTCACTGTAACGAATCCATTTTCAATTACCATCGACAGCAAAGGGTATCGTACTCCAAGCAAACTTGAACTGTAGCTCACAGAACAACTCTGTCATAATAGTGATTCTAATGGATCTTTGATTTCCAAAGACTAACAACAGAATTCAGTTGCTAAACTCTTCAGCGCCCTACACTTCGAGTTCGTCGGTTGTATATTTACTGTGATCAAAACATTAAATTAAGGCTTTGAGTATTCTAATAACATATGATTGTAAATATATATCGAGGGGTGAAAGGCTATTTGGTTTAAGCGACATTTTTTGTTGATATAGTAATATATATATTTTTGAAATCGGTAAAAAAACTCTGATTCCGAAAATATACACATTACTATATCAGCAAAAATGTCGCTTAAACCAAATAGCCTTTCACCCCTCGATATTATGTAAAATTATTTTTAAAGTATAATTTAACTTTAGTTTATACACAAAATCGCTATAAAACTAACGAAAACTATTCAATTTACTGTCCAATCACAGTATGTCAACAGATTTTGCTTTCGATGGTAACTTATTCGACGGTCAACACAAATTAGTCAATTCAACGCGATATATTAACCATATTTATTTACAAAACAAAAATAATTTAAAATAATAATAAAACTTTGATACAAGCTCGCGTAGAATTAATTAACCGTCTAAGGAACCCAAACGTCACTGTGATATGACAGTCAGACTTGTACCCTTTCCTTAATATAACATTCATCGATATATTATTGTTAAAAATATGCGACGAATTGACTTGGGTGCGGGCGGCAGCAAATAAAACTTCGTTTGTCTCCTCCACCCCGAACGATTCCCCACGATTTTGTTGTCATCCCTGCTTCCCTTTAGCACGTCAAGGGAGGACTGAGCAATCTGGTTTACCTATAGTCGATCTAGATACAGTAGCGCTCGCGTGGAATTAAAAACGAAATTAACAATAATACAATCTACGTTTCTCACAGTCAAGTTATGTGGAAAATTATGTATATTTTAATATTTAATTACTTCAATAAATAAATTGTTACCTTCTATTTTTTTTGTCAACATTACTAACATGACATTACAATCTTCGAGCGCCAACTTATCTTAATCGACTAACTCCATTCCGTTAGGAACCAGCGATATTAATCGACATGGAAAACAAAAGTACCGATATCAGTATATGGATATGAGTGTTCCTTATATATTATCGAAATTATGTATTTCTCCACAGTTCTATGCTTACAGCCTACTGTTTTAACTTTGTATCGTATCGCGCCTTTTTAGGTAAAAAAATCGTCTCAGCGGCATTGTGCAAAAGTAATATTTTTTTAGTTTACATTTGACAGAATAAAAAAACTCGTATTTATAACTAAAATAAAAGTTGGAAATATAAATATGCCAGGAAATAACGTAAGCATAAAGAATCGATAAAAAAACGGCTAGTTTTGTCGCTTATTAATTTTACATAAAAACGCTCGATATCATCGAATACCTGATTACTTGTCATATCGATACGGAGTTACTGATATCAGTATTTTTGTATAATCGATCAGCTTACATTATTATACAGCATCTGTGTGATCTCGTGTCGCCTACAACGTCGCTAGTATTGCCTGAGAATCTCGGCACCGTACCAGAACTCGACGATAAACTTAACGGGTTCAACTGTACCGGCATGTCCTGCTTAGACAGTTCTGGAAGCGAGTTCATGCTGTGGTTGTTTGTGGATGACAAGCTATTCTCGACCGGGCTACCATTGGTCCTTATCTGCGCCCGTTGTTTCTTCAAATCGGCCAGCGTGCCTGGAAAATGCAGGACGCGTTGCTTTATAAAGGTGTTTTCATTGTGATAACTAAGCAGAAAAAATAAAACGTGAACTTTACATCGACAAACTGTAGGTAGAGTTTTACATCGACTTTTATTAACCCTTCGAGGCCGCGCCACAATATAACCACTTATAGTTGACAGTCTAAAACCACACAGCACCGGTCGCGATCGCGCCAATGTGTCACAAAAATTTTTTTCTACTATGCTGAGTGAAGTGAAATTCCATAGAGCCACTTGGTTCTATAAAGCATATGTTGGTAAAGTTACCAATGCCAAAAATAATCCATAAAGGTATAAAAATGACTAAATTATGAATAACGCGAATTCACACCCACGGGCTGCAACGGTGCAATTGTTGGTCGTGAATTCACGCCCGCGGACGTCAAAGGGTTAAAAATAATAACATGCTTTAAGAACAACTAAGATCTACAATAACTTAAAGAGTGAAAATTACACAGAAATAGTGTTTTTAAAATAGCTGTAAGGATAATTAATTAGCAACGCTGATAGTAAAGATCGTTACAAAAAGTTTAAGAAACAACATGCATTTCACGGTATACAAATACACAATCTAAGTCTAAAGCAAATAACGCGTACACACACAAGTGTAGGAACATTTGAACACACATCACACTACCATGCAACAACAACCAGAGACTTCTTGCCTCAATATGCATCCTCGAGGGCGTTTCAAAACTGGAAACCGCCACAAAATCGCCTTGCAAACTCCGAATATTTTATATTAAAAAAACCATCACTCACTGTGCAAAACTGTTAGATTAATTTACAAGAGATGTTATACAAATTATGTGCTCACAGAAACGTGTACCGTATGTGCTTTATACATTAACATTGAGTTCGTAAGGATGCATATAATTACCTGCGTTAATCATGACGGTGACATGAACATTGATTTTACCATTATTGTCTGTGGTGTATGTGGCGGTGCCGCCCTCTGCGATCGCGATCTGGTTTGGGCTCACGACCAACTCTTTCCTACCGTCTAACGTGTCCTCGGTTTTGTTAGAATCGTGGTCCTGCCCTTCTGGCGCTTTCCTTACGCCGTTCGGCAAGCTCGGCCTGTCGTAATGCTTCGTCTGTTCGTTCAAGGCTTCGATGTGCGGGGGCGGTACCGAGCCCGGAGCGTAGTGAGACGCGGCGTTCACGCCGAACAGGGGATTCGATATTTTCGGTTGACCGTAGGGGATCATCTCCGAATTGTCGCTGACGTCGCTCGTCCTGTGCGCGTTCCTTTGATTATATGAGTGCTTGGGAACCGCGTAGTCAACGGTGGAATCATAGCTCTGGTTAGACGTAGTCGAGCTTTCCGACAAACGTTTATGGGCCAACTCTGGGGATTGCAGATTGGCTGCATTTTGATCGTTTTCCACGCCGTTCGTTAAGCCCTGTAATAGAATTTAAAAAATTAACGATAAAGTGAAAAATACAGCAGGCACCTACAAAGTGCAGTAGCCAAATCGAAAGTACGTCCGATGCATTAGGAATTAATTAATCGTTTTGCCGATTGCGTGTCTAATTAAGTCTATGCGGTAGTAACAATTTTACTTTTGAATTTTACGCTCATTATTAAGTCAATTAAGTCAATGTAATTGTAAATAGATTTTTTTCTTTTTCAAAAAGCAAAAAAAGTTAGTTTTTTTTGAAGAAAATCTATTTATCTTTTAAATTCCACATAGTTAAATTTTGTCATGTATAATTTAAATTAATAATATCAACCCTGTGCTAATTTCACCTAAGTCGAATTATAAACAATTATTTGATAAAATATTTGTAATAAATATATTGAAACAGTTGATTGAGAATATTAAAAATGATTTTCATTCAAAATAATCTACAAAATAACTAAAATATAATAATTTTCCTAAATATACGAGCATTTAAACACACATAACAATTCTTTAAACACTTATTAGTAATCACACACCCTGTAACGGAGGCCTAAAATTTGCGGCTCTTTGCGCATTCGCCGCAAATTGTCATGGGTCAAAAACATAATATCCAAAGCCATGGTCAGGTTTTCCGCATGCACATCACAAATCACAAACACCAAGAAACACTATACGGCTATCCCATAAAAAACCACTGATACTAATTAATTACTGTATATCGAAGTGCATGATAGACATACGAAACGAACGCGATTGTTGTGCGTGTCGCGGGCTGACCGCAGAGTGGTAACTGAGTGCGCGGACGAAAGCGCGCGGACACTGAGGGAAATCGCAGGAAAACATTGTGATTCATAACGCCATCAATCAATTCGCAGACCAGAACGGGATGCCATTCACTGAATTAATAATCAATTTCAGCCCGTATGGGCTCACTGCTGGATAGGTCTCTCCTAAAGCATATCACTAAGCTCAATCCTGTGCTGCACGCATCCAGATAGGTTTTGCCTTACCTTTAAATATGTAATATAATCTACAAATCTTTACAGCTGAGGGATATATTTCAAGGGCTAATTTCGCAGCCGAGTGAGGTATTTTGAGAGCTAATTTTGACTTAACAAATAAATGTATAATACATAATTTTTTATAATGGCATATATTTCATAAGCAAAATAATATTACTACGATTTTAACAATAAAGTAATAAAATAGTTAAAATTTGTTATAACGAAATCGAAGGGAATACTCATATTTAGTCGTAAAAACCGGTAACCGTAACAACCGGTGATGTTTTCGAGATACGAAGTCCTATTTTTTTGCCAGGACCTTTGTTCTGGGTCAATCTAACCGGTATGTTGTTCTAAACAATGTCGCCATTAACAGTTTTGCCATTAAAATTTGAATATATATTTTCTGCAAATTATGTAATTTTATTGATTCTACTTTGTCGAATACTAGCCATTACTAACATGAATTTATTATTCGTTAACCACTGGTTTTTATTAAATAGACTTCAAATTCATAGAATATATTTTATTCATTCAAAGGAAATATCGTTCAAGGTTATAATTGCTTTTGGTGTAAGTACCAACATATTTTACTAGTATTTCTTAGTATTAAATAAAAAACAAACATGGAAGTTATTACTTTGCGTTCGATTCGAGGCTGCGACCTCAGTATCGATGGATGAATGTCTTGCCTAGTAGACCACGAAGAAATTCAAGAGACCAGAACGGTAAATAAGGACCAAATTTGTCGATTTAAAGATTTTAACAAAATTAATGAGGCCTACTATTTACTAACATTATTAACAATTAATTCTGAACTGATCTCAATGTTGTGAGTCTTTTACTTGTAAGATCGTAAAGTAGAGTACACAATAAAGAGAAACAGCATGTATGAATCTCCAGTGAACAGAAGATAATAATTGAAGATATATTGCTGAAAGTTCCTGATATTAATCTGGGCTAAATATTAGTAGTACACTGCAGTAAAATTTACAATTTACTTAAAGACTATTAACCATTTCGACTTCAAATAATCTAAAATAAAAAGCTTTTCACACAAACACATGCTAATGTATAAAAGATGATTGAAGTACAATCATTGGTATGATATCAGTACGTAAAATAGAAAGTGCAACAACGAAATTTAAGAGCGCGAGATATAAGAAATAGCAACCTAATTTAGATGGCAGAATAAGCCTTGAATATTAACAAAATGGTGTAATACAGATAAAAACCAATGCAACTATAGACTCATCGTACAATTATAAGAAATTTGTGACAAAGAACGGGTATGAATTTGTAGCTTCTGGATTTTTTTTTCATTTTTTGCTTATATTACAAGTGCATATTACATAGTTAAGAGCCTCACAATTTTAGTCAATAGATAGATAGATGTAATTAAAACAGTCTAATATAAAATAATAGATTCTAGAAAATACGTAAACGAATACTAAAATTGAAATTATATTTTAACATCCGTCACGATTGCACGAACAAATGCAATTCCTTATTGTGTAATCGAGGTTACATTTTTAACATAACAATAATGGATGTTATTTTAACAGAAACATTAAAAGAGCAGAATAGTAAAAATGCTGATAAAGTATTATTTTTATTATAATTAAAGCTAAAGCCCAATTACGTTATGCTGGTAGTAGTGACAAAATGTAATCAAATAAGGTAATTTGAGTATAATTGTAATTTGAATCATTGCTAATAATATGGTATTATTTTATGGAACCGCTTAACGACTGACATATCGGCTAACTAACCGAGTTTGCGACTCCTAAGCTGAGATTTATAGACGCTATTTCGACTTTGCTTAACAAAGTTCCCAAAAAATAAACTCGTTTTGATAAAAAACTGAATATATAATATTAACTTGAGTATAGCCACAGTATTCACAGAGCCAAGTCCATGTTGACAAAATCTACTTACCAAATCCTTTGCCATTCATTGAGAAATACAAATTGTAATGTTTTAGCAAAGTCTAAGCAAACTTAAAGTGGGATCTATAAATCTTAGCCCTAATGCCAATTTTAAACCCAATTTTTATAATTACCCTGGTATGTTTAAGATTTGGATGAGTGACCTTTTGTATATATATAAAACCAATACCGTTAAAATGATTCGTTCCATGTAGGAGCTAAAGAAAAACATTGTTTATTCTCAAATGCTCTATTCCTCAACATCATCCAACAACCAAGGTCTGGGAATCAGTTGTAATTATTTTCAAAACCATTAGGCGAAAATGAGATCGAGTGTCGACGAAAACGCAGACATATTTCATCCTAAAACTTTTATAGGCCTTACCAATATGATTTATTTAAATAACAAATGATTAAAATCAAAGTTACATGCAACTTGTATAAATTAAGAAGTAGTAAAACAAAGTATTCAAAATAATTAAAATCGAACAATCTCTAGTGAAAAGCAGAGAAAGTGCTAAGTAACGTACAAGACGCGTAGAGCGTGATATTAAACATCTGAACATACAGAATGTGTCGTAAAAAACAATACATAACTAATTATCTTGTTCTATTATGCATATTTGTCATTGCAACAATAAGTCAATTAATAGTTTTTATACTACAAGGTTAATTTTTTTACCATAGTTTGAGCGATTATTTATAAAATAAACAAGGCCATAATGTCCGTAAAAGTGACGCTTTATAAATAACATATTTAAATGTTTTTATTTTACGAGTATTGTCACATCATTGTGACCAGGTAAATCTGATCATAATGATTAATAGAAGTTGTGTATAAATGGCCGGGCCCTCGGAAGTATGTGGATTCCCAGGCCCGGCGAAGGCGAAGAGTAGGCAGTGTTAGCACCCTGGTGATTTAGTCGGTGCAAGTCTGACACACCAGGGGAGTGGCCCTCATCACTCCCCTGACGGTCCGAAGGGATTTCGAACGCGTTTACAAAAAAAAAAAGTGTATAAACATGATATAAATGAATATAAAAAACTTGCATAAAAATGTTTTAAAATTTCATATTATCACATTGCATAAGTGATAACATTTCACAATACGATTAAACAAGTAGCAAAACGCATTTCGATGCAACCGAGAAATGATTCCGTACAATTAGCTCCACCAGACAAGCAGGCCTTGCGGCTGTTTTACGAAAACCGTAACATTAAGATGTTTATCACAATAAGATTTCATATCGCACGTGCAACTTTTATTTATTAAGTGTATTATGAAAACTACAATTAATTGTGACTGCAATACATTTCATTACAAATTAATTAATAATGTAGATGACCACTTGTAACCCGTTAATTACAATTAACGGTTTATTTGATATTGTTTTAAAAGGATCGCCTGCTTGCCCGAAATTAATATAAGCGCTAATAATGGAAATATACTTGAAAATAAAATACATGATCCTTCACAGGAATTATAAATACTTTATAGGGACTTATTGCGCAGGTCTTGTGTCTTCATAAGAAATTATACAAATACACACATCAACAGTAGACAATGGAAGGACTTGTTTGGTTGTATGATGAAAACCTTCACTTGATTTATTGGTTGACCATTTCTAGGTACTTGCCGTTCTCGGAATAAACTGTCTATAGCATCATCAATTTTTTTTTTTGAAATGACGCGCGTTGATTGACCGGGAAAGCTCTTCATAACTAAACCGGGCGGGTGGTCGAACACTGAGGGTGCTCAGCCAGTCATTTATGTGTTAGGTGGCAACGCAAGGGCACCCCTGTGGGTACGGACCTAGACTTGAGAAGAAAACCTGACCATTACCTAGCGAAATGCTATTTAAATCAATATTAATTATTTAACTTTAAAATACGAACAGAGAAACTATGGAATATGCCCTCAGCGTCCATTTTAACGTTTTTATGACTTGGGATCCTTTCAGAAGGTTAAATAAGCGTTTGTTGGTCCAACGCGGTCAATTATCGTCCTCATCTTCACCTTGTATCAGGCATGACTGAAGTAAAGCATTTGCTTATTAATTATAAAAAAATTAAAGACACATGAATTTGTTGCTCGCATAAAAAAATATTATTTAAAAATTAAGTGTTTCTGGCGCGGGTTGATAGACATAGAGGCACCATAAAAAGCATGTATTTTCATTCAACTTTACGGGTTTTATAACTGCTGCGCCAAATTCCACCTGTTAATACGAACGTAAAGACGCGCATTACAGTTCCCCGACTAATTGGTGGTCAATTATATACACCGTGCGAGTCCGCGAGACGAGCATCCGCCGTAAAATTCATTGTACTACATAGAGACCAGGCTAGAAATGAATGCTAATTTTATACATAAAGTACTGAAATTATTATTTTTGTCACTGTTATAACATGTGAAAAATCACGATCAATCGTTTTTATAGGCATCTACCGTATTCAAGAGTATTTTTTATGTAACTCCGGTTAATATTAATTGGCGTTACACAAGGCTTTTTACTAGGCATATGTAACAGCAATGAAATTTGTTTTTTTTTCTCTTTAACACGCTTAATTGTTACATAATACTATCACTAAATGGAATTGTGTGTACATTAAATTCGACCCGCGTGATTTTTTGATGAAAGTTATAACTTGTGATAACTGGTGTAGCATGTGATTTTATTACTGTTAAATAGCAAGTGATTCATGAAATATACCTACAGCGTAAGTTAGAAAAACAAATAACTTAAAACAGACCCAGTACTGTTTAAAATGTAGTTTCGATAAATAACTGACTAATCAACGTGTGAAAGTAAATTACAAATTTTATGCGTTGTAAATGCTCGTTTTACTATCGAACGAATATACTGTTGTTTTTTTTATATCTCTGAAGAGCGTAGCTAAATATTTGAATTATATTACGTAAATGCACCATCTTATTACTTTTATTTGTTACAAAAAGCATTAATTAGCAAACACGAGCTATGTAACATTTCCAAATGGATCCAAATTCTTTTCGAGGTAATCTATTTTTTTTTTTTTATTCTTTTTCTTTATTTTTATCTTCATGTCGCTCTTATCTAGCACATTATTATTTATTTATTTAAGTGTACTATTTATTATTAATAAGAATGTAGGACAGAATTTGGACGACGCAGAAATCAGAATAATAAAATCATGTCCTCGTTGTTACCTAATGGAATGGAATTTTCAGAAATATCAAATATCTATTGTAAATACACGACATTCAAAGCACATTAATGACTTCAGTACAGTTTAATAAAATAACTTAAAATCCTAGCCTCAACAATAGAGAATTTATATACAGGACACGCATCGGCAATACTACCTTACGCAAGGTAATGAGCAGATAAAAATTGAGATAACCTCAAAATCCACACGCATAATACGCGAATGTATGTATAATTACGCAATTCATACGTTTCCTACAAATTAAATAACTTTTTTTTATTTCATTCTTTTTTCGAGGAAGTTATAGGTGTATTATCACTTAACGGACGGGCCCCGTAGATTTACGTTTTTCCATTATGACTTCCTAGGACAGGCCACGTAGATCTACGTTTTTGTTTAAATTTTAGGTACGTTGCGTTAGTTTTTTTTTATTTTACAGATTAAAGACAGAAAAGATAAGATTTTAAGATTTATGATTAGGAAAAACAGAGCAGATTCAGCCCGTCCGTTAACTGTTAATAGCGCCCACAGTATATGGGTGCAAGGTTTATCATAGCGCCACGCATGAGTTGTCGTGTCTTAGGATAAGCTTATCTACATCAAGTTATCTAATATCTATATACTCGGATGCCTTTTATCGTGTTATATTTAGCTGACATGAAGGCGGTCATTTTCTTTGGACTATAATCTCTTGGCAATCTTTCTTAGACTACATAGTACTTATTACCAGGAGCAGTATAACTTTGATGTGTCTTTAAAAATCTTCCGCATCCATTACAATGTGTAAATTATTATGCTGAAATCGCAAAATTTATTCTAAAACGTTAATTACTTTTTAAGTATAACAATTTCGTTGAAATTCCTCCCTAGATTATGTAAAATCTCATCTGTAGCAGACATTGGCTAACTTTCACGTGTTCGTAATCTGTTTCAACATTTAACTCGCAAACATGTTTGTTTTGAATTGAATGTTTATAAATAACTTTAACGCACACTTTATTGGTTTCTATCTTAGTCCTGAGTGCGAGTTTTTACAAGATGTATTTTTTAGCTATTTCTCGAACTAGTATTTGTTTTTAATGTTAAATTTTATGCAGTTTATTTTTTTCAAACGAATGGGTAATGGTGTTTACCAAAAAATTCTCATGCAATTCCCATTTAATACCTTCTAAACGATATTTTATTTGGATATGATAATTTTTTTTCAAAAAATGTCGCTTAAACCAAATAGCCTTTCACCCCTCGATATATTATATAAAGTCTGAAGCCTCTCTATGCAGTGCTACTCGTTGAATATTATTTACTAACTTCGGCACACTAACCACACCACTCCAGAAGATAACCATGCAATTAAAAACGACTACGACAGCAAAAAAAAAATTATAGTCGCAGCGATCAAGCTGGCCCGCACAAATATCTCTTCACGCTTTGTTTAATAAAGGACCCAACACGTTAGGACAATGTGAACACGCACGCCGAAAGACCATTCCACAGCTCAAACACTCGACAAAAAAACGATATAGAGAACTTCTTCGTCCTAGCCGTGATCAGAATTACTTTAAACCTGTGACTCTGTTAACCCACGCGCGTGGTTTTATAGACAATAAGGACATTAAGGTTTTAATACTAATATACCATCACCCTATATCATTTTCGGGGTAAGCAGAGAGAAATTAGTAGTTATATCCATTTTGCGCTTATATATCGTGCTCAATCGCAACCAGTGGCGCAGCAGATCGCCGTTTTCACGGCACTTCCATATGACATTTCTATTAGATGCCATGCGAGTTTCCTCACGTGGTTTTCTTCACCGGTAGACATGTGGTGCCTAAATCCGTACTTAATCTGGGAAAATCTTGATGTACAAGCCGGGACTCGAACCTATGACTATTCAAGTATCCACAAGTTCACCACAGCCACAGATTAAGCTCTAAGCTTGACTATTTTGAATGGTAAAGTTGTAAACGTTCCAGTATTTTTTTGCGCAGTAGTTTATATTCGTTCGAAAAAATAAACCCCAATCTCTTGTAAAATAACTAAAATCCCTAAATATAAAATAACGAATCCCTAAAATGCCAAATGTTGTGTAATTGGATACAACCATTAATGTGTTGTGTCTTTGCTCACCTCGAATACGATATAGCGTGAAGATATGCGACTACAAACGGTATAAGTGATAATTTTCACTGACCTGTAACTCGTCGTCAACGGCCGAGTCAAATGTCTCTCGTAACCTCGCCTCGCCCCTGACATCGGCTTTTGCTGTCAATTGTTTCTCTCGAAGTGACGTTCGCCGCACTGATCGTACTCTGTAACAAATTATTTGTAACAATTATTGAGTTCAATGTTTCATCGTATTTTGCAAGAACATTGCCTCTTACAGTGTAATTTAATGTGGTTATTAAAAATAGATTCGTTATTTTTATATTAGCGTGACTACAATCTAACTGAGTGTTAAGCATAGTGCATTCAAAAAGCCGACAGCAACTGTAAAGAATCAAAAGACTGTCGACATAAGTCAGGATCATGCTTGAGAATGTTGGGCCTTTATTCTCTCAAGTGTGCTGCCCAGGCGATGATCATGCCGACCTGCTCAAGTCTCTACACCCTTTTTTAAACTCTTCTGTTTTTTAAAGTTCTAAATATTTAAATTAAGTATCCGTCAAAATAATACGGCTTACGTTTTGACTTAAAATTGTTTTCTATTTTAAACTTATTTCATTCAGCAAGTATCGATTTATAATAAGTAGGCTGATATTACATTTATGTTTGGTCAAACTAAACTCCGAAACTCTATTGACAAGGACGCATTGGATTTTTTTCCTAAGATGGCATAGTTTCGCGATATGTCCAGTGATTTCATGGATATTCGGCGGTGTATTTTACTCGCAATGATTTCTAAATTATAAAATAAACCTCATCGTTTTTTACAAGCATATTGCTACTGTAGGAAAACCGGAATATTATCCAGATTACGTTTAGTGGTTGGATAGGCATCCACCAAAGGATTTTATTCGTATTAAATTATATGCCGTATATTGTGTCTGCAACCATTACATTACATTAGCATTAGATTGCCTTGTGAAAAATTGTGAATAGAAACGTGTTTTTGGCAACATTTTCCGCATTTATTTCCGCAGTTCGAGCAACTTCTTGTTTCAAATTCCGCCAGCAGCGTGAGATGAAACATCCCAAGACCATTGTGTTTACGAATCGTCATCTGCTGTTTCAACATTTTCCGCATTTGCTTCTACTGTTTTTACCCGTTAGTGCTGGCAGCGCATGTTAAACGTCCAGCGAACATTGTCTTCTGTGTGGATATGTGCGTTTTCAACATTTTCCGCATTCTCTTCCGCAGTTCGTGCTGCTACTAATGTTCATACCTGCTAGTGCTGGCTGTAGAAGAGGAACGCCTGGCGGCTCGCAGCCGGTCGCCCGCGGCATGGGCAGCGCGTCGCCGACGCTCTTCTTGCTCAACGGCGAGTCGAAGGACGCGCCCGCGCAACTCGCCTTCCTCACATATATCTACGAAGGAGATCAAATTAACAAAACAAATAACTGGAACCTTGACACATCTCTTTCAGAATGAACGGACATACATTTCATGATAGTAAAATAATATTTTGAACTATACGAAATTTTTATAATCAATAAGTAACATAATAAGATTCAATAAGGTTGAGGGCTTCGGCATATATGGTGCGCCCAAAATAATAAAGCATTTTACAGCAAATAATAAGACAGTAGGCGATTAAGTTAACAATAAACGAAAGTAACGAGACAGCTCATTATAGAACAAAGCAATAGAATCCAGCAACTTTATATATAATTTATTGTAACATATTTATTAACCTTAGAAGACAACTACAATGTCAATGTGTACTCGTAAAGCAAGGCGGGACGTCATAGTTATTTTTAGAAATTGCAGTGATATGATGTAAATATCATACCATGCAGGCTCGTAATCGACCAAAATCAATTCAAAGAATTTATTCTTATTAAAACATAATAATAAATGAGAACATATTTGACATAAAAACTATAACTATAAACTTGATATATAGCTCAGTTGATATAAACAGAACTATATGTTGGAATTTTTCTTTAATTTTTTTTACATTGACTCAATTAAGTTACTACGGACCGCTTGATGGTAAGTACAGAGTAGTCCATAAAGTACAGCGACTAGCAAAAGACGAAAATCTATCGAGTCTCCGTCATGTCGACCCACATATACCGCAACTGAAGGTCACTAACTATATGAATTACTGGACGTAGATAAGCTGATCTCGAAACACAACTGGTCAAATCGAGTCACTACGACGGCCTTTACACATTTAACATATAATAATTGCAACCATTAATATATTGTAATAACTTAATTCTGTATATGCCAAGAAACTCCACGTTACTTGTGCAGGATGGTAGCGTCTTATAAAATTGTACACAAATCGTGATATTTCCATTACCAAAATGAAAACCAGCCCAATTAAACATACAGTCTACGTTTGTAAAATGGATATTTTTGCATTACAATTTAATGGTAGATAATTAATAAGAGCCATTAATTATCCGGCCTTTTGATTCATACTTTTCATCCCACTACAAATTGAATTTTATCTAATACAGGTTATGCTCATGATACACCCACGCGGAATTCACGTTTCGCATCTGAATTTAGCCTTCATCAGCCTAAATATTAGTGAAAAAATTTTTTGAAATCCTATGGATGGTTTCTAAAATGTCTTCGAAAAAAAAAAAACATAATTATTAGTATAAATTTGTATAAACGATTTAAATAGAGCTATTTAACACGTTGAACGCAGACCCTTTTTCTCAATACTTCCGGTCCAGGCCTTTTTAATCTCTTTATTCTACAATAAATTCTATTTGGAAATATGTTTTTCTTATCATTTCTAGTGTTATGAATCTGCGTTTTATCACATTTTTTAGCCGGGGGTCACCGGCGCACCCCCCACGGCGTTCAACGTGTTAAAAAAAGATAAAATGTATTATCGCCTGTAGTCATAGATGTGCAAAATTTATCAGATTAATTATAATTACATTTTACGTTTTTTACCATTAATATGACTGCATTTTGCTTAACTATGTTTTAAACACTACAGAATCCCAGATTGCATACACATTAACAATTTCTTAATGTTTTAAATTGATTTAATAATAAAATTACAGAGCAAGAAAATTAAAGTTACAACTACATTTTGTAACCATTAATCATTAATCAGATTACATTTTGCCCATCTCTGCCTGTAGTACATTTATTACAATGACTGCAAGGGCTTCCTTTTTGGATGGCAACCGCACTCCACTGATATGGTGTAAGAACGCTCACCTGCAGGTGCTTCGTCGTGTTTGTTTCTAACATTCAGATCCGCTCCGTATTGAACTAGCAGCTCTAAAACTTCCAACTGCAACAAATAATAAACAGTGAATTCTCTTTCTTCATTGTTTTGTATAACGAGAAGCTAATATGGCACATTTTTATATTAAGAATTTTAAATTTCCTATTTTTAGGGGAAAAATACCACCACCACCACGCTATACGATATCTCACATCCCGGCTAGGACTAAGAAATTCTCTAACTCTTTCTTTTTCGTGAGGCCCTCCACGAAAATCAGCGCTGCAGACTTCCTCTGTGGCTTTAAGCTGATGGAGGTCCCATTTTCGCCATGTTAATATGTTTTTGTTTTTTCTTTTGTTTCTGTATGTTGTTGTCTTGTAACAGAAATGTTACTGCTTTTGAATTTCTAGTATTTTGTTAGTTTGTGATGAAAATAAATATATTTAATTTCATTTCGTTTGCCGTGTCGTTGGGCTTTGGAATGGTCTTCCTGCGAACGTGTTCCGACCATCCCATGATATGGTATCCTTTATACACAGCGTGAAGAGATAGTTATGCAGGCTGACATGATCGTTTCAACTGCCGATGGGTTTTCTTACCTGTCGATAGTCGTTGGCGTTTTTTGGACTGCACCGTGCTTACATTCAGATACGGTGCGCTCAGTGTATCGAAGCCGGATAAAAAAAAATATTTTTTTTTATCTGGCTCGACATAGTGACTACAGAGTACCTGATGGTAAGTACAGTGTAGTCCAAAAACGAAAGCGACTATCAAAGGATGAAAATCCATTGATAGTCTACAACGTCATGTCGGCCCACATATACCACGACTGAAGGTCTCTAGGTATATGTTTAGCATTCACATTTCGTTTGCTTACAGTGCCAAGCATAGTACTGTAATATTTATAGGCTTTTTCTTCTCATTGAACCGCTCTTATTTATGCTGTTACTCTTGCTGTTCTAGGCATTTGACCGGTTTAACGCTTTTTACATCGGGCCCTGTTTGATAGAGAACTTTTGTGGTCTTCCGAGACCCACATCGCACGATTGACAGTTGCTTTGAAGATCTGTTTTCCTTAGTCAACAGGCCCTCGCAGAGGTGTATAGACGACGATATTAACACGATCGCTACTGGCGCTTGAGAAAAAATCTTCAACCATAGCCCGTGGATTTTTTTCTTATAACATGACTTTAAATGGCATTAATTTTTGTAAATATTTTATTTATAAAAAAACGTAATTATCTCCAGGCTAAGGCCAGTCTGAATCCATTATGTTCTTTTACAACCCATTACAACTGTTTCGGAGAAAAATAAGTGTCATTTGTAATAAACTGAAAAAGTAAACACGCCGCTCATCTGCGGCGGCGGGCACAAATGTAAGAACTGAGACGACGCAAATATGCGGCGCTGGTAGCGAACGTGTTAAATTGCGACAGTCACTATTCACTCGCGCATTAGTCTACCGAAGCTGTATGCCAGCGTTGTTCAAACGGTCGATCGCGAAAGCTTTTTGAGTCGATCTCGGAAATTATTAGACGTTATCGGTCAATTCGAAATCTTTTTTGATGACTACATGGTTAATATTTAAGTTTATTCACAGCAATGTCAGAGTGTACCTTATATTTTTTTAAATATCGGAATAACTCTCTGATAGCGGCGAAAATCAGCTCGCTATACTGTAACGTCGCTATGTAAAAACCAATAAAGACTTATTTTTGGATATGTTTTTTGTACATTTTTAAAGCAGTGACCACTTGTAACCTATCTATCATACTCGTAAGCCTTGCAAACCTACAAAACAATACCATATAGGGGGTGAAAGGCTATTTGGTTTAAGCGTCATTTTTTATGATATAGTAATATATATATATATTTGGAATCGATAAAAAACACTGATTCCGATTATATATTTATTACTATATCACCTAAAAAAGTCGCTTAAACCAAATAGCCTTTCACCCCTCGATATATATTCACGGCATCTACCTACCTACGCTCATAGAGTCGCTCGCTTGTAGTCTTGAGGTACATTGCCCTGCAGTTCAAGTTTGAGCACCCTTGCTGTATCCAAACCGAGTTATGATCTAAAACTACATTATTATAAGTCGATAGGGCTTGCAAGCATGATGCGGGAGTTTTCAGTAAGTCCGAGTTAGGAGAACCGTCATCATTATAGAGAATATATCTATCTGTCTGTCTATAGGGAACGACTGCGGTATACAGAGAAGCTGCAACGCATGATTTGGCAGTTGCTTTTAAAGTTCACTTTAGTTAACCCTTTCGTTATCAGCGCCAGCTTTAGACGGCATTCACAAAACGCCCCGTGTACACCAGCGGCGGCTTTAGCCAGCATTCAATTTATAGAAAAGTAAAAAATAAAAAATAAATTAATAAGAATTATCCTAATTTAAATTTTTATTTAATACACCAGCAAAATCTTTAAATATACACTTAAATGAGAAAATGCGAACATCAACTTGCTATCATGCAATGTGCACACTTCGCGGCGTGCTGCCCGATTCAGTAGCACCGCTTCGGCGGAATGGACTGCGGTAACGAAAGGGTTAATTGATGAATCAACGTAGATGTTATACTGACTGTTTGATAGGCTTGTGCCTTTCAGTAATCGTTACCAAGACAGCAGGTTGTCCACGCGGACTGTAAACCTTCCGTAATATCGAATAATGAAAATAAACCCAAAGGAAATTACTCATTAAAATGATAACGTACGTGCCCCCAACAAGCCGCAGCGTGTACAGGCTGCCACATGTCATGGTCCACTACATCCGTAGAAGCACGATGCTCCAGCAGGAATTCCACCACTTTTAAGTACCCGTTCGCCGACGCTATGTGGAGCTATAACAAAATACTACAATCAGGGTGATGGGTTAAATTTTGTATTATACATATCGAAGGGTGAAGAGCTATTTGGTTTAAGCGACATTTTTTTTTTTTATATAGTAATATATATTTGGAATTGGTAAAAAACGCTGATTGCGAAAATATATTATTATGTCACCAAAAAATGTCGCTTATACAAAATAGCTTTTCACCCCTCGATATATATTTCTATATCTCCAAAAAATGTTACTTAAACTAAATAGCCTTTCACCCCTCGATATGTAAACCCAAGTAAGCACTTTGGAGAGTCGATATACCTTAGGTCTGTAGCGGATAGAGATGAGAGAAGATAGAAATGAAAAAAGCCCGTTTAATAAGCAAAGAATAAAGCCACAGTTGAAGAAGTTAGTCTTAATAGATATTAAGTACACAGTACAATAACGTAAGTAAGCGAAACTTCAAAACTGGCACTGTTGTTTTTTATTTTATTTTCTATTTCGTATATAATTGATTTTATGTAATGTGCTGTGAAGTTGTTACTAAAATATATTTTTTTATAAATAAATAAAAGTAAGAATAAGAATTGTAATATTCGTGATAGAGGTGCGTGGTGTTGCGGTCAATGCGTAAGAGATTCAAAGAGGCTGGCTGCGACGCTCGCGCCGCTGTTTGCGTCTGGATTAGTGATGAAAATGCCCGGAAATTTTCCCAAAGTGCCCAAAACTTCTTTGGGAATATTCCCGGGAATTTACGAAATGTTCTCGGAAGTTTTAGGCACTTTGGGAAAATTCCCGGGCATTTTCATCAGTAGTCTGGATATTGAATGCTGCATTGGAGTGCGGCGATGCCAGATCTCTGGCCACTATGGTGTATTTTCAATGCACGACACGATATTAAGAAATAATATCAAGTGTGTTAGTTTGAAATGTGTTGGTAAAATTACTTATATAAATATATGTAGATATAATAAAGTTATTGAATGTTGTTGTCAGTGATTGGTTAGTATAATGTAAAGGAGTAAAAAAGAGACAATGTTAAGGATAGAAATAAATAAATAGTTAGTGAGTAGGCTACATATGTATACCACGTTTCTAATTTAACAACATTATCTAGTTTTAAATTGACTGTAATTGTTACTAATGTTTAGGTTTTATTTTTATTCTAGGTAAGTAATTATTGAATACCTTTAGATCGAATAATACTCATTAATAATTGCTGTAGCGTTAAGATGGTATATAGTATTCGTAATTGTTTTCAATCATATAAAAAGTAAAAAATATATATATCATGTGATTTATTATGCAAAAAGTAGACACGTAGCTGTAATCAGGCAGCTGTTCCGAAACGCCCGTTCATCGACCTCATGATTGACGCGATTGAATAAATATTTTATGAATTAATATTCTATTCGTGTTCGTGAAAATTTTAAAGTTGAATTGTGAATTGAATTTTAACAATTAATTTTTTTAACAATTAAAATTTCATTTATTACAAAAAAAATACGGAAATTCAAAACGTTGTTACGTAAGATCGTTTTGTAATACTATTACGCACTCAACGATACTAAAAATAATGGGCGAGTTTTACCCACTTTAAAAGAATACATCACAAGAGCACGCAGTGTAAATACATTGTCACCTACGAAATCAAAGACCTTCAAACGAGCTAATATATTGTATCATGTGTAATTTTTTACATTGATCTTATTCATTTACATCACTTAGATTATTGATATAATTTTAGAACTCACCAACGTAGCACCCTGACTGTCCCTAGGCTCATCCAAATCCATGCCATCCTTCACTAGATCCGCCACATCTATTAGCATTTTCATTTCAGTTGCCGCTCTGGTTTCATCGATCAACCTTTGCGTGACACCCCTAGCTGCCATCTCACTTTCTATCGCATCTAACGTTCTCTCCTCTTCGCATATATCATATGGCATGTTGCCATCTCCGTTCACAGCCAATAGATTAGCTCCCCTTTGTATTAATATCCGCACTAGGTTAAGGTTACCGCAGGTAGCTGCCGCGTGCAAAGGTGTCCATTTTTCGCTGTCTTCTGCGTTGACATTCGCTCCATGGTCGAGGAGAAGCCTCATCATTGCTTCGTTATTGTCGATACAGCATTGGTGTAGCGCCGTAAGACCGTCTTCGTTTGTCGCGTCAGGTGTCACTCCGCGGCTCAGCAAACGTCGGACTGTAACATGAAAAGCAATTATATAAAATGATTAATTCTCCTGTAATACATTTTGTATGGAATTCCGTATTCGCCTTCATTTTTTTTATTACAAATAGGCTTATGCTTGACTGCTAGCATTTAAATCATACCTTTAAGAAAGTGCAGTGTAAAATATATTGGATAAATATAGTTGACAAGACGCCGAGTGGAATTACACCTTTCTGTGACTGACATTCCAACTGTTAACACAAACGATTCGCCTCGTCTCTTCTACTATGTACCACTAAGGAGTTTAATTCGGTTCCTGTGTCTATTTTTCATCATCTAACGACTAACATCTTCCAGCGTAAGGGAATCAGTATCTTTTTGGTGTGCGCGCTCTACCATCAGCCTCATCATTAACTTTCTTTAAGTAAGATTGAGAAAAGCGCAAGCTTGTTTATAATAAAAAAAAGTAACGATAAAACCGATGATAGAATACGTTCTCCAAACAAATAAAGCTCCACTCGTTGCTTGAAAGTTCCCTTATCGTATGATGTTGGAAAAATAGACATAGGAAATGAATTCCACTGTTGGACGGTACGCAATCTAAAATAATCACTCCATACGAGTGATTGTAATTTTTTTTTTGTTCCTTTAGGGAAATCCTACATAGGACTATCAGGGTTGCTGTGAGGGCAGCGACTCCGGTGTGTCTAAAAAAGGTGTGAAGACTCCCACTGACTACAAAACACCGGGGTTTCCCTCTAATCACTCCACTCCGGCCTGGAAACTAAATGCGTTCAGTCGCCCGGGGAGCGAACAGCCTTATTAAGGCATCCTCTTTGAGAGGAGTGGGTGTAAAGAACCCACGCCTTGCAACCCTTTCTACCGGGCGACACGTCAAACACTGCGCACCGTCTCCCTCGACAACACGCTGGTGTAATACCGAACACAGTTTCTTGTTAACCACATACAACAAAATGCCTAAAATATAATATACATTTTTTATAAATATATTATTTTCCACATACCTTCTTCAATATCATTTCTAGCGGCGGCTTCAAGTAGCATCACACTGTCGCTGAAGAATATATTTCTCTTTGTACTTTTTTCCCTTTTCGTCCGTGAGCGCGCCCACTCTTTTTCTCTTTGCTGCCATAATTTTAACTGCTGCATGCGACGTCTGCAATCAAAATATTTTCACACCTATAATTATCCGTTTTTATGTATTTAAAAAATCACAAATAGAGTATACTACACGAAACAAAAAAAAAACTAGTTAGCACCAGTAGGTTTTATTAATATTCAATATTGATTTCGAAAGGTTACTAATAATAAAGAGATTTATGTTGTAATACTTTTCATAATAACATAAATCCACTATAATGGAATCAGCTACTAATATAACTCTACTCACACCGAAAGAGATATAGTATGATGATTAATTATATATATTATTATATTGCGTTTTAGTATAGGTAGGCAACCAAAAAAACCGAAATAATAACAACGTTCACTGGCGGCTACTAAATTAGTAAAACTTGTAATTGCAACTCGGTAAATAATACCTCTGTAAGTTAGTCAAAAATTTAAGACTATCGTTGTATTCACAACGATGCTATAACAATAAAAAATTAAATAAAAAAATCAGTAAATTAGAGAGACTGACAAAATAATATAGATTGAATAATAGAAAATAAATTACTTTATTGTATAGGTACTTTAAAAAAGGCGCCCAGTAATAGAGGGCATAGAATAAAAAAAACATTAAAAAAAAAAATTGACAAACAACTACAAGGCAGCACATTAAAAATCAGCTGACACTCAAACTAGGACACCCTGTATCTTGGATGTCAGCATATTTCACACAAATTTATTACAGTTTTTTACTGCTGCGTAGCACCAATCATAACTCAAAACAATACAAAAACAACATTACATACCAAACAACAGACCATACAAACAAAGTGAATAACAATTACAAAAGAATGTTAATATTAAAGCCCAAGCACATCTATACCTCAATGGCTCATAGGAATTATTCACGAACGTAAAACAGCAAGATTTCTTAAATTAAAATATGCCTACACTCTACGAAATCTAATTAAAATAATACGATAATTGGTGCCATGCAATAGCTACATTATTTATAAAAAAATATCAAGATAAACATAGAAATGTTTATGAGAAGTATAGACGAAAAAATACCTTGTAATGTTGTGTTCCAAAGTTATTTGATAGAGCCAAAACAAACTCATGTTTAGCACAAACGATAAATAATGTTAACGAGTGTCCGAGAAACAAGTAAAAATAGACATGTCAATAAAGAGGCAGGTAAGTTAATATGAAATATTATTAGAAGCAGAAAAGTTGAAATTCATCAAGGTCGTAAAATTTCACCGTCGAATTTGATTACATTCTGGCTTTGTATCATTTATATGAACGCTTTGATTTTTAAGAAATATCAAAGTATTAACGTGGGTGTTTGTTTAAACATACGAAACTAAATAGCTGTTATTATGAAGACAGATTATTACGTAATTGCAAATCATACTGTTTTAGAACACTCTATAATTTCGAGCATAGGTGTTCTATTTTAGCATATAATGTAATTTTACATCTACATGAAATGCTATTTTATATTCAGAGGCATTCTTAAGAAATACATAAATGTAATTTTATTCTGTATGCCTTGCTGTTATTTATAATACTCACAGAGGGATTGAAGAAGGAATCACAATGGTAACTGAATGCGTTTACATAATTAAAATAAAACAGATAAGGTTTGGTAATTTTACTTTCCATAATATTCATGAAGTAGTTTTGATAGTAATATACATCCTTACATATTTGTGCGATAACATTAATCTTTCTAGCGATGTCTAAAAGATGGTAATGAACATATTCAATTAACTAGAGATTCGGCAGTATACCAACAACAAACGGTATGAATTACATTGCCACAGATGAGGTACAATTAACCTTAAATACTTGTACCATATAATTTTACTTTTTAAAGTAAAATTGAAGTTCCTATACCTTTATATTGACGGTCTACTGTTTATAAAAATTAATCAGAAAATAAAACTCACTTTAATAGCACAACACTTTAAAAAGTTGGAAAACGAGTTCGGTAAATACGAGGAAATATTTTTAAAACTTCGCACACTTCAAATTCAAGTAACAGACTGACTACATATAACGTTAAGGCTAGATGCACAAATATTAGCACTACCTTTTTAGCAGACGTACACACCTATAGCGGTAAGTATGGAATATTATAATCAATTCGTATGAAAATCCCTATATCTACTATCTATGTATATATATATATTTTTTTTGTATCCCGGGGGAAAATCCTGCATAGGATCAGGGACGCTGTGAAGGCAGCGACCCCGGTGTGCCAGACCTTATTGACTAAAATCCCCCGGGGTGTCCCTCTGATTGGGCCACCCGGGCCTGGGAAACCAAATTCGTCCAGACGCCCAGGGATCAAAAGGCCTTGTTGAGGCTACCTCTCTGGGCGGGGTAGGAGTAAAAAAAGGCCACCTCTCTAAAACTTCTCTCTCAGGCGGCGCGTCGGACACAGTGCACCGCCTCCCTCTTATCCGGGCAGCAGACTCCCTCAAGTCTACTGCTCCGCTATTGTCACCCGGAGATGTCACGCTCGCTCTAGGCGAACACTTCCCTCAGGCAACGGTGCCTTGGCCGCCGAGTGGCCAGAGAAGATGTTCGCTCTCTGACCCTTTCGGCGGCCTCCTTCTGCTTCATCACAACCTCGCAGATACTATCTATGTATAATACAAACTATGGTGACCCGACGCCGCCCGGGTAGAAATAACATATTCACTTGGAGACTGATTCCAACAACATCGAAGCACGTATACTTTAACGTATCCGGCTGGAAGATTATTGATGACTGATGACACGGCAGAGCTAAGAATTGGAAATCTTATTAGCGATCAGGAGAATTATTGCACTCCAAGGATCTGTTGTGTTCTCATACTAAAATAAATTATTACTTATTAATATATCATTATGCCTATCTCTTACTAGATGAGCAGAAATGCATTAGTGACAATAAATACTAAACCTTTTTAGAACTTCATAGCTATATTCGAACCTAATTGCGGAAAGCTGGTTTAATAAGTAACAAGTAAATACTGATAGTACTAACACTCAGTTGTGGGAACAAGGAAAATGCTGATTTTTATTTCCGATTTTTTAGATATTAGTAATATATCGTTACGCTATATCCCTATGCGTGATGTCCCTTTCATGGACACCACAACAAGACATAACACGCATATAAGTGCAAAGTGGATACAGCCACTATAGTGGTACAAACTTTATAATTTATGTTTTAAGTAAAGCATCACTAAAAACCAGGTATGCATGCATATAGTTTAAATAATACAGAATAACATTACTCAAAATGGTACGCAGATTGTTAATTATCCAATTCACCTTAATCCGACTAGTGCCGAATTTACAAATAACTGTAAATTGTCATGCAATCAAAAAAGTGAAAACAAGGTTTCACTTTACATAAAATACATTGTTAAATTTTAATGTCTTAATACAGCATTCTGCATACATTTCAACGTCAGTTTACGTATTTCATAATTATACTTATATCTAAGGTACTCACTAATTAGTTATATGATATAAACAATAGATACGATCAAATAGTTGTAAGCTGGACCTATTAAAAACGCTATTATTATAAAAATATATAAAAGAAATTAATAACAAGTGTATACCAATATCAGAGCGCATGGTCATAAAAAAATATGTATATAAGTTTTAATTGGTTGCTTTTAACCGAATCAATAACTCTGACATACGTTTACTATGTTATGAATAAATAAACTGTATTATCCTTTCCGCTTTGCCTAATTAGGATCTCTCCTAATTAAGCAAAGTTATCATTATTCTTCAGAATGAACAAGCATCATACCTATAAATATGATTTTATTTGTAGCAAATATATATCTCCTTTAATAAATACCAATAAAATTTAGTTTCCTTCTTCCTCTTCTACCATAAATTGACAAGACTCCGTGTGGGTTTGCACCTTTATGTGTGGTTGACATTTCAAATGCTCATGCAAATCGATTCGCTTCCTCTTTTTTGCTGCGAACCGCAAAGGAGGAAAATTTGCTTCCTGCGTCTGTTTTTCCAACGTCGTATGACATGGGAATCTTCAAACACTGAGTGGATCGGTATTTGCTGGGTGAGCGCGCTCCATCGTCGGCCTCATCACTTTCCAGCAAATGAGATTGAGGTCAAGCACTTATCAGTAGTATATATATATATTTTTAATGATCAGCGAAAGATTAAGTAGTTCGTTTAAATTCTACCTTTTGTCATATAATCAGATTTTTTTTTAAAATAACCGTCTTGGTTACATATCTGGATTACACACGTTATTATATATTATACCTTTGTTCATGAATGGCAGTGACCACGTTCAGCTGAGAATCTATCGACAATCACACTTGTAATCTCAGCAAGCTTCATTTACCACAACACGATGCATGTTATATTGGTGTTTTAAAAATTGTTTATAAAAAAACCAGCATCCCACACCATGATTCACTCCTGTATCATGGCCTTATGGGTGTGCATCTGGGGGGTTGCAGAATTATTGTACCCTAATTAAGAAAATGACTGTCTTACTAATGAAAGGCTATTAATTTAGACAGTCTTATCACCTCCGCCTTCACGTTTAATTGCGTGTAATAAAGCGTATCGCAGCTTGAGTTGTAAAACTCTAGAAGTGTAAAAATGAGATTTTTTTAAATTTGTGCTCATTATACTGTATTTTTGTATAAACTCTATTGACGCTGTCGAGAAGTAATATAAATAAGTAATAAATATAGAAAAACTTTCAACTTATATCGCAATTAAGTACATCTGATAATTAAGTCCTGAACTCCTGAAAAATATCGATCCCAGTGATGATTCAGGAGAAGAAAGGGAAATAAAGTCCGGTTGACTTGGGACTGTGCAGTAAGCCGGGCAGTAGACTTGAGCAAATCTATTGCCCGGATGAGAAAGAGGTGATGCAGTCTCCGGCGCGCCACCTGAGGGGTTTAGGAGGCTCTTTACACACGCTCCTCCTAGAGAGGTAGACTCAACAATACATTTCGCTCCCCGGGCGACTGATGAATTTGGTTTCGCAGGCCCGGGTGGAATAATCATAGGAACACCTCGGGGGTTTTTAGACAGTAGAAGTCCGACACCGGAGCCGCTGCCTTCATAGCAGCTCTAATGATCCTGTGCAAGATTTTTCCCCAGGTTACCCATAAAAGGGACCGTGCAGTAGACTTGAGAGAGTATGTTACCCGGATGGAGCGAAAGCGTTGTATGTGTCCTATGTGCGGCCTGATACAGGGCCTTAGGAGTGTGGCTCTTTCCACCCATCCCTCACAGAGTTATTGCCAGAAGGCTTTGCACTCGCTGGGTCGTAGGAGGAATATGGACCTCCAGACCCGGCTTGCAGCAAGTAAATAAATACCCCTTGTTTTTAGTTAATAGGAGTCTGACATACTTCATAACCGCCGCACTGAGGGTCTTATGCAGAATTTCCCCACGGATTATCAAATAAAGAGAATAGGATGGTTAATTTAGCTATGCCAATAAGTTCCAATCTGGATATCCTAAATTCGAAGTTCGTATGGTGTTAATTGAGCATTAATGAGGCTGATATTTGATGATGATATTTTTTTCTGGTCTATGGTGTAATTATTTTTTTAGTGGTTTTAATAAAAGCAATAATAACAATTCAAACTTACGCTTTTTTACGTTATAACTCTCGATGTGACCTTGTACAAATATAGTCTAGACATTCACTTGACCTGATATAGATATATTTTCTGTACGTATTTCACAGCATTTATGTAAACTTAATACATGATTATTTACAAGATGATAACAAAATAAAATAACTTTATATCACAAAATGTTTTAAGTCGATTCGTATAATAAACATTTAATTTCTTAAACATACGGTCTTATTAGAATACTGGTTTTGATTTAAGCAAAGGTTTAACCGTGGTGAAAATCCGTTCTTATAAAAATATTATTTCTTATGTAACATTTTTCTACTATATCTAATTCTATTCTACTATTAGTATATGTGACTAACCAGAATCTATATAAAATTTGATTTAAAACCTTAAACTAACTTTGAAAATAAATCTCGAAAAATCTCACAGTTAGGCCCTCAGTTCACTTATTAACTGGAACAATAAGTTTAAATATACAGGTGCACATTCGTCGCGTCTATTATTTCCTTGCTTTCTTTAAAAAAACTTATCTGTTATGAATAACGTAAGAAACTAGATACAATAATTTTATACTTATGAATTATCACCTCCAGAACGCACTCGATATGATGATTATCATTATAATGTAAAAAAATATGATTCGGTGGCTTGCGGGAAACATTCTGTGTACAAATTGAATATATTCTTATGGTGCGAAGTGAAAAATATTTGAATAACAAAGAAATACATCAGCTTATTTAATAAGTGGTTTACAAGTTTGATGAGTGCTAATTGTTATAAAACATATCGCATTAAAAACGCAAAGGTGTTCAAATACATTACACTAGGTTGTCAGTGGCGTGCATACGTTATTTGGACAGGATAGGCAGATTCACATAATGAATTTGAATGGTAACAAATATTATATTACTTTCATATGGAAAATAGATAGCATGAAAATATAATAGATATAAATATAAAGGGATCCCTTTTTTGTTTAAATTAAAGGAATTTATTTCAGACTAATTTATCGTAAGAGCATGCAATGCTTTTAGGCATTTATGGAATTAACGCTACTGTTGGTTGTATACCCTTAAAATGTGAACATCGGAAGGTAAAACAGGTCGCATTCAGCTTATCTTTACTATACGACGGTAGCATGGGTTGATAGCCGTTATCACTGTAAAGCCGCTGACGTTGCCACTCGTGGGATTATTATAGCTTTATTTTGAAAACCAAACAATGTTATGATCATGAGAGCACACAGCGCGTAGCTTTATGTTACCAGCTTTATAATCAATTAACTCCGTATGCTGTTACTTTTAGTACCTTTAAATGTGACAATTATATAACAACCATATGTTTTCTATAGGTTATTTCAATCATATACTATACTTAAATTCTAAATCCAAATGATAGCTTAGGCAAGTACTAAAATAGTACAAATCAAGAAAATGCTTATTAGTCAATAATTACATTTCCTACAGTTACGTTCTTTAACGATACAATAAAAATATTTCTTTTCAGTTTAGCTTTCACGTTATCTTGTTTTAGTAACGAAAATACCCGCAGGCTTTATTCTTAACTAGCTGTCCCGGCAGACCTTGTTCTGCCCTATTTCTCTAAAACAAAATCACATTGTTTTTTTTAATGTTAATAGCTATTGGCCTGTCGGCTGTTTTTTGAAAATTGTTTGAAGGAACCTGGCCTTAATGCTATATGTATAAAAATTGACAAATATTGAAATTAATATTTATACGTCACTCAATAATTGTTTTGCCTTCCCGGAACCCGTCCACTAACATTTAAACTTTATGCTATGGTGTTAAAGTCAATTTGAACTTTTGTATGAGAATATAGAAAAGTGTTCTTTTTAGACTTTGTCAGATAATTTTTTAAAATCTTCTCTCTGTTATAACCTTCCCCAGACTTCAACAAACACAACAAAAAAGAAATCAGTCAAATCGGTTCAGCCGTTCTCGAGTTTCGCGGTTATCAAGACACTATAGCTGATCCGGCAAACGTTTTGCTATGTAAGGTTTTGTAATATCTTCTAAGATGTTCATTGAAATTAAGTGATGTCAAAGACAATTTTGTTCACAATTAAATACTCTTAATCAACAACACATTTATTTGGATAAAGATTAATATTATTACGTTGATACAACTCTTAACAAATAATGCATTAATTTCGACCAAATTTGTTTACCATAAAAACAGTTCTAGTGACTTAATCTTAAAAGATAGACATATACTGTCGCGGACATTTTTTTAGGTCATTTCAAGAGGAATAATTCCTTCTTACATATATTTTTGGTATCTTGAACCGTTTTTGCAGCGCACGCAATGGAAGCCCTCAAGGATGAACAATTTTGCCCGTTTTTTTCACATTTTCCATTATTTCTTCGCTCCTAATAATTGCATCGTGATGTTATATAGCCTAAAGCCTTCCTCGATAAATGGTCTATTCCACTCAAAAAGAATTTTTCAATTCGAACCAGTAGTTCCTGAGATTAGCGCGTTCAAACAAACAAACAAACAAACAAACAAACAAACAAACAAACAAACTCTTCAGCTTTATAATATTAGTATAGATTATAAGTTGTTTAGGAAATAACTAAGCGGATTAAGAGTAAATAAGTTACAATATAATCTTAAAGCACTCTTCAATCAATCCAATTTTTTTGCCGTGCACTTTGGAGATGCAAATCAAGCTGCCGTGTTCAGTTTCTCCTTAGAGCCGGGTTTTTTCGAGAAGGCAGTGAACAACGTCTTTGGTCGGCATTGCAATAATAACGCTCCTTGTGATGCAGTAGCGCATATGCAACGGTAACCACTTACATTGATGTGCCATCAGCCTGATTGCCAACAAAAGTTAAAAATATATATATATATATATACCAAGTTATATTATTACTTGTGTCAAAACTCGACCATTAAAGCATTTTGCATCAATAATCATGTGTTGTAGGTCACTTGCTTTATGCCTTAGAGGAATGCCCAGCCTGGGCTGATGAGAGGACCGAACTTGCCCAACATGTCGGCAACGACCTATCGCTGCCGGCCGTGATTCGTGCGGTCACCTACAGCGAGGCCGCGTGGAGAGGGATGGCGGCCTTTTGCGAGGCCGTCATGAGTGTGAAAGAAGCGGCGGAGCGGGAGAGGCGCATCGCCAATCCCCACGACCCTCGGCGCCGCCGCAGAACAAGGCGGCTCGGGAGAAGGGAGCAGTTCGCGCAGGACTCCCAGCGCGACGAGCTCCCCTCCTGACACAGGCTGGGCGGGCGACGTTGAGGGCGTCCCCGGCCAGTGCAGAGAGGAAGGGTCGGCGTGTGTGTGCCCACACGCCGGTCCCACAGAGAGGAGGCGAGGGGCTTAAATCCCCCTCCACGAGAGGAGGCCTGCCCAAAGGCCAACGCCCGCCGAGCCGTCAGAAGTATTCGGATTCGGCTCGGCGAAGGCGAAGAGAGGGCAGTGCTGGCACCCCGGTGGTTTTAGTCGGGGCAGGTCCGATACACCGGGGGAAATGGCCCTCACCACTTCCCCTGACGGTCCGTAGGGATTTCCAACGGGTTAAAAAAAAAAACGTCACTTGCTTTAACGGCAACAGATTTTTTGTTTGTGAAATTGTGACGCAGTACCCTTCAAATACATTAAGTTGCTTATATCACATTTTACTGTGAATATCCAAAAAACGAGTACAAAATTAATTCTACTAATTTTAATCGCGTATCAACTTTATTAATTAAATAATCTATTCTTGTAAAATTGTTTGCT
This sequence comes from Automeris io, assembly GCA_036320925.1. NCBI lineage: Eukaryota > Metazoa > Arthropoda > Insecta > Lepidoptera > Saturniidae > Automeris > Automeris io. The sequence continues at coordinate 12,006,627 of JAUDJH010000011.1, forward strand.
CGAACTCACTGGCTGCTCATAAGCCTGACATATGGCTTCGCAGTCTTTATATTGTGAACTATTGTTTTTGTAATTTAGAACTAATAAACAAAAAAAAAAACAACAATTTAATCAGGCAACACTCATATAGTATATTGACATAATCTAGTGGCTGTATGCTAAATTTTACTATTGTTTGCTTTGATATTATGTGTTATCACGAAGTTTGCATAAAAATAGCATTCTGTATCTCCTTGTAACGAACATAAATGGATTGTTCGTGCATCGTTTATTGTAAACGAATCACGATAAAATACGTAATATTTAGTTTTTCTTAAAACTAACAAACACTATAACAGTAAACAAAATATTATTAATTGTAATACAGTTTAATGCTATTATAAAATAATTAAAAAATTCAAGTATACCTATCATAATATAGAAAGTTTTACGTTGTGTAACAAACTATAACACAATTTCTAAGTTGGTGAATAAAGTGATAGCTTCTCTATTCTAACTTAATTGTTATACATTCGATATTTTTTATTTATTACTAGTTTGGAAGTATGGTTTATGTAATATTGAATATTAAACATATTGGGATGGGATTTTTAAAACCTATCTATAAATAATGTAGATAATGTGAAATAACACTTAATTCTAAAAATAAAAAAAAGCACATTGCTTTGAAGGATTATGAGAATACGGTCGCCTAATGTAAGACTCAAACTGACACAAATGCAAAATTTCATTTTGTTTGCAAAATAACCACCTATATTGATGGCACCAATCGATAAGGTCAATTCATAATTATGAAATCGTAACAAACTTTTACTGAAGAATTGTATTTTGATGGTATGGTCTGCATAGTAAACACGTGAAATAAAACATGCATTATTCTTATCTAAGTATTTCTCCGCAATTTTATTAAATAACTTACGTCAAAGATAACAGTTTATTATTAAGGAAAGTCGTTGTCCGTTTCTAAAAAGAAAATCAGCATTATAAAATGATAACCATTTATATTACAGGTAGTCTAAACAGAGCCGACAATGTCCCAGATTCAGCATAAACTGTTATAAGCACTTACTTTATGATAACACGTTGACACTTGTACCGACTTACTGTAAACGTAATTGAAATTCATGAAATCTATGTACTCTTTACTAAATTAGCCCTAAAGGTATTTTAAAATGACCCCCATACCCTTTTCTTATGTAGCCCGGGGGAAATCCCTTCGGACCTCAGGGGGCAGTGAGGGCCCGGCGGGTCAGACTTGCACCGACTAAAACCCCCGGGGTGTTCCACCTTTCACCTATCGGGATCGAGGGTATGACTAGGGCCTCATCCTCGATACCCAGCAAGGCGTGCGACCTCTGGATAGGCCTCTTCTCGCTTGGAGAGGCTTGGTGCAAAGCGGGGAACACATCGCGTGCTGCTCGCATCCTTGTTGGACGGCACACTCCCTCAAGTGTGCCGCCCAGCGCTGTCGTTAGAGGCGGACGGTTCTCAGAAATGCCGCCCTACGACGTCCCATTCTTTCGGGTCGGCGGGCGGGCTGGGATGACACTGCTGAAGCAAGCGCTTCCCGAACCCACTCCGCCAGCTCCTTTTGTGCAAGCACCTGCTCACCTTGAATTGAACACCGCTCTCCATGCACCATCGCTGCCGACCATAATATGAACCCCATATCCTTATTTAACTCTCTTTTACCATATTTGACTCGTGTCATTCAAAAGATATAACGCGTTCTTGTATAGAATTATTTTTGTTTGTATTATAAAAATGTCATCCGTCTTATAACTGCTAAATATTTCTGTAAAGTGTGTTAAGAATACGACACGAATGTTTTACGGATTCCACCAAGTATTACAAATTAAACTATTATAATTAATCATATTATATTAATATATGAAATAACTTATGATATCTTAAAAATATTGGCTATTTTAATTCAACGCCTACCATATTAAAGTTGTAAGTCAGCAAAAAGTTTCTACGTACAACGCTGCATATAAAATATACATTTTACAATTTATTGCCAATGAGGCAATGACATATTTCCCGGAGCATGCGACCGCTTAATCCAGAGTTTAACATATCAAACAGTTTGATATAGCATATTATCTATATCAATTTAATCTTTCTGTATTGGAAACGCTGGTGTCGTGTTTACCTCTTCAATACATCAAATTTAATCAATGACGGGCATCACAGCTGATAACTATCATTTTATTTATTTCTGGGAATATTATTTGACTTAGCGCCATTGATATTTATAAAAATTTATAGCATTAAAAGTATAAAAAATATACATTGCTTCCGAAAATTGTAACCAAAATATTTCTAATGCAGTAGCGTTCATCCCACAGATGCATAAAAGCATTGCATGTCCTTACGATAAATAAGTCTAGAATAAATTGCTTTAATTTAAACAAAAAAGGAACCCTTTATATTCACACCTATTATATTTTCACGCCATAAATCTTCCCTTTGAAAGTAATATAATATTTATTATCATTATATAAATAAACATTAATTATGTGAATCTGCCTACCCCGTCCAAATAGCGTATGCACGTCACTGTTCTAATGTAATTACAAGATAAATGATATTTCAAAACAAATGATTAATAAAAATTAAGGGATGAAATAAATTATACTATTTGTATCCGTAGTTTTGAGGCAAATTTAGTAGTTTTTTTTTTTCGCTTTCTGTATGCGATAAACTCATACATGATTGTTTGTATAGACATTGCAGTTTTCTCGGTCGGCATATTTACTCGAAGCTAGAGGCTCGGTAGAAAAAGGCTCGCACAATAGATAGAGGAGAGAAAAGGAAGATAAACGCTCGACATAGGATTTCTTCTCGTCTGAACCGACCAATACTCTCGAGAAGTTTAACGTGATTCCTCAAGTAGTATTAAACAAGAAACAGTGCGGTCAGTGAGGTGAGATTTCGCCGGTGTATGTGATCTTCTAGATCCCGACAATAATACCTTTGAACGATACTTTGCACGAGGACGACGATTGTTTAGGATTCTCATCTCTTAGTGGTCACCATTTTTGAACTGCACTGTACTTATCAACAAATGCAGAGTTATCATTTTACAGATGCGTTGAAAAAAGCGCTCTATTACGTTGAGCCTAGTGTTCATTTGCATATATTGTAGATAAAGAAAAATTCATAAAATTTAAATTTTTAAAAGCCGGATGCGTTTAGGTATTACAGATAACTATTCCTAATTTTAATAAAGATGAAAAGAAACGCCGCTAAAATATGTTGTCCTGCTTAGCATGCTAATTTATTATGTGAACTTTCAGTGTCTATGAATAAACTCAGACTGGATTTTAAAGTGGTCAGTGAACTTAAAGTAACTTGTGTTAATGCAGCCACAATCTGTCTTCTCTTTTTTCGACATCGGTCCTTCATAACTGAGGACCGTAACTTTTCACATTGACCTTTTCTTTGTAAAACTATCATTCAACATCAAACTTCCATTGATTCCATTCGGTCACCTCATGAAGCGCGGCGGTAACGTTAAGCTCCAGCTGTTAGGAGATCTGAGAACTTAGCCAAAGTAATATTCGAGCAACGATAACGACGAAAAAATTTATGAAAATTACATAACGTGACGACGATACACTCTGATAGCTTATGCCAATTCCATACATTTTTCACTATCTACTAGCGTTATCGTTTATCGAATGTTAGTTAGGGGGATTGTCCGATCATTGATTAGAGCTCCAGCCTCCAGGTATTTTCCTCTCTATATTTCATGTTATAATCGTCCAGTTGAATTTGGTTTCCCAGGCCCGGGTGGAGCATTTACAGAGACACCTTGGGGGCTTTTTAGTTAGTAGAAGTCTTACACACCGGGGTTGCTGCCCTCACACCAGCCCTGATAGTCCTATGCAGGATTTCCCCCAGGTTACAAAAAAAAAACTAAAAATGTTAATCTTTACTAAATAACTTTTATAAACCAATTACATCTCTACTTATTTTAACAATTCCAGAGTATTATATTTCACTCAGGTAAATGAATGTTTGCATAAATAACTCTATACGCCACTTGTTTACAAACTTTTTGCATACTCAATTATGCAATAGTCCATAATGGTTGGCATACAATGACATAAATGTTTTAATATATTATCATACTCCCACGCTCGCTGCGGCAACAAAACTGGATATTAAAGCATTTTGTGAAAGTAAAACACTAAAGAGAAAAATACTGATCTCTACATAGTACGAATCAAGGTTACTATTTTTATCTATCTGTATGTTCGCTTATATCTTCTAAACTCCATGACAGATCTTAAAGCGGTTTTTAACAGAATTTTGGTGTATCACTTATGTTTTATTTGTCTAATTTTCTTGTATTAAAAATTAGAAAGAAATCGCTCTAGGAGACGGGCCGCTAATCGCTTATACTTACATAAATTATAAAATCATAACTTTTGCTCGCGTTTACGTCTACAATTTCTCTTTCTATCTAACCCATCCCGCCAACGAATTGCATTAACTGACTTGTACTGGAAAACAAATAATATACAAAAGCGGAAGCTTTGTCAAAATTTGTTCAATATTTTCTGCGAAACGTGTGGACAGAACAGCCATAAACAGAGACAAGTGGTGAGCTTTGGGAAATGCCTGTTTAGTAGTGCACCGATGCTGAAATGACGATATGTGGACCAAAGTCCACATTAAAATGTTATATTAGAGATGTAATATTAGCCATTTATCCAATTATTAACACGATAGGTAGTAGTGACAATTACTTATTAACACTTAACGGACGGGTCCCGTAGATTTACGTTTTCCCATTCCGACTTCCTCAGAAGGGCCACGTAGATCTACGTTTTTGCTTAAATTTTAGGTACGTTGCATTAGTTTTTTTTATTTTGCAGATTTTTTTCTTGGTGCCATTAGTTAGGACTATCAGCCAACTAGGAAAAACAGAGCAGAGTCCGCCCGTCCGTTAAGTGTTAATAAAATTTTCTTATATTACAAAAACCACGACACCTTTATCAATAACATTGTCTAGTTGACAATTGTCACTAACACTAAAATTCACGGTAAGGATAAGCCATTTAAATATTTTAAAACTTAATAATAGTCATAAAAATGGATAATTCCGTCCTTGTCGGTTGGATCAGAAGGTTAGCTTAGTGAGAAGCTGTCAAACGCCTACCAGATTTACAACGGTTTGTTTTTCAATAATTTGTTATTTTAATGTGGCATGATAAATTTTAAATCTAACTTTTTAAATAACCTATAAGAAAACAGTCTTTTGATATACCAAATTGACCGTATTAATTCAGAATAAAGCATAATAAAACAAAGAGGAAATATAGAATAAAAATCAGTAATTATAAAACGAGCAGAATTATTTCAATTTGCATTTGCCCTCAGTTTGTCCACTGGCTGTGATGAAGTAAGCGCGCTTCAGGGTGTACGTGACATGCAGCCAGTAGACATCCACACTTAAACCGTTTGTTTGTAGTAGTGTAATCATTTGACAACCCAATGGGAAGCAAATATTCTGTAGACTCTACTGCTGTGCTATAGTGGCCTCGCCCGAGATGTAGTGTTAAATTTAATCAAGCAGAACATACTGTGGAGATCCAAAGTCTTTGTAAAGTGATTTTCGCGTGATAGGTTTTCAAAGACACAAACAGGTTTTCAGACACTTTTTGTATTATCTTGTTTAAAAAAAAGAACCATGAAAATTAAACGGCATTGTATGATTTATAAATAAGTTCAATATTATACAAATGTATTGTATAATAATAAACACATCAAAGACTTTATTGATGTGTGTATAACGTGTTGTTATTTAATATGCCTATTTTTAAAATGTTTAATAAAAATTAAGAATATCCCTTGATAGCCTACACGTGACCCCAGGTGGTTTTAAACAACCAACAATGAGGAAAGTAGGTGAGGAATCTGTGCCTGACTGGATTATACATACAGGACTGCAAAGACTGTGATGGTATGCATATCGGCTATTCATGTTTCAAGGACAGTTCCTTTTATTATCTTCTTCTGGGTTGACCAAACAATCGCAATACTCTTTGCAGTGCACTCATTTATAGACAAGTCATTACTTTTCCATCAAGTAGGCTTGCAGCCTTTCCAAGACCTATTATTATAAAAATATGTACTAACAACTAAATGTTGTGTAAGAATTATACAGGTATAGCCTCCAATTTATTTATATACATGTTGATACAAATAGAAATCAAAATAGTTAACATTTTCGAGAAATTCTATAAATACGTATTGTGCATCAATGTATCAAAATAGTATTAGATTTATTATTGTTTATCAAAAGATTTTTCATATCACTCATAGATTAATCAGATATGTACACAATCCTAATTACATTTGTACAGTTCTATCATAATTGGATAAAAGTTGGGGGACATGTTTAATTATATAGTAAGCTTATAGATCTTTTTCTTGTTAATTCAAACAGGAATTCCGTAATAGCCAATTATATCCATGTTTTATCCTTTACATTTTTCTGATATAGCCTATGGGCAAAATCACAGTAATTAAGAAAATTATCACAATATGGACATAAAATTATTAATATTAGCTATTGTTTTTAACTTTGTAAAATATTGTTTCAATCTGTATTCATTCTGTAATGGATTAAAAATTCAAATATTTACATTAGGTCATGAAAAGATTAAGTAGCATTTCGGTACTGTGTATACAAGTTTAGATAAGAATCTGAGGACAACCATTTTAATTAAAAGTTGTAATTCTCAGATATTTATTTTGTTGATTTTTTAAAACTGTAAGGCCTGGATTTGATTACACTTTAATATGGATTTAAAAATTATATTTATAATCATTGTCAGTTTATATAATAGCATTTATATGGCATTTATTAGACTGATAATAAAATTTATTGTCAGTATTGCTACTCTTAGTTCCACCAAATAAGTGAAAAAGTATTAAGAGAAATACTTGACATACACAGTAAAAAATTGAGAATAGGACAATTTTTATTACAGGGTAATTAATTAACTTATACTGATACTGAAATATATATTTCAGTATCAATTATAATTTTAAAAAGTATTAATAAAAAGCTGATGAGCCAAAATTAACTCCAAGGCCAAGTTCACATATAAGTAACAAAACTACAATACAAAAAAATTAAACATAATAAAAAAACAACCAAAGTATAATTGGCCAGTTCTCAACTTTGACATATGGTTGAGTTTCCACATAGTGTGGTGGTCTAAACCTTAGTCAAATTTGGCTCATGAAGCTAGTTAATTACCTTCTAGCTAGGTGAAGTCTTTCTTGAGTGGTCAGGTGTTCTACCTGAGCCATCTCAGCCACCAGATCAGCATGCTCCATTTTTAATAATAATCTGCAATAATTCAAAATCAGTTTTAATATGAATAATTAGAAATGGATTGTTGGATAAAAATGGATTGTTTTGAAAATTATCTCCTACATCCAAATATTACTTCTTTATAATATTAGTATAGATACTGTACACTGTCACAAAAAATATGCACAGTATTTACAGAAATTAAGCTTGCAAAAACATGACAATTTTAATTAATATGGAAGATTTGTACATTAAAATTATATTTTTATTTAATTTAAGTTCAGCAAGTACCTATGTATGTTAACATAGGTATATGGGCTTAGAAAAAAACTTTTAGTGTGAAGGCTGCCTATTGTTCATTGTTATATAGTCAAATATCCCCATGTAATTTTCCTGAGTAAAATGTAGTGTATTCTATTATACATCAGAAGTACTATTGTCTCTTACTGATTGGTATATGAAATTATTACACAACAAAGCAAAACAGAAAACTGTAAAGTAAAAGACAATCATTAAGAACCTAAGATAAAATATATTTTGGAGATGTAAAGAGCAATTGCCCACCTTGTAGTGGATTTGACCTTGCCTGTAAAGCCAAACATCCTGGGTCGGTGGCATCCCTATAGATGCATTTTTTTTCTGTAATGAACAGATTTCACTTACAGAATATGGGTGTGTTATGTACGTAATGCAGTATTTTTTCAGTAACCGTAATACAGGTGTGAAAAAAATTGGGTCTATACATACAAGTATATCAGTTAAGTGACTATAAACATTATTTAAAATCATTATGCCTAATATGTTATTCCCACAATCTTATACTATAGTAGAAAAAAACTTAAAAATATACAAACTGTGCAAGCTCATTTATGATGAAAATAAATTGTAGCACAGTTGTAGGTATTTGTTAATAATAGGAAATGTTATTATCCTATCACAGTAATGTTCAGATTTTAATTCCATGTTAGTTTAGTGTGTAATCAAAGATCAATGTCAGTGATTAAAATAATACATGATTATCACTTGTTTTCTAAGGTATCAAATATTATAAGTAATGATTACAAATATAGAAACTATTAAATACTGGATGAGTGTAGTAACTCCATTTTTTTTAAATTTAGATCAAGATCTATAACTTAAATATTTTTTTAATCAGAATTACAATAATAATGGGCATTTTTAGTATAAAATTCTGTATATTATAATAATCATTTAATATTCTATAATAAGTAATTCCATATATTATAGAAACATCAGATTAATAATAATAAATTTATGCATTATTAGGAATTTCCTCACTCTAAGATCCTAACTACCAGTGGCTTGGGCCCCAGGCTTTTATATTTTATGGTCTACACGTTTTTATATTTTAAAACATATATATGTTTTATTTTTAACATGTATATATTCAAAATGAAAAAAATATTGCGAGTAAAATAAATAAAAAATATTGATTGATAATGTATTTGGTAAGCTGTGGTGTGATCATTTAAATTGTCTAGTTCACATTTTATCATTAGGAGTATATATATAATTACAAAAGTTTACCAGCAGATGAAATTCTAATAAATCAATACAATGATACAGTAGAAACAAATATTCATGAATAAATAATACATAAATTACATACTTAATAAAAAACTTCTATTTTTTTTTTGTTCGTCATTCTGAAATATTAAATAACATATAGTTTTGAGCTAATTAATAATGTTAGTGATAAAGTGTTGTACATAAGTTATTTAGTATATTACTAATACAAAATGATTAACAAAAGCATTTAAATATATAATTATTAGTTAATATTTTAAACTAATTTTATAGTAAGATCTTAATTGAAATTTAACCAGCAAAAACAAATACATAAGTTTTATCTTCTATATTGTACACAGGTAAATAAAGATAACTAACATAAAAAAGGACTTGCATTGAAGGTAGTTCAGAAAGTAAAACTTTCCTTCATTAATTTCATAAACATTATATAAAACATTTTTTATAATGGTATACTTTAGAACTTTAATGAAAAGGAAAATACTGTATTCTAAAATAAATAGTAAGTGCAGTAAGTTATAGTAAATAAATAATTAAAAATCTCCTTTAATATTGACAACAATGTAAAAAAAAGAATTCACTGTTTATGAGAGGTAGTTAATAATTCACAAAATCCAAAATGTTATCAATTTGATATGATTCGATAAATTAATAGAAAATGGGACATAATGTCTTAATAAACTTGTTGATAAGTGACACGAGATTGATAAGATAGTGTGAAAACGAACTATTTTATAGTATTTTTAAAAATATTGGTTTTATAATTAAATACATCATATACAGTTAAAAGAAACAAATATATAAAGCATTAACTGGTCCGCAGATAATTTTATTAAAGTTTAAAAACAATATAACGGTTTAGAAAGGCAGATATTTCCAACAGCGTAAATCACAAAGACAGGTCAACATGAAATTATATCAGCAATAACAAGAGAAACTATACACAAGATGTATTTAATCTAATATATTTTTCACGCTACTTACCGCTGTTCTAGTTTATTACAATGCAAAAGTATGTTTCATTCTTGTATTGATACGTTTAACACACATTATTATACACACATTAATAAAAATACACAAAATTACACATTAACATTTAATTATTTCCTTATTAATAGATAACAGAAATCAGCACTTTTACAGTTATGTATCATTTTCCGTTATTTTTCACGATAAAAGCAAGGGAAAAATTTTAACACAGCAAACGACAAGAACAAGTTTGTTGAATGTCATTTAGGCTGTCAGTGGTTGATCCGGTGTTACTATCCTTTTTGTTATCAGCCTACTACGTAAAACGCTTTTCACACCCTCCGACTTAGAATCGGATCTCCCGATTTTTCAATAATAATAATTTTAAGCTCTACCTACACGAAAAATTTGTGCTGGCGCCCATGGCATTTACGAATGTTACTATCTATTTATTTTATTTTATTTTTATAATATTAAGGGCAGTCAGTGGCCAACACACTATAAAATAATAAAGAAAAGTCGAAAAGTACGTTGCGAAAAGTCTATAGCGATGAAAGATAAACGAAGTTACTACCACTGTCATTACACTCACGCGTACATGTGAGTAACGTTTTAAGTTCCAAATGCACGAGGTTCCCATTATCCGATTTATAGGATGGAATTAGATTCAAGATTGGATGGAAAGGTTTAGGTTTAATAAATATTGCGGCAGAGACAACAATTGAAATTCTGAAAATAACATAATTCTATAATTTAATAGGGTAATAATCTGCGGAGTTTGTAAATACTACAAGTACAAATTATGCATAAATATTGCATACTAATAGGCAGGCTAAAGAAGATATGTGCATTTTGACTCTGAGATATGCTAACTCTGATGGCAGTCGTTCTCAAAGTCGGCAACGAACTAATAACGCACCAATGTTGCAGTTGTTTATAAATAGCGATGACAACTTACCATCAAGTGAGTCATCTGTTTGTCTATAAATTTTACTAATATATTTTATTTTAGTACGCGATATTACAATTTTGTTACACGCTTATTCAATGAGAAAAAGTATTTTATTAAATCAAAGGCCTACTCATACTATTAAAATAATGTATTAAATACCGTAATTTTCAAAATGAAATAAAATAAGAATTAATAGAGATTTGAAAGAAGTAGATATTAAACAAAAAAGTCATTTTTTCAAGATGCATTTTTTTATTTGCTTATTTTTATATAATTACTTTACTATTATACAATTCAATTATTTTATAGGACAAAATTAGTAAATAGTCTACACCAGGCACTATTATTCTCCAATTGACAGAATATATTACCAAATTATTTTCATGTATTTGCAGAAAAAATAGATGCATAAATTGCATATAATAGGAAAAGCTTGGTAATATGTCACCTTAAAGTAATAATTATATTTATTCCATCAGTAGAAAGAACATTTTATGTTTATTAAATAACAAAACTATTTAGCTAATATAGAACTAGCTGGTTTCTGTAAATTAATTTATCTCTTTTGTGTTCTATAGCTAAATTATTTATTTATGGCTGATCAAAAGTAAAAAAAGTTGAAGCAATAAAATACTGTATAAAGACTCATAAATATTCAGTTTATTTACATTACATAAACTGAATATTTAGTACGTGTTATAACATTACATTTCATAATTGAGGAGTCTAATCTCAAAACTTACTATAACATATTATTTCCAATCCCATACATTTATAAAAACTTATAATTAATCTTTGACTTAACAATAACATTCTTATAAAATATTTAAATTATTATTCTAGAGTGATAAAGCAAAAAAGAAAAAATCATATATAAAATTTGCTTTGATAAAAACATTTCAAATTACTGTTAGAACTATTAAGTAATTTTGTACAAAAAATCGTTTTAGCGAGTTTTGAAATTAGACGCCTCAATTTAATACTTAGGTTAAATGCATAATTGATATAAATGCAATATTGACATGAACTTAAAATAGTAATTGAACCAATTCTGTGGTTGTTACAAAATAATATAAGCGCCGAATTATTCTCAAAAGCAATTTTTATGAATGCCAGCTTTGCTAGAAAATTAATTTTAATCGAAATTGTAGTCAGGATATTGCTGTGTGACAGGATCATGACTACTATACAAGAGTGCGAAGTCCGTCATAGTGACTTCGCTATGGCTTTCGCTTCGGCCTGTCGGGCTTCAATATCAGCTCATTTACGTCCAGCCATATACCTAGAGCCTTCCAACCGTAGCTTTTTTAAATAGTGCGGCATGACGACAGCGACTGTCATCGTATTCTTGTACATTAGTAGTCGTGTGATTCTCACTACCAACTGCAGTGAAGTCACTTTGCTGTGCCGCTAAAAAAAAGGAAATTAAAATAACTAGCGGATCTGAGACGCTTTGCGGTAGACCCATGGTATATTTTTAGCATTATTCTGCATTCTCATTCGATGAAACCGATTTATGTAACAAATTTATGTATGTAATGTCTTTCAAAATAAAACATTGTAATTAGTACAAAAAGTTTTGTGTAATAATATTTTTCATATTAACATTAATTGACTAGATGATAACAGAAACGGTTTCATATTGACAATGTGTTTTAAAAAAACTGAAAAATGCAAAATCACATTATTTTAGTATAATAAAATACAGATTAAGTAATTTTTGACGAGATTCATGCAATAAATTCAAATTATACAATATTATTTTTTTATGTTTCTTGGCATTTAAAAAGCATTTTACATATTGTAAGAATCAAGCTTAGAAAATAAAATCTAAATGCTTATAAATCTTACTTTTACACCAAAAAAAGTAACGGTTCTTCAAATACAGCAACGATATGCAGTATTTGCTCAAAATGTAACTAAGAAGTTCTTAAAATATATATTTTAACTAATTTCACCTAAGTACACCTATACATCTATTTCGTTAATAATTAAAGCCACATCTATTTCTTAAACACTTTTATTATGAAAATATTATATTTAAGATGATTTTACGTTTTATTTAACCGGATCCTAATTAAAATGTTTTATGAATTTAGTATGGTTTGATGTAGGTACTTTTGTGCTTAAAAATAATTAAAATACAAAAAATATTATAAATTATTACAGGTTGTTATGCTTTATAAAAATATAATCCGAATGCAAACGAACTAATGCGATTATTTACTAAGTATTACGATAGTACTTATAACGATAAATTTAGTATATAATCCAAAAATATAATAAAAATTGTGAGAAATCACAATAAAAAAAAACTAGTTTAAAAAATGACAAAATAAAATTAAAATACGTCATAACTATTGTTTAGGGTATTTTGAGATCAGGGTGGTTGATGGGTGGTAACCTGTCACTGCGGCACTTTCTCGCGCGATGGTCAGTGGCGACCGGGCATGGCAGGCAGCTTTCTCCTTTTGCGAAGACGTTGTGAATCTAGGAGGCGGCTGAGAGAGATCGGAAGGCTTTTGTCAACCCTGACAAACTTATCCGCGCCCTGCTAGCACAGAGGAGGGCCTTCGCCTGAGCCCTTCTTGCCTAACCGGATTATACGCTTGGCGCCGCACTTGAAGGACTTGCGTCGTGCTATATACAGGCGAGAACGGTGTGCACATGCGTTCCCGCACATTCCGTTGGTGAAAATTCACGGAGTCGAGAGGGGGTGGCATTTTATACCACTCTCCCCGCAATTATATTAGGAATGAGCGTTGCGTCTTTACCACCCCTGCACAGTAGTCGTGACTTGTGGAAGGCAGGACATCGCTGGGTGCCGAGTAAGCTAGATCAGCCGTCTCTTTGACTCCGGCAGGCGGGAGAAGGAATACCCCGAGGATTTTAGCCGGTAATAGTCCAGCACACCGCGGGAGCTGCCCTGACGGCGCCCTGAAGGTCCATGAGAATATCCCCCGGGTTACAAAAAAAAAGAAGGTATTTGACGTCAAGCGGGCAACGAAAAAAGAGTAAGGTTCTAAAATTCGTTCATATTTGACTTGTTTGTACTTCTAGCTTGTACGAATGGTATACTCGTATATTAGATTTGGTTCTCAAGTAATAAATCTTGAAAGAAGTGATGTAATCAAATTTCGAATATTTTCGGAAACAATTTATTTTATTTAAAAATCGCGAATATAATATTAATGATTTATTAATGTATACAGAAAATTATCTGCTCTTTTCCATTATATAAGTAGATTAAAAAAAAAATCTTGTACAAAACCGGGATTAAATTTTTAATTGATTTTCTAATTATGACCATTATTTTTATTTTACATTATAAAAAAGCTTAAAGTATACACATTATAATACATCCAAAGTACCATAATGTGCCTAGATACCCTAGACGCCCTAGAAGTACAAACAAGTCTAATATGAACGAATTCCACAACCTCACTCTTTTTTCATTGCCCGCTTCAGGTGAAACAGCCAGCTTATTATGCTAAACCTTTCTTATGCTAAAAATATCTGCAATATGCAAATAAATACATTTTGATTACCTATACAGGTATATACATAAGTTTACAAATCCGTTTAATGATAAACGCACAATCATTATTTTGGAGCGGAGCGTGCTACAGAAAAATCAATACAATTCATTTTAGTTTTTTTTTGTCTGCTTAATTATATACAGAACCTGAATTTGCTCACTGTTGGTAGGCTTCGTCTTAGGTTTACCTCTGAGCCGGTTCTTCGGCTCCTCTCATGTGTCGTTTTATTCGATCCTATTCAATGTTATCTTTTCCTTATTTGATGATATCAACTTCAAGAAGTGATGGGCTTGTGATAGAAATTATATTTTAGAGAAGGTGCGACTGAGTTACACCATCCGTCAATTTACGAGTACCATATTTAAACGATGTATATAGGATAGGAATTCACAAGAATGGCGATAATTCTTATGGAGCAAGTCTACTTTTAATTTTTATTGCGAACCATTCGGAAAAAGAAATTCACTTTCCGCATCAAACAAAGGCTCACTTACATCTTTGATAGGATCCGTAAGCAGGGTGCGAGAAGATTTCTTTAACACATACGGTACTAACAGATTTCTGCTTTCCGATCTGAGAATTGGTTTCATTAGCGGATAGGGGGCGATAACGATATAAAGAGACAGTGCATGTTTTGAATGTTCCTTTTTGCCTATGATAGGTATATTTCCGCAAACGATGTACTAATAAAAATGAGCCTTTATAGGAGTCTAATTTTCGCTTTCTAGCAGACATGAGAAAATATATAATTAAAAGTATTGGTTTCTTCTAATATTTTAGACGTCCGGCTCCTGTACCTGTGCGTTGACCATAATTTATTTTCTCTACAATATGCATTTAACAGAAAATTATTATTTACATTTTACTGAATTTTTCATTTAACTACCGCTATTATTGTACTAAATTATTTATCTAATCTAGATAATACCTGACAACGAAAATACTGCTCCCGTTTTAAGAATTTATTATAAATGGAGGAGATAGAAACTTACATAGGCGTATATATTAAATATCATTCGAAAAAGAACTGTGACAAGGGTGAACGTAAAATTAAAATTATGCGTAACAGTTAGAACGTATAAGGAAGTCGATTAAAAATTTATAAAATATTTATTTTTATTCTTAGATTTTTTAAATAGTAGTAAGTATAATTTATAATATTAAATCAAGAAAAATGCTAAATTAAATGTGTCTATATCATAGTTCTCAGTAGGAAAAGCCATGACTATAATATTTATTAAAAGAAATAAAATGATTATGATTTTTACCAAACAATGGCAACCAAACTAATAGACCTCCATAACAGGCATGCTTGTTTGTATCTTCGCCAATACTGAACTGATTTCAGAATTTGTTTATCCAATTAAACTAAATTCAATTAATGTAAACGATTTTTATTGCCTTACAAGCGTTACAGGCACAATCTAAACTAATCAAATGGTTGGGTCTGTGTACGTTAAAATATACTACATATATATTTAAAAAAAAAACCATTGTTCTTTATTCAAATTTTACCTATAAACGTCCTTTGAAGTGGACACATAACAGGCGTAACATCTAGTCAACAATATATTGGGCGACCATAAAGTTTAATCCCTAATTAACCAAAGTATTTTGGGACGTATACTATCTTAATATATAACATGTCTAGCAATGCTAACAACAATATTGTCCCATAATTATTGGTGACATCGATATAGCCGTGTGTAATTTTATCTAACTATGTAGCTACTATAGCTGTATAGCGCTATTTAGCTATTACAAGCGTGTATGTATTTCAACTGAGATTATAGACCATAGGCTAACGTCTTTTACCAACGGTTTTACAAACAAAATGTTCAGTTTCTATCGCGGAACATGAACAATAGATTTGTTGGAGTAAAATTTAACTAACAAAAAAGTTTTCTGAATCTGACATTGAGGTATTATTTGATAACTAAGTCCTATTGTTCAGGACGCTAGTCAAAAGTAACCGTTGTACACATAGTTCGTATACGTCCTACTATTTATATACTTAGAGACTTTTAATCATGATAAATTGAAACCGGGATAACTGTCAGCGGAGGAAGCATCAGCTTTAATTTAAGCTCCAGTGATATTGTGGGAGTACGCAACACTTGGCGACAGTAGGCCGACCTATATGATCTTTCGCCATTTTGTGGGGGGAGTCAATAGGGCAAATAGCGAGCCGGCTTGTGGAAGAATTCTGATTGGGTTCCACAGCTCGGCACATATACGAGTGGAAGGGAATCCCGGTGGTTTTAGTCGATACAAGTGTCTTTTGAATTGGGTATCTTTCAAGTAGCGCTGCTTCATGAACAATCTACTTCAATGTCTTTAAGAAGAAGTCGTAAGTATATAAGTAGATGTTGAAGTTTATAAGATCAACCCAAATGTTAATACAACATTAGCCTTCTTTATTTGAAATAAAGCGTTATGAAAACAGTACTTTAAATTTTTCCTATACGTTTATTCCATTATAAATTGATATAATAGGCAAAGTGCAAATAACACATTTTTCTATTAAAATTACATTGGGTACTTACGATACAGCTAACATAAAAGTACTGACACGTTTTCGATATAATATGGTGTGCGTTTCTTTTTTAATATAAATTTACATTGGCTTGTTATTCGTTAACAGAACTAGAAGTATTAATATTAAACGCTTTTTGAAATAATTTTCATAAATATAATGTCAATGCAATAACTCCCTTATGAGTTATTCATTAAACCTTTACGTGAATCTCATTAAATTATAGAAACTCAATCAGATAAATGTGCATCAAATAAAACTCGTTTTTACGTACAATAAATATTAAATACTCGGGTTTTGTTTTTTTTTTTTTTGCGTATAAGAACAAGTAAAGTATTAACAATGTTATTTTATTGAATATTAATATAACATCCAACGTAACAGAGGGTTTCCAAAAATCACGTAAATACGGTTCTTGAAACATCGGAATGCTACCCGTGCTTACGAATAATGGTTATAAATTTAAGAAGATAACAATTAAACGTGGGATTACAAACATCCAGCCTTTAAAAGCTGATTTTAATAGTGATCCAATAATATTCTTTTACAATATTTATATCACACACCGAAAATTCACAGCACATTTTAATTTACGCTATATTATATTTAACAATTGTGTCATTTTAACGTCCTATACTTTAGTAGTGGTAACCTATCGGGGTCACCACGGCGGGGTACTCAGGTATTTTCGTCGGAGGAGTCCTCTGATGATGAGCTGGTTGTGAGATTTGATGCCATGGTTAGCTGACGAAAGAACGGTTCGCGAGGCAAGCTCTGTTGGCCGAGAGGAAGCCGCCTCACCCCCATTCTCTCACTCTCTGGCAGGGATTTGCAACCCTTTTCCTCCGTTATAGCATCTCTGGAGAGTGGCCTGCAATGTTGACAGAATCTGAATTCATTTAACCACTTCAGGAACCTTAACTCGCAGCTTAGACTTTGTTAAGACTAAGCAGCAGTTAAGTAACATTTTAGTATTTGAGGAGATATTGGTTTTCTTTGCGTATTTCATCGAATTTACAAAGGAGGGCGCTCTGAATAATTATTTGATCTGGTGCCACTATCACCAATCCTGGGGCGCAATTTGCACAGTTGGCTATATAGTTGTAGGCTATGAGCATATGCTCATCCACATACTTTAAAGACTCATCAGTTCGCATTACAGTACGTTTCTAGACTTTTGTGTCGTAGTACACTTTAAAGTTGTGGAAATGGCTTCCAGGAGCAATATTTTCTCTAGGTTGTGACATAGGGTTCAACAAAAATGAAGTGAAAAGCGCTCTCTTGGGTCAGTAGCGCAATCATGACATTTCTTTTATTATAGTTGTCCGTAGGCGACAGTAGCCACTATTAATACTGAACGCTGTCAGATAGTTCACCACATTTTGGTAAAGCAATATTTGTTATTAACCTTTTAATGAAAACTTATAAATAGATTACCTAATCTTTCATTCATCGTTTGTCTTTTGATGGAACATTCCACTAAACCAAAACAAACCATAAATAAGAAATCATTCTAATTTTAATAGATTGCCTTTTTAATGCATTTAATCTTATGGATTGTCTGTATTTCAACAATACCAATAATGGCTTGGCTTAATGAAATGTCTCATCAGTGGCCTCGTGTAATTACGGCATTAGGACTAGTATAACAACCATTATTATCAGTCAATCAATATTTATTGTCAATCATGAATAATGCTATAATTTGCTTATATGTTAAATAAAGTCGGTTCCTGAGAATTCATATATCACACAGTTTCAATGTTTATATGCCTAGCCATAATAAATATGTGTTTATATAATAGGTCCTTACATATGAAATTGGCGTTTTGTATGGGAGGAACAAAAAGTCGAATATTTTTTAATATAATATATTTAATTAATCAAAGTATGAACCATTATTTTCTATGCACTTTTGCCATCTCATAGGTGGTTCATTGATCCCTTTACTAAAAAAACCAGTCGGACGGGAATCAATAAAATCTTTGAAGGCGATTTGGACTGCCCCATCGGAGTTGAATTTTTTCCCTTGCAAGAAGTTATCCAAATTTCGAAAAAAATGGTAATCTATTGGAGCAAGGTCCGGGGAGTACGGAGGATGTCTTAGACTTTCCAATTGAAGCTCTTCTAATTTAGTAGCCGTCTGTTGCGCAGTGTGTGGTCTAGCGTTGTCGTGAAGCAGCAGTGGCGTGGAGCGATTGACCAGCCTAGGTTGTTTAGCCGCTAGCTTTTCCATCATGGTTTGCAATAGCTGACAATAGACATCAACCGTAATAGTCTGGCCAGATTTGAGAAAACTGTAATGAACAATACCGGCACTAGTCCACCAAACGCTTACAAGTAACTTTTTTGGGGTTAATTTTCGCTTGGGGCAGGATTTGGCTGGCTGGCCAGGATCCAACCATTGCGCTGAGCGCTTCCGATTATCGTAAAGAACCCATTTTTCATCACAGGTAATGATTCGGTTTAAAATACCTTCATTATTGTGCCGGTTTAGTAATGTAACGCAGCAGTCGACGCGCTGTTGCCGGTTTGCTTCAGTCAATTCGTGAGGTACCCACCTTTCAAGCTTTTTAATCTTCCCAATTTGCTTCAAGTGAATTAAAACAGTTTTATCACTAACATCGCAGCCTGCAGATAACTCGGACGTGGTTTGCGATGGATCCGCTTCCACAATAGCCTTCAACTCTTCATTATCAACTTGAGTCTCAGGCCGTCCACGGGGCTTGTTCTGCAGGTCGAAATTTCCAGAACGAAAACGTTGGAACCAAAAACGAACTGTGTTTTCTTTTGCAACACGACCGCCATACACATCATTCACCCTTCGAGTTGTTTCCGCAGCACTAGTGCCACGGCGGAACTCGTACTCGTAAATAATGCGATATTTTAAGTTTTCCATTTTGTAAAATGAGTGACGCAAACAGAAAAAAACAGAAGAAAAAAACAAATGAATGACGATCATCGAAGCACAAATACATGAGTCTATAGCTGTACAAATTTGAATTTGGAATTCCTTACCAAAGAGGAGAAATTTGTGATTAAAGTGGCCAGTACGAAAAACGCCAATTTCATATGTAAGGACCTAATATAATGGGTATGTATGTACGTACCCGGTCAATTCCAACATCGATCCTCTTCGACATTGTCCTCTGTGTGGACCTTGCATAATGCTTGCCGGTCTGGACGAAGCTCCGAGAGGATCTGAATGTGCCACGTCCTCCATTAACAAGACGCTGGGTCCACCAAGGCTGGTGCTTCTCTTCGACAACAATCCTGCAGCTTGCCGTGACGAACCCTCTCTCGAAGACCCTTCTTTACTACTATCTTTGTTCCCTTCAGAATCGGATGCTACAGCACCTTCAGCGGCTCCTTGGGTTGAACAAGAGCTCTCTCTTCTAAATAAACCTATGATAGATTTAGGATGTTTTGGCTTTTCTATACCACCTTGCGGCAGGACGTATTGAGATGGGGGTGATTTTACAAGGTAAGGAAGGGAAGAGAAGAAAAATATGTTAATAAGAAAGTCACTATGACAGATTTATACTTTGTTTATAAGAATTAGGAGTGCAGGATAAAATAGTCTTAAGTCATATGCGTGTGTGTGTATTGTTGGCATAAAGCGTTGTATAGTTAGTTTGGCAATTTTTTATATTTACTATAAAATATAAGAAAGAAAAAAGCTCACAATAACTGCAATGGATATTTAAGCCATTATAGTAAAGAAGATAATTATTTCGTGTAGCAATAATGCTAAATTAACTATAATGTTAAATATTCATGCTTTTGGCTGAACCAAAATTTGCCTAAAGGCAGAAAACGCTTGTAGCTGTTGTAGAATATAACTAGAAAATAAAAAATCTTAAGACTATAATATAATACCTATTTATAATGTCGCCTTTCAACTCAGAATTGCCGTTGATAAAAAATACAACCTATAAATCATTAATTCAACCGCAAACTAGTATTTGAGTTTTATCATCATACCAATGTAAACGATAATATGTACTACCCAGTATCGTGTATCCCATATAAAGCATTATCTTGTTATATATCGACATTCCATAAATCCATTGACTTAAAAATCTAGTGTTTACCAAAATAGCAATCTGAGAGTCCTAATTGGATCAATTTTTAAGTATCTGTATGTGTTAAATGTTCATGCATAATGACATAATGCTTTTTATGCTTTAAATGGGATGCACGCCACTGATACTACTGTGGTAACATTCAATATCTACTTATTTAACTATAATATGACTTTTAAAATATATTAGAATATTATCATTTTCAAAATTCTTTTGTTGATTATATAAGCAACGGTATCGAAAATAAATACCTAAGAAAGTTGCCGATGGTGAGTTGTATGCTAAATACTCTTTATTGGACGCCCAAGATGGGAACTCTGACTGTTTGATCGCTCCAGATCCTTCTGTTTCTTCTCTTTTCCAAGGCAGCATAGTCTCCGTTGCTGTTGGTGTAGTTACACGAGCGTGCTCTGTTACGATCATGTATGTATCTGGATAAGAAAACGGAATCAGAATTTGTAGTCAGTCAGTAATGTAATATGTGTCTGCCCACCCCGAAAGGGATATAATATGATAATATACAGTCTCAAGTTATTATAACAACCTACTATAAATAGTATAGATATAATCCTTTCCTACATCTCAACTGTATGTCTAAAATGAATGTTTTTGTCCTGTATGCGATTCTCATATATCATTTATCCGATTATGATGTAATTATCTTAACCAAGGTATTGTTATTATTATTTATAGGCGAACGCTTGACCTCAGTCACACATGGTTGAAGGTGAAGACGAGTCCAACATTAATTAATATTCAATAACAAATAAAATGAGTGATTTCTTTGTTCATCCAACCTACGAGAATCACGAAAGGACAAGACAATCCTGTCTTAATATAAAAATAAATCGTATTAAAAGTGACATCTATTTGGCAAGCAATATTTAAAGTGGGTATACAAGCAAAGCTACGTACTTAGTAACGCGCCATAAATATAGCGTAGGCAATAAATGGTAGACGGGTTTTAAAGGAAAATTAAATGCCAAGCAAAAATATTCTAACCTCAACAAACTGTAGTAGTAACAAATCGTATGTTATTTGATAAAACTCTACAATTTAATTATATAATTTCCTATTTCTAATTTCTATATTAATATTGTTAAAAAGGGATAAAAAATTTATGATTAGAACCAAAAAACTTAATTATCTTTAAGTAAAATACATATGTAATTCTTTTAAAATCTAAATAGACATATTTAAATTCTTGAAAGTTGAAAAAGCGCTGTTTGATCATATTTTCTGTGAAAAAAATATACTATATAAGTATTAAAAATAATCATTGTTTATTAAAGTTATTTCTAAATCGCAACACAACAAATAGATAGCAATAAGAAAATTAAACAAATGTGATATAATTTCAACGAGATTTTGTCGCCTGTACACCTATTTTGGATCATAGTGTATTATGTATATTAAGTCAATATACAAGGACAAAGTATACTTGTTCGTTGTAAATAGAAGGGAATGTGGCACTCGAAAGACAAGAAAAGTGCTTAATTTAGGACATAGAACATCATTATATCTGGTATTATAAACTAAGTAGTTTTGCATCAGAAAGTAGTTTTATTTTTCTTACTTTTCATCTTTACAGCACGCAGCCTACTTACTCGTACATAATACTTATTTTCGTGCATCTATGGAGTGCTGTCAGATAATGCTATTCCTATGCAACCTAGTAGTACTAACCGCACAAAACAGTTCAAGTGAATGGCATGTAATACTACATAACACACGTCTCATGGACGACAGTTGTCACTTGGAAACGGTGCAGTGTTGTGCTCTGTTATATTTTTTTATTATGGCGTGGTGTGCTGTCAAATTGTGCAGAAATTTTCAGTGATAATTCGGAAGCAATAGTAAAATTTCCTTTCATAGGTAAACAGTGAAATATGTTTGCATTACTTTGAAAAAACGTTAATATAATTTTAAATCATATAAGAATAATTTTTAACTGCTAATGTTGCCAGTTTTTTACTTTCTAATATCCCCAATTTTAGGGACTTATCTAACCTGTGCTTTAACACGAAAATATTAGTTTTTATTGTCTTTAGCTGGCATCAAGTACGATATAGTTGTTATTAATCACTACGTTGATGAAAAATATATCTCTTATTTGTGTAAACTTTTTGGTATTTTTATTTTGGGCTAATTGCTATTGCCCCGGTCAAAATACTTGGTTATGATTATCGCATAGAGTTGAAAACTGGTACGAATGTTGGGAACACCATTCCCATTGATCCCATATCAACAAAAAAGTTATTTAAGTTCACAAATATAGGTTTTTACATGTTTCAACAAAACTAAATAAAAATATGTATTTCAAAGTTGTAGATTATGCAATTATCTGTAATAATTTTGCTTACACTTATTCTCCTAAGAATTGCCATTTTTGAGGTATAGTGATCTAAGAGTTGAAAAGTTGTATACTTCTTAATATGCATGAGTACGTCACCTATATACAATACTAGTTTTTACCCATGACTTTATCTACGTAAAATTAGTACTTTAAATAACCTATTTTTGTTCCACCATGCGAACTCGCTTTCACAATCGAACAGGCAACATGTATGGTTGCCTTTCTTTTCTTCCCAACCATCTTTTTACTCCTTAAAAAAATATTTCGGTAATGAAAGTATTATATGTGTTTTCCAGTGTCTGCAACGATCTTCATACCAATATTAACCGAACGTGAAATTACGTTGCACATTTCGTTAATTACATCAGCCTAGGCCTTCGAATTATTATTTAAATATTAAAGCCTTCTTGCCTACATAAATACCATGCCCAACAGGGTCCATAGTTGATACTAATAAAAAAATAAAAATATTTACTAATTATATAAATTGCTCTTAGGCATTATATTAGTACAGTATACTATAGTTTTCATTTACAACATTTTTTAGCATCAGTGTTTAATCTTTGTTAATTATATTTATTTTTTGCTTAAAGTCCAATTTATTAAATAAATTATTAATTAATTGATATATTTCTGGAAATAATACTTAAATAGTTACAAGGTTGTTCGGAATAACACTATACTTACATCGTGACATCTATATGATATATAGATAGTCTTGGTGCCTTGGTTGTACCTCATGCTAAGTATTGATTCAATATTATGGAAAATTATTATAATCATCATGTACCATAAAACTGTTTATAATTCTTTTATGCATATTAATTATATAAATGGTTTTAATTCAAGACAAGCCGAGTGAAAAAATAGTATATATGACAGAAATTTAGCATTATTCCGTATTGCAATATATAATTAATTTTAAGGGTATTTAGGGTGAATGTGGCAACTCTATATCTGGTGACGTCACCTGCCACAATGCATCAAGTAGGTCATGTCACGTGTTAATTTTGGCGCGGAAATTTTATGTCCGATGTATGAGCGGACTCTATCTATATAATCTAAGTTCCTATGTAATATTGAATCCACTGTTTGTACAACATTTATGCTTTAAATATATGAATTATTACAAACTACGAACACTCACCATTGTCATCTGCTAGTCTTCTTTCGTCTTCTTCAAGAATATCCTCGTTTGGAACTAATGGATAAAAGAAATTAATGACGTGCGTACTTTATGCTACTTATTTATTTGAACATAACAATATCTTATAAATAAAGATGATACTAATTGTATAAACAAATATACTTGTTGTTGTATTAAAAATCAGTAAGAAGATAAGACGAGGCGTATCAGAGATACAACTGCCAGTTTGGTTGACAGTGAGAGAGTCTGCAAAGTAGAAGATCTTGGATCTGATTTCAGGTGCCAGAAAACTATTTGCAAGGAACTACGAGTACTGAATATATTATATTTAAATACGAATATATTTAACTAACACTAATAGTAGAAATGTAAGCTTAGTTTGGATCTTGGTCAATGAAATACGTGAAACGAAGTGGCTATGAATATGATATTATTGTAATATTTGTACTTAGTAAATTGCTGAATAGAATATCCAATTTCGATTAACAGATAGTTTGTTTTTAGTGAGAAACGACATAAATTTAGTGCTGTTATGCCGAGTGCCTTTATAATGTTGGTGGAATATAGAGTAACTTTGTTAAAAACCACCATAATCGCAAGACATTTGAAAAATATAAGCTCTTTATTACGAGTAGGTATATCTATATATGTGTATGAGACTTAAAGGATGTCCCTGATAGGTATTCAATTCTTTTCATGTTCTTACTATGTGTACCTACATAATATTTTTAAGAAGCTGTAAATTTCAAAATTAATATTATTACAATCGTAATAGGTACATATAGCTATAGCAAACTAAGTAAGGACTCAACACAAGGGCTTTTACAATAATTATACTTCTCTTGTACTTAGCTATACATTAATATTTACCACATATTATATGTATATTTTATAGCTTTAGTTATAAGCACAAATAATCATAATTATATTAAATATTAATTTTACTCATAAAAAGCACATCACAAACAAATAATTTAAATATTGATGATAATAACATAGTATGTGTTTAACATGCGGGTTTTAAAAATTATTCTTCGATGTAACTGAAGATTTATTAAATACGTCCGATGAAAAAAATTTAATATTTTTCAAAATAAGTTTAGATAAGAGATATACTATGTACACTGTAACGCTTAGAATACCGAGTCAGACGATGTTGGGTGATACAGGATTCACCCCAGATGCCGTTGAACAATCCAGCCATTGTTTCTTTTCAGACATAAAATTGTAGGTAAATTAACAATGTAAGAAATAAAGTCTGGGCAGAAAATCTCAATTTTTCAGAGTATTTTTTTTTTCTGAACCGTAGTTACTATAATATTCTAAAGCGCCAAACGAGTCGCAATGTTTACCACGTTACTTGAATTAACAACTGGCAGGTCAAAGAAGTCGTCTCCAAATCATTGTAACTTTAAGATAACATTGTCTGCCGCGGCCTAAACGGTATCACTTAACATTGTCTGATAAGATGTAAAGGGAAATTTGGTAATTTTTTCTGGCATTCTGCGTGTTAACAAGTATCAATGCAACTGAAGTTTATAATAAAAGAAAGCATAGTGTCAAACCGATATAAAAAAAGGAAATGTAAGATGTAAGTAAAGCCTTTGTTCATCAGACGTGAGTGAATAGGAGAACAGGCAAAACTTTCAGGGTTTAGTAAACACATACCAAAGTTATACGTGGATCTGTCCCTTCTCCACGGTAAAGATTTCTCAACAGCTGTCGGTAGAATCTCTTCAGGCGTTTTAGCGTACTGCTTGACAATCCTCGCTTTTAAAGGATTGAATCCCGGTAGATTAGCCAACTGGTTTAAAAGCGAACTACTATTCTCTTTATGCGAGGACGTCGGACTGACTTCTTTGTATCCGGCTGATAATATCAGCGTCGCCAGTTGTCGAGAGTATCAATGAGTTTGCGGTGCCACATGAAGGTTGCCAGAAGGGAAGAAAACGACAATCAAACAAATTATATTAAAACAAGCGAAGAGTGAAACACAAAAGGATTATTACGGGTATTCTACTAAATCCAAGTAGGAATCACAAACTGCTTTGTTAATGTCTCGAGTATAAGATGCATAACTGCACAGGCTTTATAATGCAAAAGACGATATTCATTTTGAAATCTCAACATAATTCAGGTGGTGATTGAATATCATTATAAAAAAATGTTAAAGTAAATTAATTTTATCAATAATTATTATTAAAAATGAAAATACATAAAAGCAACAAAGAAAACCAGTAAAATAAACGTAAGTTATAGTGAAGCTGGAAATGTAAGTACAATTTACACAACACACAAAGTTCGGAACATGCTACCACAATTACATATTAATACGTTTTAGCGCAATCTCACAGTAGGTAGCCGTGTCAAACAAGGATCTTTCTCTGGACCAGCAAACAAAATCGTAGTTACACAAACTGATTAAATAACGAAATACTAAATAGTGCAAATTAGGAATGCTTTTGATATCAAATGAGTATGCATTGTTTGGATTTGAATAGATAATATAATTTAATGATAGATGTAAGTGTATTTATCTCGTTACACAGTGTGATAATAAAACCAATTAAAAGTACAATGTGAGAAACTACAGTTTTTATAAACGAATATTACACTCTTCTTTAAGATTAATTTCTCCCAAATTTATCTTAATAGGAATTGTAACATGTAAATTATTGTACATAGATTATTATCAATAATGTTAGTTAGAAAAAAATTTATGTTAGGAGGATTGTTAACCTCTTAGCCATTTTTTTAATTATGTACATTAAAAACTGTTAATAAAGTGAACGATGGAGAATATTCAAATCCAAACGTGATATTACTCAAACTGTTTCATGCGGAATACCTACGTGGGGATTTGGCAGTGAATGTAATACCGCTGTCTTCACCCTCACGACGAAACCTTCTTTCATCGCCATCCTCGTGAAGAACTTCGTCTATGTAATCTAGAATCCAATTAAAACACCTTAGTATCTAAAAAGTAATTACACATAAAGTATTGGTGAACAAAAATAGCACATAAAACACAGTTAAGTATTATTATTGATATAGGTAATACAGTATACATTAAATATACATATGTGTGAAGTGATTAAACATTAATAATAGTATATAATCATTCTGATGATGATGAAATAAATCATGTGTTTGAAGCCAATATATACATTTTAAGTTAAACATTCAGTAGAGTTGTGTTATATGAAGCTCACGTGTTTGCAAATAAAGTTAATAATGATATATAAAGCAAAAAATTAATAAATAAAAATTCCTTGAATCCACACGTGCATGCGATCAACACTCGTGATAATAATAAAGAATAAATAAGTACCTAATCTATAATACTTTATTTTACCGTGCGTGAACTGTTTTGCCGAACCGTTTTGCTGGAATTCTGGGAAAGTGACATTTTTACCATCCTGAAAATAATGAGATAATTATATTAACCCTGAGTAAAAGTTGTTAAAGTAAAAAATGATAAGTATAACAGATTTATTGATTTTTTCCCGTCAAGTTTATAAACGTAGTAAACAAGCGCGTGCTGTACTGGTATGTAGTTATTATAGGTTCAACATTAATAATCCAAAATACTTGCATATCATAAAATTATTATCAAGCATTTTAATTTATTTGGTATAAATATTCGAATGACTTCTCTAAGTACCTATGTGAAATATATTCCCGAAACATAAATCAAATGACTACGCAGATGTAAAAATGATTTTTTATTTTCTTTCGTAAGTATAGTCTACATAATAAGAATTTTTATTATTAAGTATAATTACTTTTGACATAAAAGATTAAAGGGCGCGTAAATGCTAAATATTCTTCATTACAAATTAAGAGAAATTATTAGAGCCATTCCATATTATGCGTCGCGACGTCACAACTTTGTTATGCCACAACGATAGTAAGGTGTCACCGGCGCTGCCAGCGACGCTATGGAAGTAGGAATGTTCATTCAACTGTCGTTAACCGGTTCATTATGGCCCCGAGACGCAGTGCATCTCCAACGCAGCCTTGAGTTTCTTTCAGCGTTTCTTCTCAAGGTAGTCGCTTTCAAACCGCTAGTAGATCACCGTTAGGTTTATTTTCACTAGCTGGACGCCAAAGTCGAGGTCCATACCCACAGGGGTTCCCTTGCGTTGCTACCCAACATATAAATCGCTGCCTGAGCACCTTCAGTTCTCCACTACTCAAGCCCGGTGTAGTTGTAAAGGCCTATCCTGGTCAATAACGAAAAACACTTCAACAAAAAAAAAACAACATAAAAACAATAGTGTAGTGTGTTATCAGAAATGTATCGAAAAATACTATGGAACGGTAATACTTTGCATTGCAACTAGTGTACCCATGTCCGCTTGGTCTCGGGAAATGCAAGCATGATGCACTAGCTATTTTAATATTTGTTTGTAAAACGTCGGAACGACTGCACTTCAACGCCGTGCCACCGTTACAGCGTGTCGTGAGCCCCGGCACTTACGCAGCAAGGCTCTGCGTCTGCTCTTACCCGAATACTATTAATTTTCAGTTGGAAAATCACCTGCTTTCCACGTTTACTGCGCTTATGGTGATGTTTCCTGTCGCCTACTCGTCTCCTTATATTCATATGTGTTTTATAGTTCACTTGTATACCAAGATCTCGATCATTTACTGCGTGTCGGCTGTAGCTCAAACGTCGATGCTGCAGTCAAAATAACATATATATTTCTTGTTTTCATTTAATAATAATATATCGTCACACTATATTCCTTTCAGAGTGAGAGATACATTCGTAACTGTACCCACCAATGTGTTTTCATGTACTTTACATAAACTCTGTTCAACACTAGGATTTAATCCTATATCCTTGTTGCCTTCACAAATATAAACGCTATATACATAAAGTTACAGACCCAGACGGTAGGCCATATGAATATTTGTTCTATTCGTGGATCGATCTCATAACCCTTAGCGTAGGAGTCAATCTCAACGCCAACCGAGACATAAATACAAAAATAACCGCAGTCACTTTAAAAAAAAAATTTAGTTACATGCTTTTATATGACCTGTGGTGTGTTATTTTTATTAAACTAGAAATAGAACAAACGGAAATGTCATCTATTAATAAAATAAAGGTTTACAGTACACATTTCTTTTATGCTGCGGCTATGAAGTAATATTAATAAAATATCGTGACGCTATATACATTACAGGGTGAGCAGAGATACATTTGTACTCACATTAGTAGATACATTAGCTATGAACATAGATGGGCAAAATGTAATCAGATTAATAAAAATGATTACGACTACATTTTTTTCGTTTTTTACCATTAATATGACTGCATTTGCTCATCTATGTTTTAAACACTACAGAATCCCAGATTGCTTACACGTTTATGATTTCTTAATATTTTAAATGGATTTAATCCTGATTACAGAGCAAGAAAATTAAAATTATGACTACATTTTGTAATCGTTAATCATTAATCAGATTACATTTTGCCCATCTCTGGCTATGAAGTAACATAAATACTTATAACGACTAAACATATAAATGATCC
This sequence comes from Automeris io, assembly GCA_036320925.1. Lineage (NCBI taxonomy): Eukaryota > Metazoa > Arthropoda > Insecta > Lepidoptera > Saturniidae > Automeris > Automeris io. Next base: position 12,036,643 of record JAUDJH010000011.1, read on the forward strand.
CCACGTTTTCCTATGATTGCATCTATATGTTGATAGTTACACTATAATTGTAATTTAATTGAAGTCTTAGGAGTCACCCTTTGAATCAATTAGATCAGTAGAAATGGTTTACAATCCTTAACCAACTAACTACAAAAGAGCTGACGATTTATAAAAAACAGATAAGGGGATGACCTTCAGATTTACTTTAATTGAAAATCATTCTTTAGGAGCTACTATGCAACAAACAGCTAAAATACAAAGAGGCAGGTAGAGATACCCACGTTGGACTTAAAACAGACCTTTTGTGTTTTGTGGGTTATTATAACAACCAATTAAATGTCACTTACACGTCTGAATGGCTTACAAAGTTCTTCGGCAAGTAGATGATGAATTTTGGCATCAGTAAGATCTTTCTTTGAAGGATTATATTCTAACTCCTGCATATCAATATTCCACGTAGATGAATCTATTTGACTAAAACTGGGGCTGGAAAAATTAATTATCTTAATTGAAATATGCCCATAAACATAATAATCATTTGAATTTGAGGTTATATTATTATACTACTACCAAAAATATTTGGTACACTAAAGTAATTCTACGAATCTCAGCTAATATATTTACTTATAAGTTCTATGACAAACCTTCCATTGAAATTTGTATGTGTGTAATTCTTAAATATTGCCGACATAGACTCTGCTCCGGATATATTGCCGATGGTAGAAGCATTTCTTTGCATATATTCTATAGCATCTTTCATAGCCAACTTTGAATAAGTCTCTAAAATCTTTGGTTCCGCTCCCTAGAATATTGAAATAATGACCAAAAAAGAATCGAACTAACAGAAAACGTACCTATATATATATATAGGGTATAGGTATATTTCAGTATGTCAATCAATATCTTCATTGAACGCTGCTATTATTGAGTTTATTAAATAAACCTTGAATAAAATTAAAACCATAACAAAGATTAGTTTGGTACCTACCAAAAACTCTGATATAGATAGTGTTACCTGATAGTTCCTCAGTAAAAATGGCCTTATAAATCGATTATCAAATCTCTTAAATTTATCTCTCATATGATGGTTCCCGTGTTTTCCTAAAATATCTTCTATTCCAGCCATTAAGTGATCCATACACTAAAAATAAATTAAACATAAAAATACTGTCCTACTGAATTTATGTAAACTAGTTTATGTCTTCACTACTTTCTGTTACTATTATAAGTTTAATGATCAGCTCTGAATATAGTAAAATTATAGAAGATAATTAAAGAAAACAGTTTCAGAACAATATAAAACGAATCACTATGATAATATCAAAATTAATAAATAAATTCGTACATAAATTGGTTATTGTCTAGGTTACAAGTGTCATTCTTTAGTAATATTCGTATAATTAAGAATATTACAACACACATTCTAATTATAGTCATAAAATTTTTCTTTTTCGACTTATAAGTTCCTCGTGTAGATTCAATTTATTATGTAAAGTAATACATTACCCTTTCGTGTATTCTCTCATTCATAGTTGGTTTTCTCTTTTCTGCGGTTTTAACGTTAAGTATTTTTACTAAAGGCTTTATTGTTATCCCTTGTATGAAGACGGTGAAATATATAACTGCTATCGTTGTCGTAACGAACATCGGTTGCAATTTAACTACTTCTGGATCAATGAGTAACACTAAGGCGAAAGCTACAGCTCCTCGTAGCCCTGCAAAATTTTATGATGAACTAACAATATGTTTTCATAGTATATTTATTAGTAGAAAAAATGTGAATAACTATAGGATATACACAACAAGCATTTCACTTAATGTTATAAATGAAGTCGGTTAAAAATACATTTGTACATTTAAAAAAAAAAACATTTCAAACAGGTCCGGTCATTTACTATTCAGACATTTAGAAAATATATATTGAACTTAAGAAGTTTAAAATTAGTTTGATAAAACAATATAGATAATTTTTCTTTTTTTGTAAAATTTTAAAACCAGATTATGTGAAAACATACAAATGGTCCCACACAAAACTGTGATATAAGAGCCACAGAACAATTATTCAATTAAAAAGTACAACAAGCAGTTTGTGTTAATTTTCCATGAAGTTTGATTAAAGCATCTAGATAAAAGATCTAATACAGATATTTCATTGTTAAATACGTACTAAACATACATAAACCGGACTGTCTAGACGATAATGCGTATTTTATATTTACTATAGAGAGTACTTGTGTTTTTAACGTGTAGAATAATCTATACTAATATTATAAAGCTGAAGAGTTTGTTTGTTTGTTTGTTTGTTTGAACGCGCTAATCTCAGGAACTACTGGTTCGAATTGAAAAATTCTTTTTGAGTTGAATAGACCATTTATCGAGGAAGGCTTTAGGCTATATAATATTACGATGCAATTATTAGGAGCGAAGAAATAATGGAAAATGTGAAAAAAACGGGCAAAATTATTCATCCTTGAGGGCTTCCATTGCGTGCGCTGCAAAAACGGTTCAAGATATCAAAAATATATGTAAGAAAGAATTATTCCTCTTGAAATGATCTAAAAAAATGTCCGCGACAGTATATGTCTATCTTTTAAGATTAAGTCACTAGAACCGTTTTTATGGTAAACAAATTTGGTCGAAATTAATGCATTATTTGTTAAGAGTTGTATCAACGTAATAATATTAATCTTTACCCAAATAAATGTGTTGTTGATTAAGAGTATTAATTGTGAACAAAACTGTCTTTGACATCACTAATTTTAATGAACATCTTAGAAGATATTACAAAACCTTATATAGTAAAACAACGTTTCCCGGATCAGCTATGTGTTGATAAGCGCGAAACTCGAGAACGGCTGAACCGATTTGGCTGATTTCTTTTTTGTTGTGTTTGTTGAAGTCTAGGGAAGGTTATTACGGAGAGAAAAATTAAAAAAAATGTCTGAAAAAGTCTAAAAACAACACTTTTCTATATTCTCATACAAAAAATTCTTAATAATATTTAAAAGTCAATTTGAACTTTAACACCATAAAGTTTAAATGTTAGTGGACGGGTCCCGGGAAGGCAAAACAATTGAGTGACGTATAAATATGAATGTCAATATTTGTCAATTTTTATACATATAGCATTAAGGCCAGGTTCCTTCAAACTATTTTCAAAAAACAACCGACAGGCCAATAAGTTTTGGCAGAATGAAATCTGACGGGGAATCTATTAACATTAAAAAAACAATGTGACTTTGTTTTAGAGAAATAGGGCAGAACAAGGTCTGCCGGGACAGCTAGTAACATTATAATTGCAAAATAACTGGATTACTTTGTTTCGATAACAGTATTTTATACATAACCTTGGTTATAAAAATAATAGTTAAAACACAAGATAGTCTAATAAACCTCAGCTTACTTTGAATTTTAATATAAATTTACGGTATCTCACCTCCATAAGACATCACAAATTTTTCAACCTTATTCAATTTGTGCAAACGGAATTTATTTGCTACAGCGCTAAATATACACACACCTGGAAGAAGTAATTATTTTTATCATACGATCCGTTTACTCAGATAGCAGATACCAAAGAATTTATTCTAATTCAATTTCTAAATCTAGAAGTAACTAACTTAAACGTAAATTTTAACCTTAAAGTAAATAAACAGTAAAATTTTCGAGATATGCACAATATATTTTTTTAATAATCTTTTAAAGTTAGAATAATGATTTATAATAAAAATATGTAACTTCCGTAGGTCATCTTTACAGCTTCTTAAATAACATGTCTGCTTCTATACTTTGAGTAATAAAAAATAATACTTCGAAAAAGCTGTTCAACCAAATGTAATTATTACATTTCAGGTGGTAAAGGAAAAAGCCCTTAAGGCCTTTATAAAAACAAATCTTACCTATGATACGAAATATTGAGCAGAAGATAATAGTCAGCAGAACGAACCAAGTATTCCAATCGTGTTTATTATTAACAGTGGCAACACCGAGAAACATGAAGATAATAGTCTCCGAAGATGAGGACAACATTTTCATCGTATACTTGATGGTTGTGTGCGACTTATGCGATATATTCGCTTCAACATAGTTCTTCATAGTAATTCCGCAAAACGTTATCCTGGTACAAATAAAGGATAATGAACACATTCACAATCGCAGCGAGGTGGTAGGGCGTCGGTGCCCGTCTGGATCGCGACCACAGTACATGGGTGTAAAGCCCGTCATAGTGACCAGTTTCGGCTTGTCGCGTTTCGGGATCAGCTTGTGTATATCCAGTAGCTCATATATCTAGAGACCTTCAGTCGTGGTATATGTGGGCCGACATGATGATGTAGACTATCAATGGATTTTCATCCTTTGATAGTCGCTTTCGCTTTTGGACTACACTGTACTTACCATCAGGTACTCTGTAGTCACTATGTCGAGACAGTGTAAAAAAAAAACATTCACAGATTTTTCGAAATCTTGACACCAGTAATCACAATGGGATATTTTAAAGATGGTTTTGCTAGCATTATCAGTTGATGCTTTAAATGACTTTGAAAACATTTAAGTAAGAACTAAGAATTCTCATCCCTGTCGGATTTCGGGATCAGCTTATGTACATCCAGTCGTTCATATACCTAGAGATCTTCAGTTGTGATATATGTGGGTTGACATATCAATAGAATCCCATCCTTTGATAGGTGTTGCCGTTATGGGACCACACTAGACCTTGCATTAGGTTCGGTGTGATTACTTTGTTGAGCCAGTATAAGAAAAACATGAGACCGTCTCCTAAGGATTTATATTAGTTTTAATTAAGGTTTTAAATAGTTTTCTATATAAATTTTAACATTGTTTGGTTGATTCTTGTGCTATCGAGAGGAAACTGTAAACATTATTGATATGCACTTTTAGCAATGTTTATTTGACGAGACTAAGTAAAAAACATACTTCTATTTATTTTTGTTTAATACTAGAACGACTGAATATAGGTATAGCACATGCGTACATATATAGGGAATAAAGAGGAGGGGCAAGTAAGTACAACTATTAATAAATACTATAAGATAATATATAAAAAGTCGTAATACTTTAAAAAATTGTTTCCTTATAAATATATATTTCTTTTATATAACTAAATTTTAATAACAGTCAAAATGATTGCTCTGGGCAATCTAGTGTTAAATTTTGGGCCCAGAAGTTGTAGATATTATAGTAAAACAATAATAATTGCTTCTACTATTGGATAAGTCATACACAACTTTAATTTAAACAGAATAGAATAAAGTCCAACGTGTATAGTAAATCCATTTAATATTACATTATTCTGACCCAAATAAACAACAACCACTTACTGACATGCATGCTTTGTTTACCCTTCGAAATAACAAACGGTCATGTTTTATAGTTATAAACGTTATCTAGTTTGTCCCAGATATGTCCAGTTCCATCCTACCCCATTAACAGGGTAACAATAAATAGATCGGACGTTTTATGTACACATTAGCCAACGGCTCTGATGATGATTGTCACTAGTTGTCAGTCGGGATGTTGCAGATATCTGAATACGCAGCTACCGGATATTCGAAATGATTTAATATCCAAATTAGATATAATAACTTTGGATACTATCCTAAAAATGTTAAACTTTATCTTCATGATTACATAGTCTATGGTTAGAGTGAGATACATTTTAATTAATTCTCAATTCCACATAATACTGAGGCATTTATAGCGGGGCTCCAATTTTGGGCATGTTAAGTCTGCGCCAACGTGCGTGAAATTGATCCTCACTCTTTCGAACAGACCTTATGTGACTTAAACTCGGCAAAAAATTTACAGTTTACAATGGTAAGTACAGTGTAGTCCAAAAACGAAAGCGATCTTCAAAGGATGAAAATCCGTTGATAGTCTCCGTCGTCATGTCGGCCCACATATACCACGACTGAAGGTCTCTAGGTATATGAGTTACTGGATATACACAAGCTAATCCCGAAACGCGACAGGCCTAAGCGATTCACTATAACGATCTTTACGCTTGTGTACTGTGATTACGACCCAGTCCGGACAATCGCCCTACCAGCATAAAAAATAAATTAATAAAAAATATAAATAATAAATTTAAATTATCTGATATAAATAATAGAATGAAAATATTTTTATACTATAATATATCATTATTAATTTGAAATATCAAAAATCATCCGAAACAAATTGAGCACGTCTGAGGCCGAACCTATCGTAATTTTATTGGAATCTTCAAATTCCCAAATCCTATAATTGGTATTCTGTACTTTCTGCATTAGGATGAAAAAATGAGTCGGAAATCGGACATCCAATTTCCCAATCTTAGTATATTAAGTCCGACTGCGCTACACGTTATCCAATTTGTAGGATAAGATCGGAAGTTCTGAGGACAACTATTCCTCTAATATTAGATACGTCACTAGGAACGTGATTTGTTAAAATTGAACACTATCCTTTAAGCAGGCTTATTGGTTGACGTCGTAACGTCACCAAATCGATCTCGATTTCCAAGTAGAGCATGGTCAACGTGTAACAATTGTACATATAACTAGGCGAACATTATTTATATCCGACGCATGTGTGTCAATTTGCTTACGTAGATGCCTGCTAATGAACAAGCTTAAATATAACCTACATGTCTCTTTCAGGTACGCATTATGTTGATATCATATTTAGATTAAAAAATAAAATACAGCTTTCGAAAGACAGGTGTCAACACATTTACATAAATTTGTTGATCGAATATACATTGAAACACTAATAAAAACCATTATATAGCATGTCTAACCTATAATTTACGTGAGATAGGTAATAGGTAATATATCGGTGTCTTACTTTTTGTGTAAAAGGCACGTTACTTTGGGTATACTCAGTAAACGAAATACCATTCGATAGCTTTTTTACTTGGGGCAGACAAGGGTAGCGTGTCGAAATTACAATGCTTAAAACCATAAAGGTGACTACATCTAAACGAAGGCGAGTACCGTCGGTCATGTAAACAATTCCCCACAGCCCCGCACTATTTAATACCTAGTATAATATATTGTGAACATACTAAAAGACACTCTTAAACCTACGAGCTTAGATTATTACCTACGAGTTGAAAGTCAAAAATATTTTTCTTTGAAAACCCTGTTATCCAATTTTTTAATTTTCAAAAACAGTAGATTAGCAAACGGCTCAACCAATACGAAATATAAGTGAACGCATGCAGACAATATTGTATCATATTTCAACATACTTACGCCAATATCCCACTCATATGAAACATCTCTGCATTAAGATAAGCTAGGTACGCCATGACAAAAATGAAGATAGGCTCAATGACTCTAACTTCATGGGTGAAACGTGTGACCAATCCTGTAGCGAATCCCCACACTACCCCTATGCAAGTTCCTCCAACAGCTACCACGAGGAAGGATGCAAGGCCAGCCAAGAAGTCCGTGTATACGAGCTTAGATGGACCCATTTCCCTGTTAAGGATACATAATTTTTAAGATGTGTAGAACACATCTTGCTGGTTATTCATAGAATTTTGCCTTAAAATAATGAATTTTGATTTAATGATATTATTATGTGTTATTGTAGATAAGCAGTTTTTATAACCGATAATAAAGCTTATGTAACTTTATTTCAAGGAGCTCTGAAGCATTCTTTTTTAATGTAATACCCTACATTATGTTACTATTATTGTGATATTGCGTTAGAAAAATGTACTTTTATGTAATTAGCGTTTTCCTAAGTGCCTCAGAATATAGCGCTGATTTCAAAACTCCTCAAAATAAATTGGTTTAAGTTTTAATATAAGATCAACTTACGTATAAGCTTCGAACATATGATACAAGACAACAGTAACAGCATCATTTAGAAGTGATTCTCCAAAGACCACTATATACAAAACTTCATCCACATGAATTTCTTCAAAAACTGCCAGGACTGCGACGGGGTCGACAGCGGATATCAAAGCACCAAAGAGCAACATATCAAGCAAGGGTGTGTTACAACCAAACATTCCAGTCTGACCGCAAGCCCATAACGATGCACCTGCACATAAGTCTAAAGGTTATATTGTTGCATAATATACTCAACATCAGCCTATTTGGAATTGGTGACCACTCCCATGGTACCTCTCGGGCTTAAGTAAAGAAAAGTAGTTGAAATTCTTTATAAAATGATCTAGCTAATATAGATTGTTTTTATTTGTTATTGTTAATTATTTTTTATTAATAATATTCAATGCCAAGCAACAAATGTATTTTGATCCAAGTGGATTTCGTCTATGTAGTATTTCAAATCATAGTTGAAAAATATAGCTTAATAATGTGAAATACCACAAATTATTTGGTACATGTGGAACCAAAGTAATAAGTAGCAAATATACTGCACATTGATGAATGGATAACTTTTATTTAAATAGTTTCTAATATTATAAAATTGCCATTTTAATAATAATAGCTCTAAACTAAGATTATTAATTTATAATCTAATATGTATATCTGTAGTAAGTTAGTAATAGTATATCTGTAGATTTTAACGTAAGTTTCATATCAATTAGTCGTCAAAGCATTGTTTTTAGTTATAGACCATTTACAATACGTTACTCACCAATTGTTAAAGTATTGAACACGGTTCCAACAACAGCAAACAGTAATATAGTTCCTAAATGATCGAAAAATAGTCTATTCGGCATAAAGTATCCTGCGTCCAAAATAATTGGAGGTAACATGTACAGAAAGAAAGTATCCGGAGTTAGTGGCTGAACATGTACGCTGTGGGTTGAAAGAAGTAGAGCTCCGATAAGTACTCCAACAAATATCAAGAGACAAGACTCCGGAAACATTCTTGACAGCTTAGGCGCCATATGAAAGCCTGTAACAAAATACTTTGATTAACTTCTTTCTCATTGACAGAAAAAACTTTTAGGAATAAAACACAATGTCATAAATCAAGAAATGACACTTAACAGCATAATAATGCTCATGTTGTTACAAATATAAAAATGGAAAAATTACAGAAATATGTAAATTTTCAAGTTAATACGATTACTATGTAAAATTTTTATTTAAATTTAAAATAAAAATACTACTTATCAGTGGAGTCAAACCTCGGACTATTTAAAATGTATGATATGAAAGAAATTAAATTATCGGAAACCAAATCATATACTAGTATATACGAAATATTTGGATCGAATCCATTCAATAATATACTTTATAAAAGTCCAAAAAAATGTGAGCAAGAACAATTTGTTTGTGCAGCAAAATGTGATAATAAAATTAATAAAGGTAAAACTAATAATTCCCGACTTTTAAATGATAACCAATACGTAACTAGTGAAAAGTTTCACGGTTTAAACAAAAACGATAGTCACGAAACTGCAGTACATTCAACGAGTACGATTTTTTATGATCTAGATGATATTGCAAAAAGACATTCATTTCACTATTTTACTAAGTTTAGCTTATCAAATGCAAATATATTTAATGCTATGGAACCACCCGTCAGTAAGAATATATTTGGTGGGAAATCTGATACTATTGTACAAGAATGTGCAGCGCAAATAAAACCTAGACTTTTTCCAAGGGACAGCTTACAAATTAAATCAAATAAAGTAAAAAGAAATAATAATTTACAGGACAACATTTTATCATCTGAAATATTCTTACGAGATGAAGAATATTGTGATGAGTATTATCAAAGGCACTACTATGATAAAAATATATCAGATAAACAACAAAAATTTTGGTCCTATGCTAAATATCACACAGAATACACAAATCCTGTGCCCGAAGAGAAAAAAAATAAAACAAAGGATCGTGGAAAACGAACTGAAGATCCTTGTCCATGTCAATTGTTTTCTTATGCATGTCCTTGTACTGATAAAAAATCTCTCACAGAATTAGCAAGAAACAGCAAATCTTTAACATTAGCTGATAAACTGACAAGTACAACGAAAATAATTCTAGAAAAACAAAATGAGGCAAAAACTAATATTAAAAACAAAAAAATATACAATATAGTCAAAGAAGACAAACCCACAAATACATTTTCGAAACCACTATCAGAAGTGAAAAGGTCTAATACTGAACCTATGATTCTCATGCCAGATCACCATGATTTATCTATCTTAAGCGATACTAATAAAATAGAAAAGGATTCCTTAAAACGTAAATCTATGAAAAGATCTCGAAAGTTGATATGCCCTCACTGCAAAGGAAAAGTTGACGTTATCAGTACCACAGAAGAGGAGGAAAATTATAACAATGACACTCCAGCATTCGGTATTAAAGAAATTTCGTCTACAACAGCTTATGCTTGTCAAGCCTCACCAAAGAGTACAAAAAGTGAAACATACAATGAAGCGCATGTTTGCACACATGAGCCCCGGTGTGAATTGGTGCCGGCTTGTCAGGTTTTGCCTGCTGATGAAAATAATTATTACTGTCCAAAAACATTTAACTCCCCATCACTACCAAAGTCTTCTCCACGAGTTATTAGAATAACTAAAGCTTGCCGCCATCATCCACCATGCACTGTTGTACCGTCTTGTCAAAGAGCAAATGTGCTTAAAAATAACTGCGAATATATCCCACCGTGTTTACATCGTCCCCGTTGTGTTAATCTGCCTCTATGTGTTCCATTTTCTAAATCTATACAATATGACGATACGCCATGTAAATATATCAATGATAATAGGAGTGTAGAATGCCATCATATTCCTAGATGCAAATACATACCGATTTGTCAATATGATTCATTAGCGAATAACATAGACCATATTCAAATGGTTTCTCGCATGCAAAATGCTTACGAACATGTAAATGGCTACCAACCACCGGCGTTTTTAATTAATCCGCTAATGAAAGGTATGCCAAGCTCATTTTCACCGATTCATAATATGAATTCTCCTAATTCGTGTTCCTGCCGATCAAATAAGTCGTGTCAATATAATGCCTCTATTAGCAAAAGTAATGTAGTACATATTCCCAAAGAAATAAGTAACGAAACAGTTATATTTATAAGAGATGTCGGTTGCCAATTTCAAACTAAAATTGATTCTCCGAGAGATTCTCCCATACGATCAAAAACTTCAAGTGCATCCTTTGACTATGATGATGTTAAAATGGGAAACTATTATACGAACGTCCGTACGTTAAGGTACGAAGATAAATTTACTAATCCACAGTCAAGTGGGCAGACATCAGAATCATCGTTATCAGTTACTAGTTCTATAGAGATAGATGCGCAATGTCCTTCTCATGGTCCTAAAATAAACCTCAAATCTCAAAAAACTGGCTTCAATCCTAAGACAGCCTACGTAGCTGCCTTCGGAGAGCTCGTAACTTCAATACACACGGCAGACATTTCAGGTAAAATGAAAAGAAAGAACAAATTGGATGTTGCAGAGTGTCACAATTGCCACAATCCATTGTCTGTGAAATCTCGGAAGAGTTTTCTTAAAGGTCGATACAAAAAAATGTTCGCAGTTCAGAGAAAGAAAAAATCAAATACATGTTGGATCAGTAATAGCTCTCAAAATTCATTTTCAAACGGCAAATAAGAATATTTGTAAATATTGATGTGATGTGTATTGTTTTAAAAAATCCAATAAATAATCAATTCTAATGTATTTTCCTAATACTGATTTGATTATATTTAAAAGAATTTATAGTATTGCTTTTAACATAAAAATATTATTGACACTTAACAGCCAACAAATATCTATAAACTTCAATACGTAATATATTCACTATAAGTAATTTATGTTATAAACCATGGGTCGGCAACTTTTTCTTATATAAGGGCCACAAATATTATAAGTATATTGGTGCGGGCCACATTTTATCTAATAAACACATTTTTTTTTAGATAAAACGATATTTTGCATTTTTAACCATATTTATTGTTACTCTCATTTTACTGACTGTGATATCTTGAACTGCATTTCCAGCTTCCGCGCACGCAAAACAATGAAATAGATATTTATTCCTATCAGTTTTTTTGATTTGTTGCCCGCGGTGCGGCGTTCTGTGGAAGGCCTCTTAATTGCGCGGGCCACACCGGAGTGCCATACGAGCCAAAAGCGGCCCGCGGGCCGCTGGTTGCCGACCCCTGTTATAAACCATTATAAAAAGGTTATGAGAGAAAGTTAAAAGCGTACAAAATATTTAACATAGTAATTTATTAATGTCACATTATCACTATAATATCCTTAAGATCAATAAAGTGTCAGTTGAAAGGAGATCTCTACAAGAAGCCTAAGTTTGTTGTTTGCAATTTTATAAGTATCTAGTTATTTCTAATGCATTTAAATGTATCATTTGTATTTATGTTTGTCAATTTTTAAAGTAACAATGTAAACATTAAGATATTGTGTTTTGTTATAACTAATCATTTTATACCTTCTTAGAAGTTACCTTGTTACCTTGACTTCACAAATATAATGTTTATAGACAATTACACATATTGATCGTGTCCCAAACTAAGCTACCGCTTCTACTATGGGTAAGAGACATAAAGGTGAATACCTGCCCACCTAAATAAACATATGTATCCATGTACGCAGTCGCGACAAACTAATCTGCTCATTTTAAAATAGTTTGCCTGTACCAAAGACTCGAGCTCAGGAGCTTAGGCTGCGATTTATAAATGCTTTGACTTTGCTTAGATTTTGCTCAGGAAATAAGTTCGTCTTTGACAATAAAATAAATATGGAGCTGATTTTATAGATGAGGGACATATTTCAGGATACAATATTTTGTAACCTTTTGCATTTAATAAAATTAAACCATATTTATCATACAAATATATATTTTTTAATTAACAAATGAGAATGGATCCGTTTAATATATGGACACAGTAGCGCGTGTGTCGCGAGATTGATCGGTAAGTAAGTAAAGTTCCTTTCACGTAATTTTAGGTAAACAAGTATTGACTCCTTTTCCCTTCGTACTGTATCCTTGGTTCGGGCAGGCAAAACACCCACTGAATAATTAATTGTTATTCATTCATTCATGTGTGTAATTGTCTATAAATATAGATGGGCAAAATGTAATCAGATTAATAAAAATGATTACGATTACATTTTAGGATTTTTACGATTAATATGAGTGCATTTAGCTCATTTATGTTTTAAACACTACAGAATCCCAGATTTCATACATATTTATGATTTCTTAATGTTTTAAATGGATTTAATCATGAATAGAGAGCAAAAAAATTAAAATTAGGACTACATTTTGTAATCGTTAATCATTATTGTGGACTTTAATTTTCTCTGTTTTAATGGAAATGTTAGGATAGCTATTTCTATATATTTCGTCTTTGAATCAAATGCTGAATATATCCGTCGTATTATATCAAATCACTTGTACTATAATCGAAACTTGAGTATAACCTACATACCTACACGCCTACATATTCCTAGAGCCAAATTCAAGTTGAGAAAATCGGTAACTTACCATATACTTCGAAATTAATTAAATAATAATTTGCATTGATTTAATAAATCAGTCACTACAGACACTACAAACAGTGTTATCAAGTTTTGAATACACACAATAAACAGAAAAAATATAACATAATTACAACATAATTTTCATTATCTCTAGTTTTTGTTATAACATATTTTTGCGGTCCAATACTGGTGTCAGTTTATCGACATACCTAAATAGAAATATTGTCTAATTTATTTCTGTTAATTCCAACATATTAGGCCCAGGAAGCGATAGCATAAGGTTTCCCTTTTTTTCGTATTCATTAATGGGCCTTTTCTCTGTGTACTAAGGTATTACAGCCTTATTGAAACGTTACATTACAATAATATGAACAGAATTGTTCCCTTGTTTTAGAGATTTTTGATTTCGTTATGTATGATGACACGCTTTACTTACTTTCACAATTGTAAAGTAATTTTAGAAATGTGAAGCCACGCATAATAGCCTATCTAGTCCTAAAGCGAGCTTGTTTCTCTCTTCAATAAATTTTGAGACTTGGCCACGGCGAGAATTTCGCCAAATATAGGTCACAGATTTCCTAAAGTCGAACTTTACATTCATGTGAGTTCTTTTTAAACTTTTTCAATAAAGAAAATTTTAAACAAGTACGATATTTCTTTCTTACCAAAACTGAAACTTAGGTTATTTTTACCAATCAAAGTTTGTTTTACTTTCTGTATATTATTATTTCTATTTCAAGTTTAAGAGTTTCGTTACAACACAGCGTTGCTTCTAAATTAAATATTTTTACTACGTTGTTTAGTAATTAATACACATTATTCATCGTCAGAAAAATACACAAAAATATTTCAAAATCAGGAGAATTGTTACTTATTTCAAATGTATTAAAATCCATATTAAATCATTTTTATATGCGCGTAATTTCCGCATGTAATACCCACTTGCTCTACATAGGTATGTACTAGGAACGGTTAATTTAAATTACTCACCTATTTTAGCGATACTCGCGAAGAAAATCCACACGCCTATTAAAAAAGGTGTTTCCACTCTGTGAAACTCAACCGCTGCTATGACAAACGTCCTCTCTTTCTTTGGTTTGATGGTAGCTGGCAGTTGTGATGTAGTATCAAAGTGATGTTGGAGCTGTGTGCCGGGTTGCTCGCCGGGTAAGGGCACAACTGGACCCATTGGGCCGAACCCCAAGCCGGGGTATGTGGAGATCCCATCGACAGTTATGGACGGACTCGTTTTAGTTGTGGTCTGAGGAATAACACTTTTTTTAATTTTATACCAAAACGCAGCAAACAACTATAGCATGTAGACGCCGCCCGATACATAATTGTCGCCCTAAGGGTCGTTAGGGTGTTAAGAGACGTGCGGGGTAAAAGGATGCGCGCGCGCACGGGATGCTTGCGAGCAGTCGACTACCGAGACGCAAGGCGTGAGTCCGTGCGTGTACGTCGCAGTTCGGTGTGCCTTAAAGTGCAAATAAACAATAAAACGTCAAATCCGTGTCTTTCTACAACCACACCCACGACCACCGGTCATACAACTTATTTAGACAGCTTTGTGAAAATTGGCGACCGTTGCGTAGAACCGAGTGCAATATTAGAAATAATACCATAGTCTTTCCGATTTCGAAGAAACAGAAGAATAAACGTTCTCCAGAACTTTCTCCCTAAACCAATCCGATCTGATAAATGGGGTAATGTAATGCTATCAAATGAATTATTATTATTCCTTAAAAATATATGGATATCCAGCCATTTAACATAATAATAATATATGAGTACGCTACATCTCTTTCGAAGTAAGTAAAGATGCATTAGCGGTTGTATCCACATGATTTGTGTAAAATATATTTTTTGAGTAATACATATTTATATATAAATCTTTTGAGTTTTTAATAAGAAAGTTCTACTTTGTAGACAAGATGAACTAATTGAATAAATCACTTTGAATTTGATTTCCATCTTTTTTCTCCATCGAATTTAATTATTCTTGTCACAATCCAATATTGTAATATTGTAATTCTTTTATACGAAAACCTTTGTTTTAATTTCTTTAGCAATTATAGGATTTACTAAATCGATAATAGTTTTCTACAGATGTACAAATTAAAAAACCCATTCAATCAGTTACACACGTTTACCGACCACGTCCAACAGGTCTACACACTATCCAATTTTCAAATCAGAACTTTTTAGAAAGTCTGGAGACTGTTTAAGCGACACTGAATCCATAAATGACGTACGGGTATTGCTATTTAAAACGTAATTATTATCATTCATCACATTATTCGTGGAAATAAAGAGTAACTTGAAATTACCAATATTTCAGAGGGCCTAGAAAAAATAACATTCGGTAAACGATAACGCTCGTAGAAAAGTGCCACACGTGTGTAATTAAGATTACGTTACGATGTGATATTGCGAAAGCTTTTGTCAACTACATCCGTTTTACTCTTTCTACAAGCATTATTGTTAAACAAATATTTCTTTGCTATGCTGCTTTGCTCAGGAACATCTAAAACAGTTTTGCAAACAAATACAAAATCTCAAATAAAAACTTTCTAAGAACAGTTAGTAGCTACAAAAGCTTTAAAGTTGTTATTACTTATTATTTTTTATTACCTTTACTTAATTTTACTTTTAATATAAAGGCTTATGAAAAAATTTACGCAATGAATAAACTTATTTCTAAAAAGCTTTTTTAGGATTTTTAATTTATTTTTATTTTGTTTTATACTGGCTTGACAAAAAGACTAAAGTGCATCTGATGGAAAGTAGTGTAGCCAAGAACGACGACTATCGCCATCGACATATCGGTTCTCATATACTAAGACTAAAGGTCAAAGTATATTGGTAAATGAACGTACAGAAGCTCATGCTGAACGACAGAGCACAGTGTGTAACTATGCCGGTCTTTACACTTGTGTACTGTGGTCACAATGCAGTTCAGACATTTACCTCCTCAAAAATCTACCCATTATACCAATGTACCTACATATCCATTATTTACCTAATTCGGGGCATACGACTATTTAGAAACTATGACGTAGTAAGTTTCCCTTGAGATACTACCCGTCTTAAAATATTTTCTAGTGGATGGCTAACATCTGAGCGGTATCTATTAGGTCCTTACATATGAAATTGGCGTTTTGTATGGGAGGAACAAAAAGTCGAATATTTTTTAATATAATATATTTAATTAATCAAAGTATGAACCATTATTTTCTATGCACTTTTGCCATCTCATAGGTAGTTCATTGATCCCTTTACTAAAAAAACCAGTCGGACGGGAATCAATAAAATCTTTGAAGGCGATTTGGACTGCCCCATCAGAGTTGAATTTTTTCCCTTGCAAGAAGTTATCCAAATTTCGAAAAAAATGGTAATCTGTTGGAGCAAGGTCCAGGGAGTACGGAGGATGTCTTAGACTTTCCAATTGAAGCTCTTCTAATTTAGTAGCCGTCTGTTGCGCAGTGTGTGGTCTAGCGTTGTCGTGAAGCAACAGTGGCGTGGAGCGATTGACCAGCCTAGGTTGTTTAGCCGCTAGCTTTTCCATCATGGTTTGCAATTGCTGACAATAGACATCAGCCGTAATAGTCTGGCCAGATTTGAGAAAACTGTAATGAACAATACCGGCACTAGTCCACCAAACGCTTACAAGTAACTTTTTTGGGGTTAATTTTCGCTTGGGGCAGGATTTGGCTGGCTGGCCAGGATCCAACCATTGCGCTGAGCGCTTCCGATTATCGTAAAGAACCCATTTTTCATCACAGGTAATGATTCGGTTTAAAATACCTTCAATATTGTGCCGGTTTAGTAATGTAACGCAGCAGTCGACGCGCGTTTGCCGGTTGGCTTCAGTCAATTCGTGAGGTACCCACCTTTCAAGCTTTTTAATCTTCCCAATTTGCTTCAAGTGAATTAAAACAGTTTTATCACTAACATCGCAGCCTACACCTAACTCGGACGTGGTTTGCGATGGATCCGCTTCCACAATAGCCTTCAACTCTTCATTATCAACTTGAGTCTCAGGCCGTCCACGGGGCTTGTTCTGCAGGTCGAAATTTCCAGAACGAAAACGTTGGAACCAAAAACGAACTGTGTTTTCTTTTGCAACACGACCGCCATACACATCATTCACCCTTCAAGTTGTTTCCGCAGCACTAGTGCCACGGCGGAACTCGTACTCGTAAATAATGCGATATTTTAAGTTTTCCATTTTGTAAAATGAGTGACGCAAACAGAAAAAAACAGAAGAAAAAACAAATGAATGACGATCATCGAAGCACAAATACATGAGTCTATAGCTGTACAAATTTTAATTTGGAATTCCTTACCAAAGAGGAGAAATTTGTGATTAAAGTGGCCAGTACGAAAAACGCCAATTTCATATGTAAGGACCTAATATTAACCTTGGCCGCCAACGAGTTTTGCCTCAATGCCGTGACCTTCAAATATAGCAAAAGACTACGTGAAATATCATATTATATCTAAACTAATGAAGAATATAGCAGAACGGTCAAGCTGACATTCTGTATCCGACCGATTTTAATCAAATAAATAAAATAACCTAATTATGATAAAATTGTTTTTCGTGTGTTCAAAGAATTTATTCTCATAAAGAGAAAATTTTCTTACATGAGAACATTTTGTTTTACAACCTAACCCGAACAGTAAATTATTAAAAGCTCACTTGATATCAATGGAACTATATTTGTTGGTATTACTCTTTAATATATTGTAGTATCTTAGTTCTTTCTATATATACCAATCGAGCTCACGTTACTTCAATAGGAGGAAAATATACAGGGTTATAGGTAACTAACGCACGGCCTCTTAAGGGTGGCTTTGATTTATCAAGACTGACAACTTTTGTTGTACGACTTTTGCCAAAACCTAATACATCGTTAGATTTTTTTTTTTTTAGTTTTAGTGTGAATATCTAGTCATCGTTAGTTCTATATTCCAACTTTCATTCGATCTGGCGTAGGTATCCAATCAGCTGGTACTATGCAGTCGTGCGCAAAGTTACGTTGCTACGCAGCGTTAAGGATCGTGTAGCAGAAAGTTTATTAACCCTATACCTTGTTTATTTTACAAACTCGCTTATAACAATTATTTCAACGTAAATTTCGATATTTAGTTAAATAGTGAAAATAAATGTTTATTGATTGACGTACTAATACACTATTAAAACAAACTAGAATCAAAATAAAACATTAAATAATTGTTTTACAAACAAAACCAACCTATTATTTGTCTGCCATAGGGAACATCGTAAAATGAACAAGGTAAAGGCCTCTACGTAAGTTAATGTTTCAAAGGTTGTACAATCTGTACATATTTATACACTGAATCCACAATCCCTTCATACTTATCTAGGCTTAGGACTGGCTACACTAAAAAATAAAAAAGTAAATAGAAAAACACGAACATTGATACGTAATCAAGCAATTCATCGCACCAAAAGAGGCGCGCGGTCTGTTTGAAGATAGATAATTGCAAACTATTTTTTAATGTAGGCGTATTTAAAAAGTGGAATCACTCTATTTACAATAATTAAACTATTTACAAAAATACTCACAAATCTATTTACTCGGTGTCAACACATTCGGAAATAGTCTCGCGGACTCACGGCAAGCTTCAGACAGATTGTCACCGCACCGAGCATAAACACGCACCATTTCGGTATATTCAATGTTAGTGTATCGATTTGACATTGTGATTTATGAAACGAACGCGTCACTGGGACAACTAACACGTCACGGCGGCGCACACGCAAGCAAATTTGCGACTGACATGACCCGTGTTACACAGTAGTCAAGCACATGTCGCCACGCCCGCTCACCGCGCCGCAGACCCCTTTCTTCGTTAGTAGCGACACAAGACGCCGCGCACTACGTAAGTCTGTCTTCGGTCGCCTATGTCGGCGTGGCGCGATCGTCGCCTTACGAAGAGTTAAAAAGTTCAGAACTGCAAATCTGATTTTTATTTTTTTGTATGGGAAAAAAAGTAATTGAATTAGAAAAAGTCGTACAACAAAAGTTGTCTGTCTTGATAAATCAAAGCCACCCTTAAGAGGCTGTGCGTTAGTTACCTATAACCCTGTATAGTAGAGTTCTACCCCTTCAAAAGTGATACTCCGTTTTTCATAATTATTTTGTGCTTTTAGGAAGCACAAGCAAACTTGGTCGGTAAGTATTACGCTTGGTATCAAGTGATTTTTTTTTAATATAAGATAGATTTATCTTAATGTTTTTAACAATTATTTTTTTAATAAAAATGCATGTATTATATGTGTATAGTTATAATATGTTTCATTATATATTGTTTTTGTAGCTGTAAGATATAGATAGCGAAAAAAAAATGTTTAATTTGTTTTGTAATTCATACAGCATTCCAGTTTATTGACTTCTACCATTTATTATCACTGCCTCTACTATAAATACTGTTTTGTATTATATATTAGTCTAGCAATATACAATTTTCTCATTCTGTCCAATTAATTGGGACTAAAAATTGCCACAGACGTATGCATACTCAAGTTTCTATAGCCTAAAAATTTCGGAAAAATTTAATATAAGCTTAGGGCTAATTCTGGTCCAAAGCGAACCATTCCTCGGCCAATATTTCTTTTTTGAGAAAGACTTCGATAACGAATTTTTGTTGATGTCAGTAGCTATGATCTCATAGCGATGAATTTATTCAAAGTCACGTTTTAAATTGGTCAGTTTCTATATAACCCGTACCATTCAGATGTCAGTCACTTGTTAGGAAATTGATTTTAATCCGTTATAAAATAATAATAAACCACATATATTTTTTTTTCATCATAAAAAATTGAAACTCATGTCAGTGTAAAATAAATCTATTCAATATTTTTTTACAATATATTGTAATTTGATTTTGACGTTATAATGAAAGTTTTATGACTAAATAAGCTTGTTTTTTTTTAAGATTCGACTTTATTTATCGGCAAATATTTCATTAAAATTAATAAATTAATATAAAGGAAAAAATTGTATTATAAAAAAGGACCGCCCGAACAGGGACTTGAACCCTGGACCCTTGGATTAAAAGTCCAATGCTCTACCGACTGAGCTATCCGGGCTCTATCAAATATTCTTAAATTTAAATTCTTATGACAAAGCAGTCTCTATACAATATTTTTTATATATTAACATATTTATTAAATGAAATAATTCGATTACTTAGTATATTTGTGTTACTTTATTAGCTTACATCCACTGCGTTAGTTAAAGCAACTCAGATATGACGTCATTATTCCACGTAATGACGTCTTTTAATATCCATTAGGTATATACTAGAATGTCATTTTGAAGCATAATAACGTTTAATTCGATAAGTTGATATTATTAGATTCGATAAGTAGTAATATGAGAGCTTAGACAAAGCAACATTCGATCAACGCTAACGATAGTAGAAAAGTACAAAATGAATGGAATATATACTTTAGCGGGTCTTATGCGTGAATTAACTTACTTTTAATTATGGCTTAACCTTTCGACATGGTTACACAGACCAAGGTGTCAGGCGATCTGCCCGTAATCCTGATCTTCGCACTATGGTATGAAATTTACATATCATTTTCTTAGTACTTATTTGTTTAATCCGCCAATGGTAAATTATATAGTAGATAGTTTTTTCTGTATTTTATATACAAAGCTTTATTTATACTTTTTAATATAGCTACATTAATGCCTTATGTTTCATAATGTTTAATATTTATTTATGGGTAGGTATAAATTATAGCAGCGGCACGCTTGAAGGAGCGAGCCGTCCAACTTATCCGGGCGAGAGCGGTGTGTGACGTGTTCCCGCGCACCGCTCCAAGAGAGCGAGAGCGAGGGGTAGCAGATGAGGCTCAAATAACGGCCTGACTTCGCCGCGGACCGGAGAAGAGGTATCTCCGGTCCCGGCTAGACGTGTAGGAGGAACACTCCGGGGGTTTTAGTCGGTGCAAGTCCGACACACCGGGGGGCGGCCCTCACAGCCCCTGAGGTCCGTTAGAGATTACCCCCGGGTTACCGAAAAAAAAAGTACAAATTAGAGCATATTTTTATTTAATTTTTGTATAAGTAGATACAGCCAGTAATATATTTCTGCTCTCTCCGAAAGGAATATAGCGTGACGATATAATGCTATTATTTCCCTCTTCTTGCTGAGGTGTCGTAAAAGGCGACTAAGGTATCTCTTTAACACCGCAATTCAACCAGGTGTTCAGAGAAGGAAAACTCGACCAAACCTGCATCCTGCTCCCTCCCGATCGTACTGGTTCTCCTTTCCATCGGGCCTGAGGGAGCTCGGACGAGAGAGTGCTTTTCTAGCTGCGCGTCCAGTTATGCACTTAAATATCTCCTGCGCAATTGACTGTTTCCGAAAACTGGACCCCGATTTTCTTAATCGGTGTTGAAACAGTCGCCGTGGCCGAATCCGGCTAGGACATCATCATCATCATTATTTATATTTTTCTATTTTTATATGGAGATTGAGCAAAGATATAAACTGGTCATTTGGGCATGTAAGCACTGAAGCGATGATATTATGTCAATATGATAATTCGAAAACTTATATGATTTCCAAATACTGTACACTTTTTTACAACCGTTATCGTTGATTGAATGTTATTTTATCTAGTCCCTTAAAACGATCTCACCTTAAAATTATATTACTAAGCGTAAGAAAGAGGTAATTAAAGGTTAAACTGCGTCTAGCCAATGAAGAGGAAGAAAACTATACTCACTTCAACTGGACCACAACGCGCAACTTGCAGGATAGTTGCTATTGCTGATAGAACAAGAGTCCGCCTGCATGCTCTCCTGCTCAAGTTAACTCCATGCTTCAATGACGTCATGATATCTTCATGTGCTTATCACTTCACATTCCACTACCAAAATTTAGTATACTTCTGCACGTATTTATTAAACTGTATTTCATTTTTAACATTGTTTTTATATTTCATTTAGGTCTTTATGTTTTTGTCTGAGAGCTATTAAATGAAAAATCAAAATACTATGATGATTTCTATGATAATGGTTTTTATTACCCTGACTCGACACAGTGACTGCACCACACCTGATAGTAAGCACGGTGCAGTCAAAAAAGCGACAACGACTATCGACAGTTAAGAAAAACCCATCGGTAGTCGCAGCGATCATGCCGGCCTGCACAAATATCTCTTCACGCTACGCTTAAAGTATCCCATATGATAGGATGGTGGGAAAACACTCGTCGGAAGACCATTCCACAGCCAGACATAAGAGCTAGAGAACTTCTTAATCCTAACCGGGATATGAGATACCCTGACTCCGTAAACTCAAGAGCGTGGTTATATTAAGGAAGGGAGAGGGTGGAACAAAGTTAAATAACTCTTCAGAACACTCGTCATGATACAGGCGGTAGAAAACGGTCAGTGAGGTAATAAAATCCAATACAATCTCCGCGCAACTGAAGTGGTTGAAGATGCTTAATTGTTTGACGTCAATACGAAACTCTAAGCAGAATTTGTAATAAGGCAATAGTTATTCTAATTAAAGTTTGAATAAAATAGGATAATGACGTCATAGACATTCCTACGGGTTGGCGACGTTTATCCGGCGCCCAGACGTCAAGGATTTCAGAACACTTCTGTAATGACCCGTTCTCGACTACATTTAAGATATAATAAACCTATAATGTTTTAAGTAACGTACTATTACTCTTAGGACGAAACAAGATCGTTTGGAAGTCAGATCAATAAGATTATAATATACTTGGACATTTAAATAATATTTTGAGCAACAATCAATCTAGTAATTACCAGATTCTAAGTTAATATGTTTATATATGCCCAAGTATTTATGCAAAAGGTACTTAATGTTTTTATACTTCTATGGGATGCACGCCACTGCTGTCTAGATACCTTCTGTAAGCATGATTATTACTGGTAGCATTTTATCAACCCCGTTACTAAAATTTCACACATACCATAGAATATTTGTTTGAACAGCGAGTGATTTCTTACATACGGGTAAACTTTAAGATTTTTACTGTGTATACTTTAATTAATACAGAGAATTGTCGTAATTCCTGCAAAAAAAAAGCTATTGTAAATGTTTACAACAAAAACACATTATTTTTAATAGGTTAATTAAGCTAATGAAGATTTTTAGGTTTGGTTAATTGTTTAGATATACTACGCAGGGGTAACTCTTTGAGTATGTGTGATACCTTAAATTACATTGTATGTATTTTACTCTAAATAATAGATGAGCAGATAGATTTCTATGTGATTTCTATATATCACATAGAAATGTGTCCACATGTTTTGTCATTCAAAGAAATCGAATTCTTAAATAAATCCTTTTTCTTTTAAATAATAAGCTGAGTGTAGCCATTTCGGCTTAACAGACCAATGTCGAACGAGCAGTTTTCGTATTTCACACACGCCGAGGGTAGAGCACTGGAGTTCAAGGACACTGCAGTGCTAGACATGCGACATTCTGCTCAAAGTTAAATTCTTAACCATTTACTGCTTACCCCTCATTCGATCAAAATTTCGCTTCAGTGGAGTCTTCGCTTTGTTATAGAATAAACACTTCCAGCAGTGCCTAAAAACGCTAACAAGAAACTTTATGATTACCCTGTAGAGCATAAGCGATGGCCAGAAATTGTAAATAGATCATCAGCGCTGGGTGGCTCGGCTGGTCACTTAGCATTTGCTGAGCTGTCTTCCCTTTGGCGCATCATCACAACACAGGGTATTTGCTTTTATTGTTTTCTGTCTTTACTAACCCAACCTGCCGTGTTGTATGTTATGGTCTGTACCAAATTAATGTTTATATTATTACTATTATTATATTCATACTTTATAGACTGGTACAAATTACTTGTAAAGTCGAAGTATTACGTATAATTAAGCAACATGACCACTACGAGAAGTATATAAAACACCAAGAAACGGTCTCCATTCAAGACTTCTCTTCTCTTTCGTTGCATGAAGTTTTATTAATCCTAATATTTTATTTGGTTGTCACCTTAATCCATTATTTTATTATATATCATACACCTACCTAAATAAACATTTAAATTACATTAAAATATCGAAAATAATTCTGCTGGATTATAATAGACAAACTGTTATATTGGGCGAACATTTCTCAGACCATTTCGTCACTGTCTGAATTCTTTTCCCATGTTCAAAAAATATTGCACAGTCATTATTAGGCTATATATGAGAAAAATTAATATCATGTTGTTTAATTTTTTATTTTATATCGAACGGTGAAAGGCTATCTGGTTTAAGCGACATTTTTTGGTGATATAGTAATATATATTTTCGGAATCAGCGTTTTTATCCGATTCCAATCGTCATGCTAAGCTCCTTTCGAGGTGAGCAAAGATATATTAGTGGTTATTTGTGTTTGTAACTACTTTCAAATACGAAATTACGTATGATGGAAACAATTATGCTGTGAGAAACCGTGGTAAGGCTTCTGATATATTCATACGTGGAAACGATGTAAAATGGAAAATGTTTTTTAATAATTATTAGATTATTTATGCCTCTCATATTGAAATTTCGTTTTTCACTTAAAGACAAAATGCAACTGCTGCTTGCAAATTTAAAACATCTGTACAAATCGGCACGCGTATGAACAGTGATGAATCATTAATTATTTATTTAAAAATATCGTAATATATTGTAATATCAATATTAGCTCCCTTCAGTCCACAGCGAGACATAATCTTCTCCTTTTTTTACACTGGCTCAACATAGTGACTGCAGAGTACCTGACGGTAAGTACAGTGTAGTCCAAAAACGAAAGCGACCATCAAAGAATGAAAATCTATTGATAGTCTCCGTCGTCATGTCGGCCCACTTATACCACGACTGAGGTCTATGAGTTATTCGATATACACAAGGTGATCCCGGAACGCGACGGGCCAAAGCTAGTTACTGTTACGGTCTTTACACTTGTGTACTGTGGTCATGACCTAGTTCGGGCAATCACCCTACCATCAAAAAAGTACAATTGCACTCAATCTTTGGCTCTTCTAATACAATCTTTTCCGGTCACCTTTCACAAGTCGTCCCTCCACTTTGAGGCGCCCCACGCTACGTTTACCATTTAGCGGTCTCCACTCAAGAACCCGCCTGATCCAAAGATCATCGGTCTATATATGATGATGTCCTAGCCGGATTCGGCCACGGCGACTGTTTCAACGCCGATTAAGAAAATCAAGGCCCAGTTTTCGGAAACAGTCAATTGCGCAGGAGATATTTAAGTGCATAACTGGACGCGCTGCCAGAAAAGCACTCTCTCGTCCGAGCTCCCTCAGGCCCGATGGAATGGAGAACCAGTACGATCGGGAGGGAGCGGGATGCAGGTTTGGTCGAGTTGTCTTTCTCGGAACACCTGGTTGAATTGCGGTGTTAAAGGGATACCTTAGTCGCCTTTTACGACACCTCAGCAAGAAGAGGGGGGTTCTATTCTATTCTGCCGGCAGCCACCACGGCTAGTCTATATATACATCATATCGGTATAGTAGGTCTTCTGTTGTGGATGATAAATTTAGGCAGACACGACGCGGACAGTGCTATTATCAATGGACTCTGACCTTTTGACGTTCGCTGACTTTTTCAAATCCTAATTAACTTACTGTCAGACGCAAAATATGTAGTTGACCAACCCACTTTAAAAACATTTATTACACAATTGAAAGTCTTATCATGGAGTGGGAAGGACATCTTAAGAAAGAAAGTACGTAAAGGTTGCAAAATGCTATGTACTTGTTAAGCACATCTTCATTAAATATACTGGATTATAGTAGACTATTTCGTTAATAACTTCAGAGCACTGATAGCAATTTCCAAGACACTCAATTCAGACAGTGATGAAATATCTCATGAGATACGTCAAAACAATATTTTGAACTCATTGATTTTGATCTCATCTATTCTATAATCAGCTTGTGTTGATTATTTCAGCGCATTGTGTCGTGTTATTTTATTTCGCATTTTATATAAATTTTATGTATTCTTTATCGCAAAATTCCTAAAAATACAATAAATTGGACTTCCAAAAATTCCTTACATTGTATTACTGAACAAGAACTTACAAACATCCATAAAAAAGTCTGTTCAAAATATAAGATATAGATTTTAGCAAAGAATCTAGATCATACGGTTAAATTCTAAGAATTTTGAAACGTTTTGTTAGCATATGCATACCCGTAAAGCGAAATAATAATAATAACAACTAGTACTGTTATATTTCTCTCTATGCCATGGATGTGTTCCTGATAAAATCTCATTGAGTGAAATTCCCGTATAGGGATGGATCAAAAACAATCTTTCTTTTGCTAAATATGTGGTAAATTGCATTTTTTTTTTCAATTAAATAGTTTTCCGACATAGATTCGTATTGCATTTCAAAGACACAAAATGTGATTAATATTACCGCCTGTATTTTAAAGATACCAAGATTTGAATATATTTTAGACAACCGCTCTTCTGTTACGCTTGAAGATAACACCCTCTTTTCAGTATGTTCTTGTCAGATTTCATTGCTTAAAGGTGCGGTTCCAAACCTATAGGTTTGGATACCTGCTGACAAACGGAATCACTCCACGAAATGTTCTAATAAACATTTCAATGCACATTCATTCAACCCAATACATCAAACAATTTAGTGCGAATTAAAAATATCACATTATAGCGAATTCATTTTATGCGGGGTTGCGTAAAGCTGGGTATTTAATTGCCAAATATACTACTGTTTCTAAAATAGGTGTTACTGCACCTATACCTGATTGTGGAGAAGGTATAAACTTCTATGAATATTCCTTAAATAATTCTGATTCAACGAATCATTTTCCATGTTCTTAAGTTGATGCATTATAAAAATTGGAATATTTATGCCTACCTAAGCGAATTCATAAATTCATTACATGAGCCTCGTGTATCTGTAATGTTAGCGTTATTTATTGTTTAATTGGCCTCTCGTATAACTATTGAAATATTGGAATAATATAAATATATGATACTTACGTCACAAAGAGCGTGTTATGTAAGACAAATAGATAGTACTACTTCTTTGCTATAATATTTTTGTTTAAATATAATTTAATGGATAAACATTAATACAATATAGTTTTACATCTAATTATATATACGAATATTCATGTTATTGATGAAAGATACATATAAAATTATATATCATTATTAAAAAACAATGTAAAAATACTCGTGGTACTTGTTAGCACATAGAAACACCAAAATTATACCACATTGTAGGCTAATTATTTAAGATATCGATTTTAAATATTTTTATAGTGGTTTTCATGTGTTTGTATACCTCGTGAACTAGATAGAGGGCTTATCGAAGCGTGTCATAAAAGTTAAATCAAGTTTTTTCTCATCATTCGCAGTGTACAAAAATAGCTTTGAACGTGGAGGGTTATCATGAGTTTCCCGGAAGCCATGTTTTATGATTGTGGCATATAAAACATTGTAAGCTTTCGTTACCCCTTTGCCCTGACCTGTAGTTCTTACGAGGATTAACACAGTTTGTAATATGAGATTACTTAGATGATTTGTTGTGTGGAAAGTTATTGATCGCGACTCACAGGGGAAAAGGCGAGATTCGCGCGGGCGGCGGGTTACACCGCGACTGGCAAGTTTGCCTGGCTACCGACCGCCCGCCCTGCGTCCCGCGTTTCACCCTACAGCTGCGCCACGGCTGCGCGGGTTTTATTTTGACCCGCTACAGCTGCCGAGGGGGTTCTGACGAGATGAAACTCTGTACTTGGCAATTTATTCAGTTATAGATTTCATAATATACCTACACTATCGCTTCAAGAATTTGTCATAAATTATACAATATAAACCACTTTATCATATTAAACAAAAATTTACATTTCAAATGAATAAGTAATTTACATAAATACGCTTTATATTTTCTATTTCAAATACACGTTCCTATTATATTTCATATATTATCTGTATATAAATACTGTAGTGATTATGTGTAATAAGGTTTTAACATTCTTTTTTTTAAAAGGCCAACATAAGTGTAGTTTTAAGTAAGCTTTAAGTTTATATTGTAAAATTTTATTGATTAAATGGCCCACTCAGACCGCATCAGCGGATGGATGAAAGGCAATGGAATGTGAAAATTTGAAATTTGAATTGTATTTCCAGTCACCCAGAAGGAAACGAATCATGATGAAATAAATAAGTATGTGTACTATTAGCAAAAAAAAAACATTCGAAGACAGTACCTGCTCCTTTTTAAATTCTGTTAAAAAATGTTTGTACCTGTATTAGAAATAGAACTTTAATTAATTTTTTGATATGGAGTTTTCTAAATGGGCAGAGAACCCCGTCCTTCCAGAGAACTTCATTTTGCACTTTTGCGTAGGTGCTGAAACCCACTTACTCGAGGTTGATACTTAGCTTGTTTGCTAAGACAACATAAAAAAGTAACAGGTGCAACAGCGGATGACTTTAACAAGCAAAAGTGTTTTAAGCGTCTCTATTATGTTGCATTTACACGGGATCGTCTGATGAGTCGTACTACTAAATCAAGCAAAACCGGCATTTGTTGTCGGCATTGCCCATCAACTCATTTAACGTTGCTTTTTCTTTACTATTGTTCTTGTTTTTATGTCTTATCTATCTACTTTCATTTTATATTTCAGCAAACTGTGAAAATTTTATTAAGTGTATCTTTAGTATATTGTTTTAAATCTATACTAATATTATAAAGCTGAAGAGTTTGTTTGTTTGTTTGAACGCGCTAATCTCAGGAACTACTGCTTCGAATTGAAAAATTATTTTTGAGTTGAATAGACCATTTATCGAGGAAGGCTTTAGGTTATATAACATCACGATGCAATTATTAGGAGCGAAGAAATAATGGAAAATGTGAAAAAAACGGGGAAAATTATTTATCCTAGAGGGCTTCCACTGCGTGCGCTGCGAAAACGGTTAAAGATACCAAAAATATATGTATTAAAGAATTATTCCCCTTGAAATGATCTAAAAAAAATGTCCAGGACAGTATATGTTTATCTTTTAAGATTAACTCACTAGAACCGTTTTTATGGTAATCAAATTTGGTCGAAATTAATACATTATTTATTAAGAGTTGTATCAACGTAATAATATTAATCTTTATCCAAATAAATGTGTTGTTGATTAAGAGTATTTAATTGTGAACAAAATTGTCTTTGACATCACTTAATTTCAATGAACATCTTAGAAGATATTACAAAACCTTATATAGCAAAACAACGTTTGCCGGATCAGATAGTGTATTATAATATTACAGTGTTTATTTTCCTTTTAATTAATATATAAATACGCTGTATAAATACAAATATTCCATAATTTCAATGACAACCCATTAAAATTAAAACAATTTCTAATTATTGGCTTGGCTTTCTTTAAAGCGCGATTCGGATTGAGGCAGTCGGGATCCATTTATATGGAAAGACGTTCGTTGTATGCAACTGCTAATCCTTGTTCTACTAACTTTGTGTGTCACCAACCCCTTTCAGAATCGTCTGTTGCAGATCCATTGTCAAATACATTAGGCACAACAGAATAAATCTTTAAAACTAAAATTAATATAACGAATGTCCGTTCGATGGTGACTATTTTTCTGTATTCGTTTGCTTTTAGATAATTTAATCAGAATGTGCGGAAAACATGTAGTTTTATATACTTTAAATCTATTTAACTAGCTAATCTTCTTCGTTTATTACACTATTCACAGGCCATTGGCAGAATCGTGTAGGCACATCGCCATTAAGCAAAGAAGAAGAAGACGAATGTAGAAGTAAGATTCTATGTTAAGTAAGGGATGTCACTTACTTGATACCATTAGGTATCATATAGGTAGGTAAGTTAGGTAGGATATTCTGTGATTTTGAAAAAGTATTCATGCCAAATAGAGAAGTCCTAAATTTCCTGATTCCTTTATATAAGATATAAATAAGGATAAGGTATATCATTTCATATAAACGAAAATTTATATCATAGATATGGATACCCATAACATCCCGGATCTTTAGTAGGATGTTCGCTGGGGTCGTAAACTGTTTTGACTTTTTATGTATAGCTGTGGTTCGCACCCTGGTGAGGTTACGTGATCACTGATTATATTGTTTAATTTATAAAATGGTAATAGACACCAAAAAAGAACAGGACTGGATTACGCCCCCCACGAACTTTTTGGCACTGAAAATGACGAATCCCCTCGGCAATTTTCAATACAGAGTATCCGATCCATAGTCGATAGATTATTATTAAAGTAAAATTTGTTTTCAATAGAACTTATTCTTTAAAAGAAATAAAATTTTATTTGTAAACTAAACTAGTTACGTATAGAATGTATTTTTATATGGGTTTCGAACAAATATCCAATATTCCAGTATTTGAAATAACAAAACCATGCCAAGCTAACAAAATATCTGATTATCTTAATTATCTAAGAACGAAACCTTTAATAAACAAGAAAAAATTACAAGTAAATAATTAATGTATGGCACAAAGCAATTGAAATAATCGACCAACATACGTTTTACATAACGTTTCGTTTGAAATTATCCGTTCATGAGCCATAAAGGCAATTTTATAGTCTATTGGATGCCATTACTCATTAAAACTGTTCACTTGATGGTGAGCTTGCTACCATTGAATTTTTTATAACAAAGAATTAAAAAGTCGTAATAATTTAATGATTATATGTATTTATGATGTATTTATGATTATATGTATAGGCGTATGTGTATTTTCATGTGTATGTATGTTCATAATGTTATCTATGATACTTTAACCTAACGTAGATTCTAGAGCTGTATACTCGTTCTCTATTAATTTCTACCTCATTGCATTTTGCGCGCTGACACAATAAATGAGTGTCTGCTGAAAATCAGCGCTGAGTGGCTCAGCTAGTCACTTGAAATTTACTGAGCTGACTTCCCATTGGCGCATCATCTCAACACGGGTAGTTGCTTTTATAGTTGATCTTTATTATACTATCCATCTATAATATGTTTTATGTTATGTTGTATTCCAAATAAATGCTTTTTCTTTGTTTCATTCTACAAGGTGTCTCAAAAGTAAGTTCACATTTGCTTATCTTATTATGCGAAAGCAACTATTCTGAGGGGCGCGGGAGTATGTCAGTCGGTAGTCTGGCTCTTGGGAATTTAGTCGCTATGGAGCGTTTCTCTGGTGCGGACCGTGCGTTGTGCGTTCGTGAGTTTTACAAAAACGGTAATTCGGCGACTGTAGCGCGTAGAAAATTCTGCAGTATTCGACATATTCGTCACTTAAATGATGCGCCTAGCACTCGACTCATTGCAAAATGGGTTGAGAAGTTTGAAGAGACTGGGTCAACTCTGGAGAAACCAAAATCTGGGCGGCCAAGAACATCAAGAACAGCCGAAAACGTGGACAGTGTTACTCAGTCTATTCGAGATGATCCAAACCTCTCGATTCGGAAGCGTGCTGTTGCTTTAAATGTGCACAGATCTTCATTATGCCGCATTTTACACAAAGATTTAAAGCTGCACCCGTACAAAATTCCGTTAGTGCAAGAACTGAAGCCTCAAGATGCTGGTCAGAGGCTTGCCTTTGTAAATCAGATGATTGAGCGCTTTCCAACGTTCACCAACATCTTGTTTTCCGATGAAGCCCATTTTCACCTGAATGGGCATGTAAACAAGCAAAATTGTCGTTACTGGAGTGCGACCAACCCAAAACAAAAACATCAGAAACCGCTACATTCACCCAAAGTCACCGTATGGGCAGCGATGTCGGCGCGAGGAATTATCGGCCCTTACTTTTTTGAAGATGGAAGGGGACGCACACTCACAGTGAATTCAGAGCGTTACGTGGAGATGTTAGACGAGTTTTTCTTACCCCAACTGCAAAACTTTCCTGGTTACAACCAAAGAACATGGTTCCAGCAGGATGGAGCAACTTCACACACGTCCAACAGATCTCTGCCTCGAGTTCGAGAAATTTTTCCGAACAAATTAATCTCCAGGCGAGGTGACATCAATTGGCCTCCACGGAGTCCCGATTTAACGCCTTTGGATTTTTTCCTGTGGGGTTATGTCAAATCAAAATTTTACGCTAATAAACCGACTTCCCGGGCACAATTAAAAGAAAATATCCGTCATGAAATGGCAGCCATCACGGAGACTACCTGCCGAGCTGTCATAGGCAATTTTAGTGCCCGACTAAATGAATGCCGAGAGCGCAACGGTTTACATTTGGACAATGTTATTTTTAAAAAATAAATTCCCAAACAGTGTACTTCAATATAAAATAAACATTTTTGCAATAAAGCTAAGACTTTTCTTTTAAAAAAAGATTTAAATGTGAACTTTCTTTTGAGACACCTTGTATTTCTTAGATTATAATTTTATTGTTCACTAGCTGTCCCGGCAGACCTTGTTCTGCCCTATTTCTCTAAAACAAAGTCACATTGTTTTTTTTAATGTTAATAGATGACCCGTCAGATTTTTTTGAAAATTGTTTGAAGGAACCTGGCCTTAATGCTATATGTATAAAAATTGACAAATATTGACATTAATACTTATACGTCACTCGATTGTTTTGCCTTCCCGGAACCCGTCCACTAACATTTAAACTTTATGGTATGGTGTTAAAGTTCAAATTGACTTATAACGAATTTTTTGTATGAGAATACAGAAAAGTGTTATTTTTAGAGGGTTGCACGGAATTTTAAAAATTTTTCTCTCCGTAATAACCTTCCCCAGACTTCAACAAACACAACAAAAAAGAAATCACCCAAATCGCTTCAGCCGTTCTCGAGTTTCGCGCTTATCAAGACATTTAGCGATTAATTGTTATATATAAGACTATTCCCCAATGTGATAATAATTTTATTGTTCACTATTCCCATAATGACTACATAGTACCTGATGGTAAGTACAGTGTAGTCCAAAAACCAAAGCGACCTTCAAAGAATGAAAATCCATTGATAGTCTCCATCGTCATGTCGGCCCACTTATACCAGGACTTAAGGTTTCTAGGTATACGAGTTACTGGATATACATAAGGTAATCCCGAAACGCGACAGGCTAAAGCGAGTCACTTTGACGGTCTTTATACTGTGCACTGTGGTCATGACCCAGTTCTGGCAATCGCCTTACCACCAAAACACCTACCAACCTATATATATATATATACATATATACATTTAACTATAAGAACAATTGTGTATAGATTGTCTATAAAAGCGACTATTTGCTTTTACGAGTCGTCAGAGAGAGGTTAATTTCACAGTCGATATGACTGAACAAGGACAATCATACTACGTTAACGACTAAATCAATATAATGTAACATCCAATGAGAAGCATTTGAATCGTTTATTGTTTTAATATTATGCATATGTACCAATATATTTACATTTAGATTAAAATATACGCTATTACGGACCTATATGACGTTATAATATATAAGTTATTAAAGTACGAAGTACTTTAAATAAATCATAATATATTTGGGACTCCATTTTTAATGTTTTCACTTAGTTACACGGTCCATGACATGTGCGTTTACATAGTAACGTATATACTATGACATTAACAGATTCGTTAATTAAAATAATAGGCAACCTAACTAAATTGTTATTCTATAGGTTATTTTTCTAACAATAAGAGCAGAATTATATAAAAGCTAAAACATCTCTTAGTTCGATTAACGGTTGAGCAACTGTGAAAGAAGAATTACAGATCTATAACTGATAAATAACAGAAAAAACCATGAGGACATAGTTAATAGGGCTCTATAAAATCGGCCTTATAAATAGAGCAAGAAACGCGTGACAAGGTCATAAACATAATAGGAACGCCTCATGAAATTTGTGCAGACATTAGATTAATCTCCAACCATTAGTTGATCCGACAGCCCGACAGCTTTTATTGGTGCAGTGTAGCTGAAAATTAGAAACTCGGTCACTTAAATAAAACATTCAGCTGTATATATATTTATGTCTATAATATCTAATAATAGATTAGAAAATTGTAAAAAAAGTTACGACTATTTCAAGTTATTACAAAAATTTTGCGCTAAGAGACTTCACCAAAACGAAATAAATATTTTTAGAATGTTTGTATGTTGGTACAAACGCATAAAGTACAAACTTCTAAATTTTCACAATTTAAATACATGTTTTCTAATATAAGACAAAAGTATATGTTTAGAATGTAAAAATGGAGATAGAGTTTTATTCCATGCACTTTATAGTATGAATCATTTCTCAGGGATATCAATCAAGGTGATGATCTACTTGTAGTCATTACATATTATAAGTATGATCCAAATCGATGGTATAGAATATATAAATAGTTTTTTTTTTAAATTATTCTATATCTACAGTTATAATCCCAGTTACATATTACAGTGTATCATATAACGTTCCAAAATGAAACGAATTCCTCGATTTAAAGATTTTTTCGAAATCCCGTAGAACTACCCGTACGAGTTTGTCGAAAATACTTTTTATAATGGATTTTTAATCATTGCAAAGTATAAATAGAGAGTATTATTTACCAGTATTTCACGAATTTCGTCTACTTATGACCTCAACATAACGAATTCTATCAGTTATCTACATTCACATTCAGAATAATTCATATCTCGATAGGCTCAAACTTGTTATGTTTTTCCTAAGACAAGCATTGTTGTTTGATATTCAGTATTGTAAATACTGCTGTTGGACCCTGTTGTTAGTTTTAAGGTTTGCAATGTCGGATAAATGAAAAAGTTTAAAAAGATTAAAAACCCTTGTTATTTCGAATGGCAGACCAATAGGACCTCTGTATACCGAACCTCATTGTAACAAATCACGTGATATTACGAATTATTTTTTTAACTGAAGAGCAGTTCGTTATATCAAGGTTGCACTGTATTATATTATTGGTGCTGGAACTGACCATGATTAACACATTCTTAGTAACAGGAGTCTCACTTACGTTATAATTTACCTGTTAAAGCGTTAATTTATATGTCTAATTGTTTGACTAGTGATTTAATGGAGCAAAATAAGACAGATGTAACCGCTCGATTCAAGTGGCAGGACTTTACTGTGAAACATTGCATAAGCCCGTAATAGGATGCCTTCAGGCGTTATTTTCGTAATTTATATCCCATCAAATAATTTCGAATATATTTTAAGATTTGGGAAGCCTCCGGACTTATTTTCAATACAAGAGGAACCTTCCAAGCATGATCTAATTCATGTTGATTTACGAGACACAAAATCAAAGAACATACCAATACATTTAACTCAGCAGTATTATAATGATGCATTTAGTTCATTGGAGAGCATAAGTGAGAAAGAAGAATATTTTACTATGGAAAATGTGAGTGTGAATAACTACTTTTTTAAATCACAATGGACAGTTGTAATGTACCTTAAAGTAATGTTTTTCTTTAAATGTTTTTTTTATTATTGCAGATATTACAAGAGTTATTGGTAAAGTTACATGTAGAACATGATATATGGGTGAGCGACAAATCTGGAAAATTCTTTAAAGTTGTATTTCCTTTACCAACGGGAGATCAATGTGAAACCATGCTCCACTGCCTCACTCAACTTGGCATTGGCGTGAAGTGTAAATCTATTGTTAGGTACATCTTCTACTGTTGGTTAATTCAGTATCGGTAGACTTCAATCCTAAATCATTGGAATTTTAACTTGTTTGTCTAATTGAAGTATAACTTTAGGTACTATTTACTACATCTTACTTTTAGAAGATAGCATAAGTAAGTCCCTCTTAAGTCAATTTCAAATACAATAAAATCCAGCAATTGTTTGGTCTGTTAATAAGCGGCGTTGAAAATGTATGATAATATTAATTTATATTTAAATGTCGTGTTAATATTATTTTGTCATTAATTATCTCTGAAAGTGACGGGCTAGAAACAATCGTCCGGTTTAGTTGTGAAGGTCTATCCTGGCCGTTAACATAATGTCCTGTCAAAAAAACTAAAAAAAAGCTTGAAAAACTCGTTTCAAATTTATATTAATCCTGCTATGATAATCATCTACAAACTAAGCTCGGTGTATAACAAATTTGTATTGCAGCGTTATTCCTTGTAGCGTTGTTTACAATGCTAATGATGATGACAGTATTTTTGTTAACGAAGAGTCAAATTTGTAAGTATAATTTCATATTACATGTATTTGTGCATCATTGAAATAAAAATCTATCCGAAAATGAATACCTAGTTAAATAATTAAAGTCATTATTATATAGACTTAAAACAGAAGACGAAAAGCGATGGAGAAACTTTGTCGAGTCCATTAGATCGAAACTGACGGTAAAACAAGTTGTTGATGGAGTTCGCGGGGGAGGAGAACTTTCTTTTGACTACCTTGTTTTAATCATCACAGCAGAGTAAGTAGAAACGACATCAAAATTAATTTTAAACAATAATTATGTTGGTAAAGCTTTCAATAATGTAACAGTTATTTTAGAATATTCTAATATTGAATTCCATTATAAATATTTACATCCCACTATAATATGTTTTCTTAACCTATGTAACGGTAAGGAACCTAAACATTTACGAGGATTATAAGAGATTACTTTTCTACTAATTTAGATTTGCTATGTGATATCTTCCAGCTCCCTTGCTGCTTTAGGACTCGTTGAAAACAATGCTTCTAACATAGTAGCAGCTATGTTAGTTTCACCCCTGATGGGGCCTGTTATGTCGATAACATTTGGAACAATAATAGCTGATAGGAGTCTAGTCAAAAGTGGCTTCGAAAGTTTGATTATTGGAATGATTTGCTCATTGCTGTTTGGTTTCATATTTGGTCTTATATTGGGAACAACTGAAATGCCTTGGGGCTTTGGCGATTGGCCAACAGAGGAGATGAAATCGAGGTAAGTAACCAAGTTACCTACTTCATATATGTGTTAACGGTTAACGTCCTAGATTTTTTCTGTACTATAACACAAAAATGACTACTATAAGTGCCAAGGAACTAATTATCTGTCGACAAATATTATGACCATGGCAGCCTCTGTCCCTTTGCACTTCTCTTAAAGGCCCCACGAAAAGAAAGGAATTTATTGGTTGCATGGTTATTCTACAGCTTAATGTCACAGCAGAGGCTAGAATTGGAAACGTTTTGATTCCATGTCGAAATGGAAATGTGTGCAAAACTACATATATTTTCATAAATTAGCTTGTCTGATATTTTTATATATATAATGTACCGCCCGATAATCTGACCCGTGTCTAATCACGCGCCCCTTGTAATCCGATATGCCTATTACTTTTAATTGTATATAAAATTTACAAACATATTATAGAGGTATATATAATGATGTGGTATGATTCGTACTTCAAATAAGTTATTTGATCAATATGTCGTATTACGAGGTATTATTTTTCAAAAACTTTCAAACCATAGAGGTTCTTCAGCTGTACACTATAATTCGACAAAATCGATACTACGACATCACTCTGCAAACGTTTATTGGGTAACCGAGGCTCCCCTGTATCATCATTGCTTTCTGTTTCGTCGTCCTAGTGCTTATTTATTTAATAAAGCAATTATAACTTAAATTGTTAATTATAGACAGTTTTTTTTCTGTTTTAAGTATAAAGTTTAGTTTAAAAGCTTTGTGTTTAAAAATTATATCGATATTCATTGATGGCTATAAATTAGGATACAGTCACTAATGTACCTCAGCTCACCCCGAAAGGATATAGTATGACGATATATTATTATTATAAATTAGGGCATCTTTTTCAAACATAAACTCAAAGCAAAAACACAAAGTGATCGTTTGGACGAAAATCACGGGAGCAACGATTTATTTTATAATTGTTTCAGAGGAAATGTCCGTTCCCTTTGGATGGGTGTCCTCTGGGCTCTTACTTCTGGGACTGGCGTTGCTTTAGCGTTGCTTCAAGGTAGTGCTGGGCCTTTAATTGGCATAGCAATATCAGCATCATTGTTGCCTCCAGTCGTCAACTGCGTAAGTTTCAATGCAACTGTGATTGTTATGTCTCAGAAAAATAATATTCCTTTAAAACATTTTTGAATAAAGGTACTGATCTACTCGTACTTATAAAGAATCCGTAATCAAACCCAAGCACTTATAATGATTCAAAGAAAACGGAGAAGTTTTATTCTATAGGTGCTGTAATTAATTACGTTTTCCTCGAACAACAGAAAGGCAGCCGATATTCTTGTTCGTAACAGCAAAATAATAGCTATTTCCGTCCTTGTCAATCGACCCAGAAGGTTAGTTTAGTTGACAGCTGTCCTCTCAAACGCCAGCTTAATTTACAAAGGATGTCTTCGATAGCTAATATTAATGAAACGAAACTTTTATCCACTCTTAATTCATTAAATGTATCGAATATTATTATTTTTAAATTACTTACTTTAACTCCCAATGTCTCAATTGTATTATTTTTAATAATTTGTCTTTTTAATGAAGTATGGTAAATTTAAAAAATCTATATTTTCTTAATTAGGTTATTAATTAGGTTGGAGTTCCATCAGTATTATGTGATAGCGCTGGCAACATGTGTACTGATCAGAAAAAAATTGCAGAGGTGTACGCCCAGGAGTTTCATAAGGCATATTCACTTGAACCAAGTCAAGACCATGGCCAAACAGTATCTCTACCAAGAACTTTGAATTGCCTTGATACAGTGGATTTCTAGCCAATGGAGGTATTTATTAGTAGGAGGAGGAGTATTTATTCTGAAGTCGTTGGATATTAATTCAGTAGCTGGACCTGATGATATGGTGGGTCTGTTGCTCCAACAGTGTGCTGAGAATATTGGCCCAATCCTAGCAAATATTATGTCGAAATCCTTAGAAGAGGGAACTTTAGCAAGTATATGGAAGCATGCTATAGTAACACCAGTCTATAAAAAAGGCGATAAATTGATTGCTGCTAATTACAGGCCTATAAGTTTAACTAGTATACTGTGCAAATGTATGGAGCGCATAATTTGCAATAAACTCAAAAAGTTTTTATTAGAAGAAAACATAATTTCAGAGAGACAACATGGTTTTGTTGAGGGGCGTTCTACTGTAACGAACTTGCTGACTTGCTTTCATCATTGGGCTTATGAGGTTGATGCTGCTAAACCTATCGATATATTATATCTAGATTTCGAACGAGCTTTTGATAAGGTTCCTCACAAGCGTTTACTTGTGAAGTTAGAACATCTTGGAATCCGAGGGAAACTTTTGTGTTGGCTGGAGGATTTCCTATTTGGTAGAACTTTTCAAGTCAGAGTGGGTAATGCTTTGTCTGAATCAAAACTAGTTCTTAGTGGGGTTCCGCAGGGTTCAGTCCTTGCTCCGGCTTTATTCGGTTTGTATATATCTGACCTCTGCCCATGCATTGA
Source organism: Automeris io (assembly GCA_036320925.1). Classification (NCBI taxonomy): domain Eukaryota; kingdom Metazoa; phylum Arthropoda; class Insecta; order Lepidoptera; family Saturniidae; genus Automeris; species Automeris io. The sequence continues at coordinate 12,076,550 of JAUDJH010000011.1, forward strand.
CTCAGAGGCATGTTTCTTTGCCGATGATCTTAAATACTTTGGAAACCCTTTAATCAGTAATGATATTCTTCAGGCGGATCTGAGGAGGATACAGGACTGGACAAGAGACTGGATAGTTAAATTAAATCCAACAAAGTGTTCTGTATTACATATAGGGCGGAACAATCCACATAATATATACAAAATTGAAGATGTCACTATTGCTTCGGTAGATATTCAGAGGGACCTTGGAGTTTTCATCAGTAATGATCTTAAGTGGGCAAAGCATATTGATACTATAGTTAAGAAAACAAATGGAATGCTTTATGCAGTGCGCAGATCTTTTCAGCACTTAACTCCTAAAGCTTTTGAAACAATATACAAAATTTATGTACGACCTATGCTGGAATATGCCTTTCAGGTCTGGAACCCTTATTTTGCTAAAGATATAGATATGCTTGAAAGTGTCCAGAGGAGAGCTACTAAAATTCCGATTGGCTTACGTAAAAAAAGTTATGAGGAGAGGTTGAGAATTCTTCGTTTGTCATCACTTCAAGAGCGACGCCAGCGTGGAGATCTTATCGAGACATATAAGATATTAACAGGGAAATATAACTGCTCCAAGCTATGTAATACTTTTCAAGTCAATAGTTGTCCCCGTGCTCGTTGTGTGAATGATGTGCAGCTGGTTCGTTGGAATTCAAAAACGAATATTGGTTACCACTCACTTAATAACAGAATATTGCATGTTTGGAATAAATTGCCTCAGGACATTGTTGACGCACCATCCACGAATAGTTTCAAAGTTGACTGGATAGATGGCTCTCATCTCAGTCAGTCTTTTTAAGTTGAACATACCAGCTAAGACATAGGCATATCAGCTATTAGCTGCTCGCCTATTATTTGATAATAATAATAATAATAATTAATCTTTTAAGAAACAGTCTTATGATACTCAAATTGATAGTATTGCCACAGAATGAAAAATAACTGATCAATCAGATTATGTTAAATAAAGTAAAGAATTTATAAAAGGACCAAAAGTATTTAAATTTACAATATTAGAAGTTTTGATACTTTATAATCTAATATATTAACAAATGCCGGCGATAAATGAACTGTTATTTTGAATTTAAGTTTTTTGCCAATATATCCCGCTCTTTTTACTGCTAGAGGCTCTAAAACGAGTTGTAAAGATATAAATTGTAGGCAATTTGACATTCTACAACTTTTTTAGGTTAATTGTAATATTTCCTAAAATTATTATAAAAAACGACATGGATTGTTTGTTAGGATCATGATTATACGCAATATTTTTTGCTTTTAAGTTAAAAATATCGATCGTAGGATGAAAAAGGTAAAAAATAATCTTCTAGAGAATTAAATAAAGTATATATATATATAAATACGAATAAAAAAATGAACCTTTCGGAGAAGTCAATAAAAACTTAAATTTAAAGCTTAAATTCATTTAAAAATTACGAATTATCTTCGGGAGATAAATGTTTATGTTTAGCTTCGACAAATACTATAAACTGATATATGTGAAATGAATATAAATGTGAAATGAAAATAATTACCGCATGCTTTGCACAGCCCTGAGTTTGTCCACTGGCTGTGCTGACGTTAGCTAGTTTCGGCATATATGTGACAGGCAGCCAGTGGACACACACGCATAAACCGCTTATATGTAATAGTGTAATCGTTGGGCAACTCAATTGGAAACAAATACTCTGTGCATTCGCTACTACTGTGCTAACAGCTAGGTACCGTTGATAAAACGTGCTTCATCTACACGAGGTCTTTTCAGATCAATATCGTGTAGTCACGTGTATCTAACAGCAGTCATAACCAAGAGCGGTGATTTTCCATTATTTGCAGAATTTTCAATTTACTTGATTATTAAGGATTCCGTAGGCTTTAACGGTATTGCCCAGGTTTAAGGCAGTCGCACCGACGTCCAGACCTGTTTAGTTTTTTAGCCTAAGTTCCGCGATTTCATTTATTAGCATGTGTTATATTATTACACGCGTAAGCATCTCGAACATTTTCAGTTGCATGTTGAAAAAAATAAATAAAAATAAGCATTCTCTGACAAGTATATTATGTTTAATGGTAAGAGAAAATAAATAAAGCAACGTGTTGAAATTTAATTATGATGTGAAATGTAAAATTGTTAAAGACAATAAGCTCAAGTATCCAGGACGAGGTAACGAGGAGGCTGACAGGCTTGCAAAGATAGGTAGCTTAACCGGAAAAATTATTAATACACTACCAGATTTCTCAGAATTGTTACCAAAACATGAAAATAGATGTTATGAAATATGGAAAGTTTACTTTAATGAAATATCGAGAGAGAAAGGGATCTGGTATAAAACTTTGCAAAGCGAACCTCCTCGTATACCCTGGTTTTCTGGAACAAATTTGTGCAGGAAGTTGGTGTCAGTGGCACACAGACTAAGATCCGGACACATTCCATCTAATAAATTTAAACATCTTATGAAACTCAACAATTCTCCACTGTGTGTAAATTGTGGAATCATAGATGATATCCACCACTTGTTGATGGAATGTGTCCGATCTGAATCTGTGAGAGAGGCGTTTGTGAGTGCCTTTGGTCTGAACAGACTTGACATCGGGATGTTTAACGAAATCTTAACAGAACTATTATCTGATGAGGCGTCTGGCTTTTTCAGATCAATGGCACCATATGTAATATGTTAGGTATTTTTGTATTAGGGTACGATGGGGATGACATACGTACACACGTAAAAGTCCCTTAAATAAATAGAATAAAAAAAAATGCTCAAAATATTCCCTGGTTTAACAATCTTTTGTTAGTTTGAATACCTTATCTAAATTAAACAAATAATATTATTTCATCACACTATATTCCTTTCAGGACGAGCAAAGATGCATGAGTGTCTGTATTCTCTTTTCGCTTATGAGCCGTGCCCGTCATTACCAGGAGCACAACTGAACGCCGTCCTCATGTCACTTACTCACAATATTTCTTTTAAATACCATGCGGGTTACCTCTCGATGTGTTTCTTCGTCGGTTAGGATGGAGTGCCTGTTTAGGGCTTTCCCTAACTAACTTGAAAAGGCACAGTGGTACGTGCCGGGATTCGAATCTATGTCTATTCGCACAAGCAGATCATTGTGTTTAAGTATCCATAAATACTATAATTATATTATTATTTACTAACAGGGATTATTTTGGGCGCTAGCTTGCATTTGGCTACTATACCCCGGAACAAAAATACCTCATTTAAAAGGAGAGCCATATTACGGAAATTCTTCTTACCAGCCGTTGTATCACGAATATATTCCGATAGAATTTGTTGTAAATGGTAAGTATTTGTTAACCATTCTTTTCTTTTTATTTTCTTATTCTTTCTTTCGTTGCACGGACGTAATTCTTAAGTGTTAAGAATTATAGACGCTATTTCGACTTTGCTTAGCAAAGTTTTCAAAAAACAAATTGATTTTGACAAATAACTGAATATATAATAGGAACTTAAGTACAGTATAGTATCGTAGAGCCAAGTCCATGTTGACAAAATCGGTGACTAACCAAATCCTTTGACATTCATTGAGTAATATAAATTGTAATGTTTTAGGAAAGTCTAAGAAAACTTAAAAGTGCGTCTATAAATCTCGGTCTAAGCCATCTGAACATCTGGATTACACTAGGTACGGCCAAAACATGGTTATTAAAATAATGTTAACCTTCGCAGGTATTGTAAGCTGTTGCCTAACTTTGGTTAATGTGATTTGCATCTTCATAACCGCTATATTATTCCTAAAAATTAAAGAAGTGGCCGCACCATACACCTCAAGTCCAGACTTAAGGAGATTTTGGGAACAAGATATTAAAGTTACAAGAGATGCTAATCGTTCAAATTTGCAACAAGCTGAGGAAGAGGAACGGGCGGAGTAAGATTATTTTAATAATAGACCCATTTTTAGGATTACGTTTCTCAAAAGAAAATTTTTTTGAAATTATTACTTATTTTGTAGTAATTTATGTATTCTTTACCTCAAAAACTAGTCCATAAATATATAGTTTACGATCACAGATTACATGTTTGACAGTACCCGCTTTCCCTTTCGGACGTTTAGCGCACTTTACTGCCATTAATACCAATTTCTGTCCACAGATTAGTGTTAGACAATCTTGATCAATCAAACAACGAAGAATTCCATGAAAAATTAGAGGCAGCTGTACAGGAAGCTCTTGATGATGAAACTTACCGAAAAGTCAAAAGAATGAGTTATCAAAGCCACATTGCTGACGAGGTATGTTATGTGTGTTTGACTGACAGTTCATCTGATGCAACTGGTTACTACTATAGACCTTAAAGAAGTAGAAAAATTCAGTAGACGCTATACGGGAGATTTTATACAGGAGTTCTTCCTTTTTTTTATTATTTATAGGCGAACGCTTGACCTCGATCACATCTGGTGGAAGGTGAAGATGAGTCCGATGATGAATCGCTTTACCGAAATAACACCTGGTGATAGGATCTTCATGTGAAGAGGGTACTAGCTATATTAGAACATTCAGATGCTTTGTCTGTGATATATGTACTTAATTTTACAATTAATTTTATATTCGTAGTTATTTCATATAATCGTAATTACTCTACGCACCATTTCAAATTACCCCGTAGGTCAGGGGTAATTCCGGACACTAAGGGTGTTGTATTTACCATTAAAATTGACAATTTTCTAAATTTAATTAATATATTTAGTGTTAATTTATAGCTGATTAGTTAACCTACGTTTTAAGCAAAAAATACATTTAGTCTCATATATATATCGAGGGGTGAAAGGCTATTTGATTTAAGCGACATTTTTTAGTGATATAGTAATATATACTATATATATTCGGAATCAGCGTTTTTTACCGATTCCAAATATATACTTTACTTTTTACTACATATATACTTTCACCCCTTGATATATAGTTATATGCAGTTCCGCATAGGTGTGCACAATTTGCCCCACTTTCCTCTACTATAGTCAAGATTATTTAAGTTGTGACATCCTCCTGCCACTACACTGTTCTATGTTAAGCACCAAGCAAAGTCACTAAAGTAAAATGTCATAAGAGCGAAGTACTTCCAAACATTAAACTTTCTTTAATTACTTACTAGCTCGGCATAGTCACTAAACTGTACCTGATTGAAAACTGATCATAACTATCTAGAAACAGTATGTCTCGTGGTCATGACGACCTACTAAAATATCTTAATGCCTCTTTTAAAGGACCCGATATCATATGAAGTTGACATTACAACGGCTGAAAAACCATTCCACAGATGGATGACGGCAAAGGTAAAGCTATAGCTATCTATTGGATAGGAAGTTTAAAAAAATCTTTTTAAGGTATTTCAAGTTTAAAATTACAGGTCATATTATGCACATAATTCATAAGAACCAGTAATAAAATATTTGCAGATATATGGGGAGAAAACCAAGTTGGAAGCCGTCCCTACTTACATTCGAACGTATATTTTGGGATTTCTTAAAAAAACTGTTTTTTTTTTCATATTTACAGGTAATTCGAACTATTGGTCTTCAGTCCAGATCGCTAGCGTCAGTACGATCTAGTCAAATTTATTCTGATGTACCAACCTCTTTGCACCAAAAGGGCAACGACATTGAAATGTTAGATAAAATCTTAACTTCTCTTCTCGGATTGAAAGATAACAGACGTAGACCTTTCCACTCCCATCGAAGTACTCCAAGAGATAGCAAAATTTTAGGCCACAAAGAATTTGGAAAGAGAAAATCGGAATCTTGGTCTGACAGGATGTTTGAAGATGCTGTTGTACAAAGCGTTATAAATAATCTGAAATTAAATAAAAGAAATTCTTCGGAAGAACAATTTTTGACGCCTAAATAATTATGTTATTTAAATTAGGTAGTAGGCATTTTCCTTTAACATTTGAAGACTACAAGAATAAATTTAGTTATTGTAATAGGCATATTACAATAAATTAAGGCTTATTATATTAAATAAATTGTGATTATCGAATAATAAAAATACAGTAATTGTTATAAAAAATATATACGTTTTATTCATAAACATTTATCACAGCAAAATGAAGGTAAAATTATATGAACACCTGCATATATCTACAACTGATTTCATTTATAGCATATTGTGAAAATTACCATCTATAACATTCATTAATAAATTCTGGGAAATCCATTTAACTATGCAAAAATCAATATCAATCTTCGTCAAGATGTTTTATTTATGGTTTCTTTACTACAAGCTTTAAAGCTTTTATTGTGTTTAACTTGTGAAGTATAAATATCATAACCTAACGAAATAGTATTGTCATACAATACCCGATACTTAGTTGGTAAAAAATAAAAATTAATGACTTGCGCTGGCGGCCAAACCATCCACTCAGCTCGGTACAACGTAACAAACTTATCTCTGACTTCTTCTTTAAAATTCTCCATCGGATTATCCTCAAATAACGCCAAACTTCCAAAAAACGTAAGTATCATTATTGGTGAAAATACGATTTGGTCCAGCGTCAACTTTTTTAAGACCATGTCAAAGGTCTTCCCTATGATAAAATTGTCTAAAATTTTGTACCAATGGTGACATAAAACCCCAACTGCAGCTCCAGAGAATGCCATATGGGTTGTTCTACTGAAATCATATTTATCTTGGTCCTCTGTGTATAATTCATAAGTTTGTTCTATTAGATCACCTACTGATGATAAACTAATTGATATTGTTACATTTGTATAAAATAAATATTTATCACTAAACGCTACTTTGATTATCTTTTTTATTCTTGTCATGGAGCTTGCACTACGAACATTAGATGCCAATCTTCTCCATGTCACACCAAAAGCCTGCATTTTTGCCTGAAAATAAAAGTTATATAATTCAGTTTCCTCTATTCCATCGTCATTTACCTATAGTAGAGTATTGGTCTATAATCAATTATCAATAGCTAGTATCAACATAATTATTCTTATACAAAAATGGCAAAAAATCATATTTCAGAAGGAAAACCAGTAATAAAGCCTATTTAACTTGGGAAAATCCTAATAGGACTGTATTGGCTGAACAGAGGGATTACATTACCATAGAGTCTCAGAATTGTATAAGCTAAAAGTCCCAAGGAGACTACTTCTATGCATTGGTAGGGACTTTTGGTAGGGAAGTCCTGTAATCAATTCCTAACAGCCCCATTGCACCACACAAACTCAGGGGGGAATAGTTATAAGTATAAAATCTAGCATGAGTTTATAGTACTTTTAAAATTTTGAAATACAAATTCTAAATTCATAAAATTCTTAAACCTTTCAAAAAGGTTCCTCCAAAAATAAATAATAAATTAGAGAATTGTGTTCACTATCTACAATAAAAAAATAAATATCATTTTAAGGGATATACTTAAATCATTTATTCCAACATCAGAGTTTTAAATATTTAAAAATAAATTATTAAAATAATCTGTCTTATTTTCCTGTGTCCATATCCTTTTTAATAATATTATCAGCATCATTTTCAAGATTTGTAGATTTATGATGTTTTACTTGTGATGTATATACATCATAGCCAAGTGAAATTGTGTTATCATAAATAACCCTGTACTTGGTTGGCAAGAAATAAAAGTTTATAATCTGTGCCGGTGGCCATACCAACCACTCTGCTTTGTATAAAGTCCAAAACTTGTCTCTCACTTCACCAGTAAAATTTCCTAAAGGATCATCTTCAAATATTGCCACAGTTGCAAAAAATGTAAGTATTATAATTGGTGAACAAATAAATTGATCTAGAATTAATTTCTTCATCACCATTTCGACTGATCTTCCAATAATTACTTTATCAATGAAATTGTACCAGTTGTGGCATATTATACCTGTAGTAAGCCCTGAGAACGTCATATGGGCAGTACGCTCAAAATCTAACTTATCAATTTCTTGCTTATGTATTTCATAGCTTTGTTCTAACATATCTCCCATTGTAGATATCCCCATGGACAGCATGATATTGGTATAAAACAGATTTTTTCGATTAAAAGCGTCATCAACAGCATGTTTATATGTTTTATAAGCTTTTGAAAAAAATCTTCTTATTGTCATTACCAAATGATCATGTTTACCTAAAACAAATCAATAATTGTTAGTACATCTGTTTTACATCAATACCATAAAGTTTGGGCTCAAAAATTGCGATATTGAAGAGAAAATATAAACATTATTTAAAGATCTTCATACAAAAGAAATTAGGATTCAGATCTTCTATTTTTTTTTTGTTTTATTATTTTTATCAAAGTTCTACTTTGAACATATTAAACGAAATCTATTACATCCGAGAAATTTACTAAATTATTTAGAATATCACTTACTTTAAAAAGCAGTAAAAAAATTTCAATTTATATATAATGCTGCAACGAAGCTGCGGCTTATTATAATAATATCGTTTTTCTTTTATAGCCCATTATTATATAACTATAGTAAAAAACATTATTTTAATCATTACTCATAACCTCAAAATTTAAATTTCCGCATAAAATAGTGATGTCTACTAAAAACTAAAACCATAATTGTTTTATACATTTAGTTGATTATTACTTAATATTCACAAGAGACCAGTTGTATAAGCTGTATTTGTAATTATAAAATCTCTTATCACATTTTTTTAATAAATGTATTTAATTTCACTACGTTCCATATACAACCTAATATATATATATACATATATATGATTATCCATATTCTTGATAAATAGTCCAGTCATGTCAGTAAGTTCACGTCGAAATTTGAGGTACCCAGCTATAAACTCGTAAAACTTGTGTTTTGATATCTTATATTTTATGATAGTTACTTAATTTTGATTAAGATGACTGGGATATTAAAGCAAATATTTAAAAAGGCTTTCATTTATTTAAGGTTTTAAGATTATATAGACTACAAAAAGATTTCTTTAAAAAAATAATAAGGCATTTTTAGAAGGATTTTCTTATTTGGGGTTGGCGACCCTGGAGATTGTAACATTTTTAATATTGTGTTTGATTTATTTTCTTGTCAGGAGCAACCTCAAATTGATAAATAAAGTCATAACATATTAATATCTATTTAATGGAACGTTGGATATAATTACACCTTAAAATATTCTAGCCAACCATTATACCTTGTGCTGGAACAATAGTTTTACACATTTTAGAATGGCAGGTAAGAAAGCCGGACTACGATTTAGACTTAAGAGTGCTAAATTGTTTGAAAATTAACTGGTCACTGAACTTATGTAGAAGAACCTTGTTAAATATGGGGATATATTTATTATAACGTTTTATTTTGGATCTATTATTTGCAGACAAGCTTACTCTCGATAGACATGCAATGAAAGACCGGTCGACTGCTCATCTACGAATATACGTTGGTGGTCTAACTGAACAACCTACAATAGATGATTTGTATGAACATTTTATACCATACGGTCAAATCGACGGAATAGTTATAAATAAACAATTTGGTTTTGTTCAATTCCAAAATGAAGCAAATGCACAAAATGCAATTAGTCACGCAAATGGGAGTATATTTCAAGGGAAACCTATTACTGTTAAAACTGCCAGAACTACTGATGAAAGGTATATGTTAAAGATATTTAATAAATTATTACTTGTTTTTTCAGCTACTATTGTGCATGTTTTTTGAGTTTATACATTTAAATTGTTTTATATCTTTCCATCCAGTTCTACACTTTGAAGTGATGTAGAACCTTATTTACACATACTTCCTTAACCATCTCTCTAATTAATAGATGCTCTGCCAAAATTCATTCAATCTCAGCATTTGTAAGTGATCACAAAGAAGTCAAAAAGGCTTAAAAATTTATTTGTGTCTTACAAAAAGTAATTTTAGAACAGTTTTACTCTTTTTTATGAAATATTTTGCAGATAATATGTCACAATTAATATAATATCTATTTGTAAAAATGCCATATTCTTGAGAGAGACTGTTCTCCTTGAATATTATAATTAATTTCTGTATGTTTTATTTACTGGGGGGTTTCAATATCAAATCTATCAGGGATTCATAAATAAATTACTAAATCTTTCCTGCTAAGACATTTTCTTTTAAAAAACCATTTGTTATGGTTGCTATAGTAACATACATAATATGGAGGAAAGATATTGAAATTGAAACTAATAGGAAATTAATGATTTTATAACAATTAACTTTTCCAGTTAAAACCTGTGTTAGATGTAAACTTTATTTTGTAATAAAGTTTTTCTTACTTTTTCCAGAAGGGAACCACCTCCCCAACAGAATAATGAGGAAGTAGTTACCCAGACTGAGAAACCTGCAGTAGCAAATAATTATAATGAAAATACACAAAATGAAAATGAAGATCTTTATGACAACTTTGGAAATTATGTAGGTGACCAAGGTAAAGTCAATCTTGACCATACACTAGCAGACTGAAATAACTTTCACTAAATATTACTCTTTACCAAAAAAAAAATAGGTTTGAATATCTTCAAGTTTGATGTAGATTACACATGATATGATGTGTATTTAATGTGATTTTGTTGCTGTGTGTTGTTGGTTGTTATCATGTATAGTGTACTGTGTTATCAGTATGAAGATCTTAGCACAATAATTGTAACTTAAAAACATTTAAAATCTAGTGTCTCTAATGTCCAATGTAATATTATTTATATAATGTAATAGTCACAAATAAGATTCATATGCAATTGAAAATTGATTGGATATAAAATATGAGAAGTAATTGACTTTCTAATCAATTTGTGTTTATATAAAGGATATAAAGAAGAAGAAGAAAGTCCGCAACAGAGGGATTCTGGAATTATGGAGGGGCGCGATGATCGTGGCAGGGGGCGTGGGCGTGGTGTGAGGGGGATGAGAGGCCGTGGGAACAGAGGCAGGGGAGCACAGACATTCAGGGAACGCTCCCCTGGTGCAGGCAGAGGTCATTATATATATATATATACATAGGATAGCAAATAGACATGTTCAGATTAGCAGATGGAATATTCCAATATCATGTTATGTCAGAAAGGCATAGACAAAACAAAAATGAGAATAAACAGTTTCTCTTGCATCTATCTAGGTGATGTTTTTTTTTCTGCTGTCTATTAATTCTGGTGACATAATTTCTCAAAGTGAAATATTTTCATTATATACCAATGTTTATTACAATATTAAGAAAGATAATTACAATAAGAAGGAAGATTATTATTTAAATGATTAAGTGTGTGCTATGTTTAGCAGTAATGTATTCAGGTCTGATTTGGATTGTGGCACTCTGAGCTCGGCGAGGGTGACCCATTGGCTGTCAGGCCACAACACACACATTACACACACCACATTATATAGTCACCTCTATTGGACACCTTTCCATATCAACACATACATAGCGCTCGCTGCCAGATCACTTGCCAAGCAACAACTGCCAGAATCTGAACAGTATCTAGAGGTTGCAGTAGTTGCAGCAAGCTTATGTGCGAATTGAAAAATCTTCATTAGTATTTTCACAACACAATGATATTTATACTAGCCAAGCTGTGACACTGTTTCATACTTTCTGTCTACACTGGCAGCCATCCTGATGGCAGAGATGGACAAAATGTAATCAGGTTAAAGATAACAGGTTACATATTATAGTTATAATTTTTATTTAGGTACTCTGTAATCGTGACTGAAACCTTTCCAAATATTAGTCTTGCAATTATGAATTACTTTGTGTTTAAAACATAGATTGGCAAAATATAATCTTATTAATAAAGAAAAATATAATCATAATAAATTTTTTATTAATCTGATTACACTTTGCCCATCTATGCCTGATGGTAAGTGGATACTGTCACTTATGAATAATTGCAATAGGAAAAGTGTTGGCATTTTGTTTCCTACTTTAAAAAGTTTTTTCTACAGAACATAGTAACAACAAAAATAATCACTTGAATATACATAATTGTAATACATGACAAATTTCAACAAGAGGTACTCGCGAAATGCGTTTAATTAAAATATGCTTAGAGGTAACATTTGGCTTGTTATTCAAAAATAGAGATGGACTTGACATATTTTGATAAATATTATTAATTTTTTATTTATTCTTTTGATCGAAACTCGGTGTGGAATATTATGGCCTTATAAAGCAAAAGTCAAATACGGCCAATACACTAAAGAGACCTAAGTAAAAATGTTGTGCATTTTGCCATAGAATATCTTAGAAAATTTTTGCCTTTTGCGTTAGGATTGCAATTATTTTGGTCAAAGTATTACAAAATACTAGATTAAAATAACTTCTTTCACTTTGGTCAATATAATTTTACCGAGACCAATTAATTGGTTTTGTGTTCAAGGCAAATGTGATGAAATTCAACTATATGTAGATTGAAAATAATGAATTCCCATTCAGGTGGCGAATGGAACGAGCGGCGCGGCGGTTACGATCGTTTCTCCCAACCGGTCACAGAATACCCACGAACGGTGCCCGTCACCGAGAGAAATGATTGTGAAATCATTGTAGTCTCGAAAACATTAACGTGAGTTTTTTTTTATGATAACAATATATATTAATCGGTCAGCGCGCCGGGCAATACTCTTTGATATCACCATGCCATGTGATGAGAATCGCAAGAAAGCAGAAAAAGAAAAATCAATATATTTAGACGCTATATTACCAGTATGTGGCAAATAGTAATCGATTCTACTAATGGTCTGATTGCAAAAAGCCTCAATCTCTATCTCCAGAGGTTCTCACTTTGTTGTTTCATCAAAGGTCTGTTACAGATGACAGTTTTACTTTTTTTTTTGTAACCTGGGTTTATATCCTACGTAGGACCATAAGGGCAGCGACCCCGGTCTGTCCAACTCCTATTGGCTAAACCCCGTGGGGCGCCCCTCTAATCTCTCCATAATAGATGCCAGGGAAACCAAATTCGTCCAGTCAATAGTAGAACGAATAGCCTTATTCAGGCTTCTTCTCTGGGAGGGGTGAGTGTAAAGAGCTTACGCCTCCAATTTTTTCTCACAGGCGGCATGTCGGACACTGCGCACCAACTCTTTCTCCTCCGGACAGCAGACTCTCTCAAGTCTACTGCCCGGGGTTACAGTTTTACTTGCAGCCAGTGTGTACCAGCATGCATTGTGAGGTCACTCACTTAGAGTTTCTAACTACCAGTGGCTTGGTACACAGACCTCGCTCCGCTAGATCCACATATTTTTATGTTTTAAAATGAATATTTTTAATTTTAAAGTGTTTTTTTATCATATAAAATAATGCGGATACAGAAGCAGTATGTACAGGAAATAACTGTAAATAAATAAATAAAATATCTTTTGGAAAAAATAATTAAAACCTACAATTAATATTTAATTTAAATTATCTAAAATTATTGCTTTGAAATTTTATATTTGAATGTAAAATTTCAAAGCAATAATTTTTAGTTTATGATGTCTTTTTATATCACGGAATACAGTTGTAACAAATTATTAAAGTAATAACTCAGTGTTAACAAAGTATTAAATTTACATAAAACCACAAGAAACCTACCTGATGTTATTCAAAATATTCTAGGCTCACGAATTCAGTGCTGTTTTATTTTGTTTTTAACATATTAACGTATATAAAAACCAATACCATTTAGTAAATACAATACTTCATGATTGTTACTGCCAATTCGGAAATGAAAACAGAGTCGCAATAGTTTTATGATCGTGTGCCAATAAAACAACATTGTTGTTTTGATACACTATTTTATTGCAAATGTTTATCTCACTTTATATTGATGGAAATGTGACTCGAAGATTGCATTTATGCACGTTAAAATGTTTTTTTTTTTAAAGATGGCTGACAGATCTCCTGTTGGTAAGCGGTTACTTTGGTTTACAGACAGTTACAATATGAGGATTGTTGTCGTTATGATGTCGATTTTAAAGAGCATTTGCATTACTTCTATGAAAAAAATTTACTCTTTAAGCCTCCTGTTTCGTATTGAATCATTGAGAGCGGTTGTAACTCCCTTTTTCCCTTTTAGGGTTTTCCACTCATTTATGAAGAGCGTTTTGGAACCCCTTCGCAAAAACTGTTTTTCATTGCTTTTAGAAATGCGTTTTCACTTTTTTATGAGAGTCATTTTTAACTTAGAAGAGCGATTTTTCTTCTTTTCTGAAGAGCATTTTTCTATTCCTATTCGAAGAGCGCTTTGACCCCTTTTTTATAAAGCGCTTTTCACTCTGTTTTGATTCGATAAAGGTATGTTTACATTTATATATTTTTTTTATTTACAGTGAATATGCAGAGTATATAGAAAGTCGTTTAAAAAGATTAGGAATAGTGGTAGACCTCCTGTTTCCAATGGTGGACGTGCCAATTGGCAAAGTGTTGGGTAACATCGCGTCCCGTGGCTGCCTCTACGCAATTCTTGTCATGCCACAGAATCAAGAAAACAGATCGCTCACGTTGACTATTTTACATGGATTACCTCAAGGTTTGTGTCTAAATCATGTTTCCGTTATCATGTTGATATTTCACCTGATAGTAAGTGTAAAAATAAATACTGTTTTACTCTTCAAAACAGTGATGGGCAAAGTATGGCCCGCGGGCCAACTCCGGCCCGCCAAAGTATTTAATCCGGCCCGCCGAGGGTACATCGACATGTATAGTATATTGCCCGCTACAATTTCGTTTTGACGATCGAGAAGTTTAAAGTAGATTCTACTTAATAGAATAATACACACTAGTGTGTAATGCTGTGATGCTTTTTATATTATTATTATTAAAAGCTTTTACACAAAATGCTTTTTTCTCCAATTAAATACGTTTGCCCACCACTGCTTCAGAGCATCGCAACATGCCGATAGAGGACGCGTTCCAACTTCTTTCCCGTAATTTCCAAGAAGTAAGACGAGGCGGTTCTTCTGGTCGAGAAGCAGTTTATGCATTGTTGGGACAGCTGGCAGACGGACGTACGCTCACCGTGCTACAGTATGACAAAGTTATTGAATATTTACAGGTTTGTTTGAATTTCTTAAAAATCTTCCTTTAAGACTATATCTTTCTTAAATTTTTATCTTGTATAGCTTTCCCATTATCTCATATCCATACTGATGTAAATAAAGATTCCAGCACCTAAAATGTTTCAGTATACCTCAATCGGTTTTCATCTATTAACCAAAAATGTTTGTAAGGAAATTGTATTTAAAATGAATGCCCTTATAACTGCGAATTGCTACGCTACTGGCCACGTTCGGAACAATGTACCAGGAGATACAGCCACTAATGTATTTCTGCTCACCCAAAAAGGGATGTAGCACGTTGATATTAAAAATTAGTTATAAAATAGTCATAATTGATTTATGAGGTGTTTTAAACGTTATTACGGTAACAATTTCTTTGTTGGCTCACTAATACCGACTTTCAAAAATGTCCCTTATTTGATATTTGTTGCCAAAATAATCATTATAAGTCCTTTTCTTTATTTACATATTAGAGAAAGAAAGATATATATAGGTGAATTTATAGATGAGGGAGATATTTCAGAACACAGTAATATCTACATTTCTGCAACTAATGCCGTGGTGGCCGCCGGCAGAATAGAATAGCACGCCCCTCTTCTTGCTGAGGTGTCGTAAAAGGCGACTAAGGTATATATTTAACACCGCAATTCAACCAGGTGTTCAGAGAAGGAAAACTCGACCAAACCTGCATCCCGCTCCCTTCCGATCGTACTGGTTTTCCATTCCATCGAGCCTGAGGGAGCTCGGACGAGAGAGTGCTTTTCTGGCTGCGCGTCCAGTTGTGCACTTAAATATCTCCTGCGCAATTGAATGTTTCCGAAAACTGGACCTCGATTTTCTTAATCGATGTTGAAATAGTCGCCGTGGCCGATTCCGGCTAAGACATCATCATCATCAAAAATGTAAATAAACTATATTTCCTAACAAATCATTAAGCAAATTTATTAACAAATAAGTATTGATCCGTAAAAAGTGTGGATGCCGTAGCACGTGAGGTGCATGATTCATTAATAAGTAGATAAAGTTCCATTTACGTAATTTTAGGTGAATTGGTATTGACTCGCTTTCCCTTCGCCTTGTATCTTGGCTTAGGATAGGCAAAATACCTACTCAATAATGAGTTGTTATCCATTCATTCATATGGGTAATTGTCTCTTAATATGTTGACCATAATTTGCTTTGTTTTATTGGAAATATTAAAATATCACTATTGTGACATATTAGGTCCTTACATATGAAATTGGCGTTTTTCGTACTGGCCACTTTAATCACAAATTTCTCCTCTTTGGTAAAGAATTCCAAATTCATATTTGTACAGCTATAGACTCATGTATTTGTGCTTCGATGATCGTCATTCATTTGTTTTTTTCTTCTGTTTTTTTCTGTTTGCGTCACTCATTTTACAAAATGGAAAACTTAAAATATCGCATTATTTACGAGTACGAGTTCCGCCGTGGCACTAGTGCTGCGGAAACAACTCGAAGGGTGAATGATGTGTATGGCGGTCGTGTTGCAAAAGAAAACACAGTTCGTTTTTGGTTCCAACGTTTTCGTTCTGGAAATTTCGACCTGCAGAACAAGCCCCGTGGACGGCCTGAGACTCAAGTTGATAATGAAGAGTTGAAGGCTATTGTGGAAGCGGATCCATCGCAAACCACGTCCGAGTTAGCTGCAGGCTGCGATGTTAGTGATAAAACTGTTTTAATTCACTTGAAGCAAATTGGGGAGATTAAAAAGCTTGAAAGGTGGGTACCTCACGAATTGACTGAAGCAAACCGGCAAACGCGCGTCGACTGCTGCGTTACATTACTAAACCGGCACAATAATGAAGGTATTTTAAACCGAATCATTACCTGTGATGAAAAATGGTTTCTTTACGATAATCGGAAGCGCTCAGCGCAATGGTTGGATCCTGGCCAGCCAGCCAAATCCTGCCCCAAGCGAAAATTAACCCCAAAAAGTTACTTGTAAGCGTTTGGTGGACTAGTGCCGGTATTGTTCATTACAGTTTTCTCAAATCTGGCCAGACTATTACGGCTGATGTCTATTGTCAGCAATTGCAAACCATGATGGAAAAGCTAGCGGCTAAACAACCTAGGCTGGTCAATCGCTCCACGCCACTGCTGCTTCACGACAACGCTAGACCACACACTGCGCAACAGACGGCTACTAAATTAGAAGAGCTTCAATTGGAAAGTCTAAGACATCCTCCGTACTCCCCGGACCTTGCTCCAACAGATTACCATTTTTTTCGAAATTTGGATAACTTCTTGCAAGGGAAAAAATTCAACTCCGATGGGGCAGTCCAAATCGCCTTCAAAGATTTTATTGATTCCCGTCCGACTGGTTTTTTTAGTAAAGGGATCAATGAACTACCTATGAGATGGCAAAAGTGCATAGAAAATAATGGTTCAGACTTTGATTAATTAAATATATTATATTAAAAAATATTCGACTTTTTGTTCCTCCCATACAAAACGCCAATTTCATATGTAAGGACCTAATATTTGGAATTAGAATCGAATGCTGAATATCTCCCTCGTTTATAAAAGCAGCCTGTATAAATTATAAATAGGATATTGAAATCAGCCATAAGTTAATACGAGATCGACAGCAAAGGTCACTTTTAATATCATCACACTATATCTCTTATGGGGTGGGCAGAGGTATATTAGTCGTTGTATACACTTTACGCTTTTATGTCGTGCCCATCGTAATCGGTAGCGCAGCTTATCGCCATTCTCAAGGCACGTACTCACGTATGCCATTTCTATTATATGCCATGTGGGTATCCTCAAAATGTGTTCCTTCACCTGTGCGCATGTAGTGCCTAAATCTGTACGTAATCTGGAAAAACCCAGAGGCACGTATCGGTATTCGAACATACGACCATTCGCGTTGCTCGGCATGGAAACCGCCCCATTATCCACAAGGCCGTCGCAGCCACATCTACAGAATACAATTAAAAACAACTTTTCACTCTAAAACCCCTCTTATACCGATAATTATTCCAATTTAAGTCGTCACATATAAATGTAGATTCTCCACCAGGAACGGAAAGAGCAACAAGTTAAGTTAGAGTTGGGCGAACCGTTGGCTCAGCCCGCAGCACCGAGCAAGACTCAAGTGGATCTTCAGCAAAGAATACTAAGTATATTGAACGAAAAGAAGGTGCTGCCGGCAAAGGAACCTGCGCCCATCCCGCCGCCAGCGACGCAGGCCAAACTATTAAACGATCCAACCGTCAAGAGAGCACTAGATTCGATATTACAAAAGTTCATTTAATTCCATTGACAGATATACGGATGTTCAGACTAATTCCTCATTCGTACAAAGCCATTTGTTGAGACATTCCACTGAGACATTATTGGCATTGTGTAAAAATACTGACAATTCATAAATTTATATTATTATCACAAAATTTAATAAATAAACACTCAATTTGCATACATTTTTCATACAAATTTATAAAATACTAGCGTATCCGGCTTGCTTTGTCCAAGAGCGATTTAGTCAAAACGGGCGATTTTCAAACAAACTTACGGCCCTTATTTCCCCCTCCTCAGGGTGGAATGTCAAAAAATCTAACCTTAGTGGACGCCTACGCCATAAAAAGATCCTAATGTAAAGATTTCGTGTTTCAACTTCAATATTTAAGGCTCTACAATGATATGCCAATTCGGACATGTCTTTATGTATATAAATTAGTGTTTAAAAGCGTTTTAAAATTTAAGGAGCGTTGTTGGAACAGACAAGAAGACTAACAATCCTGGAAATCACGTATTATGATGGGCTTGAAATATACTGTTGGTGTTTTTTAGGTACCCCAACAGCATATTTCAAGTGCATAGAGCGAGGTAATTGGCTTAGATTGTTTAGTATATGAGGAATAATAATTTGTTTCAACGCAGCATCCATATTAGATTTAAGATTTTGTAAAATTATTTTTATGATATGATGATATATGATTTTAAACACATTCATATACATTTCATTTTTTTTTCCTGAATTGTGTTTTCCTATGTATTTATTTTGATGGATTGAAGCATCACCCGAATTCGTTATAAGTATTCTAGTTCCATATTTTCATGAATTCGGTACGAACGCAGTGCGTAACTGCTCATAGTAGAGTGTCTTATCAAACTGCTTCGTGTGGACACAGCCTAATACAAAGTTCACGAAAATAGTGGCCCTTGTAGACATGTAGAAACGCATGGACAGTTTGATCACTGTTAGAATTCACTCATCGGCTTATTTTGATAAAGCCAAGTTTTACCGAATGAAATGTTTTTTAATTCCTAAAAAAAACACGATAAATTGTTATAACCACATAATACTTTGATCAATAAATTTGCGATTTCATGTTATTGTTGTTTGGCTCTAGCCAAAAGCCGATATATGATAATTAAAGCGGGAAAAAAACGATTATTTTTAGTGGAGAGATATGGTTACATTTTTGTATCTTTCTATTGTGGCACTAATAGTTGTACCACGGTATCCATATCCGATCTTTTTTCCTGCCTAAATGATCATAGATTTACAACTCAAACTTTAACCAATAAAATTAAATCGCAAATATATATCTATAAAGGCATTATGAATCTAAATGCTTTGACCTAACGTTTCCTCCTTATGACCTAAAATAAACTTCATTTGCCAAGCCAATGCTTTTACGAAACAAGACAATGAGTAACTTAGCTGTACTCAAACTATAAACAAGACCATTTAAAAATTAATTTTAATATAGTCACGGCTTAATTTAGCTGACAATTAACTACTATGACCGGTGGACGACTACCGAGACGAAGGACGAGAGTACGTGCGTGTACGTCGCAGTTCGGTGTGCCGTAAAGTGCAAATAAACAGTAAAACGCCAAAATCCGTGTCTTTCTAGAACCACACCCACGACCACCGGTCATACTACTCAATTTTCTCTTAATAAAGTGTTTATTGAACGTAGATTCAGTGTCCATGCATCACTTGATCAAAGTTTATCTCTTAATAATTTTAATATGAAGAAAAGTTTTATATACCCACAACGTCTTGTCAGCGCTACCGTTTACAAGTTAAACGTTTACTGCATGTGAAGTTTTAATTTTTTTCTATGACCAGACTGTTGATTTAATTATTTGGCGATTTTTTGGTTAATTTCCTAAGTCGTTCTAATCAGGTTTGGCTTGGCCGACGGTGTTTCTGTATTGGGTACATTAAGATTTCGCAAGTCATACATGTGTAAATGTAATTAAATAATGTATCTTAGTCCAGTACTCGTAGTATAAGTGCAAGCTTTGTTTGGGACTTTGTCAATTTGCGTGATAAAAATACATTGGATGGCATTATTTTAAAAATGTCAGTTGTTTTTATATTCAGATCGGTTGACGGAACTTATGTTGACTACTATTGTATCCACGAGGCGACTTAGTAATTTTAAGTTACAATAAAAGAACTAATATTTTACATCAGTTTTATTAAAATTTTATCATGTGACGTGTTTTGTTTTTTTTTTTCAATTATAGATACAGGCTGTCTAAACAAACAATATGTCCACAGTTATTATATTTTATTTTCGTGATTCCAAATACACTGTTAAAATTTATTTCATAATAATTATTTACAGTCATGATTTGCCTACTTAAAACCTCTCATCTATATAGTGATATAAGAATGACTCAATGTGATTGAATTCTACCATTTATGGGTACAATTTCTTAATATAACTAACAATAAATACATTAGTAGTTGTTTGAATAATATGAAATATTTAAACGGTTAAGACTGTATACTGGCGCTATAATGTATATTTAAATAAATAGCCGCTAGCGTTCAGTAACAAATTCTCTCAATATTTTTTTAAAAAGCCAAGTTTTAAAACGCAATATACAGAAAACTACACATTGAACACATCAATAATACTAATTTAAAATCGTTAATCGGACCACTGCACACGAATGAAACATAAAAGCATTACCTCAAAGCGTAAGTAACAATTTGGATCAAAAATTAGGAATGAGTTAATAATACAATTGTGTCCATAAATATCAAAAGCATGGATGGGAGTGTTAAGTAAAATGTGGAAAATAAAAATACTAAATAAATTATGTATTTTACATTCTAATTTGATGACAATGAAAGTAACATCCGGGCAGTAGGCTTGAGGGAGCCTGCTACCCGATGAGGGAGGCGACGCGCAGTGTCTGGCACGCCGCCTGAGAGGTCCTGAAGGAGTGGACTCTTTACTCCCACCCTCCCAGAGAGGTAGCCTCAACAAGGCTTTTCGATTCCCGGGCGTCTGGATTGGTTTTCCAGGGCCGGGTTAAGCAACTAGAGAGATATCCCCGAGGGTTTTTAGTCAGTAGGAATCTGAGGTCGCCCACTGCCTTCACAGCAACCCTGATGGACCTATGCAGGTTTTTCTCCCGGGTTACAAAAAAAAAAGAGAAATCAGTATAAATGTTAAGTTACAAAGATAGTTATACCCGCGAAGATTGGGGTGTGGTTTGTAGGTATTTGATATTTATCGACACAACGAAAAGTTGACCATATTTATTTGTTTAAATTGACCTGTAGCTAATTGGCAAGGTCGAAGCGCAATGCAACCCGAAGCTTAGTAAAAAATAATTTTCTCACACAAGAATGCTTTTATGTTTTACTTGCATTCACTAAAGGGCCAGTATCTGTGATTACAACTAACCGAATTCGGTTTTACATACTGAACTCTGAACATATTTATAATTTTTATGTTTATCCACGCATTACGCAAAAACCGCTGAGCTGGCATTTGTTGGCCATACGCTTTCCACCAGGTGTGTTTGAAGTCAAGCTTGCCTGTAACTTATACAAGAATCTAGACGGATGTTTAAATATGCAGTTTGTATCATTAATAGCTATCACCAAGGGGGTTCAGTAATATATTTCTAACGTTACAGCTGTCATGTCAAATAGGATCCATGACATAAAACACCGACCACAAAATTTAAAATTATTTTTAGGAATAAACTTCATTACAATTGATAATTACTTTTTAGAAGTTTTTTATGCTAAAGGTGACAAGCATAATCATACATCATGCACCTGATTATAGCCGCCTATGTAAACCAGTCTCTTTAGAAAAATTAACATTATCAAATACACTAGGAGAAAAGTCTAAATTTATGGAGTTAACATAACCTTTACAATGTTAATATGACATTTGTATTCTTCTAGCGTCATCGATAAACGAATGTCAATTTGTTTAGGAGAACAGAAGCGATAATTATAACAATTGTAAAACTGCACATGTTTATAACTCTTATACGTCGTCATCTCAGCTTTGAGTTAATACAACAAATACATTAATAAGTAATTATAGCAATATAATTGAATTTTAATAATTATGGTTTCCGCCCGCCAATTTCACAACCTTCATAAATCTGGCCTGTTCAAAATTTGACATTTACGTATTTTGTTAAAAATAGTTTATTAGAAACAGGAATACAGCTTGACTTCCCTGTAGTATTGGCATATACACTAGGCGGGTCAAATAAATCAGACCTTCGATATATTTATAAAAACTTTTCTCATTAGTTGACTAAAAGATTAAATCTAATTCAACTTGAGGACACTATTTCATCTCTAAACAAACTTAAAACGTAAACATAGTTACGAGCAGAAGCTAACTACAAACTTTAACACTGACAGTTAATTACATTGAGGCGACAATATTATACCAATGTTTATGATAAAAATGTTGATTTAAATATTTTTATTGAGATCAAGGCATATTATAGCCTCTTCCTAATCATTAAAAGTATCCATTCATTAAAAATTATATTCTTTCTTTTTCTACAACATATTATAATCTATACAAGATACATCATAAACTAGGATAACATTAGATATATCCACATCTTATTCTATATAAACATATCCATATACACCCTTACTGCTACAGCAATTAAATGCCACCATACACCCATCAAACTCCTTAAAGCTATCATTCGGAAGAATTTGGCATCATTCAAGAGTTCGATAGATGAGAGCAATATTTATAACTGATGATGAGTCAATCTGTATTTACGCTGTCTCAAGTGCAGTTGAGTCCATTATTCTCAAGCTATTCCTTTAGCAGATTTAAGTTGATTTTTCTGGTGGATCTTCTTGTTTTGAGGTGTCAAAGCCTTCTTTTATATGGCCTCCTGTACCTTTTGGATCCAAGTTTGTGGCCCAGTTGAAATGCATCAGGGCTAAATCAGAGTTTCCTAGTTTATTATGAACTTTACCAAGCATATAGTAGACTAATGACTCTCGTGGGGCTATATCTTTTAAATGTTGAAGATCTATCAACGCATCTTGCGGTCTGCCAGCTCTTAATAAAATAGAAGCTCTGTGAAAACGGCATAGTGGATTTTCGGCATCTAAGGCAACTGCTCGTTCTAAAGTGGCCAATGCCCGTTCAACTTTACCTAGAGCAGCCTGTGCCAATCCAAGCTGGCATCTTAATACTCCAGAATGAGGGTGTATACTCAGAGCGCGCCGAATATGAACTTCAGAGGCTTTCCATCGTTCTTGTCGCGCATATACTGTTGCAATTCCAAACCATGCCACGTAGTTGCGTGGGTCAATGCTAACAGCAGTTCTAAAACTGGAAAGAGCTTTGTCTGTTTCTTCACACACTGCATATTCGTGTCCTAGTAAGGCATGCGCGTATGCCGCATTTGGGTCTAATTGTACAGCTCGTTTGAAGAATTTTAAGGCTGTATCCCGTTCTTTGTGAAGTGAAAAACAATTTCCTGCAGCTAACCAAGCAACGGGATTGGTTCTGTTTATTTCCACTAATTCTTGAGCTAATGCAGATAGCTGGGATTCACGTTGTAAATGCCACAAACACGTGCTATAAATGTCCATGCCCTCAGTACGATTTGGATAGTATTTTCTAATTTCCACAAATATTTTGGCAGCAGCTTCATATTGGGCTAATTCATAATGCCCTCGTGCTATCATTGTTTGCACCCATGGTGAGGATAATTGTTTTGGTGGTAATTCTTGAAATAATTTAATTGCAGTTTTACATTCTAAGAAAGCTAAAGCTTTGTAGGCTTCACCCATGTCTCGCATCAGATTGAGAAGTGCTATGCCAGTTGAATTCTTTGGTGTAATGTTAGCTGTTACAGTTTCTATGCTTTTATTTCTTTCATTTGTTTCCGCTGTATTTGATTTGATATTTTTTGCTGTACGTTGTTTATTTTTTCTGGAAGGACTCTTAGGTGCAACAAATTTTCTACTTGGAGATTTATTGTTTTCTTTGACAGAATAACTACTATTGTTGTTGCTAAACAGCCTTGAGGACCGCCGTGGAGCAGGCCCTAGAGTGCATCGAGGAGCAGGACTAAAGACTGCATCTTTAAGTTGTCCCATCTGAGCACGAAATGAGTTTACGATTTTGGGTATAGCTTTCTGCTCATTGGAGTCTGTTAGTGTTGGAGTATATAATACGGGAGATTCTTCTATTGGTAACATTCCAAATGAGGGTGAAATAGGAATAGGTGATACACCACTGAAAACACTATATATTCGTTTAACTGGGGCTTGTGTCTCTGGGGTGATGGTTGTCGACATGGACATGGGAGTTCGCATTGAAACATTATTTGGTGTAACATTAGTATTAATAGTATTATTACTAGTATTAACAGGAATGTTACTATTAACAAAAGAAATATTCTCTGAATTGCTGACTAGATTCATTAATGTAGTTACACCAAATGTAAAATCGGAATTATTTATTTGAAATACTTGGTGGGCGTCTATCTTTTCTCCAATATTACAAAGATGGGCATAAGATTTCCACATAAATGGATTAAGAGATAGTGCTTTTCTGTGAGCATCTGCAGCCTTTGTTCTCCTCTCAGTTACAGTATATACTTTGGCAAGAAGCTGTAATGCATATGGAGCTTGTTCCCCAAATTCAGAAGCAATAATGTCAAAATTTGATCCCAGTGCATTCTCTGCGTCTTTGTAGCTGAAAAGAATCAAAGAATTAAAGTTTTGAAAATATATCACAGAAATACTCACATACGTACACATTATTTATACAAAGGCGTAGTACAAATTATAATATGCGACATTCCTGCTATTCATTTTATCATTTTTACTTGTATAGCTTTGTCTCATGCTGTCTTGATTTATGATTTGCATTTATCACTGTTCAGTCACCAGTGATTTTACTTTTTTCTCTCAACTCTATCCACACTTCACTTATTTAAAAAAAAAACCATGGATTGTTACAGGGTCTTTCAGCATTCAGAATATTTATCAACATCTTGCAAGAGTATAGGAAACATAAATTACTATAAATACATTACTTTGCAAAATATGAAACACTGGCTGCAGGCCTGGTCTTGTAATTATCAAAAAAAAGATAAATCAGTTTTAAGAGGCACCAGTTCATTATTTTTGGATTTTCATGAACAACATAGGCAGAGGTCTAAATAGACACACTGTAAAGACTCAGTCTACTTAACACACACTTGGACATCCAAGTCTAATACCCATGGTTGATTGCCTCTGTTAGTTCAAAAGAGCCAAATATAAACATTACCTAGTAGGCACATGCCCCACTTTCACACCACCCTATAACATATGGCAGTACTATAAAAAAACAGAAATTTCACTCTTATTTGCATATAAATAACAACAATCCTTCACACACCCTGGACTTTTTATCTCTATGTGATCAGAAATATTATATTTACATACACCACCCAAATCTAAACTATTAATGCTTTCACTAAATCCATCATAATTGTATCAGATACTGGAAATATTGGAAGAAACCTGTTATTAGAGTTACAGAATTATAGAACCACAGACCATCAGTGCCTAACCAATTTCAGATACAATGACAACTAAACATGCCTTGGACAATTCTGACTTTCTGCTAATTAACACACCTGCAAATGGCCATTCACACATAAAAGAATATATAGAATAAGCAACTAATACTTACGATTTTAAATCTATAGAGCATTTAGCAAATAAAAACCTGGACTGTGGTAGATGCAATATCATGCTTTGTAATAAATGATGTGTTTCATCCACCCTTCCTGCTCTGTAGTAACATGTTCCCAATAGAAATGCTGTTTCTTCAGACGCCACTGGAAGAAATTGTAAATTTCATTCAATTTATTACAAGTGTGTAAATGCATTAAATATTAAGTCTTGCGTAAAAATCAATAATAACGAAGACACAAATTTTACATCGATAACGTTTAAATTACACTAGATATTAACTACCTTCAGCATGTAATCTTTCAGCTAGAAATATAGCATTGTCGAATTCATAATTATTAAGACAATTCCAAACGATAACCTGTAAAAACAAATAAATTTTATTTTAGTAACGTCCAATGAAGTACTTGACAGTTCATTGAAATGGGATTTGTTGGGTACCTGAATTGGCTCTTGAACAATCATATTTATTATTAATTACACAAAACTGATATTGCTGAGAGTTTAAAATATTGACATCTCAAGCCACGAATTACAGTTACGAAAAAACTGGTACATTTTATTCCTTTACGACGGACATTTTCAGTTTGTTGCTTGTCTATGACACTATTTTTTTAAGCAAGGATCTAAGTTCCTTGTAGTTTGTCAGATTTTAATTCATTTCGATTTAGGGAAAAAAGGGTTCAAAATAGTTGAAAACAAAATATGAAAATGGAAGTCAATTTTTTGACTGACTTTATATCATGAAAATATTTTAGATCCGACAATACAAGTCAATATCTAATTTGTAGAATCGGATCGGGATCGGAAGGTCTGGATGCCGTTATTATAATCTATGTAGGAGTAGCGATACAAATGATAGAAAGAGAAAAAGATATAAATTAATCATGTTACTTAAAGCATTGTAGCCTTTATTTCTAACAGAATAGCTTCACATACTCCATGGGCAGGAAATCAGATTCAAATAGCTTCATCCTTGTTACTATGTATCTCATGCTAATTTTTAAACTCAATCCTACATTCTCTTAATTCTGATTGGTTGACTACAAAGACTAAAAACTTATAACAGGATAAAAAGTATCAATTTTATGAACGCAATGAAATTATTGTTGCACGAAGACGGAATTAAGAAAAGTTAATTATTATCAGAAAACATTTGTAGTAAAATTAGTTGTTCGTAACTGTGATTGTTAACGTGTTTATATTCGAAGTTCGATTGTTTTCTTTACGTGGTGTGTAGACATTGATGTGAAGAAAATTTACGTGATTGTGTGTACAATATGCGCGGAGTGTTGATTACGAATGACATCTGTTAACAAAAGGAAAACAGTGCTACAAAAATATTTTGCATTAAAATTTCAGGTATTTTATTATTTTAAATTTATATATTGTACCTACCACGCTAGTAGTGATTTCAAGGAATTTACGACATATATGCGTCACGAAAATGATTCGCCATTCACTGCTCATAAACCAAACAAGAAAATGTCAAGACATTTGACCTCCGATTTATTTACAAAATTCCCGTGTGATATCAATCTTTCTTAAATCACTATTATTCCATAATTAGTTTTATTGCATTGGCATTATTCAGACCTGTCCTACTTGGTATTTAGGTGAATTGAAATGGTGTGTGATCAACATAACTACCGCTTACATGTAATTATTAAAAGAAAATTAATCACTATGTTAAAACAAAATGTAAAATAAGACTACAGTGAACTATTTTCACAGCTTAACGTTTGAGCTAATTTATCAGTACAAAAGTTTGTGAAATAGTTTCTAATTTAAAATAAAGGATAATCTACCACCAGTTTAGAAAGTTGAAATTTTTACTGTTACTTGTTCATAACAGTATAAAAACGATATTTCTATTATTTAATAGCTAAAGTTATTATAATTTATAAAATCGAATAAACTGTTAATGTTGTGATAAAGAAATAATTATTTGAAAAGCTTTTACCACAATACAATAAGGTAAATGGGCTAATGTTTGATAGTCAACTAAAGGATGGAATTAAATAAAACTACTAGGAATAATAATTACTAAAATTACTTCACTATTTTAATAGACAATTTTGTATATCTTTTGTATATGATCATAAACTTAGATAAACTTTCCTAGGCAAAATTGAAAATAGCATCAGTTAACAGTGTTTACTGTCAACTGCCATGCACTCATACGTTTTTGATGCACTGTGTTTACAGTGCATGAGTAAACCCATACATCCTTATTCTTAAATTTTTGCTTGAGGAAAGGACATACTGTAGTTATAATTATTTTTTATGTTTTGTGAATAATCTTACTTTCTTATTAAAAATCTATAAATGAATAAGATATTTGATGTACTATAACCATTCCTTGTATATGTTGGTAAGATTTACTGACAAATCAAAGTGGTTTTTTTTTGTGACTTTTTTGGTATTTGGAGTTTTTCAAGCTAATGGCTGAACTGGGTCATGGCCACAGTACAAGTGTAAAGACTGTCATAGTGACTTGCTTTGGCCTGTCACATTTTAGAAATCAGCTTGTGTATATCCAGTAACTCATATGAGTTATATACCTAGAGACCTTCAGTTGTGGTATTTGTGGGCGGACATAATGATGGAGGCTATCAATGGTTTTTATCCTTTGGTGGTAGCTGTCCTTTTTGGACTACACTATGCTATATACTATACACTTACCATTAGACACTGTGTAGTCACTTTGTTAAGCCAGTGATTAAATAAAGAAAAAATGTTGTCAACTATTAGTTCTAAAAATTTACTGAAATCTTTAAAGCTAACATAATGGGTATTGACTGATGTGATAGTACATTTTTCAGCCAACAACATAACCAATCTATCAGCGGTAGCTTTCACATATATTAATACATGCATTTTAATACTGATACTAAAACATGACAGACCAAAGTGAGTCAACATTCAGTCAAATTGGTCACATTCAGTTCAGGCAATAGCATTACAACCTCAATAAGTTATTAAACTTGATATTTATATTATTTCATTGCTAATTTGTTTTGATTGAACATACTTTAAAATTATATACAAGTATATTAGTGCAAATGAATGTCCATTGTTAATGTTGGTGCTGTCATCTATTAGTTTATATAACAAAGTTTAGAAAAATATAAAAATAAAGACTTTATATGAAAAACTTATTTTAAGCAGGCTACTGTAATAAAAAATGTGTAAATAATTTTTTATGATAATTTGTTTTGGATTTTGAAAAGTGACAATTATGTTGTTTTAAAGTGTCCAGAATTAGTGCTTAATTAATTTTAATAATTTATGATATTAAATATTATTCTAGTTAACATCATTTTAAAATAGATCATCTTGATTTTGCCAGTTATCAAGGAAGCTAGAGTATTATCTGTTTTTTTTTTTAAATAAGGAAAAGCATTTTAAAAATACTATAAATCTTACTAAATCCACTTTGCAACATTGCTCATGACTTGTGATAATTCTAGTTGTAGGTTGTCCCATTTGTCTCTACTTCAAATGTTTAACATATTTAAATAATGCCATTTGTCAGTCAGATTTACAATCAACTAGTATTGTTTTTTTTTTCAGCAGTACAGTTTACTTTTGCATGAGAAAGTGCTTTATAACTACACCCAGTATGGACCAACTCCTCATTTGTTTATTATAAGCATAGGGCTTAGCTAAATTCTTATTAATAAAACCACATCCACATGCTATCAATAAAAGCCAGTAAAAGCTAACTTTATAATATCAGTAGCTCATACTGGCTATAGGCATAAAGTATAAACCCATAAAATAAAAGTTAGGTAACTAATAATTAAATTAAGTATCTAATAACATTAGCCTTAGTGGGTTTTTGAGGGATAACTATTAGAAATTGTTGATGGAATTGATAAAATGTTTTCTTGGCTGATAACTGTGTGTTTATTTTATTATAAGGTGTATGAATTTGTTGTACTTGTTTCAAAGGTAGACAACAAATGGAAATAATTTTGTTGACTCAGATGTTACTACTATAGGACCATTGTATTTTATTATTATGACGTCAATATTCAACCTTATAAAACTAAAATGAATAGACACAAAAACCAGTTTAACTGACATTTTGGTATATAATCAAGTCAATCCTATTTTTGCTTTACAATTTTAGTTGGAGTTATGTTATTGTTGAAGATTATTGAAATTTAATAGACATGCCCTGCAAAAAATACACATTAGATTAAATAAAGATTGTTAATTGTTTATTTTATGGTTGTGTTGCAATGATAGTCATAGAGGTAAATATCATTAAGTTAATGTATCAAACAAACAATAATTTAATGTGATTTTTTCTTACACATGCATTAAAGGATCATAAAGATATGAATCTATAATTTGCATTAGTCACAAAATGGCTTGTTATTTTATCACACCAATTTAACTAATTCCTATTAGAAAATATGATGGATATAGTCTTTATTCCAATAAAAAATTATTAAATATAGCAGAGCCTTGTAAGCATTAGTTCTAAATAATGTACCTAATAATTTATAATAACCCATGTAATTCATATAAATAATTTTGTAAATATTTGACCTTTGATGCTTATTTTTGCTTATAAAATATTATTTTCTTTTCTTTCAATATTCTACAATAAGCCTTTTGTATATATGTTGTGTTGAATAGGCATGTGGATGTGTAGTCACTTATAAAAATGTTATAATGATATATTGTCACTATATATATCCCTTATGGGGTGAGCAGAGATACATTAGTGGTTCTATCCAATTTGCGCATATATGGTGTGCCCAACGTGCCCAGTAGCGTAGTTGATCGCCATACTCAGGTCACTTACACGTTTCAATCACATGCCGTGCGGGCATCCTCACGATGTTTTCCTTTGCCGGAGAGCATGTGGCGCCTAAATCTGTACATAATCCGGAAAAACCCAGAGAAACATATGGGGAATCAAATCTACCACCATTCGTGTGGCCCGCATGAAAACCAATCCTTTTTCCGCTAGGTATCTGCTATCGTTATTGTAACGAATCTGCTATTCCACAGCCTCAAAATATTCTTATTAAAATTTAAATAAAAAAGAATGGTCTAGAAAAAGTTTGACATATTTATAACTTATTCATGTGAATGGTAGTAAGGTAATGAGTAAATAGAAAGTCCCATCTACTAATAAAATATTAGGTCCTTACATATGAAATTGGCGTTTTTCGTACTGGCCACTTTAATCACAAATTTCTCCTCTTTGGTAAGGAATTCCAAATTCAAATTTGTACAGCTATAGACTCATGTATTTGTGCTTCGATGATCGTCATTCATTTGTTTTTTTCTTCTGTTTTTTTCTGTTTGCGTCACTCATTTTACAAAATGGAAAACTTAAAATATCGCATTATTTACGAGTACGAGTTCCGCCGTGGAACTAGTGCTGCGGAAACAACTCGAAGGGTGAATGATGTGTATGGCGGTCGTGTTGCAAAAGAAAACACAGTTCGTTTTTGGTTCCAACGTTTTCGTTCTGGAAATTTCGACCTGCAGAACAAGCCCCGTGGACGGCCTGAGACTCAAGTTGATAATGAAGAGTTGAAGGCTATTGTGGAAGCGGATCCATCGCAAACCACGTCCGAGTTAGCTGCAGGCTGCGATGTTAGTGATAAAACTGTTTTAATTCACTTGAAGCAAATTGGGAAGATTAAAAAGCTTGAAAGGTGGGTACCTCACGAATTGACTGAAGCAAACCGGCAAACGCGCGTCGACTGCTGCGTTACATTACTAAACCGGCACAATAATGAAGGTATTTTAAACCGAATCATTACCTGTGATGAAAAATGGGTTCTTTACCATAATCGGAAGCGCTCAGCGCAATGGTTGGATCCTGGCCAGCCAGCCAAATCCTGCCCCAAGCGAAAATTAACCCCAAAAAAGTTACTTGTAAGCGTTTGGTGGACTAGTGCCAGTATTGTTCATTACAGTTTTCTCAAATCTGACCAGACTATTACGGTTGATGTCTATTGTCAGCAATTGCAAACCATGATGGAAAAGCTAGCGGCTAAACAACCTAGGCTGGTCAATCGCTCCACGCCACTGGTGCTTCACGACAACGCTAGACCACACACTGCGCAACAGACGGCTACTAAATTAGAAGAGCTTCAATTGGAAAGTCTAAGACATCCTCCGTACTCCCCGGACCTTGCTCCAACAGATTACCATTTTTTTTCGAAATTTGGATAACTTCTTGCAAGGGAAAAAATTCAACTCCGATGGGGCAGTCCAAATCACCTTCAAAGATTTTATTGATTCCCGTCCGACTGGTTTTTTTAGTAAAGGGATCAATGAACTACCTATGAGATGGCAAAAGTGCATAGAAAATAATGGTTCATACTTTGATTAATTAAATATATTATATTAAAAAATATTCGACTTTTTGTTCCTCCCATACAAAACGCCAATTTCATATGTAAGGACCTAATAATAACAACTCTTTTCAATTTACTTATTTTACTTCCAATTCAATGTTCATAAACTTGTCCATATGACATGTTTTACGTTGACAAACATGATTTGATCAATTGAATATCTTTAAATGGCTTGAATATCTTTAAATTAAAATACACATAATAAAGTAATGTAATATTATCTTCATGTATTATATATACTCATATTCAAATATCATATAGAAAATCGTACATTTATTTTAACAATTATTATAACAATTTGCCTTGAAAGCTTTTCCAATAGATTTTCCATTTTAACAGAAATAATAGAATTTAAGGCATATCCATGTTTCATACAGTCATAGGAAGTATACGGATACCCAGGCCAGGCGAAGAAGAGTAGGCAGTGCTGGCACCCTAGGGCAGTGGCCCACACGGTTGCCCTGATGGTCCATGAGAATTTCCACCGGTTTAAAAAATAAAATACATAAGGTTGTAATAAAATTTGTTACAAAAATAATTACAAAGGTTAATTTAGTTTATAAATAAATTTATTATAGTGGTCTTTCAATACACACATAGTGTTTTGTGTAATATGAAATATAATATATTAGACATATTTCCTGTTTCACTGAGCATTAATTGTAACCCAGCTTGTGTGTAGCTCCTACTACAATTTTCCTTATCATGCACTGTTTGAAATACTGAGTAATTTAAATAAACTAATTCCATATGAGTATGAGAAATTCTATAAAGGTGGCATTTCCAAATGTACTTTTTAATGAGTTTTGGCACGTACCAGCATTGTCATCCCCATTATATCCTAAAAATGGTCCTACTGCACTAAGGCAGAGATTCAAGGACGCTTCTTTGACTTTGCTTAGCAAAGTGCTCTAAACATAAATTCATTTTGACAAAATATATATATATATATATATATATTAGGAACTTGAGTATGGCTTAAGTATTTGCAGAACCAAGTCCAAGACGACAAAATTGGTGGCTTACCATATATCCTCTGACGTTAATTCACTAATATAAATTGTCATGTTTTAGTAAAATCCAAGGCAAAGTTATACATCTCAGCCTTGGTGTGCAGCCATTATCTCCTTTTCTTCAGTATAATCAGGCATCATTTATTAATAAGACTGTTTTTTACAAAATGATGTTAATAAAACATTAAAATATTCGTTCACAGGATGAGTTCGACGGACACGATCAACGTTACGGCACAGCCGATGTCTGACATAGTCCACGAGATGCTGAAGCCGATGTTCCTGCAAACTCGCACGGCGCAGGTCATCGCCGGCATCTTCGTGTGGACAGCCCTCTTCATCACCTGCCAACAGGTATAGAAACACTAAAATAACTTTAATCTACGACAATAATCTAGGTTCGAATGTGTTTGACGAAGCATGAAAGTAGGTTTAATTGATATCACGTGAGGTCTTCGTTCCATATGCGAAGTAATTCTAGGAGTCTTAAAAAAGAGCTGCTTTACTTAATAGGAAGTCCCATGTTTGGCTAGTTTGAACACTTTAAAAAGGATGAATGACGAAAAAAAAATTACAATATTAATCAAACAAATAAGGATCTAGTAGAGGGTATGGTCGGAAGCAAGCCGAATCAACGAGAATACATAAAAGAGATGGAAGATATTTGCAAAGACAAAAAGAAGTGGCGTTCCATTCTTTCTGCTTGACCTAATAGGAGATCGGCACGATGGTGGATAGTATAATTTTAACTGAGTAAGAATAAAATTTTCTAAATAGCTTGTTACAATTTATCATATTGCCTTGGGATAGATCGAAGCGAGTAACTATGATGGGATTAAATCCATGAATTGTGTGTTTCTACGATCTGGTTGAATAAACCTCACAAAAATACGTAAATAATCATAAATCACCTAGAAGATACCAAAAATATTACTGTAACGTGGATCCTCTACGTTTCTAAGTTTGGCATATGTGTATTTGTTTTTTTATTGTACCTATTAGAAGAGATATTTCGTTGGGTTGAGTATATAATATCAGTATATATAGTAGTCTATGAAAGCTTTAATTTACACTAAATTATTGTAAACACAGACGCATAACATATTTACTTAATATATAACAAGCGCAGTTTTAAATATGAACGTTAATCGAGATTGTCACATATAGTGAACGTCCCTTTCTAGGAGCAGGCTGATCAATGCTAATATTAAAATTAATGTAAACCAGTATTTTTTTGATATTATCAAACTTGTGTACTTCAAAAGGTATATTTTTTAAGATAAAGCGCCCGCTTTATAAAAATAAACAGTTCAATATTATTGGGTGGAGTGGGATTTACGGAGCCGTGAGGATGACGTCAGTGTAATATCTATTCTTAGAATAAGTAACAGACTTGTTACTCAATCCTGGTAAAATAATGCAAAAAATGAATCAATTCGTTTATTGATAATAAAATAATTTTATGTTTATTTCTATCTCTGTCACTCCGACTGAAGCCTCTTTGTCACACGCTTGTGTTGTATTTGCAGGCACTCAAAAAATTAAAAAAAAGTCGGACTTAACATACATACTTAATAATAACAAATGTCAAGAAACATTTGAATTCGTATACTCATGACGGAAGAAATTCACTATTGAGATCTTTTTAAATTTATACCGCCTAAATCCTCGGACTAATTTCTATGTAAATTAATTTTAGTCTTATGATAATGTTTTGTTTTTATTTGCTTGGCTTTTAATCTTCTTTAGGTTTATTGAATATTTCCAATATCGTACGACCTTGTTGAGTTGATATCATTCTACTAGTTTCCAAAGAACTTCTAGAAAGGTCATCACAATTGAGTGATGCTAGTTTTTATGTACGCTTTTATAACTATTATTTATTATTTTTTATACTAGCTTGATAAATAAAACTACAATGTAGTTGATGAAAAGTACAGAGTTGTTAAAAAAAGGCACAGACTACCAAGGGTTAAGAATCTATTGACTACCGCCGTCGCTATACCGGTTAGCGTATACCACTACAGAAAGTCTCAAGATATGAACAACTAAACTTTTATGTTGTGTGTTTAGTCGAATACTTTTCCTAATAAGGTAAAATAAAGAACTGATTAAACTCACTCTATTATGATTTTTGATCCATCTAAAATGTATTCCAACATCTAAATCTATTTAGGTTTGCGGAACGTACGTCTCATTTTAGATCCCGGAATTAAAAAGAAACCGTACGTGCTGCAAACAAAAAAGGGCAAACGCTAAATCGAGTTTTATTAATGCAATTAGTCTACGGGCGGCTTGCAGTAACGAATTAATCTAGTTTAAGCTTGTATAAAACGCTTATTAATTGAATTGGTTTGATTCCATCTTAATGATGATTTCAGTTTAAGAGTTAACTAGATTTTGATTTAGTGCAAGACAATAAGTACAGATCAGCGCTAAATAGCATTTTATATATCTCTAAACTAGATTTAATTTGTTAGTGCAAGCCGCCCTAAGTCTACAATATCTCTGGATTTTGATTTTAATTTGAATAATTATGAGTTGCTTGACGAATTCCCATTTATTTATAAGTATTGCAATAGCAGTGTCATAGAAATAAAATTTGAATTAATTGTTGTCACCATTCATATTTTATCGCTTTAATTTAAACATTGTTTTGTTGTATTTAAAAGTTGATAAGGTAGGTTAGTGCTTGTAGATTTTGCTTTTTTAAAGATAAGATTGTTCACTTTATTTTGATAATCCGAGTCACCGATGTAGAAATATCTTAAGCAAGTTCTATTTTCTTTTTAGCCTTCCTTCATTCTCGTTTCTCTAAATATCGTATATGTGATAATTTATTTCTGTGATTCGCTTTCACGTCTTAACCTAGTGAACTTACGTGTAAATTTTCTGTATTTATAACTATAAAATGAATAGAAAAAATATTTTAAGCCCGTGCTTCGCGGATAATATTTAATATATTAATTACATTGAAGTTTTTATAAGATCGTTATCTGCGTGAGTAAATAATAAACATTGTAGTTAAAAACAATAAAAATATATAAATTTATAAGTCGGAACTATTAATATTATGATGTTAAATAAATCTTATTGTGGCGGTTTAGTAGATGAAGGACCGATGTCCGTGCGCGGCATCGCGGGTGGACGTAGGTTTATATCGCGGCACGTACCACAGTTTTTCCAGATTAAGCACAGATTTAGGCACAATATGCTCTCTGGTGAACGAAAACAGGGATGTTACGGAGCTTCGACTCCGACTCCGATAAGTCGGAACTTCCGATCGTTATTACACCTTCGGTTACGACTTCGGTTCCGAAACTTTTTAATCGGAGGTATTCATCGGAGGTCACCACCACTGTTGTAGTCAATTCATTTGATTTTACTTTATATGTTGTTGAAACATAATATCAATTAATCAAACAATCAGTGCTACTTAATTTGTAGAAGACATTTTTTAAAATTTTGATTAAAAAAATATGATTAAATTATTAAATTTAAAACTAAATGTACATTTAAATTTATTACTAAAAGGTTTTTTTTTATTTTAGATATACATTAAATTAAGTAAAATAGAAATTAACACAAAAACAACCCTGCAGCAAATTTGTATTAATTTGTTCACTGGACAATGTTCACTGGTGGATAACGGTTTCTGATATATCCAACACTTTGTGAACAACAGCTTTTATTTGCCCAAGTTAGGTTGTGTTGTGTTGGGTTGTGTTGTGTTGTGTTGGGTTGTGTTGTGTTGTGTTGTGTTGTGTTGTGTTGTGTTGGGTTGTGTTGTGTTGGGTTAGGTTGGGTTGGGTTGTGTCCCCGGCGTCGGGACGTGACGACCCCATCGCCCATCGGTTCGCCGGTGCAGTCAGTCAGCCCTCTCCTCACTCCCACCTTACCTTTTCCTTGTATTCCCTTTCATAACCCCATCCTTCCCACGATTTATCCTCCTTATGCCCTCTGTTGTATTCCCCCCTTCTTCTTCTTTCATCTTTCTTCTTCGCTTTTCTCCCCCTTCTATCTCTTCTTCTTTGTTTTTCGTTTTCAACCCCTGCGAGATGTATGGAAATTAGGATGTATGCAAAAAAGAAAAATGGCAGTGCAACAAACAATAGGACTACCCCAGGAGGGTACTGGTCGCTCCGCGGCCGGAGAATCCCTCCCCGGGCTGGAGCCTCTCTCCAGCCCGGGCTGCCCCGCGTTCTCTGGGGGGGGGCAACGTTGCACTCGGCGGTAGGGCGGACCCCCCTACCGCACCAACGACAAAGGCTATGCAGATGGATTCCGATTTTGCTTCACCCGCAAGGGTGCCAATGG
Source organism: Automeris io (assembly GCA_036320925.1). Taxonomy (NCBI): domain Eukaryota; kingdom Metazoa; phylum Arthropoda; class Insecta; order Lepidoptera; family Saturniidae; genus Automeris; species Automeris io. The sequence goes on from JAUDJH010000011.1 coordinate 12,114,276, forward strand.
TGATGTGTGAGAGGATCGAGGACTCCGACTCCGGTCGGAGTCTTATGTCGGTGACCTCCACAAACTCAGAGCGCAAGAGGCGCTATGCGAGCGCGCTCTCCTCGAGCGGCTCGGACAGGGATGCATCGCCGCTCAAAACCTCGGCGATCCCTAAGAAAGGACGTCGCCGCCCGCCCACAACAGGCGAACATGTGGGGCTGTGGCAGGCCAAGAAAGAGCTTATAGAAAAGGAGAAGGAGGACAAGGCTCTGCAGGAGCAGAAAGAGCTGGTGTTGTCCTCGCGGAATGTCCGTCCGCACGAAACATCGCGGCTCTCCGTCACTCCATCGGAGGATGAGGACAAACGGGAAGCCTCGGCCGCGGCGTTATTGAAGCGAGCCGAGAGAGACTATGGACTTATTAGGGAGAATATTAAAAAGTCCAAGAATATGAAGGGGACCACGAAGAAGGAGATGAAGGAGGCCGCCGATGACATGAGGGAGGTGGTCGACGAACTCCATCGTCGGACGGCCAACGACGAGAACCGTCGGCTCCTTAGGGAGAACGAGCGCCTTCGTTCTCAGCTCAAGGAGCTGATGGAGGATATGGCCGCCGACCGAGCGGAAGCCAGAGCGCGGACGGCACAGGGACTGGCTCCAAGAGCTCCGCCAGCCCCTGCTGCTCCGACGACACCGGACTTGACACAGCTCAGCAGTTGGTTCGACGAAAGGGATCGATCGCTCGTCCAACAGCTGAGCTTCATGATGGACGCAAAGATCGAGGGGCTGCAGGTGGACGGACGTCTTCTTCCTCCCAAGCGCCATCGCCCCCCGCTAGCGGCAGACAGCGCGCGGGACGCCCCTCAGGTGGAGGAGGCCCCGCAGGCCGCGAGCGGGGCGGCGAAAAAGAAGAAAAAGAAGAAGAAGAAGAAACCTGCGGCGAACTCGCGGCCCGATCCGACGTCCGGCAGTACCCAACCTCAGGCGAGGGGGAGGGGGAACAGGGACACGGAAAGGGCCCAACCGGATTTGACGGTGAGGGAGGCGCCTCATCAGCCTCCCCCACCAACCACCGGACAAGAAAACACTCCCTGGACTGAGGTTGGCAGAAAGGGAACCAAGCGCCAAGCCCAAAGAGCGCAGAGGGCCGCGCAACGGGACCCTCCTCCAGCTTCCCGTCAGCCCCAGCCTCAGCGGAGCCAGAGAAGACAGCAGCAGCCCACCACCGTGCGGTTGCGCGCACCCAAGACGGCCGCGGTGATGATTAAGCTGCAGCCGGGGTCGGAGGCGTCGGGTCTGACCTACAAGGAGGTCATGACCAAGGCCAAACAAGACCTGGACCTGACCAGTCTGGGGATAGAGAACGGCCTTAGAGTCAAGATTGCGGCCACAGGAGCCCGGATCTTCCAACTCCCGGGCTCCGCAAGTGGCGACAAAGCGGACTCTTTGGCCGCTAAACTTAAGGAGCTCTTCCCGCAGGATGGCATTTACGTCTCCAGGCCGGAAAAGAAGGCGGACTTCCGAGTGTCAGGGTTCGACGACTCCACGACCCTGGAAGAGATCCAGGCTGCCGTCGCTAGGCTTGGCGACTGCCCACCGGATCAAGTCAAGGTCGGGTTGATCCGCGAGGACAGATCGGGGCTGTGCTCCGTGGTAGTGAACTGTCCCGTGGCAGTCGCCAAGAGGGTGGAGAGCGGTGGCAGACTCATCGTTGGCTTTTTGTCGACGCAGGTGAGGATGCTGCCGGCGCGCACAATGCGCTGCTTCCGATGCCTGCAGCCGGGGCACGTACGGGACAAGTGCAAAGCGGAGGTCGACCGCAGCAGACAATGTTACCGCTGCGGTCAGATAGACCACATCGCGCGACAGTGCACCGCAGCAGTCCCGTACTGCTCCATATGCGCGATGGCCGGAAAGCCGGCACAGCACAGCGTCGGCAGCAGGGCTTGCGCCGTCGCCTCCAAGCCGCTCAAGCCCAAAAGAGGACAGCCTGCAGCCCGCACAGGACAGGAGCAGCAGGCCCAGGCCCCAGTTCCCGAGAGCGCCCAGGGCGCTGATAGGGCAGCGGGCAACCACGAGGAGATCCCAATGACCGTCCCTTAATGGACCACACCCCGCTAAAATTTCTCCAGGGAAACATCAACCACTGTGCCAGGGCTCAGAACCTTCTCTTTCAGAGCCTGACACAGTGGGGGGTGCATTTGGCGGTCGTGTCGGAGCCTTACTATGTTCCCCCAGACGGTGACTGCTGGGTGGGGGACCCCACGAACATGGCAGCCATAGTAAGACGGCCGAGCGCGGGTGCCCCGCCCTTTGGTACCATCTTCAGAGGGACGGGGTACGTTGCAGCAGTGGTGGGGGAGATAGCAGTCATCTCTGTGTACTTCTCCCCCAACAAGTCGCTGGCCGAGTTCGAGGGGTTCCTCGCCCAACTTGGAGCCCTGGTGGAACAACTCCGCCCTCGCCCCGTGCTAGTCGCCGGGGATCTCAATGCCAAATCCATGGCATGGGGATGTCCGGTGACGGATGCGCGGGGTGAGGCGGTAGAGGAATGGTTATTGGGAACTGGGTTGTCCGTGGCCAATGAGGGCCAGGAGCTGACCTGCATCCGGGCACAGGGCGGATCCATAGTGGATGTTACATTCGCATGCCCCGCCCTGGCAAGGCGGGTTGAAGGATGGAGGGTGCTCGTCGCGGAGGAGACTCTGTCCGACCACCGGTACATCCGATACTGCATCAAGCCGAAACGGGGGGCCCAGACCAACTCGGGCCCCAGGGACACATGGAGGGACCCTCCTAGGTGGAGTTTGAAGTCCCTCGACGTGGAGCTCCTACAGGAGGCGGCGCTCGTCCAGACTTGGCTCTCCGAGTCGAGAGGCGACGCTAGCGTGGACGAACAGGCAGACCGGCTCCGGAGAGCCATGACTATAGTCTGCGACGCCTCCATGTCGCGCTTGAGGGGCTGTCCCAACCGTCGCCGGCGCCAGGTGTACTGGTGGTCGGCCGAAATCGCGGAACTCCGCCGCGCCTGCGTTGCGGCCAGACGGGTCTACACCCGAAGCCGCCGCAGGGGACGCAGAGATGTCGCGAGAGAGGAGTCTCTCTACGCGGCGTATAGGGAGAAGTGCGCGGCCCTCAAGGTCGCCATTGCCCGGGCCGTGGATCAGGCCCGAAAGGAGTTGCTGGAGCTCCTAGACCGAGATCCGTGGGGGAGGCCTTATCACATGGTGCGGAACAAGCTCCGCCCATGGTCCCCCCCGCTGACGGAGACGCTCCAGCCAGATCTGTTACGGTCTATAGTTTCCTCCCTGTTCCCTACCAGGGCAGACCATCAGCCCCCACCGATGGTGCCTGCTTGGTTCCACGACAACCAAGATCCACAGGTGCCACCGGTGACCAGGGAGGAACTAGAGTCCGTAATGGATAAGCTGAAGGGCAAGTCCACGGCCCCGGGCCTGGATGGGATCCACGCCAAGGTCTGGACCCTCTCCTTTGATGCCTTCGAAGAGTGGTTAAGGAGGATCTTCAACACCTGCCTGTCCCAAGCTACGATTCCACGGACGTGGAAGACGGGCAGGCTGGTCCTTCTCCAGAAAGGCGGACGTCCGGCCGACTCCCCCTCTGCGTACCGGCCCATCGTTTTAATCGATGAGGTCGCGAAGTTGTTTGAGAGGGTAGTAGCCGACCGGATCACCAAGCATCTCAAGGGAGAGGGTCCAGATCTGGCCGCCAACCAGTTTGGGTTCCGTAGGGAAAGGTCGACGGTGCATGCGATCCGTCAGCTCAAGTCCCTTTCGCAAGAAGCCGTCTCCAGCGGCGGGGTGCTCATGGCGGTGTCCCTTGACATCGCCAACGCATTTAACACCATGCCCTGGAACTGCATAAAGGAGGCTCTGCGGCGTCACGGCATTCCGCTGTACTTGCGCCGCATCATAGGGGCGTACCTGACGGATCGCAGCGTCAGGTACCCGACTCGTGAGGGATGGGAGACAAGGGAGATGACTTGTGGGGTTCCACAGGGGTCGGTCCTCGGGCCGCTCCTGTGGAACATAGGCTATGACTGGGTCCTGCGCGGCCAGAACTTACCCGGCGTCAGCGTCATTTGTTACGCTGATGACACGCTGGTGGCCGCGCGGGGCAACACTTATCGTCGAGCTGCAATGCTCGCCACTGCGGGCACGGCGCATGTGGTGCGACGTATTAAGGCGCTGGGCCTTGAGGTGGCGCTCAACAAGTCCGAGGCGTTGTGTTTTCGCGGCCCTCGGACCTCGCTGCCTCCAGACGCCCACATCATTGTCGGGGGTGCTCGCATCGCCGTCGGGGCGACCATGCGTTACCTAGGCCTGGTCCTCGACGGCAGATGGGATTTCGGAGAGCACTTCCGGCAAATGATGCCAAAGGTGCTGGGTGTAACAAAAGCCCTTGGACGTCTGATGCCCAATTTAGGAGGACCAGGGGTGTCTAGCAGACGCCTCTATTGCAACGTGGTCCGCTCCATGATGCTGTATGGAGCCCCGATATGGGTCGACGCTCTGAACAGCCGCAATATTCCATTATTGCGGCGGCCTCAAAGAGCGTTGGCCATCAAGATCATTCGGGGCTACTCTACGGTATCATGCGACGCGGCCTGCATGATAGCGGGGTCGGTTCCCTGGGACTTGGATGCTCGAGCCCTCGCGTCCCTTTTTACATGGCGCGAGGAGCGAAGAGCCCGGGGCCAGCGAACCGCCCCGACCGAATTACGAGCAAAGAGGCGTCTGCTGGACGCCGACTCAATTATGACATGGAGGTCGAGGCTGGAGGACCCTCGATACGGCCGGCGGACAATCGAGGCTATCCGTCCGGTGTTGGCCGAATGGCTGGAAAGGGGTCATGGCAATATCTCCTACCGGTTGACGCAGGTACTTTCGGGGCATGGCAGCTTCGGGTGGTACCTGTTTCGCATAACCGGTAGCGAGCCGGACCCCAGATGCCATCACTGCGGCGGATGCCTCGAAGAATCCGCCCAGCACGCGCTAGAGGAGTGCCCAGCCTGGGCCTCCGAAAGGACCGACCTGACCAGGGTGGTGGGTGGTGACCTGTCGCTGCCGGCGCTCGTTCGCACGATGGTCGGCAGCGACAGGGCGTGGCAGGCGGTCCTCAAATACTGCGAGGAAATTATGAAGACGAAAGAGGCGGCGGAGAGGGATCGGGAGGCACTTTCCACTCCCGACAACCCCATCCGTCGTCCACGCAGGATTGGACAAAGGAGGAGGGCCTTCGCCAGAGGCCTTCCTACCTGAACCGGATTCGACGCCCGGGCGGCCGCTTGGGGGAGCGCGCCGCCCAACATTCCAAGGCGAGAGCGGTGCTGCGATGTGTTCCCGCACACCGCTCCAAGACATCAACTTTTAAGGTGAGCGAGGGGTGGTTCTTTACATCACCCCTTGCAATTAGGAAAGATAGAGGCCTAGCTTAAAGGCCGGACGTCGCTGCGGGTCGGTGAGGCGGACTCTACTGTACCTCCGACCCCAGCTCATGACGGGAAGAGGAACACCCCGGTGGTTTTAGTCGGGGCAGGTCCGACACACCGGGGGAGCGGCCCCCACTGCTCCCCTGACGGTCCGTAGGGATTTCCACCGGGTTAACAAAAAAAAAAAAAAAAAAAAGGGTTGGGTTGTGTTGGGTTGTGTTGACCCAACTTGATATACGCCGGCGATGCGCTTGAGGGAGCGTGCCGCCCAACTTATTCAGGCGAGAGCGCTGTGTGACCCCGGGGGTTTTAGTCGGTGCAAGTCCGACAACCAAAAAGCTCCCTGAGGTCCGTCAACAATATCCCCCGGGCTATCATAAAAAAAACCTGATATACGCTTGGAAACAGTCTCGATCTTCAACATCTGTCTACACACGAGGGAGATGTAGAGGGAAATGGATTATGCTGTTGTCAATTCAAAAGTTCTGGCTTATACTTTCGAAGACATGTATCAATCTTGCACCATATTAAAATGGGATCAAATTTAAGATATAATAAATAACATATCTTCACGCTATCACGCTATGTGAGCAGACATACAATAGTGGTTTTATCCACTTTGCGCTTAAATGTCGTGGACTACACGACCAGTAGCTCAGGTAATCGCTTTCTCACAGTACTATGAAAATGTTAATAAGAAACAGCAATTTTTATTGTCTGTGTATTTGTAAATTTATCACTTTCTAATTAAAAAGGTTTACTGAATAAGGTTTTTTATTTGTCCCTTAATAAAACTATTTTATTCTGCCGTCACTTGTGACTAACATTGCCTCCGACTCAGATTCCGACTCCGATAAATCAAATTTAAAAACTCCGACTCCGACTTCGTTTCCGATAAAACTGCCTCCGTTACATCCCTAAACGAAAACATAACTAGTATACACACATGGCAACTAATAGTAATGTCATATGTAAGTGCCCAGAGAAAGGTGATCACTTGTGCTACAGCAGCTAGTGGATGCAACCGCTAATCTACCTCTTCTCACCCTGAAAAGGATATAGCATGTGAACAAAACTAGTATAGATGTCATCACTGTCGACCCGGGATGTGATTCAATAAAACAAACAGTTTCCCTTGTCGCTACTCATAATTTATTAATATTTTGGCAGAGTATAGAATCGTGTGTTACACAACGATACAGTGATTCATTTCTCTGCCAGCGCCATCTCTCGAATAAACAAAACTACATCTCACTATCAATTTAACACCATGACTATGTAATATATATTATGATTATAAATAAATCGTAATGTCTAAATGAATCAGTGACCATTATTACAGTTTAATTATTTAGTCCTTGTAGTTCAGTGTGTATTATTACAATAAATTACAGTAGCAGTATGAAACGGTGCAATATGGATCAGTAACGCCTTGAATTAAAGTTTAATTGAACGTATAGTGTTGCTTTTATATTATACAATGTAGGCTGTTTGTTTTGCTTGCATTTTCCTTCGGTTCTGAAAGTCATAAATTCGAATGCGTAATAAGTTCCCGAATACGTTAATTATATAATGAAACTAGCTGACTCGGCAAACGTTGTTCTGCCATATAAATTATAGCAGACCAGCCACGCTTTGCTGTGACTGGTTTTTGAATAATTACTCAATCCAGTCAACGGATAGCGCCATCTTTTAGAATCGTTTGGAGCTAACTGTAAATTATGACTGCTAAATAATAAACAAATAATTTACAATAAAATAATATTGCGACTATGAATTGAGATGAAAAGTTTAAGGAAGTAGAGTTGCAAGACATGATTTTGTTCTGGCCTCAAAACTCGACTACAAGTAGTTTGAATAAAAGTAAGAATAGTTTAGAAGTATTCATTTTGTTGTCTAAAATTTGTTATTTGCATAAATTCGGTAAAATTCTAAAGGATGCTTATTTTTATTAAATTAAAATTTGATCAAAGTGACGCACCTCTATCTGGAACCTAGGCTGAGATTTATAGACGATACTTTGTCTTTGCTTACTCTTTACCCCCGACGTTACAAAGTATGGTAATTCTCCGATGTTTCTGACTTGGACTTGGTTTTATAAATACTTAGGTTACCTACACTCGAGTTCCTATTATATATTCGTTTTTTTTTTTTATTGTAAAAGAAGAATACTTTTTACTAAGAAAGTCTAAGCATACTCGAAGTATTATCTATAATTCTAAGCCTTACACTTTCCAACATAAGGTGGAATTATTGTTGTCTCGACATTTGACCTATTTTATATTTATAACTTTAGTAAAATTATAAATACACACGTCAATATCTGTTACATGTACATTTTGCCACGTATTTTTGTAGATAAGTACTATTTAAATAATTATTGTTTAAAACATATTGTAATAATAAAATACTTAATAGTGAACGTGATCCGAATGTAATGTTTTAGTATTACAGAGTTAAAAAAATATACGCAGTCCATTTGTATAGTGAAACTCTTTAAAAAAAAAGTTATTTTAAAATGCTGCGGAGTTTTTTTTTAATGTTATAATTACTGTAACAAAATAGTATACATATTTACAAAATATTCTTATTATGTATAGTTTTGAAAACAGTAATTAACACGCGATTGTTTTATAGCAACAATGAAACATTCAAACATTGTTTTAACATTGAAATGAATTTTTTGTATCACAAGTGTTTATCTAACACAGTCATTTAAAATTCTCGCCTTTTGTAAACATTATAAACACTTTTAAGTGACGGGTTGTACGTGTATAAAACCCCTTCACGTATTTATAATGTGTTTTATTAAGTCACATAATAACTATTAATTTCGCATACTTAAGCGCTGTTAAAACAACTTTACCTGTTTTTGTGTGAAATGGAATAGATGTTTCAATTATCATAGAAGGAATTAAACCCATTTGAAAATTTGTTTACAAAATAAGTGTAATAGTTGCAAAATAATGTCATCAAATCTTAACTGTTATATTATACGAAACCGCTTAAATTGATCAAGAAATATACATACTGTATGCATAATGTAATTTGTTACGTACTAGCTATGCACGAAGTTTCGGCCGCGTGGCTTGAACATCCGTGTAGGAACGGGATAACACACAACATCTTTCCTGGGAGTCCAGACTAAAATATTTGCTGTTTAGTGTTCACGACAAGCGATGGGAAACTGAATGTGATTGGCATAAGCTTTTAAAATATCATCAATAAACGAATGTTACTTTGTATATGGGTTTTAAAAGTCCATTTTAAGATTATGGAATGTTTCGTAGATTACCTCCTATATCCAAATAAACTTAACATTTTACCAGTTTATAATACTAGTATTGTAGCGCGAATTCCATCTCGCAAAGCTACGATGACGTCACCACGGCGGAGTGTTCGAGGGGAGGCCTCCCTTCGTTTATCTAGGTCAGGAGTTCGCTTGCGCCCGCGCTGAGGTAAAGATGTGCCTCTGTGCAATTCTCCGGCCGGGGAACTCAGCTGCCGGATAAATTGTATAACGCCGCGTAACTAGCTAGCCCTACCACCTAGCATAAATAATATAGTGTATCATTAGTAAAATTTGAGATTAAACCGTATTTTAATTATCCCAAGCACACTATAGTATAGGTTAGAAAAGGAATAAATTATAACATTACATGCTATTTGTTTTATCTCTTTTTTGTTATAGTACTATCTCGGTCTCGGTCTGCGTGACTTTAATTTATCACTGTTAAAACTACCAGCATATTTACTATTTCTAACAATTATAGTATGGGGTATAGATGAAAGAGTAAAATATAAATGATTTTGAATCATAATTATAATTGATTAATAAATTTGGCACATTAAAATTTTATTAAATGCCCATCTTGATTCATAATTACGATTGATTAATAAATTTGCCACATTAAAACTATTGTTAAATGCCAATTTTAAGTCTTTCGCTAGCAATGTTAAAGGTGAATCCAGGGGCTTATCTCTGCCTTAAAGAAAGCACCTCAACAAAGTCAAAGACTCGGGCACACTTTTAAAATTCACACACTGACAATTCTTAAGAAATATATTTTTTTTTAACAAACAATTTTACTCGATTTAAAGCTTAAAAGTATGATATTAACTTCTAGATAATATTCTTGCCTTGTTCCACATGCCTATAAATCTTAATAAGAGTAGAAAAGCTAAGAACGTATACGATAATGAATTCCGTTACGTCACGGTCAATTAAAACTGCGCCCGTGGAAGTTTACAATTTGATTTTGTTGCAAATGACCGCTTCGCCTACTATACGAGCTGCTGTCGATTATAATCTCGTGTGTGACCTTTTTATATCCGTCGACAATTTTATTTTTACATCGGTTGGTAACACCATCTCGACAATAAGTTACTAATTAATTATTACATAATGTAGATTTGACTAAATCGTCTCATAATTAAGAAAAAAGAACACTTCTTTGATTAACACTTCGCCTGTAAATGTTTTTTCTGCACCTTCCGTCTGGAAACAAGAGTCTTTCACGTCCTGCCGTTTTTTCACCCCTTTATTCACCTAAAGATTTTTTTTGAAAAAGTTTATGCTACAAAACATTCAATTTGAAATACGATTTGAAAAATTCCTTCTCATAAGGACAGAAGAGGGCGCTAGCCTTTCCGCAATTTAGCATGTATAAACAGAAATTGATTTTGCCCGGACAGAGATGAGCCCTGTTTACAAACGAAGTGTTTAAAGCCAGAACAGGATGGTACCGGTGCATATCGAATGCGAACTGGATTTTTTAAATATTATTTATATCAGTACACCAGACTAGTTCAAGTGATGCTATCAAATTAATAGTGACCCAAATTAAATAATCCATCCTGGTCTAAAATAACGTACAAAAATTGTAATTCTATAAGAACAGAAATCTATTATGTTGGTAGGAAAAGTAATATTACGTCAATCAGGCTTTGTACACAGTATAATATTGATGGGATTTGAATGAAAACGTGGGACCTGCTGCCTGTCCTACGGCATATGTCTCCTGATTTATCCTTTCAATGTTTTATCTTAATATTAATTAAAATATTCATAATATATAAAATTAAAAACGAGAAACGAAGGTTCTATCTCGAAATATAGTCTTGAAACTTCGAATGACTATTTAAAGGTTAATTTACGCAAGGATTTATGTCATTAAAACTTTTTTTTTCCATAATGACCGATCGGATTTCAACACTGGTAAAAAATTTCATCCTTTTATTATTGAAATTTATTTAATGTGTATTTAATTTGTTTTCTAGATTTATCAGCACCTCCGCTGGTACACTAACCCATCGGAGCAGCGTTGGATAGTTCGGATCCTGTTCATCGTGCCGATATACGGATGCTACAGTTGGATATCCTTGCTATTCTTCAACGGGGACTCGTACTACGTGTACTTTTTCACCGTACGGGACTGTTATGAAGGTGAATTTAGATTATGTCAAAACTACTGTTAAATAGGTGAAATTGGTTTGTAGAAGTTATCAAACTCAGATAGATGACAGAGAGAAAGAAATTGGGCATGAAAGGGAACGTGACGTGATTCAGAGCTGGGCACATTTTAATCTGATTAATGATGAAGATTACAAAATGTAGTCGTAATTTAAATTTTCTTGCTCTGTAAATGATTACAGAGCATCAATGAATAACTTTTGACTGAGTTGTTTTAATATTTATAAAAATTGACTTGAGACCTTTTTTGTAGAGCGTTAAATTCTCTACAAAAATAATGAATGAGTATTGCAATATGATATATCGTTCAGTAGTTATAAAAATCAAAAGAAAAAAAAAACTTTTGTCCTGTTACTCTTATGGGAAATCGAAAAGTGCGAAGCGGACAACCTAAATATTAAAATTAAGGGCTCATATTTTCAGAGGCCTATTTTGGCATTAAAACGAAACTTTTGAGCGTGGTTCCGAGGATTTTTTTTTTATTTTTTTATTTATTTTGAAACGCCCTAATTTGTAAACAATCTGGGATTCTGTAGTGTTTAAAACATAGATGCGCAAAATGGAGTCATATAAATGGTAAAAAACGTAAAATGTAATCGTAATCGTTTTTATTAATCTAATTACATTTTGCTCACCTATGGCGTGATTTTGTATAATTTCTACTCATTTTTGTTTTCTTTCTTTAGTTTTTTTTATAGTGTATGTCAAAAGCATGTTAGGATTATATTCGGTCTTCTATAATATATAATATGCATATTTATATGTTGCGAATCATGAAATGTGGTTACTATCTCTGAATAACTTATTTATACATTTCATAATGTAATACAAAACTTTATAGCAATTACTAAAAATAAATACATTTACATGTCGCATAGGATTTTTGCGCCTTACGTATAATAATATAAATTCATTACGTAGACAGAAATCTAGTTATCCTATCTTGATGTTCGGTTTTCTAGCCAGCCGGATTTCACAATTAATCGTGCGTTTCTTTGCTCCTAGTGAAGTCCAGGCCTGTTAGTTTTATGTTATCGTTCGCCACAGGTATATCATCAAGTGCAATGCACTCTTTGAAGAGCGAATATAAATTACCTTTTAACGCTCTGCCTAATTGACCTGAGAGATATAAGAAACAAATATGCGGGCACATAATAAACAAGCCTTTGTTAGCACTGAAATCATGATTTATACTTAAATAATGATGAAATAATGTACATACCTAGAGCAGAGCACGAAAATATCACGAATTCAGATACGGTATACGCAAAAGACTTATCATTGAGTCCATGGTTATTTTAGGAATTTGTGGGCCGTATCATCATCGACCTCATCACCACCTTCTAATTTCTGTATGTGCTCTACAGAACGATCAATAAATTAGTTGGACTAAGTGATTATTGTATTCCGTTAATAGTGTATTAATTGATATAACGGGTTACGTTGGTAGAATCATCCATTTATCTCTATTAAGTAGGTAACTACAAATAGGGATTACTGAATTGACATCAGTAGATGTGACCATGTAATAGTTATATTCTTTAAATGTGCTACCAGATATATTCGTTATATTCAACGTCATTTCCTGAGTAGTCTCTTGCTTGTAGAATATTGTAGGTTGATCAAATGGATGCGAGCATTGTCATACTCAAAATACTATACCGCGTTATAAACTGAGATGGGCAAAATTTAATCTGATTAATGATTAACGATTACAAAATGTAGCCGTAATTTTAATTTTCTTGCTCTGTAATCATGACTAAATCCGTTTAAAACATTAAGAAATCATAAATGTGTATATAATCTGGAATTCTGTAGTGTTTAAAATATAGATGAGCAAAATGCAGTTATATTAATGGTAAAAAACGTAAAATGTAATCGTAATAATTTTGATTAATCAGATTACATTTTGTCCATCTATGGTTATAAATATAATGAAAAAACAAACGAGAAGACCGTAGTTCAATAATTAATTGAATTTCAATTAAATACGATTTAGGTCTTTTCTATAATGAATAACAATAATATATCCTCACGCTATATTCTTTTCGGAGAGAGAAGAGATTTATTGGTGGCTGTATCTATTTTGCGCTTTTATGTTTTGCTCATCGCCATCTTTTTTATTGTGTAATATATTTGTTGAATAAGCAGTTCATTGATTGTAACATTTAACGAAACGGCTAATTATTAGCTTAGCCTATTTATTGTAAATTATTAGTTATCGTTGTTGAGACCACGGGGCCGTCAGGCAGGCGGACTAAAACTATACATTTTAACCTGTATGGGGAGAATTGATTTGAGAATGAAATCCACAGTCTATATGGAATTAAAATATTATAGTTTCATGGGCCAGATGTCAAAATCCTCATAGGATCGTCTTAGCCTCACAGAGGGATTACGCGACCGAGGTGTGTAGGACTTGTCTAAAAACCCCAAGGTGACTACTTCTGCGCATTGGCAGGGACTGCGGGTCCTGTAATCAATTCTCCACAGCCAACGGATGGCCCAGCTCGTCAGTAGAGTGATATATTCGATCAGTTAGATATAACATGACCAGATACAGTCTCTGCACACCTCGAAACTTCAAAAGTGCCGCATAATTGAGGAGTCTAATTTCAAAACCCACTATAACATATTTTTTTCAAATCCCATAAATTAACAAAAACTCATTCTTATAAGGTATTTCAATTATTATTTTAGAGTAAAAAAGAAAAAATTCATAAATAATATTTGCTTTGATAAAAACATTTCAAATTACTATTAGGTCTATCAAGTAATTTTGTACGAAAAATCGTTTTAGCGGGTTTGGAAATTAGACACCTCAATTATAACGCTATGTACATTGGTTGCAGCGTTCGTGATCTACAGCTTCTTGTCGCTGTGCTACGAGTACCTCGGCGGCGAGGGTAACATAATGTCGGAACTGCGCGGCAGGCCGGTGCGCGCCTCCTGCGTGAACGGCACCTGCTGCCTCGCCGGCGCCACGTACACGATCGGCTTCCTGCGCTTCTGCAAGCAGGCCACGCTCCAGTTCTGCCTGATCAAGCCGCTCTGTGCCTTCATCATCATATTCCTGCAGGTCGGGGAAATTAACTTTTTTTTGTTTATCCTGACACGACAGAATGACAACACCGTACCTGATGGTAATCATGGTGCGGTTCAACAAAGACAACGACTAACAATAGGAAACAAAAACCATTGATAGTCGCAGCGATCATGCCGGCCTGCACAAATATCTCTTCACGCTTCGTTTAAAAGACCCCATATTATAGGACCATGGAAACACGCTCGCCGGAAGACCATTCCACAGCCCAACAACTCGGCAAAAGTAAGAGTTAGAGAACTTCTTAGTCCTAGCCGGTATGTGAGCCACTGAAAAGCTGGGACTCCGCAGATCCGCACTTGTGGTTCTGCTATGAAAGGGAGAGGACGGAACAAGATTAAATAGCTCTTCAGAACACTCGCCATGATACTCGTACAGACGGTAGAAAACCCTCAATGAGGCGACATCTCTACCCAATTGGAGCGGTTCAAGATGCTCAGAAACGTCTGGATCGTTCACTATGCGGACAGCTCTACGCTGCAATCTATCAAGGGCGTCGATTAAATACTGGGCAAAACTGTCCCAGAGATGTGAACAGTATTCCAAATAAATAACTAAAATAAATCTTGACGCCAATACACAAATTTGTACTGGATCGATAAAGGGAATGCCGTGCGTAAATATTCATTTATAAGTATTCGGAAGTAGATACTATGGTTTCCAAGGGACAAGAACAAGCTTTACGGTATCTCACATCCCGGCCAGAACAAAGAAGTTCTCTAACTCCTTCTTTTGCCGTGTCGTTGGGCTGTGGAATGGTCTTCCGGCGAGCGTGTTCCCTCCATCCTATGATATGGGATCTTTTAAACGTAGCGTGAAGAGATATTTGTGCAGGCTGGCATGATCGCTGCGACTACCGATGGGTTTTTTGTTACCTTTCGATAGTCGTTGGCGTTTTTTGGACTGCACCATGCTTACCATCAGGTATGGTGCAGTCACTGTGTCGAGTCGGTATAAAAAAAAAAGAACACTCTCAAAGGCAACAAGTACTTCTTAATAATCATTATATTTTTTTATATATATTAATAGCGTCAGATTAAAAGAAAACCTTTATTTTCTTTACATTTTTTTTTATTATTTTTTAAGCTAAACAATATTAAACTAAGATACATTTTTTTTAAGTTAATTAGTAGCACCCAGGTTTTGCGACATAAGCCTTCTCAAGCTCTCTCTACATTGCCGATCTTGGGCTATGCACCTCCAGCGCTAGATAACCATTATTTTAATTACGACATGTCTATAAAGTTATGCAATTTTTACTTCTGCTATTTCAAATAAACTGGATTCTTCTTTCCTCATGTTTATCAAATTCCTTGATGATCGCCTGGAAACTTTGCTCAAAATTTGTTTTTATTCCAGGCGTTCGGCCACTACCACGACGGTGATTGGAGCCCAAACGGCGGTTACCTCTACATTACAATCGTGTACAACTTCTCCATCACTTTATCCTTGTATGGACTGTTCCTGTTCCTGGGCGCCACCAGGGAAATGCTCAAGCCTTTTGACCCGGTTCTCAAGTTCTTTACCGTGAAATCTGTTATTTTCCTGTCTTTCTGGCAAGGTTAGTCCTATACATATTAGTATTATTGAAAAGGCAACAACGTTCACGCTGATAGCGAATGTTTAAATATCGAACACGTCATAGTGTTCAAACTAGAAGAAAAGATTTAAATAATGAACACGTCATAGTGTTCAAGCTGGATAAAGATATTTAAATATCGAACGCGTCGTGGTTTTAATACTGTCAGAAAATATTCGAATATCGAATGTCATGTATAGCTCCGATAAGCATTAGATATTTAAATATCGAACGCTACACAGTGTAATAGCATAGCGGTAGAGAAAGTGTTTCTGAGAGAGAAAGATATATATATAATAAAATGAAACGTGTGTAGGTGTAGCCCTCGCCATCCTGGAGAAGGCGGAGGTGATATCCCCAATAGTGGACGAGAACAACGTGCCGACGACAGCGGGTACCGTGTCCGCCGGGTACCAGAACTTCCTGATCTGCATCGAGATGCTCGCGGCTGCGGTGGCTCTGCGGTACGCGTTCCCCGCGGCCGTGTACGCGCGCGCCACCCGCGACCCGCACCGCTCTGTCACCATGCAGTCTATCTCCAGCAGCCTTAAGGTACTCCATCGTCATCGAAACTCGCTTAACACGTTGAGCGCCACGCGTATTTCTAAGACATTCATGCTTGGGCCGGGATGGGTGACGCGGTCTAAACGGAAAGTCTAGTGACAGCCACCGATGGGTGACGAGGCCTAAACATAAAGTCGAGTGTCAGCCACCGATGGGTGATGCGGCCTAAACGAAGCATAGTGTCAGCCACCGATGGGTGACGCGACCTAAACGGAAAGTCTAGTGTCAGCCACCGATGGGCGACGCGGCCTGAACGTAAAGTCGAGTGTCAGCCACCGATTGGTGACGCGGCCTAAACTTAAAGTCTAGTGTCAGCCACCGATGGGTGACGCGGCCTTAACGTAAAGTCGAGTGTCAGCCACTGATGGCTGACGTGGCGCTCAACGTATTAACCATTCGATCGACACTCAGCGTCTTCTTCACAATAATCAGAAGGTCTAAAGGGTACTAAGATTTAAACTGATGGCGATCTATCTCAAAATTGTTTGACTAAAACCGATAGACTTTGTATGTATAGATATGTAGAGGTGGAGTATACAGCACTACGAAGATGATCAGCACAATTAGAATTGAAATGAGAAGGCTTAAGATAATTATAAATATATTAATACTACAGTTTTTCGACAAGAGCGCACCGTGTTAAAAAAAATTTCGTGAAACGTCTACAGATAAATTATCATTTTTGAACATATTAATAGATTGTTAAAAAAGTATAAATTAAATATAAAGAGGTATAAATAAAAAGGTAGCCTACAAGATAGGTAGAAGCCGCAAGTATGTGCGATACAGCGATATATTTTTTTTTACAATGACTCCTTTTATTGTGACTCGTGGGAAAATCCTGCATAGAACAATCAGGGTTTTTGTGGGCGCAGCGGCCCCGGTGTGACAGACACCTGAGTATAAACCCCCGCGTCATCCTTCAAATCTCTCCACCCGGGCCTGGGAATCCAGATTAATCCATACGCCTGGGGAGCAAACTGCCTATTTAGGTTTCACCTCTGGGAATGGGTGCATGTAAAGAACCCACCTCTCCAAACTAGGGATGTAACGGAGGCAGTTTTATCGGAACCGAAGTCGGAGTCGGAGTTTTTAAATTTGATTTATCGGAGTCGGAACCGAAGTCGGAGTCGGAGGCAATGTCAGTCACAAGTGACGGCAGAATAAAATAGTTTTATTAAGGAACAAATAAATATATTATTCAGTGAACCTTTTTAATTAGAAAGTGATAAATTAACACATACACAGACAATGAAAATAAAAATTGCTGTGTTTCTTATTAACATTTTTCGATTATAATGCACGAATTAAATCAAATTTGCTCCAGGGTTGTTTTTGTGTTCATTTCTATTTAATTTAATTTAATGTAAATGTAAAGTAAAAAGAAATCTTTCAGTAATAAATTAAAATGTACATTTAGTTCAAAATTTAATAATATTAATCAAATTTTTTCATCTATTTTTTTTTAAATGAGATCTTTAAATTAAGTAGCACTGATTGTTTGATTCCATATAAAATGAAATCAAATAAATTGACTACAACAGTGGTGGTGACCTCCGATTAAAAAGTTTCGGAACCGAAGGTGTAATATCAATCGGAAGTTCCGACTTATCGGAATCGGAGTCGAAGCTCCGTAACATCCCTCCAAACCTTTCTCATGGGCAACCGACACCTTCAAATCTACTGCCGAGTTAAAATGACTCCCACGTCAAGAACCATGGCTGGTGGACTTATTTTGCAGAAACAATTGTAAAAAATACAAAGACTCATCACAAAGATATCAATTTTTATTACAATATTTTTAAAACATTTTCTTGTTAATCTATTATATAAAAATAAGTCCGGTTTTCCTTCCTGACGCTATAACTCCAGAACGCATGAACCGATTTCCATGGTTTTGCATTCGTTGGAAAGGGGTCGGGCTCCGTGAGGCTTATAGCAAACAAAATTCAAGAAAATTTTCAACAGAAAAGCAGGAAAACTGAGAAAATCATTTTCACATACAGCGCCATCTCTGATACATAGCATGTACTACAAACCAATATGGTTTTGCATGGTGGTGGAGCAGATTGCACCAGTATTTTAAGTAGATGGCGCCAATGCGTTATACATTGTTTGACAGCTACTCATTGTACTCTGCTCAATTAATTTCATGTGACATTTATTATGCCCACGTTCTTTCAAACGCTAACTAAAACGAAGCCATCTGGTGGCGAAACGAAGTTCGCCTGGTTTGCTAGTATGTTATAATATTTTATATATATTAACACGTTCGCTACCAGCGCCGCATATATGCGTCGTCTCAATTCTTGCATTTGAGTCCGCCGCCGCAGATGAGCGGCGTGTTTACTTTTTCAGTTTATAACAAATTCTTACACTTATTTTTCTCCGAAACAGTTGTAATGATCTATAAAAGAACATTAATGGATTCAAACTGCCCTTGGTCTGGAGATAATGACGGTTGTTTTATAAGTATAATATTAAAACATTTCATTCTATTTAATGTCATATTATAAGAAAAAATTCCATGGGCTGGTGTTAAAGATTTTTTTCTCTAGCGCCGGTAACGAACGTGTTAAATAATATATAAAAGCCAAAGTGGTTTTTTGGTTCGGATCTCCGCACGTAACACTGGGTGCTACCAGACTAAGTAGCTTTTTATATGTACTCACTCTGTAAGGAGGGAAATTACGTGACGACATATCATACTATAAAAGAGAGTTATCCAAACTATACAAGTAGACCTTTTATCATTCTTTTTTTTTTTTTTTACTTGGGGAAAATCCTCATAGGACCGTCCCGGCCGCGAAGGGGTAGGCAGCCGGGGTGTGCCGGACTTTTACCAGCTAAAAACCCCAAGGTGACTACTTCTGCGAATTACTGGGGACTGCGGGTCCTGTAATCAAATCGCCGCAGCCCCACTACGCCGCGCCTGACAGGCACAATCACGGGGGGGAGACGCTACCTCCCCCGATATCACCTAGCATACTTCAGCAGAGCGCGTCACAACGCACCGCCGTCTTCTCGGGGGTTGCTAGACCTTTTATCATTCTATAACAACTAAGAAAAGCGTTTATTTCATTTTACAGGAGACAATGAACCCTAAGGACATAATGACGGACGCGTTCCACAACTTCCACCCGCAGTACCAGCAGTACACCCAGTACAGTTCGGGTGAGTTGTCTTCAAGTTAGCCTGATTCCATGTCGCGCATGACCTCATACGCTGCCTGAAACCATTTAATTTGCGACCATATCCAGATTTTTAAGTTAGTGCTAGCCTTAGATGGGCATCATGTAATCAGATTAATGAAAGACACGATTACATTATGCGTCTTACATCATTAATATAACTGCATTTTTTCATCTACCTTTTTAATACTATGGGATCCTCAATTGCATACACGTTTATGACTCCTTAATGTTTTGAAGAGATTTAATCATGATTACAAAGTAACAAAGTTAAAATTACGATTACATTTTGCCCATCTTTGGTGCTAGTAAATCCAATATGATGAGTAAAAATCCGAATAATTTGTAAAACTATGTTGGCCTGATTCAAGCTAAAACCTGCTAATAGCTTTTTAATCATTTATGTGATCAAATTAATTTCTTTAGATTCCCGAAAATTGTTTATTAGTTTAAAATTTTGCCGGAATTTTTTAGCAAGCGGATTAATTTGTTTTTCAAAAATCTTTAAGAAAATAATCATTTATGTATATCTGCTAATTTGAAAGGGGATATAGCAAGTTACTTTTTTTTTTGTTGGATAGTATTACGGTAATTTATTTAGTAAAAATGTTAACATATATATTGTTAAATTACGATCATTAAAATATTTTTACAATTTAGTTTCACCAGTTTTTCGTTTGTTTTTTTGTTTTTATTTTTAATTTCATGCGCTAGGTCCGTCTTATTTTTTTATTTTATTTCAGATGTCACTTCCCAACTGCCTTATGAGAAACTATAAGTTCCGCCATAGCTGTGCTCTGCATGAAGCGCATTTCTGTTTGTTCGTTTATCACTACATTAAATATTATATAAATAATGAATACCGTGCGAGCATGTAAAGCCACTAACATTCATGTATTAATTTTATGTCGTGTACTTTTATTTTACATTTGGGTTGACATTTTTCTACAATTTCAGTTTTAGGATATAGAAATGACTTATAGTCTCGGATGCTGTTATAGGTTAACAAGATTGTTGACCAAATAGCCTTAAGACACAGGAATCGAAACTATATTCACTAAATACGTTCTATGACATAGTTATGCCCTTATATTTAATGTATTCGTTCTAAATAAACGAAGATAGAGATTAATTTAATAATATTTGAAATGCGTGCACGCTCTTTAACAATCATACGATATCAACGTCTTGATAAAATAATGTTTATGACCTTAGACGAAATTAAAAAAAACTTTTACTGAGATACATATAATTGTATGTAAATACGTATATTATATTGTATCTCGATCCAACGTAGCTCAATAATATTGTTTTAACCCTTAGCAGCCTGATTTACGAAAGTGTTTTTTTTTGTTATTACTGTGTTTGCTTGAGTGTCTAGATGAAGGGAAAAATAGCTACAAAAATAACAATATTTATTTTACATATTTATTTAAAAAAAAAAACCAGGTATATATTTTGATACTTCAGGCATAAAAACTAATAGTAATGTGAACATTTGGTTTAACAGATTGGTATCAAAATTGAAACTCTAGGTTATTAAGGGTTAATTTTTTTTTATTTCCATTGATATGTCTTGCACCATAAGTTGACTCCCCTTGCGTTTATTTGACAAAATGTGTATCTGTAAAAATTCTAATGATGATTTAAGACTGTCATTATACTGGTCTATCAGCGGTCGCCACTGTTATTAGATTCCACATGTTCGATGCGGGATTGCAGGCATACATATCGCCGTTCTTAAATCACCGTTATTAGATTGGACTGACATTACATCATGTGTAAAATTCAAATATTTAACGAAACGAATTACAAAATAAAAACTGTCACCTTGAAATTTTTTAGTTTTTGTAAATATTCCGCCTTGACCGAAAAAGATAAAAACGGAAAAGTGTCACCCTAATAATAATATCGCTGCAACTTAAAACAATAATTGATTATAAACTATTGCAAAGTTTGGTATTATTATCAGAGATCCATAATATTTTTTTTTGTTTTTTGATGAAAATAATTGACATGAGATTTTCGGGTTTTCATGCTCGTTTATAGTAGACCCTATCTTGATTTTTTTTTAGCTAAGGTATATGGCTAGTCCGAAATACTAACGAATTTATTTATATGTTTTATAATAGAAGTATAATGTTGAAATATTTACTAAGAAAATGTATAATTTTGTATTGAATACATGTATAATAAATTAATATATATATAACATTTTTTTTTCGAAGCACTGCCTTTTTTATTTATCAAAAGTCGGACTATTCATTGCCATTATATAGTTTTATTTTGTACTTAATGCCTTTAGTATCGGTGTTGTGTAAAGATATTTTAGTGTATTAATTAATATTTAATTTTCTGTGATGTTTCTTTCTTTTATTTTTTCAAGTTTTTAATAGTTAATGGATATAATCCCTTAGATAAAAGCTAGAATTGATAGGATATATTCACATGTTTTTTTTTATTATCTCTATTTGGCATTTATCAGGTTGGTAGACTTAATGTAATTGTAACATTTAGTATGTTTTTGTTTTGCCGAACCAAAGAGCGACATTTTACAGTTCCACTTTTGACAACAATATGTTATTAATGTCAGCGCAATTGCTTTTGTAATTAACGCTTTGCAGATGTATAAATTATCGTTTATAAAAAGGTTTACAACCTGAAACGCCATAACGTCTTTATTCGTTTTAATTTTTATTATGATAAATAATTAGTTTTAATTAAATATTAATAATCATTTTTAAGTAATTAAATATATAACAACGCTGTTTATAAGATTTAAGTTGAACATAATACTAATCATTTAAAACACCGCAGTCTGTTTTGTTCGTTTTGTACTTTGCCACTTACTAATAAAAACATTTTTCTCATAATTTCATAAGTTTTATTCAGTAAATTTGTTTTAAATATTCCTAATGTTTACTTGCATTCATTAGACCTACAATAGTAGGGGAACGTACCAAGGAATTTTTCCGCAACAGAAGTAAGTACCGTTTCGAAGTATCGCTTTTTTTTTATTGTGTTGCGCGCACGCCATCGTAAGCCACCTTTCATAGAATGTCCGCATGTTGCGTTATTTGATCATTTGTTTACTTACATAAATAAAAAATAAAGGTAAGTTGTGTTTTATAATTAAAACTCTGACTAAAATAAAACTGAATCTTTGTACACTCTTTTTTAATTCGGCGGGATCCCTTCGGACGTCAGGGAAGTGGTGAGGGCCACTCCACCGGTGGCGGACTTGCACCAACTAAAACCACCGGGGTGCCAGCACTGTCCTCTCTTCGCCTTCGCCGGGCCTGGGTATCCGTACACTTCCTAAGGACCCGGCGAGTGACTGGCCTTGCCAGGCCTCCTCTCTGGGTGGGAAATCTTTGTACTCAGTGTGACAACCATGTTTTAAAGAACATTAAAGTTCTTCTGTCTCCCATTTACTGGAAACACCCTATAAAAAGTCAATTATGTAATCTACAATGTTATAAGTTGATTTATTGCATTACTTTTCAGATATATTTCCAGAAATTATTTTAAATAAAAAAACGCCATTTCAAATTTGTGTATCAGTAAATGTGCAGCATGAACTATATCAACAACTTGTTCATTTAATACGTTCACGCCTTAGTGACCCCACCTGTGGGTCACCCTTAACTGTTCGTGGGGCGGCGTGACCCACCGGTGGATCACACTTGACTGTTCCGTGTTTAGTCCCGCCCCACGCAGAAAAACGTAGATCGCCCAGGAGTGAAAAGATCGGGTGACTACATGAAATTGGCGTCACTGGGTAGATAGTGAATAAAGAAAATAAATGAAATCGAGTGATTTGAAAAATATTCTTGTTCAAAACTGATTTACAACATGACACTGCTTTGTGAGAATATTTTATTGCTTTTTAATATGAAGATGAATTTTGATATTTGAGTGCAGTTTGATACTTCAAAAACAGGCGCTAATTAGCTGTTTCACTGCATAATTATTAGGTATTAAAGTTATACTAAAAGATCACTTGCAGTTATTTAGGCACGTAGTATAGCATTTACCTAACATAAATGACAGTTTTCACGTTTTATAACATTAGAATAGCACTTTGTTATCATATACGAGAAGAGGACAAGAATAATACCATGTTAATTTCAGAATTTGGATTTTGAGAATTAAACTATTAGACATCTTAAATATTAAGTTGTTTTCTATGCTTTTAACTTCCACTTCTTGCTCTGTTTGCTTCTGTACAAGGTTATCAATATATTATACCTAAATTACACATATTTTGATACGCTGTTTTAACGATCTACGTCAAAATGACTTAGGTGACTTAATTTCCAATTCCATTAAACTTCACTAAACATCTTTAATCTAATATTGATTATTTTGTCGGTATAGTTATCCTTGGACAATATTTCCAGCTTGCATGATAATAATTAATTAACTAAAAAAAACGTATTCAAATACATCCAATATTAGCATTTTTAGAATTAAAAAATGAGCCTAGTACCTTTTCGGAGCCAGAAACTCCCGAGAAGAGCTAGCAGGAAACTATGTTAGTCGCTATTTCCTAAATATATTTCCACACATACCTTACTGAATTAAATAAATACTAAAATTTCCGCATATTCCGCTATCAATTTAGCTGTAAAATGTTTACATACTAAAGCGATACTTAAGGACAATACTTATTATCGCGGTATAGGTTTAAACTCGTCAGAATTAGCATTATGTATCATACGTGAAATTAAAGCAGAAAAAATCGTTAAGATTTAACTTCCGAAAGTCTTGGTTAACGTCTAAGGGCGGCTTGCACTAACAAATTAAATCTAGTTTAGAGTTATATAAAATGCTATTTAGCGCTGATCTGTGCTTATTGTCTTCCACTAAATCAAAATCTAGTTATAACAACTCTTAAACTGAAATCATCATTAAGATGGAATCAAACCAATTCAATTAATAAGCGTTTTATACAAGCTTAAACTAGATTAATTCGTTAGTGCAAGCAAAGAACTATGAATTCTGCATTCAAAGAGTATAGTAAGTTTTATTTCAGCATAAATGACATCTCGACAGTTTCGACAGAGAACTGACAATTTCAATAGCTAATCGACTACATGACAAGTGTAGTGATGCCTGTTATCAGTTAAAGTCAATTCCACGTCGATAAGTGTGATTACTCAGTTTGTCTTTTAAGTATCTTTATTACTTTTGTAAATTATATTATTGGTATAGTGATGCGAGGACGCACAGAGGCGGGTAAACGAGGGGAGGAGGGAGCAGCTCTCGCCCCGCGTCCTCCGCCTCAACGAGTCGCCACGATCTGCCACGCAACCAATTACCACGAGAAGACCACGTTGCTGAGCTCTGATGACGAATTCCAATGAGCAAAGGACGAATATAAATATATTTTATCATCATCAGCACTGTAACATACATTGCGAAAAATCCGTTATATAACTTTTGAAAATTCAAGCTTTGATTCCAGCCAGCACCGGTTACTAACTTCGATCGGTAATAAAAATACATTGGTAAAAATATTGTTTAACAATGTATATAACCCCAAAGGGTCTTATAAATGCACATTTCTCTAAATTGGATGGATGTCTTTTGGATCTTTCATATTATCGATATTAAAACCAAAATTAAAATTTGTGCAAGTGTTGCTATCATTTTTATGGCAGTCATGTGAAAGTATAGAGGTAAGACTGCATGTACTATGCAGTTGCGAAAGTACGTGACGCAAACGTAAAAGAATAGGTAATTAACTTTTCGAGAAATTAATTACCACTTAGTGTGACCCGTCTTATACAAGTTTTTATAAACAAAATTAAACCTCGTGGAACATTGTCGCATCATACGGTCTTACCTTTATTATTACTTCACTATGATTTTTGTTTTATGAATTCGTTGATCAGATGTATTAGGAGCAGCCATTGCATTTATTGTTAATTATATTCGAACTCGTTTGAAATTTGTGTAATCGATATTATTGTCTTGACTTTGATGCTTGTTATACAATTAATATTACTCTCGTATATTTTATGTAGTAAAATTTCTGTGACGGATAAAATATGATGATCAATGATCTATATTTATTTATATTTTTGACTTTGTATATGAAAGATTTCGTCTAAATTAGAATTATTTTTGGTGTCAGCCAACGGAATATTGATAAAAATTACTTATTCATTATGTATTAGAGAGGATATTATGATTTTAAAGATAGTTGGTAAGTAAGTAGATTTTAAAGAAAAAATATAAAGCGTCGAAAATCTTGCGTGAGATATCTCATTAGTTCACTTTTGAAGAATGTAAGTGTTAACTAAATGGGCAAAACTTTGATAATTGTTTAACTATTTATGCAAGAATTATTCATAAGCTATCCATAATACTATGTTTGTTGTTAAAAATGGCAAACTATAATATTGTGTGATGTTAAATAGAAATGTGTCCATCGCTCTCATTTATCACGAAAATTGTGACCAAAAATACAGTTTTTTAATTGAAAAGGAAATATAATAACTTATAACTTTTACATGGCTGCTTTCAAAAAACAAAAGCGATGCATTTTCGTATGGGGTACCCAGAGATGGGCAAAATGTAATCTGATTAATGATGAACGATTACAAAATGGAGTCGTAATTTTAATTTTGTAGCTCTGTAATCATGATTAAATCCATTTAAAATATTAAGAAATCATAAATGTGTATATAATCTGGGATTATGTAGTGTTTAAAATATAAATGAGCAAAATGCACTCATATTAATGGTAAAAAACGTAAAATGTAATCGTTAATCATTTTCATTAATCTAATTACATTTTGCCCATCTATGGGGGTACCTATTTATCCTGAGAGGAATTAATTTAATTAGTACGTATAAAGTGTAACAATTGACGAACTATTAATATTTATCTTAAAAATGAACATAACAATGTGTTATAATAATAACAAATTAACCACCATTTGTTATCGTTTCTTGACTTAGTAAAGTCCGATTATTATATTTTCTTTGTAACTATATTCAATATAAAAAAAATACTAATATATTCATAGGATAAAAACATGTAGATAAGAAAAATTATTAAAATAGATATGATGTAATTAAATACTATATTGACAGAAATATAAGGTTCGAAATTTTATTATAACATGATCAGCGGGAAAGGCCCCACTGTGTTAAATAAACTGTACAGAAGTGTAGGTAAGTAAAAGTGCTTGTTTGTGTTTATATCTCAATGTATATTTATTTGCAACAATAGGTATAAGCTTCAGCTCGCTTTGCCGTCCAAATTTTCTCCAAAATTCTATTTTTTCTAAGAACAAACAAAAATTCCAGTAGAAGGCACCGTTGCTGCAATAAATAAAAAAAAATATAATCATAAAATGTGTTATAATATTACCGAAATTATTTTTTTATTTCCTTAACAACTACTACAAGGCTTATCACAGTATGTAATCCTATTCCATATTTTTTCTTATATGAATTTATATTATTTGTTGAAAATTAATTAGCCGCAAAAACATTAAACTTCATTTGTATTTTGTTTGTTTATTTATTTAAAACTAGTAAGTATTTAATTTTAAAAATTATGAAGGTCTCGTAATTATTTACACGTGAAATCTTAATATATACATAAATATTTTTCTTAATTATTGCAAAGTTATTTTACTATAACTTAACCGCGATAAACATAACCATTCAGATAGTTTTTGAGATTGCGAGATGTTCCGGAAGCTAATCCAACATCCTGTAGGCTGGGATAGTTAAGTATATCATGACCATGCTATAGTTATTATTCTTTTTAGTAACCAGGTGGAAAATCTTTCATAGGAGCGTTAGGGCTACCGTAAGGTCGTCGCGGTGTGTCAGATGCCTAGTGGCTAAAAATCTCCGCGGATCCCTATTCCTTCTATGACCCGGCGAACATTTTTTTTTATCCCGGGGGAAAATCCTGCAAAGGACCATCAGGGACGCTGAGAGGGCAGTGACCCCGGTGTGTCAGACTCCTACTGACTATAAACCCCCGGGCTGTCCGTCTGATTGCTCCACCTGGGCCTGGGAAGCCAAATTCATCCAGACGCCCAGAGAACAAGAAGCCTTATTGAGGCTACCTCTCTGGGAGGGAAAGGAGTAAAGCCCACCCCTCCAAAAACCTCTCTCCCAGGCGATGCGCCGGTCACCGTGCACCGCTTCCCTCTCATCCGGGCAGTAGACTCCCTCAAGTCTACTGCCCGTGTATACATGCCGGCGAACATGCTATAGTAACTATTAAGCTAATACTTTGAAAGTTACAATAATTTAAGTTAATGTAATTGTTGTAATATTAGGTCCTTACATATGAAATTGGCGTTTTGTATGGGAGGAACAAAAAGTCGAATATTTTTTAATATAATATATTTAATTAATCAAAGTATGAACCATTATTTTCTATGCACTTTTTCCATCTCATAGGTAGTTCATTGATCCCTTTACTAAAAAAACCAGTCGGACGGGAATCAATAAAATCTTTGAAGGCGATTTGGACTGCCCCATCGGAGTTGAATTTTTTCCCTTGCAAGAAGTTATCCAAATTTCGAAAAAAATGGTAATCTGTTGGAGCAAGGTCCGGGGAGTACGGAGGATGTCTTAGACCTTCCAATTGAAGCTCTTCTAATTTAGTAGCCGTCTGTTGCGCAGTGTGTGGTCTAGCGTTGTCGTGAAGCAGCAGTGGTGTGGAGCGATTGACCAGCCTAGGTTGTTTAGCCGCTAGCTTTTCCATCATGGTTTGCAATTGCTGACAATAGACATCAGCCGTAATAGTCTGGCCAGATTTGAGAAAACTGTAATGAACAATACCGGCACTAGTCCACCAAACGCTTACAAGTAACTTTTTTGGGGTTAATTTTAGCTTGGGCCAGGATTTGGCTGGCTGGCCAGGATCCAACCATTGCGCTGAGCGCTTCCGATTATCGTAAAGAACCCATTTTTCATAACAGGTAATGATTCGGTTTAAAATACCTTCATTATTGTGCCGGTTTAGTAATGTAACGCAGCAGTCGACGCGCGTTTGCCGGTTTGCTTCAGTCAATTCGTGAGGTACCCACCTTTCAAGCTTTTTAATCTTCCCAATTTGCTTCAAGTGAATTAAAACAGTTTTATCACTAACATCGCAGCCTGCAGCTAACTCGGACGTGGTTTGCGATGGATTCGCTTCCACAATAGCCTTCAACTCTTCATTATCAACTTGAGTCTCAGGCCGTCCACGGGGCTTGTTCTGCAGGTCGAAATTTCCAGAACGAAAACGTTGGAACCAAAAACGAACTGTGTTTTCTTTTGCAACACGACCGCCATACACATCATTCACCCTTCGAGTTGTTTCCGCAGCACTAGTGCCACGGCGGAACTCGTACTCGTAAATAATGCGATATTTTAAGTTTTCCATTTTGTAAAATGAGTGACGCAAACAGAAAAAAACAGAAGAAAAAAACAAATGAATGACGATCATCGAAGCACAAATACATGAGTCTATAGCTGTACAAATTTGAATTTGGAATTCCTTACCAAAGAGGAGAAATTTGTGATTAAAGTGGCCAGTAGGAAAAACGCCAATTTCATATGTAAGGACCTAATATAATTACTAATAATTTTTAATATATTTTAAATATAGCATGTTAACCAATTTACTAGCTGTTCAATCTACATACTCTATTTATAAGTTTTATTTTAACATAGATTAACACTACATATATCTTAAATACAAATAATTATAATTATTTACTAACCTATTAACTTCCATGTCACTTTGTTGATTTATATTATTTTTATATCGTCTGAACCATGTACTTTTAACTGGTAATTAGATTAGATAATTGATTGACCGCGGTTGATATAGGTTTTAACTTATTAATATGAATTCCAAATACGAAGGGGTTATGTATTATGGTTATTGTATATTTTCCTGGGTTTCATAATAACAAAGCATTTTTAGTAAACCTACAATCTTAACGAAAATGCACCTAAAACAAATGGTTTTTATATTTGATGTTATTTTACATTATAAAAAAATATAGTTCCTAAATTCCAAAAGTACGTAGAATATTTATTATGTCGTATGGATGATATAATGGCTGTTTTTATTTATTATGTTAAATTATCTTGAATTAAATTGAAAAAGTATACTTAATGAAATATATTTTGTGTAATGTTGCAATTAAAAATTATGGTATAAAGCTTTGTTCTTCCAAAAAAATAAATTGTATCTCATTTACACAAATGATAAATTGGAACGAATGTTGAATATATAACAATGTAAAATAATATCATTGTAGCACAGTTCACAAGAGCACTCAGTTTCTAACTCTTAAATTGTAACAATAATGACATAAATACCACATTTTTAATTTTATCTTTATTCTACGACTAACAATTTTAATCAATTACTAGAATATATTTTGAACCAGAAACCGCTAAATAGTGGCGTAAGTAAACACTCCTTTTTTCTGTTAGACACTAAAAGTTTATTATATTTGTAATGTTTTTAAAAATAAATAAAAACGTCTATATATCTTCATACACAATGATTTTCTCCAATCTGACTTAAGATATTTTTTTCAATTTTGTCAATTCGAAACCTTTATAAGGCGTCATCAGTACTAATTTACTAAGTCATAAGCTTAATCTTTCTAATTACAATTTAAATACATCGTTACTCCATAAAATATATCATAAATATTTGTTACAATAATGGCATAATTTTATTTGTTACTTAACGTTTGAGCAAAATTAATAAAAAATATTTTTGTAACTGAAATAGTGAAAATGTATTAACATTTTGTCGAAATGAAAATGAATAAATACGAAAAATAAAGTTAATGATATTTTACTAATAAAAAATGTTTTAGCTCCTAGTTTATAAGTATGAGTATAAATAAACCTAATAAACATAATCGACTTTTCATTTACATCGTTGTATTCACTACTAAAACATTTTGGAATAACTTTATCATTTTTTTGGTAGTAGGGCGATTTCCCGAACTATGTCATGACTAGTGATGAAAATGCCAGGGAATTTTCCCAAAGTGCCCAAAACTTGCTTGGGAATATTCCCGGGAATTTACGAAATGTTGGCGGAAGTGCTGGGCACTTTGGGAAAATTCCCGGGCATTTTCATCACTAGTCATGACCATAGTACCCAAGTATAAAGACCGTCATAGTGACTCGCTTTGGCTTGTCGCGTTGCGAGATCAGCTTGTGTATATACAGTAACTCATATACCTAGTGACCTTCAGTCGTGGTATATGTGGGCCGACATGACGACAGTGTATCATTGGATTTTCATCCTTTGATGGTAGCTTTCGTTTTTGCACTACACTGTACTTACCGTCAGGTGTACTGTAGTTACCGTATGTCGAACCAGTTTAAAAAAAATCATCGAGTGCGTTGAGCTATTTTTAAATAAAATACTTATATTTTATCATAGTACTTATAATTATTAACAGTACTGAAAATCTAAGAAGAGCAATATAACTTTTTTTTATATTTTTTTTTGTATTACTGATAGGCTTGCGCTTGATCTTGATCTCACCTGATGAAAAGTGATGACGGGGCCGACGATGAAGCACGCTCGCCTAGCAAATACCGATTCACTCGACGTTTGAAAATTCCCATGTCATAAGAAGTTGGAAACACAGATGCAGGAAGCGAATTCTACTCCTTGGCGGTTCACAGCAAAAAGGAGGAGGCGAATCGCTTCGTGCGAGCAGCTGGAATGTCAACCACATAAGGGTGCAAACCCGCACAGCGTCTTGTCAATTTATGGTAGAAGGGATGAGATATTTACTAATGTGTTGATCTATTGGACTAATTGCTTTGATTTCCGGATTCAGTGTTTTTTTCTAGTTATTAAAGAATCATCAGGCTGGTATATTATAGAAATCATGTTACTTTGAAATTATCGGGTTTTGACGTTTTGAGTTTTTGAGTTGTACTTACAAGCATTATTTATAAAGTTTGTCACTGGTTTTTCGACTTCATCGAACTTATCACATCAGGTTTACCGTTGTATTGTTGTTAAGACATTGATTCCAGTAAAAAGTTCCAGTAAAAAAAATCTAAATATATGCCTAAAAAATGTACACAATTAGGTTTTTAAAGTATGGGTAGTAAAAAAATTAAACACAAGTCAATAGGAATTTTATATTCAAAATATATAATACTCGTACCCATTAATGTCTCTTACATTGCTAAGCGATCTCAGCTTTTGTATTATTGCTCCAATTTACTGCTTTACACAATTTTTATTATTTTACGTATACATAAATATAGTGATTAATAATTTTAAATATTAAAAGGCAGATACAACCAATCACCAGCCAGAGTAACTTAATATTACAACAATAACTTTAAACATGCCGTACTCTGTTTCACTATAATTAAATCAATATATACATATATTATTTAATTCGTCATATTTAAATATCAACGAAGAGAAATAGGTTTCAGATTACTTTATACGTATGTATCTGTCATTTTATCTACTTCGTTAAAAATAAGTCACAAAATATTCACATTTTTATTTTTTCTGTAATATACTTTTCTAAATGATAAACTCTTCGCTTGAAATTTATTATTTTACTATTAATAGTAAAAGTTTATTGGGTAGTTTTTGAATAATATTTCAGTAAGTTTATGTGAGTAAGTAGTTTTATGACTCAAAAGGGCTTGTACCCAGAGCCGTAAAACTTAATATTAAAAAAAGTAGTTTTACCAGGCTACTACGAAATTGTAATTGAAATTCTGAACATTTTAACAAATCTCAAAAAACATACAATACTGTTTTACAATGTTTCATCGGAATATTTTGCTACTTCATTTATCTCTTTTTTTAGAGAAGATAAAAAAACATTTCTACATATAGGTAACATTGATTTACAGAAGGTAAAAATAAGAAGTACCAAAGCTACTTTACACAATAAGTAAATAGACACCAAACCCGACAACAACTTAAAATAAACGAAATCAATAACGTCAAGATAAAAGTACGTTTCGTCGTGCATATGACTCGTTAAAGAATTTATAAACAAACCTAACTTTAAGTATTTCTCATACGAAAAATATAAACTGGTATATAAAATTTCATACAATTAATACCAGTTAGTTCGCAATGATTTTTTAGACCCCTTTGGCCGTAACTATCTAAATCTATCGAATACTAATTTACTACGAACGCCGCCGTTTTGAAGGCATCTAAATCACGATTTCCTAAATCGGCTAAGCCTTTAGAAGAATTGAAAAAGAGATATGCAAGATTTCACAACTTAGTTAGATCCTACGTTTTAACTTCTCATTGTGCTACTAGAAGAACATGCACATCAAAAGATTGAGATTTGAAGACTGGCTTGTAACATTTAGGTATTACGTATACTGTTTCTACTAGAGCATTTCTTGCGCACTTAAGACGAGCTCTGTAACAAAATTAGTTAGGAGGCCTATTGAAAGTGAAATATTAGGTCCTTACATATGAAATTGGCGTTTTTCGTACTGGCCACTTTAATCACAAATTTCTCCTCTTTGGTAAGGAATTCCAAATTCAAATTTGTACAGCTATAGACTCATGTATTTGTGCTTCGATGATCGTAATTCATTTGTTTTTTTCTTCTGTTTTTTTCTGTTTGCGTCGCTCATTTTACAAAATGGAAAACTTAAAATATCGCATTATTTACGAGTACGAGTTCCGCCGTGGCACTAGTGCTGCGGAAACAACTCGAAGGGTGAATGATGTGTATGGCGGTCGTGTTGCAAAAGAAAACACTGTTCGTTTTTGGTTCCAACGTTTTCGTTCTGGAAATTTCGACCTGCAGAACAAGCCCCGTGGACGGCCTGAGACTCAAGTTGATAATGAAGAGATGAAGGCTATTGTGGAAGCGGATCCATCGCAAACCACGTCCGAGTTAGCTGCAGGCTGCGATGTTAGTGATAAAACTGTTTTAATTCACTTGAAGCAAATTGGGAAGATTAAAAAGCTTGAAAGGTGGGTACCTCACGAATTGACTGAAGCAAACCGGCAAACGCGCGTCGACTGCTGCGTTACATTACTAAACCGGCACAATAATGAAGGTATTTTAAACCGAATCATTACCTGTGATGAAAAATTGGTTCTTTACGATAATCGGAAGCGCTCAGCGCAATGGTTGGATCCTGGCCAGCCAGCCAAATCCTGCCCCAAGCGAAAATTAACCCCAAAAAAGTTACTTGTAAGCGTTCGGTGGACTAGTGCCGGTATTGTTCATTACAGTTTTCTCAAATCTGGCCAGACTATTACGGCTGATGTCTATTGTCAGCAATTGCAAACCATGATGGAAAAGCTAGCGGCTAAACAACCTAGACTGGTCAATCGCTCCACGCCACTGCTGCTTCACGACAACGCTAGACCACACACTGCGCAACAGACGGCTACTAAATTAAAAGAGCTTCAATTGGAAAGTCTAAGACATCCTCCGTACTCCCCGGACCTTGCTCCAACAGATTACCATTTTTTTCGAAATTTGGATAACTTCTTGCAAGGGAAAAAATTCAACTCCGATGGGGCAGTCCAAATCGCCTTCAAAGATTTTATTGATTCCCGTCCGACTGGTTTTTTTAGTAAAGGGATCAAAGAACTATCTATGAGATGGCAAAAGTGCATAGAAAATAATAGTTCATACTTTGATTAATTAAATATATTATATTAAAAAATATTCGACTTTTTGTTCCTCCCATACAAAACGCCAATTTCATATGTAAGGACCTAATATTATATTTTCACAAAAGAAACAAAAACAATCTCCTCGAATTAAAATAATTATATATTTAGTTTTCAAATGAAATGAGATATATATTATTCAAATAGGTCAATTCAAGGTCTTTTGACTTGTCAAAAAAAAGAATTTATCGCCAGTTCGGAAAGCAGAATACACCGAGAAGAGCCGGTGGAGCCGAAGAACTCTGTTAGTTACTTTTGCAACATAATAAAGTGCAAGTACTAAAAGAAATTAATTGTCCTGTGAGAAAAACAAATGAATATATTAAGACATTATTTAGACAATGTCATTATCATAAGTATTTAGTAGTGTAAGTTATTACTCCCAATTAAGGCTCCTAGGAACTCATGGTGGAGAAGGAGGCGGCGGAGAGGAACAGGGAGGCAAGAGCCGGCCCTGACAATCCGATCCACCGCCCACGCAGGACAGGACAAAGGATGAGTGCCTTCGCCAGAGGCCTACGTTACTTCGGTCGGCAGCAAACAACATGACTGATACATACACAACGACATATGTATAAAGCAATTATTTGGTATATTGGCTAGCCACGTTGCTTTTGCTGCTGCTTCATCGACATACTATGATTTCAGGAGTCAGTACAGTCAGCAGAGCTGCTCTTCGCCAAATTTATATGTAATTTTAATACGTTTCGAATGATCCATTTATACTGAATACAAGACATTCTGCACCTTTTAACACTTTCCCGCCGGCGTGTACCATTTATGATACATACACAATTGTCCCATCGGGCGACGTGTACCATTAATGGTACAATGAAAGAAATCAATTTAATTTGTATTTTTGCTAATAAAAAGAAAAAAGTTTGCAAATGAACGCAGGCATAGTCGGCAGAAGCACTTAATGAGAGATGTGCGATTACGTGCAAACGGCGCCGTCCGATGAGGCAAATTTGATTTTACAGAGCCGTCAGATGCCGAAGACAGCGAATTCAGCCGCCGGCGGAAACGTGTTAATGCTAAAATGCTTTTTTCATCTTGAAGTGTCAAAATTATCTACATACAATTGATGAATTGTTTATTGTGGTATAGCTGCAAGTAAGATTCCCAATTATTTAAAATTAAAAAATTACCAGGTACCTACTCATCATGTGTAAAACTAGGTTATATGAAAACGTGGTTATAATATCGCGGTTATCAAATAACATACCTTACTGTCAGTTGCCGTAACACGAGTCAAAACCTACGTGAAGCGAAATAGAAGCAATATTGTTTCAATGAAAGATATGTGGGAGTTATAATTTTAAGCCATGGTACAGCCGCTGATTGTCATTCATTTTGCTCAAATAATACTAACCTATTGTCAATGCAAAAAATACATTACATTTTTTTTAGTATTTTCGAGATACGTATAGGATCTGGAAATATTTAAGTATCTACTTTTTGAGATGTTTTAGCTTCTAATCGAGGTAGAAGTAGTTATCTAAAAATAATTCCTTAATAAACTTTAGCATTTATATTCTACATAATTTACCTACACATTTGTTGCTCTAAAATAAAATTGTGCCATGCAAGGAACGGATTAATTTATTTTTGAGCAATCACTAAAGTGATATATAGAATAAATGCATTGTATAGATATAATTAAATAGCTAGCTATTTGAGGAAAAATATACAATTTGGTCTTTATAATATGTAATTTTTATGATTTCAATTAACACTTCGCCTGTAAACGGGGTTCATCTGTCCGAGCAAAATCAACTTCTTTTTATACCTTATTAGTAGAGAAGCGACGGGCGCCCAGTTTCGTCTCTAATTTACAAGAATTTCTAATTGGTATTTCAAAATGAATGTTTTGAACAGTAGCATGGTTTCTTCAGAATTTTTTGAGTGCATTAAATGGGGAAAAGACGGCAAGTTCCAAAAAAACCCCCTTTACACGCGATGTGTTAAAATACCGAAGAAATGTTATTTAATTTTATCAGTAGATCATTAAAAAGGTCCATATGGAGATAAGGAGCTAAAATTATATTATTTTATAGAAACTAAGCAATGTTACGTGTGGTAGATAGCCAATAAGTAGGAAGAATTGAACACGGAAGTAGAGAGAAGAAATATTTTAACTATACCTAAGAAATTACGAAAATTCTGAGCTACTTAAACTTCAAAAGTAGAAATCTTACATTAGATTCTAATCTGATCCAGCCAGATTTTAAAATTTTAATATTAAATAACTATATAACTCGAGAGCACTTGACAAATCACGCAATACTTTTAGCATTCGTTTAATCTTAGATTAAATCTCTTTGCATTAAATAATTAATTTAGACATTTGCATCAACATACTTATTTACTTATATATTTTACTAACTTTCTAAAGAAATCACCCAATTTTTATATTGACATACGTGTCTTAGACTGAGATTTATAGACGCTACTTTGTCTTTGCTTAAACTTTTCTCAGAAGATTCGTTTTTAAATATAAACTGAGTATGTAACAGGAGCTTAAGTATTCGTAGAGCTAAATTCAAGTTGATGAAATTGATGACATTATACATTGATACTATGGGTGATGTGGGTGAGCACATATGAATAAATACATCACCAATATAATTGTCACTTAATTTTAATTATCATAGACTTATTTACATGTTTGTATAGAATATTATATGAGTCCGATTGATTAAATATGTTAGAGGGTAGCGTCCGCATGAATGTCTCGGTAGCACTGTAGGCTTGTCAAATAAATATCGATACATCAATATTTTCAATTCAATATATCGATATTTTGGGTGATACATTTTGTAATGATATATCGATATAAAATATCCAGTATCGAAAATTGTATCGAATACGATATTTTTTTAATTCTTATGGCAGTGAAGTCGCTGAAATCTGAAACTGTAGAAGATAGTACCGAACGAAAAAGAACTATATTGTCTATGACTGTTGAGTATTGTTTTGTTACGTTGCATGCATTGACATATGAATTTGTTGCATGTATATTATTTGCCGCCATTTATTTATTTATTATTTATTTTTGTTCGGTATCTTAAATAGGTCTTAAAGTTAGAAGATAGCCTTTTAGTTCTTGATATTTTTGTAATTTTGTCTAATAAAATGGAATGCTGGTAAAATACTTTCGTGTTTATTGAGATTTTATCGATATATCGATATTTTTCCTTCGATATATCGACGCCAATATTGATATTTTAATAAATATCGATATAACGATATTTTTTTCATATTCGACGTCCCTATAGCACTGCCCCAGCGCACCGAGCGAGGCGATCGTTTGCGAGGTAACCCCGCGTCGCCCGCTCGGGTCTGAGACTGTTGAATAGGCGTTGGTGCGACTGCATAATATTATCGCTACAATACTAAATAGATAATATAATTTAAATAGTTTCAGTATAGGCTAAGCAACGTCAAAGTAACGTTTATAAATCTCACCCTTAATTTTGAAGTCCCTTCAGCCACCCTAGACAAAATAACAATCGATAACGCGAGTAGAATGTGAAGAAAGTATAGAGTTAAAACCGTTTGGTCACGTTACGTTTATTTCATAAATTTTAGACTTTTCTTTGTCGTTATCGTTTATCGCATAATATTTTGTCTAAGCCTCCTGATTTCATTGAAGATTATCGTTATAAAGGTGGTGGTTTCGTTGGAAGCGGCAGGTTTCACTACTATATGGTATTAATTTGTATGAAACCGATTTTTTCATATAAATACCGTGCGACCAGTTTCATACACATTTCTATTGTATAGTTAGTACCTTCTGCCATATCTTACGGAATGTGACTTTAGACTAAAATGATTTCCTACAAATTATCGTTCCTTTATGTTTAGGATATTGAAAACTTTCTTTCAAGATACACTTTTGTGTATATTGCAGTATCTAAACATTTTAAAGGCACGATTTCGCAGCGGCTATCAAGCTGAGATATATCGTCCTGTGTGCATTCATACGGAAAAGGGGTCAAATGTCAGCTAAATTTGACGCCAGTCCGTATAAATACATACAGAGTAAGTACCTTTAGACGTTCGTTTACCTTAGGGATTGTACAAAATAACACAAATAGAAAAGTGAAAAATATATGAGAATAACAACTTTCGAAATATCACGATAACATAATATGTTAATACCATAATATTTTGCACTTTTTTGTTAGCATAATCACTGATTGAATGTTGCTTTATCTAAGTCCTTGGTGACTATGATAATGTATATTTTTTTCAGGTAATTAATTAACCCGTTAAACAGGCCTATCCTTTGACACGGTTGAAACAAAAAAATTGCGTGTTCACGCGTGTGGTGAGTTAATTATTAAGCAATGAGATTTTTGTTGGTGACTATGGAAGAATGAAAAATACATATAGACGAATGCAGAACGTCTATCCAGAGATGGGCAAAATGTAATCTGATTAATGTTTAACGATTACAAAATGTAGTCGTTATTTTAATTTTCTTGCTCTGTAATCAGTATTAAATCCATTTAAAACATTACGAAATCATACATGTGTACGCAATCTGGGATTCTGTAGTGTTTAAAACATAGATGAGCAAAATGCAGTCATATTAATGGTAAAAAACGAAAATTTAATCGTAATCATTTTTATTAATCATATTACATTTTGTCCATCTATGCGTCCAACTTTTTGAAGACGCTTAAAGATAGAATCACTTAGTTACAAAATGACTTTGTAATTTGTGCACGTACTCAGGTTCATAGCAAGCGCACGTAACCATAAATCATACTAGCGTAGGCTTATAGCTATCTGAGCATGTTATAATTGTTACATAGCCCTTTATCTCCGCAAACATTATCAGCAAAATCGCAATATTTTTTGCTAATATTTGATCCATATGTTGGCCCAATGTTAAAGCAATACAGTGCTATTGCAAATAATTGTATTCGAACAATTCTCTAATGGACGTGGACTTCGGTAGATAGTGATGTGGGCGGATCACGGACGAGAAGCTACGAACTGTTACGAGCATCGTTGTAGTGGTCTGGACCTGCGGTAGTTGCAAAACATTAATAATTTCGACAAATACCGAGTTGAGCTGAAGAGATGGGATTAATTTAGTTACCACAGCAAAATATGAGGAACAAAAAAAAATCTATGGCATGAGGTGAAAGTAAAGTCAGGTCCACACAAGTGTATCGTGAAATTTATCGTGATTTTTATGTGTAACAAATACCACGCCGATTCATCGTGTTAACATGTTACTAAATATTATAAAACAACATCTCACGCAGAATCAGTCTGTGTATTTGCAATAAAATCAAAAAACTGCTGAACGTATTTTCATTTAATTTCATGAGGAAGGTTTTAGTGTAGAATATGTTAAAATTTTGTATAAATTACTTATAATATGACGAGAATTGTTGAAAATGTCAGAAAAAGTCAGGCCGTCTGGGGGCTTTTATCGAAAACTCTGCGTGATCTCTGACTTCCATATGATTTAAATTAATATCTCATGAGTTATTGTAAAATAAGAACAAACGCGTGCAAATATAAATTCAAGGGCGGGTCTTACACCGATAACAACATAGAAATATAAAATTAGTTAGTCACTACATATAATATTATGAAAAGAAGAATATGTAACAGAGAGTAAGGGGTAGTGAGGGGCTTAGATGGAAGAGGGGAGAGGAAGAAGAGTGTTACCGGCTAAAAACATCAAGAAGACCACTTCTGTGTAAGGGAGAGGTGAGTAAGTTAACACGACTTTCATGGCGACCCGAAGTTCTTCGGGCAGTTAATTAATAAAATACATACAAATATCAGGAGGTAAAAAAAATGCTATGACCAAAATTTTGCTATTGAGTAAATCACTAAATTGTATGTAGTATTTATTAATAATTTACGTTAATATAAAACAAATAAAGGATTCACAATTCGCGTTAAGTATTATACTAGCAGGTTTAAATCTCTATACTATTCGCATTTCACGAAACATTACATTCCACGTTACACAAGTTTAGACCCGGCTCAATAGGCATAGAATTGTTTCAACGATACAATGCCCACGAAACAAGTGAGGGAAGTGGTTAAAAAACAAAAGAACAATGAAGTAACCTTGTCATGGGGTGCAGGCGAAGTAATTAAAACTGCTTGACGCGGTCCGCGACTACATTGTGTCGAGGTCCCACTTCACGGTGGGAATAACCCAGGCACAGCCACGCCTAACGTTGAATAATGACAAAACAGTGTAAACAAATATGGCAATGAATATACAAAATAAATCATAATATTATGAACTCTTTCTAAGGCATCCAGACTTAAAAATACCTAGGTCCTAGCTATATAATCCAGATATTAATAAGTTTTCCTCTCCTGACACCTGGCTAGTATCCTTCAGTTTTTCAATAAGGCTAAGAACTCATGAAGCATTTTTTTCCCGCCCGCCACGGTTACCGACTCGCGGCATCTGTAGAATGCCAATATATATGTGAAAATGTGCGTTCATTATTCCACGAAGTCCGCAGCTGGTGCGGTTTCATGCGGCAGACGCATTTTACGTACATAAAGAACTTGGAGAGACGCTTTACGTGCTAAAACAGCTGTCCTGCTACCGCGGTAGGTACGAAAAAAACTACACCGTGAGTTCTTCCTATTACATCAACTTTGGTGTAGATGAAATGTATACCTATGTGGTGCACGATGAGGGGAGCCCGGCGGTGACGGTGCAGGCGACAGCGCCGGCGTGCTGGGTGCCGACGCGGCTCGCCGCCTCGAGTACTCGGTGCCGCCCACCGCCATCGCCGAACCAGCACCACCGGGGTCTGTGACGCGTGTTACGCTCAGACCTGACGCGGAACGGGTTGGTCGGGACAGCGCTGGTGCAACATTAAAAATAAATTAACATCACTTAAACCTGATTCTATTACGTCAAACTACGATTACTCTTCTACAGTAAAACCAACCAGTATATAAACTAGAGATGCCACGAATATTCGGCAACTATACGCTATTCAGCCTATTCGGCCACTTTTTTTATATTCGGTATTCGGCCGAATAATACGCACTAGTCGGCCGAATACCGAATACCAAATCATGTAAAACAGACACGTTATATTACTTAAAGTTATGTATTTATTTCCAAATTATAACACTTTAGTAAATAAAATTGATCAGTGGTAAGTTGTGCTGGATAAAAACAAGCTTTTCAGCATTTTTTGATAGCAAACGATTACGCTTTTCATCGTTAATGTTACCAGCCTCAGAAAACAACCTCTCACACACACACACACACTCTCTCTCTCGCTCACACACATACTAATAAACCTATACCGTTAATATCCATATAAAAACACGAAACACCCTTAAATAACCCGAACGGAAGTGCGGGTCCCACCAGAGACAAGATTTACTTAATTAGTGAGACTTATCACCCTGTGTATATGCATAAGTTTTGTGTTGAAATAAAGATTATTATTATTACTAAGCACGCTACTTCCAGGAATATTCGGCGGCCGAATATTCGGCGCTTCGGCCGACAACGTTGCCGAAAATTCGGTATTCGGCCAATTCACTATTCGTGGCATCACTAATATAAACCAGATATAGTTTCCTTATAAATATATAAACATCCAAATCGGGAACAACCACCTGAGGGTCACATGAAAAATTGTTCTACACCTAGAACGGACGCTCGGTCACTGCGCCAATCCAGGCGTCAAACATCATTGCCCAAATTAATAGTGGTGTGCGTTGATGGGCCATAACAAAAATCATATATTACCATATTCTGTCTTACGGAAAACATCACATATAGTAAACTGCAGTCAATGACACAGATTGAGTGCCTTACACATTCTATATAATAAAAATCATTATTGTTTTTTTTTTATTTCTGTTATAAATTTTAATTCGTTTAATTAGATCAGTTTATTTCTTTTTGTGTTACTCGTATTTTTACTTTTCTTTTCTTCTGTGCATGTAGTCTACCTTTTTAAATATAGTCGCATTTATAATGTATCTTGTTCATGTCTTATATGTATAGTTTTATGTGTTAATGTAGACTGTGTAAGTGTAATTATAAATAAATTCAATAAAACTAAAATTCAACAAAAACAAACAAATTTCGTAACAGTTATGGTATTACAAATCTCATCTTCCACCTTTTAGATGAATGTGTCCGTTTTGAGCCTACTAGAGAGCTGTTTACGAGTGTGTGTGACCTGAATAGACTAGATGTCGGGATGTTCATTAAAGTATTAAGAGCTACAGCATCTGATAAGACGAGGGTGAGATCAGCAAAGCAATTTCAATTGGCAATGTTATAATGCAAACGGAAGTGTTATTCTGTAAGCGTACGGTAAATTTGACTCACGTACTCCCTTAAAAGAATATTTAAAAATATATGTACTACCGCCAGTATAACTATAAAGGCCGGCAGGTGATGATCTGGGCCGGTATCCTGAAGCAGTTGAGGCAGTGGATAGAGTGGAAGGCGATCGCTTCATGCCGCCGGAGATCGAGTCTCCGACGCCGGCTGTGGTCGAAGGTTTCCGTGGACGTGGTTGTCTCTTCGAGCCGGTTCTGCACATACCTGACGGAAAACATCACCTACCTGTATAAAAAGTTTTACGTTAAACTTAACAAGTCAAATATAATCTGAAAGAAGCTAAAAATATCTTTGATTTTCTATAATTTTAACAAATAGAATATCGAAAATGGCTCTAGAATATTTGAAATGAGTAATCTATGTACAAATATAATCAGTATTTTTTAAAAATAATATTATATTTGCATCAAATTAATATAACGTATTTTTTAACACTGAATCGACATAGTGACTACTGTGTACCTGATGGTAAGTACAGTGTAGTCCAAAAATAAAAGCAACTATCAAAGGATGAAAATCCATTGATAGTATCCATCGTCATGTCGGCCCACATATACCATGACTAAAGGTCTCTAGGCATATGAGTAACTGGATATACACATACTGATCCCGAAACGCGACAGGCCGAAGCGAGTAACTATGACGGTCTTTACACTTGTATACTATGGTCATATGATATATGGACCCACATAATGGCTGTCAATAAACGAATGTGACTATCAAAGCATGATAATCCATTGATAGTATCCATCGTCATGCCGGCCCACATATATCATGACTGAAGGTCTCTAGGTATATGAGTTACTGGATATACACAAGCTGATCCCGAAACGCGACAGGCCAAAGCGAGTCACTATAACGGTCTTTACACTTGTGTATTGTGGCCATGACTCAGTTCGGGCAATCACCGTACTACCAAAAAACATGGTTAAGTGGGATAACTTACAGAATCAGAACGACTAAGTAATGTAACTAAAACTAACCTTTTCATTTCACTAGTTTTAGGAATAATCAATGTAACTTTTAAGGATAAGTAAGTTACAATTGAATTTTCTTGAGATCCATGTTACATATCACCGTTAGTAAACGAACTTGAATTCAAAGGTTCCAACGTATTAGCAATATGTCGTTTACATTTACGACAATACTCGTGTGCTCCAATCATCGAGATCAGAAATGCTTTGATAATAAAT
Source organism: Automeris io (assembly GCA_036320925.1). Lineage (NCBI taxonomy): Eukaryota > Metazoa > Arthropoda > Insecta > Lepidoptera > Saturniidae > Automeris > Automeris io. The sequence goes on from JAUDJH010000011.1 coordinate 12,157,893, forward strand.
TGAATTGGTAAAAGCAATTTGTTCTAAAGTTGTTTCGATACACGACAACGGATGATAAAAACAAAAAACATTTTTATTCATTTACATATATTTCTGAAATGCTTTCTATACTTATGTTTGTTAAGACGCAGGGCATGAGTATAAAAAAGGTACTTGAAATCCTTCCCGTCTCCTCACAACCCATTCCACGCTCAGCCCTTAACAGCGATACTTGTGTACTCACGGCAGTATCAACTACACTTATCATCGGAGAAGAACTCGGTTACACTACAAAATAGCCAGTTGCTTTGGACAATACGGCGAAACACCTAATTAATTGTATACGATGAACGGTCCAGAGCTGAAGCTGTCTTCATCATCCAGTTTCCAGGTGAGTGCCTTTTGATTATTTCATTGTCACTGTGCCTGAACGAACTGTTTGTTCCCAAATTAAATACGCGGAGATCCAGAACCTGGCGGCGCTCTCTTGCGCTAACAATGTTATTGAAAGGTAACTTCGTAAATCTTTCTGGAAATAGGAGGTTCAAAAGATTCTTCAAAAACATACAACAGGTAACCAAACATTTTTTTTTAATATTTAGAAATAACTTTCAAGCTATATAGACCATAGGCGTACATAGAAGATATCTCCTTGCCACATTAAATATACGTTTCACGTTCCCACGTTTGACTTGAATTTGACGTGGGTGGAGCCGCGGGCATAACTAGTGCACTATGTAATCGATATCCATAACATCTCTAAAAATAAAAACATCTTGAGGCGGAGACTTACTTGTAACGTTTATGCGTAGGTATCATTAATGACGAGTTTAATTGAAACATATTCAACGAGGAGCAACTATACGCTCTGCGCAGACTTCTATGCTCCAAAATATTACAATTCCATTTCCACTTTTAGATGACTTTTTTGGTGGTAGGGTGATTGCCCGAACTGGGTCATGACCACAGTACACAAGTCAGTAGCGTGCATTCCATGTAAACCATAAAAATCATTATATCTTTATACTTTGAAATTTACATATATATATGGTAATTTTAAAATTTAGCACAATTTGGACTCTCAGACAGCTATTTTGGTAAACACCAGATTTTAAGTCAATATATTTATTTAAAGTTCTAGTATAACAATATAATGCTTTATATGCTTTACATGGAATGCACGCTACTGACTTGTATACTGTGGTCATGACTCAGTACTACCACTGACGCCACTGACACAAGTGTAAAGACCGTCATAGTGTCTCGCTTTCGCCTGTCGCGTTTCGGGATCAGCCTGTGTATATCCAGTAACTCTTCTAGAGACCTTCAGTCGTAGTATATGAGGGACGACATTACGAAGGAGACTGTCAATGGATTTTCATCCTTTGATGATCGCTTTCGTTTTTGGACTACACTGCACTTACCATCAGAGGCTTTGTAGTCACTATGTCGAGCCAGTATAAAAAAGACATACCTGTAGGACATTGTCGACCCATTGCACACTTGCCTTCGCAGATGATACGCTTGTTTAGCATGGCCTGATAGGAATCCAGCATTGCGCGGCATTCGGATAGGTCTTTGTCGGCCAGTGCTAACGACGGGTAACGTTCTTTTAAACGTCTTCTCTCCTATTAAAACAAAGAGGCAGTAATTTAATGTTCACCTGATTATATTACTTAATTATTAATTAATTTTAATTCTAGTTGATATCGTTGAGACTATTAAAATATTACTAAGACTATATATCAGATATTTCAATTATTATAAAACTGAGTCTACTAACTCTATTATTTCAAAATAGTTCAAAGTTCTGACAAGAATCGACTAAACAGTCGACTCTAATGACATTTATATCATTTGACATCTAAATGATGTCAACGAAAATAAAGATGCACTTATAATCATTGAATTTTTGAGATAAGTTTAGTAAAATATAGATACAACTTGACCTCTCTATAGTAGTCACCATTCTAAAGTAGATGGGTGAATTGAAATACTTTTTTATAATCATTGCTACCGTAGACAAAATTGCTGGATGCATTTATCATTACTCCTTCATAATATACAAATGTTTTGTTTATTTGCCGTATTTGGAGACTATACTACGGAAAGTCCTAAATGAATCCATTTCGAAAAATCAACATTTTATATTATGTGCAATTAGAAGCATGCAAATAAATAACACGCGATATAACGATTACTACGTTTATTAGACAGATTCTGGAAATATGAAGTAGGTAACTTGGATATGAATCAATGTAAATGTTAATTCATTCATACTAATAATATTAACATCAAACAATTTGAGACGAATTGTAATAAAGAAAAATATTTTATTTTACTTATTAATGAGGAACAGGGGTTAGTGACATTAATAACATAAATCGGTCAATTTTGTAAAACACCCATTTTAAAGACAAGTTAGTTTAGTTACCAATACCAAATTCAATCAGTAGGTACAGGTTTTTTTATTTATTTGTTCTAAATTACAAGAATAGTAGAGATCAAAATAAAGCCTGCGAAGCCAAATGTCAGGGTTATGAGCACCAAGTGACTTCGAACAAACAATTTTACAAGAATAGATTACTTCATTAATAAAGTTACTACGATTAGCTTATTATTACCTTGTTAAATAACTTTAACTTTTAACTTTTTGGGAGTCGAAGCTGCTCGCGTCCGTAGGCTTTACCCTAGTTTCCCTACACGTGACTCCTGGGTGGTGCTAAACGAGCAGCAGCGAAGTGGTAGGGCGTCGGTGCCCGTCTGGATCGCGACCACAGTACATGGGTGTAAAGCCCGTCATAGTGACCAGTTTCGGCTTGTCGCGTTTCGGGATCATCTTGTGTATATCCAGTAGCTCATATACCTAGAGACCTTCAGTCGTGGTATATGTGGGCCGACATGACGATGTAGACTATCAATGGATTTTCATCCTTTGATAGTCGCTTTCGTTTTTGGACTACACTGTACTTACCATCAGGAACTCTGTAGTCACTATGTCGAGCCAGTGTAAAAAAAAAACTAAATATAACTATAAAATCTATTTAAAGTTTTTTTTTAATATTAGCAATAATGAAACTTGAAAGAATGACCTTCAATATGATATGGTATTAGGCAGAGATGGGCAAAATATAATCTGATTAATGATAGACGATTACAAAATGTAGTCGTAATTTTAATTTTCTTGCTCTGTAATCATGATTAAATCCATTTAAAACATTAAGAAATCATAAATGTGTATACAATCTGGGATTTTGTAGTGTTTAAAACATTAATGAGCAAAATGCAGTCATATTAATGGTAAAAAACGTAAAATGTTATCGTTAATCATTTTCATTAATCTGATTACATTTTGCCCATCTATGGTATTAGGTATAGCGTGGATATTCCTTGCGGTAAAAAATTAGATAATCATTTGTGAATTGTGCAATTTAAAGCGTTCGCTCTTCTATGAATTGAATAATTGTGTATCTCCGCTAAGGCTACTGTTGCCAATAAGTGTTATTGTAGAAATCCATTAGTGTAGAATAGACAGACGATATACTTGGAAAGCCCTAGGTCATAGATTATATATCACACAATAAGGCAATTTATTCCAATAAAGAGTCCATGTAAATTTAAGAATCCCTTTAAATTCGCATTGTATTTACATTAATAGTATTTATTGTTAATAATATTGATGTATTTGATATTTCCAGCAGTAAACAGACATTTTCTTATCATATAAGATTTTAAATTAAACACATTTTTGAGAATTATGCCAAGGTTGTGTTCGATGGCCCAAATGTGAAAATTTGCGAAATTAGTTCTTCATATTTTATCTTTTTACGTACAATAAAGGCTTTACACAAAATACCACACAATTTCATTTCGAGTACAGTACGAATATATTTTCTGAAAAGTAAATATCGCTACCAAAGAAGGAACAATACACAAAAAGAGAAATAATATAGTACAAGTAAAATTGACCTATGTTTGCACTGAAATCAGATTTAAAATAGATATATTTTTTATTTATATATAGTTGCGTAGGTATATGTACACTATATCGAGGGGTGAAAGGCTATTTGGCTTAAGCAACATTTTTTGGTGATATAGTAATACATATTTTCGGAATCGGTAAAAAAGCTGATTCTAAAAATGTGTACTATAGAATATCATCAAAAAATGTCGCTGAAAGCAAATAAATAGCCTTTCACCCCAATATACAAATACGGGCCACTTTTTTGCTAAATATGTTTTAGATTCAACGTCCGTGTATTGTTATATAGTGATATATGTATACCTCCACAAGTTTGTACGTTTCGAAGTCTTGGAGTTGCCTCTGGAAGCCGAGGTTCGGGTTGGCGACCGCACGCCCCGCCCTGACGACTTTCAACGCCTCTCGCCACGTAAGCGGAGTCACCGACATGATGTACGCAACAGCGACTGTCACGCTGCGAGACATGCCTGCCAAACTGATTACCAAAGACAGTTTTAATAAGCTTAGTTTTACAAAAATAAACTTATAGCTCAATCAATCTACTGGCACAGTGTACAAGCTAGGCTTGTTGAACAAATATCGATACATCGATGTATCGATATTTTCAATTCAATATATCGATATTTTTAGTCGATATATTTTGTAATGATATATCGATATAAAATATCCAGTATCGAAAATTGTATCCAAAATGATATTTTTTTTAATTCTTATGGTAGTGAAGTCGCTGAAATCTGATACTGTAGATATAGGACCGAACGAAAAAAAAAAGAACTATATTGTCTATGACTGTTGAGTATTATGTTTTGTTATGTTGCATGCATTGACATCTAAATTTGTTGCATGTATATTATTTGCCGCCATTTATTTATTTATTATTTATTTTGGTTTGATATCTTAAATAGGTCTTAAAGTTAGAAGATTAGAAGAGTTAGAAGCCTATTAGTTCTTGATATTTTTCTAATTTTGTCTAATAAAATGGAATACTGGTAAAATACTATCGTATTTATTGAGATTATATCGATATTTTTCCTTCGATATATCGACGCCGATATTGATATTTTAATAAATATCGATATGTCGATATAACTATATTTTTTTCCATTTTCGACATCCCTAGTACAAGCGTGTGACTCTTACACCACAAGTTTTTTTTGTGCCCTAACCTACGTCCTTACATCCTAGGGCACCCGCCGATGTGCAAGCATCACCATCTAGCACAGCATTCTGGCTTCACTGGACAAAGCATCCGCCAAAATGCCGTGCCGTACTCCAATACTTTGTCTATTAATTTTCTACTTGCTCATCAGCGACTTCCTTTTAGTCTCGTTCCGGGCACAATCCATCACGTCTACTGCTACGTACACAGCTAGTGCAGCAATTTTTATTGATAGTTTAGGTACTATGGACGCCTTCTAAACCAGTTTTAGAAGCGTAAAAAAAAAAGAATAGAAAACGAAACATAATGAACAAAATTTTGTTTTTTCAAAAAATCTCGTTTTCTTTCTTTTTTTTCTATTTTTCCATAGTTTTACACTTTTAAGCGACTTTTAACTATGATCATTCGAAAGAGCACCCTCGAAAACACAGAACACAATGGTTTTCATATTTTTCCCGTTCCAATTCATGGCATGGTATCAGCTCAAACTTGATGCTTGAAAATCCGTGCCGTAGACGTTAAAGGGCTAAACAATAAAGGTGTTGTTACACGGTTTCGGTGACTACAACACACCTGTTGGAAAATATAGTGTAACACAAGAACAACAACGACTTCCAAGGAACGAGAATCTATTGACAGCCATTATGTAGGTCCACATAACATTTGACCACAGTATACAAGTGTAAAGACCGTCATAGTGACTCGCTTTCGCCTGTCGCGTTTCGGGATCAGCTTCATATATCCAGCTATCCAGTAACTCATATACCTAGAGACTTTCAGTCGTAGTATATGTGGGTCGAAATGACGATGGAGACTGACAATGGATTTTCATCCTTTGATGGTCGCTTTCATTTTTAGACCACACTGTAGTTACCATCATGTGAATTGTAGCCACTATGTCGAGCCAGTGTAAAACAAAAACAAATGATCTTTAGACATATGAAGAACAGGAGGTATACAAATTGATGTCGAAACGCGACAGGACACAACGAGATACTATGGCAATCTTAAGCATACTGTGGTCACAACCAAGTACAGGCGATCGGCATATCACTTCAAAATTTTAATGAAAAATATCTACTATAATATTTTAAAGCTATGTTGCAGAATCTTCGTATCACATTTAACTTTCTAGTGTTTTTGTGTCGCTGTGAATTTCCACGCAAATGAGTGAGAGATTCACTTACGAAATATAAGAGATGATCCTTAAGTAGTAGTAACATACCAGTGTATAAGAACGTTGCCTTCCCTGAGCCGAGCTGCATGTATAAAATCATTGCACAAACTGAAGTACTGGGTCAGATTCTGATCTGGGGAGTCCGAAGCCATTATACATAGATAGTGCTTATCCTGAAAACAAGAAATGAATGGAAAAGAGATTCAAAAATGAATTAGTAATAATTAGGTAGATTAAATTGGTTCATAAACAAGAGTTTTCTAGAGTACATTGTCAGGTTGTATTTTAATGGCTGGGCGCTGACATAGTTCTTGAACGATGCCTTGGTTACGGAATTGGGTTAAAAGCTAAGTAAGCAATCTCGTTAAACACTAAAACTTTCGGCCTTAATTGGTTGTTTGAATTTTATCTGATGGCTAAACATGCTTTTGGGTGAGAGTTCAAATATAGATATAACAGTTTTCTTGATTTAGTAGGTTTTAATGTATTATTGTGAGCGAGGCCGTAAAGTACAGATTGAGTAATAGATATAAATGACATGCTAGGAGAAACAATAATATTCATGAAAACAAGACTGACAACAACACTCAAAAAACAACAACTCAACAAGACTTTTATACACTTAATGAGTATGTGAACACTTTGTCTGTAAACGTTTCTTCCGCACCTTCCGTCTGTAAACGATTGTCTTTCGCTTCGTGCCGTCTCTTCAATCTTTAATGCCCTCTAAATCCATGCTACTGTTCAAAACATTCATTTTGAATTACCAATATAAAATTGTCGAAAATTAATCAGAAGGGTACGCCTGCCGTTTCTTTATTTAGGAGGTATAAACAGAAATTGATTTTGCTCGAACTCAGATAACCTCCCTTTAAAGACGAAGTATTAATATTAATATGAAGATATCAGAACATTGAATATAATGAATTAAAAGTAAACAATGATGATGAATTAAGCAAATACATACAAAGGTTAGCTATATAAAATAAGAGTCCAATGCAATAAAGTAGAGATAAGAATATAAAAGGAAAGTAGAAATAGAGATATAAATTAATTCAAAAGTAATAAATGTATTAGAAGTAAGGAATATATATATATATATATATATATATATATATAGATAAGCAAATTGTAATAGAAATAAGGAAAGTAACTTGATGTAAAAAAGGTAAAAACAAAAGAACAACCAGTAAAAGAATAAACTATAAAAGAGCAATGTCGTTGCATTAAAGAACAGGTAATGAGGAAAAAAAAAAAACAACAATGATGATGATGATAGAAGTACACGAATAACTATGAACATACAACATAATATTTTTAAATCAACATATTTATACACAATTTCATTGAATTATTTATATTGTAGACTTAGTATAACAAAAAAGTATTCTATGATAGTAGTCTAGATACCTTGTAGAACGGGAAATGGAAATTTTAGTTTCAAACTAATGTATAATGCAATTTAGAGCGATAGGATGCTCAAAATTTACAAGGTAAAATCCAGTGACTGGTGTCAATTTGAATACAGAATAAATTAAAAATTTGTTATTAAAATGGATATTAAATATTCTAACTGTCATCTTAGTAGAATGAATTTGGAATAGGTAATGATGACGGCAACCTTAAAACATACAACGCGAAGGAGATTTCATAAAGACTCGATCGCAGCTGGGATAGTTATTCACCCCAACCCTGAGGATTGTAGATTTATGCAGGGCAGTTTCCACTTTTATCGTAAAGTTCAGTTCAATTTTCTCCAAACATTAAACAACTTCTAATGCTATAAATATTAATTTGTATGTGGAGGGAATCATTATTCAACTCAAAGTATAAAATGTCGTTATAACTTTGTTCTATAATAGTAATCTTGCCTGTAAATAAATCGACATATTCAAGAAACTTGTAAATTAATCAATACCAGAAGTGGATTGAATAATATCTTAGCCAATAAACATTTTAATTTTAATTTTATTGGAAAGTTACATTACGCATGAAGAATTAATCAAAAAGTTGTTACAAAAAATTAAGATAAAGGTATACATACATCCTTGACTATGCAACTACAGACATTGCAAGACAATAAACCAAGATAAGGTACCACAAACCTTGACGGTAACCAAGTACCTTAAGCAGACATTTCTAAAGCTTTTCAATGTACATAGGTACATCAAAAACGATTTAAAGTGAAAACTTTATAACGTCGGTAGTGGTATGTACTACAAATCAATATTTTTTTTTCCATTTTTCATTTTAAACTGTTTTCTTTTTACAGGTTAGATGTTTTATTAATTTTAGACATCTCGAGAAATTGTTTTAAACAAAACTTTATTTAAAATGTTTTTGAATATGTTGTATTATTCACTCAGAGTCAGTCTTGCACTTTTTGTCTGAAATTTATTAGAATTTTTAAACCATCGGATCCAGCTTCGTCTGAACCATTTGACGATAGCCAATTAATCGGTTTCGGCCAGAAATCGATCTTCGGACTTACACTACATAGGAATAAAGTTAATGTGTCCTTTCTCTTTTTTTTAAAGGCTGGCAGCACTTTACTTCTCTACTAATGTACTACTTGGTTATTGGGAATAGTAAACACCTTCCATCAGGTATCTTATTAGCCTGTTTGCCATCTCTGGACAAAAAATATGTTATAATAATTGGATATGCTAAGCTAATAATGACAGAATCACATGGGGGATAATACGATAAAAAAGCCCAGTGATTAAAGCGTCGAATAATTAAGCACTGCTAGACTGACATTTATAGACATATCTTTGATTTTGCTTAAGGTTTGCTCAGAAAATAAATTCGTCTTTGACGACGAACTCATACATACAGAATACAGTTTTCATTCTTTGTTTTTGTTTTTTTGTCAGTTTATATTGGAAGTAATTATAATGCCAAATCCAAAATAGTAATACCAATAAGTTATCAAAGTTATAGTATTTATATAAATATAAAATAAAAAAAGATTAAATGTAAGTAAAGTTATATTAGTATCTATAAATCTCAGCCTTACTACACAGCCGGGAATCATCTCTTACCAAGTTAAGCTGACGCAGAAATAATGCAAGAAATCCCGGATGAGACATTTAAAACTAACTTTCACAAAGGTGGTCTCACGAGAACCTTTTTAATACGTAAACTACTCTTCCCGCCCGGTTTAGTTGTGAAGGCCTTTCCCGGTCAATCAACACGTGACACTCTTAACTCAGCCAACATTGTCAACAGTATTGAGTGCCTTACCACCTCAATATTCATGATATAGTGTTTTATAAGAACAGTGGATGATGTTGTGATATCTTTTTAATTGAATATATTTATGTTATTGTTTACGATTCACAGGTAAAGATTTGTCCAATGGTGGATCGTGAATATGCAACAAATGCCTGTTTCATTCTTTAAATTTACCTAAATCATAGTAAAGCGCAAAATGACGTTATGCATTTTCTGCTGTTCGCATTATAAATGAAGAAGCAAATCTTTTAGTGCGGATGAACGGAATAGCCACCAAATAAATATGCTAGACGATACCGTGTTTAGTGGATTTGCAGTAAAATGGGATCGATGGAATCAGATAATGATTCTCATGATTTTATAATTCTTTTAAGAAATTATTATTTACAAATCATTAACTGCTATAAGTAATTTATTGCTGAGATTATTAATTTTTAAAATGTCCACTATATAACGGTTTATAGGCTCTAAAAATTGGAGCAGTAATATCGAAAGTGGTCTTAAGTAATTATTTTGAGTTCAATGAATTTTAGGATAAGTAATTGGCTTTCTTTACGCTACTTTGGTTGTGAGTTACACGATAAACATTTTCTATAAGTATACTAGCTGTCCCGACAGACCTTGTTCTGCCCAATTTCTCTAAAACAAAGTCACATTGTTTTTTTTAATGTTAATAGCTTCCCCGTCGGCTGTTTTTTTGAAAATTGTTTGAAGCAACCTGGCTTTAATGCTATATGTATAAAAATTGACAAATATTGACATTAATATTTATACGTCACTCAATAATTGTTTTGCCTTCCCGGAACCCGTCCACTGACATTTAAACTTTATGGTGTGGTTTTAAAGTTCAAAATGACTTATAACGAATTTTTTGTATGAGAATACAGAAAATTGTTATTTTTAGACAGTTGCAGGGAATTTTTAAAATTTTTCTCTCCGTAATAACCTTCCTCAGACTTCATCAAACACAACAATAAAAAATCAGCCAAATCGGTTCAGCCGTTCTCGAGTTTCGCGCTTATCAAGACATTTTGCGATTCATTTTTATATTATAGATAAATAGCTCTACAAAATTTAGCTTTCGACCCGAAGACTTAATAATACTTTTTATACATAACATGTAGATACTGTGTGTTAGAGTAAATTTAAAATTATATAGCGATGTTGTGACTTTATTTTGTTAACCCGGTGCAAATCCCTTCGGATCGTCAGGGGAGTGGTGAGGGCCACTTCCCCCGGTGTGCCGGACATGCACCGACTAAAACCACCGGGGTGCCAGCACTGCCTACTCTTTGCCTTCGCCGGGCCTGGGGATCCAGATACTTCCGAGGGCCCGGCGAGCGATTGACCTTAAGCAGGACTCTTCTCTAGAAGGGGGTCGTAAATTACCCCCTCGTTACCTCTGATTGGGACGGCCTGCCGATGTTGTGACTGCGAAAATCATAATTCTGATAATTATTATTTTCTACGAATTATGTTTTCATTTTTTATCATTGTTATTTTCTTTATATTCTCATTGAATGATGCCTAAATATTTTTCCTCACAAAATTTTTCTTCTGAAATCTATCAACATTTTCTTGAAAAAATAATATGCCAATAATTTCTATGTAAAAATTTAATTAAATTCAAATAATATTCAAATATTAAGTCTCTGAAGTGATTCCCTTCATGATTCCACATCGCGACCACGAGTGGGTGACGCGTGGGAACGACTTTTGCATATTATAGCAAACCATCTGGCACGGCTTCACATTGAATATTCATGGCTATCAGAGCGAGCGAATCTCGAATGAAGTAGGGGATTTTGTTGTATGCTTACGAACATCATTAATACACTTTTTTTTGAGGATTTAATCAAGTTTCTATTTTTCCCCAAATTGTATTTGTATACATACAATAATTATTATACAACTATGACAATATTGGAATAAACAGAAAGAAATATTTCTAAATATTTTCTTCAATTTTACTTGTAATCTTCAAAACCAAATAACAGCCTTTTTTATATTGAAATAGATAATATAATTTTGTATACTATTTCAACTTAAGTAAATAAAATGCAATACAAGTAAAGAAATATATTTTACCTTTACGCACAAGGCTTAAAAACAGATTAGCAAATAGTTTTACTAACTTTGTACATACAGGTCCACGTTTCAGCATTCACACGAACTAAGGAATAAAAAAGTAAAAACCCTACCATACAAATATGTGTCTTTATAGGTCAATTCTTATGGAAGAGAAATTATATAGCACATAGATACATAAATCATCCTGAGATCTTTTATTTCATACCACAATAATATTAGAAACGTAGCATACAACGTAGCATAGCTCTTGAACAATGGCTTTGAGATATAAATTCTTACACAATGCTTGCCAACTTTATCCATTTCAATATTCAACAAAATACACCAATAGTCGTAAGGTAGCCTTACGATGCTGGTATTAAAGTAAAATATTCTTTGTGTAAACGTAACAGAGAAAAGCTTTCGGTTTCAAAAGGCCTATTATTTGCAACTTCATTCTTTGCCATTTTTATATCGGCATGTCATTGATTTATTCTAGAGCAAAAGTAAATAAGATTCTTTTAAATTTCTAATCTTTGTGGTTGGAATTAATCAGAATATATCTTTTATCTACGTAATAAATAATGAGAACTAGATAGTTCATCTAAAGTAGTATGCCCGGCAGTAGACTTGAGGGAGTCTGCTGCCCGGATGAGAGGGAGGCGGTGCACGGTGTCCGGCGCGGCGCCTGAGAGAGAGGTTTTGTAGGGGTGGGACCCTCCCAGAGAGGTAGCCTCAACAAGGCCTTTTGTTCGCTGGGTGTCTGGACGAATTTGGTTGCCCAAACCCGAGTGGAACAATCAGAGGGACACCCCGGGGGTTTTTAGTCAGTAGGAGTCTGACACACCGGGGTCGCTGCACTCACAGCGTCCTTGACGGTCCTATGCAGGATTATATCCCGGGATACAAAAAAATCTAATTTAGTATCAGTATTGCTATACTTAAAAATGGTAAGACACGAAACATCTCTCGTGGGCTGTGAAAATTACAGTTTGTACGTCAACTAGGTTCAGCTAAAGCAGAAGCTCACAAACTTTATTACTCGTTGACCCCTTTCAAAATTTAACTGGTTTCGATGGACCTCCTCGTGCTACATTTTTAACATAATTACAAAGCTCATCAAAAAAATATGAAGTTCCTACATATTTTAGCCAGAAAGTCTCAAGATTAAAATCTTAATGCTTTTTTGGGCTCAATACGACCATTTTCATAGAAACACAGACTGTTAAAAATCAGCGAAAAATTTTTTTTTTTTTTTCTTTTGAGCAGTGCTTTATCTGCAACATTTTTGTTTTTCTTTTTCTATTTAAACTAGATTAGGGATGTAACGGAGGCAGTTTTATCGGAACCGAAGTCGGAGTCGGAGTTTTTAAATTTGATTTATCGGAGTCTGAACCGAAGTCGGAATCGGAGTCGGAGGCAATGTCAGTCACAAGTGACGGCAGAATAGAATAGTTTTATTAAGGGACAAATAAAACATTATTCAGTGAACCTTTTTAATTAGAAAGTGATAAATTTACACATACACAGACAATAAAAATTGCTGTGTTCCTTATTAAAATTTTCCCATGAACAGTGAAGAAATTAAATCAAATTTGCTCCAGGGTTGTTTTTGTGTTAATCTACATTTTACTTAATTTAATGTAAATGTAAAAAAAACAACCTTTTAGTAATAAATTTAAATGTACATTTAGTTTTAAATTTAATAATTATAATCATATTTTTTTAATCTAAATTTTAAAAAATGTCTTCTACAAATTAAGTAGCACTGATTGTTTGATTAACTGATATTATGTTTCAACAACATATAAAATGAAATCAAATGAATTGACTACAACAGTGGTGGTGACCTCCGATGAGTACCTCCGATTAAAAAGTTTCGGAACCGAAGTCGGAACCGGAGGTGTAATAACAATCGGAAGTTCCAACTTATCGGAGTCGGAGTCAAAGCTCCGTAACATCCTTGAACTAGATACATTTTTGTGGATTCCCACGTACAATTTGTAAGCCCCCATATTTTTCACGCAAATATTGACCCCCGTCAGAGATGGGCAAAATGTAGTCGTAATTTTATTACTCTGTAATTAAAACCCTTTTAAGCATTACGGTGTCATAAATTTGTATACAATTGAAGATTCCTTAGTGTTTAAAACATAGGTGGGCAAACTGTAATCAAATGAATGAGAAAAATGCAATCATAATCGTATTTCATTAATTTGATTATATTTTGCCCATCTATGACCCCCGACGAGTCTCCCGTGGACCCCAGCTAGACCACTTTGGGAATTACTGAGCTAAAGCGAACAACATCACTGCATATGTGATGAGTTGACGCTTAACTTCATTATCTGAACTTTAGCACTAGTCATTCACAGCATGAATTAAATATTACTATGGTTGATGAACATACCAGCTGAGTGATTACGTATTCTAGTTCTATTAGAAGTTACGAATTATGTTATAGTTGTTAGACTTTGTAAATTATGTAAAATTCAGTGACAATAAAATATGCAGCTTTCCTGTAATTACTTAGATGCATTCGAGAGAGAAACAGGTAAAAACTTTTTAAATAAATGTTGCATATGAAGATGGATTGCTTAGAGAAATATAAATAGAATCTCCCACTAATATATTGTTTCTCCAATAAGCATTAATAAATGTAGTATATTAATTTACATTCCTTATTTTTACAAACATCTCATTGTAAAGTAATTTTGCCTATGAAGTTGGAAGGTTTCATAGTTTCACGATTACGGTACGGTAAATTTCAAAGATTAAATCCTTTCTGATTGTATCAGCAAGCACACGGACTAGTCGTAAAGAAAATTGCAACTGAAGATACGTAACGTGATTAATATAAATACTATGAAACTGGGGATTATTTAAGGTAGAGGATAAAAATGCTATTATGTTAAAAGACGCGATTATTTTCTTGCGGTATCACGATCGCGAGCTTGACAGCGCTGCAGTCTCTCGCTGCCGGTCGTCAGCCAGACTATGGTCGACAGCAAGGATAAGTGAAAGGTCGTGCTCGACTTCACCAACCAGGTCATGCAGCAAAAGGAAACGGCTAAACGGACTAGGGAGTCCACCTCTATCTTGGCCATTCGGAGCCGGAGAACGGGTCGCCGGCGGGGCGCGTTCGCACGCTATTATCTGCGCAACCCCCGCCGTGACATTGAAGCGGGCAGTGGTGCTTGAGGGAGTCTCGCACATTGCCTATTCTGAGGAAGAGAGAGACGGAAATACTCCCGTCCCCACCACTAAGAAGGCCACGGCCCACCGCGCACCGGTCGTGGCAGATGCGAGTCCGCACCCACGACCAGCGTCCAAACGGTTGAAGAAGTACCCAAGGGTTTTTAGTCGGTGAAAATCCAGCATACCGGAGGGGAACTTCACGACTCTCTGACTGTCCATAATGGATTTTTTCCTGGTATAAAAAAACACTACGCACTCTCAACAAACACCTTTACATATCAATGCATACACTGCAGCCTGGCTTCCGCTAATGGATCGCCCATGCCGAGCAGCGACTGTCAGAATTCCAATCACACCTTGTGCCTGCTCTTTGTGACGATAGATAAATAGATAGATTCATTTAAGACTAAAATAAATAAATACTTACTGAATGAAGACGCCTCGCAGCATCGTGTATAGACAGAATATGTGTTATCTTGTACTTTTCGAGCTGTACAGTGTCTTTCGAGTCTCGATAATTACCCACGTACAATCCGGGAAGAACCTGCGTGTTCAAATTATAACAATTATTCATTAAGCTAAGCTACTATATATTGGAATTATACATATATTACATTGTAGCATCGTAAATTGCATGCTACAATGCTTCCGTCCCTATTTTAGGTGTAGCAAATATTTTTTAACTAAGTCACTGTAACTACCAACTTACCAGTAAAATACCCAGTTTAATTTTGGCATGTTATCACTACGAGTTTATAAATCTTCACCTAGCATAGGTAGATTGAGCGCGGTCGCGCTTTTAATTGTTACGTTCCCTCTCTAATGACAATTTTAAATCTTTTTTTTCTTTTTACTTGGGGAAAATCCTCATAGGACAGTCTCAGCCGCACAGGGGGGTTGCGCGACCGAGGTGTGTCGGACTTATACCGACTAAAAACCCCAAGGTGACTACTTCTGCGCATTGGCGGGGACTGTGGGACCTGTAATCAATTCGCCACAGATGACAATTTTAAATCTAACTTATAACGGCGTTTTTCGACGCCGTATAAATAGGGTTTGCACTGGGCTACACATGCCTTTTCTACTCAGTTGACCAGTATAATCGTGCCTCACGTAAGGCACGATCATAGTACAGAATTAATTTCACTCAACTACTGCTCATTTAGCACCACTCGAGGACATTTATAGAGTGATGATGATGATGATGTCCTAGCCGGGTACGGCCACGGCGACTGTTTCAGCACCGATTAAAAAAATCGAGGT
Organism: Automeris io; assembly: GCA_036320925.1. Classification (NCBI taxonomy): domain Eukaryota; kingdom Metazoa; phylum Arthropoda; class Insecta; order Lepidoptera; family Saturniidae; genus Automeris; species Automeris io. Next base: position 12,173,958 of record JAUDJH010000011.1, read on the forward strand.
CCAGTTTTCGGAAACAGTCAATTGCGCAGGAGATACTTAAGTGCATAACTGGACGCGCTGCTAGAAAAGCACTCTCTCGTCCGAGCTCCCTCGGGCCCGATGGAATGGAGAACCAGTACGATCGGGAGGGAACGGGATGCAGGTTTGGTCGTGTTTTCCTTCTCTGAACACCTGGTTGAATTGCGGTGTTAAAGGGATACCTTAGTCGCTTTTTACGACACCGCGGCAAGAAGAGGGGGGTGCTATTCTATTCTGCCGGCAGCCACCACGGCTAATTTATAGAGTACCAATGGTAACTCTTATGGGCGGATGCAGTACCAATTATAATTTTATTGCCTTGTACCTATAATTAAATATATTATTAATAAGTAACAAAAAAATCTTATAAAAAATATGTTACGAAAACATAGTTAAAGAAAAAATTTCACATGTAAAACTAAACTTTTGTGTGAGGAAAACATAAAATTTTGTGACCATAAATCCCGACCATTTATTTTAACAATTTCCTTGTACATTACGCACCGCCTACAAATTGTGTCAACGTTGAAATATTATGGATCCACGTACAATTCGAGGAAGAAACAATGGCCTAGTTATCGCAATATCCAACTCTGGTGAATGAATTACTGTGTTATAGTTGCGGAGCCAGATTTTGGATGGACGCTATTTATTCATGCATTGCTATAAGCATTGGTGTGGATATTTTATAAAGTTTGTGCAACGCAGTTTCAGCAAAATAAATGCACTTCTAGTTGTATGTTTTATATATTTGCGTTTGCTCTAGCATTAAATTGTTAATATTTCATTTTATTATATAGTTCAAGTAAATTATGTAGAAAAGTCGTAATTATATCGAGGGGTGAAAGGCTATTTGGCTTAAGCGACATTTTTTGGTGATATAGTAATAATAATATATATATTTTTTGGAATTGGTAAAAAACGCTGATTTCGAAAATATATATATTACTATATCACAAAAAATGTCGCTTAAGCCAAATAGCCTTAAACCCCTCGATATTTTTAAAATAAGGAAAACTTTTAAAATAAGGAAAACTTTCAAAATAAAACTACGTCTTTAATATCCTAGTTATCTCTATAAAAAATGAAAATAGAAACTTACTTTAAAAGTTTACTTAATCCATATTATTACAAACTATTTCACTGCTTTATATATAAAATTGTTTTCCGTCTACAATGTGTGTTCAATGCTTCGATTATTGGCCAAACGATATTAAAATATAATAAACACCCAGAACGGTGAACTAATGCTACTGTGATTGCCTTGTACTGTCCATGATCAATATGACCTAGTAACAAGGTTGAAAACGAGATACGCACATTGCAAAATAATAAACTCGTTCCTTTTAGTCACTATAGTTTTTGAGGAAAAGAGAATGAAAAAATAGAAGTGTTATTTTTAAAGTAATTTCACTTTTATTGTGTTTATTAACAATAGGAATAACCAACATTTTTGGCACTCAGTTCGTTTCCCCACTTTTAATTTTTGTCAATTCCGTCTCTTATTCAAATTTAAATCCAATTATCCTTTTTTAAGTCACCGATTTGACAAAATAGACTTGGCTCTACGAAAACTATGGCCAGAGATGGGCAAAATGTAATCTGATTTATGATTAACAATTACAAAATGTAGTCGTAATTTTAATTTTCCTGCTCTGTAATCATGATTAAATCAATTTAAAACATTAAGAAATAATAAAGGTGCATGCAATCCGGGATTCTGTAGTGTTTAAAACATAGATGAGAAAAATGCAATCATATTAATGGTAAAAAACTTAAAATGTAATCGTAATCAGTTTTATTAATCTGATTACATTTTGCCCATCTATGACTATACTCAAGTTCCTATTATATATTCAGTTTATTGTCAAAACGAGTTTATTTTTTGAGAACATTGCTAAGCAAAGTCGAAATAGCATCTATAAATCTCAGCCTAATAACTTAAGTAATAATCTGTCTGGTTCCATTACTTATTACCTAATCTAAGGCTTACTCGTATATTTTTTAGAAGAATATATAATAAAGCATCGAACGTACATATACCTAGCAGAAAAATAGCTCAAATTTAATCAAGCTTCATGTAAGTAAACAGGTGACGCCCGGGGTTGTTTTCTTGACGCAAACTCGTTCGCTGCAAAAGCCCGCGTCTTTCAGAAATACTCCGATTATTGTAAACTTGTTTTTGAAGACTAAGCTACTCTTTCATAATGTTACCCTTTCATTTTTTTTATCCTAACTCGACTCACTGACCGCACCACACCTGATGGTAAGCATAAAAAGCATAAAAAATGATAACTACTATCGACAGTGAAGAAAAGCCCATAGGTAGTAGCAGCGCTCATGCCGGCCCACACAAATATCTCTTCACGCTACGCTTAAAGGATCCCATATCATAGGACGGTGGGAACAAGCTCCCCGGAAGACCATTCTACAGCCCATCGACACGGCAAAATTAAAAGTTAGAGAACTTCTTAGTCCGCGCCGGGATGTGAGATACCATATAGCTGTGATTCCGTAAACCCGTGCGCGGGGTTCTACTAAGGAAAGGAGATGGTGGAACAAGGTTAAATAACTATTTAGAACACTCCTTCTGATACAGACGGTAGAAAACGCTCAGTGAGGCAATATCTCTGCGCAACTGAAGAGGCTCGGCTTATTATTTGTATAATAATAGTTATCAAGGCAATTTTAATTATAGTTCAAAGATCCTTAATTTACTTAATTTTTTTACATTACTTTATTTCATATTATATAATGGTAGTTACTTAATAAGTTGAGAAAAAAAGCAAATAAGCAATTAGGTAAAGATTTATTATGTTATTCTTAGGGTCCCGTACCTCGAAATAATATAAGTTATAAGAAGTTATAAGTTGACTTCGTTGTCCGCCTATCTGTCAAGCATAGACGGGCAAAATGTAATCAGATTAATGAAAAACGATTACTATTACATTTTGCGTTTTTCATCATTAACATGACTGTATTTTGCTCTTTTATGTTTTAAACACTACGGAATCCTCAATTACACACACGTTTATGATTTCTTAATATTTTGAAGAGATTTAATCATGATTAAAGAGCAACAAAATTAAAATTACGAATACATTTTGTAATCATTAATTAGATTACATTTTGCTCATCACTGCTGTCAAGACCCTTTTTTAATAGAACGTGAAGAGGTGTAAAATTGAAATTAATATCAAATATTTGGATCTACAGTACTTTGTACGAGTAGTCTGAAAAATAGTAACTTCTGAGTCAATGTGATTCCATTGTATGATACCGCCGTTTGTCGCAAAATTTACGTTTTTGCAAGCGAATCAAAACTTACTGGATATATAAAAAAGTAATGTCTTACAGAAATAGCAAATTGAAAATTCGAACACAGTTCTGTAGATATCCCAAAAAAAATACGATTATAAACTTACACCGATAAGTTTGTGCGGAACCTTGAATGCGAGAATCCAACCCCGGACTATGTTGAAACTATTTCATAGTTAATACGAGTAATATAGTAAAACAAACCTATATGCACATAAGGTTAAATTAGCAAAAGTAGATGTCATTTTAAATAATTGTATATGATGGTTATCTAAAATATCCAAACGAATCTCATTAATCATTCTGTATATTTATCCATATCTTAATAGACTAGACTGATTTTTAAAAGCTGTAAGTTGTTATTTCAAGGATCGATAATATTACATAAAATTATTATAGTTTCTAAAATTGTTGCTATATCTAGCGGACCTCGCATATACATATGTAAGTTCAAAGGCTAAATTGCGCTGATCTTATATTGCCAGTTTGTCGTCAAACTCGGGTCAACTGGTTTACGAGCAAATTTATTGCTTTTAGGCAGTGGGGTCTGTATTGCATTTCGGCAAGGCTACTAGATCCATACTAAATGTAAACGTAATTACTACTTCATCGGGAATTAAGTAAAAGCATATTTGAGAAGTGTGATTTCAAAACCCACTATAATTTTTTCAAATCCCATAAATTTATAAAAACTTATAATTAATCTTTGACTTAACAATCACATTCTTATAAGGTATTTAAATTATTATTCTAGAGTGAAAAAGCAAAAAAGAAAAAAAATCATACATAACATTTGCTTTGATAAAAACATTTCAAATGACTATTTAAACTATTAAGTAAATTTGTACGAAGAATCGTTTTAGCGGGTTTTGAAATTAGACGCCTCATTTATTTATGCTGTTTACACGAAGACATTTGAGGAGACCTTTTTAAGTTGAATTAAAAAGTTATTAATCCAAGGCTCTGGGTTCGAGTGCCGTTACAGAAATATTTTTCTGATATGAACAGATGTGTTCGTTGCGAGTTATAAATATCTATATGTATTTAGACATATATCTTTGTCAGTTAAAAGTACCTATAGTATAAGTGCAATCTTAGTTTGGGTCTAGGGTAATATATGTAATTTTCCTTGAAAGTATATTATGATACAAGTATGCTAAGTTGCTCATTACAGACGAGGTGATAGCCAGGTATTGTCTGTACTACAGGCACAAGTCTATTATTTCGATTTGATAATAGATCCATGCCGATAGAAGTAAATAAAAAAAGACTTTTTAACACCCTAATTAAATCATCTACAAAGGAGGATGTATCATGTGCCCATACAACGAGTACAAACAATTAGAAATTATAAAATGACAATAATTACAAGCTACGCGCCTTAACTGCTTTACAACCTACGAAAGCTACGAGCCACGGTTTTCTGTTAGACGCTAGCATTACGTAACTATTTACAAACTAGTTGCAACTTCGTTCTATGTTTTAAAAAAAATCTAAACATTTGTTTATTTAAATCAAAGTAATTACCTTGTTCATCCCATTTCCCATTGTTGTTTTTTAACTATTTCATCTAAAACAAACTTATTGTCATCGTTTAAAAAAGTAGCACAAATTGTAAATTATTAATTAATAGCACAATAATTAAACCATGAAATTGTCAACATTGCCCGTCACTATGACTACATTGTTGACGCCGGTGCGCCACGCTATCGATGTTGCCATTCCAGACACGTTATGAAATAATACAACTCGATTTAAACTGCACTATAGATAAACATTGCAGGCAAAGACATTTTATTTATGCTCCAATGTTAGGATGTTGCTCAGATTTCTTTTGTGTACTTTGTATGTGATAATGTTTGTAGATAGTAAGTGCTTAGGGTGAAATACATTAAACACGTATAAAGTGGACGGTCCCCGACACACCACTGCCGTACCGCAGCTTACAGCGCGCCGACCAACGTCATTCTGACTGCGTATGAAAACTAGGTTTGTCAGATTATCGATACTACTATGTCGAGTTATAGAATAATAACTTTCAGTATAACAATTTACTGCCAAAATATTACAAGAGGTACCTTAATACCTACATAAAAACATTGTAAATATTTTCATAATTCATACTTTTATTATCATTATAATTAATTAAAAATAATACCCAATGAATAATTTTTGCCATTACTTATTACAGGTGCCTTAATAATCATGTTTAATGAAGGACAATGTGATTAGTTGGCTGACGGAACATGAGATCTAAAATATTATAAAAATCCAAAAATGTTAAATAATAAAAACTTTAGATTTAAATATAATAATATATAAAGTATGTACGAATTATCCAGTAAATATAACATGCACGATAATTACATTTACTTATTGAAACGATTTTTTAATAAATCATTTGTCCGTAAAACATCGATATCGATAAAATCTTGGTGTATATCACTTTTCTAAAAGAATGGAAAAAATATGTTTATGTAATCCTTATCCTTTCTTTGACTTCCAATTAAAGTTCCAGTGCTTGCTATACTGCTAGAACAATTGTAGCCTACTATCTTTCAACTTCTTTCTTTTCGTACTGTGTCATGCTTTGGAATCGTATGTGGTGAGTGGTAAGGTTGAGAGCCACTGTATACTGGCGCGCGCGGGGGGATTGCTCGGGCGCGCGCGACGCGAGCGCTTCACCGCCCGCGCGCCCGGCACAATAGTCTCGCTATCACAGTTGACGCGCTGCTACGTTCCTCTCGCTCGCCATTCGTACCGATATCATCTATACTAATATTATAAAGCTGAAGAGTTACTTTGTTTGTTTGTTTGAACGCGCTAATCTCTGGAACTACTGGTTCGAATTGAAAAATTATTTTTGTGTTGAATATACCATTTATCGAGGAAGGCTATAGGCTATATAACATCACGATGCAACTATTAGGAGCGAATAAATAATGGAAAATGTGACCAAAACGGGGAAAATTATTCATTCTTGAGGGCTTCCATTGCGTGCGCTGCGAAAACGGTTCATGATACCAAAAATATATGTATGAAAAAATTATTCCTCTTAAAATGATCTAAAAAAATTTCCGCGACAGTATATGTCTATCTGTTAAGATTAACTCACTAGAACCGTTTTTATGGTAATCAAATTTGGTCGAAATTAATGCATAATTTGTTAAGAGTTGTATCAACGTAATAATATTAATCTTTATTCAAATAAATGTGTTGTTGATAAAGAGTATTTAATTGTGAACAAAAGTGTCTTTGACATCACTTAATTTCAATGAACATCTTAGAAGATATTACAATAACTTATATAGCAAAACAACGTTTGACGGATCAGCTAGTAGTTGATATTTACGTGTTGTTATTTGTATTATTGTGCTGTATAATCTACTTCTACTTGGACTATCTTACTTGTGCTTCACTACTTCTACTGGACTTTGTACTGTGCTTTATTAAACGTCTATCTACTTGCTGTCTGGACTTCTTCATTTCATTCTTCATCATCTCATCTCTATCACGCTATCCTGGGCTTTAGCCTACGGTAGGTTTACTATATACTTCCTGCATACCTACCACGCTAAACAATAAAGAAGATTGATTTAGGTATTCAGCAGAGTTGATAATTTATAAGTCTTATACGTACGAGTACTCCCGCGATATTTTCCTTTAATTCAATTTTTCAAGAAAACACGGGTTTGAGTGCGAAGACCAATTTCCCGATTTTATTATGAATATAATAAACGTATTAACAAAATACCATACCATCATTTATGAAAATTACTCCAACTTTCCTCACTTTACATTATATGTATAACATTATTTCACACTATTTATTACATTATTGTAATGAATAGAAGAATATCATTATTTATAGTGAAACGTTAATAATAATATAATAATAAATATCTTAACAGTTTCTTTTTTTGTTAAGCAAATAAATTAATTATACGTTAGTGTTTAAAAGCACCATTAAAATTAAAGAATGTTTTTGTAACTGAATGTGTAACGTAGATATGACAGTAAGTTAAATAATATTATTTATTTTGTTGCTAACATGAGCAACGCGGTAATTTAAGAAACATGAAATTAAAAAAAAACGTATATTGGCAACTATTGTTCATCATTAGAAATTTCATATTTACAGAAAAAAATATAAGCTTCGTGATATTTAAGACGTTGAAACTCCGTCAAAACATTTCTCTTTTCAATCGGCAATGTAAATAAAAACATATTTGTTTGACTTCCTTTATTTACTAACTTATGTATACCTTAATCATGTTGACGTACAAAATATTATTTTATTTTTACGTTGGTTTTGTTTTGAGGCTTGGCTACTAGTCCGAGCCCTGTAATTATTAACATAGCGCCGGCCCACCACAAGAGTGTCGAAGATTCTTCAAACAGAAGAATTCCAATAAAACCCTGTAAAAGATTTTTTTATAATAATATATCGTTAAGCTATATCACTTTTGGGGTGAGCAGATATACATTAGTGGCTGTATCCACTTTGAGCACTTTTGTATAGGCCGTGCACAACGTGACCAGCGGCGCATCTAATCGGCGTTCTCACGTTCTCACACATGACATTTCTGTTAGATTCCATTTGGATATTGTCATGATGTTGAGCCTACATCGACGAGCAAGTGCTCAAGCCAGTACTTAATTTGAAAAAATCCAGAAATACGTGCCGGTATTCGAACTTACAATCATTCGCGTTTTGGGGTAGGTATGTATAGCAGTATCTAATCCACAAAGCCACGACAGTTACAGCTTTTAATTACTGCAAAATTGTTGTATATAATGCTCGCCAACTTACGGCCGATTTCAATAACGTATCGCTTTGGCCTGTCGCGTTTCGGGATCAGCTTGTGTATATCCAGTAACCCATATACCTAGACCTTCAGTCGAGGTATATGTGGGCCGACATGACGACGGAAACTATCAACGGATTATCATGCTTTGATAATCGCTTTCGTTTATGGGCTAAACTGTTCTTACTATCAGATGCACTGTAGTCACTTTCTCGAACCAGTGTAAAATGTATCTATGTCTTATTGAAGGTGTGGTATATTAGCAATCATAATATCGACGCTTATAAGCGATTAAGCGGTTTTTTTACATATATAGAATCAATATAAAATCCTGCATCGAAGGATCGCGTTACCAGATCGCGATATATTGCTTTTTAAGCAAATATATGGAAAGGTAGGTATCGTAGACGTAGGCGACTAAGCACCGCTGTCCGGCGGTGTGACATACTGGCAACTGTAGGGGATACATCGGTCGGTTTTACATACGAATATACCTACACATTCTGATCTACTGAAGCTTGTGAAGTCACCACCGAACTGAAGCATGTGTGACAAGTTAAATTACGTACAACTTTTACTGATGAAGTGGGTCCGATCTGTCTGCAAGACATTCTCTGATGGAAGCCTATTATAACCTGGGAAAGTTTCATGTCAAAATGAATTTTGACATGACCATACTCAAGCTGAAGCAAGGGAATTGATCAGGCTGAAAGCTCCCCACCACAAACAAATGTTAATAGTTTTTTTTAGATTACGATAGGGCTGGCACGTGCCTCGGCATAAAAGTCCCTAAAATAAACAGAAAAAATACATATTTGTAGTAGTAGTAGTTATTTATACTCACAGACAAAACATAACTGGAAGCAGCAGATACTACTGTGGGAGCGACAGAGTTAGGTGCAGCGTCCAGTGACCTCAAATAATGTCTACAGCCCCATGTGTTGGCCAGCACCATCGCCACGAGCAAGCCGCCCCATAGCAAGTAACTGTCACCCTGACATAGTCATAAAAAATGTATTTGTAGTGATATAGCAAAATTAGATTTAGTTGGGTGATTTTTGAGGTGATAGGAAGTTTGTCCAAACTAGGTGGTGACCACAGTAAAATAAAGCAAAGACCATCATAGTAACTCGCTTGGGTTGTTACGTTTCGCGTTTAGCTTGTGTACCCCCAGGTGTTCATATACCTATAGACCTTCTTTCGTGGTATACGTGGGCTGGCATGTCGACGATGCCTGTCTATTTATTCTCGTTTCTTGGTAGCTGCTGATATTTTTGGACTATACTGTACTTTCTATCAGATGTGCTGTAGTTACTTTACCGAGTTTACATAAAAAAAGTGACAACACCGCATCTGGTAGTGCCTAAGGCTGAAATTTATAGACGCTACTTCAACATTTACGCAAACACTATATATTTACTCAAGTTCCTATTATATTTTCAGTTTCTTGTCAAAGACGAACTTATTTCATGAGCAAAGTCTAAGCAATGTCAAAGTACTGTTTATAAATTTCTGCCTAAGTCTGAAAATTAATAATAATATTTACTAGTGTCCGACCGAAACTGGTTTTCCGGCCGAAACCGAAACCGAAATTTCGGCCGTGGCTTCAGTTTCGGCCGAAACCGAAACCGAAACCGAAACTCACGTGGTCAAGTATAAAAGTCAACGTGGTCAAGTAAAAAAATGAAACAAAAACTTACATGTAATCAGTACCATCAAAGCATAACTTCTAAAGAATGTTTACGTCGGGTGATAACGCACTGACTAAGTTGTGTTGCTATAGAGCAATGCGAATTACATCCGTCAACTGTCGTCTAAACGACGCAGTTACACTCCGACGCAGCCTTGAGTTTCTTTCGGCGTTTCTTCTCAAGGTAGTCGCTTCCGAAACGCTAGTAGATCACCGTTAGGTTTCGTATTTCTGGCTGGCGGTCCAAGTTGAGGTTCGTACCCACAGGGGTGCCCTTGCATTACCACCCAACCCATAAATTGCCGGCTGAGCACCCTCAGTGTTCGCCCACCCGCCCGGTTAAGTTGTGAAGATCTTTCCCGGTCAAGAAACACGCGTAAATTCGAAAAAAAAAGCAATGCGAACGACGCACGAATCCCGAACAGGGCCGCCAGCGTCCGTCAAAGCGTTGCCGCGAGAAACGAAGCTAGGCAAGCATGTACGACAACTACCGAAATCAGTTTCGGTTTCGGCAAAAGTTTCGGCCAAATTTGGCCGAAACCGAAACTGCCGCCGAAACTTGATTTTTGGCCGAAACTCGGCCGAAACCGAAACCGAAACCGAACTTTCGGTCGGACACTAATATTTACTAACAATTACACACATTAACCTAGTCCCAAATTAAGCTTTCGCTTGTACTATGGGTACTAGACAAAGATATACATACGTAAATACATATATACAACCATGACTCGTGACAAACTCATCTGCTCATCACAGAAAAGTTTACCACTACCGGGACTCGAACCCAGGACCTTAGCATCGTAAGTAGGGTCACTACAAACTGCGCTATCAGGCCGTCAACAACAACAACTACCATCTAACTAACTAACTAACTGTGAATCTAACAACAGTAGTGACCCCTAAAAACTGGATTCTAATAACAGCCACCGTCGTGATACCGATGTAAATACATCACCGTGAATATCTGGAGTTAAATAATACCATTTGCTGTTAATACCCCGACAAGCAAAAAAATGTCACTATGTCGATTTTTGTACTCTTACACTGTAGTTGAGATCTCGCCAGTAATATGGATACTGTAAACAATGCTTTATAACCCTGCGACGTCCACCGGGTCCAATGGAAAGACCAATTCTCATTGAGTTCTTCAAGAAGGCAGTGAATAACGGCCTTATTGTTCGGCAATGCAATAACGATGTTATTTGTGTTCCAGTTGCCTTTAGACAAAGATAATCACCTACAAACAGGTGGGTCGCCACCTGTTTGCTGACAAAACATAAAGAAAGACTGGTTCCTCCACAACTACACTGTGTAATTCAACAGAGCGCGTCACGACATTTAGCCTACTTCTTGAGGGTCACTAACCGATCGTTTCATTTCCTTCTCTTAATGGCTACGACCTAAAAGACATTAATCAACCAGTTACAAATCAATCTGTTGATTGGGACTGATAGACTGGAGGGGTTGTCGGCGTTCCAGCGTCTTCTTTTTGAAGCGACATCGACTCTGGCACTTCTGCTTTATAGACTCTTACTGGGGCATGACATCTTCATAGAAGACTATGAACCACCAGGGGTCGTGCCATGCTACTATGACTGTCAGTTAACACTAATCCCGACAAGGATGTCTAACAACCTGCGTTACACCACATCATTAGCGCAGACCGTCATTGTGTACATTCCCTTTTTCTAGATATTACGAAATATATATTTTTTAATTCTATTACGATTTTTATATTTTATACGTATGGTACTTAGGTATCTAGGTTGCCGCGGTGTCGTAAAAGGCGACTAAGGTATCCCTTTAACACCGCAATTCAACCAGGTGCTCAGAGAAGGAAAACTCGACCAAACCTGCATCCCGCTCCCTCTCGATCGTACTGGTTCTCCATTCCATCGGGCCCGAGGGAGCTCGGACAAGAGAGTGCTTTTCTGGCTGCGCGTCCAGTTATGCACTTAAATATCTCCTGCGCAATTGGCTGTTTCCGAAAACTAGACCTCGATTATCTTAATCGGTGTTGAAACAGTCGCCGTGGCCGAATCCGGCTGGGACATCATCACTTAGGTATCTAATTACTTTCAGCCAGTTTGTAAAAAAAGGAATTAATTTATAGCAAAATTAGTTTTTTTTATATTTGCTTGATAAAGTGCAGTGTGCAGTATGATAGTCCACCTTATAGAAAGAATAAGTATAGTCCAAAAATGGCAACGAAAACCAAGACACAAGAATCTATCGAGTCATCGTCGTCCGGTCAGCCCACATATACCTCGACGGAAGGTCTGTAGGTATATAAACAAGCGGACGTACACAGGCTTGTAACAAAATAACAGACAATAACGAGTCACTATGACGATCTTTGCTTTTGTGTACTGTGGTCATGACCCAGTTCAAGCAATTGTAAGACAATACTTTATTCCATAGTTAATATCAATAATTCTGGGTTATGAATTACATATTACATCAAAAACTACTTAGGCCTTTGATTAAAGATATTTATATTCAGTCTATATGTAGGTTATATACAAGTATATTATAACGGCATCCAGACCTTCCGACATATAATGAAACTAAAGTGGGACATCAGATCATTTATTGGTAAGATCTGACCGGAAAACCTGGATACCGCTCAATAGTAGGTATCATAATACCCACTACAACACTTGTTGTTCCAGTTAATTTTCCCAAGGTGCTTCCAACAGATGCCCACACCCCAGCTAAAAATGCTTCGTATAACATTTCAATAATAAGTTACAATCACGGTTTAAATAAATATTATTGAGAAGTTTTACTTTAAGTTATCAGCAGATAATTATATATAAAATAAGAAAATAAGTTATTCTTGGTTTGATACGACAGTGCTCTCAACTTCAAACGAGAAATTCCCCCTAAAATTGTTCAAAGCTCCGCTAAAACACTCCTAAAATATTTAACAAGTACTAAAGCTAAAATTTCTCTTTATCGTAAATTATAAAGTCAAATGCTTATTTAATTTTTTTTTAAATGTACGATTGATTTGGCCTTTATAAAATAATTTACATAATGTAATAAATATGAAGGAAAAACATTGTTAAATCATCACAACATTGTTAAAACATTGTTACATCTTTAAATCGTACATATTACTATAATCAGCAAAATATGCTGAAATAATATGTTATTGTGAAATCGTATCAAATCGTGTACTTTTCTCTTAACTTTTAATTATCAAAATTTAAACACTCCTATTATAGTGTGCTTGAGATAATTAAAAGACGCTTTAATACCAAAATTTTACTAATGAAACACTATATTATTTATACAAGGTGATAGGGCTAGTTAGTTACGTTGTCTTTTACAATTTATACGGCAGCGGAGTTCCCCGGCCGGAGAATTGCATGGAGACACATCTTTAGCTCAGCGCGGGCGCAAGCGAACTCCTGACCTAGTTAAATGTACGGGAGGCCTCCCCTCGCACACCCCACCGTGCCATGGAGGAACGGCGCGATGACATCATCGCAGCTTTGCGCGATGGAATTTGCGCTACACTATAACTTTTTGCTCTTCATTATATATTTAGAACTCCTAAGTTTAGAGGTAAAACCTCTCTGTAGACATCATAGTTGTTTGTTCTTCTTTCTGATGACAAAGACAAAAGTTTAATACTATACAGCCGTTGTTTGTCATTATTAATAAAATAATAATGGATATATTAATTTACTAACGATAGTTGGAAATTTAAGGAAAATTCAGATTTTTCTACTCAGTTCTATTGATTCATAAGTAATATTCAGTGCTGTAAAAAGCTAGTACCCAGAGCCATTAAACACAATCTCAGAAAAAGTTGGTGATGCCATCTAAAATATTTTGCCCCGGAATTTAAGGGGTATTTTAATTTTAAGCGTTTATAGGGGGCAAGAATTTTTAGGGGTTTTGTGAATAAAATATGACAAATTACACGATTTTGTAAATAATATAATATATTATATATTTATATATATTTAATAACATACTATACTAATATATATATATATATATAATAGATATATTTTATTTTGTTTTGTAATCGGTAGCAATAGCAATATAGTATTTTTAAGGATTTTTCTTATCTAGAGTTACAACATTAGTAATGTCAATGTTCAGTATTTTAACTATTTTGTGATACTTTTGTTCTTTGAACATTTAATGATAGTCGTTTGCAAATATTTTTTATACTTTACGTAAACGTTGATTTTAATTATTTGTGGTAATAAATATATTGGCTTAACTTAAAAATAAGAACATTTTTCTAACAAGATGGATAACATAAAGGCTAGCGACAATGTTTTATTAATTTGGAATAACGATGATCAAAGTACCCTTAAAAACTTAGTAAACGAAATAAAGAAAACGAGTCAAAATGTATCAGTAGCCCTGGAAAATTCCGAAATGCTTACGGAAGGTAAGTGCTTGTACGACGCTGGGTTAGGAAAAAATCGCACTGGTTATTGTTACAATGGTACCAAGTTCCTTCTAACTAAAATCATTTTATTTTTATTTATTTATTTATGTACCAAGATAACAAGAACTTTTGGGAATATTATCATAGTGCCAATAATATTCTATCATTGAATTTTAATAGTAACGCTATTTTTCAGTAAATACGCCGTAAAAGCAGCGAAATTGTACGTTAAATAGTAAAATTGCATGTTTATATTGCTTAATAGTTTTTATCCAACATGACCTATGGAATTTTGCTGCATATCAACTGATTAATTTTATAATAGTGATTTGAATTCAGATAATATACTAGAAAAGAGTTTAAAATATTTAAAAAAAAATGATAAACGTAATATAAAATTATATTTTATAAGTAAATTAAAACAAAACTTTATTGAAATGCTACTTATGGTATTGTGCTTTAAAGTTTTGTAATAGATATAGAAGCATTTCAGTGAGGTGTCCTGATATCATTGTCATATAGAACCATTCTATACATCTTTTTGTAGAGACTATAATATGATTGCATCTTGTACTATATTTTTTAATTAAATTTGTTTTAGCATCTAGACCACATTCCACATTTGATGTAGTTATTTCTAACTGGTCAGTATCTCAAGCTATAAAACACACTGATAACTTACTAGCTATAATAATTAAGCTTCTGAAGCCAAATGGGAAATTATTACTGAAAGATGCTGTGGATTTGATCAGCTCACTTAAAATTAATGGATTTGTAAATGTCACAAAAGGTCCTGATAATTTATATGTTGCAGAGAAACCTAAATTTGAGGTAAGCATGTTATACTGCTAGAGACATTAATTAGATAAGTTACTTTAACAATTTACTGATCTCAAATACATTCAAACTGGTAATGACCTAATAATTTTGTTATTAACATTATATTAGATTAAAAATGTTAACTTGGTGAAAAATATTTATCTAAATTTTATTTATAATAAAGCAAAATAAACTATTTTATACTTATTTCTAAAAGAGATATAAACTGTTACCTCGATAATCTAGCGTTAAATGAAAAAAAAATAGAAATTAAGAAAGTAATTACACAACAAGATTATATATAATAAGTTATAACCAAACATAATTCTACAGTAATTCCTTTTAGGGTTAAATTATAACTTATGTAATAACCTAAAGATGAGCAATTTTATCATTTACTGCAATATACTTTATTTTAATAATTATATAAAAAAAAAAGATATTTATATATTTTATGGACTATCCATCTGATATTGATTATTTTTGAATACATTACAGGTGGGCTCAAAGGCATCTCTACAATTAAATGGCAAGCCCGCTGTATGGAAATTAGATACCACAATTGAAGATGCATGGATAGGTGGCAATGATGATGAAATAATTGATGATAATCAGCTACTAGACAGTGATGATTTAAAAATACCTGACAAAAGTTCTTTAAGAGGTATGTAAAATTATATAGTTACTTATTTATTTTTAAATATTAGGATTCAAACAGATTTGTAATTTATTGTTATAATAATATTAATCAGTAAAATTTTTGCATTCATAATTATTAAAAAATGAAACAAATGCTTACCTAAATATATTCCACTTCTGATTAACTTTTGAATTTTCAAAGATTCTTTGTTCACTTAATTGTGTGCACAATTTCATTTGTACACTGAAAAGTAGTGACCACATAGATTAAAATGACTTTATTTGGTGGTTTGAATGCTATACAATATTATGCCCATTATGAGAACTTTAATTTTATATAATTATATTGTTTGTTTCACAAGCGATGTCAATTTTTTAATGCCTTTAGAAATTATAAAATTAAATTTATTGGTTCAAAAAATAATGAGAACATGGATATAAATTTGTCAAAGATGTCAAAAACTTATTATTCATGATTGATTTGTGGATATAAAAACCTCATTTGTCCTCATTCACCATTTATATGAATTCATTATACATTTCTAAACCCCTTATACAACTTTCTATATTGTAATAAAATCAGGCCATAGTATTTATATCACAAATATAAAAATATAAATAATGCTATTTTAACAAGGTCAGTCAAACATGATTAGTTTTATCTTGCCCGATTGCTGTGGTATCTTTTCTATCAGTACTAAAATGTAGTCGAGGTTTTGTGTTTCAAGTCTACGTAATAATGTCTTACGTTGAGGTGTTGCGTTCCAAACGCTTCACAATTTTTTAATGACTGCTTCACACGTAGTATTTTGTATCGATATATATATACCTATTTTAAAGTTATAAACAAAACAATGTATGAGGGCTTATTATCATAATGACATCATTGTGTTGATGATGAATGACATGATTATGGTTAGATAGCTGCAGTTGCGTCAATTTTTGGTTCCCAGGGCATTAATTTCAGAAGAAAATATTGTTGATATATGTAAATACTAGGATGATAACTATGAAAGTATTCTTTTTGGGATCGCAACTATATATCGCTACGCGTGTAGCGCCCATTAAGAGTGTAGGATATGCATATTATAATACAGTCATATTCAATGACTCAATGACGTGCCATTCATATCAGGTCAATGTCACAATCGAACCGCGTCATTACAAAATCGTATTTACTTTTTATATTTATGGCAGCATTGTAATTATTTAACCGAAAATAAACACTAAAGTGTAGTGTTTGATTAGCTTTATTAAATTACTTTATTATGTGAATTTATGTTAATAAATATTTTTCTTTTTTAATAATCGTTATTAGAATGTTTCGGCAGATATGTAAATATAAAAAGGAATTTAAATTAGAATTTTTAATACATACATATGTATGTATTATTCTTTCTTTTTCTTTCTTTTTCACTGGTGACTCCTGCAACATTGAGGAAGATTCAGCCCTCTGTGTCCAGTGCTCTGGACCATTTCGCCATTAGCAAAACATGTCCTGAACTTTCACGACAAAAATCAATTAAGGCTTCTATGTCTCAACAAAATATCTCATATTCAGAGGCAGCTAAACTGCATAGTCCTGCAAAAAAACCGTTTTCGGAGATCCTCATGGCATCCACAACCCAACCCCGCCCTCTCAACTCCTACTCTCTCCCCTTTACTCCTACAACCCATTCTACCACTTCCTCTTACAAAAAAACTGTTCAACTGAAACCTCGCTCTCTCCCATCTTTTTCTCGAGGATACGACAAGGCTGCTCATCAAGCCCTAGTTAATGAAGCCCGCATTCCACAACCAGCAAATGGATGTGCACTTACTTATACTAGAAGTGCTCAACCTCAAACTATTGAACCAACCCTCAATGAAATATTGATCTCATTAATAAAATACCTTACACCCTCCTCCTCCTCCTCCTCTCAACCACATCTACCGTCCAACGATGCCTCAACCCTACAAACCTTAAATAACCTCATCCAAAATGAACCAAACCAATTTAATTCAATGGAACTGTCAAAGTCTTAATGCAAAAAAACATGAATTAATTTATTTAATAAATATTTATAAACCAATTATCTGTGCTCTCTCAGAGACATGGCTAGTCCCGGGTTCCATTTTTCGGCTCCCTGGCTATTCATGTCACCCGGATGATCGCAGTGACGGGTATGGTGGAACTGCCATTATCGTCAAAAACTCTGTCCCTTTCTCTATTCTTCCTACTCCTGCTCACAGTAGTGACTTTTCTGTCGTTGCTGTCAGAGCTAAAAACGTTACTTTTGTTTCAGTGTACATTTCCCATCCTTCCTTGCTGACCATTGATGAATTAGAATCTATTGTTTCCAATATGCCCAGACCTCTTCTTTTCATTGGCGATTTTAACTGCCATCATCTTGTTTGGGGTTCCTCATCCTCTGATCACCTAGGTGAGAAAATACTGGAACTCATGGATTCCCTATCCCTCTGTCTCCTTAATACGGGGACCCCAACTAGACGATCACATCCTAGGCAAGGTCCTAGTGCAGTGGATCTCTCTTTCTGTTCCCCAGAACTTGCTCCGCTACTAACCTGGAATCCCCTCCAGTCCACTCATTCTAGTGATCACTTCCCTATCATCATCACTTTGCCTTTTACTCAAGCCCCTCCCCAAAAAAGAATCCAAAGGCAAAGGTATAACCTTAAAGAAGCCGATTGGGATAGGTTTCGAGTGGAACTGGACTCTAAAATCATAAATCTCCCATCTGTATCTGCGGGTGATGAAGTAGTGTGCTCTGAAGCTTTTAGTTCAGCTGTTGTTAGCGCTGCTGATGCCTCCATTCCTATTAAACGAGGAATAAGTGACAAAATTCCATCTCCGCCATGGTGGGATCGAGAATGTACTCTTGCTGTCAAGAAAAGAAAGGCCTCTGAGCGAGCATATTGTTCCAACATGACTGTAGAAAATTTTGATATCTACTTACAGGTTCTTGATGAATCTCGGCAACTGTTGCGCAAAATGAAGGCAGACAGTTGGAAACATTTTTGCTCATCCATCAGCCCAAACACCCCTTCATCACTAGTGTGGCAACAAATCCGCAGATTCAGAGGGGCTTTCCAGGAACGCTCCTCCCCTATTCCCTCTCCACTTATAGAGCCCTTTTTAGATAATCTCGCCCCCCCTTATGCTCCCCAGTTAGAGGAACAATCTCTACCTGTGGACACTTTCCCAGACCATTCAAATTTTATAAATAACCCTTTTACCCTTGTGGAATTGCATAACATTCTCCACTCTGTTAAAGACTCTTCACCTGGTATAGATAATATCACATATTCCTTCCTATCGAAAGCCAGCCAGAATACTGTCTCATATTTTTTACAACTAATAAATAGTATTCTAGAAACTTCTAACATCCCTCCATCGTGGAAGGAACAAAGTGTTGTTCCCATCCTGAAGCCTTATAAAGATGCCGGTGATCTGTTTTCTTATAGGCCAATCTGTCTCTCTTCTGTCCTTCTTAAAACTACTGAACATCTTATAAAAAACCGCCTAGAGTGGTTTGTGGAGCATAATTCCCTTCTCTCTCCTTCCCAGTACGGTATTAGAAAGGGTAAGAGCACCATGGACAACCTCAGCATTTTCACCACTGATGTTAGGATAGCTTTATCTACTAATGACTCTGTAGTGGCAGCCTTCCTTGATATTTCTTCAGCATATGACAATGTTCAACTTCCGGTGCTCAGGAAGAAACTTCTTAAGCTGAGTATCCCTGTGAAACTGATTCATCTTATGCTGAATATTCTTTCAGAGAGGCAAATTTCCATTTCCCTGGATGGTACTCACAAAATCACCAGACAGGTATGGAAAGGACTTCCTCAAGGATCTGTTCTAAGCCCCATCCTTTATAATATTTACACCTACGACCTTGAATCTTCTTTACAGAACTCCTCGAAAATTCTTCAATATGCAGATGATCTAGTATTATACTTTTCACACTCCTCAATTGAAACTGCATGCATTGGCTTATCTTCCTCTTTAGATCTTTTAAAAGGTTGGCTGTACAACAATGGATTAGATCTGTCCCCTACTAAGAGCACGGTGGTAATATTCTCAAGGAAGAGGTCCATCCCAGAAATTTGTCTTTCTTTTAATGGCATCCCTATACCAGTCAAAAATCATATAAAATTTTTAGGTGTTATTTTAGACTCTAAGCTTTCCGGATCTCTTCACTGTAACTACATTGCTGACAAATGTGAACGCTTATTAAATATCCTTAGATGCCTTGCGGGTGTTTGGTGGGGTGCTCATCCTTTCTCTATGAAGTTGTTTTATAATGCTATAATAAGAAGCGTTCTAGATTACGGAACATTCCTGCTCCAACCAGGAAATGTAGCAGCATTTAAGAGACTGGATGTCATCCAATCCAAGGCCTTGCGGATAATCTGTGGAGCTATGAAATCCAGCCCAGTCAACGCACTTCAAGTCGAGTGTTGTTATCCTCCCTTATGTTTTCGCCGACAATTTCTATCTGACAGATTCCTATTTCGTATCTCAAAGTTTTCCCATCACCCCCTTTTATCCAAATTATCGGACCTTTCCAACTTAATAGATTCCTCTAACTACTGGTCTAATAAGGCAGCCCCTTGTTTAGTAACCAGTTTCAGGAAGCTACCAAACATCAGATCATAGAAACATCAGAGGCCATCCATACCGGACTCCCATTCTCCCAATCTATCGCTACAACTACGAATCTGTGATTTTCCAACCCAAAATTATCCAACTAAATATCCCCAAAAATGATTCACAGGCAAACATCAAGTTTAATTCCATTGTTCATTCAGAATGGGAGGGTTGGCACACTATTTTCACTGATGGGTCTAAATTTGCTCCTGATGGTTGTGTTGGTGCAGGGGTTTTCCATTTACAATATAACATTGTTGAAAAAATTAAATTCCCTTCTGCTACATCAGTATTCACTGGTGAGTGTTATGCAATCCTTAAGGCAATAGAATATATACGGATAATGAAATTACCAAAAACCCTCATCCTTACTGATTCTGAAAGTGCTCTTGCATCTTTTTCCCAAAATCCCTTTTCATCCAAGATCCATTACCCTATTATCCTTGAAGCAAAGGATCATTTGTGTACTTATGAGAAGGGAGGAATTCAGGTAGCCCTTGCCTGGGTCCCTAGTCATTCAGGTATTTATGGAAATGAATATGCAGACCAAGTGGCTAGAGATGCAGTTGAGTGTGGTGATGTTTTTCCTTTTTGTAACTTCTCATATGACCTTGTTTCTCTACCGTCTTCCTTCCTCCGCACATCCTGGCAGTCTTATTGGAATGAGAGTTGCAGTGCTAAAGGTAAACACTACTATATGATCCAACCTGAGATTCCAGTTAAAACGTAAAGTAACGTAAAGTTTAAACCATGGTTCTTTAAATTGAAAACGCCGAAAATTATAACATCTATAATCTGCAGGCTTAGGCTGGGTCATGCCTGCACTCCAGCACACCTAGCTAAACTACATATCAGGAGTACTGCTGTTTGTGAATGTGGCCTGGACATAGGAAACCTTAATCATATATTCTTTTCTTGCCCTCTATATGACAGAACAGCTTTTATGAAATCACTTATAATGATCGATATTCCTTTCCCATGTCAGATTTATGACCTTCTGATTTTTCTTAACCTGAAAATCATTGAAGCAATTTTTTGCTTCGTTAGCCATAATAACATTAAATTATAATATGTACCTATGTTTATGTATTTTTGTAATATATGTATTGTATATATTTATATGTACCTACAATAGTTTCTCTGTTTTGGTGTATGTACTAATCCGTAGTAAAATGTGTGTCTTTAATAACAATATATATTTATTTTCAGATTGTCATATATTTCACTGTATTTACCCAAAATTTTTAGCTAGTTTAATATTCAGAAATAAATAGAAACATACTTTGACACTGGCAGTAGTGAAAAGGTTGCCATAAATAAGAGAAGATAAGATAAGATACTCTTAATCAACAACACATTTATTTGGATAAAGATTAATATTATTACGTTGATACAACTCTTAACAAATAATGCATTAATTTCGACCAAATTTGTTTACCATAAAAACGGTTCTAGTGACTTAATCTTAAAAGATAGACATATACTGTCGCGAACATTTTTTTAGATCATTTCAAGAGGAATAATTCTTTCTTACATATATTTTTGGTATCTTGAACCGTTTTTGCAGCGCACGCAATGGAAGCCCTCAAGGACGAATAATTTTGCCCGTTTTTTTCACATTTTCCATTATTTCTTCGCTCCTAATAATTGCATCGTGATGTTATATAGCCTAAAGCCTTCCTCGATAAATGGTCTATTTAACTCAAAAATAATTTTTCAATTCGAACCAGTAGTTCCTGAGATTAGCGCGTTCAAACAAACAAACAAACAAACTCTTCAGCTTTATAATATTAGTATAGATATATAAAATTCTTAGTAGTGTATTAAATGCGACTCTTTTTTATATTAATATTAAAAAATCTTTTATAATAACTTTTGTCAGCGTTTAAATTATTACTTAAATTATAACTAAGTTCCTAATGAGGCCAATTAAATAAAACAATACAGAACTCGTTTCCATGCGAAACGGATTGGATCTGGTAATGTTAAAATTAACTGTAGATTTATATTTACAGTTTGTGCAACAACTGGAAAACGTAAAGCGTGCGCCGATTGCTCGTGCGGTCTAGCTGAAGAGCTGATGGGAGAAACCAAACAAACACCTAAATCTTCCTGCGGAAGTGTGAGTTTCCTTAACTTTCTAAACTGGAGTTATTTTGTTATTTATTGGCTGGTACCTATTAGTTTCATAACTTTCCTAAACTTTTGTATAACTGGACGCTTAGAAAACAAGTTGTGATAGTGATGTAAGCCTTGACGTATATTTTAATCGGCAAATGAAGCGATTGCGCTCCCGGTAAGGTTGAGCCATCGCAAATAGCGATCTGCATAGACCAGGTTAAACGAGCAGTACATCAGATTCAGTATCACCTATTAGAAGTCTGCGTCTTGTACGGGACTAGTGTGTTAATAATAATAATAATCTTTATTAAGTAACAATGACCCAATTCGTTAGTATTCCCCGAAAACTATATATTATTATGGCTAATTACAAGATAGTGTAGCGGTAAATACAAGTATTTATATAAGAGCAGTCTAGCCTGCCACCTATCATGGCCAGTGCGGTGTTACGGCTTGCCCGCACTCTGCTCAGCAATGACGCGCACCGCTTGCGCAGAGTTGCAATGAGATAATGCCTTTAGTGGATCATGGGAATTGAAAAACTACAATTTTAACGTAAACTCATTTAAAAGTAAATCCTATAAAACTCTATTCAAGCCTCTAGTCAAAGCTTGTTTGTCTTCTTGGGGGATTTAAATAATCACTCCAAAGTCCATGGAGACAGTAATATTATATTCAAAATACGAGAACATTCCCAAGAGCTGGTAATTTTCTAATTGTCTAAGTTAGTATATTTTCCATACAAACTATACTATTGTAGGTTTAAAGATGTCAAACTTGTGATTAGCTTGGATGGGCAACATAATCAGTATATGTTTAAAGGCACACTTTTGATCCTGGCAGCGACATCTAGAATCGGAAGTGTGCCTTAAATATAATGGGAGTGCTAACTAAACGGCTGTGAGATAACATTATAATAACTGGATGGTACAAAGTCTACATTTTTTTTACTTTTTACTCAACGTTGTACTTTTTTTTTTACACTGGTTCGACATAGTGACTACAGAGTACCTGATGGTAAGTACAGTGTAGTCCAAAAACGAAAGCTACTATCAAAGGATGAAAATCCATTGATAGTCTACATCGCCATGTCGGCCCACATATACCACGACTGAAGGTCTCTAGGTATATGAGCTACTGGATATGCACAAGCTGATCCCGAAACGCGACAAGCCGAAACTGGTCACTATGACGGGCTTTACACCCATGCACTGTGGTCGCGATCCAGACGGGCACCGACGCCCTACCACCTCGCTGCTGCTCGTTTAGCACCACCCAGGAGTCACGTGTAGGGAAAGTAGGGTAAACCCTACGGACGCGAACAGCTTCGACTCCCAAAACTACTGACTATAATTTTATTTTAAATTACAAACGCGCATATAGTTGTAATTTTTATAGTAGGCATCAAAAGTGTGCCTTTTTTGTGTAACCCGGGGGAAATTTAAACATAGTACCATCAGGGTCACTCTGAGAATAGCGACCCCGGTGTGTCAGACTCCTACTGACGAAAAACCCCCGGGGTGACCTCTTCTGAATCCGAATTCTTCCAGACACTAAAGTATGCCTGAGCGTCTATATAGCTTTGTTGATGTGTTTATAACTTTAAGTTGACTATAGTATTTTCGATTCCAGTGCTATCTCGGTGATGCGTTTCGTTGCGCGACGTGCCCGTACCTCGGGATGCCCGCATTCAAACCTGGCGAGAAAGTGTTGCTTGATCTAAAATCTGATATATGAAGCGTCTACTTGTATTCCAGTGCACTGATTTAGTATTCTATGTTGTGATTCGCTTTAGACAATAAAATTTTAATAAACATTTACCACGTTTTTATTAACTTGATATTTATTATTGTTCTAGTGAAGCATTGGTTGGTACAAAATTTAAAAATCTTTTTTCCGTTTCACAGAATCTTGAAATATGGAACAGCTGAAAAATAGATGAAAGTGCGATATTAACTCGCTATCTTATATCTTCCCTATTCGTCTGTCTATATGTCGGAAGAACACTTCTGAGATTATAATTGAGTAGAGAATGTTTGATATTTCATTGCCCGTGGCAATAATTCACTTTTTTTACTTTACTGCACTATATATTTAGTGCTAAATTTCCTACACAAAAAGCCTGATTCTCATTTTTTAAATAGTTTTGAAGATTTTTTTTACACTGTCTCGACATAGTGACTATAAAACACCTGATGGTAAGTACAGTGTAGTCCAACAACGAAACCGACTACTATCAAAGAATGAAAATCCATTGAGTCTTCATAATGTCGGCCTACATATTCGATGACTGAAAGTCTCTTAGATATACGAGTTACTGGATATACAGAAGCTGATTTCGAAACGCGACAGGCCAAAGCGAGTCACTATGATGGTTTTTACACTTATGCACTGTGGTCATGACCCAGTTCAGGCAATCTCCCTACCACCCGAAATAAAACTTGAAGATACTTGCAACATTTAAAACGATAAATGTGGAGAATAGTTCATCTAAAGTAAATAAAAGTCTATACTGACAAGTATTTCAAATCTATTATTTTGGTTTTAGTGTTAGGTTAGATTTACGCAATATTGTGACCTGTCTAGACAGCTATTGTGATTAGTGATGCTACGAATAGTGAATTAGCCGAATACCGAATATTCGGCAACACTGTCGGGCGAAGCGCCGAATATTCCTGGAAGTAGCGTGTTTAGTAATAATAATAATCTTTATTTCAACACAAAACTTATACATATACACAGGGTGATACGTCTCACCAATTAAATAAATCTTGTCTCTGGTGAGACTCGCACTTCCGTTTGGGTTATTTGAGGGTGTTTTGTGTGTTTATATGGATATTCACGGTATAAGTTTATTAGTATGTGTGTGAGCGAGAGAGAGAGAGTGTGTGAGTAAAAGGTTATTTTCTGAGGCTGGTAACATTTACGATGAAAAGCGTAATCGTTTGCTATCAAAAAATGCTGAAAAGCTTGTTTTTATCCATCACAACTTACCACTGATCAATTTTAATTACTAAAGTGTTATAATTTGAAAATAAATGCATAACTTTGAGTAATATAACGTCTTTTTACATGATTTGGTATTCGGTATTCCGCCGAATAGTGCGTATTAATCGGCCGAATACCAAATAACAAAAAAAGTGGCCGAATACCGAATAGTTGCCGAATATTCGTGGCATCTCTAATTGTGATGCTAAAAGGCAATTAAGTAGAAGATTAAACGTGAATCTATTACGTTTGTATAGATATAGCAGATTCATTTAATGAGGAGGACTTTCTAAAATAAAACAAACTCGTAGCAAATGATCAGTTATACATATTTTCTCTTCTTTTTACAAACAGTTAACTTAATATTAACATTATATCTCGATTCTATAACAATTTCTTCAATTTACAATAAATTTGAAATAGTACTCATTCCGCTATACAATAAAATATATATTTATATTTCTTGCCGTATTTGTTGTATTACAATTATATAACATTTTTATAGTTATCTATTAATTTAAATGACACAACATTTCCTGTTTTCTTAACTGTTCGATTCATCATGGAAACAGCTTTAGTATAATTTTATTGAAAACGATTACAACTACTCAAAAATTAGTGTTCCCAACATGTGTTACCACAAAGTATTTATGATAAGACTTCGATACTAAGTTACCAAAAAAAATTGATAAACTATGATAAATTTACATTCAGTTAAAACATGGCACAATCATTTGTGTCAAAGTAATATTTATTAATGAACTATAAATATAGGACAATGGAACCACTACTGACCGTACCTACAATTGGCAACATTACATTTCGAATTTGTCATTTATTAAAACTATTGTCACTATATTTGTAACACTTAATCGAATCACATCCTATCACCTAATGAAACATCTTTCGCAGCAAAATTAACAAGATAAATTTCTCATAGAAACAATATTCGAAATTAAACATAAATACGTGCAAAATACAAGATGCAGAACATGATATGGGATTTTTTAATTGTTTAAAGTCCACTTTGATTAAAATCATATAAATTTGTAGATAAGTATGATATGACATAATTGTGCATTTTATTGTTGACCTAACAAGATTACTGACGAAAAACATTAATTGTATTGAATAATAACAACAAATAATTGAAATTGAGTATAACAATACAAGTTTGTTTCATTCACAACACATTTGCTGATAAAAATATAGTGCCGGAAATTGTTACTTACATTTTCAACCGCCGTTTCTAAAATTTCTGCTGTTTTTACACAATTTAAAAATATTTAGATAAATTGTTCCTGTATATAATCCCTAAATGTTTCATAAGATAACATACTGGAAGCAAGATTTAATTATTTATGAAATAATGCCGGTTCTAGACGTGTGTGATGTAATGTAATATATACACAATATATTACATTAACGCTATGTAAAGCGATTAGTGTGAAAACAGCTCTATGTCAAGCGTTACATGAATCGCTATTAACGGCATCCACACACAATTATTTATTCATGATATATTACATTAAACTTTACACATGACTGGACTGAGGTTTAAAATCAGTTTGAAGGAAAAAAAGCAAGCGGCGAAGGGATACGAATTCGTTTTGATTACTTGGCGGTTTATACATTTAATGATCCAGAGCAGAATTGAAGTTACAACGTCCACCTGTTTTATAACCATCACAACAAATTGTGCCCAAACAACTAGCATACACAAAAAACATAGCACCTTTCGTTGAAATTTGATTAATACTTCCAGAATTTCGATTTTGGGAAATAATACTTTTTGTAAGGAATTTTGTACTAATATGTTTTACTAATAACGTCGGAAGCGGAGCTTAGGAATACACACGAGACGAGCTCTCGCTCACTAAATAAATGCTCCTATCTCATAATTTAAGTAATATCTTCAAAGAAACTACTATCCCACAACATTCAGTAAAGCGCCACAGTCTTTTTAAAAGTTTATTTTCATCAAATTGAGATCTTGTTTAGACTCGATCGCGCCGGCCCACTCGTGACGTCACCGGCGCACGCACTCCGCGCAACGCCGCGGCTAGACACTAGTCTTAAGTCTGTGAGGTAGGCTTAGTCATGATCTAATGAAAGCGCCTTGTTACAAATACCGATTAATAAAATGAGATCTTTCATTACAATTACAAATATTAATATAAAGACGATAAAAACTAAAGTTACATACAATATAGGTACAACAAATTATTAACAAATTTGCATCGTTCTTGTTCGATGCCTTTCCAGCTTACCGCTCGGCTAATTCATCATTTTATAATAATCACGTAGCATTTCTTGGTACAATGAAACAACCTTTCACCTTATCTGTTACTTTCCACATGATACGTCAGTCACGATGGCCGGCAAACTCCGAACCTCGATAGCAGTTTCGTAGCAGTGGCTAAAGCGCAAAAACTTGGGAAAAGATATTCATATCGTAATCAAAACCAATTTCTTAGATATATAACGTAAAGTATAGAAGTAGTATGTAAAACTAATTAACGTTACGAGCGCGAATGTTTTGAAGTTATATTTTGAAGGGAATAATAAGAATACTAAAGTACTTTTAAAAAAATTTGCACTTGCAAAATTAGTATTCGTACACGTAATAAACGTTTAGATCAGGGGTCGGCAATCAGTGGTCCGTTGGCCGCATCCGGCCCCTAAGCTACTACGGTGCGGCCCGTGCAAGTAAGTGCTGTTCCACAAAACGCCGCACCGAAGGCAATAAATTAAAAACACTTATAAAATAAATGTGGTTAAAAATGTAAAAATTTGTTTTATCTAAAAAATGTGTTTATTAGATGAATTGTGGCCCGCACCAATATACTCATAATATTTGTGGCCCTTATATGAGAAAAGGTTGCAGAGCCATGGTTTAGATAGAAATTGCTTCCGAATGCAGTACGAATATTTTTTCACAAGTTTTCGAACTATAGCCACTAATCCGTTACCGTAACGGATTTGGCAAACCTGGGGGCTTGGACAATGTAACATCCATTAGCGATAACGCTAATATAAATCAGCAAAATGTATTAACATAATCTTTCAAAATATCATGTCGATTCCGTACATTTTGCACTTTTATATCGCTGATCGAATGTTTCTTTATCCGGGCCCACTGATTCGTAGGAAAATTACACAAATCATTTTAACTAGTAAGAGATTTGTAACATGTGGGAATCATAGTTTGCTTAAAATTATGGAAGATCAGCGTGAATTCAAATATGATTACATTAAATCCGTTTACAGCGAAATTTGTGTAATCTCTCTACGTAGTGCTGTAACAATTTTAAACGTTTGTGACTTATTTTTCAAATACTAGAAATAAAACTAATCTCGACATTAAAGTTCAAAGTTTGAAATATTGTGGACTTAATTATAAAAATAATAACTTTCTTCTGATATGGCAATGCGCTTGTTTTATAACAATAGAATATGTATAAATCACAGGCGCTGTTTTTTAGATTTATTTTTAATATTTAGACTTTCGTGTTTTATTTCGAATATACAACAACTATACAATCTTTACCAATAACGTACTTATTCTAAAATATATATCCCCTTTTACTCAAGCAATACTTCATATCTACTCTGCTCAATAACTACAAAATATCACAGACTGTGTGTTTATTATGTATACATCTTCTCATAGAAAAGTTTTTTATGTGTATCACACATGGACGTCAAAAGCAATAGAGATGATATCTATATAACCATGATAATTATATTTTAAATAATTTTCACATTATAAATTTACTTATCAATAACGTCGACATTTATATTAAACGTTCAAATTATACGTCAGCAGAGTTTGCCATCTACATACAATAAAGCTAACAACAAAAATGGCCACGTGGTATGCGCGGCTGGAGAACAGTGACAAGTAAATCGTCATGGATATGTCTACAGTCACAACCATTTGAGGAGTAATCTGGCAGGACTGTTCAGAACTAACGAACATAATCATTCGGGACACTTACCAAAGAAGAAATCAGTCGAAATTTAAGCACACGTCAACCCATTACCACTATGTATAATCTAACATTCATTGTACCTTTGTTTCATCATAAATATGCATTGCCACGTGTCAGCGCGGACTGGCGATTTTAAATCTCATTGGTTATCACATTATTACATCTACGTCAATATCTTGCTTCGAACTAAAAAGAAATGTTACTTTTGTGCTAATAAAATAAACTCCATGCTTTTACAGTCAGTCTCAGTTCGAGAGTGTTTCCTATTTGGTTAAAGTACCTATTATTTAATTTTATTGATCTTTCAAAGGAATGATGGGATCTCTTCAGGTAAAATATTATTTTATAGCGTATACATTAAAGTTAGCGCTGTTTGTGACACATTCAAGTCATGGAGTGAAAAGTTTATCTCTGAATTATACTTACATATGTATTTACAAAGTACACGACGCGTACAAAGCACCCGAGAGTAAAAAGCACCTAGAGTTCCCGAATAAAATATCATAAGCGTACCGTTGCGGCCGGTCGAACGCTGCAAAACTGCAAATGAACTCTTACTCATGCATACCGGCTCAAAAGGGCGCGGGAGGCCAGCAACTGCGATGGTCAACGTTACACAAATAACTAATAAATAGAATTTCGAAATAAACTTTCGAACGAAAACAAGCTATTACTTTCACCGGCTTCACAATGTCACCGAAAATCGTGAATTCTCTTAAACGTATAACAATTTACACCTTCCGACTTTACGAACATAAGAGCTAGGCTGAACTCTCACTTCGAAATCCTAGTACTGCCGTAGTCAGTGACGTTGTGGAATACGCAAAGTCCAAATTTAAAACGAGTCTGCAACGAAGGCAATCACATGAGTTCTTGCACCAGAGATAGGATCCGCAGTTCAGCGTTTTTTGTGCGGAAGGCAGTCGTCTTCGCAGACGTCGGAGGCAGACCAGCGGCGTTTGCGAGCGTCTTCCTTGACGCTTAGATTCTCAGGGTGAGTTTGCGGGGGCGCGGACGAGGGCGCGTGTTTTCGTGGTACTAAAGACACGCACACGTCGCCTACTTGTAGCCGCTGCACGCGAAGTCCGTACTGCAGCAACGTGCGTTCGGGTTTGTACGACGCCCACCCTCGGCCGTACACAAAGAATGGATGCTCCACCGTTGACTGTAGTTCTACCTGAAATTACAAATTGTTTTATATAATAACTACAAGATTTAATTTTGTATTATTCCTATTGATATCATACAAAATAACTGCTGTTATTATTTAATTTGATAGAAAGAAGGGTGGAAATTACTGGAGAGTAAAATCAAGTCAATATGGGGCATATTTTATAATGCATCTATTGCCACATGTAATCCCAGTATGGACGTGTAGTATTATGATTAATATATGCAGTATTGGAAATGAAAAGAATAGACTAAAGATAGATATCTCGAAATCCTTTTTTCCTTTTAAATGATCTCATGTAGATCGCGAGCATGGAAAGTTGCACAACTTGTCATTATGATTACTCTTAGCCTGATGCGTTTTCGGTTCAGCGCGTGTACTTCCAGCTATCGCATAACTGGTCGTATCATATACGTGGTAATATATTTACATTGGTAGATATGTCGATGGTCCTGGCGTCTTCCAATGAACCAGCCTTTTACCATTCCGTGTAGTGTAGACTTGTTGCCGTGCCACAATAAAAAAAGGGAACGCTGATTTTTATCCACCCCGTATACAAAAAATAGTAGTTCAGAAAAAATAAGGCTAAGAAAAAAAAGAACTGGGTGAGATTACCTGTGAACGGTTCCTATCGTAGGTGAGAGTTAAGGCAAGTTTTTCCTCTCGTTCTTCAAGCCGCAATAGAGTGCACTGCGTCAGCGCTAGATCCCCACTGCGGTCTGCGCTCATTACAAAATCTTCCGTTCTCATCTCCTCAACACGTCTAAGAGATCCGTCCTCAAGGCGGATGAGCGCCCCGCGGCAGAAATGTGCTGCAGGCGCTTGTCGCTCCGGGGACGGTGGAGGGTCCTGGAATCGAAAATAATGCCATATTAATATTATTCGTATATTGCTCCGCCGTGGTGGCTGCCGGCAGAATAGAATAGCACGCTTCTCTTCTTGCTGAGGTGTCGTAAAAGGCGACTAAGGTATCCCTTTAACACCGCAATTCAACCAGGTGTTCAGAGAAGGAAAACTCGACCAAACCTGCATCCTGCTCCCTCCCGATCGTACTGGTTCTCCATTCCATCGGGCCCGAGGGAGCTCGGACGAGAGAGTGCTTCTCTGGCAGCGCGTCCAGCTATGCACTTAAATATCTCCTGCGCAATTGACTGTTTCCGAAAACTGGGCCTTAATTTTCTTAATCGGCGTTGAAACAGTCGCCGTGGCCGAATCCGGCTAGGACATCATCATATTGCTCCGATCCGATCCTACACATTTTGCACTTTACTACTAGCGTTATCGCTAATAGAAACTTCTTTTATTTAAGCCCTCCGTGCTGGTCACGACTAGGTGTAGTGCAGTTGAGGATGTTGCCTAAATAAGGTTCGACGTCGCAAAGTTGCGTGAGGAAGCTGGCCTTGTTATTTCCTCAGTACTCGGCAGACGGGGAAGGAATACTGGGGCGGCGTCCTTCATCGCTGCCCTGAGAGTCTATGAGGATTTCCACCGAGTCCACAAAAAGGTATAGTGCAGTTACTTAACTGAATAAGTATGTACATATTAAACTTACTTCTCGAGGAAGAGGGGCGGGCGCAGACACGGGAGGCGAATGCGGAGCCGGCGCCGGTGGCACGAAGCCGGATGAGAGCCGCGGCCTCAGCGGGTACCTCGAGGGCGGCCGTTGCGTCTGCGACTGGAGATCGAAATTATTGCAATTTTTATATTTATTTAAGGACTATGGTGTGAAATTATTTTTGGTCATTTATTATTAAATGCATTTATTATTTTTACTGTGGTCTGTTGTTTTTACTGACAAATCAGTGGCGCTTTTGGTATGCTCGTGTTACTTACGCGAGACAACAAAAAAGTGTAACTATGTAAAATATAAACTATGTGCCATTTTTTTTTTGCTTGGGGAAAATCTTCATAGGACCGTCCCGGCCGCGAAGGGGGTGGCAGCCGGGGTGTGCCGGACTTTACCAGCTAAAAACCCCAAAGTGACTACGTCTGCTAATTAGTGGGGACTACGGGTCCTGTAATCAATTCGCCGCAGCCCCACTACAAATTATGTACCTTTTTTTTTTTTTTACTTGGGGAAAATCCTCATCGGACCGTCTCGGTCGCACTGGGGGGTTGCGCGAAACCAAGGTGTGTCGGACTTGTACCGACTAAAAACCCCAAGGTGACTTCTTCTGCGCATTGGCGGGGACTGTGGGACCTGTAATCAAGTCGCCGCAGCCCCGTCGCACCGCGTCCGCTGGGCACAAACTTGGAGGAAGATATCTTCCCCGACACTGCTCATTGCACGTCACAATGCTCTGCCTACTTCTCGAGGGTCGCTAAGCAGTCGCTCAGGGCCCCCACCCTGAGCGGCCGCGACCCCAAAGGCATCAGCCAACCGGTCGTGGATCGACCGATCGGCTGGTACTGATGTGCCGGGGCGGTTGCCGGCACCCCGGTGTCTTCTTCGAACAAATTATGTACCATAAATCAACCAGTCACTTAAAAAAATCACTAGAAAGTGACTTTTATTGAAATTTATATATAACTAAATAACTACATCGAACCTAATGGACAACATAATGTAACACAATAACGACATTGACTACTAACTGCGTCCAGGGTCGAAAATCCCTTGACAGTGCTGTTTTTATAAAGGCCGACGTATACCAGGAGAAAACAGAGTGACTTCTAGAGATACATGAGCAACTGGACATACGCAAAAGCTGATACCAAGTCGAGTCACCATAATGGTTGTTACACCTGTGTACTGGAGCCACGACCCACGGGTCAATGAGGACCCAGGGCAATCATGATATGTGAAATGTTCATGCGTACCTGTGACTGGTAGAGATACGCATAAGAGGTCGGGTGCGGCAGGAAGGGCGCGTAGGGCACCGGCGGGAACGGCGCCTGGGGTGCCTGAGGCGCCGGCACCTCGCGCACTGGACGGCGCGGCGCATATCGCGCATACGGCCGCGGCGGTGGCGCCAGGAACTCTGGCGTCATGCCGGCCGGCGGCGGAGGCGGGTATAGGTGGCTCAGCTGCCCGAGCTGCAGCTGGGCGAGCGCCTCGCCGGGAAGGCTCGCCGAGATCATCTGACGGGCTGTAACAACAAACACACATCCCTTATTATTATATTTATTATTGGTGATGAGACGACGCTCAGATAGAAAAAGTACATCCACTTGAGGTATTGATATTACAACGTATTTTTTATTTTAACCAAAAATCTATTGTAAATAACGGTTTTCATTGTACTTCAAAACAGACGGATTTTCATACAAACTTTAAACCCCTTTTTCATTCCCGAAGGAATGGAATATCAGAAACGGATTTTCATACAAACTTTCAACGAAAAAAGTCCTAAAGGGGTGGAATATCTGAAGATCCGCCCTTAGTGGACTCGTATATCGTAAAAATAACCTAATGTAACATTTTTATGTTTCTAGTTTCAGTAGTTTAGGTCTTACGATGTATGTCAGAACAAGTATTTATATATAGATTTATTTTATTTATTCCTTATCATTCAACAAAACACACATTTAATTACATACAGTTTAAATTGTCTTTAATTGTTTTTTATATCAAGAGTTAGGAAACAAGACCAAAGGATGGATAATGGTTATTGTCGCCTAAAACCGTTATACGACGATCATTCTGCCGACCACGAAGAAGAAAACAATGCTTTTTATTTCATATTACATTTTATAACTCTGGATGTAGGTCCTTTTGAGCCCGACGTTAGTGTTTTTTAACCCTTTGAGGCCGCGCCACAAAATAACCACTTATAGTTGATACTCGAAAACACAGCAAGCCACAGATCGCGCCAAAGTGTAAAAAAAAAATTTTTTCTACTACTTATTATATCCGTACTATATAATAATATAATACTACGTATTATAATTTTTAAAGTTTTAAAATGAATGACAAATAAAACATTTTTACATCGTTTAGGTTATAAAATATGTTATAATAAACATATTTAAGTGTTGGCTCACGTAAGCTACATAATATAGGAACCATAAAATAACAGACTGTTTTATGTGTTGATCGTAGACCTAAAGGATCTTAAAATAGAACAAATCCGGCGATTACACGACAGACTGCGTCATGTGGCGAACGGGCTGAATTAGTATTAGTTTTATGTAAATAAATTCTATTTATAATTTTGACGTTGATTAGTTTATTTATTTTGACATCATATTAAAAATTTTGTACTATAAATGTTAAGTATATAGAAAGACCAGTTTGCTTGTGCGTAGATTTATTTTATATGAATAGTTAAATAAACACTATCGGCGTCATTAGAATACGGATTTTAAATTAAGCAAAGATTTAAACAGTGGCCAGAGTCCGTTCTTACAAAAATTAGCTCATTTCTTATATAAAAGAGTTAGTAGCATATCAAATAATATTTCGGTGTGTGTGTGTGTGTGTCTCGGTGTGTGTGTGTGCCCACACGCCGTTCCCATAGAGAGGAAGTGAGGGGGTTCAATTCCCCTCCCTGAGAGGAGGCCTGCCCAAGGCCTACCTCTCGCCGAGCCGTCGGAAGTATTCGGATTCCCAGGCTCGGCGAAAGCGAAGAGAGGGCAGTGCTGGCACCACGGTGGTTTTAGTCGGGGCAGGTCCGACACACCGGGGGGCGTGGCCCTCGCCACTTCCCCTGACGGTCCGTAGGGATTTCCACCGGGTTAACAAAAAAAAAAAAATCAAATGATAGTCTGTTATTTATACTAGTAATTTTTTTTATAATAGCTGAGTTTTCCTACTGTTTAAAGCTTTGCTTAAAGTAAAACCTGAATTCTAATAACGCTGGTATACCTCTACGATTGACCAGATATTAATTATATTTTGTATCCACTTTATACGAAAATTATAACCAAAGTTACCAGTAGAGCAACTGTTCAATCATTTTCAAGGCACTTTTGTTTACACATTACTTTTTTAAAATAAAATCCAAATGGTCGGTTTGGGTTTCGAACTTATAAAGCTTCGTATGGATACTGGATCAAACAATTTATCCAACACAACTCGGCATCGTATTATCATATAAAAAAAAAAATATATTTTTATTAATATAAACATTGTTGTCTTTTTTCTAAAATATGTACGTCGACTCTAATTAGTTAGATTCTATGGTAACCTAAACAGTTCATAAACGCACAAATGATTTTAGTGTAAACAAGTATTAAGCTGACAATTTAAGTACTTCATGTAAAAGTGACTTTATTGTAAACATGGTTGTACGTATATTCCGGTTTTAAATGTATATAGTAATCTCGTCATGGTTAAAATTAGACGAACGTAATTGGTAGTATAAATATTTATCAAGCGATGTATATTCGAGCATACAAACATTTTTTCCTATACGTGATTTTGATCTGGATTTATTTATGTGCATAATTTTAATATCTATCGACAAGGTATATCAATTTTCACTACTTTATTAACATTTCTTAGCAATTCTTTGGCATTAATGTTAATCTTCGATTCCATTACATAAATTAAGTCAATTCTGTTATCGAATACAACTTTCATATTTAGCCTTATGCATACAAACTATAAAAATATTTATTTGTTTGATACACGTTTCAAACAATTGTACCTCCTCATACGAGTCTATATAACTTTTGAAAAAGTTCATTTATCGTATTATGTAGATACTATTCCAGATACTAATAGGTAGTATTCCAATTAGATACTGCTTGCTAAAATTGTATACAAATAAAATTATTTAAAAAACATAAACAAACTCGCACCTAAAAGGATACTTAAGGCTCTTGCGCGTGTTTGTGGTGTAAGTTGATAATTCGAAGAACAAAGAATGCGCCGACGCACCTGCGCAAACAATAACCTCTTTACACGTTAAAGTAATATGCGATGCACATATCACACGCTCTAAGGGTAGGTATTGTGTACATACCACTATTACAATAATACATAATTATTTATTTACTGCCGTGCACTGTGGATAGCCAATAGCAACTTTCTAGCAAGAACTATCTTTGAAGTGTCAACGATACTTCGATTTCACAAATATAATTCTTGTTTAGTGTTTAATAGGCAATTTTTTCATACTTCTTCGTTTTTTTGTAAAAAACGTTACTAAACCCGCGATAAAAGGCGTTGAAAGATGTGAAACTCGATAGGTATTGAAATTATTACACCAGACTAGGCTTTCTAGACTTAGTCACGAACCCTCCGTGGCCTTGTGATCGAATAAACCGTTTTTAACAAAATCGCCAGATATTTAGTTATTCGTATTATTTTATACATGTTCCATAAAGTTGCTTGATACACACTATTGTTATATTAATTTTAATTCGATAAAGTTATTGTCAAAATTCACGTATTGCTAAAAATAATGTATGATCTCGTTTGCCATTCACAATTAAAATACAGTTGAATAAATATGAACAGAACACATGTGTGATACCATATTTTTTAGGGAAAGCACACCAATAATTAATTAAAATAGCACTTGTAGTGCACAATGTACAAAAGCAACTTAAATAAAATGACTTTCATTAGTATTCCTTGACGGGGTAGACAAGGAAACATTCGATAAATGACAACACTAGTTGAAAGTGCATAATGAATTGACAGAAGTTTTCGAAATGTCCCGTTGACGCGTTATGTCAATGCCATACCCCTTTTCTACTAGTTTCTTCAATAAACGAATGTTACTTTGTCTAAGGACCCTGATTATTTTAATAGCAATTTTAATTTGTTTTAATTTAGTTTTCGGATATAATTCCTATTTATTTATTTGCGTCGTTATCTATATAAATCCGTTTTAAAAGTTTACATATATTCTATAACTGTACACACATTGTATGTATTATAATTTTACATACTTATCTATATATACATATATATCCAGTAAAATTAAATTATTAATTATATTTAAGAATGACGAAACACAAAATCGCGTTACAGTGTTTGCTAATATGACTCACAAAAATAATGAGAAGAGAATAGTGTCTCTATGACTAAGGCTTTAGACATTCCAGCCAATTAGTTTGTTTTCATCTCCGTGAGGGCTGCACATGTTTTTTTTTCTTTTCAGTATAAAATGCAGACTCTTTAGAAAGAATACAGAATCGTGCCCTGAATGAGGAAAATAACTAACATAATAAACGTTATATAAAAAAAGAGCAGAATTTTCAGGATGTAGAAGAAATGTTCTATTGGGACGTGAACTAATGCAAAACACACAAGTTCGAAGACCGTTATAGTGTTTTGCTTTTGTCTGTCGCGTTTAGAAATCAGTTTGTGTACATTCAGATTTCATATATCATATGCCTTCTGTCGTGATTTATGTGGGTCGGCATGACGACGGCAACTGTCAATGGATTTTCTGTAATTAGCGGCGGCTACCGTTTTTGTTTATCCATTGTAAAAAATAGAAAACAAAAGTAGCTAATATTGTATTAAGAAAACAAGAAAATATTTGTGGACAATTACATACGTTGATGTAGTTTCAAAGTAAATTTACGTTTGAGGTAATTAAAGGTTAGTTAAAAATTAGCACATCGATTCACCAGTCAGTAATCATCTACACAAGTCACGTGATATACGTAATGATTTAGGCCGGTACTTAAAATGCCTCATAAAGAAAGATAAACAATTAAACGCCTAAGAAAAAAAGTGTCGTAAGCAAGCAAGACCTCGGTGTAACTTTTTTTTTTACCCTGGCTCGACATAGTGACTACAGAGTACCTGATGGGAAGTACAGTGTAGTCCAAAAACGAAAGCGACTATCAAAGGATGAAAATCCATTGATAGTCTACATCGTCATGTCGGCCCACATATACCACGACTGAAGGTCTCTAGGTATATGAGCTACTGGATATGCACAAGCTGATCCCGAAACGCGACAAGCCGAAACTAGTGATCTAACCAGCTCATTTCCTAGCTTAGATTATTTTTACGTTTCTCCGTAACGGAAATATACCCGTGTTACCACATAGGATCGTATTCATTTTATGTTAGCAGCGTTTTTATAGTTATGATGTAGTATGTTTTATTATTATAACTGAGATGAAACGTTTTTGGTGGTTGTTAAAACATGTTTTTGTACGAACTATCTATTATGGTATGCAGGATTGTATAAGAAAAAGTAACAGTGAATATTATATAAACATAATTATGTTTTTATGACCTTTTAACAGCTTTAACTGGGCACATTTGTTTGAATCGCAAGAAAACAAAAAATTCATGTAAGTAGTTAAAAAAAACTTTTAAAGTTTATTTAGTAATAAAATGAATTGTTGTCTAAATCGAGTATTGTTACCTACTCAAATAAAATTTTAAACGTTTACAGTTTTCAATGGTTAATTATTTAGAAATTAATACATACCTAGACTGTATGTACAATAATTGTACACATTCTTTTTTGTATTCGTGGAACAACGTTTTAAAATAGCGACATTTTGTTTTCAAATTCCGTAGAAAACTCACACAGTTGACTTGTTATTTTAGTAAAACAAATATGAGAATTCATACGAAGTGGGTTCGTTCACACAGACAAATGATGAAAACGTGTACGGCTCTAGAAGTGTGGGTGCGACGCGCTCGACTGAAAATCTGTTTTGACAATGTTACCCAAATTCTGCCAAAATACCCCCACAAAATTGATTTGAGTATTTTAAAAGTGCTTAAAAATATTTTACTGGTAGCTAAAATACATTTTTAATGCCTACCTCATTAACCTAGTGTTAGCTCGAAGGTCGATTTCTGGCCGAAGCCGGGGTTTAAAATAATAAGAAACTTAGTTCAAAACTGTCATAAAGTGAAGAATATAATGATTTTATAAACTTTTAAATTAAAGATTTATGTTGACTATAAAACAGCTTCTGTCCTGTAAAAAAAAAATATAAAACGACCAAGTGAGAGTCGGACTAGCACACCAAGGTTTTCTACAAACTTGATATATAGGTAGATACAAAAATTAACAAGCATAAACTGAAACAATATGCGCTTTTTACAATATCATATTCATCGTTGATTGCTATTTAGGAAAGAAAGGTTCGTCGATCGTTAATTTTGCAATTGTAGTTTTATAAACTAATTATTGTCATTGCGCTGAGTAAAAATCCCCTAAATTTAGGGAAAACTCTGAACACGGCAACACTGAATGAAGCTGTGCGGCGCTACTAGGTATTTTACTATGTGTTGGAGAGAAGTCGCGACGTAGGCGCAGCGTGCAAGGCCGCCAGTTCGCCGCCCGCGAGGTAAAAAACCCCGTATGAATGGTGCGCCAAATTCGCGAATCTGCACGGAAACGCATTACATCACGCCGCCGCGCCGCTCGACTGCCATTCAACCATGTCCAGCCTAATCATTTAACCACGTTCCGGCATCATGATTTCATGAGCACACGTTTCCACTTTTAAAACATTACGGCCACTTAATCTTTTACAATCAGGACTATTCAACCTGGCACCTCCAGCGCCATTCCAAACGCGCACCATTCGAAGTTAGTTATAA
The DNA here is from genome assembly GCA_036320925.1 of Automeris io. Classification (NCBI taxonomy): domain Eukaryota; kingdom Metazoa; phylum Arthropoda; class Insecta; order Lepidoptera; family Saturniidae; genus Automeris; species Automeris io. The sequence continues at coordinate 12,214,077 of JAUDJH010000011.1, forward strand.
GCATATTTTGAGACTTCAAAGCCTTACAGAAATATAGACAGCGCAACGGTTTCCTATAACGTTTATAGGATTACGAATTAGATCGCCGGGTACAGTTTTCCCCAGAGCTTAGACATGGGGTTCTTGGATGGGAGGTCAGGGAACAATGTCTTCCTTGGTGGGCTACGTAATAGCAACGCTCCCTTGTGGTGCAGTCGTCTTAGGCGACGTTAACCACTTACCAACAAATGGGATGTTAGTCTGATAGTAAAAGTTTAAATAAAATCACGATCCGTAATGATATCATTAGACAGAGAACTGAAATGACTGTTTCAAGTAACCAAATAAGCAAGCTGAAATGGCTCTGAGCCGGTCTCATTTTTACCGGAGAACTGATGATAGCCGTTAGGGTGAATTTGTTTTCCGCGTCTCAGCAAGCGTAATGTGGAATGTCCAGAGGTGAGATGGATCGATGACTTGGGAAAAGCTGCTAAATGGTTCTGGAAACGACCAGCCCAGGAAATAAAACAAATGGCGAGCCTTAGATGTGACCTAAGTTCGGCTGTGGACCAATGCGGGCTGGATTAATGTTGATAATTCCTTTTCAATATAATCCATCAATCTTATTCACAAATATAACTTTCTGACTTCTGTACAAGTTTTATCAAACTGTACCTAAGTCTTTTAGAATAAGGGCGTTGACTTTACATTTTAAAAATATGACAGCAATAAACACCTACATTATAGAGATTATGTACCTGAGGATGTCTACTGCCCGGATGAGGCGGAGGCAGTGCGTATGTGTTCTGCGCACTGCCTGATAGAAGTCTAGAGAGATGCCGACTGTACACGCACCTCTCCAAGAGATAGAGCTTAAAAAGCTATTCGCTCCCCTGGTCGTTGGAGGAATACGGATCCTCAAGACCAGCTAGCAGCTGTTTGAGAGAAAAAAACTCACTTATAACCGAATGCAACGCCAGAAGTGTTAGTAACAAGCATTTTACTTTGATGAAGCAAAAAGAAAATGGAACGAGACATAGATACACTGTTCGTTTAGAACCAATTGTGGGTCAGGTTTGGCGCATCGAAGTTAAAGTATACAAATGCGAGCCACATTAACACATCAAGTTACGGCAAATTCTTTTCCAAGGACCTAATGTAATAACCACGCTAGTATTTCATTTAATTCAGTGCCAAAATTAAAAGATAACATTTAGTTTCAGACTGATAAAGTTTCTGAAGTGAAATGATAACAATGGTGTTATTAGGCAACGTGGCGGGCAGACGGGAGGCGAACGGCTAGGGCGGGGGCGGGCGGTCGATAGGGCGCCGCCCGTAACCCACTTCCGGCGCCCCTGACCTTGCGCCGCCATTCACGCTGTCTTACCACCGCCGCACCCCTCCGCTTGACGATGCCCCCGGTGGCCCGCATTTGCTCCCCGCCCGTGTACATCGAAAACCTACAATAATCTATACAAATTCCTTACGTTAACGTCTGATTGAATTATGTAGTCTTGCCGCTACGAGCCAGCTAGGCTCAGAGACAGTCTACAAATATACTCGCTTCAACACATTTGTGTCTAGCAATTTTTTTAAGTGTTTAAATGTTTAAACTATGTTATCTTCTAAGATATTAATTTAAGTGATACAGTTAAAATTACTATTTTAATCTACGTTAAACTCTAAGGATACATTTTAATTAGGTAAAAATCAACATCAAGTGTAGGTTAAAATAGATGCGCTTTCGCGCATCTATATCATTTGATGATACTTTTGTATCATCTAGAAAACAATGACAATATTTTAACTTATCGTTAAAAATTAAAGTTTGACCAAAAAATGTAATAACGCCATTATTATTTTCAATTTAAAAAGTTAGAGCTTTCAAAAACCATATTGCCGTGTCTCTTGTGGTTTATGGTTTCTAAGAAATGTCCCAGTAAAAAAAAAACGCGTAAAGCTTATTCGCCAGTATTCTAATCACTAGACCACAACCACGGCCTAATTATAATACAAGTATTATGATTCATCGCTAATACGCCTTCCTATTTGTATTATAACGTAAACTGGAATATATTATTAGCAACTATTGTTTACTTTAACGCGTATTATGTCCGCCTATGTATAAGATGTATGAATTTGTTTCAGATATAAATTCTTATTAAAAATAGATTTCTAAATATTGTAACACTTAACGGACGGGCCGAATCTGCTCACCGTAGAAACAACAGGCAGATAGTGCTAATAAATGGCACCAAGAAAAAATCTGTAAAATAAAAAAAACTAACGCAACGTACCTAAAATTTAAGCAAAAACGTAGATCTACGTTGCCCGCCCTAAGAAGTTAGAATAGAAAAACGTAAATCTACAGGACCCGTCCGTTTTGTGTTAAGAAACCATATATAAATTGTAATAGATTGTTCGAAAAAAAAAGTGACCATAAAACGAAGCTTTTTTAAATCTAGATTGTGTTGAAAGCATTTATATTCATAGATAATTCATATTAATTACATTCTACATGCAGACGTGTATAGACGTATGTATCCCCACATATGCTGTGTAAGGGTTAATGTACATACCGAAGAGTGCTGGTGACCCATTCACATACCCCTTAATCAAAAGGAGAAAGAAGCTCCCTTTAGGTGCCTTCTGTTTTCTTTTCATGTCATAAAATATTACAAAAAATAAATAATTTTGGCATTTTATTCTACATTCAGACCACAATGATCATGAACTTGTTATACAAAAAATATTTCCATTCTTTTTCATTTTTATTAAAATCTGAAAAGATGATTTCATTAAATTAATTAATAATTTGACTCACAGTTAAATTATATGTAAGATTTTGCACATACATTTTAGTATCAGTACAATTATCTTTTTCCATCCCTATTTTATTCTCATCAATTACAATTATTGTCAATAAGATAGTCTTATTGATCTTTAGCTAAACTGATCACCTTACTACTACATGTGTTTACAAAATTATCTAGTAAAATTAGCAACGAATATTGAACTATCAATCTATATGAACAATATAAAGTAGTAAGATTTTGTTACTTTATAATTGATAAACTCTAAAATTACTGTACCAATTTTTTTTCACCATTAGAAAGCATTATTTAGAAGTAAAATAATATTTATTGTTATAAAATTATTATTTCCTCGCGAATGGAATTACAGACATGGCCAGCAATTTTTAATAAAAATATAGTACGTTCTGTGAAAACGAAAATCTTGCCTTGACCTGAACGCTACAGCGGCAAATCGCAGGATCGATCTATATACGACTTGTACGGGCTTGTAAAATTTTTTCTCCTTCCAAATCTAACTTCTATCTATATAATCCTATCTAAATATATGCATTACTCCTGTAAAAGTGAAAACACCTCGGCTGATTAAAATTTTTTGTTTCGCTTTATTCGTCTCAATAATGCAATGGTTTAATACAAATGAAACAGTCGTAACAATATGAAGGAACAGTTGAAAAATTGTAAAAGTATGTTATTACAAAACTCTTAATAGAATAGCTTCATTGTAGTAATCAAAACAATTTCAAGAAGCACATAATTCATATCAGAATAATCAGAAAGCTCAAAGTTAATGATAGTAATAAATGTGGATATAATATTATATTATTATAAAAAAGGATGGTAAGATATAAAGTTGTTTTATCTGTAGCGATTAGGACTTATGCGGATTTGGACTGAACACGAATCAGTCAAGTGTGATCGACGGGTGGGTCACGCCGCCCCAGGGAACAGTCAAGCGTGAACCATCGGCGGGTCACGCCGGCGTGAACGTGTTGAAATGCCTGCCATACGTGCCCTCAAGGTTTCAATGAACTGGGGGCACGCTTAAGACGTAGAGCTTTTTGAATTTTCGGTGGCAACGCTAGGACATCTTTGTGGCTACGGACCTCGGTTTCATAGGGCTCCACGAACTGGAGCGATCTACTATCATTTCATAAGCAACTAACTGGAAAAGAAGAAAGCTCAAGGTTACTTCAGAATGGGATTGTGCTCTGGTGTTAGTGACCCACACACCGGTTAGTGATAATCAATGAAGTGACTGGTCTTCGGCGTCCAGATAATGTCTTAGCCCGCCATCCGTCACTCGCATCGATCTGTCTTGTTTAGGAATCAGTTGTCCATATACATTCACTCATTATATACGTGAGACGCCATGACTACGGCGATTATTAATAGATTTCCATCCCTTAATAGTAGCTCAACAGCTACTTGTTTCTACTACTGCAGTGGCTTCTAGTTCTTGCTTGGCTTTACTCTACTTTTCATCAGCTGCAATGTAGCTGCTATATCGAACCAGTATAAAAGGGTCATCATGTTAAGGGCGGCTGTTAATAGATAACGATCTCTTGATGGTTGTAAACCATCAGGTACAGTGCTGTTGTTTACTCGAACAAGTATATAAAATTCACAGGCTAAGGTCAGGTCACATGCCATCAGGCAATTTTAAACATCTGATGAAGCTTGTGGAGTCACCGAACTGCAGCACGTGTAAGAAAGTAGATGACGTACAACATTTGCTGATGGAGTGTGTCCGATCTCAGTCTGCAAGAGATTCTCTGATGGGAGCCTTTAGCCTGAACAAATTTGATGTAGGCATGTTCTGTGGAATTTAAGCAAGACCTTACTCAGCCGAAGCAAAGGAGTTGTTCAGGCTGATGGCTCCCCACCAGAAATAAATGCTAGTAGTGCATGTTTAGGATACCATGGGGCTGGCATGTGCCGAGGCACAAAAGTCCCTTAAATAAATAGAAAAAAAAAAGTTTATAAAATTATGGATAATATTATGTTGAACACTGTATTCACCGTGCATTGCTTTATGCAGCTATAACAGACTATTAGGATTAATATGTATATTTGTATGTGTTTTTTTTTTATCTTTTTCCTTTATTGATATCTTAATTATTAACCACAATGAAATAATTATATCAATGAATTGAAAAATCATGTGTAAAAGAACAGCGATCAGTTGCGGTACTGGTCATGTTGGGCACGATAAATAGCGCTAAGTGAATATAGTCACTACTAATGTATCTCTGCTCATCTTCAAAGGTATACGGTGTGACGGTATATTATAATTGCTTTAATTGAATATATACAATGAACCAAACTCCACTGGTGATAGGATTATTCTATTTTTAAAAGTATATAGGACTGGAATTACGCTTATATTTTTTTTTTTTAATAATTTGCTTAAATGTAATATACTAGCTGTAGCTGGGGCGTTGCTCGGTAAAAATCTCTTACTTTGCTTTTAGATAACGTTGAAACAGGAATATTTCTATTTCCAATTAAAAAGTTAAATATATATATGTATGTATAGTTTCATAGTATTTGCATCGAAATTGGCGGATTTTCTAACAAACTTTCATTCCCTATTACACCTTCTTCGGTGTGAAATACAAAAAAGACCGTCCTTAGTGGATGCCTACGTCATTACAAGAACATAATATCCAAATTTAATGTACCTAGTTACTGTAGTTTAGGCTCTCAGTTAATACAAGTTCTTTTATATATACATATACAGATATTTCCTGTTTAAATAAATATAATACAAATTCTATTTACGCACGTGCTATATTCGTTAGAATATTTTAACAACATCCTTGTTTCTATTTGGACGATTTTGTGTAGTTTGTACCTATCGTATGCTTTTAATATAACTATAGTGCGACGAAATACCTACTCGTGACTGACGTCTGCGATATTTTTTATTAATATGAATTGGATACATTTTATCGCCACGCTATGCCTCTCGTCAGTTAAAGAAAAAACATTAAGAGATCTTGTTCAAAATAATTTGTGTCTAAACTGTACCGTAATAAGACTTATTTTAATTTTGGTTCTACATATTTGTTTAAGTTTTAATAAAACTATGATAATTCTTTATGGATCACTATGTTTATTGTTGATAATGTTGTAGTTTATGATTTTAAGAAATAATATTTAATTATTTAAGGACGCTGTGTATTTTAAACGTTATTTTTTACTAAAAGTTTATATTTTATCACGCTATAACTCCTTTTTTTGTAACCCGGGGTAAATCCTTATTTTTATTTTGTAAAAACTAATTTTTAGACATAGATGCTGGTTCCATATCTACTTCGTTACCACAGCGGCAACATATTTTATAACCAAGTAGTAAGTGATTGTGTATATTGTATCTCGAGCATCCAACGACAAAATTATTAGATAGAAAATTATCTAGAATTCCTGCTAATCTAGCTAGTTATCAGAGAGCACCAGTTGTATGATTTCCTGCGAACTGAAATAGTGCTACAAAGCAGCAAAACATTCTACATTCTATAATATATTATTAACTTGGTCGTTTCATAGCCCATTTTTAACGCAATAATTCGTATATTCGTAATATTTTGTCAATCACTTGTTTGGCAAAATGGTAAGTTAATGCCAGGCTGATCTCTAATCGAATTTTCTCTAAAAATTTGGATTCAGTGGTAAAATTATTCGTCCTTTTTAAAAATAAGCAAAAGTACGTTCTTATGATTTCAATAATAAATTAATATAATTAAATAATAATAAGATTATTTAAAATGATCCTGCATGCGCGCACGAAGGCACTATGACATCGTAAACATTGCTTCTGCAACTGAACGACAGTGTACAATTTAGTTATAAGGTGTGAATTCAAGTATCGGACTTAAATAAATTTGCGTGGGCATAATAGTTGTGCTGATTTGGCTTGCTAGCTCAATGGACGGGCTTCAAGTCACGCCAGAGGTTACGTAAAGCAGAGTTTCTACAATACTTGTTTGCGTTAAAAAGGAGCGTGACGTGATAATTGTATTGCCGTATTGATAATTACAATATCAAACTCGCATCGAGAACCGGCTCAGCGTGTTAAGGGCAGTCATTACCGTCAGTTTCCAGTTTTGTTTGCAATAACGGGGAATGTTTATGTTTATTGACGTTGAATCAAGTTTATTATTCATATGATTCCTTCACTGTAGTACTCAGAGATGGGCAAAATGTAATCTGATTAATGATTAACGATTACAAAATGTTGTCGTAATTTTAATTTTCTTGCTCTGTAATCGTGATTAAATCCATTGAAAACATTAAGAAATCATAAATGTGTATACAATCAGGGTTGAGCAAAATGCTGTCATATGAATGGTAAAAAACGTAAAATGTAATCGTTAATAATTTTTCATTACTGCACAGTCATCCAAATTTAAATTTTTTATTTTATATATTTTGAATTTTTGAACACTTAAATTATTTCGAATTAAGTTATAATAGGTGATTTTTAAAACAGGAGGGAAGCCTACTCAAGGCATTTCCCTCCTTAATGGATTGGCGCCTGGGCTCCGCTCCAAGACAATGGAAGTGAGCAAATGCTATGCAGGAGCCTTCCATCAATAGGCCAGACGTCGCCGGGTGCTGAGGAAGCTGGCACAGCCTTACTTTTGGCCCCGGCAGACGGGAGAAGGAACACCCGGGGAGCAGCGCTCACTGTCCCCTGACGGTCCATAACGGGTTTCCTCCGGGTTACAAAAAAATGTGATTTTTAATAAAAATTATATAAAAAATGTTCCAGTTTAAAGTCGTTTTGTTATATATGAGGCGTCTAATTTCAAAATCCGCTAAAATGATTTTTCGTACAAAATTACTTAAGAGTCCTAATAGTAATTTGAAATGTTATTCATCAAAGCAAATATTATATATGATTTTTTTTTGTTTTTTTACTTTAAAATAATAATTTAAATACCTTATAATAATGTGATTGTTAAGTCAAAGATTAATCGCCGAGCCGTCGGAAGTATCCGGATTCCCAGGCTCGGCGAAAGCGAAGAGAGGGCAGTGCTGGCACCACGGTGGTTTTAGTCGGGGCAGGTCCGACACACCGGGGGGAGTGGCCCTGGCCACTTCCCCTGACGGTCCGTAGAGATTTCCACCGGGTTAACAAAAAAAAATCAAAGATTAAGTTATTATTAAGGTTTTATAAATTTATGGAATGTGAAAAAATGTGATATGTAGGGTTTTGAAATTAGACTTCTCATATATCATTGTAATTATTTACGCTTTATTATAAGACTAAATAAACCTATTTCATTTTAAAGCTCATTGTTATTATAGCTTAAAATAAGTAAGCGTCCCATATAAGGTGACTTATTTATTTAAATGATCAATTTGGAGACCGTCAACAATTTTATTGAGGCGGTCACGCAATAGAAGAAGCAAGGCAAACAGCTACGCCTACATTCACGGAGTTTGCCACATGACAATCTTCCACAAGTATATTTTGTATTTAATTTTGTGCATATTATTCAGATATATACTGCAGTCATGCTACTATATCTTATAACAACATTGCTTTACTGGTTATTCGTAATACGATCCACAGGAAACAAGATTATTTCAGTCTTGTTTTACCGATGTTGTGTTTTCTGAACAAGTTGAACATATAATTATTGTATAGACTCTCACTTTTATTTCTCGTTTGTCTGGTGTCAAATTGAGGGTACGATTTCATCAAAACGTCTTTGTAAACTATCACGGATATTTACTTTTATTACATAATACGAATCCTGTACAAATTATTAAAACATTGGTAAAAGTTAAAACAGTACGTTCGAGACGACCTTTATCAGGACATTCGTTGTATTGTAAGTAGCTATTACACTCGCCCACTCATGATACATACATTAAGATATTGTTTTGAACACATCCTACTTTTGTTATACATATATATATATAAATGGTCGTGCTTACACGAATAAGTCTCCAGTATCTTAATACTGGAGACTTATTTTATCCAAATACACTATTTAACTATTTTATTTTTATTTATCACAGACCAATTAACCTAGACTACGCATGTCACACAATCGAACAAGGCGATAATTCTGTTAATTATTCAACTATTCATAAAGTTACTATCGCAGAAAAATACATTATACAATATTTACATTATAGATTGACATTAACATAAAGTTTATTTTCTAGAACTATTCCCAGAAATTTCCAACTTTTATACGAGATCTTCTTGTGAATAGTCTCGTGTGTTATGAAGAAATATATATTACTAGCTGACCCGGTGAACTTCGTACCGGCATAAATTCCGTTACTTAAAATGAATAATTGTATTCATTACTACAGCTAACACAATGTACATAAAAATTACTTTAGAGCTACTATATATATCTCTGACCAGAAAAAATATGTGTAAATACATTTAATGTTTAGCAGCAGCTTACGAAAACATATTATAAATACAAAATATATACATAGGTCAGGAAGATATAATGATAATAACAACTGACAGATGAGTTGCATTCCATTTTACTCAATATATTTTTTCTAATACATGATCGATATGTTTTTTTTTATAATATAAATTGTAGTGTTTTAGTCAAGTTAAAGCAAGCTTAAAGTAGAGTCTATAAATTTAAACCTTAGAGTTTTCGATCTTGGTTTGTACATCATATTTCGGTTAATTTTAAATAATATCAGTAATAAACACGAGTTATTTAAATTAGAACTTATTATTAACATTATTTAGAAGAGATTATAAAATATGGCACGGTACCCACTATCTTTTGCACTACTTCAAGCGCTAATAATAAAAATTCCACTATCCAAATTTACACCATACGTGTGAAAGAGAAAATCTATTAATATGTAAAAATATGCTAAAATATTTGACATAAAAAAGTATAACTGAATCTACTATTTAGAATACACTTAACTTTTATTCAGACAACTAAAATTTTCCTAAAGCAAGAGGATTTGAATTCACATTTAAACAGTCCATACAACTCTTTAAATAATATAGTTGTATTGGAAGTGCTGTTTTCTATTTCTCAGATACAGTAAAAGCTTTTCAACAGATAATTTACTCTCGTTGTTATTCTCAGTAAGCTTAAATATAAAAGCTTAATTGAAGCATTCATCAAAATATTAAATTACAGCTTAAAAACTTTCAAACAAAACTATTGTTTTGCAAAGTAAGACTCTGATGTAGGGATGTATGAATATTAGTGTTTATAGCCGAAACTATCAGTTATCCGAAATGCTTCAATATCGATGAGTAATCGAAACTGATATATCGGAATATATCGGATACATTCAGATTTATATGAATTTATTATTAAAGTTGGTTTCATTTTAACCCTTCAATTCCCAGTGTCACTTGTAAGTTACAGTAGTTTAATATTTTCTTCTACGACATGATAATTTATTTTTTAATTCTACCATTATTACAGCAAAGTTGAAGAGTAAAATTATTCATATATTTTTTCACAATGCCCAGTATCACCTGTATGACACCTTCCTCAAAGAGAAGGGTAGTTTTTTTTTTAATTTGGTTTTGTCTTCTCTGAAAGTATCTAAACTGTTTTAGTATAAAAGAAATACAAAATTAACATTAACATAGACATGGGAATTTAAGGGTTAAATATTCGTCATAAGTAGTTATGCTAGTTTAACTCGATTCTGTCCTATAAATAATTATACGTGAACTTTTAAAATAATATGCATGACAGAAATTATTCCAATATCGAAAAAAATCCGAAAACGAACATCTCTTACAACTTAATGTAAATAATCTTATATCGCTTTTTAAGTATTAGATACAATAGTCGCATAGTAAGTATAAATTATGTGTGGACCATGCACGGATGGATGCCTGTGTACTTGCTCTGGGGCGTTAATAGAATGCACACGACTCCTGTTTAGATTCACAATAATTCGCCCGTAGATTTTATACACCAAATTGACATCAATGACGTGTGACATCAATTGTTATGAACGGAGATTTTTAGCAGTAGGAAAGTTTTGATGGAAAATAACCATTAGCGACTTGGAAACCATATTTTACTGTTTATTTGTAATTAGCAACAACATAACATAACGTTTACGGACAATTACACATATTGACCTAACCTCAAACTAAGCTTGCACTTGTGCTATGAGTAATAGATAAAGATATACATATTTATATATAAATTTACATTAATGACTCTTGAGTAACTATTGCTGCGCTGTCAGGCCGAGAAATTAATCAATCATAGTGATAAAAGAAAAATATTAATTGATTAACATAAAGTTTCTAAATTGTAAATAATTACGCTATGAACAGGTGGATAACTTTTCGCTATTCTTACAAAATATTTTTACGGTCTATCAATTATTAATCACCATACCTCTTCTTCATTAATCACTTAACGACGATCTCTTGTCCATATTAAGTACATTGACATGTCTACCTGAAATACGATCTAACCCATCCATTGCTCAAAGATACTGTGTGCGTGATTCATCGCAATACATCGAGGGGTAAAAGGCTATTTGGTTTAAGCGATATTTTTTAGAGATATAGTAATATATATTTTTGGAATCGGCAAAAAACGCCGATACCGATATGATTATTTTATTCTCAAGAAACCCTAAAGGTAAAATTCCATACGACACGTTCTTCCAACACATCCGATCCATAGCGTTGCATCAGCAGTTGGGTGTTAAAATGGACTCACGATAATTAAAACGGTAAAATTGTGCCGCCTGCCGTCACGGCACTTATGATCGCTTTGTGACGCAATGTATGTACAAAATCATCTAACAAGGAACAAAAAAATACAGGTAAGGTCCAGTTTCCCTTTGATATGTAAAAGTACTATTTAGTAATAAAATCAAAAGAACTTGACAATAAAAAAAACTAGTATACTCCAACGTTACGCGACTACTTTTATGTAACCGCTGTCTCTATACGAGTAATTATTTGGAAACCTTTTTTTTTAACTTTACTTATGGTTTTTATATTTTAAAATAACACGGTGCCTATAGTGACCTAGTGGATAAACGATCGGTATCCATGCGCGGTGGGAACGGTCTCAGAATCAAATTCCAGCATGCACCTCTGGGTTATTCCAGAGTATGTACGAATTAAGCCACCAGAAGCTCACCGTTGAAGGAAACGTCGCGAGGAATCCCATGTGGCTTCTAATTGAAATATCAAGTGTAAGTGCCATAACAACGGCGACCAATTGCGCTACTATTCTCGTTGGGCACGACAAATAATCGCAAAGTGGATACTGCCACTAATGTGTCTCTATACACCCCGAAAGGGATACAGCGTGATAATATGTTATTTATAACAACACGGTTACATGTATTTGTATACTAAATCTACGTAACAGTTGTTTCGACCCACGCCCGTCGGCGTTATATCGGCTTATTGAGGCTTAAGTAAGTAGGTACACGGTAAAAGCCTTTGGAAAGCGATTATGTCTAATTTTAACATGGCCCTTTTTCAATCTGCTCCTTACCTACTTATCAAACGGTATTTTGCACATATTTGTTTTTTTTTTACAATGGCTCAACAAAGTGATTACAATGCACCTTATGGTAAGTAAAATCCATTGATAGTCTCCGTCGTCATGTCGGCCCACATATACCACGACTGAAGGTCTCTAAGTATATGAGTTACTGGATTTACACAAGCTGATCCCGAAACGCGACAGGCCTAAGAGTGTCACTATGACGGTTTTTGCACTCGTATACTGTGACAATGACTCAGTTCGGGCAATCGCCCTACCACCACAAAATTATTAAAAGAAAAGTTTAATATCTGAATTATAAAGAAACCCAATTAAGTGGGATATCATGGGACTAAGGATTTTTTAACAGTTAAATAGGTATTTAATTTACGCAGTTTCCCAAAAAGTCAAGTTTCAAATGGCAGTTGTTTTTTTTTTAATCAATTTATTTAAACGGCTTTTCACTGCCGCATGCAGTCATGCCAGCCCTATCGTGCTACACCATAATTATAGGTATAAAAATAAAAATATAAACATTACACTAAGTGTTATAGGCACACTATAGAAGATAGAGAAACCTTAAGGTTCCACTAAACTCTTGTAAATAAATTTATAAATTTTGCGAGATTCTCGACTACTGGGATTACTTAAATAGCTTTGATAAATGCCTAAGTCCAAAAAGTTGATGTTTAGGGTGCTCCTTAAGCTTTCTCTTTCTTTTTTATTCTGGACACATTCCATCAACAAATGTTGGATATCCTCTGTTGTTTTATTTGTAAAGAGTAACTTCGAGTGTTTGCAAAAAAGAGTGTCGCAACTTGTGTAAGCCTGATAAATTGTGTTACTTATACAGTTATCGAGCACTCAATTATAGAGGTAAACATCGTAAAATCTGAAAAGCCAAATGTCAATTATTAACGTTTAAAAATTCCCGGTAACAGAGGTATTTCAATGCACAAATGTAGGGACCTCGTTATAATTATAAGTAAATGGTTTCTCACTTATTCAGGGCTCACTTACGACTGAAATTAATAACTTATCTATCTTTAATTCCTAGATCGATAGCTATACTTCTCTCTTTCAAACCTGTATATACGAAGAGACGTACTCTAGTTGCTATAGTAACAAATCTAAGATAGGGGATAGGATAGGTTATTAATTTTGGCCATTAATCACTTAGTCATAATTCACAGTATTTTCATAAAACACATCAACCAACTTCTGTTACGAATTAGGGTATGGGACATAATTCCAGCAAAAGAACTCTGGTATACTCAGCTGGTAGTTCATTATTTAGCAGGCACGAAGAGAATCAGGCTGAAATTTATAAACGCAACTATGTCATTTCTTACATTTTACTATTATTTACAAATTATATAATTTAATCAATGTCAAAGTGTATGATGATAGTTCACCGATTTTGTCAACTTGGAATTTTTTCTACCAATACTTAGACCATACTCAAGTTTCTATTATATATTCAGTGTTTTGATGAAAAAAAAAATATTCGTTGAGCAGACTCTAAGTAAAGTCAAAGTATCGTGTACAAATTTCAGCCTTAGACTACTAAATATTGATAGGAAAAGACGTTATTTTACTAAATAAACATTTATTAAACAAAAAGCACTCTGATTATTGGACCTTGAATATTACATAATTATAAAATTCTGAATTCATTACATCTATTTTTCTTTCACAAAATGTATTGTCTATAATCCAAGGGTACAAGGACGCTTTTGAATAATTGACGTCACCCAGATTGGAAATATGATTTTAGCGGGTATATTTATTATCATATCGGAAAAATATTAAAGAACACTTTATAATTGTAATATGTATACACTTTCACATTATACAATTATTATTGATAACGAGCGAAAGTGCATTTATATCTTTACGTAAATCAATAGGAGTGTGTATACGCGAATATGCGGATATTTATATCTAAAATCCATATCAAGGTTATCAAAGTTATTTAATAGTAAATACTCAAGATGTTGTGTAATAAAGATGTCCTTTTTAAGGGCTATTTTCGTTAGAACACAGATAATACAGACACGGGTATTCATTGAAAACTTTGTAAGCCAGGCCCTTTATTTTTCTCTAAGTGATGTGCATAGGATATTTGGACTAGGTAGGCAGAATTCGCGTATTTAATTTGAATATTATATTATGATAGTAAATATTATATTGCTTTCATAAGGATAGATGGCATGAATATAGAATAGATATATAAATGGTTCCTATTTTTGTTTAACTTTATACAATATATTCCAGACTTATTTATCGTAAGGGCATGCTATGCTTTCATACATCTATGGAAAGAACGCTTCTATCTCTAAGATAATTATATCCTTTATCTCAGATCATAATATACCTACAAAATGTAAAGTATCAATTCATATAGCTGTTCGGTTTTATGCAAATAGTATACACAAATATGGTGAAATATCTAAGAAAATTAATTAACGTTATATTTGTTTACAATGTAGAAATGGTATTCAATTTAATGGTAACATGAAACAGCAGTACTTGAATATTTATTGACGCTTATGACATCATTATTTATATTGACGATTAAAAATATTATAACCTTCTACAACAATAAACACGAAAGTAACCGAATGGGATGTGTTTATTAATAAATTATCTTATCATCCCTTAATTAAAGACCGGTCTGTTTATAATTTATTCTATTTACTTTAATCTTCAAACAAGTCCTAATTAATATTTTCATTTACAATCCTTTACAAACATTAACTACATACAACGGAGGAAGCACTTAGAATGTCGAACAAACATTGTATGAAGAGTGTACGCTTGCCAAGTATTTTAGAATCACTAAGCCTCTCCGATAATAGTATGCAATCAATCAGACAGTCGCCTCGTGTTAATACACAATGGGTTTGTCGAGAATTACTTCGAGTGAGAGGACAAGCATGCCAGCCGGCGCATTCGATTCGCTTTACACTAAGCGTACGCGCTAATGCCAAAATCAACCGGGACTGTGTTCATAATTACAAGCATAAAGTGTATCAAAATTATTGGTGTATACCAATAATATGTATTTTTTTTATTCTGAGTCGGAATAGTTACTGCACCGTATCTGATGGAAAGCTCAATGCAATCCAAAAACCGAGTTCTATTATCGGGAGACATCAACTTACTGGCAGTCGCCGTGTTATGCAGGCCTACACAAATATCTCTCCACACTTCGTTAAAAAAACTCAATATCATTGGTCGTAAGCAGGGATGGCCAAAATATAATCTGATTAATGATTACAAAATGGAGTCGTAATTTTAATTTTATTGGCCTGTAGTTATGATTAAATTCCTTCAAAATATTAAGAAGCCATAAATGGGTATGCAATTGAGGATTCCGTAGTGTTTAAAACATAGATGAGAAAAATGCAGTCATATTAATGATGAAAAACGCAAAATGTAATCGTAATCGTTTTTCGTAAATCTGATTACATTTTGTCCATCTATGGCCGTAAGGAACTCGCTCACCGGAAAATCATTCCACAACCCAACGACCTGAAAAAATTAAAAGTTAGAAAACTGCTTAGATCTATCTGAAATAAAAGTCACCTTTAAATTATGGCTCGGCAAGCCAGCGTGCGTGGTTATGAAAGGGAGAGAGATTATAAACATTTTCGAGTTTCTTTTTAAGAAATTTTAGAAGTTTATTGGGATATTATTAATTATTTGGTTGGCAAAGATGCAGCGCTATAGTAAACAATATGCTGAAAAGTGAGATCACAATAGGAGTACCATAAGTAACTGCTTGGTAGTTTGTGCTTTTAGAATCGGAGCTGGATTAATTTCTTTTGCCGTTTCTAAGTGTTTTTAAAAGTATTTACTTTCTATTCATTATTCCTATTATGTATGGATAAAGCTCATTCCATGAAAATTTCGTTTCTTAGTGGTGACACTTGGCCAATTTGTAAATAAATAAATATATCCATTTAAATGGAGAAATAATAAATAATCAGTTAAGGTAATGAAGGCTACATAACTTTTTAATAAACTCAGGGAATTTCTACTCTTGCGTAGTATTGACAACCTGCTTCCAATATATTTACAGTAATATTCTTTTGGACACAATTTTAACTGTACATCACTAAGTTATTACGAAAGTTCTTTCGTAAAATTGTTAACATATTAATAATTCACCTCTTGTTATTACATGGATCTTGTTTAACATTTACATTTTGATATTTATATCCGGCAAAGTAAACTGAACCGCCTTCAAAACATTGCCTGCCCTATTTTGTAATGTATTTGCAAACATGCTAATTCTGACCTCGCGCAAACAGTTATTGCTTCTCGATTTAGATTCAATTCGTGATTGTTACTAGCGTAGGCAAGCGTCGGCGTCCCTTGAATACTAACTCGGAGATCTGAGTGGCCGCGTGACTAACCTGTTGGCAGGAATTACCGACGATTGTATGCTAAACAGCGCGCCTGATACGCCATAGTGGATAGCAACCATTGATCCTCGAATGGAAACAAGCTTAGGTCTTGTAGATCTGCGACAACACAACGGTTCTAGAGGGATTTCTTATCGAATAATTTGTGGAATTATTTATTTATTTATGTATGGGCTATCAACAGTTCCATTGCATTTTACATTCACAATGAGATCGCATGCACAAGCTAAATGTCTATAATGGATACTAATAAAAGACAGCCACAGGATGCCTCAAAAGCATTAACTAACACTATCAAAACATAAAATTAAAATCAAAACCCTAGAAAGAAAACGAAAAAAAATCGTAAACAATAATACCTACAATTAAATTAAAAATTAACACACAAACGATACAATACAATAATGAATGGATGAATGGATTGAGCTATCAATTGCAGTTTTCTTCCAGGAATCGCATATAAGATTTTTTCAAAAGGGTAGTGATTAACGTATGGTATTTCTCAACGTTACCAGAGATTATATGCTCAACAAAGCGCTAATACAACATATTGATAACCATTGACTCTCGAATGGAAACCCGCTAAATCTGATCAATATAGTATTGACTAGATCCGCGCAATGGCTGAGTGATCAATTCTTCGCTACGAATACTATGATAACATGGAACAAACCGCAAAGCCTCTGGGCACTTGACAGTTGTTCTGGGTTTTGGTGAATAATGACGAAATTATATTGCTTACAAAGATTAAGATTTTTTTTTATATATTTGCCCCTTTTCCATATCTTATATAGTTTTTATTACTCACTAAAAACTGAGTTTGAAAAAGACATACGTATTTTATTTTTAAGTGTTTCAGCACTACAAACATGTGGTAAAGACGCTGACGTTCGAATGTGCCATATTAGGATCTAATTTGAATAAAAAATCTTTGCATAACAAATTATTACTTTTTGCTCACTATCATGCCATCTGTCTTCCTTTTCTGGCTGAATACACATGATTGCTATCAGTGACCTTTGACAAGTCTCTACGAAGAAAATACACAAGTCATTTGTGCTCTCAAGTGTGTTTATTTTGACACGAGATCCTGTTGACACGAATTTGTATAGTGAAGACGAGGCCACGTGTCTAAATATAGCTTAAATAACAATACACATCATACTTAATACAGTATGATCCAAGCCTTACATAAATAAATATTTGGAAAGATTTACCTATAGATAAAACAAAATTACAACTCGTTCTAATCAAGCCAAATAAGCTTATTCCCCATACTTAAAAATACTATTTTTATAGGTAAACCTATACCTATTGGTTTTTGTTTGATTCCTATTTTAAATTGAAAATAATTAGCTACAGTTAGATAAATTTACTTGAATTGTATTGAATCAGTTTCTAGGATATCCAATAAAAAAGGTAACCCAATTAAGAAATCGAATAAGCTATTTATTATTCTTATATCTAATTCATATCATTTATGCTATTAATACACATACATATACAACATGTAAGTACTTAATGTTCCGAATGTCATAGTCACAGGCTCTCAACAAAAAACTAAAATCTAAAATAAAAGATATTAAAAAAAAATTATAACAATGCGGACGAATTTATTCAAAGATATGAAATCTATGTAGAACGCAGCACTTCCCGAGTTCGGTAAAATCATTTTAAGTTACGTATTAAAAGTTGAATGTTTTCATTAGCGCTATCTGACGGCGGATAAGATAATGTTCCCGTAAATATCAACTGTCTCTAGGTACGCTATCGAATGACCCGTGTCGAATGATATGAGAGTTACGGTTATATATCGGACATCACAAATACATATTTTACGGTTATATGTTTTTTGAAGAACTCAAACCGTTGCACAGCTAGGATTTATTCATTTTAAAAGATATATCTCTCACATGTAAATGTTCCTTAAATTTGAAAACACGAATGAACTATCAATTTAACGCAAATGTATGTTTCTTTCATTATTCATCACTTTTGATTTTGGACTGCATATTATTTACCAACATGCTATCAGGTGATATGTAGTTAATTTAGCATGCCACTATACAAAAACTAGTTCCAATAATAAACACACTTCTGCTTTTAGTAATTCTCTTTCTATAGTATATCTATATTCAAGATATTGTTCGATCAACTGTAATAATTTATAGATAAAAAGTCGCTAATAGCGAATACGAATTGTAGACAGATTGACGTCCATATTACATTTACAAAACAACTCCCCGATATAAATTCAGATAATTAGTAATTAAATATTTTACTGATAACTTCATGATCCGCTGCCCGATATCGTTTTGTCACGTACACTTGCTGGTGACTCTTTATTACATTTGTAACAATACTTACAGGTCCGAAACCTAATATCTATATTGGTACATAACATACACATTATTACACAATTGATAATATTATTGTTTATTTTCCTAAGATAAGTTTAAGTTTCTTGCTAGTTTTTCTTCGTAGATCCCGCTTTACAAACCGAGAACACATTAATTTTATTGACGAATTTAAAAACTTTATAATAAATTTATTTAAAAGAAAGTATTTTAAGTTTAAAGGCACAATTATAGAATATAAATTACAGTTGTACAAATTACAATAATATAATAATAAACCGTGTTAAATTTGAAGCCCTATGACAGTCAACAATGACATTAAATACTCCATTAACCAGATGGATTCGGAATGATTTTATTTATCTCCTAACGATAATCATACACTCACACAGATAATATAATATTTAAATGGCTAATTTCAACAGATCAATCGTTTATTTCCGACACGCAGTTTTAAAACAAAATATTGTCCGTTACATACGTGTACATTTAAGATAATCTGCTTTTTTATTTAACTTAAAATTACTCTCCCGATTGTAAAAGAGATTTTAATATTTAAAATAAGTGACCTTTTATTTCATAGGTTTTGATTCGAATACCAGGTGATTGTTAGTGGTTAAAAGTACAAAAAAAGTTAGTGTATCAAGTTAATAAAATAATGGATTAAACAGTTGCAAGGACGATTGTAATTTACGGACAAGTTACGGAACGATAGCATTGACAATTTACACGGATGAAGAATCACCCGGTAAACAAGAAATACTACTTTTATCGCTTTTTGCATCACTTAACAAGGCCACAAATAGAATTGAGAAGCAAAGCAAAAAAACTTTAATTTAAAAATAAATTTAGTTAATATAGATATTTTTAGAGGATTCTTAACACCCAACAAACGCTTAAAGTAATATTAATCGAGTAATTAATGTGGAGTACACATTCTAATTTATAAGTAGTGTAAATAGAAGTTGCCATTCCTGCCTGTGTGTTGCATAAAGTAGAGATATTGTAATTTTAGTAAGAGATGCTCACGACGGAAAATCAAATGGGACTAAGACCGATATTTATAGACGCAGCTCTAAGTTTGAATAGACTTAACTAAAACGTTACAATTTATATTACTCACTGATTTTCGAAGGATTTGGTAAGTCACCGATTTTATCTACATGGCCTTGGCTTTACAAATATTATGATTATACTCAAGTTCCTATTATATATTCAGTTTTTTGTTAAAACGTATTTATTTTTTTAAGAAATTTGCAAAGCAAAGTCGAAATAGCGTCTATAAATCTCAGTATAAGTACTCAATTGTTAAATAAATACCGAAAACTGTATAAAATGTATAAAAAATATTTACAAATCGTTGATATCATAACACAATATA
Organism: Automeris io; assembly: GCA_036320925.1. Lineage (NCBI taxonomy): Eukaryota > Metazoa > Arthropoda > Insecta > Lepidoptera > Saturniidae > Automeris > Automeris io. Next base: position 12,234,537 of record JAUDJH010000011.1, read on the forward strand.
GAATTATTTAAACAATAACCAAGCAATGTATTTAGTTCCTCTAACCTTAATGACTGAGGACATAGAAACAATATTTGTTGTCAATTGTAAATCTAAATACATAATATTTGGTAGTGAGAGTGGCACATGAGGATGTCGATGACGCCATAAAATGATAAAACAATAGATAGCACGTGTCATATAGCAGGGATGGCAACGACAGATATATAATCGGATCCAGGTACAACAATCAGGAAACAAAATAGCAAAATTATAGGGAACACATTTAAAAGTTAAAGCATATTACGTAATTATTAGAAATGGAACCTTAAAAAAGATCAAGTTAATCAATATGTGTGATATTTCCGGGCAGTAGACTTAAGGGAGTCTGCTGCCCGGATGAGAGGGAGGCGGTGCACGGTGTCCGGCACGACGCCTGTGAGAGAGGCTTTGGAGGGGTGGGCTTTTACTCCTATCCCTCGCAGATAGGTAGCTTCAACAAGGCCTTATGTTCCCTGGGCGTCTGGATGAATTTGGTTTCCTAGGCCCGGGTGGAGCAATCAGAGGGACACCCCGGGGGTTTTTAGTCAGTAGGAGACTGACACACCGGGGTCGCTGCCCTCACAGCGTCCCTGATGATGCTAAAAAGGATTATCTACCGCAATACAAAAAAAAAATTCAAAATATGTGTGATATTTACAAAACTATTGCAATATTGAAAATCATAACGCTCTTAAATTGTTAAATTATAATACATGATTGGGTTTGGACACGAATTAATGCTCCGAAAGTTAACTAATGAAGCAACCCAATGTTTACTGGAGTCAGTTACGCATAATCAAATATTGACAATGGCGCACGAGTTCTTCTAGGAAGAACTTATTGATGCACGGATAATGTATGTGCGATTGTTTCAAAAATATTTGAAGGAAACACCTTAATCGAGCTGTTCAATTAATAAACTAAGTTAAAGATGTCATCATCGGAAGATCATTCCACAACCCAACGACTCAGCATAAGTAAGAATTAGAAATCTAAGAAGATCTTACAGTATAATACGGTATTTTATAATACAGTAGTAACATATCTGGAGTACTTAAAATTTTAATCTATTTTATTATTTAAGGGTAATGATTTAAAATACATATTTAAACAATTTTAAATACTAATTTGTATATATTTTTTTAGTATCCATAGTACAAGCGCAAGCTTACTTTGGGACTAGGACATTGTGTGTCTACACACATATTATTAATATTATTATATTATAACAAACAGAAAAGACAGAGCAATTTCACTATCTTGCATTTATGTAAAAAACCGAAGTATGTATAAGTTCGCTTATCCGTCGCAATCTAAATTAAAACTCAAGCCAATAGCGTAGAAATACCACAAACTTGAAATGTAACAATTACGGGGTGTTTCTATACGCTTGGCAACCAAGGCCGTTAACGTTATATAAATCGTTAAACATTTTAGTTGCAATAAATAAACGATTTCATATGCAAAACAAATCGGTTTACGAGTTGTTACGGAGGAAATGATGAATTTCCACTAAGCCTTCCATTAGACAGTTAAAATGGCTTATCAGTTTTTAGCGGAAGACCACACATAAAATCGGACTAATAATCTTTAAGTACCGATTTCATAACTCTGTTCTATATGTTAGTTTAATCGTAACGTCTGTTTTTGGTCAAGTAAAATGTAAAAGGGGAAAGACAAAATTTCTCATTTCAGCTAATCATCATTGATAAATAGATATAATAAATCCGTTCCTTAGCCACCTATATTATATTATCTAGATAAAAAAAGAAATTGAGAGCAGTGGCGTGCATCCCATATAAAGCATAAAAAACATTGTCTTATGCTTGAACATTTAATAAACATATTAACTTAAAAATCAGGGGTTTACTAAAACAGCGGTATGATAGACCAAATTGGATCAAATTTCAAGTATGAATGTTTAATTTCAGATTGAAAAAATATTAGAGATGAAAAAATTCTAAGACAAATATATAAAAATATCCAATTAATGAAATATAATATATATTTTATTGATTGTTTTTTTTTTATTTTTGTCTATTTTTTATTAATTAAAAATATATTTTTTTTAATTGAATGTTGTGTCTTTGTAATTATTATCAGCGGTATGCAAATACGTAGGTTCAAAATAAAGATGATTAAAATGCTAAATTTATTTTAAGAATTTTTGGTGGGTTTAGATTAGTGCAAGGAAGTGAACGAAGATTCAGACAAAACCGGCATAATGAAAAATCGGAGTACCTAAGATGTTTGGTGTAAGTGTAAATGTTGCCAAGTCATTTCTTGCTATTCGACGAAGTCAACCACCAAATAATTGTGTGCGTGCCTGTATTGTGAGTTGTAGTTGTTAAGGCACGGTAAATTAATAGGCAGCATTGAACTTGAACGAGGCGTGTGGTGCGTGCGCGGGTGACGTCACGGACACGTGCGGGCGCCGGGCGGCGGTGCGGGGAACCGCGCGGGTCGCGTCGAGTCGGCCGCGCAAGGCCGGTCTTATCACAGCCACATCGCCAACGTCGCGACGTCGTCCACAACTAACCGTGAAAAGTACCCTCGCATGTTTCCTTCCACCAACTAATACAACACGGGCGGTTCTTTTCTCCACTAAAGCCTTTAGGACGAGCCTATGGGAGCTATTGTCCCGCAGAGAGCATTCGCTGGAAAATAACATACTTGATCCTGATTTACTTTTATGCTTTATTTATGAACAAAACGAACTTCAGCAGCAGTTCATCCATCCTATTATATGGGATCTTTTAAACGTAGCATGAAGAGATATTTGTGCATCGCTGCGACTACCGATGGGTTTTTTCTTACCTGTCGATAGTCGTTGCCGCTTTTTGGACTGCACCATGCTTACCATCATGTATGGTGCAGTCACTGTGTCGAGTCGGTATAAAAAAAAGAAGTTGTTTGAGTTATTGCAAAAACAACTGTTTTGTCTTCAGGCTCTAAGTTAGTTCCCGTGAGTTATAATTTCTTTACTTATATCAATTCCATTTCATTACCCAACCGCGAGAAATTCGTTGCTTGGTTCGAACGGGCCGCTATCAGTTGCTATTGGTCGCTGTTGTCGGATAGGGTCAATTTACTTCCACCCGTGAACACTGATGGGAAAACGCTTAATGTAGTATGCAAAATATATATGCGATTTAACTTTACAAGTTAAATGATTTTTGAAAAGCTAAGTGACTTGAGTGCTGAGCATGCCAACTTAACAAACGGAAAATTTTAGTTATAAATCACTTTATCACTATATTATACAGTCAAAATCTGTTATAACGACATCGAAAGGACTACTCATGTTTAGTCGTAAAAACCGATAGTCGTAACAACCGATGATGTTCGAGATACGAAGACGTACTTTTTTTGCCGGGACCTTTGTTCTGGGTCAATGTAACCGGTATGTTGTTCTAAACGATTTTACCTGTAGTGAAAATTAAGAATAGTGAGTGTGGTCGTCTCAGACAAGACGTACAATCCAGCACGGTGCACGGTGTCCGGCGCACCGCCTGGGAGAGAGGTTTTGGGGGGGTGGGATAGGAGAGGTACTACCAGAGAGGTAGCCTCAGCTAGGCTTTTCACTCCCTGGGCGTCTGAGTGAATTTGGTTTCCCAGGCCCGGGTGGAGCAATAAGATGGACTCCCCGGGGATTTTTAGTCAATTAGAGTCTGACTCACCGGGGTCGCTGCCCTCACAGCAGCCCTGATGGTCCTGTGTAGGATTTTTCCCCGGGATACAAATAAAAAGCTTAAGTGTCGTATCTATGATTGAAATACTTAAATTGATGTAGTTAACTATACAAACAAGGAATTACGGAATATGCGATAAATTGTTCACGCTAATCCAACACATTATGCAAAATACATAGCCTTTCTAAGGTCAGAGTTGAATCCATTACTTCCAGTGTCGTAGTCTAGCGTTAGAAACGAATTCTAATTGCATAATATAATATATACAATAGATTAACACGAATACATAACGAAGTTTTTAACCAAAATTATTATCTAAGATTATCTTTTAATTAAATGTAATATGCAACTACTTGGGCGCTGTTTTTTATTTCACAAGGCGATTTTATGGTCGATTAACATGTTCGCCTTCTTTGGTCCACAAACAGCATTACTACGTACTATTTAAAAAAAACTTACTCTACAAGTGCTTGTAGGGTAATCAAGGATGGCTTAAATCGTTACTCACTAGTAAATGATATTGCTTTAAACAAATCTATTTTTGTTTACAAATACTGGACTTTTATTACCAGATTATAAATTTAGACTTCTTATAATAACAGGTCATTTTAAGTAAATATAATGATACGTATTTTATCAGATATCAATTGATAATTAAGTTTGCAAAAGTTGTAGATATTAGGGTTAATGTATTAGTTTATATCATTTATAGAAAATTAATAGATAAAATTATTTTTAAACATTCCAGAACGCGGTATAATATTGTAGGCATGAATAAATCTTTTAAATACATTGACAATGATAACGGTGTAGTAATAATTAATAATTAATCTAATCTATCTATTATCACCATTCATTTTATAATCATTTCGTTATCTTAAGTGAATTAGAGTGTATACGAAACGCATTGAATGGATTTAAAAGTAAAGTCAATAACGTAATCATTCGTACCCGTTTAAATCTTTCACAGATATTTTTATATTATGATAAACAATATCATAGTAGATATGTATACATTATATGTAGTACAAATACTCTAGTATCTTTTGATATATACCAATGATTATGAAAATCATTATATATTGTTATTTTTTAGCTGGTACGCAGATAATCGTATTTTTAAGTTGAAAAGCAAAAGGCTAATGATGTATATTTGTATGCAGAAAACTATACACCTCTTCAATATTTTGGAAAATTAAAAGTATTTATTTACCGTTATCTGTCGTCCTCGTAGATAAACTATGTAAAATGTATAATTTACCAGTTCTCGTTTTATAGGTTGCAGAAATGCTTTTTCATAATTCATTTGACATAATACAAAATAACTGGGATATTTCCTATTTTAGTGCATATCAACTAAAAAGAAAAACATCGAAACTAGTAGATTTTTGTAAGATCCATAATTAATATTGAGTATTTTCTAAAAAAAATGTCTATGTTTAATAATAAGTATTCATGAATCATTCCTACGTTAGTTTTACCTATTTTTAGTGTTTTTACCTTCAGCTTTACTAAAAGCTGAAGATAAAAACAGGTGCAATACTACAATATAACGCGATATATATGCAACATTCGTTTAGACCGCGTATTTGCGTATCGTATAGTTGCATAAGTATTGTTTCGCAAGACCCCAGCAGCACAGTGTTACCGCGAAAGCCGTGATGTAATCGACCCAAGCGCAGTTCATTGATTAGACTTACCCGTTAATGTAACCGGTTATTTAAGTCTAGATCATAAGTAGTCACTGGCCTAGACTACATTTTTATCGTGATAAAGCCCCCTAACTAAAAAAATAAAGACGAATGTTTCGCGCTCTATAGTGAAGAATGTAATAGGAAAATTATTGACACAGGAGCTTTCAGCCGATTGTCAGGTGTTAGTTTAAATATTTCGCCTTATAGTAGGGAAAATCAATACAATTATCTCTGTTATTTGTATCGAATCATCGACAGTAGATTATCTAAATATAAGAATGTAAACAAAACCTCAAAAAGTTAAATTGATATTATTTAATCTCTAAAATTAGAATAACTTATAAATTGTCTATGTACACATTTCTTTTATTTAAAGATTGTAAAGGAAATAAACTATAATTTTATTTTAAAAAGTTGTTTGATTTTAGTAGTAAAAAATCTACGTTTTATGCTATCACACACGTATCATCCACGTTCTTAAAAATAGTAAAAATACTTTTTACACACCCAAATCAATTTTATTTAAAACAAAAACACTTAATCATTTATTCACAGAATCGTCTTAGCCATGATTTATGTTGAAATTAACTTACGAGAGCAACGTATTGATTTTGATGCTAAAATATTCAAGAATAAAGTTTGTAGTATCAATTTTAGAGAGAAGTTTTTACCAAAGAATAAAAACAAGTTCAACAACATCTATGAACCGTGTGCCGGATAAACAAAATCTCGTAGGTATATTCTGGAACTTGCTACTGATATAAAAGGCCAGACCAATAATACCTGTAAATAATTTTACATACTTTTACTTAATGCTATTTTTTTTTTTATTAATTTGTAATTTAATTATCTTATTAAATTATTCATGTTATTGAGTTATGCTCAGAAGCTCAAGTGGCGATGGGCAAGTCATGTAGCGAGGCTCAAGGATAAAAGGTGGACCCTAAAAATTACCCTGTGGGAAGGCCCATAAGGTAAAAGGCGAATAGGGAAACCTACAACAAGATGGGATGACGAAATTAAAAAAATTGCAGACCCAAGATGGTATCAAATAGCCCAAAACAAAGAAGCTTGGACATCCTTGGAGGAGGCCTTTACCCGCTAAGGGGTTCTTGACTTAGTAAACATTTAATTTAGCAAATAAATGTAAATAACTGAAAAAAAAGAACAAATAAAGGCTCTTTTATTTATTGAATTAAAAAGTAATTTGGAGTTTCTTTAACCATGTAGATTTAAGTGTCGAGATCGGGCGTAATATCAAAAAAAAATATCTCGACAACTTGTATTGACTTGTGCCTGTACAATGGTGTGGCATTGAGGATGAGACTCCAGTCATGCCCTCGTTGCCGGTAGGTGGAAGGTGGAACACCCCGGGGATTTTAGTCGGTGCAAGTCTAGTGATGAAAATGCCCGGGAATATTCCCCATACAAGTTTTGGCCACTTTGGGAAAATTCCCGGGCATTTTCATCACTATGCAAGTCCGATACATCGGGGCGCGGCACTCACCGACCCCCGAATAAAATAATACCCCAAAATAAAATGTGCATTGGTGTGGCTTAAATTGTTGCATTTTGGGTCCTCTATCACATGTTTTAATTAATACGCGAAGTTAATAATAATTCTGTATATAATTTTATGACATTGGGAAATTCACTGTATTTCCCGTTGAGTATTTTCCTATAAATAAAACAATACGATTGAAATAATCATATGACATAAATGTATGCATGCGAACTCAGTTTAAATAAAGATGTCTAATATTGGGTATTTTAAAAGGATATTAAATGAACATATGGCCACTTAAATATACTCAATAGTCTATGCATATAAATTGATTTGCTCCAAATTCACTGCCTGCCCAAAAGTCGGACATATGGCTTTACACTCTTTAATCAATATATATATATATATATATATAGATTAAAGATATTGATATTGATATTATTTATTTATTTAAGATATTGATTATTGATTTATATATATGTATATATATATATATATATATATATATCAATTGCTTTTCGTTAGTCTCGCTAAAACTCGAGAACAGCTGAACCGATTTAACTAATTATGGTTTTGAATTAATTGTTGAAGTCCAGGGAAGGTTTAAAAGGTGAGTAAATATAAAAAAATGCTAGGAATATAGTAAAAAAAAAAAATATTTTCCCATACAATCCACTCTGTCCCCAGCTGTCAAACATATGATGTCAATCATAACAAAACAAAGGTATGACTTCAAATTGATTACAGGCTGCATGTCATGAATGAAAATTATAATTTTTACGCCAAGTAATCAAGCAAAAAATAACCCAAAAATGACCCATAAGGCATTATAGTAAAAATATCATTACCTTACATATGACTTTAGCCTTTCAATGCAATTTTATTTCTATTAGACTGCGACGGGCCAATAACTTTTGGCAGAATGTAATCTGACGGGGCAACTATTAACATAAAAAAAACAATGGAACTTTGTTTTAGAGAAATAGGGCAGAACAAGGTCTGCCGGGACAGCTAGTTAGAAATAAATTTTCCTTGTTAATTTAAAATTAATAAATAAATGGTAATAAAAATGAGTAAATTGTAATAAGTTGTGGCCATTATTGAATGCTTTCCTTCACTAACTAGGATACTGTTGTAAGTAGGAAAAAACATATGATATGAATATAGATTATAAGACCAGAGTTCTAAAAAAATATTCAAATACCTTACTCGCTCAAGAATCTTTTGTTTCGTAGCTTGTATATTTATAAACCCCCACTCATGTTTAATCTCAAATAAGCTACGCAATGAATTGTTGATTCAGTTGTATACAAATCATATTAACAAGGCAAAGGTAGCAGTCAAACAAGCAGTTGGAAGGGTTTATTGATAAACACTACCCTTAACATGCCCATTGTTCAACATACAACAATGTGCATTTGTTATGTATGCTATTATTTAAATGCAAATTGTTTCACAATTTATATTGCTGGGCATGTACTAAAAATAACGTGTTACGTCTACCATACAGAATCACTGTATCCTTTTTTTCAATATCAGTAACCGTACTTTAAAATCCATAGTTTATAATACAATTATGTATTATAAACCAGATAAAACATAGTTGCAAATAAAACAAACGGAAAAATTTAAAATACTCTAATTTCTACGCTACATTATGATAAAATATCTAAACAAATCGATCTAGTACAAAGTAGTAGGATTTGTTGTTCTAAAGATTAACTTATTGAAGTAAATACTGGTATGTCTTTAAATATTAATAGTAAAAATAATCAGAAATATAGTAGATTCATATCTAATAGAGTGTGAAAAATAAACTCTATTTAGTATTTCAAAAATTGTTACCCAAAACAATGAAGTGATAAACATAAAACCATGTATAACTCAATACGTAATAACATATAACATAACGTGACACCGTATTGTGAAAATAATACGATAAGGCACTGCAACTGATGAAAGTAACTACGCGAAACGATATAACTGACTTAATTATTGACATACATAAATCATTATACAATTGGAAATCTTTATTCTCGTCTTGAGAATTATAACTTCACAACCAATGCTAAATACTTATGAAAGCATAAGCTTATGATCATGCCAGCATGATAGCTACGGCTACCGATGCGTTTTTCTTACCTGTCGATTGTCGTTGGCGTTTTTTGGACTGCACCATGCTTACCATCACGTATGGAGCAGTCACTATGTCGAATTAGAATTAAAAAATAATGCGTTGTAGATCTTAGATTGAGATTTATAAACGCTACTTTAACTTTGCTCGGGAAATCAGTTCGTCTTTGACAAAAAAAAACTGTACATGTAATAAACACGTCCGTGTCGCCTAAGTATACACAGAGCTATGACTAAGTTTAGAAAATCGCTGACTTACCATATAATTTGATATTAATTAAATAATATCATTTGTAATCTTTAGTAGCATCTTTACAACGCAGTCTTAAAGTAAAAATCGGTCAAGTGTACAACGCGAAGACAAATTTATTTTTGCTAGACTAATCGTTGATTCAATTCTTTCTGTTCCTTGCCAGAAACAGGTAATTATGTTAATAAATTAATACATAATTTTTAAATAAATATTTATACTAATCTAATATTTTAATCTTTTTAAATTTTATCATTATTATCATCATTGATTAGCCTATCTTAGTCCAATGTTGGACTGTTTGGTTTTTCCTAAAAAGCGTCAATGAACCTAGTAAGCGCATTTACTGAAATTAATTTCTTATATTTTGATTCAAATAATCGTTTCTTTTTAAAATATATTTAAATACTTTTCACAGTACAGCAAAATTGTTGTTTGTTTCATTAAAATTAATATACACGTAATAGGTAACTGAATTGTTTATATGATCTTTACAGCTAATATAAACATACCTAAATGTATTGTTATTATATATCGTGACATGAATACATAGATTATATTTCATAAAAGTAACTGTTTACTATGTGTTACAATAATAGAGGAGCACAACGGCAAATGTCACTGATAAGCTAGGCTGGATTTATATCCAGCAAAAATAAAATATAATAAATATAAATAATATATAAAAAATAAATATAAATAATAGTTATTAAATGCTAAATATTAATGTGAACACCATTAACAATTAACGTATACCTTACAATAAATATATTTTAGGTTGGCAAGCAAAAAGTAAAGTGACAGGAAAGAGATGGCGGGTTTGGACAAGTTTTAATGGCGGCGGCTTGAGTAGTTGAGTGGCGAAAAGGAAGGCGTGTGATATTGTGCTGGAGTTCTGTAAATGAATAACAAATAATTATGTGGTCGGAGTTTGATGCAATAGACCTCACAGGTGTCAATCGATCCAGTACGAAGCCTAGAACACAAATAAAGAGGGGTCGAATGGCGAGTTTAGCAACTAGCAGATAAGATTTAGAGTTTATAATATTTTATCCTTTTAAAACTTCAGAAGTGTGTTCAACCCCACGCGAATTACATTCAACAAACATCAAGCAGCTTCTATTATAACATCGCCATGATATATTAATGAAGTTTAAGACATACCTACTCAGTCTACCCCTATATCACCTATAAATTATAAATAATTCGCTTACTCATGTCCTAAAAGATATACGCTCTGATTATGATCAAGTTAATACCTGTTTATAAAAACAATTTATAACTAAGTGCCAGCCAAACGTTTATAACCGAAGTGGTGAACATGGTTTATCGAATTAGTTAATATGGCAGTAGGTGGGCCGCAGGCGCCATAATCTAACGACCTTGGTATCCGATGTAAACCGACCAGACCAGGTAACCAGTGGAGATAGAATGAAATAAGATTTATCTTGGTGATATCTAGCACAATGATATTACTAATTGTATTAATGACTACTACTTATCTACACTTAGTGTACTACAATTCATTTAATTAGTCTAATACATACTACAAATTTGTTTTATAAAAATATATCTAAGACTGTGTGATTAAGAAATGCAGACGGTGTGCATACAGTACTGATCTGAACAGGCTTAATCAAAATGTATTCTTACTATATCACTGTACCAAGTACTGTATAAAACAATCTATTACAGTGTGAAATTTTAAATCTTATTGTGAGTTATATTAAGGAAGTTTTATTTACTTTATCAGTCTTGCAAACAACAACAGACAACAGTTATGAAACATAGTAAATTGTATATTATATTAAAGAAGTAAACTAAATTGCTATTCTATTGTTGTATTCACACATAAGGGTGAAAGAGCAAAAATGTAAAAATAATAATAGAGGATACATGGTAATACAAATAAGAGGTAAATTAGTTCTGGCTTTAAAAGGGACTACCATCTGAGAATTTCTTTGTCTCTCTTTTTTTTTAAATATAACTAAGTTCACCATAGTAATAATTAAATAATGAAACACTACAGTTAAAAAAAAAAACATTTTACTACATAATATATTCATCATGATTATTAAAATTTTTAGTTTCATTATATAATCTACACATGTTAATGATGGGATGAAAGAAAAATGTATTGGCTTAGTAAGTTTTAAGAATAAATACTTTGAGAAATTGAGTTTTATACTGTACTTTAAAGTGGTTTATGACATAACTAGTCAATCAAATTATATATGGAAAAATAAGTACCTGAGATAGGAAGTGCCTTATGGCACATCAGATTTTATATGAACAGGTACAAATATTACACCTTAAAGCACTTCAGCACAAGCAGCTTTTAGTTTTACCATTTATGCAGTCTGGTCCAGGACTTTTATTAGGACCCAAATAATTAAAATTCTGCTTTACACCACTTACATGCAGAATTATTCCTGATATTAAGTTATATGATTATGATAGAATATCTAAATTTACACTTGTTTAAGAGAAGTTGTCATATTCTGCATTTAACAAATTACAAAATAGGTCACATATACTTCTACCATCTGACATGGACAAATTATCATAATACCATATTTGTGGTAGCTATGTCCTTACAAGATTTGATATAGCCCGGAAAAGATTATTTAATTAACATATACCTATAGTCTGGTAAAATTAATCCTATATATTTTGTGCAAAGTCCTTTAAACATTTATTCCCTAGAATTACTATATTAGAAAAGAGAGGAGTAAGAATTTTTATTTTTAAGGTTTGTTTGTTGTTATATGCACATACACTATATCAGTCATTTTACTATTGAATATATTTATAGTATCAACATGGATATTATTTATAAAGCTTTTAATTATCAAATGAATTATTTCAAGTAATTTCTAATAATGCAGTTAAAGTTAAAAGATAAAAGAATAGATTCATAGAAGAAGGAGTTGATTGACGGCTCGATAGCGCAGGTTGTAGAGCCCCTACTTATGATGCTAAGGTCCTGGGTTCGAGCCCCAGTTGTGGTAAACTTTTCTGTGGTGAGCAAATGAGGTTGTCACGAGTCATGGTTGTATATATGTATTTAAGTATGTATATTGGTGTCCAGTACCTATAGTAAAAGCGCAAGCTTAATTTGGGACTAGGTCAATGTGTGTAAGTGTTAGGAAATATTATTATTATTATAGAAAGTCTAAAATTTTGAAAACTATTACACAGTGACCCAAGAGTCTGAGTGAACGCGGCAGATTACAGAATCTGCTGTGAACACTACTGATTCTAAACTCTGTGTGATTTGTTGGAAAAATGTATAAGCTGGGTATTATAAAAAAAAAAAATGTCTATAAGCTTTGTGCACTATAATAAAATAAAAAAAAAAATGTCAATAGGCTATGTGCACTAAAAAAAAAAAAAAAAAAAAAAAAAACGTGTCAATAAGCTTTGTGCGCAAAAAAAAAAATATAATATTTTTTTTTATCAAAAAGCTTTGTGCATTGTTGATAAGCTTTGTGCAATGTTAAAAAGCTTTGAGCGATGGCAATAAGCTTTTGCACTGTTAATAAGCTTTGTGCAATGTTAATAAGCTTTGTGCGATGTCAATAAGCTTTGTGCGTTTAAAAAAAAATGTCAATAAGCTTTGTGCAATGTTAATAGGCTTTGTGCAATGTTAATAAGCTTTGTGCAATGTTAATAAGCTTTGTGCAATGTTAATAAGCTTTGTGCAATGTTAAAAAGCTTTGTGCGATGTCAATAAGCTTTGTGCACTGTTAATAAGCTTTGTGCGTTTAAAAAAAAATGTCAATAAGCTTTGTGCGATGTCAATAAGCTTTGTGCACTGTTAATAAGCTTTGTGCGTTTAAAAAAAAAATGTCAATAAGCTTTGTGCAATGTCAATAAGCTTTGTGCGTTTAAAAAAAAATTCAATAAGCTTTGTGCGTTTAAAAAAAATGTTAATAAGCTTTGTGCAATGTTAATAGGCTTTGTGCAATGTTAATAAGCTTTGTGCAATGTTAATAAGCTTTGTGCAATGTTAATAAGCTATGTGCGTTAAAAAAAAAAAAAACTAAGTAAGAGTTAAACACATAGACAATACAGATATTACTGGGATTACATCATGATCAGTTAAGTATAAGCCTGGTCAGTTTTCTTTTCCTTTTAAGAGTATTATTACTGCTTAAACTATAAACTGTTTCAGGCACAAGTTATTATGTCAGTTCCTACCCCCGTAGTAGACGTTGTAGGGAACGCTAACCGCCGTGGGACACGGCAAAAGCAGGATGGCCGAGTGTGTTACTACCAGCTACAAATGCACAGGATTGACTCCACAATTAATGGTACCCCTTCAATATTGTCATTATAAATGACATACAGGTATGTAGTTACTAGCATAAGCATTACTATTGGTTTCGATTCTAATTAAAGGTAATTATCTGAATACGTCAGGATGACACATTCGGCTTGATCTTTTGGCTTGGTTTCCGGTTTATAGATTACTATAGTGAAAGCGTAGAATAAGAACTTTTGGGGTAAACAAAAAATTTTTCAGCAGGGTGTTTTGCGAAACGTCGGTGAGATATACGTAAAAGTGATTTAGGATTAATTAGTGCATATTTATCTTTTTTTTTATATACTGGCGATATTAAGGCATCTTGGTGATAAAGTACGTACCTTATATTATTAAATTGTTGTTGTTATTTAGAGTGGGTGTAATGCTTTATAGAGTCTATCATTATATGAAAAACAATCTAAACCAACCAGGGCCGAGTGATATCGACGCTTTAGGAGTTTGTCGTTAAATCGAGTAACGTAATAACCTTTAATCTGTGTAACCAAGAAAGCTATTAGTCCAGAAAATCTGTGCGGCCAATAAGCCTATGTGACCAGAGAGTCTATGGAACTAATAGAGCTGGATGACGAATAAAGTTTTAAACCAGGAATTCTGTGACGTTACTTAAATCTGTTTCATTAGTATACCTGACTACAGGGCAGTGACATTAATTAGACTACCGTGAGGACACGATTGTTGCAGGATGGCCGAGTGTTACAATAATAGAGGAGCACAACGGCAAATGTCACTGATAAGCTAGGCTGGATTTATATCCAGCAAAAATAAAATATAATAAATATAAATAATATATAAAAAATAAATATAAATAATAGTTATTAAATGCTAAATATTAATGTGAACACCATTAACAATTAACGTATACCTTACAATAAATATATTTTAGGTTGGCAAGCAAAAAGTAAAGTGACAGGAAAGAGATGGCGGGTTTGGACAAGTTTTAATGGCGGCGGCTTGAGTAGTTGAGTGGCGAAAAGGAAGGCGTGTGATATTGTGCTGGAGTTCTGTAAATGAATAACAAATAATTATGTGGTCGGAGTTTGATGCAATAGACCTCACAGGTGTCAATCGATCCAGTACGAAGCCTAGAACACAAATAAAGAGGGGTCGAATGGCGAGTTTAGCAACTAGCAGATAAGATTTAGAGTTTATAATATTTTATCCTTTTAAAATATGATTCATCACAGTAACCATGAGAACAATGAATTTATTTCATTGTTCTCAGTAATATTAATTGTTTTTTATATTTATTTATTTATTTTTACCTCTTTATTTCACATATGGCTGTGTAGTAGTATATGTCCGATTTTTCTGCTCATTGAATAAAATTTATAATAATTTCAGCAACCTTTTTCAGTTTACTTTCTTTTAATAACTTGTCGACAGTTTTATAATAATTCAATTATTATTTAGATAAATAAGACCTTAAGTTGATACTGAAATGGTGTTCATTAAAAATGTATGGACTAGTCTAAAAATAATTAAGCAAATATCCATAATTTTTATAGCCCATACAAAACTACTACTCAATTAAAGTTCGCATGCCAGTAGATATATATGTATGTATATGATGTACAATACTATGAATTGTGAAATCGGTCCGTTGCATTATTGTGATATGTTATAGTCAATGTATTCGTAATTATAATGAAATTAGGAAAAGTTATTTTATATGAATTCCTTGAATAAATGTTATACATATTTTTGTCAATTTTGGAAGAGAATACAATAGTTTTGTCAATATTGAATCGAAAAATACTAAAATGTAGATAAATTGAATACTATGAAATTTTTTGTCAACCTTATTACTTTGTCATCTCACGGTTATCAATTTACGAAAGTAAAAATTAACCAATAAACACTTGCTCCTTGCACCTATAAATTAAATCTAGTCTATCTAATAAATCTAAACTAATATAAAGCGCTGTTTAGCGTTAAACTGTGTTTATTGTCTTGCATAGAAACATGATCTAGTTTTAACAATTATGAAATTTAAATCAGTATAGAGGTCGAATTAAACCACTTCAATTAAATAGCGTTTTATAAAAGCTTAAAGTGGTGGTTTAATTTGTCAGTCCGCTCTAAATGGCTCGGGATATGTGCCTTTCAAATAAACGTGATATGTAAACTTTATCCTAAAGCGCAATAATCTATAGTTTATTTTTATAGATATATATACGAGTATCTATAGCTCGAATATTTATTTGATATTACAAATTGGTTAACGCTTATTGTAATGAAAACAATTTTTCTTCGATCTTTCAAATTAAACATATGTACCGTTTGCAAAACAAAACCTCTTGTTTACATGAATTAAGAAAATACATCTGAAATTTAGTTCACGGTTTCATTTAAATGTAAACCAGACGTTTAAATAAGGATTTGGATTATTTATACAAATAATGTTTACGCTAAATGTAACTGTTGCAAATGAATTTTCTGTTTGTTTTATTAATTTGTTTTGAGCTCACGCAGCTCGAAATAAGGATGCATCTTATATACTCTATGTTATCACTTTTATTTCAATCATTGAGTCGTATTTTACTCATTCGATATCATAAACATTGAGATGTTGATGATTATCTATTTTTGCAATACTATAATATTCTTTTTTAGCCTCTATAAATTGATTACAACCTTGATATTTAATTTTCTTTTGTATTTTGCAGATTTATTTTATTTATTTAGATCTTATTTCGCTACATCTGTCAGTTAATAATAATATATCGTTACGCTATATCCCTTTGGGGGGGAGCAGAGATACATTAGTGGTTGTATCCACTTTGCGCTTATATATCTGACAAAACATGACCAGTAACGCAATTGATCGCCGTTTTCAGAGCACTTACACATGAAATTTTTGTTCGATGTCATGCGGGTTCCTCACGATGTTTCCTCACCGGTGAGCATGTGGTGCCTAAGTCCGCAGATAACCCGGAAAAACCCGGAGATACATGCCTAAATTCGAACCAATAGCCATTCGCGTCGCCGCGCATGGATTCAGATCACTTATCCACCAGGATACGTCAGCTACCTTATGGCTTTTTTTTTGTAACCCGGGACATTTCCTTAACGGACCTCGGGGGGCGGTGAGGGCCATCCCCCAGTGTGTCGGTCTTGCACCGACTAAAACCCCCGGGGTGTTCCACCTTCGACCTACCGGCATCGAGGGCACGACTGGGTCTCATCCTCTATGACCGGCAAGGCGTGTGGTCTTAAATAGGCCTCTACTCGTTTGGGGAGGAGTGGTGAAAGAGCCACCCCTCTCACACATCTTTGTTGTAGAGCAGCACGCAGGAACACATCGCGCGCCGGTCGCACCCTTGTTGGACGACACACTCCCTCAAATCTTCCGCCCAATGCCGCCGCTAGAGTCGGACGTTCCTGAGGAAGGCCGCTCTGCGGTGCCAGCTACCTTATCATATGTTATACCAACCACAGTCTGATATAAAGATAGTTAAGTTAGTTAATATATCACGGAGAAAAGTGACATAAAATTTATATCTGATACATAGACTAAATTACTTATTTCGAAACACAAAGCTATTTTAAAATCCAGTTTAAATAGTACTTAATAGCATAGGGGCTTTTGGATTATAAACAGCATAATTGTTCCAAGCGGGTAAATGTATTTTTGGAAATTCTAATGAAATGGTGTGTGAAACAGGTATGCGAATTTTTATCGTCATTAATGCAGCAGATAGCGTCAGATGTTGGTACGTGGGCGGTAGTTCAGTGTGCGCTGATAACAGTGATGGCAAACGCGGCTGAGCCAAACATCCGTCACTCGCAGAAGTCGCAGATACTAATGCGATGAACACCTACGCAGACGACAACTCGAGAGTTGTTAAACCAGTCAGAGGTCACAAGTATGCCCGGTTATCACGCCCCAGAAAGCCGACTCGAAAGGAGTAAATACGTCGTGAAAGCAACGGGTATTTAAAATGGAAACTTTCAGGAGACAAGGGGTAAATTCTAGCGTATACACTTACCCCTGGACCTCCGAAAAACCGAAGACAATCTGTGGCTGAGATTTATAGATATTACTTTGATTTTGTTTAGACTTTACTCAAAAATTACAAGATATATTTTTTGTTTATATCAAAACATATGTTAAGTCACCGATTTCGTCAACTTGGACTTGTCTTTGGAAATGCGTAGATTATTACTCAACTCATTATAATACATTTAGTTTTTTTGTTAAAGATCGATGGTAAATGCGTTACGTGCGGATTTAGGGCCATACAAACTATTTATTCGAAGTTGCTCTCATGCAACTTCAACACTAACATTCGTTCTTATGAAGATTTGTCTTAGATAGATAAAGGTGATTTTATACTGGTTAAGCCATCTGTTTTAATGTAATAAGACATAGATACTCAGGTAGAAGAGCTCTGTCATAAATTACCAAGTTTGTTAAAGGATTCAATTTGGCAAAATCACATTGTGCAAACTCCAGCGGAAAAGACATAAGGAAATTAAAACAAAGAATTCAATTAGTATATGAACTTTAGAGAATAAATATTATATAAAGTGACCTGTAGACTCTTCTAATTTTACATAGGTTCTAAAGTAAGATATTTTAATTTAATTTGCAAACAGCCTCTCTAGAACTGACAACGTAGACAGGTCTTAAACGATAAGAGAAAAAATAAAACTGTTGCGGCAATCCATTACAACAAAGGCGGGTTTCATTAAGATCAAAGGAGTGCAACCTCTATACCTACACTACATTCTATACTTATTTTTTATTCTATGCCCATTTTAAACACTTGTATGCCATTCTCAGTGAAACAACTCACACAAACGTTGATCCTCGTTTCTCTTTATTTTCTTGCAACTGGTGCTCGTCGTTTGACAAATAGCTCGTTTATTTAATACTTGAAGCGGCCGCTCGGTTCTTTCGTTAATTTGGATAAATGACTCGTTACAGTGGATTGCCAAATTAATATGCTTACAAGGTTTAGGGGTGCGCTAAAGAGTTTTGCGCAAGACAAAGACGTAGAGTCTATATTTATTTAAAGATTCCTATACTAACATTTTCCTACACATAATAAAAAGTATCTTACTAGTAATATTATAAATGCGTAAGTTTGAAAATATGTTTGTTACTCTTTCACGATAAAACTACTGGACGGATTTGCATGAAACTTTTATAGTAATATAGATTATACATCAGAATAACATATAGGCTACAGCTTGTAATGATTTTATATAATTTTGGTCGTAATATAACAATACATGTCAATTAAGTCGGAAAAAAATCTGGCCTCTGAGAGCTATCTTGGCGTACACTGCCTAAACCATTGGAGTTACACAAAGATGATGTACCGTAGGATTGTTTGTCTTTAATAGTTCTAAATAAAAGTCCACGACAGCATATATCTACATTTAATGTGGAAGCCACTAGGACCAAAATTGTATATTATAATACAGAAGATATTGACTAGAAATAATTTATATGGCAGAAAAACGTTTGCCGGGTCAGCTAGTCATTTAAATATGACGACTTTAAAACTATTTTAAGCTACCACTAATTAATTCCTTTTTTTTACATAATCGCTTACTTATAAAGTTTAGCTTTGTAGGTTCTTTCGGATGTATGAAAGCCATAAAATGAATAGAAAAATGTTTATGAGGCATTTCTATAAAAATATCAATTTCATAGGTTAATATACATAGGTCACTGTAAATATAACGGGACTAGTCCGGTCGGAACGACTCAATTATTTTTAATTGTTTTATATTGATTGTACTTATTTCTATAAGAATACACGGTTTCTCCGGTTACGTATGCTGCCACTTTAATAGATATTTATCGGAATTAGTATGAACCATCATCAGTTACAATTTCGCTTCTACTCTATTGTGAATAAAGTAAAAAGCCAGCTTTAAATTAAAGGCAAGAAAAGTGAATTAAATGGAAATAATAATGTCAAGCCCAATTCGAATAAAAACAGTGATTAGTTTCGATTAAGTGGATACATAAATTCATTAATAATAAACTTATTGTCACAATCTCCAGCGAGGTTAGTATTATCGGATTGAAATTAACTTTAACTGCATTGATGAATAGCATTATCCTTGGTATTATCGTATCAACGAGGTCTATCAATGATCTTGATTTTACTAAACTAATTGTTGCAGGTTGATTCATTTTTATTAAATAAATATCACGCCGAGTTATTATAATAGCAGTAGCGTTCATTCTATAGAAGCATGAAAGCATTGCATGTCCTTACGATAAATAAGTCTGGAATAAATTGCTTAAAGTTAAACAAAAAAGGGAACCATTTATATTCTATATTCACGCCATCTATCTTTCCTATAAAGGAAATATAATATTTACAATGATAATATTATAATATCTATATTAATTACACGAATCTGCCTAGCCTTTCCAAATATCCTATGCACGTCACTGTATAATAGGAACCACCATGTTTAGACATAATTTAGACTCTTCAATAATATTATAACATAATTTTACGATCTGTTTAAAGACTAACAAGCATCAAGTTGTAAAAAAACGAGAAATACATCCGTTTTATTTTAATTACACTAGTTTATACGCTTTTGAGGTGATGTCGGATTCTCCTAGCGACACATTTTATATATTTACCAATTGATAACATATTCTCCTCCATAATTAATATAAAACCATCTACTAAAAAATTTATTGATAAATAATAAAAAACATGTAAGTAATTTTGCTTGGATATTTATTGTAGCAGACATAAGGCCAGTCCAGAAATGGTTGTTAAATTTTAAAATACTTAATTACTAATGGATAATTTTGTATGTATTTGACGATTTATTAATGTTTAAAAGCCTTTCTAAAATCTAAGCCATGTTTCTGAACTAGAATACTTGAAATACAATACTCTGTGTATTTTTGGAGGTAGGGCGCTTACCCGAACTTGTGGTCATGACCACAGTACACAAGCGTAAAAGCCGTCACAGTGACTCGCTTTGGCTTGTCGCGTTCCGGGATCAGCTTGTGTATATCCAGTAACTTATAAACATCCTCCTCATATATGGGCCGACATGGCGACAGAGACTATCAATGGATTTTTATCATTTGATGATCGCTTTCGTTTTTGGACTACACTGTACATACCATAAGAGCACTGTATTAATTATATCAAGCTAGTGTAAAAAAAAGTAAGTATATACATTATATCTTCAACACAACGCTTTACTCGAAAAATTAGAGATATTCGGGTATTTTACAATCACATTCATATGCTGATATCGCTTATCAACATTCTTACAGCGTCGATGCATATTATTTATTGAATGTATATGTTTCACATTATCAGCCGATAAGACTATTATTTATTCATATAGGTATTATTATAAAGTTGTAACGGGTATGTTTTATATTAAATATAGTCTTAGAAAACTTATTGATATTGATTGTCAGAAGTAATTTAATCAAAGACATCTTTTATCCGCTATTTAAAAACATTAGCTCAGGTCAAAATCTTTTGTTTCAAGATATTAAAAATAAATTTGAGATGACCACGAATTCTTTCGATTTTAAGAACAATTGTCAGTTTGTATGTTTGTAGTAAAGGAACTATTGACCCTATTTAAACAGTACTTCCACAGTTTTAATACATATTCTTTAATTTCCATTCAATGATAATATTCATCGTATCATTGGATAATGATTGGTTGGGAATTATCTTGTCTTGATGCTTCCCGTCATATGAGGTCAATTAAAATATTAATTACTGTGTTTATTGTAAAACAAAACTAGCTTTTCAACTTAAAAACACATATATTACACAACTTTACTGTGTCATTATAGCTAGCGTTGGCAATATTGCTAGCAGAAAATACTAAAGTGTCTTACAAATGTGACGAACGGCACCTGAAGTGAGATACTAAATTGCTTTTGCATGTTGTTTCAGTCCATATGATTGTTTAAATAGCTAAAGACTTTTTCGAGGTAAAATCTATACTAATATTATAAAGCTGAAGAGTTTGTTTGTTTGTTTGTTTGAACGCGCTAATCTCAGGAACTACTGGTTCGAATTGAAAAATTATTTTTGTGTTGAATAGACTATTTATCGAGGAAGGCTTTAGGCTATATAACATCACGATGCAACTATTAGGAGCGAAGAAATAATGAAAAATGTGAAAAATCGGGGAAAATTATTCATCCTTGAGTGCTTCCATTGCGTACGCTGCGAAAACGGTTCAAGATACCAAAAATATATGTATGTCAGAGTTATTCCTCTTAAAATGATCTAAAAAAATTCGACAGTATATGTCTATCTTTTAAGATTAACTCACTAGACCCGTTTTTATGGTAATCAAATTTGGTCGAAATTAATGCATTATTTGTTAAGAGTTGTATCAACGAGATAATATTAATCTTTATCCAAATAAATGTGTTGTTGATTAAGAGTATATAATTGTGAACAAAATCGTCTTTGACATCACTTAATTTCAATGAACATCTTAGAAGATATTACAATAAATTATATAGCAAAACAACGTTTGCCGGACCAGCTAGTAAAAAATAAACAAGAAATGTGTAGCAGAATTTGGAATGCCCATTAAATTCGCAGTCATAATAACTTTCAGGGATGTAGTTAAGTTACTGCCTCCGTAAGTGTAAAATACAGTACTGAAGTGATTAAATATTGTGATTGCCACCAGCTGTATTACATTACCCACACGTGTATTTGAAGTAGGCTCGTATCACTTACTGGTTGACCTTTCGTACTTGCCAAACAAGCGATAAGACGTAGAGTGATCTAATGTTTACGCGATTATAACATGGTTTAAAAGAAATATTCTTGGAGGTCTCTTTTATCAATTTAATTTTATCATTGTGACCTTGCAGGTCGCGGGATTTGGTTTTAAAGTCAACTGAATTTATTTTTGTTCTGGTTTGGTGACAGTTTGGTAGTTTGATAATCCATCTACAGAGGTTTAAAAAAAAGAGTAAAAGTGTTAATATTTGGAAGACAATACAAATTCATTATTTCTTCCTAGTTTTGATCGTATACTATATAGATATAATAAAATTAATATACTATAAAGATATAATAGATAATAAATAATACTAATAACTAATAACCCTGTAGGGCTACATGTTTTTATATTTGAAAAAAAAAATATATATATATATTATCTTTTTATATGTATTTATTTTAAAATTAAAAAAAAATGTAATTATAATGAATAAAGAGGATAGTAATACTAATAATATCATCACACTATATACCCTTCGGGATGGACAAAGGTACATTAGTGGCTGTATCCACTTTGCGTTTATGCGTCGTGCCCAAATTGCAATTGATCGCCGTTCTCAGGGCACTTAAATATGACATTACCGTAAGATGTCATACCGGTTTACTCACAATGTTTTCCTTCACCGATGAACAAGTGGTGCTTAAGTCCGTATTTAAGCTGAGGAAACTCAGAGGTACTTGCTGGGATTCGAACCTAAGACGACTATTCGCGTTGCGCGCATCGATACCGGTTCTTTATCCACTACGCCACCACAGACAATATTATATGATATGAATAGTGAATAATTATTTTCTATTTCTTAATTTTTTTTGAAATCATAATCACTCATAAAACATCATTATATCATTCTAAAGGTTTCGCTATAAATTACTCTTTTACTTAATGATCAATTTAATTTCCTTACTATAATAGTGATTATAAATAAACATTAAACAACGATCCTGACATTACAATGAGGTAAATCTGATACAGCATGACACCGAATCCAGGATTTATTCAGAACAATAAAGTTACTAACCCACCGAAGGAAACGATTTCGTTTTGTCATTATTACTGTTCCCGATTGACACTAAAATTAATTTAATTGATTACAATTTAACTATGCCTACGTTTATTTCACTAACACCTAAATAAGGTTTATTACACAAATGAAGGAAATACTATTGTTCTTTTGTTAACTGCAGTGGTTAATTGAAATTAGAAGATACATATTTGGAAATAATTCAACTTTGTAAATCTCTCTTTGTTTACCTTTCATTTAGGTAAAATGTGTATCATGTAATATTGTTAAAATTATATTTTTATTTCTTGTACAATAAAAATAAATTTAAAATGCAATTTGGATAGTAGATTCATCTTTATGAACCCAAGAAGTCGGAACAAAAACAAAAAATAATAATTCCTTAAAATTGTCAGGAAAGTATACTTCTCTAAAGCCAAACAAAAAAAAAATCGACCACCAGACAGGTGAAACGGGGTTGAAGGGTAGAGGTAACTCAATCTTTTCTTTGATGATTTAACGTTGAATATAAAAATTTGCGGGAGAAACGACACAAATGCAGCTATCATTTTTAGTAAGATTATTTGAACGTTAGTATAAACAATTTTAGTTCTGCGGTAACGTTTTACAAGGACCTAAAATTGCAAATGGGATAGATTGAATGAAGGCTGAGCTTTTCAAGTAAATGTTGCCACAAATTCTGAAGTAAAGGAAAATAAAGATAACCCGCATTGTATAACGAAAATGTCTTAGCAGTAATCCGAACATTTAAGTACCTACGGTAATCAATATTGCCACTAATATGTTACATTATACATTCTCTGCTTATCCTGGAAAAATTCAGTACGATGAATTATTGTTATCCATACCTGTTACTTGTTCTTTCAAATATATTCACATTTTTCATCACATGTATACACAACTTGTACTTACATAATTTGTAACAAGTTAAATAATATTTAGTAATTAATTTATTTGTTCAACATATTAATATCTTGTTTGTAATATAAACACAGTTCGTAATAAGTGTAGTATCATGTGTAGGTACAGTCGTAGTAGAAATTATAGATGCATTTCAGGTCAAAGTTTATCTATTCGACCTAACAGAGTGTTCTGTAGTTTTCCTTTATGTTCTAATTTTAACCTATCAATAATAACTATTACACTTTATTATTACAATACATTTGATAAGAAACGCCGACTAAAGTTTTTTGAATGATATAGATGTTATAATATAAGGATATTTGTATTGTTTACATGTTTTCATTGTAATAGCAACCATTTGTATTTTATAATATTGGATTGAGTTATGTTTACATTGATGTAAAGTCATGTAACCGCAAAAAGATGAGATTAAGTCAAAGTATAAATTATATTTTATGTAAATTTTTAATTATGCTTAATACATCTACATCCGCTGTTGTGTATATATTAATTTAATTAATAGTCCATATTTCAATGTAAAAACAGGAAAAAAATAATGATTTTAAACAAAAGAGCTCTTAGAGAGGAATTGTATATGATGTTTCGAGATCATTGACATGTAGCGCGCATTGAATTGTAAAAAATGTTAATATTGCCAACTGTGTAACATTATGGGACCGGTTCTCACACGAGTTCGGGAAGACATGTGCCGCGCGACACGGCGCGTTAAGCCTGATTTTCCTTAGATAAGTGATATATTTTCCTTACTTTCTGACCAGCCACGTTTCTGTTTTTAAAATTTTGTTTAACGTGTTTCGATATACCAAATCAGAGGAATAAAATATTTGTTACGAAGATCCTATTTATAGATCACACTGAATAATAATTCAAGTCAATAATAACAATAAAAGATGTCAAACACAGATCTAGAACAAACGGGCAGGACACAGGTAGCGATTGAGCGGGGCGGTGGCGGTGTGTGTGCGGCGGCGGGCTGCCGATACGCTCGGAAACAACCTAAATAAAGCGGGCCAGCAGGGAGTAGCAGTCTCCGTGGACGAGGAACGAGACCCACACAGACGCTGGCACGCACACCGCCACTGGGCCGCCACTCACACCGGCACAGCGCCGGCCGCGCACACACGGCCCGCCAGACGAAAATAAAATCCACTCGTATGCGACATGCAAATAGGAAGGCCTGCGCTCGCAATACGCTCGAATGAACTATCTGATGCTTACGTTTCGTAGCACTGTCGCAAGACGGTCACGGATACAACATCGCAGACTGCAAGACACGGCTACAGCCAGGTAGAGATCTCATCCAAGGATAAGTGCCGTCGGCTCGTGATTGGAACTCGCAGCGTCCTTCCGGAATCCAATGGAAAATTACACGACAGCGAAGTACATGAACATTTAGCACTCGCGGTAACGCTACTACTCTCACCGGCAGGAAAATCAACGGGCGGAGATTACAATGAATGATATGACGGGTCGATGACGCGACAGAACGTACACAAATAGAGTGCGGCGTCGACGCGGGTCGCAGAGCGACTGGCGGCGACACTACGCGGAGCTCCGTGCGTAGTGAGTGGCCGTGAGGCGCGGGGACGAGGAAACCCGGTGCTAGTACGGAGCGCCCGGCCGCGGCCCTCCGCCAGGAGGAGCCGGGGGGAGCGGATTAATCACGTAGTAAGTATGCCCCCCCTAGGCCGCGCCGCGCCGTTCTGCCGCACCTCCGCACGCCTATAGAACCTGCGCTCCAACGATACATAAATAAATACTAAATGCAATATGCGCGCTCGACGTGCCAGACTGAAACCGGACACTTCTCGGAGCCAAACGAATTCTTATGTGAACGCTGGCCATTGCCACCGCACTTTGATCCGTGCTGCCGGCTAACCGGCCACGCACGGCGAGCTCACCACGTAAGACCGTGATGCAATGCGGCTTTTAAGCGCTTATAACTTATCCATTAGTTCAAGAGAGACTCGCTTACACTGCCACCGGATTCGACAATAGTGCGCTGCACTTTATCGAGGCAACATGAAAGTAAGCTATTGATGATAATCCGCTTCTCTGATGTCATTTACCGATAATCCGTTATATTTCCCATATAATTTCCACGCCATATAAGCGCTCAGTTTAATAACATTTGCTCACTACAAGTATTTCCCACACAGCTCTAGTGAAAAGGTAAGAACTGGTTTTAAAATTGTAAACTGACGTTATAGCAAACATTTTGCTTATGTATATTAATTTATAAGTACAGAAATTTTAAGCATTTTAAAGCCTTATTAACATATAGTGAGCCATTCTTGACATGAAAAGGAATACCTTTTTATAAAACCCACATTATCTGGAAATGTGAACTTTTATCATTACGTAGCCAACTAATAAAATTAATGTTTTAGTTGTTTGGCTAGAACATGCATTATATGGTGACTTTCAATTAATTCACTGACTGACCAAAGAAACTAAACCTCACCTAGTCCCGTTAACAAAGATCATACCTTACTTTGTATGATAAAAAAAAAATTGGTTTGTAATTACATAACTGTTTTATTTTCTGTCATATAAATAACCTTACTTTCAACCAGCCGCCATATTGAATTATCATAATCTATGCAATGAATCATTCGAAACTTCAATCGAATTCCGCATTTGACTATCTTTGGCAAGCCATATAATGTCAGATTTAACTAGTTTACTACAACATATACACATAGTCAATACTGATAGATTTTCAATGAGATAACAATGTGCTTACACGAAAATATCTATTCATAATCGTCTATTCTTAATACAATAAACAACAAAAGGTAGCGGTTTATTTTTAGAATAATACCCGAATACGCTTTTGACTGTTACAAAAAATTTAAGTGACTTCGTTAGCGGTAACGATTGTGAGTAGCTTAAATGTACTCAAACGTACGCAATCCTGGATCCATTGTTAAGAAAGCGGTGCTCAAGATAAGCCATGAAAAAAATGGAACGGCCAGCCCCTAGACAACATGATGAATGCGACTTTCCTTACAAAATTTGTATTTCATTTGCCAACTGTACCTTAAATTGGAGACAATTTATTTTGATTTAATGCCGCTCTCTTATGTAGATCTTACTAACACCTAGATCTAAGTTTTTAATACTGTTAAATGATCAGTAAGCAGTAAGTTGTCAGGGTATCGAGTGAGAATCACTTGATTACGGGTACAGTGCGTAGGTAGGAATTCTATTATATTAGTAGACAAATGTTGGAATAGATCGTGTACTTCCAGTTATTTATAAATTACAATAGTTATTGTAAACCACGTGTTCAGATAAACAGTCATATTTATATAAAGTACCCTTGCAGTAACTATTTTTGTCGAAATATATCAAGCCCATTGGTTTTTTTTTACTTGGGGAAATCCTTGTTGGACCGCTTTGGCTGGTTACAAATAGGTATGGCCTTCCATTAGGCCAGAAGTCGCCGGATGCTGATGAAGCTGGGACAGCCTTTGGCCTCGACAGACGGGAGAAGGAAACCCCGGGGGTTTTAATCGGTGCGAGTCCGACACACCTGGGGGCGGCCCTCATCGACCCCTGACGGCCTATAGTGGGTTTCCCCCGGGCTACAAAAAAAAAATCCGGGGTTCGACTTTTTAATGATTTTATTATTGTAAAAACCCCAAAACCTGTGGACATACAGGAGTAAAGCAATTCAATTAAACTTATTTTTATTAACGCATATCATCTAGAAGATTTGCTGTTGTACTTTCAAGTGTTTAAAACAATTTGGCTTAGTACCGACATGATTGAAGCAGGCAGTATTAACAGCGTTGAACTCTTCGTTAGGGCCGTCGATCGATTCGCCACGGATTCGATCGCAGGAAAAGAAACAAGTTGTTTTATATACTTAGTGGATTTGAAAGTTCATTTTATACTTTTATAAGTGTTATGTACATGCAAACTAAAGTGCGTTAATAATTATTAATAATTTATTTTAAAATATCTACATAAAAAACGAAAAAGTGAAATATCTAAATTTAGTAGAAAAGTTTGTAATAAGTAGGAATAGTAAATGAAATAAGAATACTATTCCAGTTCTTAAGTTCCTTTTCTGTTTCCTTGTATATAGATACATAATAATATCTCCAAATAATCAGCAATACAGGGTGTTTCAAAAGAGGTGAAAATTATTTAATGGGAAGTTTTGGGTTTGTTCAAGAAAATTTGTTATGATAACTGGAAAGAATTTTTTGATAAAAGATGTAAAGAAAAAGGTATATGGTACAAAACAATCGTTAGTCAGCCTCTTCATGTCCCCTGGTTCAGTGAAGCTAAAATAAGCAGAAAAGATGTAAAACTCTGTGTTTAAGGCTCCGTTCCGGGCATTATCCAACAGCAAGTTTTGCATATCTCATGAGGAAAGCCGAGTCACCCAATTGTGACACATGTGGAAAGATTGAAGATGTGCATCACTTGCTGATGGAGTGTGCCCGGAACGCGACACAAAGGGAGTCGCTGATGAGCAAGTTGAAAATTAACAGACAAAATATTGGAGCATGGCACGGCATTTTGGCCAATCCTTTGTCCAGTGAAGTCAGAATGCTGTGCCAGATGGTGACGCTTGCTCATCCGCGACTCCCCTTGGATGTAAGGAAATAGGTTAGGGTACAATGGGGCTGATATATTCGCCTGAATAAAAGCTCCTAAATAAAAATAAAAAAAATCTCCAAATAAGTCATTCAGAAGTTTAGCCCATCAAAAATATTTTGAGTTAAAAATATAAACAAACATAAATTCGTTTTAACAAAAAATTTAATATATCAAAGGAACATGTGTATAACCATAGTATTCGCAAAGCGATGTCCATGTTATCAAAATCGGTGATTTACCTAATCCTTTGACATTCATTGAGTAATATAAATTGTAATGTTTTAACTTTTAGTAAAGCAAACTTAAAGCTGCATCTATAAATCTCAGCCTAAGAAATATAAAGATACACAAGAAACAGTAATATTGAGTATAAAAGCTTTATTAAAATCGTTAGAATAAATTTAGAGATACTTACAGATTGATTCTGGTTACTAGTAATCATATTACACTAGAGAGGTCAAACAAAATAGGTCTCTCCGTAACATAAAAATTACTGGCCAAACACACACACACACACATGTAATTCGAATTAGGCGCAATTTTTTAATTAGTAGTAATAGTTAATGTTGCGTAGTTTCTCGCTCGTCCGTGGAATCCCATTACAAGACCTGGAACCTGAACTTCAAGTCCTCTACATCTAATCAATAAAATATATTTCTTTATGTAATTCTATGAGAAAGATTATCGAGGGGTGAAAGGCTATCTGGTTTAAGCGACATTTTTTAATGATATAGTAATGTATATATTTTCGGAATCATCGTTTTTTATCGATTCCAAATATTATATATATATATATATATATATATATATATATATATATATATATAAAAAAAAAAAAAAAATTTTTCCTCGGAACCACGCTCAAAAGTTTCGTTTTAATGCCAAAATAGGCCTGAAAACATATGAGCCCTTAATATTAATATTTAGGTTGTCCGCATCGCACTTTTCGATTTCCCATACAAATAACACAGGACAAAAGTTTTTTTTTCTTTTGACTTTTATAACTAATGAACGATATATCGTATTGCAATACCCATTCATTATTTTTGTAGAGAATTTAACGCTCTACAAAAAAGGTCTGAAGTCAATTTTTGATAAATCAACTCAGTCAAAAGTTATTCAAGATCGAAGTTTAACTTACTTATATATATATATATATATATAATATATTATATATTATATATATATATATAAGTAAGAAAAGTAAGTTATAAGTAAGTTTATTTTATTATATATATATTACTATATCACCAAAAATTGTCGCTTAAACCAAATAGCCTTTCACCCCTCGATATGAGTTGCCTACGAGTGACAAGATAAGGATTTTTTACCGTGTTCTGTAATTGGACGAGTTACTGACGAAAGGTTAAAAAAAGAAAATATAACTTTAACCAATCAAAAAGCGGGTCATAAGCGGAGGTTTTCATCATAGTTAACGCACATGAAGTCTTAGGCAGTGGTTATTTAAAGATGATTGCAACTTTGGAGGGGTGGATTTTTACTCCCACCTCTCCCCCAGAGAAGTAGCCTCAACAAGGCCTTTTGTTCCCTGGGCGTCTGGACAACTTCCCAGGCCCGGGTGGAGCAATCAGAGGGACACCCCGGGCGTTTTTAGTCAGTAAGAGTCTGACACCTCAGGGTCACTGCCCTCACAGCGTCCCTGATAGTCCTATGTAGGATTTACCCCGGGATATAAAAAAAAATTATTGCAACTGTGTAGTAGGTAATACAAACATTTTTACAATATATATGATGTTGGTACCTAACGTGAGCGAAGTTCTTTGTCTCTACGCACGAAGTGAGCGCATCGACGCGTGACAATGACGTGTTGTGCGCATTGCAATGTCGTCGCATTTGTCCAAGCATAGGTATTATCCAGAGATAGGCAAAATGTAATGTGATTAATGATTAACGATTACAAAATGTAGTCGTAATTTTAATCTTGTTGCCCTGTTATCATGATTAAATCTCTTCAAAACATTAAGGAGTCATAAATGTGTATGCAATTGAGGATTCCGTAGTATTTAAAACGTAGATGAGCAAAAAAGAGCCTTTTTAGGGTCCGCGGATCAGTGTCGGTCGGGAGTCTATTTTGGAAAGAGGTTTCATGAATCATCATCAGCAAATCGATCTCATAAGAGTACATTTTTCTTTTGAGGCACGGAACCTTAATAACTGTAGTATTCTGAAATAGAGAGGCCAAAATATCTCCAATAGGAATAGTACCATAATATGCTCTTTGATATATTATAAAATATTACATAATTCACATAGATAGAACCACAGTAATTTCAGCGCACTTTGCTGACTCCGCTAGCCTAGGATGTTTATTTATAGCGCAGACGTCTGGCGGCCCACGCTCCTACCTTTAGTATTATAATGAGTAGGTATAGCAGTAGTACACAACAATTACAAAAGCTATTATATACAACAATATACTAGGTGCTACTGAAGTATGAACTAATTGCATTCAGGGCATGTGCAAGTACTATGCGATCAAAGTATTACGCCTTGATTTAAGCCTTAATTAAGCCTTAAGAAGCCTTGATTTTATTTTTATTTCTTTTAGGATTATTAACAATACGGTGAGAAACATATTATATTTATAAAATAAAATCATAGCCTTAAATAATAATATTTTCACAATTCATTCGTCTCGCATATTCCTTTAAGTACCTATTATTTCATACTTTTTAAATACTCTTTAATATGTACCTACTTTGTTGATACCTTTATTACCTGGTAAAATTATTGACATAGAAACATGTTTTTAAAACTGAGTCAGCAGTGAATAATACTAACCACAGATATTATTTTTTATGGTTATCCTTATGAAGGCTTTCGATTATGCTTATATACTGGGTATAATTTTAGGCTTCTTATTATCCCAAAAAAGTATTCTCTATGTTTATCTTAAAAACTGTAAGAAAGCACTAACGACATCTGTTGTCGTGTATTGCATTAATAAAAATTAATTTCTATATTTAGTTGATGTTTACTAACATATTTATATAAAAACGATCGATGGCATTTATATTATTTTTACAATGACTTCAGATTAAAATAATTATTATCAAAACAAAAGCACCACTTTCATGCGTACAAAGTCGAGGTACAGCTAGTATTATTATAATCTTACTCTTAATGTATACACGACTAGACCAAGACATACGTATTGACGAATTTCACTAGTTCGGTGTAGCTTTAAGATTAACTTTAAGGTTATATTATAATTTATTCATTAAATAAACGACACCACTTTACCACTTCAACCTTATCAGTGGAGGGATTAAAAAATGACGAATGAAAGGCAATGGAATAGGGGCGATGTGAAATTTGTAATTGGTTAATGGGCCGGTGTGGTGGTCTAACAAAATGTTCTCAAAGTCAGTAAAAGTGAATCTAAAATAAAGATAACATTATTATAACAGCCCACAATAAGTATGAGAAAAATTAACCTTTATATAAGATTTATATTAAACAAAATGCGTTCAATATGCAACCCACACTCATGGTTACGCGGACTTATCACGTTTCTACGCTGATGCTAAGCTATTTTGAGTACGATAAAAATACTGTTAGTAATAATTTTGTTTTTACTCCGGACGAAGATAGAAAATTGTTTATTACACATGCCACATAACAATCGTGGGCCATTCGCGTCATACGATAGAGAGATAAGAGTTCATTAAAACTAATAACAAAACTTACTTCGTGATTATTTGAAGAATATAAATTAATTATAATTTAACGAATACTACTTATAAGTTTTGGTGATAATAACAGTTTGTTTTAAGGTGTTTTTGTTGGTGGAGAAATAAATAAACAATCGATCTAAATTACATTATCTCCGGCAGTAAGTGCAGTCGTATAAAAAAAAATACACTCATGGAATTAAGGAATACACGGAAGAATAATCTAGTACAAACTGCTAAAAATGCAGTCACTTATTTTTGTTTTCGTAATTTCCTTAATGCTCATTTTGTTTTATCGTGCTTTGTTCTTTAACCCTGTAAGGCTGGATTTACATCAGACGAGCGAATGCTCATTCTATCCCAACTCTATCAAGTTGTAAATTGTAAACAGACATAGAGCATATTTTCGTTGTTTTCCTGCGTTCGCAAAGATTCTATGGATTTTTTTAAAAATACTCGTTCGCTTTATTTAAACAATACTAGAGCGCGCGAGCAGATTCTTAGAGCGTTCTTGCTTGTTCAGACGTGCTCGCCCGCCGGCGCGGTCTATTCAAACTGTTCTTGTGTGCGAGCGATCTCGAACACTGACTTAAGTATACTAGTCGATTAAACTATTGATCTTAAGAAAAGTGCCTATTTATGATAGAAGCCTACCGAAATTCCAGATGTCTGGGGGATCCGACGTTTTAACACAACAAAAATACAAATCACAAATAAGATTCTTGGCTGGAGATTGCAAATATACTAGAATTCAATGCTGAAGAAATAAAAACATGGACTTCCCGTATCTTAATTTCTGAGTTAAGGGAAATAAGACCTTAAACGAGTCCCTCATAAAACATTGATTGAGGTCAATACCTTTTGTACTAGTCATTTTTAAAAAATATGATATCTGAACAAAATCTGCATGCTGCATGCAAAAACTGACAATAGAGCTGGAAATTACGTCCGTATAATATCCTCGAAAGCGGAAAGTATGGGCAGTGATCTATTTTGGAACAAACCTACGCATCGCCGTCTAGTTTCTTTTCTATTTGTTCGATGTATAAATTGTTACCATTACATTGTACTTATGTCTGCTTGATCATGTATTAAGCTAAATAAACTAGTTCCATTATGACTATTTCAGAATTTTCTTTAGCGAATTGTGATTGAAATTTTAACTACAACTGTTACGAAAAGACCTTCATAAAATACTTGTTACATTGTAGTGTAATTATGGTAATTATGATTAATTTATTTTTAAACGTAAGTATATATTCTATTTTGAAGTGGTTAATAAAGCTATTAAAGTTATAACAGCGCTTTTACATAAAGCATTGCTATTGTTGCTCTCATTATACATAATGGCTGATTTACAAGTACTATATACTGCTAAATAATCAAGGAAAAATTGCGCAAATAAAAATTGTTTTTAATATTACTAAGTGTTTATATGACGTTTAGTCTTGGTTTTAATAAGCCACATTATTTAACTGAATATTGACTCAAACCCCACCATTATCTTCTACATAATGTATAAGAAGAATAAATTTAATTCTACAATAATTGGCAAATAAATTTAGTTTATAAAGGTAGCTTAATACTAAACGGACGGTTTACACGACTTTAATTAACGAGGAATTTATTTAAAATTACAAATACGTGTAAATCAGCTAAAATGCTTTGTAATGCTCATAGCTTCGTCTAGATACGGAAATTGCAATACACCATTTTTTGGTGAAAAAAGTCCATTTTCAGTTATAGGTGTAATGGAGAGAGGTTTTAGCGTAAGTGATCTACACAAAAACAAGTGGCGACAACTGTAAACAGCCGTGAAGACGATCTATAAAGTAAACTGAAATATGTAACAATAGCAAACACTGCAAAAGCTATACATATTACAAAAGAAACACGAGCCGGTGATTTTTCATAGTAAACATCGCGGGAACCGTGCGAAGATTTATTTTTCCCAGAACGACAAAGGTATATTGTTTTTTGACTGAAAATACGTAACAGTTCAAAGGAGTGCCAACTCATTAGGAATGAACGGGCTTAGCAGCGTATTCATTGTTTTAATCCGTATAAAAAAATGTTGTTTGCGTCGTAAATCTTTGATGCATTTCAATTGTACCCATAATTTTAAATGATTTGTTCTTATCAGTAAATTCGCGCCTTCAATATTTTTATCACTTATTACAATATTACAATCATCGAATTAAAAACATAATTAACAAAATTATTTTTTTTATTCACTTGTTTGTTTTTTACGAAGTTGTAGATTATATATTAGCTTTAATACTAATAAAAACCCGGCCAAGTGCGAGCCAGGTTCGCGCACCGAGGGCCAGTACAAGCATAAAATATACGAAAAAAGTTATCACTCAATTTGACTAACACGAAAATAGGTTCGTTTCTGTAAAAAAAAAGTTGAACAATTCTGTTGTTTTTTGTAGAAAGTTTTTGCTTGACTTTGACCAAATAAGCTTGACCAAAATTTTATTTTTAGATAAAAAGCGCTGTAGTTCCTAGTTCCTGATATTTGTATCTCTTGTAGTTTAAGATTTCTCCATACTGCCCTCTCTAAAAGTGAGATACTCACAAATTTTTTTGTTTATTATTTAATTACAAATTTGTAATTTTCGTAATTTTTCCTATTCTTGTGATGTAAGTCCCTTTTATCTTGCCAAATTGCCTTATTCTAGCTTAATGGGAAATAAACTATAGCTTTTGAGTCCCTTTTGAAAAATCCAAAATATAAAAAATACACGGGCATCATTTTTTTTCAGATTTGGGCATCCAATGCTCACTGATGAAGGAAAAACATCATGAGGAAACCCGCATGGCAACTAATAGGAATGTCATGTCAATGCCCTGAGGACGGCGATCAGTTGCGCTACTGGTCACATTTGACACGCTATATAGGCCCAAAGTAAATACAGCCACTAAATCTCGCGTAAAATAACGTGATGATTTATTATGTATTTTATGATTATTATCTTTTTATTACATTGACTTAAAAGTAGGATTTTTTGTGTCACAAGGACTGCAGCCCTGTTTATTTGGTTCCAACCTGAAACTTACAAGAGTTGCAGAGAAAAGAGCCTTTACAGACAGACAGACGGACAACCAAGTGATCTTATAAGGGTTCCGTTTTTTCTTTTGGGGTGCAGAATCCTAAAAATATTTTTTTATTTTTAATATACAATTATATTTAATTTACAATATTTATCTCTAAGTCGAAAAATAATTACATAGAGCATTGAACAACTAAATACGAAAACATGTTTATAAAGCAAATTAATATTTGAAAGCTTATATTTGAGGTTTCTGTTGGAACTTTTTATATGTTATGTCGCTGTTGAAATATTATATTATACATACATAATTTATAGACTGAGTCTTAAAATCCTGGATGTTTAGGTAGATGTTTACAACTCACTACAAATATTGTTGTGTATAATACAGTCTCATTATATATTCGACACCTATACATAATATCTATAATTATTATTATATAGGTAGCTGTTTTTTTTTTACACTGGCTCGACATATTTAGTACAGAGTACCTGATGGTAAGTACAGTGTCCTCCAAAAACGAAAGCAACTATCAAAGGATGAAAATCCATTGATAGTCTACATCGTCATGTCGGCCCACATATACCACGACTGAAGGTCTCTAGGTATATGAGCCACTGGATATACACAAGCTGATACCGAAACGCGACAAGCCGAAAGTAGTCACTATGACGGGCTTTAAACCCATGTACTGTGGTCGCGATCCAGGCGGGCACCGACGCCCTACCACCTCGCTGCTGCTCGTTTAGCACCACCCAGGAGTTACGTGTAGGGAAACTAGGGTAAAGCCTACGGACGCGAGAAGCTTCAATTTTTTTTCTAACCTGGTGAAAACCCTTTATGGGACGTCAGGGGGCGATGAGGGCCGCCCCCCGGTTTGTCGGGCTTGCACCGACTAAAACCCCCGGTGTGTTCCTTCTCCCGTCTGCCGGGACCAAAGGGCAAGGCTGTACCAGCTTCCTCAGCACCCGGCGAAGTCTGGCCTAATGGAAGGCCACTACACAACGTTTATTCACCTTCGTTGTCTTAAAGCGGTGTACGGGAACACATCGCGCACCGCTTTCGCCTTAAGAATGCTGAGTGTCGCACTTTCTTTAGTCCGCCGCCCAATTATACAGGTAGCTAACGCAAAACCTCTTAAGGGTGACTTTGGTATATCAAGACCTACAACTTTTGTTTTACGACTTTTTCTAATTCAATACTTTATTACCCATACAAAAATTAAATAAATCAAATTTGCAGTTCTGGTCTTCTTAACTCTATGAAGGGCGGCGCGATGCAAAGGCGACTGTATCTAGGCAACAGCTTGTGTGGCTCGCGTCCCCTTGTAACAGAGAAAGGGGTGCGGGGGAGGTGACCGGGCGTGCTACTTGTCCTTGACTCCTATGTGTTATGCGATAGTCGCAAGTTTGCTTGCGTGCACGCCGCTTGTGAAGTGTTAGTTATTCAAGTGACGCGATCGATTCACAATGTCAAATCGACTTAAACATAGAGCTAACGATTTATAGAAATCCCCACTAAAACTAAAAAAATATAAATCTTAGGATGTGTTAAGTTATGGCAAAAATCATAGAACATAAGTTATTAGTCTTGATGTACCTAAGTTACCTTTAATAGGTCTAGCGTTATTTACCAGTAACATTGTATAATCCTATTTCTGGAAAATTGTATGCATTGACCTTGCCCCATACTAAGCTTACGCTTGTAATATGGGTACTAGACAAAGATAAATATACTTAGATACATATACAAACAAAAGATGAATTGCAACAAATTATCATCTCAGCTATAACTCTATCCGCTCTTTCAGAAAAGCTTGCCCAGAAAACCCAGGATCTTCAGTGAGGCAGATCGGGTCATTCAATCTTATATAAGTCATTATCATTTTATTTTTCTGTTTCTTTATAAAATGTTTTAAATTGTGTATACATATATGTTCCCTTTTCCACTATATTAGTAGATTTTATGGGAAGAGTTTTGATCATTTGACCCACCACGCTTGGTCAATGTGGATTGGCGGCCTTTGCCCTGTAGTGGGACAAAATTGGCTAATAATAATACAGGTCTATTAGTCGTAGGTTCGTATCCTGACACGTTTTCTGGGTTGTTCCAGATTAAGAACAGATTTAGGCCCCACATGGTTACGTGAAAGACAATATCGTGAGGTAATCCGCATGGCATGGAATGACGAATGTCATATGTACTAGGGCTCTGAGAACGGCGATCAGCTGCACTACTGGTTACGTTGGGTACGGTATATAAGCGCAAAGTGGAAACATCGATTAATATATCTCAGCTTACCCCGTAAGGGATACAGCGTGAGGGTATGTAATTATTATTTGTTACTACATATATTCTACAAATTATTTCAAATTTGAAGATTAAGCTATAAAATAAACTCACTGATTTTAACCGATACACTTAATATCCTGCTATGTCCTGAGTCCTGACTAATCTTACGTAGACAGTAGATATCTGGTGGAATCATTCAAATAGTCTTTAAATTAACATTATAATCTTATATAAAATATCGCTTTTCACCAGACATTTTAATTAGTATAACAGTGCAGTGCTTATTTGATGAGGGACTGAAAAAAACGAATAAGTAAGACGTGTGAATATCTTTAATGTCGTATTGTATCAACTTTCAAATGCTTAAAACAATGGGATTTTTACAAATTAAAATACTTTTAAGGATTTTAAAAGTTTTTCTTACTCGTTAACTGGATTTCTTTTGTTGGCTTGTAATTTTACAGTTAGTGTACACATTTTTATTACACTAACAAAACAATGGATCATAAAATTTGTTGTAAAATTCGAACAAAATCTTTATGTCAGCATATCTTAGAAGTTAATAAAAATAATTCATAATTAAGAAAAACCTGATACTTTAACGACATCAAATGATATTTTCGAATATATGGAAACAAAAAAAGAAAAGCGGCAATCAATATACGGCATTTGTGAATTTCAGAATTATAGAGAACCTATACTTGGATCAAAATACAACTCATAATTTTAATAAAAGCAATTTAAAGCGGGTGATTTTTTACGATTCTTTTTCTATCGTAACCTTAGACAGCTTTTTTTTAACATAGAATATCTTCTGAAATCCATAAATAGGAATATATATATATATATATATATATATATATATATATATATATATATATATATATATATATATATATATATATATACCTAGAGACGTTCAATCGTGGTATATGTGAGCTAACATGACGACGGGGTCTATTAATGGATTTTCATTTTTTGATGGTCGCTTTTGTTTTTGGACTACACTGGACTTACTATCAGGTACTCTGTAGTCACTATGTCGAGCTAGCGCAAAAAAAACATATTTATTTAAACAGTTGGTCTGTATGAAGTTTATAAAAATACTAAATTATTAATTTTTCGTTAACTTCGGATGTAAAAATTTTATGATAACTTTATATTGCAAATGTTGAATATTCAGTAAAATAAACATCTATATAATTTATAAAAAAATATATATAAAATATAAATAATTTATTATGTAATTTTGCAGAAATCCATTTGAACCAAAATATTTAACCATAATATAGACGTTGTTAAGATATAGGTCAGGTCGTGATATTAGGTCGAGAGAGGCCGGGTGCAACAGTACCCCGTTGACCCAGATGCAGGCTCACAAGGGCACCTCCAAACCCCTCCCTAACATAGAACCACTACGCCAGATCTCCCAGGCTCGTCTTGCATCCACGTGTCTTTATATCAAACGGGTACTCGTAAATAGCTGAAGAGGTCTTATTAAAGCAGACGTCTCCAACAAACTTGGCAGAACATTTCCTAAAGAAAATGACGAGTTTTTTTTTAATTATTACAAATACCAATTATTTATAATAGGATTTGTGATGTTTTAATAATCTTGATATACCTGTAATGCCATATCTTTAATTGTTATTTATTATAATTACTTTATTTTAGAAATTTTAATACTAACAAATTAAACATTGTATTAATAAAACTTAATTTTAAACTTCAGCTTAAGTTTAAAGTAAATTGAGCCACTGATGTATCTCTGCTCACCCGGAAAAGTATATATTGTGATGATATATCGTTTTTTCTGTGTACTTCGTCGTTCACAATATAAAATCGTCAAATTCCTCAATCCAGGAAAGAATAGAGATATATTCGTACTTACTCGTCACTTTACCGAAGAATTACCAGACATTAGCCTCGATAAAATCATCTCAGGCAGTTTAAAAATGGAAAGGCACCGACTGATGACGGTATTACTGCGGAGCTCCTAAAACAAGAGCTAAACATGTTCTTGACGAGCTCGTGCGTATTTACAACTTCGTCCTTTCTTCTGAGAGAACTCCAAAGACGGGGAAAGGAGTGTAGTTGTTTTGAAGTATGGAAACAAGACACTTCTGAAAAATTAACAACCACTGTCATTTCCCAATCATGTCTATAAGCTGTTTCTAAGAGTCATGAAAAACAATCTTGGAAGGAGACTCGATGAGTTTCATCCACCTGAGCCGGCCGGGTTTCGAAGAGGATACAGCACCAAGATCACATTGACATAATTCGGGAGATTATACAAAATATTATATATAAAATATAATCAGTCACTTTGCGTGGCGTTGCGGACTGTAGAACTGTGGACGTTCGACTCTTTCGAGACCCAGTATGTTCTGGAATCTTTGTAGTGTTGTCAAATTGACTAGCGATATATCTAAATGTTGAAATACTTTTCTGATTCAGCTACAAGTTCGATCCCAATATAAAAACTAAACATACTAAACCTAGTAACTAAATATCGACATTAAAACATCTCTTTATTGAAATTAAAAAGAAAACTTTTTACTCGGCCAAATTGAGAATACATCTTCTGGATACATTATATTTTCCAGTAAGGTACAAATGTAACCTAATCGAGATAACATTACCACATTTCACAGTGTTATAACCCAAGTGCATAATTTAGGTGGTAATGTTACAAATAAGTGCCATGAAAAAGTTATTACCACGGATTGCATATATACCTTGTAATCTGAATTGATATTAATGTCCTTTTGGACCATCAGGGACGCTGTGAGGGCAGCGACCCTGGTGTGTCAAACTCCTACTGACTAAAACCCCAGGGGTGTCCCTCTGATTGCTCCACCCGGGCCTGGGAAACCAAATTCATGGGGAACAAAAGGCCTTGTTGAGGCTATCTCTCTGGGAGGAGTAGAAGTAAAAGCCAACCCCTCCAAAACCTCTCTCCAAGGCGGCGCGCCCTCTCATCCGGGATGACATTAATAACCTAAAGTATTTAAGTTCAAAAAGCTTTTAAAGATGACAAAAAGATTTTTTAAACGCAATTATTGTTCGATGTTTTTTTAAAGAGAACTTAAACTTTAAATTTAACGGAATTATGATTCAATTATAATCTAGGGGTTGAATATCGATCACAAGATGACCATTAGTTTTTGTATTATAAAGTTATGTAAAAAAAGATACAAACATCGTTTATAAAAGTTTTCCATGTTCCTTAACCACATTTCACATTGGCGTCTTTAATAAAAAATAAAATAAAACGATTACCTCGAATTGGTTTTCGGAATTACTAAATCAGGTTCAATTCAAAACCAGTTGCAGTCTCGTTCGATATTAACAATCGATACCAGTCGGCGTTTAAGCGAATCAATAAACTGATTTTTATTTTATTAAGGAAGAAATATTTTTTATGGATAATCACTACATTAAATGATGATAGTTAAGTAACCCATTGATTGCCTAAAGTTGTTTTCAGACTACCTGTTTTAATTATAGATAATAAATACATTATTTACATTATAATATTTTGAAATTCATTTTTATTTACTTTGATTTACCTATAAGACAACCATCGCAATTTATCTATACTTTTTGCTATCTTCTTAAATATCTATCTTAGATATTATAGACTATCTTTTGAATTGTGTGTGTTTTTTTTTCTTGATGATATAATTTCTCGTAGGCCTATTTGGATAAACTTATTTGAAGTTGAGTGCAGTTCAAACATAAGCTTCAGCTTTTCTAACATTTTGTATATTTTCTAAAATCCTGACACGAAAAATAAACGATTCATTTATAATGAGTATGAAAGTATTTTTGTAGAACCTTTTAAACAAGGAGGACAATCAACAAATTCAACCCAATGTGGATAAAACCACACTGACATTAGCATGATTCTTAGAATTTGTTCACTAAACAAGTTATGGTGCTTGGCACCACACTCGACCGTGCCGTCAACAATCTGTGTACCAACACACAAACACACACCGACAATCGCTATCACTGCAGAGTATAAAATTGAAGCCTGGCAACAGAGACGAGTTCGAGCTAAAGGCACACAAACGCAAAAGCCTGACGTTGTGTGACCGTGTACGGCTGTGTTGAGCGGTGCGTAGGCGGGTACCTACACAGAGCTTTCACAGCGCAGCCTTGGCCGCGAGACACGTGCGTCTATAGGGCGGTTCCTCGACCCTACTACTTGATATGTCGATAGTTGCTTAATTAATTCGAGCAAAAAAGTCAAATCAACGCATGAATAACACATATATATTGAAATTGATTGATCGTGAATTTCTCCTACTAAGCACTAGTTATACTTTTAATCATAAAAGTATTTTGAAACTTGTATGTAATTTTTCATAACTCATTTTTAATTTGTAGACTTACATCTAATTGTCTACTATATTACATAGTACATATGATATCAATACAATATTTGAAACATTTATACTACAATATAAATCGAAATATCAAAAGTTGTATAAAAAAACTTTAAGTTTTTCTTGCATATTACGACATATCTATTAATTTATATATTTTTCCACAAATTAGCTAACACATACACCTTACACGTGTGTTTATAGTTGACTTACGTCTTTTAATCTTATAAGACTCTGAACCTTAGTGATGTATATGTAGCTAGTTTTTTTTCTTCATTTTATATATTACTCTTAATTGTGTAATTTTGAGTTATGCTTTGATGGAAATTCACGTGAATTTAGAAATGAAAAATAAAAGGGGTAGAAACACAAATTAATTTTATTGTATATTAATAAATATATGTAATCTAGAAGTTTCAATACTAATCTACCAAACCTAGAGAATATTACAGCCCCAGCATCCTATTCCACGTAATCAGATAAGCATAAGAGGAAAATTGGCATTTATGACGTGTCCCAAGACAAGACACTCCTAAGTGACTAATTTGTTCTGCTCGTCGTCCGTGGAAACATACAACAATAAACTGGATTTAGCATTTATACTTTCAATTGCGGTTTTTTTCTAAATATTCCAGAATTCTTATAAGGAATAATTTTGAAGTACTCGTACTTAAATGTGGACCCATTTTTTTTTACAATGTGTTAACTACAGATGTATTAATATAAATATAAAATTTATAATATGTAAGAAGTGTAAAAAAATAGTATAATAGTTTCATTTTTTAGTTATTCGTAGGCATACGTTTAATCTAAAATACACCTGATGGAAGGTATAAATAAATCTAATGATACTACGCATTGTCCTAACAAATACTATTGTATTCTTTATTAGTCTCAAATTATATGAACGTGCTAAAAAGAAAGGGAAACAAATACCACTCTTTTGCTTTTCGAATGATAAATATTAATAAATGAAGGACCACGTATAATAATAATCTTCTTAATATGAAGCAAGTGCGAATAGATAAAATAGGGCAAAGTAATTACAAATAAAATTATCGATAAAGAATGTTCCCGTGGGTTTGTCTACCCTACCTGGGTGTTGGGGGTAGGGTGATCTTCCCCCTTCTTTCGTCCCTCTCTATCAGCTGAGCGACACGTGTGTCGCATATACTATTTTGTCTAGTGTGTTGCGATTTCAGGTCAGGCTTTAGCTCGTTTTCGCTCACTCTCACACCACTGCCAGCTATTTATGTACGTATATGTTTTCGTTGATTATGATCATATTGTATTATAATATTTTAGTCATACTGGTAACTGAACAGCGAGTAAATTTATTACACAGTATATGATGTCATCATTTATGTCCTACAATATTTATTAACCCCTACATTCCAGACGTCAGCAAATGAGGACAGTAATTTTATTTACTAAAAACAATAAAATCATAGCTGAAAACTGTTTTCTTCATTTAACACAGATAACCATGCATCTTATACACGATTAGGTTTTTTTTATTTCTTCCATACAATTTCAGTTCAAGTTATAATCCTAAAAATTAAATTACATTAGTAGCAGAAGGAAAATATTTCAGGTCTGAAAGGATTAATCTAAGTGTATTGTGATTTTTATAACATACTGTATATTTTGACATGCCTTCTTACTATGCTTAAAGCGGTCTCTTTCTTCAATCATCAAATCGCCTGAAATCAAGACCTCTCTACATAACTCATCACTGTAGAATGTTCCACTCTATTTGCCGTTCTAACGAGCCTATCATAGCATTATGAAAAATCTTAAACAAACCTCAACTTGAGGATTTGATTGAACGATCTTGTGAAATAGACTACCTGCGTCAGTTTCTTTATCGAAGTTATGGCATGAGATTCATCAAAAACAGAGAGAGAAATATAATTCATACAGGCCCGATACTTGATGTTGCCAAAAATAATAATAATAATATTTACTAACAATTACACACATTGACCTAGTCCCAAATTAAGCTTGCGCTTGTACTATAAGTACTAGACAAAGATATACATACTTAAATACATATATACAAACCATGACTCGTGACAAACTAATCTGCTCATCACAGAAAAGTTTATCACTAACCGGGACCCGAACCCAGAACCTTAGCATCGTAAGTACAATGATGT
The DNA here is from genome assembly GCA_036320925.1 of Automeris io. NCBI lineage: Eukaryota > Metazoa > Arthropoda > Insecta > Lepidoptera > Saturniidae > Automeris > Automeris io. Next base: position 12,279,089 of record JAUDJH010000011.1, read on the forward strand.
TACAATAGCTCTTAGGTGACAGTAACCGCTTGCACTCAGGTAAGCTGCCAGTATCCTTGTTACATTTGCCATTAAAAAACGCCTCCACTTTTAGTATGAATATAATATTAAGCAGAGTCTACGTGTATAGGTGTGTATTATATTCAAGTATGTATTAAGTAACTCAAGGTCTATCTGCGTATTCAAACAAAAAAATGGAATTAATACCTACGCCAAAATATATGTATACTGGTATGACATAGGACTTTCAATTTCTCTTACTACATTCATAATTTATTTAAGTACACGGGAATACCAACCACTCTACCGAATTTTATTACAATCATCTTTATGCGACGTGCTTGGTGACTGTGTTCTTATCTTCGAAATACTGCGCAAACTAAAAGAGAATTTCCAACAATCCGAACGTATAATCTCGACCACAAATACGCCCGTCACTTTGTTTTGTAACCCGTCGATCTGATATGCGCGCGCGTATGAATGCATTCGCCGTGTGACGGCTTCCCCATATGGCCAAGGCTAGGCCTTTTATGGCTCATATAAGTGGCCACTCACCCACCGGCTAAACGAGCGAGCCATATCAATGAACCAGCCATCAATAAAACATGGTACCCGGTCAGGAAAGGAAACGGCGAGAAAGAAAAAGAAAAATTTGAAAAAGGCACGCAAAGCAATGCGTACTTACGTCCGATTGTCTGTGCGATTTGAAAGCATTCAATGTTAAGCTCTGCCTACACGGTATGAATTATTCTCGTTGATTTACTTTTTACTTTCCGCGGTGCCATCCTCGGAACATATAATTGATTCAATGTAATCATTACATAACGTGTGGCCTTACGTAACTTCTGTTAAGACGGCACATACTTGTTAATGGAAACGACTTATTGTGAGCTGTTTTCCTTTAGAGGCACTAGTAAAAGATAATTAGAGATCAATCGTTTTATTAGGGTAAAACAAAACTAAGAACGTTAAATAAATTTAGATAATTTAAACTAATATTTACTTATATACATATTTGTTGGTAGCCCGGTGGAAACTTCTCATGGATCCTCAGGGTGTCATGAGGCCAGTAGGCATGAATTTACACTTTCTGGCTAAATACCACCGGGTTGTCATCGCCTTATCGTCGTTAGCCGAGCCTGATAGTCAGTATTCGTCTGATAACCAGGTGAGCAGTTGGCATTTAAAAGCTTCGCTTCTGGGAATTGTGGATATATGAAGTTACACTCCTCCTAGGTTATGTGCTGACACTACACATCGCCTCCAACTCATCGTGCCAGCAGGCTCCCAAAAGCTGCCCGATTATTGTCAGTAAAGGAAATCGCCCGCGAAATCGCTCATCTCTCCTACGCCTGCTTATGGGACATTAAGTATCCGGAGGTAAGTTATGTTGCTCCCGCCACTCTCTCTGGGCGTCCTCTTTTCTCCTCAACTCACACACACACCTAAATATTATATGGTTAATGTTTCTCTTGTTTATGTTTTTTAAAGTTCCTTGTTACTTTTTGTTTAGATACCAATATTGCCTGGAAGAAATGACTTTAGTGATATAAGGTTGCGTATTGCCCATTGTGGGAGTATTGAATTATTTATTTGGTGTTAAAAAGAATTTTATACTGTAAATACAATAAATATGTGCATAGATTCAAGAATTCCAATATATAGAGGAAATTCAACATTCGAGCCTTTACATTATTTTATACTTAAATAATTATCTACTATTCTACATCGATTAACATAATTAATGAATAAAATTTAATACTTAGTAGGAATACATTTTTTACAAAGCTACATAGGCCGAGTTTTTAAATAAGCTAAAACTAATGAAGTCGTTAAAGCGGTTTGTGTCAAACAGCTTTTTAGCTTTTAGCTTTTTTAGTCTACGTGATAATATAATTGTTTATGGGCACGTTAATAGGAACGGCAGATTTTAAAGACCGGTTTGTGCTCGTAATATTTTTCATTGAAATGTAAAAGAAAACGTTCGCAAAAGGCAAAATAAAAGCATAATATACGTGCAGCGGCGCGCCAGTTTGTGGTGCTTTTTGTCGACTAAAATTAGGGATGTCAACGAATTACGTAATAAAATATAATATGGAACAACAGTTACCAAATTGAAATATTATTTATTAAAAGGTGTTTTATACATGATAAAGATAGAACAGCGAAGAAAGCAATCTTTTTTTAAATTACAAGAGCAAATTAATAATCAAGAAATTACTGTAATGATTCAAGATACGAATATGACCTTCTATTATAAAGGCAAGTACAGTTTCTACTAAGGGGTTATTTTTAAAAGTTATAGAAAAAGCTCTGTAACGACGACAACAAGTCGATAAAGCGTCCAGTCCTGTCTTTGTCAATAAGGAACTATAGTTAAAAAACTATTTGTCAAAGGAGCTATAACTCTACCCATTAATAATTTTATATTGTTATGGTTTTGTAAAATTATTTTTGGTAAACAATTTAATTTTGTCGTCAATTGACAATATGCACAATATCTGCCTTAATCCAGCTGATTAATTTAGCTCGTGATTAATAGCTAATATTAGATTGATTATGAAGAAAATTATTGTGAAAAGGATATACTTACAAATTAATGTAAGCATATTTGGTTTTGTAAACTTATGTAAATGGTTTCAACTTATTACATTATTTTTAAACCTTGCTAAAAAATTAAAAATAGTAACAGCCCTATACCACACTGTTCAAAACTCGTTTTATTACCTGTTGACAAAATTAAATTCTATTTACGGTTGGGTGGAAGGTATGATGTTAAAAGTTACTTAGTTTTACTCTTAATTACTTGTTAGTATAAAGTACTGATGAAAAATATAACAATAATACAAATGTTGTTGTTTTGCCATTCAAATCTTCCAATTCCCTACTGGCTATTACATAAGTTTACTTCATTACTAGGTTTGCTTATCACATGGAACGAAATTAAGATAGCATCGTGATAAAAATTCGCTTGCGAAAGAGGTAAACTATCTCTGTGCTTCTGCTATAAAGAGAATATGTTTAGAAAAAAATATATTATTTTCTCAATATTCGTTTTAAGGTTAAGTTAGAAAATAACTGTTCGTGATTGTTCATCAGTAATATAACAGTAACAAAAGCATACTTCCCATTCCTGTCAATAAATGCTGTCAATAAATAATCACCTCTTGAAGTTATTCGACCACTCTTATACATATAGCGGGTCAGTGTGATGAGATGGGCTCTGAATTTTTAGCCCTAAGTTATACTAAAGTACGCTTAAATATAATTGTATTTGGACTTAAAGATTTTATTAGGTATATATTGCCTTTGTTGTGTAAATGTTTCCTCAGCTAATGTTTCATAGTTCGCAAAACGTCTATAGATCTTTTTGTTTCTCATATATTTGCAATTAGTGTTCTTTTCTCTTACGCCATAGACAAATACCTACAATATTACACAATAATACAAATACATATTGCTTGTACACGCAAAACATTCTGAGAAAGAGAAAAATAATTAAAAATACATACAAATGCGAAAGAAAATTATCAATAGATGTTTTGCGAAAGACGAAACTATTATACAAGTTACACAGTTATGAAGTGCCAGATAGGCTCGTGCTCATCCTGCGGGACTATCTGTCGAATCGACACTTTCAGTATCCCGTCGAGGGCGATCTCTCCAGTCCGCGTCCGATTCGAGCGGGGGTTCCGCAGGGTTAATCCTCGCCCCGCTCTTATACAGTCTGTTCACCAATGACATCCCGAAACACCCAGACGTAGAGCTAGCTCTTTATGCGGATGACACCGCACTCTACGTCTCAAATTCCCGTCGAGATATTATACGTCTACGCCTGCAGGAAGCAGTGCGAGACTTAGGAGACTGGTTTTGCAAATGGCGTATTGACGTCAACCCCGAGAAAAGTGTAGCAATACTCTTCTCTCGGGCAAAACGCGATTTTCCTAAGCGAAACGTCCTCCTCCACGACAAGCCCATCCCTTGGGTCGATGAGGTCAAGTGCTTAAGAGTCACTCTCGACCGTCACTTGACCTTCGGACCACATGTTAAGGTCGCACGACCGCGCCGCCTTCATTCTCGGTAGATTGCACCCTATGCTGTGCAAACGTAGTAAACTGTCGCTTAGAAATAAATTGACTCTTTACAAGACCGTAATAAGACCGGTGATGACCTACGCTAGCGTAGTATTCGCCCAGAGCCAGTCCACTTCTCTGGATTCCCTTCAGGTCATCCAGAATAAATTCTTGCGTAAAGCAGTGGGTGCCCCGCTGTATATGTGCAACATAGTTCTCCACGACGAACTCAAGCTGGAAACGCTCGCCAGTTTCATGCAAAATGCATCTCGTCGATATTTCGACAAGGCTCAGCATCACCCAAACCCTTTAGTCCGCAGTGCCTGCGATTACACATCGGAAAGCGGCATCGCGCGGAAACTACGCCGCCCGCGTCATGTCCTATTGGATCCCGTCGATTCAATTACCGCGGCCCTTGCGACCGCCGATCCTATCAACAACGAGGTACACACAAGCACTCGTGACATTCCGAGACGATTAAGGATAGGTCCGTCAACTGTCGTTTAAATAACGCAGTTGCACTCCGATGCAACCTTGAGTTTCTTTCGGCGTTTCTTCTCAAGGCAGTCGCTTCCGAAACGCTGGTAGATCACCGTTAGGTTCGTTTTTCAACTGGCCGGCCGCCCAAGTCGAGGTCCGTACCCACAGGGGTGCCCTTGCGTAGCCGCCCAACCCATAAATTTCGCTGGCTGAGCGCCCTCTGCGTTCGCCCACCAAGCCCGGTTTTGTTATGAAGGGCTTTCCCAGGCCACCAACGTTGGAAATGCCGAAAAAAAAAACGAAACTATTCCTGGAGACACAACATTAAATAAACGCTTACCAATCTATGAATGTTAGAGATATAAATATTCGTGTGATTATACGAAATAGTTTAAAAAATTGTCTGATATCACTGAGCTCGGTGTGTCGTAAATCAGGAGGAAATTGTTTCCCACGGGAGCGGCACGAAGCCTCTCATGGCACGATCACGCGAGCTTACCACTGCCCGATTGCGTGCGAATTCATGCAAAGTGAATCGCTGAAATTATAAACGTTTTTCACACGTTTTTACTCGTTTACAAAGAATATTTAATTTTATTTTTATCTTTTCCCAATCGGTGAATTAATTTACTATTTAATGCCGCCTGAATGAGTAACTACGTAACATTGTTAGAAAAATATGTATATTATTGCGGCATTTCAGAACACTAGCGTGAAAAACTATGTTTTAACTGTCCATCTATACTATAATTAGATTCAATTACCGCGGCCCTTGCGACCGCCGATCCTATCAACAACGAGGTATACACAAGCACTCGTCACATCCCGAGACACCGGCGCCGACGACGACGATTAAGGATAGGTCCGTCAACTGTTGTTTAAATAACGCAGTTTCACTCCGACGCAGCCTTGAGTTTCTTTCGGCGTTTCTTCTCAAGGTAGTCGCTTCCGAAACGCTGGAAGATCACCGTTAGGTTCGTTTTTCAACTGGCCGGCCGCCCAAGTCGAGGTCCGTACCCACAGGGGTGCCCTTGCGTAGCCGCTCAACCCATAAATTTCGCTGGCTGAGCGCCCTCTGCGTTCGCCCACCAAGCCCGGTTTTGTTGTGAAGGTTTTTCCCAGGCAACCAACGTAGGACATGCCGAAAAAAAAAACTATAATTAAATATTTATTAGTAATATATGTACATAACAGTGACGTGCATAGGATATTTGGACTGGGTAGGCAGATTCACATGATGAATTTGAATATTATATAATGATAATAAATATTATATTAATTTCATAGGGAAGACAGATGGCATGAAAATAGAATAGATATGAATATAAAGGGTTCCATTTTTTGTTTAAATTAAAACAAATTATTCCAGACTTATTTATCGTAAGAGCATGCAATGCTGTCATGCATCTATGGAATGAACGCTACTGGTACACTATATAGTATTGTATTATTTTATCAATTTAATATACAATAGTTGGGAATATTAGTTAGTACTTTTGCTAAAATTTTCAGTTCTTACGCAAATTATTATATTATATTTATACGAGTACTATAATTTAAGTGGAACTGCTTAGATTCAATAAACAAATGAGCTCAATAAACCTTTTAGTCACAAGAGCTTAATTAGATCTGTAATTTTATCAGTATCTTCCCAATTAATTGAATAAGGTGAAAAGAAAAGGATAAAACGCCTCTTATATAGATTTGAACTGCATACGGGTAAAAGCGCTTAAAAAGTAAAAGTTATATAAAACAAAAGCTTCACTTACTAGCATTCGAAGCAATCAACAAATATGGATGAAAAAAATTCATTCTTAAAAAAAATATGTACTTAAGAGATCTCTCTCTTGAGTACTGAATTATTTTCAGCTATACTGGACTAGGCCTAGTTTCGCCCTGGTGTAATTACGCTTATAAATGATGAATTTCGAAATAAACTTCTAAATTCTATTTCACACTTATAGGGATATAAAAAAAAACCGCTTTTAGTCGGGTGCTACGTCAAAAAATAATTAGTGTGCAAATTTCGTGTTTATAGATTCAGTAGTTCAGACTCAAAATTGTATGTAAAATTGTAGTACTTTTTTTCTGTAATGTAAAAAATAAAAATGTCCTACAACAAAAGCGACAACTGAATTCTACATTTAACCAATCGAGAGACATCAACTTTAAAACTCTAAACAAACAAGTACAAACATGAACAGTGTTCTCTGCGATATCAGGCATCTCGACCACGATATTAGGGAGGTCAACAAAATATCCGCTACACAACAATGAGCCAGTTGCTTAATATGAATCATTCTTACAAAACATGTAGATAAAGGTAATATTCGTCTTGCAGAGTGATATCATTCGTGGTCAATTAGTGTGGCTATGGATACAAACAGGTTTGGTGTGTTTATTCGTTTAATGGGTCACCATACACAAGTAGTGATGTCTCGATTACAATACCTACGCCTTTCTATTTTTAGATCTTTTTATTAATTGTGGCAAATATGGGCAGTAGAGACACAGAGTAATATAATCATTATATTTTATAGAAGTTGATGTAATAAAGATTGAATTAGAAACGCGAGCTCGCTTGGCATATAAAGAACTAAATCACTACAATATATTAAAGATAAATACTAACAAATATGGTTCTGTATTTGCCAAGTGAGTTCTTAGTGTCTTAGTATTTTACTGTTCTTGTTCGAAGCCGTGGTGGCTGCCGGCAAGATAGAATAGCACCCCCCTCTTCTTACTGAGGTGTCGTAAAAGGCGACTAGGGTATCCCTTTAACACCGCAATTCAACCAGGTCAGGCAACCAGGCATCCTGCTCCCTCCCGATCGTACTGGTTCTCCATTCCATCGGGCCTGAGGGAGCTCGGACGAGAGAGTGCTTTCTGGCAGCGCGTCCAGTTATGCACTTAAATATCTCCTGCGCAATTGACTGTTTCCGCAAACTAGACCTCGATTTTCTTAATCGGTGTTGAAACATTCGCCGTGGCCGAATCCGGCTAGGACATCATCATTTTACTGTTCTTGATAGTTTTTAAACAAAATATTCTCATGTAAGTGGTTTGTATCTTAATGAGAAAAAACTCTTTGAACTGACTGAATTAAAAACAAATTATTCAGGACATCATATAATGGGTATTAAACATTCATAATCTAATCATTAATAATATTTTATTGTTAATCAAGCATTACATAAAACGCAAATAACATAGTTACAAGTTAGGTGCATGTAAACTTAAGTATAAAGTCGGTTTATATTTATGGTCGTTCAGCGTGCGATGGTAGGTGTATGTTGGGCGGGGCATCTCTCTGGAGCAAAAAATCCAAAATGAAATTAACCAAAGTTATATATATATATATAGCTTTCTGTATTAGCCAGCTGAAGTGATAGTAGGCAGGTCGCATATGCCGAAGAAACAATGATCGTTGGAGGTAGTGGGTTCATCAGTGGAAACAGCAAATCGGTTGTAGCGTTGAATTGCGATAGGTGGCCAGAAAAGATCAGAGTTGAAAACCGGGCTCAATGTGACTTATTAGGAGAGACTTATTTCCGTCAGTGGAATAGAGAAGCCTGACGATGATGATACTTAGCACAAAGCAAAATGTTGAAAAATCTCTTTTAGCTCTATCCGAGTTACGTTTACAGAATAGAATATAAAGTGTATACGTAATACCAAGCAGTATCAACTCCAAGTGATGATTTTATTACCAACTTGCCAAAAAATTCAGTCGTTTTTTTTTATTAACGTATGTATAGCCAGTGGTCAATACATTTCTATTCTCAAAGGAACAAGAAAGATACGCATTGTGCCTTTGAATTGAAACCACAAAAGGCGCCGGATTGGCTTATTTCGATCTATTATAATAATAAAATGTTAAAAACTATGTTGCAGAAAGAAATACTTTTAGAAAATAAGCTTTATTTAAATACCAGGACGTACCTTGTGATATTTCCGCCATTACAACAATTGCCCCCAGAATGAGCGAAATAATTCCGTATTTCCGACAATTTACAACACTATGCACGAGTGTGCTCTTTGTGCCTTGTTCTGCCCACTCAAATTGGCGAATCACGTGCATTGAACACGCAACAGGCCACTGTGCCCAATTCTGTATACGACGACACTGCGAAATTTGTGTTCGAAAATTAATAACACTCGCTCGGAATATCAATTTGTTGTTGTGATCACGGTGAAGATTGGACAACATATTTTTTATAAATGATTTCATTTTTTACAACATATAACAATTCTAAAAGCGACGAGGAGTATCAACAAGCTTCATTTTAATATGTTTTTTTCTAATTTCTACCAAGGCGTTAAGATGTTTGCCGATTCTGTCTGCTTCAGATTAAGCGTCAGAATGTTTTGGAAATCGGCCGTCTAATTTTTAGTTTATTATGCTTTAAGACAGATTGATCTAATATATGCTAATATACCAAAAAACCTTTTTTAAACTCAAGCGATACGGAGCGAAATGATATAATAGCAAAATTTTATAATTGTTATAAAATCCGGCAATTAGAAGTTTTAAATGAAGCTATTATACGTAATAGCTTTTTTGAATTACTCACTTTCAGATTTTATCATCGTTTTAAAACTGCAGATTATTTTCCTATTTTAATATTACACAAGGACACAATTATGCAAGTAGAGCATGAAAAGTAAAATTTTTAATATTATAACTAAAAATTATAGTTCGTATTAGTTACATTATTATTAAATTTATACTCAACAATATTCCGAATTTTGTCTTATTCATTGGAACTGCGGTCGACTTCATTTTCGAATTAACTGTTGAGAGTTCCGGGTTGTACCGGTCATACAACAAATTAAATGTTCAACGTGTCTAATAGCCAAGGCCAGTGTTATTTAACCTAGAGCCTGTAGGACTTAAACTGTATTTTATCTGGCCTCTTTCATACAATTCAGACCACGGCCGCACCATGTATTTATAGGAAGAGGATTATCTATTGCACGTCGCACGTCATCCTTGTACAATTTTTCGAGCGGTTTTTTCCCGCTAGTGCATGTGCTTTCCTATAATTCCAAGTATTTCAGAATGAATGGTAAAGTTTTGCGCGGTAAAAAATCTTAGCTAATTACTTAAAGGATTAAATGTAAGTACGAAAACACAGTCAGAAAACATTGCAATCATGGATTAAAAAAAAAAACATTTTAGACTCACAGATTGGTTTCGGTCATATTACAGAAAAATCAAAGGCAAATGTAGTGTAGCCAGACACTAAAAAATAAAATTTAGTTTCAAAGTTCTGATAATATTATCTAAAGTTGAAAAATAACCTTCGGAAGAGAATGTTAACTAAGCTATTTTCTTAAATAATTGTTACATTAAGATAAATTATTGTCTCTATTTCTTATACCTATTACGTTGTTTTAGAATTCTGTATACTGACCCATTTCAATTCGTCACTCTCTACAGAATATTATACTTAATTTCGAATTATAACAGTTACCATCTACATTGTCACAGTAAACCCAGCAAAAAGTTTTGTTTCCCTTTCCCGATACATTTAAGTTTTCAGTAAATTTTGAATACGAATTTATTTCCCTTATTTATATTGATTAAATATATAAACGCTCCCACTGGCTGACAACATGAGAATAAATAAATTCCTATTTTATTTTCTATTGTGCCGGCAAGACAACGGCAACTATCGATGAATTCTCTTTAGACCATATTAACTACTAGATGTAGTGCATTCAATTTGCCGCGTCAATATAAAAAGGTACATTGAATTTTATTTTAAACTAGCTGTCCCGGCAGACCTTGTTCTGCCCTATTTCTCTAAAACAAAGTCGCATTGTTTTTTTTTTATAAATCGTTTGAAGCAACCTGGCCTTAATGCTATATGTATAAAAATTGACAAATATTGACATTAATATTTATACGTCACTCAATAATTGTTTTGCCTTCCCGGAACCCGTCCAATAACATTTAAACTTTGTGGTATGGTGTTAAAGTTCAAATTGACTTATAACAAATCTTTTGTATGAGAATATAGAAAAGTGGCGTTTTTAGACTTTTCCAGGCATTTTTTTTAATTTTTCTCTCCGTAATAACCATCCCCAGACTTCAACAAACACAACAAAAAAGAAATCAGCCAAATCGGTTCAGCCGTTCTCGAGTTTCGCGCGTATCAAGACATTTAGCGATTCATTTTTATATATAAGATTAATTTCAACATTCACAGTCTTAACTTATGTTAATAAGTAAAATTATTCTAATTATACGTACGTAGAAATAATTAGATTGTTATTAGAATATTACATTATTTGTCAAATTGTAATTTAAACACAAGGCTTAAGAAGCTTTGACCTAGGCGAATAATGAATGAATTCACTAACGTTGGAAGTCATACTGCTTCGATTCAAAGTTGCGCGTGAAAGCTTGGCAAATGATTTAAATAACATTGCCAATAATTTATGTTTGTCAAGACAAGATATTTTGTAACAAGTAAAGAAAAATAAATATTTTCTTATTGGTATTGGTATTTAGGCAATATGTATACGAATTTGTATTTTTCTACGTCGTTAACATTTTGAGTTCGACGCCCTGTCCGATGACAAATTAAATATTTTCAAATCACTCTCGTCTTAGATCTATGATTTAAAATATTACCGTCTGAACATCATTGGTTTTAAATAAACCACTGATCTATTTTTAGGCTTTACAACAAAACTAATGAACGCAATATAAATTTTACCTAATTAGGTTTTTATTTTAGCATCGTTTATTCTGTTTATCATATTTTTCAGATAGGTTCTATGTCTACGTAGAGGTATTTGCTTGATAATTTTATTTTATATCTTATTTGTTTGTATTGACCTCTATAATGAACAAGTAAATTTCGTAGCTTTAACTGTACTAATTGTAACGATAATATTAAAAATAAATTTGTCCTTTTCATAAATCTAAGTTTGGCAATAATATTATTACATTGTTACAGTAAAATAATTATATATGAATATGTACTGAATAGAGTTCCGTATGTCTTAAAGTATATACTTTAAAGCATAAACACTAGGTAATCAAAGTTCGAGTATATAAGAGCCACTTGCGGTGATATCAAAAGACTAGCGGATTGGTATCGCTGAATGTGGGGCAGATGAACGGACGGGATCGTCTCAAAATAGCATCATTAATGAGTGTAGTACGAAACGATAAAGCTTCAGCGAATAAACAAATGATTACTGACAATTGCTGCAGAGTGGTCGGTATATAGGGTTGATACACATCAGTCGTGTCTATGATATTTCTTAAAAAAAAAAAAACATTTTACCATTTATTCGTGTTGTGACCCGACGTTGCGTTCACAGATGTTAATTTAACTTGTATAAACTCTAAACCTGAAATTTATATACCCTACTTACTTACTTTGCTTACATTTTGCTCAAAAACCAAGCTCGTCTTTGTCAAAAAACTATACTTAGAATAGAATTCATATATGAATAGAAACTTGAGTATTGTCTAAATATTCACAGAGCCTACTTCAAGTTGAATAAATCTGTGACTTACACATGGTACGTACATACTTTGATATTATTTAAATATCATACTTCTTCTTCTTGCGTGTCGATGAGCAAACAATATTAAATAATGTGGCTCAATCAGTATGAAAGCACCTCTATGGCGCTATTGAATCCGTAATTAAGTCTTCATACGAGTTGATAGTAGGTAGGAAATATATAATTCGTAATGTTTGAGAAACTGTAAGGAATATCAAAGTAGCGTCTATTAATCTCAACTTTTGACCTGGAACAAGTACCTACAGGCCACACAAAAATGTATTTTATGTGAGAATTAATCCCATATCCCACAGTATAAAACTAGATCGCTCAACCACTATGCCAATCAGATTGTCAAACAAATATAGAGCTTGAAATAATAATAATATACTATACGATTAGAAATCTTAAATGCCCATATTTAATTGAGACTAGGTATTGTTTTTTCTTAACTTGTTCTCAACAAAGACGTCTCTCCAACAAAAAACTAACTACAATCAAGTAGAATTTTGGTGTTTTGTTTTAAGCGATGTAACAGCCCTAACAATCAATAGTAGTAAGCAAGCATGCAAAGAACGTAGCACAGTAGCACGCTTATTCGCCAAGGCTGGGCTGGAACATAATTATCGATAGTATATATTTTTTTTCGAACTGACAATTCTTTGTGGCCGGGATAGATAGTCACAACAAAACCGGTCGAGAGATATTATGTATTTACAGATATTACTAAAATTATGATTACTACCTTAATTTAATAAAATAAAATACATCAATAAGTTTGAACTTCCTGATCTTCTCATGTATACTACAACAAAATTTAGGAAACTTGAGCTGCATAACTGGAAATGTAATTCAAATTTCTAATTATGGTACTAAGTTGAATGCCTTCTAATTTACATTTTTTATTTGTAAACGGTTACAAGGGAATTTCTCTACTGAAATTAAAAGGGACTCCAAAACACATTTGATATAACATTTTGCCCAGCTGATTTGATATTTTGTCTTGGTTATACCGTATTTTGCGCCTGGGACACTTTGCATAGAATGTATAATATATCAATTTGATAGTTTATCACTTTGCGGTATTTTTTTCTTAAACATTTCGACTATATTCGCCTTATATCAACTTACCTAAGCAATTTCCTCACTATGTAATCGGTTCGTCAATCCAAAAAACTTATGTGTCAATGACCCTGTAACTAACAAGCAAACTATTCTATGGTGAGCAGATTTGTTAGTCATGAATCAAGGTTACTATACATACTGTATTTAAGTATGTTAATCTTTGTCTAGTACGTAATTATTCGCACATTTATATAATTTTTAAATAAATAAAAAGATAACATATTAACTTTAAAACATAAAAACATGTAGATTGAAGCTACGGCTAAAACAGCTGCTCGGAAACTGGGGGTTCTTTTCAAGGTTAGGCGGCATTTTACGCCGACCCAACTTCTTAACCTGTATCAGGCGCAAGTTCGGTCGTGTGTGGAGTATTGCTGCCACCTTTGGGATGGTTCCACCAAACACCATCTGGCTGCTTTGGACTCAATTGATCGCCGAGCTCGGCGACTCATTGCCGATGAGGCTCTTACGTCGCGTAAACTACTCAGTTTGGAACACCGGCGTAAAGTGGCTTGCCTTTCGGTTTTCTATAGACTATACTCTGGAGAGTGTGTGGCTGAGTTGTATGGTTTAGTTCCACCCTCCCCCTTCTACCATAAATTGACGAGACGCCGTGCTGGCTTACACCCTTTTGTGGTTGACATTCCTGCTGCTCGCACGAAGCGATTTGCCTCCTACTTTTTGCTGCGTACCGCGAAGGAGTGGAACTCGCTTCCTGCGTCAGTGTTTCCGGCGTCTTATGGGAATCTTCAAACGTCGAGTGAATCGGTATTTACTGGGTGAGCGCGCTCCATCGTCGGCCTCATCATCACTTTCCAGCAGATGAAATTGAGGTCAAGCGCAAGCCTGTATGTAATAAAAAAAATAGATTCACTGGGGCGAAGCTTAAGGCCCAAGCCACCGGTAAGTAGGATCTCGAAGTGAGGAACCTCCTATTAATGGCTGCCGTATCGAGTAATACTGCCTTCTGTATCCGGCCCTTGATCCAACAACCAAGTGAGAGCCTCTTAAGTTGTTAATTGAGGCTGTTTGCGATCAGCCCATTAGTCGATACAACAATCGGGACAATAGTCGCAGAATCCACATACCACATTAATGTAAATAATAAATGGCTAATTCACATAAGTACATACGTTATAAATATATATCGTATCTAAAATCGGTATAGCGGAAATCCCATAGTAGAATTCTATGGTAATATATTTAGCTAACTAGTTTTATAGCTATTACGGAAATGTTATTTAATTAACGTTAATCAAAAATGCAAATATTCGATTTAGTCGATTCCGAAATATTTATATTAGTATACCTAACGTTTTACATTAATAAACTAATTAGATTGTAATTTACCTCTAAATTATTTTTTAAATATGTGGCTTTAATTACATCCAAAAAGTTACGTCTAAGAAGATTATTGATAATCAATATGATAACATTAAATAAGAACAAACCAAATCCGTCAACTCCAAGTCATCCAAAAAATTCCAAATAAAATCTTTAAAGGTCAAGAAATTAATTATTGCGATATTTTTATTAGGAGATCAGAGTACATTTTTAAACGAACGGGCTATTTCCCGTTGCGCCCGGTAGTGATTTGTTTAATATTTTTAAAAATACAAACTGCCACCCAAACTAGGTCGTGACCATAGCACACAAAGTTAAAGACAATCATATTGACTCGTTTCGGCCTGTTGCGTGTCAGTATCAGCTCGTATATGTACGACCAGTAACAGATATATAAACCTAGTGACCATCAGTCGTAGCATATTTGACCCGACATGATGACGGACACTGCCAATAGATTTTCTTTTTTAGATAGTCAGTATCGTTCTTAGACTACACTTCACTTGTCTTCAGATGTACTTCAGTCATTTTGTTGAATCAGTATTAATAAAAAAACTATATTATGCATATAAACGTTGGTATGTTTGTACGTTGGTACGTGGTATGGTGGTCCATACAACCATAAACCAATAATTAATTTAGTTACATAATTATATTTTATATTAATAATGTATATCTACAAACGATGACCTGTTTAACAATGATTAATGCCCATAATTGTATACACAATTTATGTATCTATTGCTAAGAATTTTTAGTGATATTAATTGATAATTTGAAGAGATCACGTCCAATGAATAGTTAACCCTAATGAGCAACGTAATAATTACACATTTGGAAGTCATCCAATCCATATTGAACGTTATATGTCGATAACTATGAACTTTAGTAAAGTGCTGTGTGTTTAAAGCAAGTTTAAACATTTATCATATGCAAATTTGGTCTCCAGCCGTGGCTACCGTTTACTTTGTGGTGATATTGTTAAAAACATGTGAAGGGTTGTAGGAAGTTAGCATACTTATTAGAAATAAATTTCCTTAATTTTCTATATAATTTATAATAGTACAATAATATACATGAAGGAATGATAATAAGATTGCAAAAAAAAAACATTATGTAATTATTAAAGAAAATATTCAATGAGTTCTTGACTTGTAAACATAGAAACAGCCATTAAGAATAAATTGCGCTGTAACATACTATTTCTGTAATAATTTTGTCTATATAAGACTGTAGAAGTCATTTCAATTTCTTTTTATTTGGATTTAACTCCCTTAACAGCGCTTTAAAACATGAAGCAAGTAGAAGAGTTCCAAAAATAACGAGACTAGTAAAAGTACATATACGTAGTAAGTACATACATATACTTACTCGACGTAAATACATATTTATCACTGTATGTAAATGTTACATAGTCCGTCATAGTGATTTACTTCGGCCTGTCGCGGCTTAGAATCAGTTCAAATATGTCCATTGATCTTTTTACCTGACTCACTGAGAAGAGATTGTTATTGTACTCTAGTCTAGTCATTCTTGGACTACATAGTCCTTACAGTAAAATAAAGAAATAACGCTACGTCAAAATCGTAGTTATATAACAAAAAAAAAAAATAGATATTTTATAATCGTAAAGTATCGAGTTGCGTGCATTCGCATCACTGAGCGGTCCACGGCCAGGGCTGCCAACTCCTGTAAAATTCTGCGTACAATGCATTAAAATCCCAAAAAACAAAAAGACATTTCGTTTGTATTTAACTATAATAAAATTATTATATTATCTAAATCACAGAATTAAATGTCTACTAAATTAATAGTTTCTTCAAAAAGTTGTAGACTATTATCTCAAAGAAAAAAATTAATTAATTAAAAGTAAAAAAAATGTTAATATTTTCAAAATACACTAAATATAATTGAAGCAATCAAATTTGACATTTATTTACAATTAACTAATTTTATACTTCTAGATACTATAAATTTTGCCTCAAAAACACCGCTTCCCCGATTTGATACCCTTTTTAAGGGTAAAAATATGTCAGTTGGTATCACTATCCACGACGAGGTTATGGGACTGCGTTTGCTACCGGCAAGGACGTCGACCCCCACAACCTTGGGATCGAAAATTAATATCAACAATGTTTTTTGTATCTTCCTCCACTATAAATCGGAAAAAAAATGTAATCTACATCTTACAACACATCGTAGGTGTATGCGGAAAAATATAATAGCTACGATTTTGCTCAAATTGACTTTTATCATCTTCATAACACACAAAGCATGTCACAATATCTATAATGAATAATCACATTTCGTACGTTTCTAAAATGAGTCGATTTTATATTACAAATGAAAGATTATGTTAAAACTAACAACAGTCGACGGCTCCGACGCAGCCTTGCGTTTCTTCTCAAGGTAGTCGCTTCCGAAACGCTAGTAGATCACCGTTAGGTTTCGTATTTTAACTGACGGCCCAAGTCGAAGTCGTACCGACAGGGATGCTCTTGCGTTGCCACCCAACCCATGAATTTGCCGGCAGATCACCTGTGTTCCCCAATTGCTCGGTTAAGTTGTGAAGGTCTATCCCGGCCACCAATGTATGCCCAATTAAAAAACAAAAAAAAATCAGTCGACGGTCTTATAAACAACTCTATACATCAATAATAATACCACCCTTACTCTTTTTTATTAAATATCTTCAATTAGTTATTTATTTTTTCCTGGGCTTCAAAACTCCTTAACTTAAAACTATTTAGTTCTCTCTTTTTACGCCGATTATATACATTCTGATCACTAATAAAACACGGTAATAATATTACCATTTAATGTCGTTAAGGCTTCCTGTTTTTCCGAACGTGCGTTGGAATTAATTTTGATGATTGCTCATTTGCGCGGCTCACTTCTATTAATATAATACATTACATAAGTAATTTATTGTCACTCCTTTGTCTGGAGCAATTTTGATTTAAGTATCTAGGTACTTACAAGATATAATCAAGTTGTTATTTGTTTATTAGCCAACTTTAAAGGTTTAATTATTAATGCGATCATTTAATTATCTTACTTTCATCTTATATCTAATTATTTTTTTCACTTCTCTAACGGTTAAATATAAATATAATATTTAAAAGAGAAAACGTTGGTATATTAGAGACCAGAATATTTCTGAGAGTGACATTGGATTCAAAACTACAGTGGGGTGCATACATTACACGTCATACAGGAAAACTTAACACGGCTGCATATGCCGTCAGTAAAATCAAGCAACTCACAGATATTGAAACAGTTCGATTAGTTTATTTAAGCTATTTTCACTACGTTATGTCTTCTGGTATTATATTGTGAGGTAATGCTGCTGTTTTGAAAACTACTTTAATTTGGCAAAGGAGAGCTGTTCGTGACCTTAATATATAATTTTTTTTTTCAAGGGACATTCATTTCTTTATGTGTGTATATATATTTATACCTCATTATAGTACTACCAGAGTTTCTTGCCGGCTAGTCTTGATAGATCCTGCTCTCCGAACCGGTGATAGATTGGTTTTACTGTTTTTTAGACGATTCAAAAGTACTTGCAAATAAGCCTATTTGAATTAAATTTTTATTACACGGAGTGATAGTAATAAAGTAAAACTATTTGGATAGCTCTAAAGATATCTTCGCTGATGAGAAAACCAAAATAATACCCTGTATGTTTTGCCACGGCTTTATAATGTAATGTTTGTTATTGTTAAGGCTTATAAGTCACTCACAATTTAAAGCTTTCACTTTAAGCTCCTGGGTCATGATAATAATAAAATTAAATGTAGGGTAATGAGTGGCGAGTACGGACTAATGTGTATTTTAACGATTGTTAATAGTTATTTTATATTTACTGCTTGCTTCAAACGACCAAAGTGTTTGTCCCATTTTTGTGTCATTCATGAGATAAGATAGTATAATACGTCATAAACATAATCTTAACTTTCTTTATTTCGCAATGAAAATTAATTTACCTTTTATATTTATATATTATGAATTTATGTTTCTTATTCAATCTAGTATTATTATGCGTTACATATACTATAATAGAAAAACATAATGTTATTACAGTTTTTACTGTATAGCTTTTATTTTATATATTTCCTACCATGTTTTCGAAGTCATTATTATCTTTTGCTTGCACTTTCTGTCTTGGATATAAAAGAAAATATAAGTAAAATAAATCTGTGTATTTATATTTTTTGTATAAAGTTCGTCATATAATTGTCAAATACATTAGTAGGTATATTTATGTGGGTATAATGGTACATAAGTTTTATGAACAAGAATGGTGACTACCGTCAAGAGACTAGAGTCCATTAATTATAGTCGACTTCGTCATGGCGGCATAAATGTATCACGAGAAAAATCTCTATAATAAATACACGAGCTGAACACAAAAGGTCAAGCCAAAGCGTGTCCCTATGATGTACCCACGAACTACGTGGTGTGCCCCCATAAATGTATATAAAAACATTTAAATAACAACACAGACTGAAAGCCAACCGCCTTACACACCTACTACAAAATTTCATAAGCAAACATGTCATGATATTTCACCAGAACTGTAAAACGGCTGCTTCGATGTTCACTTTGTTATTCTGACGGCATCAGCGATATGAATGGCAAATTCCTCGCCCACTTACTGGCCTGAATGATTTCGACATTCTTGGCGCGGCTCCGATAATCTGAGCAAAAAAATAAACGAGAAACAACGTAAGTAAGCCCACTCCGAGTTGAAAGTGCGCACTCCGCACGGTAGCACCGTTAATAAATCACGTTGATATGGCACTACTCTACTCTCGGGATAAGTATTTTTACGCAACAGGCCTGTTGTTTGTTGCTAGTGTCGACGGAGCAGACGGCTGGTTATTCAACCGGGCGCATTCCACGACGCCACAGCTTTTTACATCCAACCGTCGCGCCGCGTCGTCCGTCCTCTGGCGATGAAAAACGACCAATTAGAGCTTTTACGGGAGGAATTAACGTGGCGCATTGTCCGACAGAACGGGCCATAGCGCTTGAAATAATTCTCGGGACAATGACGCATACCACCTACTCTTCAAACAGCAGTCATATTAACTAAAATAAAATTTAACAAAGCTTTTATGCATTACATCATAAAGTATGAAACGGCAACGGTAGCCAAAATTATTTCTTTTTTATTTGTGAACATAACTAATTTAATTTTTTTTATAGCCTATTTAGACATTTCTTGCAATAATTAGATGGATCTTCGGGGGTAAGAATGCGGGTCTATAGATTTAATTTTGTTTTAAATTATAGAAAATATTGTTTTCATTTTAGCCTTTCAAGAAAATCACTATCGAAAATCCCACAGAATATAATAGCTAGAAATAACATGATTGCAGCAATTTAATTTCACTTTCTTACCGCTTCGCCGTTAAAGACAATATAGTGGACGATGACAGGGACACTCTTACATTAATGTAAAATGCACAAATCGTGTCAGATTATCTTTAAGAGAATGTCGCCGTTGATGTGTGGTAATCGTCTCGGCGCCGATATGGCGATCCAACGCCATTGTTTACCTTCAAGCAATGACCCACTGATATAACGCAAGAAATAACGTGAAAAGGTTTTAAGCAATATTTTGAATATTTATAGCCATTATGTCAAACGAATACGTCATACACGTTAACAGCTTTGAAACCGCAAATTTTTTATCTACTCGTTCAATTGACGTAATTTATGATTATGCATAATAATTGTACTATGATGTTTTTATCTACATCTATAGGATAGTAAATGGTATTATCATTGCATAATATAATGTGATTGACCTTTTGGAAAATTATTAGGTTAAACGCTTTTTCTGTCCACTATTGCATTTTCTTTTTACCCTTCTATTGTTTTCCGAATGTTTCATACTGTCGGAATTTCACACGATTTCCATAATTTTACCCAGGTTTTAGAATCTAAGGATTTTGAGGACATGCCTGTTTCGCTTTTTTTGTTTAAAATAATGTAGTCATGTTCAATTTATCCACCCTTGACCCTTTTTAAGCAATTATTCACAAATATTTAAGAGAATAAAAAAGATAATAGGTGTAAACAACATGAACTAACATGGTTTTACAGACATCATAACATGGCTACCATAAAGTTCATCATAATTGTAACAGTTAATTGAAGAATACAAAGCGCAGATATAAATATATCTATGAGTAATAAGCGTTATTTGAATCTAAAAATAGATACTGTAACGTTGATGATTAAGAGCCGAGTAAGGCAATTGCTTGAATAGAATTTAATTAATGTTGTATAACACATGCGTTCTAATTTGGTGCCCTTTTTATGAAACTTCTTTTACTTGCCGGACAATGTAGATTGTAGTCGGTAAAAAACGCATTTTTATGGTCGTACGTGGCACCCGAACTGACGCCAATAAAACCGATCAAATCTGAGAAGTCTCACAAAAAAGATAACTCCGGGAGAGCTACGCCAACATTATTTACATTTTTTTCTTATTCTAAAGTGGTTTCGTATTACTATCTCGGAATGTTCCGTAGACGGCCGGGCCAGTCTAGACAAGGCGAGACTCAAGAATTCGTGCGTTTCAAATTCCTTATAAAATTGGGTGCCTCACGTATTTAATATGCCTAAGTACCCGTCTGATGCGATACTTTATTGGTTGCGTTAAAATTTTATTATATAATACATCAATTTAAAAATTCAATTAAAAGATTCAGAAGAAATTAAGCCACATACAACGGGCATACATATATAGATTAGAACAACACCACATAAGCACTATCGCATTGAAATAATCAAATACAAATAAAATCATCAAACATCAGATAGTAATTGAACTATATATAAACATCAAAGTGATAGGAACCAGCTTGTAAAGGTTAACCTTTATATTACGAGTCCATTAAATCTTTGTTTTAGTTAAAAGAAGCAGCAAATTGAGGTTTTTTTGATGACCCAGCTTTTACCAGTTGTAATGGGGCTGCGGAGAATTGATTACAGGACCCGCAGTCCCCACTAATTCGCAGTAGTAGTCACCTTGGGGTTTTTAGCTGGTTAAAGTCTGGCACTCCCCGGCTGCTACCCCTTTATGGCCGGGACGGTCCTATGAGGATTTACCCCAAGTAAAAAAAAAATTACCAGTTATTTATGTGATTTTATTGCACTCAGAAAAAAGTCGCTAATTGTTAAAATGCATTGTAGAAGACTATCACTACGTTTCGCGGGTAGTCCACATTCTCCAATTACCATGTATTTTATAATATATTTTATCTAATTTAAATAATGAAGTTACGTCATATACATAATTTCCGAAAATTACCTAAAATGAATCTGTTTTATTGGCACTATATATATTTGAGCAAATTTATGCTTTGCAAGTTTTAAACTTGTTGTACGTACTCCTTGTTTCGCCTGGTGAATCAGTAAATCTATGAAGTCCCTCTCAAATCACTGAGTATACTTACGTTCATCAAAAAAACCGGCCCAGTTCGTTCCGTACAAATAACCTATGCAAATACTTTACATTGCTCTTACAGAAAAACAACCAGATTTAAAGTCAAACTTAACTTTGCTGTTGACAAACCGCTGTTCTGATATATCAGTGTAGGTCGCGGTCCTTTTAACAACCGCAAATACATAATCGCAAGAAATAATTTTTGTAATTTAAATACAAATTTAACGTTTTCAGACTTTTTACAGTACTTGTGATCTTGCATTTTTAAGTACGGCTTGCACTAATCATTTAAATCTAGTTTAAACTTATATAAAGAGCTATTTAGCGTTAAACTGTATTACTTACATAAACGGAAACACCTTTTGATTGCGTTAACTGAACTGAGCATTTCATATTTCAACTTGTTCTCTCCATGAGCTCCTGTGAAAAAATGTCTCGACAAACAGAGTAAGACAGACGAATAATAAATAAATCCTATAAGGGCTACGTTTTTCTTTTTGAGGTACGGAACCCTAAAAATCAACCAAACCTTCACAGATTCTCAGAAATACTCATACAAAGATTACTCAAATTAACCCGCAGTCATAATACCTTGCCCGTGTAATACTTTTGGGGGAATCTATCGAACAAAAACTACCTGTGTGACAAAACCGGCGTCATATCAACCTGTTCCACAAATTTTACTACGAATACAAAAACATATCAATAGCAAAATATTTGAGAGGTGGCGCTTGGAAGGACTGTGCCGAACTATTTCTATTGAACAGCCAGAGAGCAATAAACGATTAATAGCGACTTGAGAGTCGTTTTGTTACACCAATTGTCAGGTTAGATTTTTTTTCAGTAAGAGTCAATAATAGCTTTTGAATTAGAAATATCGTAGTCAGACAAGAATTGGAAATAAACTTTTGTATATACTTGTAATTTATACTTACTGTAAGCATAAGTTTAACAAGAAGTGGATACAGATAAAACGATAAACGAAGCATAGCGCCGGTATAAAATTACTAGACGATAGAAATAAGTATTTTTAAACAAAAACATTAAAACAATAACCAAGACACAAATTCATTCATAAAAATAAGAGATCTGATGGACAGTAATGTCAAAAGTACGTAGAGTCGGCGAGAGTTCAGACAGGGTCCAATGAATGGTAAGAAAGTGAAATAGTTTTCAAAAGTAGAGAGAAGCGGCATTATATTATCTGTGCCTACCCCAATAAGGATTCACCGTGATGATAGATAGATGTAAAAATATGAACAATAATAGTTTATAGGTAATATTGTTTAGGTAAAACAAGTAATAACTTTGTATCTTATAAAATTATATCGAGGGGTGAAAGGCTATTTGGTTTAAGCGACATTTTTTGGTGATATATATATTTTTGGAATCGGTAGAAATCACTGATTCCGAAAATATATGACTACTATATATTACTATATCACCAAAAATGTCACTTAAACCAAATAGCCTTTCAACCCTCGATAATATTATCATCCGCCGCATTAGTTGTTTCATATCCAAAATAAAATGAGTACTGATAAATAGATAAGCAATTGCTTATTATAATTGTAAAACCTATAATTTAATTTATTCGCCTCCAAGACAGTAGTTGCATCAGTCAATATCTTAACTCGATATAATGTAAACTATAACAAAAAAAGGTGAAATTATAATCATGTTACTCTAATGAAACTGCAAAAAATTAAATGTTGTATTCCGCAATACCGCTTTGGGCGACTTTACTATCAAGCTCTTTCCCCTTATTTTTAATTCTTCGTTTCTAACACGTTCAAAGATAGAACTGGTAAATTTAACAATACTGAGTGTAATCATTTTCTTATTTTTGACAAAACACTGCCACGGTGGCAATACCTAAACTGGTGACCCTTTATTCGGTATCGTCATTCTATATGCTAAAATTAATTACTGTATACATAGTTATTGTGAATATTCGTAGTTTTTTTTTAGTTTTAGTTCAGTTTCTATAAACTTGCACAAAAAATATTTCAGTTCGCACATCCATTAGTAGTTTAACGCAACAATCCCGACATGTTGGACCCATGTGTGCAAAAGCCTTCTCAGAGCATTGTGTTCACACATTGTGCCTAAATCACGTTTTTACCGAAAGACGTCAAGAGCTTCGACTTTTGCACTTCATCAAATACACATTTATCTCAAATACAGTCCCAAGAATCCCAACCTGTTGGATCTTTTGTCCAGCGATACAATGATTTGAAAAAAAAAAACACAAAAGTTTTCACCTCCTTTGTGAGTACGAGTATGAAGCTAAATTATTGTTTTTAGGCTAGTTTTTATGCGGTATTTTCGAGTGGTGTATGAATAGACGTCTTTGAAAGTGGACACAGGTATTCATGTCTTTTTTCTATGACAACTATTGATTGTTACATGGATTGTGAATTAAACTGAATAATAATTGTAATTTATTTTCATTGTCATTTTAAATGAATTATTTTACTATGGAGCATAGTAAACTAATTGGAATATAGTACATAGTAAGTAAGTAAAGGTAGCTAGTTTAGAAAAAAAAAAATATGTTGCATATTTTGTCACTTGTTGTTTGTTCTATTACACAGGAGTCTTTCCCCGTGAATTCGTCTGTGTCACCAATGAAAAAAAAATCTGTTTATATTGATTTTATTTAGTAGTAGTACACCTATCCCCCGATTTACACGGTAGATACAACATGTAAATCGAAAATTAAAAATTTTCAAGTCAAAACCGTGTAAATCGAAAAGCTTGCAGAAAATGCATAATCTTGCTATTTAACAGTTGTGATTTTTTTCAATATTTTTAGGTGTACACAGAAATAAAATTAAAATGCATTGACAGGTTAAAATATGTAATATATTACGGAAACACTGTTTTTTTATTTAATTACAATACATTAAACAGAAGAACAAAAAATAAAACTAAAGGTGTTTTATTATCCTTCATCATGTGCAGCAAGTCAGCACATAATCTCGGGATTCCCCGTGAGATGTGTACACAGCGCACGTGTTCAAACACAGTAGCAATTAGTAGAGTGCGATAAAAACAAAAAAATACTTATTTGGAAAACCGTGTAAAAGTGAAAACGTGTAAAACAAGTACCGTGTAAATCGGGGGATAGGTGTATTTAATACTAGCAAGTAGTAACTTAGTTAATGATGGTATTTCAATCATACGGATGAAACTATTTCACTTGACCTCTCCAATGAAGAGTGACTCGTGGTACGGAAAGGTTATAAGACTTCAACAATTCATGCGATTTTGATAAAACTTGTAGAGACTATAAATACATCCTTGTTTGTATTAATTTTTTCTTAATCGTGTTTCGCATTATATAAATTTGTTAATTTGTATGTCCAGTTCTGCTAAGCGTTAGACCATGATTAAGTTGAAAGCCCTGTTTAAATACTGTGAAAATTCAGTAAAGATAAGTTCAGTTGTTTCAAGCTTAACTTGATGCCTGAAAATAACATACAGAAATTTAAAAACGATTGATTTACGTTCTAAATGCTACAAATCGCTGATGCCACTCTTTCATGTTTATTTATTTATTTATTCACTATTATTGAACAGCACATACAAACAATTTACATACGGTACAGTTAACAAGCTGTGCCAATTACACAATGACAATATTAAAAAAAAAAACTAACATATATAAGATATATTATGATATATTATATTATTTTAAGATATATTGTATATCTTAAAATAACATAATTTAACGCAAAATAATTTTAATATCTACAGATATCAATTATGTTCAATTACAATATGCGGTCTTTAGCGCTGCCTCTACTAAATACAAAAGAAACTAATTCTTATAAATGTTGCCTTTTTTTAAATAATCATGTATTTATCGTGGTTAGCATATTATTTCAGTCGTGTGAACGGGACGCCCCGAACGAAACGTTTGGCAACCTTAGTCAAACCCCACCCTAACAAAATCCTACATCAGTGAAGTTCTAAAAATGTGGAGTATTTCGTCCTGTAAAAAAAAAGATCTGCGAATTAATATATATAATGAAATATAAATATACGTAGCGCCATCTTTTAGTCTTATTGTTAACTATCTACATATCTGAGCGCAGTCCCGTATCTGCTTTTAATTTACTTCCTTGTATGTAAAAGGTTCAGTAAGTGTATCCTAGATGGCCTCACGATGTTAATTAAAATTATTTTTATGTAATGAGTTCTTTTTTACTTTTATTGTACTACACACTGTGATTTTTTTTTTACCATGACATTTAATGAATGTACAATTTTATAATATTAAAATATGTTTTGTACATAGAGTATAAATAATAATGTAGTGATAGAAAGAATTTGTAGTGTCAACGTTCAGTGTCATGAATGTTTATTAAAAAAACTGGAAAAAAGAAATAAAAATATTTAAAAACGTTGTAAATCACAGTTTTTATTCGCTTACTTATTATATGATTGACATGTCTGGTATATTTCATAAAAGTTGCTATACTTCCCGTAGTTCTGGTTATAAATATCGCACGCTCTCTACTAACACCGGCACAAGCAGTAGACGAGATCACAAAGAAGATAACACCTTCGAGAGAAAATTCAAAGACCTCACACGCGAGATATCGACAAAGATCGACCTACAACTCAAGCAGACACAAAAAGCGCGTGAATTAATCCAAGAGAAATTTGCAAAAGTGGAAACCAAGGTCAACTCATTATTAGAACTACAGGATACTGTCACAGTCCTGCGTAAGGATCTGCAGTCAGCAGAATGCGCTATACTAAAAATAATAGAAAGAGTTTGTAAACTGGAAGCTTTGGGTTATGGCAATGAGGGTTACAGTTTACAGTCTAATAAGACGTCGTTTCGATCTCAATCACCTATTTTAGAAGACAGGGAACTTTATGCATCAACTATGACACATATATAAATAAATTAATAATAAATAGATTGGCAATAATATAAAATAAACATTATTCATATCTTAAAAAAATCAATCAATGGATTAATTTAAACCTCTGAAAGATACAATGTGACGATATATTATAAATATTAATTAAAATTATAAAAAAAAAAACATTTCAAATTTACTTTTAGTATAGTATTAAAGAGTAAGTATCTACTTTAAGCCCTTTATTAAAAAGAGATTATTTTACCGGTTGCACGGTGGCGAGTGTTCTTAAGAATTACATTCTTTGATTCCACCAGCACCATTCCATCACAAAACCACTAGACATCGTATCGGATACCATCCATACGTGGCGGATGTTTCTTATATCCGCACGAAAAGATTCGCTTCTACATTCATCATGCGAACGACTAAGGAGTGGAATATGCTTCCAGCGGCCATATATCCGCGATCTTATGACCTGGGAGTATTTAAGAGAAGAGTGAATTGGTATATGCTGGGCGAACACGTTTCATCATCGAACTCATCTTCACCTTCTACCAGGTGTGATTGAGGTCAAGCCTTTGTCTATAAATAATAATAATAAAAAAAGATATTTGTTTCGTGAATCAGAATTTACCTTTTTTTATTACGAAGTCAAACTAACGATAAAGTTCAATTTGGAAGAAAATCTGAATATTTTTATAATTTTGGTTGAGATTTTGTAATTATTGCCGAGGTAACCTATAGGTACCCATTTATTTTTAGATTTCGTTAATAAACGTAATTGAACCTGCTTATAATTAATTCATTTACATTTAATTACACTCGAAGCGTGATCCTATTGGCAGTTAATCAATCAATATTACATTTTGAGTATAAAATTGCGTGTGAAAATGACCTCCATGTTAGAGATGTCTGCCATCAATTCAAGTCAACACGCAGTTGTAAAATACTTCTTTACAACTTTGAATTTTTTAGTCTATTTGTTTGGTTTTTATCAAATTGTCTGTTTCTACAACTGGGTCTCTGAGAAGAAGAAATAAAATAACCTGATTTTTTAACATCATATATTTGTCTCAGGATGACACTTTAATTACAGCTCTGAGCTGAACACATCGATTTTACACCATTTATAATAAATTATTTAATATTGTTTAATTAATTTTGAATTCAAAATGCAACAAAAAATTATTGTATACATTGACATAAATTTTATCGTTTGAAACGGCAATATCTAATATTACATTCAATATAATTTAGATTACACAAAAAGCTTTATCTAAACATGCTAAATAGATAAGAACATTAACGTTAACCATTCGTTGAGGTGTTGACGTATCTATAAACTAGAATTAAGTAGCCTTAGAATCAAAAAAGCATTAGAAATTACCTCTTCAAAAAATCAATGGCACATTTAGAAAATAATTTACAAGTATTGTATTTTCTCAAATGGAATTCAATTAAAATAATTAAATATTAAACTAACATAATCTAGTCATGAGTCTTGCAGTAGTTTACATCTACAATTGAACTAAATTAAACTTAAATGACATGTATATTTCAACTGTCTTCGTTGGCCTTATTTATTAAGCGACTAGTATTTTTTCTTATAATACATTTCCTAGATTTTATCTAATACTTAAAATAATAATAAAACAGTTTACATAACAAACATTAACATAAAACTTTTACACACAACTTATTTAATAAATGCACCAAAACTAGACCTAAAATGCAAACATAGCTAAATATTTGTGCAACAATATGAACAACGCCAAGTAAAATGCAAATTGTTAAACAATTTGATGTCCACAATATTGACGTCTACCACACAACGAAAGGAAATATCACAACATTTAGATCCTCAAATATCTAAAAACACGTAAAAGTTTAAATGGCTTATAATAGGTATATGGAGCAGCCGAGCCGCATTTTAAAATTAAATTATCCTATCTATCGTTTTTTAACCAATTTCAGTGAATTGGTCCTCCCATAGCATTCTTTCAAATATTTAATAATAGGTAATACATAATAGACAGAATTAGCTGCCAAACATAACTTTATAATATTAAAATTGCATTAGTTAGAATAAACTACAAATTCAACAACAGTAAATCAAATAAAAAACAATTTAATTAATTTTCTTTTAAATTATATAGCTCAGCTATAAAATTATTCACTTGAGACATAGGTATGAAATATTTACTTTAATTTTTTTAAAATTACAAAATGTTAATCTTTCTTTTAATACCTTTCCTTATTCGTAAATTGTCACTACAACACCGATATAATAATTCGTAATTTAATAATACATCATTTAGTGTTAGATTTAAGATAAAATTCAAAAATTCGATCAATCCTTTATCAATAAATACACAAAAATTGTATCTTAAAATAGTAGACTGGAAAACTTTAGACATATTAAACGGGACACAAAAATAACGTCTCGCGTGTAGTGTGAATGCTCGTTGTTAGAAATTCGAGTATCATATCCACCTTACACGTAAGAAGTTGGTGCCTGCTCTCAGTCAAATAGACAGATGAAAGCCCTCAGAAGGCCATCACCGAAATTGGCACAGCATCCGCGCTTCTTAGTTTTTTCCTCCGGGGCAAAGCACGGTTGCTTGGGACGCTTGCTGCGACGAACGCAAAGTTTACTCGGTTGTATATCCTCGATTGCTGGTTCAGAGCGAGGGCTCAAGTGCACTGGCAGCGCAGCAGGCTCGGCGGGACGCGGGCGAGCCCAACGACGCAGCAAAGCTTCTTGTTCAGCACCAACTGGCACTGGTGCCGACAGTTTACGAGCTCTTGCAATAACTAAGGCTCGTTCCATTGGCTCTAGCAACTCCAGAGCCAAGGCTCGATCCAGCTCCTCACCCGACATGAGTAAATAACGAGGACAGTATCCAAGTTCTCCTAGAGCTGCACGCCTGTTACTAGGAGTCAGTTCCCTTTTGGTGCGCTTGCAAGAAGCGGTGCTCCATCGGGATAGAGCTTCAACAAGGAGAAGCTCGCTTGACACTCGAAAAGTGTCTCGCTTTACGATGAGAGCGAGATCTTCGTACGTGAGCTCTTCCAAGCGTTCATCAGCCAATGCGACGTCGGCATTGTCATCCAAAACTAAAAGAGCATTATGTGCCAACGAATCACACCAGCGAGAACATTGCCCTAGTAACCTGGCGGCGGCATCATTGGTCAGAGCAGGCAACGGAGGCGCTGACGCAGCGCCGGGCAGCCTTGCACACATGAACCGCAGATCTCGCAGTACTTCTAGAGCAACTCCTGCATCCAGCATCTCATCCAATCTTCGCGCGCAACGTTCCGCGAGCGGTGGGCAGAGAAATTTATAAGCTGCATCCAGCGAACATCGTGCAGTAGCAACGGAATTTAGTTGAGTCGGTTCACAGTAATGGTAGCGAAGCAGTTGCTCAAAGCCTCGACGGTCGATGTAGTCTACGACGATGACGTCGGTTTTCGCAGCTAGAAGAGCAGCGAAGACAGGACTGGTGGCCGCAAGAACTCTGCGATGTCCAGGGTATCGCCACGTGTCATCATTAATTCCAGCCACGAATACAATGTCGCTTTCTCTCTCATCATCATAAAGACGTGCATTCTCATCCAGCCGGAGGCCGGATTGCTCCTGAGTAATGCATTCAGGTACAATGGTATCATCAATGAGGTCGTCATCGACGTTCATCCGAGCGGGGTTCGTCACAACCGTCATCTTGTTTTGAAGTCAGTAGACGCACTACCTGAAGAGAAGAAAATCTTCGTTATAAAGTGCATTGCAAAAAATAACCGAATATTACATTATTTTTTAATTCATTTATATTAGCCTGTGTCTAGGGTACAAATTATAAAGAGGGTCTTTAAAAATGAATTAAAAATTATATGAATTAAGTGCTAGGATAAAATAAGGACTTTTCATAATTGCTAGATACGTTTCGAATCTCTGGTTTATACCAACGAAGACGTCATTATATTTACATGTTTATACTAATTCCTGCTACATTTCGAATAAAGTTATTTTAATATAACAATAAAACAATTACCGTATATTAATATTAACATCTTTGGTATTTCTTATTTAACTAATGCCGATTCATTACAATAGAAATATGTTTTATTTTTTCATTCAAATGTACTTCCTTACAATCCAGTTACCGCTAACACGTTCATTTAGCGTTCCTATTATATCCGGTATACTTGTATTTGTATCATATAAAGAAACATTACTAGCTTTGTTTGCGTTACGTAGTCATCCTAGGCGTTAAGTAATGTACCAAGGGCAGTTACCTGCATGTACATTGTATGTACACAAATAAACAATTACCTATTTACACATTGTATACGCATTATAAATACCTTTATATATTTCGTAAACATACGTTTTTGGTAATAGATTTAGGTTTTTTAAATATATTGTTAACTACTAACAGTTACAAATACACAGGATTGGGTCCGCAATTAATGATGCCCCTTTAATATTGTCATTATAAATGACATAGAAGTATGTAGTTACTAGCATAAGCATTTTGATCTTAAATAAATGTAATTATTTAAATACGTCGGGGTGACACTTCCGGCTTGGCCTTTTGGCTTGGTTTCCGGTTTATGGAATACCAGAGTGAAAACGTAAAATAAGGATAAATATTACTACAAGCTAATGTTGATAATTATTATTTAATATCATACAATTTATACTGTAATCGTTTAACAATAACTTTCATGGAATATGATGTTGGACTATTAATAAGGACTTTTGGGATCAACATAAAAGATGGCGGCGGTGTGCTTAGAGAAGCGTCGGTGAGTAAAACGTAAAAGTGGTATCGGACTATATTTATCTGTTTTTATAATATATTAATATAGTGAAACTACAGCAACGCAACATATCCAAGCAGACGGATAATATTGATTTTCAGTTACGCTGCATTCCAGTCTAGACTGTAAAGATATAGGTACCGAAGTAGTTCGTAGACTTTTCATAGAAATGTTGATGCCATTCATATATTCAAAGTCAGCGAATGCATCAGTTTTTATTGCCTTTAATCTTTTGTGAAATTATATCTAATACTTATTCAATTCGACCTTGATTACAAATCGTAGATAGTATTTAATTTATCGAAATATCACTCTAAACTAAATCTAACTCTAAATATTTCGTTATATGTATTTAAAATATTGTTAATTATATGAGTATAGATAATTTTTCAAATCTTCCTACATCAATATTTAGTATCAGTTTAAAATTGTTATCATGGAAAGTATCGATTGTCTTCAATACAGAATATTTTGCAAAGACATTATGCTCCAATCCCTCGAGCTCATCATGCAAATTACGGCTTATTATTTCTTCCGACAACAATGTATAGTGGTTTCAATAAAAATGAGTAGTTTGTTTATTATTGGCAAAAAAAAACTTTAGAGTATTCCTGTAATGAACTGGGACGGAGTACAATTACTTTTCACGAAACATGCGTCAACACGTGGCGTGCGTCACTTACACATTCCTGACTTGTAAACATAAATACACACAGTTATTGAAGCTCCAAAGGAAACTCTTTGTGAATCATAAAGGCAATAAGTGCGATAGATCTGTTTACAAATGCCTAACTTGTTCCTATTACTTGTGCTTTACGTGTCCAAATTTGAAGTCTAAAAGCATTTCGTACGTCTTATCGATAAGGTTTATATTTAATAACCTTTATATCTCTCGTGGTTTATTAGATATGACGTACCTAAACCTAATATACTCTACAGAGTAATGTACAATCAATACTCCGGCGTAGTTAGCGCATTAGATATTTGTAATTATGATTCAATAGATATAAGAATTGCAGGATACCTAGTTTAAAATATCTATGAAATATAACAGCGTGTAAACGATATTTAAGAAAATCAACATAATAATCAATCTGATGTTACGGTAGGTATGAAAATATTCATAATAATATATTTTTAAGGGGCATTGGCGATTCTATATAAGCTTTAAGGTTAATAATTAATCACTAACATCCTCCAAAATATTACGCGTATTATAATTAATAAAGAAATATGTAATAAAAAATGCCTGTTTATTATAAAAGGCACCAATCGTTATTAATAACATTTCCTTTTATATTTGACGATTGTCGATGATTTGCATGGAATACATTGTATAAAACAGAACAGAATTATCGGCAACTATTGCCCAACACCAACAAATATTCGTGACAGAACTGTTCTTCCGTGTTCTAAATATTTTATTGTGAGAAAATTCGAACACATTAAATTTTTTCCGTAACCACTGCCCGAACCATCAACAGGAATTGTTACCCAACCTGTATCCTCCGTTATATATGTAATTAAACTGAAAATATAATGTTTTATATATCTTACAATCGAATCAATTGACTTTTACAAACGACAGAAGTCCTATAATAGATTTATATAAAAAAAACTGTTTTTCATAATTCAAGTAAACAATGAATAAATATCAAATAATAATATTCAATAAGGGATTTGATATATAAAAATATTTTTATAGAACAAGTCATTTCGATATTTCATGAGTCTACTAAGCAAATGTTGGGACGTATTACTTTGGTTATTTGTGATACTTTCGTTATCCCAAATAACATTCGCATAGCTGACCAGTGTGCAGGAATTGACCTATATTTAGAGACAGGAATCCGTTAGCACAATATTACGAAAGCAAATGCGCTTCTTAGTGCAAGAAATTTCTTGCAAAAGGACTTTAATCTATAGCCATTTCTGACCTTTACGCCCTTATCCTAAAATTACTACACTGTTTCTGACACAATGTCAAGTATATTTTGTATTTAGATACAACAAAAAGTCGGAAAATAAATGGTCCTCACCTTGGAATATTGGAAATTAGCTAAATAGATATAAAATGCCACCATAAACTCTAAATTAATTAGTAAGTTATTTACACATACATTTTCTTATAAAATGACTTCTCTCAAGAGTTTGTGTATTTTATACATCAAGCTAGATTGAGTGAGCACGTTTGGATAAAATTCTTATTAAGTACTTTATTTTGAGAATGATACAATAATCACACGAAGTCGCAAACAAATCTAAAAAATAATAATTATGAATATTAAAAATAGTTTTAAAAGATCATTTCTGCAATATTTCACACTTCGTGAGCAGTTAAATGAATAATTCGTGACTTATTCCAACGTACTAACTTTATAGTTTTGGACAATGTATCTAATAATTGTATCGTATCTATGTATTATATTGTTTAAAAATACCTATTCACATCAACAATTGAATTAAAACTAATTTATCCTTAGAAGTCATAAATATTCTGTATAAACTCTTAACTATCTACTAGACATTTCAGCTCTATTTTATTATTCAATTCCTGAAATTTGAATTGCAAAACTTTAATTTCCTTTGTACACGAATTCCAGATAACTATTATGTTTGCTTATATTATAGTACGAGTATATTATATTTCGCCTTGTAATTAGAGTCATTCAAATTTAAATAAAAATCATTCAGCATTAAAATGGCCTTGAATTTCTGCACCTCTTTCATTTATATGTTAAATCTAATAATAATATATAGTCAAGCTATATTCGTTTGGGGTTGAGGAAAGATACAAGCAGTTTACTCACTATTGAACCTATATTTCGTAACTAACGTGACTAATGGCCGAAATTAATAACCTATCCTATCGCTTATCTTAGATTTGTTACTATAGCAACTATAGTACATCTCTTTTCGCATACACAGGTTAGAAAGGAAGAGGTATAGCTATTGATCTACGAATTAGAGATAGGGTATTAATTTTGGCAGTAATAGAACAGCTACTCGTCTTTCTCAGGTCACTTTCACATGACAAAGACACTGTGTGGCATTTAGATATTTATTTATTTTTTTATGCAACATTATGTGACACAAATTACATTACTAACATTGTAAGCTCTGTTTTAATTACACATAAAGATAAATATGTAGTAATTGGAAATTTTAAAAACAATATATAAGATACGGTTGGGTAGCGCCCTTAGTTCACGTCAAGCATGAATCCTACAAATTACCTAACTATAATACAAGACTTACTGTTAAACCAGTGAATGGTAACCTTGTACTGAAATCAAGGTATATTTTATATTTGAATTTACATCAAATATCTACAAAAAATATGTTATACATGCTTCGTCAATAAATAGGTCCGTAAAATAGGACTTTTTTTTCAGAATTGTTCATTATTAACCACTCCAAGCTCGTATAAGCATATGGGACAACGTAGCCTCGTATACTAATGTGTGTTATCTTATAAAGCGGAGAAGCAAATAGTACCACGTATGGTTAATTTAATCTTCGTTTACATAAATTGCCAATTTACAGCTTCAACAAATATACTAGTCCTTGGTTAATAGCCTGTAGCAGAAACAAACAGATACTTCGCTATATAACCTATTTGGATGGCCTATCTTTATATCTATCTAAAAACTAATTCCTACAATTCCTAGATATACCGGCGAACAATTTATATCTATTTTAGTAATAGATATATGAGTTAATTTACTTTATTACAAATAAAATTAAATCCATAATATTTATCACTATCTTGCATTAGCCAAAGATATGTTACTTTTCGGAATGAAAAAGTATTAGAAAAGAAAAAAAATCTAAGGCAAATATATAGACCGGTTACTTTAACCGGTTCGGTAAATCTAGTGTTAAACAGCTTAGTAAAATTCACTTCGATTAGAAAGAAAAGTAAATAGAATTGCGGTAACAAAAATTCATAAAAATATGATAATTTTATAATTTTGTAAACAAACATTTTATATTTTGGGATTTTAATTCTTGGATACAATCGAGTGTACTTAGGTTATTAAATTATTCTGACCGGTAGAGGAACAGTTAATTGCAAGAAACGATATGATTTTTATATTGATATAAAAATAACCGGTTTTGAAGGCATTCCATAGAAGCTTCTAGATCGAACTTGACAGGTCTTTCGCAACTATTATATATTTTGTCCACTTGTAATCGGAGATAAAGCTTATCATCCAGTTATACTTCCCACAGTACACCAAAAAAAGTAAAACTTTTACTCCGCAATATTAAAATTATTTTACTAATAAAAGTTCATCTGGAAGATAGCTCAAACTGGTGTATTTTTGTATGAAGACACGAGGCGAGGCTAGTTTCTATTATCTGGTTTCTAAATATGTTAATTTAAAAACAAAACAAAACAGTTCCGAACATATGCTCTGCAGAAATAGCCTTAGTATGTGACA
The DNA here is from genome assembly GCA_036320925.1 of Automeris io. Classification (NCBI taxonomy): domain Eukaryota; kingdom Metazoa; phylum Arthropoda; class Insecta; order Lepidoptera; family Saturniidae; genus Automeris; species Automeris io. The sequence continues at coordinate 12,315,258 of JAUDJH010000011.1, forward strand.
TGCGGAAATTGATATGCAGTGAATCAAACGCGAGAAAATAGAACTTGCTACGAAACAAAGATGGAACTAGCATTTCTAAATTATTCTTCTTGGTAATGTTCTTATGAAGTTTTTTTTAAATACAAAAAAAACTTTATTTATTGGATTTGATTTTTGAAGTAGACGTAGACGTAGTATGGTTGTTGTGAACATTTCCAAATTATAATTAAAACAGGCCAACACAAGTAAAAAAATTGTAATTAATAAAAATTAAATGAAAAAGAATTTGATTTATAACACTTCCAATAACAATTATTCTCATCTATCTATAACTGAAGAGTTAAGACAGCTAATAAGTTGTTTCAAGTCAGATATAATGTAACGTTTTACACATAGTATCTCCTATATCTTCTTAAAATCATGTGTAAATACCAAATATTTGTATGTATTGTATAATAAAGGTCACACAAAACCTATTCAGCTAATTCAACAACGTTCAAAGAATGGTTCCAAGCCTTATGCAAACAGTATCTTTCAGATTAACGGACTAATATTTGAGCAAGTGGTTTAAAGTTTCGTAATAAGGCCTTTAGGAAGCACATTTGACATTGGATGTAAAGAACCAAACAAATTTAATTTGAGATATAATTGTATGGCACTAATTAAAAAATATATACATAATATTACGCATAAGGGGCTTAAAGAACTCAAGTAGGTAGCCAAATAAAAAGACAATAGTCAAATTGGTCCAAGTATTGGTCAAGTTGGTGAATTTTGAGCTGTATACACGTAGAAAAGGTCTTAGAAAAACAATTTATTGTATGACAGCGACGCTGAAATCCGCGTCACAATAAAGTTCCAGCTGCTTAAAATTACCTTACATCACAATAGTTTAACATTTATTTATAACTGCTATATAGAAATCGTGGGGGGAAGTAGGTGCTAAGCTATTCAATAAGAGCCGTATGGAATGACATAGGGATGACATTAAGGGCGGCTTGCACTAGCAAATTAAGTCTTATTTAGACTTACATAAAATGCTATTTAGCGCTGATCTGTACTTATAGTGTTGCACTGAATAAAAACCCAGTTGTAACAACTCTTAAACTCAAATCATCATTAAGATGGAATTAATGTACTTCGATTAATTAGCGTCTATAAAAGCTTAAACTAGACTTAATTTGTTAGTGCAAGCCGCCCTAAGCCGAAAAGACATTGGCAATTTCATGACAGCAATCGATTTTTAACAAATAAATATCGAAACTAGTTAGACGTGATTTTCGTGGTTCCAATACACGTTAGATAGAAATTGTGTCTAAGTTGAATCTGAGGGCTATAACATCCAGCTAACAACTTAATAGGAGCCAACTAACAGCGCACAAAATATTCACTGGCTACGTCATCTAAACAGTCGTAGGTTCTTAATGAGAACTAAGATTTATATGACCAGCTGTATAATAATAATATTTACTAACAATTACACACAATGACCAGGCCCAAATTAAGATAGCGCTTGTACTATGGGTACTAGACAAAGATATACATACATAAATACATATATATACAACCATGACTCGTGACAAACTCATCTGCTCATCACAGAAAAGTTTACCACTATCGGGACTCGAACCCAGGAGCTTAACATCGTAAGTAGGGTCGCTACAATCTGTGCTATCAGGCCGTCTTACGTCACTTCTGTATGAATTCCATTGCTTACTCTGGATTCAATAGTAATGATCCCAGAGCCGTACTCATATGTCACTACCTGATAAATTGTCGCACTTAGGTGCAGATAATGACTCTGATATATCATAAAAATGGAAAAAGTTCAAGTGAAGATGGCATTGAAAATATTCAAAACAAATTTTTAGCTCTGCTTAGAAGGCGTAATGTGCTTGACTCTTTAAATAAAATTTATAATTTGGGATTTTCTTCCTATCCGACTATTGCTCGCGACTACTGCCAAATACCTCACGAAAACGATACTAGTTCATACTGCGGCAACTTGATTTGAATTATATGAAGTAGGCAAAAATAGGGAAATAAACGAACAGCTAGTAACTATGTATATTATAAAACAAAAACTACCAAACAAGGAGACAAGTAAAAAAAATCTAGTACTTGGTAGTTTCTTAGAATAAAATTTTTTATATATCTACTAGTGAGTCTATATTTGGGTGAGCGCGCTCCATCGTTGGTCTTATCATCACTTTCCAGCAGGTGAGATGGAAATCAAGCAAGACTGTCAGTAATAAAAAAAATCGTGAAGCGTCTAACAAGTACAGCATAAAACCACATAGCATATCTAGATACAAGGGTTAGACCAATTTATTAAATTCTAATGTTTCGTATAACTTTTTGCAAAAAACAAATCAGGAAAACCGCTTGTTACCTTTTAAGTTAATCGAAAGTAAAAAATAATGTCATATAGGTAATATTTTATATCTAGTACATAGTAAGCAGTAAGTAGGGTAAGATTTTATAAGCAATATTGAACTACAGGGCGACCGGGAAAGCGAACGCAGCTAGCTGACCTACATAGCTAGAATTGGGTCAAGAATACCTTAAATCAAATTGATTTTCTCATCGTTAAATTCGAATAGATAACAGATTTAATTACTAAATGTATATCTAACTGTATACAGTAGTTATATATTTGTTATATAATACTATATACTTATATAGTACTAATTATGCCTTGGGTTACTGCATTATATGCATGTGTTTAATAAAAAAAATATTTATAAAAAGCGACACAGCACAAGTTCTCACTGAAACTTTTAAGTCCGGAACAGTAAATCGATAAACAATGTTCCGTTACACAGAACGACTCTTTGCAATATTTATATAAAAAAAACCTAAATAAGAATACATTAAACAAGAGGTTAAAATTAATTTAATAAAATGCCCTTGGCTCCCATGTAAGATGAAACTAATGACGCGATGTTCGACGCAAATATATACAATTTCAAGAAATCTTCTGCGAAAGAAATCTAATTTATTTTTTCAACTTTATGCGTCAGGGAATGTTGTTAGTCATTTCTTTGTTGCTACCGTGATAATTTTAAATGCGTGTCATGAAAGATGGGAATCGTTAATACAATTTATGACTTAAATTTACACCACATTGACCGTTTGAGTGTAAAAATGGCTATAAAACGGGAAGGTCAAAATACTACAACAAGTTGATCCAAATCTTATCTTTGATTTGCACGTACGCAATTTTAGTTAGGATTGTGAATCATCTATCCTATATTTGTAGACAACATCACCAATGAAGTTATCATGATTGGAGATTTACAAGCTTCTAAAATTTTTTGGTAGAGATTTATCTTTTACTTTTTAATCACTACGCGATCGTTTTTATTTGAATAACTATACAGATTTGGCCAGAAATTGTGTTGTTTTTTTTGCTCATATGAAAAGCGAGATAACAATTTTGGTTTAAAATACCTACCTATTCAAGGTTGTAATTTTTATAACGATTCAAATCCTATGAAAAACCTTTTATGATAAAACTCTAAAAGATGTCATAATCTGTACTTAACGGCTTCCTGGTCAAATTTTTAAACATTATGAAACACATAATTAAATATATGCAAACTGTATTTCCTGTATAACATGTTATAACATTTTATGAGTTTTCTTTGATAATAAAATTATGTAGTTAACGATTAAATTCACTCAAAGATACGGTTCATTCCAATACGTTACTTTTGAATTCTATATATACCAACTACATGCGTTTTTTTAATTAATTTGATTTGTAATCTGATGTTTGAATGTTGGTAATATGTTTGTTATTATTGAATTTTTTAACGCTAATTTTAAATGTATAAATTCGTTCTATTTGAGATCTCATTAACATAGATGGCTGACTGTTATCGATCCACCCTTATTAATGTACATTAAAAATCTAAAATAAAAAGAACTACCTTACTTTATTTAAAAAAAAAATAAAAATAAAAAAAAAAAATAATACTTGATAATCAAAATCAGCATTGTTAATTAGCATTTTCTGTGATTGCTATTGAAATTTGCAATCTTAATTTAGCGTCTCGAACGTTCTTTGTTCTTTTATTTCCAGCTGAATTTACCAGCCTTAAAACTCTATGTACAACTGTTTCTAATGATACAGCAGCAAAACTATGTCAAAATATAGATGTGATTTATGATATAGGTTTGAGGGTGTAAATTAGTTTAATAGTACTCACTCAAATTATAAAATTTATTTAGACAGCAACTATGCTCCATGCCATAAACAATTGAACTACGGGAATATCCTAGCTAACATGGATTAATATAGGGTGTTCTATCGTAGGATTACTCACATAAACCCGTTTCAATCGTAGGGAAAATTTTGTCCAAGTTAATTGTTAGCAATGCCCCTAAAACTTTTCCATAATAAGTTCCATTAAGTGATGTTAGACGCATTTCGGTAAACTAAGTGAACGCTGAGTTTTGCCTTGTATTTTTAAAAGAACCTTAGGAATCAGCATTAGAGTCTAATTTCAAATGGCAGTAGGAACAACCGCATAAAATCAATTGACTCTGTAAGTACAGTCATGAGTCTTCGTAGGTTTTGTGACGTCACACGTCCGACTTAACTTTCAAAGTTGATAATTGAGAAAAACATTAATAAGAGGGTTACTACCACTTAATTATTATAATAACGTCATATTTGCTATTTTTCTGTTATGAGTACACAAACTACTAACACCATCCTTTTTTTGGTAATCCGGGGGATATCCCTAACAGACCTTCAGGGGGCAGTAAGGGCCGCCCCCCGGTATGTCAGACTAGCACCGACTAAAACCCCCGGGGTGTTCCTTGTTCTGCCTGCCGAGTGCTAAGGGCAAAGCTAAGCCATCTTCCTCAGCACCCGGCGACGTCTAGCCTTTTGCAGGCCCAGCCTGCTTGGCAGGGGCTGGTAAAATAGTTGTCACCCGCCGCGTACACCTAACACATTTTGAGAGAGAGTGGTGTAAAGTGCCACCCTCCCCCCATCTCCTTGATTTATCATTGGAGCGGTATGCGGGTACACATCGCACACCGCACACGCGTGGATCTACTAACGCTATCCTAGCATATGCGAGAGTTCTGCCGTAGTGGCTGCCGGCAGAATAGAATAGCACCCCCCTCTTCTTGCTGAGGTGTCGTAAAAGGCGAGAAGGGTATCTCTTTAACATCGCAATTCAACCAGGTGTTCAGAGAAGGAAAACTCGACCAAACCTGCATCCCACTCCCTTCCGATCGTACTGGTTCTCCATTCCATCGGGCCCGAGGGAGCTCGGACAAGAGAGTACTTTTCTGGCAGCGCATCCAATTATGGACTTAAATATCTCCTGCGCAGTTGACTCTTTCCGAAAACTGGACCTCGATTTTCTTAATCGGTGTTGAAACAGTCGCCGTGGCCGAATCCGGCTAGGACATCATCATAATATGCGAGAAGAGCTAGCAGAGAATATTTTTAGTGTTAAGTCCATCATTTAAATTTACTCCTAAAATATTGTTACTCAAATAAATAAACATCCAGAATTAACTTAAAGTTTAATAACCAAGGATACGATAGGAGGTTAAATTAAAATGAATAATGTTGTTGTTTTGATGCGGCCTTATTAAAGAAACCGCAATCATTGGTAGAGAATCTTTAGGGATAACTTGCGTTTTGATTCTATAATAAGCATTACAACATGATAGTGTTACAAATACATGAAACAAGTATTGTAAATACACTCATTTTATTTTAAAAGGCGCATATAATTATTTGTCATAATGTTGTGTAATACGCGTACACAAATAAATTACATTAAATATCCGATATTTTTGTCTGAGATGTGTATGTCGATATGTTAGAAATGTTATGATTATGACCGAACCTTATTCAGATTTAAAAAATAATTGATCGGTTAGGTTGGATCGGCGCGAATTAATTATCAACTCCAGTTCTGATAAGAAAATTGGTAGTAGATGTTTTACAAAATTAAAATAAAAACGAATCGTTTTTAACATACTTTAATGCGAAAACATGTTGGCAGTTTTTATATCGTTCACGATTTGTAGATAATGGCAATAAATAGAACTGCATTGTACTGACACACCTAAATAATTGATTTTTTTTAACTCGGGGTAAAATTCTGCTCGAGATCATCAGACAGCGACCCCGGTGTGTCAATTTCCTATTAACTTAAAACCCCGGGGGTTTCTCTCTAATTGCTCCACCCAGGGCTGGGATACCAAATTCACCCAGACGCCCGGGAAGCAAAAGCCTTGCTGAAGCTACCTCTCTGGGAGGGGTGGGAGTAAAGAGCTCACCCCTCCAAACCTCTTTTTCAGGCAGTGCGCCGGACACTGGGCACCGCCTGCTTCTCATCCAGGCAGCAGACACCCTCAAGTCTATTGCCACTGGAGGATGTTGCGCTCGCTCTGGGCAAATGCGCCCCACCAGCGACGGTGCTTAGTCACAACTTCGAAAAAAAAAAAATATGGATTACAATATTATTTAACTCTTTCCAGACTTCTGGTACACCGCATGTACCAGTAAATATTATATTTTAGCACACTAAATACTTTTAATTAGGTTTAATTTGGTTCACATCGATGCCACGTAGTCCTATGGTGTCCTAGGAAAACGTAAACTTTTTTATCATTATCTAATATAATAATATAATACTATAAAATATTCTAAAAAAATGTCAATCCCCTTACAATAATAACAGAATACTCGTTGTGATACACAAATGATAAACATTTTTTTAATATAAGTTTAATCATTTTAGCTCTTATATTTTCATTTAAAAATAGTGACGGCGTAAATGTACTATAACAACTCGTTTTTTTTATAATGGAACTTGAATAGAATAAGCCCTTGAATTTTAATTATTTGTAAATACTTAGCGAAATGACATAGATTTGTTTGAAAAGTTGATTGTCACGAGGTAATGCTATCTATTTCTAGGTCACGCAATTACAGATATTATTAAATAACAATTTCTATTGTTAACTAAATCACTATAAAATTTATCGATGAAAAAAGTCAACACGCAAGGATAACAGAAAAGTTTCTTTTTGTAAAGAAAACATTTATATAGCGGTTATTACTCGATTATTTTTGTCATTGCTTAAGTCGAGGCTTGCTTTCTAAGTACCTAATTATCGCAGTACGCAGATAATAAATAAATCTAAGATGACGGGGTGAATGTGGCAACTATCATTGGTGAGCGGTTTTGGCGCCATCTACTAATACTAATACTACATCTACTAATGGATCTAGTAGGCCATGATACCTGCAAATTTTGGCGCGGGAATTTATGGCCGATGTATGAGCGGACTCCATCTTGTCGTCTTAGAATTAAATATATGTTTATTTTCTTTCTAACTGTGCACTGACAGAAGGTAAAGCGCCATCTAAAAACCTACCATAACTATCAAGAATCTAAATAATGCACATATCCATATTCGTTGTAATTATGCTGACCAGCTTAAAAATCTCTTTACAATTCTCCTAAAGGACAATTTCGCAAGAGTAACATGCTAGGTGACCATTTCAAACTCTGATGGCCTGGCAGAGATAACATATGAAAAACATTATAATCCATGAGGAATGGTGTTTCTATTTACTAAAAAAATCTTAATTTTTTATTAATTAATTCTAAACCTTTATTAAATTATAATTTAGTTTATTAAAATATTCTTGTTTTCTATGTGTGTGTGATAAGGTGAAACAATATTGTTGCAGGGCTGCATGATGCTTTACGTTGCGATCAAGATTAAACATTAATCAACTTTGCCATTTAGTTTTTTTGACGCAAAGTGCTTGCTATCTAGTTCTTAGTTGGTGGTGTACTTAGGTAAATACCTAAAAATAAAATCTATCTACTAGAAATCTAGTACCCTAGTTCTGTATAAATAATAAGTACATTATATTACTATCCCTATTTACATGTATTCAATTATTATGTATGCTGCGGTACCTATCCTATAATTATATGGGCATCAATATTGCTTAGGTGTTGACCATTTCGGTTACCGATATATAAATACCGTAAAAACTTCCCAAAAACACGAGTAACTAATTCATAAGTAAACCTTGATAATACGAAAGCGAAATAAGCCCTAATTCGTTGACGTCGAAAAAAACCTTCATCATTAATTCTCAAAACACTAAATGATTATGCACGAATTATGAATCAAACGGAGCTATTTATATTTGGCAAATTGCCAGTATGAGTAAACAGGTTAAATATGACGGAAGGAAACAAATTGAGGCGTTTTCGAAAATTAAATAAAAATAATTGTAACAATCCATGATAAAAAAAACAGTAATTATTCTAATTGTAAACATTGAAAACATGGCACATTATTATTTTTATCTACTCCAAATAGGACACTGAATAGTTTGTTTTAAAAACAATTTAAATCATTATTTTATAATACCATGAACTGCAACGTATTATTTTACTTAGTCAATCTAGTTAAATTCGATATTTGGCATGTATCCAGAATACAAACCCTTAACAGACGATCCAAAATACGTTATTTGACCTTGGTCATATATTAATTTGTAAAATTTCATTATTTCTACTACCACTAAACCGCGTTCCATGCCACGGACTAAATACAGTCAAATATAAAAACAAACGGTAGCATTTATTTAATCATTATTTTAATACTAAACTATGTGAATCTTGTCTTTTTCAATACCTATCATAGATATTATGAAAAATTTACTCAGAAAAATTGAAAACACATTTAAAAAATGGCTATCTATGTTCTATTTCTATGAGCAAACACGCTGGGCTTGACGCGAATTTTACATCAAATGTCTATGTCATTTATTAAACCCCAATTTAAATATATTTTCATATATGGAAATTAACAATAATTGAGGAATTATTTTAGATATAAATTTATTTATCATGCAATTCGATAAACAGGAAAGTTGATTGTCGGACTTTTTAGAGGAGAATCAGATTTTCTGACTTAAAGTTTTTTTTTATTCGACACGACACAGTGACTGCACCGTGCCTGATGATAAGCACGGTGCAGCCCAAAAAACGCCAACGACTATCGACAGGTAAGAAAAACCTATCGGTAGTCACAGCGATCATGCCGGCCTGCACAAATATCTCTTCACGTTACGCTTAAAGGACGATATAAGGACGTAACATGCTTATATCACTCTTAGCTAAATGAGCTTCCGTACTACAGCAGTATTGTTCCCATTATACTTTCCTAGCATGGCGAGGCGTGAAAATAAAATCATATATTCAAATTTTACAATATTTTTATCATTCAAACAAAATTGCAAAGCAAAGTTGTTTCATATAGATCACCATGAAGCCACTGCTATCGTTGGAAGCGACGTAAAATCACAAAGATCAAGCCACCGATGTATCTTTCTCTGCTTACACCTAACGGTATATAGCCTGATATTAAGTTGTTTCATAATAATATTATTATTTCTTTTGCACGATGTATTTAACGTTTTTCATATTGTTTTAGACTAAACGTCAATTCGTGGATAACGTTGATCCTGATGATAACCATTACAGGAACTCTGTGTAAATTTAAAGATAATTTTTGATACCAACCTAACATTAATGAACACTTTAAAATTTTAAGAGTATTTTTGCAATTGCATGCATATATACTCATATGTTCATCACTTTTAGTAGTAGACCGATTAACAGGCATAGCTTATGTCAGGTTAAAAATTCAAAAAAAACACAGTCACCCACATTTCTGTAATATAATGAAGGTGCACATACAATAAGTGGTTGTAAAAATAACATAAAAACCCATTGCGGTTTCTCTCGAAGGTTGTTTTATTAAATTATCCTGTAATTTATCCTCTATGTTTCAATATATAAGAACAAGCATTCCATAATGCACGAATAATAAATGCTCATTATTTTAGTGAGATGTTTTATACTTACTCTTGCTTTGTACAATAACAATAGCTACATTACAAATTTTATTATTAAATAAAATGGATACCATCCCCGGTTCAACGTTTTAAAATGTACACACGAAATATGCTAATATTTTTCAAGGAATTATAAAAAACAACTTTCATAGTACCTGTTTTGAAGTGCCGTCTTCGGATCACAGATGCAAACAGAAACTCATCAGTCTATATGGCACCGCAACACTGAACCGTTTCAGCTTTGTTTGCACACCTGTGGAAACGTGCTGTGTTGTGTATGCCTGGCGGTGTATTGATAATAGGGCGTGATAGGCGCGCGCCGCCCGCCCTACACGGCCCGGAAAACTGCCAGGGACTCGGCGCCGACTCAGTACAAACGAACGCTAATATTAGCGAGCGGATTTTCGCAACGATCGTGCTCCGCCAGCCACGGAGTGTGAGTAGTGAGTGCTCGGTGGTCGAACGCGGCCGGGGCTTCGTCTCACCGCGCACGCGTCGTCCAGGCGGTAACAACAAACTAAAAATATCCCGTGTCGGAGGCAGTATTGACTAAACCTCTTGCCACTAGGTACCCGAACTCCTGTATTCATGTTACTGTTATCAAAACAGCTACTGTTTTGAATAACGTATAAATGACAAAATGCTGCATGCGCAAGTTTACCTATTTATCCTGAAATAATTTATAATCTTCACATTAGACGTGTCCAAATTACGGCCTAAGGTCTGCTCATAATCCGCCGATGGTTTTATATATTTATTTTTTAACTATTATCTATTAAACTATTCGAATATATCATAATCCACCATAATTCTAGCGGCACTTATTAGCTCTGATGTACGGCCCATTGGTCATCAATGCCTATAATTTATCTATCAGCATATTTTGAAATGACCGGAATAATATTTTACAAAGCCCAAAATTTTGTTATTGTATATGACAAAACACAAGCGCATCCAGTTCCAAATAAAGTAAGCAGGTTGACAACTTGGCGGCTTGTTGCTCGCAGTAGCTGAGCAATCAACTTCTGCTTTATGAGTGGGCGCGCCGGGATCTCACAGGAGACACAGTTTCGTGGGCTACAGATATTTGTTCCCAGTATAGATTTTAGTACATATAGAATTATTCCAGATCATATGAAAGGGCTGGTGGAAGCCTTCATATAACGAGGGATGACTTGTGATCTTCATAAAATCAATGGTATGCGTGGTTGCAATGGTAAAGGAAATTTTGGCACAGAAGGAATAGTCTATGCCAAGCAGTGAAGTGGCTCGCGTTATTGTTGATGATTATAATAAAATTGAGATATATCATATCACAATACACATACCATAACAAAGAAGAACCTAATTATTATTCAAAAAATTGTACAATAAAGCATTACGTAACTATTTTGGACAATTAGCGGACCCAGGTTTTTTTTTAATGTAATGTAAATTCATGATACATTTTATTTAACAAGAGGTGGACCCAACAAACAATAAATGTATGGTAAATAGAATAATTTACTATGCTGATAATTAACTAGTGAGCTACGATATAGAATATACAGCAAAAGTTAACATTTATGCTTATTTGATCCTGTTCCGTAGAACGCAGCAACGTCATTGGTAGGTTTCATGAAGCCCGCGAGTCGCCGTTTTGTCACCCATGAATTTTAAAGCAAACAGAATACATTCACTAATTGATTATAAAAATCACATTAAGATTCTTCGAATAGTTTAGCTGATACAAGCAAACATGCAGCCCTATAAAAATGGAAACGTCAATTAATACTATGTAAAGACTAGACCTCAGCCCGTGATTTCATTTGAGTAGATATATCATAGATAACAGTGCAATCGTTTCTAAAAGATACCCGTACTAACTTATATATTTTCGTAATAACGGCTAATTCGTGTTCAGAAGTTTCAAAATAGTGGATCCAGCTAAGTTTCTTTTAATATCTCGGAATAACAGAATATGACCCTGATCTATTTTATAATGGTCGTATATAAACCATACCACCGTACCGTACCGTATGGTGGTGGTGGTGTAAATGTATTTATAGCCTAATAAATATATTACCTAGTAATAACAGAACATTGTAAATTAAAAAAAATATATATTAAAATGTTAAATAGACACGTGCGAACAGTAGCCTATTATATGACTCAGGCGTAATTCTAATTTATAACAACAATAAAATGCAAACGTAAACATTACTATCCTTGAGGGCCTAATCGCAAAACTTATTACTTCATTTAAGTAACCAACTTTATTATAGAAAGGTGTTATTCATAGGCCAAATAAAGATTTGACCGCGAGAACGTAGTATTTCCGGTTCCGACAAAATCTGATAAGGGTGGTGTAAGCTTCCGGCACAAAATAGATATTTCCATCTTTATTGGTTGGACCAGAAGGTTAGCCTCAGCTAGCTTAGTGGAAAGCTATCACACTGTCGTCGGTGGGATGCGTTTGCTTAAAACAAGCACCACATTCCCCGGTGTCAATAGCCGGGCAGTAAACTTGAAGGAGTCTGCTATTCGGATGAGAGGAAGGTGGCGCGTAGTGTCCGGCGTGCCGTCCGTGAGAAAGGTTTGGGGGGGGGGGGGGGGTGTGCTCTTTACACTCACCACTCGCAGCGAGGAAGCCTGAATAGACTGTTGAGACTGTATAGGCTCACCGGGCAACTGGATGAATTTAGTTCCCCAAGCCCGGGTGGAGAGATTAAAAGGACACCCCGGGGGTTTTTAATCAATATGAGTTTGAAACACGAGCCTGACGGTTCTATGGAGGATTTTCCCCAGGGTTACCAAAAAAAAGTGGAAAGCTAACAAATGCTTGCCAAATTTACAAGAGTTGTCACAGATGAATATGATTAACAAACAAAACAAAACATTTTTTTTCTGCTAATTAATTTAGTTATTTAATTTAATCTTCAATATTATTGTTTGTATATTATGTACTGTAAATACTGTACTATTTTTAGTTTTGAAAATTAATTTTAACGTGATATACTAAATTTTAAATCTTTTTTTACAAAGAACTTTAATTGTTTTATTTAATTAATTCACTAACGATTTAATAACATTGTGTTTCTTAATATAGCGATGTTTTATTGGGCCGCTGAGTTTTCCCGTCAATCTGCATAGTCTTCCCCGCCGTTTATATTGAGTGCAAACGTTTAGAAATGGTTCAGCAAGCAAGAAATGCATATGGACATGAAATTGAAACTACGTCCGATACATTAAAGCGTGCCGGAGGACGTGACATAAAATGTAATAAGAGATGAAAGGAAAATACCCCAAGCATGGCTGTATGGCGTAAAAGCCTTTGTCTTCTCCACAAAGGAAAAAAAGTTTTGACAGTTGCTATCGATAAAAAATTGACATTTACTCACGAAAGTCTATAAGTTAATACGAGTTTTGTTTGAATATTATTCACTATTTTAAGAGTGACCGGATTTTAAGAATAAAAGTTTACTATAAAGTAATCATATTCATTTTGCTGTAATGTCTACTTTTTATGACAGACAAAAAAGTCTTTTCAATCATTTAAAAGATGCTGAAGATCAGTGCAATTTTTCGAAAACAAACAAAGCTGCTGCTGAACAGGATTATGACACGATTGATAGGAAAACGTACAGAAGGCTGAAACATGAAATGAAACAATTTAGAGGCAAAGAGAGTATATATAAAAGAGGGCACGCAAACATTAGAGAATGCTTGAGAGCTAAAACGATACCAGACTTCATAAAAAATCCACAAAAATGGGTATGCTATTCTCTTTCAGATGTTACGCCTGATCAAATGTCAGATTCAACTAACACAGCAACTGCCCTTGCCTTTATCCGAGAATTAGAAGCTAAAGAAGCAGCAAAATTAGAAATGATTGAAAATTCAGATGATACAATTTTTAAAAAACCTACATTCAATTTCTCTTCAGCAGTCAAGAAGTCATCTGATAAACAAAAACCAGTTTTTAAGTGTGGGAAAGTTATCATGCCGGAATATATTGTAGGAGTATCAAAGAAAAATGACAAGAAAAATCTAACAAATAAAGAACCTCCAAAAGAGAATAGTACTGGATCAAAAGTAGAATTAAAATTGGACCATCTGTATGAAGATGATTAAACAAATATAAAATATCTTGTTTTATAATTATTTTCATTAATATACTGCTTTGAAAATTACTTGTATGTGTAATTGATGAATTGTATTATCTCATAGCAGTTTAGGGCCAAATATGAGTTAAATAAGTGAAGGGTGATAAAAATGTACCATGTTGATTAAAACAAGTGCAGTCCTGCTCTTGCAAACACTATAGATACTGATGTTTGCCTCAACCTAAAAATCCTAGTCCCTCCACTTAGTTCATCATGAGAAAGATCCCCTTTTGACAAAAACTGATTGACTCATTGAAAAATCATGAGCTTTAAAATCATCATAAGCATCATTAAATTTGCTTCAAATGCTACATTAAAATTGTACAATTGAGGTCATTTCACTACAGTAGGCCATTTCGGCAGTGGTAAAAATAAAAATAACATCATTAGATGTTTTGTTAAGTTTGAGATTTTAAATGTAAACACTAATGTTAGAATTAGAATAGTTTCATTTTTGTGCTTTTGTTTTAGTACCTAATTTAGTTAAAAATATGTTTTATGAATTAACTGATCTCATTGACAGGATAAAAAGCAACAAAATCCATAATTGAAATAAAATAGCAACTAAATGTCAAACTGTTTATGAAGGGTAAGTTTTCAGCAATTTCTAAATATTAAAGTATAGCTGACTAAACAGGTAGATGATTGAATGTGGGAAAGGCAAGTGTCATTTTTAGAAATTTCTAAAACACTCATGCAGCATCATATGAAATGTTACCTTGACAGATATTAAACTTAATCTATTGATTTTAAACATATCAGTGTTTGACAAACTTCGTGTTGCAGAAACATCCTTTAAATTTTAACTTTAATGAATCCTTGATTGTTTTGCCAAACTAATTCAATATTGATTAATAAAGAGTTTCTACTACATGTTCATTTTTTTTTGAAGTTATACTCTAGGTTTTTCTTCTTTGTAAGGTGTAAACAAACCCAAATTTCACATTGCCTACCTTGATAAACATGTAATTAGGAAAATAAAGAAATAGATATTTGTAAATTTTATTGCTTCACATTGAATACAATATTTGTGTATATCTATCAGCACTGTGAAATGACTGCTGATTCAGATTTAATTTCGAGATTGTCAGATGGACTTTCAGTTTTGGATTCTCCAGCAAAACCACTCAAATCTCGCATCATAGAATATGCATCTTCACCATCAGCATAATATTTTGGTTCAATTTCCAGAATTTTAAAACCAAGAGAATTAGTATAAAGGTTCAAAGCAGCTCTGTTACTTTTTCTTACATGAAGAGATACATATTTAGCCTGAAAAAAGAAACAAGTTTATTTCATTTATAATAAAATTAAAAGATGAAGTTGGAAGAATCTATTATTGTTACAATTTTGATGTAAACAGTTCACAAAACTTTATTTGCTCTGTTATACTAACAATTCTTAGTTATAATTATTACTAGGTCCATGATTTATATTAAACTCAAAGGGATGAATCTGAAAAGAAACTTTTATACTAGTTTGACAAAATAATTACACTATACTATAATGAAGTACTGTACTGTCTAATGGCAGAAATCTTGTTCACTACTGAGAGGAGAATGTATTGACTTTTGTCATCTTAATGCTGGCTTATTTGTATTCTTTAGTAATAGGGCTGAAACACTAGATATATTGGTAACTAGATGGAAAAGGGATGTTCTTGAAAACAAACAAAAACAGGTCTATCTAGGGTCCAGTTAAGCACAACACCCTATCATCTCCTGCCCTTAATACATAAGCCATGTTTACATTCATAAGTAAATTTGTTTTTGAATATTTAACCAATATCAAAAATATCTGAAACATTGTTAATGGATTTAATACAGGTCATTAAAAACCATAGATTAAAACTTTCAAAATACCTGAAAGCATTCTACCATTGCAAGTGAAGCTTGATTCATAAGTTTTTGTGCAAGTCCCAGACGACGATGTGAACGTTTAACTGCTAGTGATGTTATATGTCCATGGCGATTATCCTCACCATCTTCTTCCATTTTTGCTAGTACATAACCTTAGTACAAATAGAACCATTACTTACATACTATACACCTTAAGAATTTTTATTATCTTACATAGATATTCTTTATTTACAGCTCAGATATATCCAATATTTTAAAATGAATATATTATGTACACAAAGAATTACATGATAATGCTTACAGTTGAAAATTTCACCAGTTAATTATTTATCTGCACATATTATATATAGATAGCAAAAAATAATGGAAGAAACCCTACATGCAATTTGTTCACATTATTATAATAAATATTAATTTAACAAATATCAATAATTTTAGCCACAACATAAAAATACATATACTATATGAGACAAAAAAAGACAAAGACTAATTATTAGAAGTTAACTAGAATATATGAAATTTGAAACTGTATTCTTACCAACAATGTGTCCCTTCTCATCCTCTGCGACATAGCTAAGTTGAGGCCATGAAAGGCCATGGTAAAAATAATATTTCATCTGATAGTTTTCTGGTAGACATAGTAAATTACAATGCTGCATGTTCATCAAATCACTAGGGCGTGCACATCTGATATTCATTTTGAATAAATGCTTAACTGTAAAAATATTTCCAAAACTATATTACTCAGTACTTTTTAATGAAACACATTATTCACAAAAACGCTATCAGCAAAATATTAAAATTAACCTTTTTATGCAAAGTATAACTATCTTTTTAGTATTTACTCTCTTCTGATTTTTTTAATTTTAAGTGGATGTCTGCTTTCTGACGCGGGAGGCGTCTCTGACATGCCTCCGAGGAGCTCACGAACAAAACGAAACTTTGATAAACAGCACTTCCACACAATGTACCAACCTATAACAAAGAAATGTATGTGATGATAACGGCTATTCATGTAAACTGTAACACTGTACAATATTAAGTTAGTGTATTTCATTTTTACAAGCAAAATGGACTACTTACAAAATAACACAAAGACAAAAACTAAAAATACGCTACATACGAAGGTTATAATAGCTAATATCACTTCCTTCATATCTCTCTAAGCATGGGTTAATAAACACAACACGAGATTAATATATTCACTTTACCCAAACAAAGGCTATATATCTATGAGGCTAATATGAGCGAGTATTACAACTGTGATTAATGTTTTTGTCTGCAGTTTCGATGCGCCATTTTGAGTAATACATGCATTGCATTTAAAATTAATCTTAATTTTTTTTTTTTTTTTTCTATTTTCAAAAGCTTCATAGAACACAAAATAACACAATTTAAGTAATATTTACATACTTCACACAAACACAGCTTGAAATTACATCAAAATAACAATCATTTTAACAATAACATAACCTATAAAACTTTGCAATGATATTGTTTTGTAATCCACTAGCAAACAGGCCTAAGTTTTGGTGCATACAGCCTTTTTTTAATTAAGATTTCCTGGGACCAATTTTAAAATAAGTTCTAACAAATCCGTCTTCTCTAAACAAAGTTAAAAATATAAAACTTCAAATCAGAAATTGATTTTGAAATTCAAAATTGAGTTGTAAAATCATTTCCATAATTAATCACAATGAACGCAACTTACGAACCAAAACTAGCTCATTGATGATAAAAAAACAAATATAATACCATATAACAAACGTCATATGGTACTATGAAAAACTGACAAATAAAACAAGATTATCACCAAGATTATCATTTATTATTATTTATTAGTCTGTGATTATCACATAATACATTAAAAATCTAGTACAGCTATGGCCCTTTGAAGTATAAATTAGTCAAAGATGTATGGCTCTTTTTTCCTGCTTGTTGGCGTATTAAGCAAGCAAGCATATAGGATCGTAACTTATTTAATTTTAAAGATTAATATTGACCTTAGTAAAATTTTGAAAAATGTTTGAATAAAACACGACATATACTGACATGCAGTTACACAGCCATAGAGAGACAGGAGAGTAAAAAATTTGAGAGATTTAAAAAAATTGCTGTTGTTTGGTTACTTACAGTTAGAGCGGAGATCTCTTTATATTTCTTTAAATTTTTATAATTTTAGCCAATATCAATTGTCTCTCCACTGCCTTTTAAATATTAGCAGTAATCAGTTTTATTTTTATAATTTTTCTAAGACGAGACATTTATAGACGCAACTTTAAGTTTGCTTAGACTTTGTTAAAACAAGTTAAAACATTACAATTTATACTACTCAGTGAATATCAAAGGATTTCATAAGTCATCGATTCTGTCAATATGGATTTGGCTCTGCGAATACTACGGCTATACTTAAGTTCCTATTATATATTCAATATTTTGTCCCAAACGAACTTATTATTTTGAGAACTTAAAAATAAACAAAGTCAAAATAAGCACTATAAATCTCAGCCTAAATACTTAATAAATAGGTTTATAAATTGTAAGTTGAAATTGTTTCTATTAACCCCGTTTTACGATAAGTGTTTATAAAGCTATTTTATTTATTATTGTCCATAAGGAAACGTATTCCTACATGACAAACCCATCCCATGGTTCAAAAAGGTCAAATATCTCGGGGTCACACTCGACGATAGACTGACCTTTTCCGAACATATCAGGACCGTGCGTAATCGCGCCGCCTTCATTCTCGGCAAATTATATCATTTGCTATCCAGTCAAAGTAAACTGTCCCTTAGAAATAAGGTGACGCTTTACAAGACTGTCATCAGACCGGTGATGACCTACGCTTCTGTAGTATTCGCCCACACCTCCCCGTCCTCTTTAAACACCCTTCAGGTCGTTCAAACAAAATTCATGCGTAGAGCCGTGAACGCACCACGGTACATACGCAATGTCGATCTCCATGACGACTTCGGGCTTGAAACGATCGCCAGTTACATGCGTGAAGCGTCTCGTCGATACTTCGACAAGGCGCAGCACCACTCTAACAACTTAATCAGTAGGTCTTGCGTCTACGTTCGCAAGAGTGTATTCGCACCCGCCATTCGTCGCCCTCGCGACGTGCTAGGGGATCCGGATGATCCAATCACAGTGGCTGTTAAAAGAGCCACCGACCGATCAAACAGTGAGGTACACACACACACTACTTTCATTCCACGACACCGGCGTCGCCGGCGGCGCCGAAGAAGGATAGTTCAGTCAACTGCCGCTAACCGGTGCGTTTTCGCACCGAGGCGCAGTTCTACTCCGACGCAGCCTTGAGTTTCTTTCGGCGTTTCTTCTCAAGGTAGTCACTTCCGAAACGCTGGTAGATCACCCGTAGCGTTAGTACTTTATTTGGCTGGCGGTCCAAGTCGAGGTTCGTACCCACAGGGGTGCCCTTGCATTGCCACCCAACCCAAAAATTTCGCTGGCTGAGCACCTTCTGTGCTCGCCCCCTAAGCCCGGTTGAGCTGAAAATGCCTTTCCCGGCAATCAGTAGTAAGTCCGCTTCAAAAAAAAAAAAAAAAATATTGTCCATAGTCCTGTGCCTGACTTAAAAGATAAAGAAAGAAAAAAACTTGTATAAAATGAAACACAAAATAACTTTAAGAATACGTACGTAATAAATAAATGACGATAATATGGATGAAAATGGAACTGCTTCTGGTTTATCGTAAGTGAAAGTAAAAAAATATACACATCTCTGCATTATTATGTGTTTACTATTTGTTTACCTATATTCTTAGGAGATACAGAAGTAGCAACTTTAGTAAAGAAGAAGTTAAAGTGTTATTAAGTTTAATTGAGAAATATAAAACTACGATATTAAACAAATCTACGAGCGCGGCTGTCTGCCACGCTAAGGAGGTAACTTGGGATAAAATTTCTAAGATATTCAACACCCGCTGTTTTAAACACAAAAGAAGCGCTGAATGTCTGAGGTTTAAATGGTTTAACCTTAAGAAAAATGTAAGCAAAGTATCCAAAAATTTACTTGCTGTTGATAATCAACTTGATGATGTGAAAAGTCAGGTAATGGCTATGGTTCTTGAAGCAGAGAATGATACAAGTGCTATATCAACTCAGAATCAAATGGATCTTAATGTAGACATAAATGGTTTGTAAATTTTTTAATCTTATAAGGATATAATTATATAAGTTTTCTTTTTTTTATAATTTATGTCTGCGTATAGAATTTTTTACATTTTTATAAGAAAAATTTTATATAGAATTGACTAGTTTGACTGAACATAATACTATCCAAGAAATAAGAAATTTGCAAGGGGTGGAGGTTTTCTAGATTTGTAAGTGGTTAAGATCCTTGGAATTAGCAAAAGATATATAAAAAGAGTTATTCATATTTGTGCCTACAACACTTATTCAAAAGCCAAACTTGATGAATAGTTGTTTTGAATGTCTTACAGAAAAATATAGATGAGATAAAAAATTACTAGTGAAATAAAATACATAAAAACTGTCTCATGAAACAAATAAATTGAACCATGTTAAGGATTAGCTTACATATGTTCAGTTTCATATACTTTTCTGCAAGATTGTCAGTATCATGAAAATATTTCTGATGTACTTATTTTGTGCTTATTTTCCATGAGGGGAACTAACTGTTTCTTACTATTTGATATAGTAATAAAATAATAATAGTAATTTAGGTAGCCTATATTAGTAAAATATAATTATATTACAATTTGCATTTTGTAATATACATTTTCTTGCAGATATGGATGCACAAGTGGGATCTGACAATGAAAATAATTTAGAACCTGAAGGGCATAAGGATGAGAATTCTGATGGTAATGATAATGTAAATTATTGTTAATTACAGTATTATTTATTATTACATTTAATACATCTCTACTTTCTATCAGGTGCAATGTAGACAGTTTCTCAACTCAGAGAAATGCAGAGCATCGAGCATCGATGTAGAGTTGCCTGCCTCTCGGTCTTTTACCGGTTGCACGGTGGAGAGTGTTCTCAGGAACTACATTCTTTGATTCCACCAGCCCCATTCCACCACAAAACCACTAGACATCGTGTCGGATACCATCCGTATGTGGTGGATGTTCCTTATATTCACATGAAAAGATTCACTTCTACATTTATCATGCAAACAGCTAAGGAGTGGAATATCCTTCCAGCGGCCATATTTCCGCAATCTTATGACCTGGGAGTCTTTAAGAGAAGAGGGAATAGGCATTTGCTAGATGATCGTGTTTCATCATCGAACTCATCTTCACCTTCCACCAGGTGTGATTGAGGTCAAGGGTTCGTCTATAAATTATAAAAAAAAACTCAATAGTAAAAAAAAAATACCAATCTATTTTGATAACTTCAGAATAAAACAGATAGATGTTTTCTTATTGAATTAAACAAATGAAGACCTTGAGATTTTAATCGAGATAATAACACACTAATACATGTAAGTTACTGCATTGATGAGAAGTTTTTTTTTTTTCAGATAATGATGATGACAATTCAAGGTAAAAATAAGAAAGAAAAATATTATTGCACAAATAACATCAATGTCAAATTATTTGTCTTAAAATGAGTATATATAAGCTTAAAATAAGTACAACTTCTGCTGTGTTTCACTACAGACAGGAAACAAAACTTGCAAAATGCTTTACAATTATAATTAAATGAAAAAGGGCATAATATTTAAATAACTCTATTATTTTTGTCTTATGTGACTAGTGTCAAATGAGGCATCTAATTTCAAAACCTGCTAAAACGATTTTTCGTACAAAATTACTTAATAGTCCTAATAGTAATTTGAAATGTTTTTATCAAAGCAAATACAAGGTGTCTCAAAAGTAAGTTCACATTTGCTTATCTTATGACGCGAAAGCAACTATTCTGAGGGGCGCGGGGGGTATGTCAGTCGGTAGTCTGGCTCTTGGGAATTTAGTCGCTATGGAGCGTTTCTCTGGTGCGGACCGTGCGTTGTGCGTACGTGAGTTTTACAAAAACGGCAATTCGGCGACTGTAGCGCGTAGAAAATTCTGCAGTATTCGACATATTCGTCACTTAAATGATGCGCTTAGCACTCGACTCATTGCAAAATGGGTTGAGAAGTTTGAAGAGACTGGGTCAACTCTGGAGAAACCAAAATCTGGGCGGCCAAGGACATCAAGAACAGCTGAAAACGTGGACAGTGTTACTCAGTCTATTCGAGATGATCCAAACCTCTCGATTCGGAAGCGTGCTGTTGCTTTAAATGTGCACAGATCTTCATTATGCCGCATTTTACACAAATATTTAAAGCTGCACCCGTACAAAATTCAGTTAGTGCAAGAACTGAAGCCTCAAGATGCTGGTCAGAGGCTTGCCTTTGTAAATCAGATGATTGAGCGCTTTCCAACGTTCACCAACATCTTGTTTTCCGATGAAGCCCATTTTTACCTGAATGGGCATGTAAACAAGCAAAATTGTCGTTACTGGAGTGCAACCAACCCAGAACAAAAACATCAGAAACCGCTACATTCACCCAAAGTTACCGTATGAGCAGCGATGTCGGCGCGAGGAATTATCGGCCCTTACTTTTTTGAAGATGGAAGGGGACGCACACTCACAGTGAATTCAGAGCGTTATGTGGAGATGTTAGACGAGTTTTTCGTACCCCAACTGCAAAACTTTCCTGGTTACAACCAAAGAACATGGTTCCAGCAGGATGGAGCAACTTCACACACGTCCAACAGATCTCTGCCTCGAGTTCGAGAAATTTTTCCGAACAAATTAATCTCCAGGCGAGGTGACATAAATTGGCCTCCACGGAGTCCCGATTTAACGCCTATGGATTTTTTCCTGTGGGGTTATGTCAAATCAAAAGTTTACGCTAATAAACCGACTTCCCTGGCACAATTAAAAGAAAATATCCGTCATGAAATGGCAGCCATCACGGAGACTACCTGCCGAGCTGTCATAGGCAATTTTAGTGCCCGACTAAATGAATGCCGAGAGCGCAACGGTTTACATTTGGACGATGTTATTTTTAAAAAATAAATTCCCAAACAGTGTACTTTAATATAAAATAAACATTTTTTCAATAAAGCTAAGACTTTTCTTTTAAAAAAAGATTTAAATGTGAACTTTCTTTTGAGACACCTTGTATTATATAAAAAAAAATCTTTTTTGCTTTTTCACTCTAGAGTTATAATTTAAATACCTTATAACAATGTGATTGCTAAGTTAAAGATTCATTATAAGTTTTTATAAATTTATGGGATTTGAAAAAATTATTATAGTGGGTTTTGACATTATTCTCCTCAAATATGAATGTATGATGGAAACAATACTTATTACTTATGTAGATAAAGTGATTTTTTAATGTTTATTTTAATTAATTAAAAATATTAAATAGAAAAACAAAAACAAAATTAATTTTGTTTTAATTTTCTTCATATTACTTTTCATGTTGTCTGTTTATATTTATAAATATGCAAGTGAAAATAATTTCAGGTTAGTCAATAGGTCAATGAATTTTTCACCACAGGAAAGCAGTTTATTAATTCAATGTGTGAGACAAGAGAAAAAATTTGTTTTTTTAAAAGCTAATACAATTGATGCAAACAAAGAAAAAATTAGAGCATGGTATAGGGTAAGTTTATATTTTAATAATTTGATTTGACAAGTTAGCTAAGAAAAAATCTATTAAAAATCTGCTATAAAAATACCAAAAACCTGTTAGTAATACCCCCTAGTATAAAACACTATAAATGAATGGCATTAATTGAAATATTAAATTGAAATTTAAAATATGGTTCAAGCTATCTCAGTTCAAAGAGTTTATTCTCATTAAAATACAAATTCACTTACATGAGAACAATTAGTTTAAAAACTATCAAGAATAGTAAAATACTAAGAGCTCACTTGGCAAACACAGAACCATATTTGTTAGTATTTATCTTTAACATATTGTAGTAATTTAGTTCTGTATATGCCGAGCGAGCTCGCATTTCTAATGCAGGATTATCAGGTTGGAGACGGTATTTCAGTAAAATATGGGCGGTAGTTTGATAATCACTTCTAATAGTCCAGGAATCACTCAGAACAATAGTAAAAGCATCTATGATTTGCTAGATTTCGTTGGATTTACTTAATATCCACCGAGCACGAACTGATACTGAAAGTAGTCAGGTCGAAGCGAGTCACTATGTCGGTCTTTGCACTATTGTACTGCGGTCACGACCCAGTTCGGGTAATCGCCCTAACACCTAACTATGTGGTGATACTCAGTTCGCCAGTTTAGCTAGTAGTAGTCGTACACTATAAATAATAAAAAGGCAAGCGCCGCTCTGCTGTCGGCAGCACATTTTACGTATCAAACAGAAAAGTAATCATGATTAATCGTAATCCGATTACAGATTAATATTCCTCAATCACCAAAAAATGATTACTGTTTTTTATTAATTTCGTTAATCATTAATCATGATTACATTTTGCCCATCACTGAGTATTCACATGCAGATATACATGGAAAATGGCGAATATAATATTGATGATTCTGAATTGTATGCAATAAAGATGTAAAAGATTTTGGGTAAATTTTAACCTTTGTTATTATGTAAAAAAGTTGGGGCTCAATTCTGCTACTGCAAAATAATAAAGCAGGGAGTAGGAACAATTTTGTATTTTTTATTATTATTTTCTTTTCATTCATAAGATTTTTCTCTTGGTCTTTGTAGTTTTGTTTATTTATATGATCATCATACTGAAACTACCAAACTGATCATGACGAAACTTTCGTATTCTTTTTATATATTTCCAAATTAAACTTTGTCGCGATTCAGAGATGATATTTAAAGTGATTCATTTTTAATGACACAAGTGAAAAATGTTTAATTGAAATCATTAGAATAAAAAAAAGAAGATACAGTTTGACCTCTCTGCATTAGAGATCACACTTTACTAGGCAAGTCAAGGGTAGTTTTCTCTATAAAGTTAAAAAAGTAAAAAAAAAAAATGAATACCGATGAAACTGAATAAATAAGTACTTATTTAAAATCTTTACATTATTACAAGTTTTATTTGAAACGGTTTGCGCTTATTTGTCGTGTCCAATTCGAACAGTATAGCAGCTAATGGCTATTCTCAGGGCAATTACACATAACATTTCTATTAGATGCAAAGTTGGTTCTCGTGATGTTATCTTTCACTGGTAAGTATATGGTGTTTAGTAAATTGAAAAAAAAGAACCAGATATCCGTACCAGGGTTTTTAACCTAAGACCATTAGTATTGACGCACATGTAAACCAGTCAATTATCCACTAGGCCATTATCCAGCGATTAATTATCTAAAAGTAATATATCATTTGGTTCTGCCACTTTCGGGGTAAGCAGAGTTACATTAATGGCTATATCCATTGCACTTATACGTTATTGCCAACGTGACCAATGGCATAGCTGATCGTAATATGACATTTAAACTAGCCTGTTATAAATAAGTGTTTAATATTTACAGATAACTTACGCCTTTAATAAGCTAAGTCCACGAAAAAGGTCAACAAAAGTATTGCGGACTAAATTTAGTAACATGAAAAGGATGAGGAGCCGTGTTAACTGTAAAAACAACATTAAAGAAAATACTAAGAAGTTTAAAAAGTTGCCTGAAGAATCATATTTTGTGAGTATATATTTTTTCTTTTGTATCAAACTGAGCTCTGTGTTTAATAAACGTGTAGTATATATAAACACATCTCAACTTATTTGCACTGTATATAGTAACTATTAGATGCAATTTGATTATTTTTCTCGAGTCAATAATAAAAAAGATAATTCTAAAAGACAGAGAGTTACATAGTAAGAGATTAACTTCATAAAGAAAGATAGTAAGAGATTAAATTTTAATGACTCCTCAGAAATTAAAAGAAGAACCTTTATTCGAATGTAAAGACAGTTCGGCACTGGATACTAATGACGTTGAGGATGACCACAGTGGTTTGAATGAAAAAGCAAGTAACAATTTTGATTTTATTCCGGATCCTTTGAACGTAGTGTTGAACCACGATTCTGGCATAGGTAAGATGTCATAAAACATTGTTTTATTTTCGTTGAAATCGATAAAACTTATTGGATAAAAACGTGCACCTAATCTGAATGAATTTCGTAAGGTGCAGATTTTCGAAATATCAAAATTTTGATTAATTGTTTATTGTTGTATACTAAAACTTGTTTGTTAAGTATCATTAAGTAAACCCATTTAAGCTATTTTTAATACAGCGCTACCTTGATATACGAGTGACCTAATATACGTGTGTTTTGAGATATGAGCGAGATTTGAGATACGAGGAATCGAACACTACACCGCTGCATACGACAACATGCGCTGCATGCTAGGAGTTTCTCCCGCCGCAGACTAGACCTCAGTCTGTGTGCTTGTTTCCCTCGTTTTAGAAGCATTTTTGATAAGTAGTATTCGTGTTTTTTTTATTCGTGCTTTTACATTTACAAAACATTATCACATTTATTTTTATAGCCATGGCTCCGAAGAAGAAGATGATGTCTATTGAATTAAAACGTGAAATCATAGAAAAACATGAGCAAGGTGTGCGAGTAATTGATTTGGCGAGGATGTACGGGCGTAGCACATCTATGATATGTACTATGCTTAAACAGAAGGAGTTGATAAAGACCATAACGCCAGCTAAGGGCGTTACAATCATTTCTAAGCTTCGGACCTCTCTCCATGAAAAGATGGAGAAACTATTGATGGTGTGGGTGACAGAGAAGCAGCTTCAAGGAGGAACCTTAACACAAAGTATCATATGTAAGAAGGCACGAGCGATTTACAATGATTTGCAGAAGCAGATCCCACACACTTCCACAAACAAGGAATCGGAAGACTCGTTTAAAGCCAGTCGGGGCTGGTTTAACAACTTTAGGAATAGGAACGGCATTTACTCCGTCGTCAGGCATTGTGAGGCAGCAAGTACTGATGAGAAGGCGGCTGAGGCTTACATCAAAACGTTTTCCAAACTGATAGAATCCAAAGAATACATCCCCCAGCAAGTCTTCAACTGTGACGAGACAGTGCTTTTCTGGAACAGGCTACCGAATAGGACTTACATAACGCCAGAGGAGAGGACGATGCCAGGTCACAAACCCATGAAGGATAGATTAACTCTAGCACTTTGCTCCAATGCGAGTGGCGACTGCAAAATCAAGCCTCTGCTAGTATACCATTCGGAAAATCCCAGAGCCTTTAAGTCACATAAGATTTTAAAAGAAAAACTGCAAGTTATGTGGAGGACAAATTCGAAGGCGTGGATCACCAGGAAATTCTTTGTGGAATGGATAAACCTGGTGTTTGGCCCTTCTGTTAAAAAATATCTACAGGAAAACAACCTGCCCATTCAAGCCCTTCTAGTCCTCGACATTGCCCCTGCTCACCCCCAAATCTCGAAGATGATTTACTCGAAGAGTTCCAGTTTATAAAGGTTCTCTACCTGCCACCCAACACCACTTCTATCCTGCAGCCCATGAATCAGCAGGTGATTTCTAGTTTTAAGAAGCTGTACACCAAGCACATGTTTCGGCGCTGCTTTGAGGTGACGGAGAATACAAACCTTACCCTTCGAGAGTTCTGGATGGACCACTTTAACATCGTGATATGCCTAAGAGTTATTGATCAGGCCTGGCAGAGTGTCACAACGAGGACCTTAACCTCTGCATGGAAGAGGCTATGGCCTGAGGCTGTACCTGAAAGGACCCTTGAAGTATTGGAACCCGAAGTCTCAGTGGTAGAGGAGATTGTTTCTCTGGGAAAATCCATGGGTCTGGAGTTGGATGAGAGAGATGTAAACGAACTCGTTGAGGAACAGTTTCAGGAGCTGACAACCGAGGAGTTACACGATCTACATGCGCAGCAGCATACGGCGGTTCATCGAAAAGCTAGTTTTGAAGAGGAGCCAGAGACGGAAGAGGTTATATCTACAAAAGATATAAAGGAAATCTTGGGAATGTGGGAGAAAGTCGTAGAGTTCGTCGATAAAAATCACCCCGAAAAAATTGCAACTGGTCGTGCATCGCAGTTGTTCAACGAAACTTGCCTAACTCATTTCCGCAATATTCTGAAAGGAAGGAAGAAACAAACCTCCTTGAAGTATAATCTGTAGGTGAAAATGAGCAAAGCGTGAAGAAAAAAGCGAAGAACAGTGATGAAAATTAAGGTCTTTTCGTAAACACTTCACTTTTACTTTTGTTATGTTTTTATAGAACATGTATTTCTTATTTATAAATAAATGTTGGTCTTGTAAATACATTTTTCTTATTTAAAAACACTAACCAAAAACAACAGAGGTGGTGTTTTGTGAGCTGGAACGGATTAATGGCATTTTAATTTAATTTATATGGGAAAAATTGCTTTGAGATATGAGCAATTTGACATACGAACAAGGTTACGGAACGAATTAAACCATTATGTCGAGACACCCACTGTATAAGATAATATTTTTCATAAATACATATTTTTTAAATTGACATGTTATCTGTTCTACACGAAATTGAATCATACACCCTACGTATTAATAGCGCATTCTCTCTGAAACAAACGAATGCCGCTGCGATTTGCGAAAAAGTAAGTTTGCCCAAGCAAAGTAATTGTAGCGGAACTAACCTCTGGTGCCACTGTAATGTTATGGAACATGTAAGGGGTGTCTCAGAATGTTTTTCGTTTTTGAATTGACCAATACGCGCCGATCGCTGGTAGCAGGGGGAGGGGAGTGGTCTCAAACGCTTGGCCGGCTTGTTAAGTTTAGTAGCCATGAATCGTTTCACGGGACCGCAGCGCGCGTTTTGCGTGCGAGCGTTTTATAAAAACAACGATTCCTACACTATTGTTCGTCATCTCTACAGGACACATTTTAATTTAACAAGCTTAAAACATGTGCCAAGTGCCAATTTAATTAAACATTGGGTGTGCAAGTTTGAAGAGACTGGGAATACAATGCCGGACAAATCATCTGGGCGCAAAAGGACATCAAGGGCGAGCACGAACGTCGACCGCGTTCGCCAGTCTGTTATGGACGACCCACGACAGTCGTTGAGATTGCGCGCAGCTTCTCTGAATTTGAACAAATCTACGGTTTATCGCATTATTTCGAAAGATTTGCATTTTCACCCATATAAAATTGTTATTGTTCAAGAAATGAAGCCTGATGATCCTGATAAACGAGTCGAATTCTGCAGGACAATGAAAAACCGTTTTAGGAGTTTCAATAACATCTGGTTCTCCGACGAATCGAATTTTCACATCAACGGTCACGTGAATAAACAAAATTGCAGATACTGGGCTACCGAGAATCCGCTAGAACTGCATCAGAAGCCCTTGTACTCACCAAAAGTGGTTGTTTGGGCTGCCATATCAAGTCAAGGAATTATCGGTCCTTATTTTTTTGAGGATAACCGAGGTCGAACTCAGACCGTTAATTCTGATCGATATTGCCATATGATCCGGACTTTTTTGGCTACAGAAATGCAAAACCAGTCTGGCTACAACCGCAACACCTTTTTCCAGCAAGATGGGGCCACTTCTCATGTAACAAATGACTCATTAGCTGCTCTTCACGATTTATTCCCCGGAAGAGTGATAAGCCGCCGAGGAGACATAAACTGGCCACCGAGGAGTCCTGATTTAACGCCTGCTGATTTTTTCTTATGGGGCTACCTAAAAAGTAAAGTTTACAATCCATTGCCACCAAACCTGAACGTTTTGAAGCAAAGAATCACTGAAGAAATCAACGCTATTCCAAGAGCAATGCTCCAGCGAGTGATTGAAAATTTTAGCTCCAGGCTAAATGAGTGTCAACAAGTAAATGGTGAACATTTGCAAACGGTTGTTTTTCATAAATAAACTTCAAGATCTGCTCTTTAATTTAACAATAAATAAAACAAGTTTTAATGGATAATGTTGTTTTTTATTTAACATCAAAAAATGAAAAACATTCTGAGACACCCTTTATATTAGTTTATAGTTCTTCATTTTTTGTTAGCTTTACTGTCTTTTTGTGTTATTTTATTATATTATATGTTGATTTATGTTAAATCATGGCTAAAGGACTCGCGTGTTCTAGAGAAGGAAGGTCCCTTTAAAAAAAATACGTAATAAAATTATTAACTCAGAATATCTGAGGTCCTTTCTTAATTATAATACACTTTGAATCTTTTGTATGCGCTTGTAAAAGTTTCTATTTCGTAAAATTATTTCATTTATGTACAAATATTTTTTGTTGTTTCGCTTAAAACTTATGGGATTGTAAATATTTGTGAAACACAATTTTGTCTCAGAATTTCATATCTTTTATTTTTGGTAATATTTCAATAGCAATTCAATATCTTTACATTAAATGTGTTGACGGTTGCTAATGTCATTTTTGCCATATGTATGACTGAGGTTAGATTGAAAATAGATTTTGAACGTTTTCAATTCACAAGTACAAAGAACCAGTCCTTGGAATAAAGCCATACAAAAAATTCACAAGTATTGCCCGTCAAGTTTATTATTTACGTTTAGTGTGATATAATATTAGTCTGGTTTTAGCTGGAGTTAATTGTGTTAAGTTTTTTCACGGATTATTTTTTTTTCGTTGATTTTCGAAATACAAATGGTTTTATTTTCAGATTTAATTAAACCCTCAGATAACATAGAGACAGTGAGGTTGAAGAAAGAACTATTGAACTACAAAATAGAAAATGCCAAGGTAGGTTGTATTTAACATATTCAAATTGTTTTTTGCGGGTTATTCATTCTCATATTAATAAAAATAATAATTAATCACTAGCTTTCATATTGTTTTAGTGCCATTCCATTATGTTTCATACAAAAACGGTTTCAACGTCTTTTTTTTTTTCTAAAACTAATAGAGCTAAATCGCCAAAACTTGTTTCTAACACCTGGCAGCATAATACAAGTACTAGTGTAAAAAACGCCAGTGCAGATTTCATAAGGAAACTCAGTGAGATTTTTTACACAATTTCGGATTTCTTTATATACTTGTGATATAAGACCGTGCTTCTTGGCGTATATCATGATTGTATTGTCAACGGGAAGTAAC
Source organism: Automeris io (assembly GCA_036320925.1). Taxonomy (NCBI): domain Eukaryota; kingdom Metazoa; phylum Arthropoda; class Insecta; order Lepidoptera; family Saturniidae; genus Automeris; species Automeris io. Next base: position 12,346,277 of record JAUDJH010000011.1, read on the forward strand.
TTACAAGTTCTGATGCCCTTGCGAATACGGCAAAAACTATAAATTACATGACATAAACGGACGCATCTTTCTATTGCATTGCCTTAGTATGATTTTCAGTGCTACAAGGGACTGCAGCTCTCAGTATTTGTAATTCATATCAATTTGATATATTCACGCCTTACTGAGAACAAGGAGCTTGACAGACAGATAAACGGACAGCGAATTGATCATATAAGGTTTCATTTTGAAGTATAGAACCCTTAAAAGGGCATTATTCTGCAGAAAACTGTATATATTTCTGAAGTTAAACGGGATATGTTGTTTACATTACAGTTGGAAAGAAAAAGGATAGAACGAGCAATGCAATTCGAAGCAGTAGAAAATGCGTTAAGGTTGCGTGTGGCAAGGCTGAATGCTGTTTCAGCCGCAATGAAACTACCCGCTTCGCATCCCGCTTTAGCTTTCACAGCTGAAGAGGAACCAGCGCAACAGTACTTACTAGACTATGATCATCAGGACCTGAAACTGTGATTCTCCTAAGGGATATTGTGAAAAACTACAAAAAAATCAAAAATAAACTTATTAAACTGTATCAAGGATGTACTTGTATGTATTTCATAAGGCGCTACGTGAAAAGTATTTATTTTGAATTTATCTTGTATAAAATAACTAGCCAGATCAGTTATCTGAAAGTCAATTTCATTGATAGGCTAAAATCAAGGTCATAGTAGAGAAGTATCGATGAGACCCTAAACCAGTGGTTGACATTCCAGCTGCTCTCACGAAGCGATTCGCATTCTTTTGCTGCGAACCGCCAAGGATTGGAACTCACTTCCTGCGTCTGTGTTTCCAACTTCTTATGACATGGGTATTTTCAAGTTTCGAGTGAATCGGTATTTGCTGGGTGAGCGCTCCATCGCCGGCTTCGTCATCACTTTCCAGCAGAGATTGAGGTATATCGCAAACATCAGTAATAAAAAAACTGATCTTAAAGGAGACAAACTACTGTAATTCTAACAAAAAAAGTGTTCTTATAAAACTAGTATATTTGTTAAACCTTCCTAATATAGCATATAAACAAAAGCTATAAACTAAATAATTTTTTATTAAAATTACATATCTACGTCAGTCGTCGAAGAGCGTTATACGAAACGTTCTTGTTGCAACGGGTGCGTTTTTTTTTTTCAAAACAATTTTAACACGCTGCGAGCTGCACATCATATTTAGAACATTGATTGGGGCCGTAGGAAAATGCTCATTGGGCCGCATGTTTGACAAGGCTGTTTGAAAGCGAGTTTGGTTTAATCATAGTTGCGTATACGCACGTGTTATCACACACACATCTATGAGACGTATTTATAAACGCGTAGAAATACAAATAGTCTAAATCCGCTGTTAGTGGCCAACATATAGACGTTGGGGTTTTTTGTTCAAGGTCTAATTTAAGTTAAAAGCATTTAAGATTACTATATAATTATAAAAAATCTCTTTATATGCAAACTAGTTGGTGATGATGTATTTTTATGTAATAAAAGTTATTGTAAATAAATTGTGTTGTTTGAATTTAAATCGATTGTAACTTATGCAAAATAACTCCTACTGTCTGCGTCATAGGATATCGTTTTGTGCCGAGGAAGATGGCTCAGCCTTGCCCTTGGTCCCGGCAGACGGGAGAAGGAACACCCCGAGGGTTTTAGTCGGTGTAAGTCCGACACACCGGGAGAAGGGCGCCTCACTGCCCCTTGAAGGTCCGTTAGGGACTTCCTCCGGTTTACCAATAAAAAATAAGGGACTCGTCCCGGTTAGTGATGAAAATTCCCGGGCATTTTCATCACTAGTACGGGTCTATCGTGTATCGGGATTAGTTTGTGTACTTCTAGTTGTTACTGTACCTTTTTTTTTTCAAATATATATATATATATGTATGTTGATGGCCGGGATAGACTTTCACAACCACTCCGACGCAGCCTTAGTTTCTTAGGGCGTTTCTTCTCAGGGTATGCTCTTCCGAAACGCTAGTAGATCACCCTTAGGTTTCGTATTTTAGCTGGCGGCCCAAGTCGAGGTCGTACCCACAGGGTTGCTTTTGCGTTGCCACCCAACCCATAAATTTGCCAGCTGAGCACCTCTTAGAACACCTTTTAGTTGTGAAGGTCTATCCCGACTATCAACGTACTGACCAATTAGATAATATAAACTTCACAAATAAACCGGGCGAGAGTTCATGTACATAGCGAGTGACCTTCGGTTGTATTATATGTGGGCCGACATGACGAGTATGAGTGTCAATGGATCTTTGTGAATTGGTTAGTTATTTCTGTTCTTGGACTCCACTGTGGTTTCCATCAGATGCGCTTTAGTCAATTTGTCGAACCAATATAAAGAAAACTAGCTGATCCGGCAATCGTTCTGCCATATAAATTATTTCTAGTGAATATCTTCTGTATTATAATATTAAATTTTGGTCATAGTAGCTTCCACATAAAAGGTAGATGATATATGCTGTCGCGGACTTTTATTTAGAACTATTCAAGACAAACAATCCCACGGTACATCATCTTTGTGTAACTCCAATGGTTTAGGCAGTGTAAGCCAAGATAGCTCTCAGGTGCCAGTTTTTTTTTTCTGACTTAATTGACATGTATCGATATAATACGACCAAAATTACATGAAATCATTACAAATTGTAGCCTATATGTTATTCCGATGTATAATCTATATTACTGTAAAAGTTTCATGCAAATCCGTCTAGTAGTTTTATCGTGAAAGCGTAACAAACATAATCACAAACTTTCCCATTTATAATACTAGCTGATCCGGCAAACGTTGTTTTGCTATGTAAGGTTTTGTAATATCTTCTAAGATGTTCATTGAAATTAAGTGATGTCAAAGACAATTTTGTTCACAATTAAATACTCTTAATCAACAACACATTTGGATAAAGATTAATATTATTACGTTGATACAACTCTTAACAAATAATGCATTAATTTCGACCAAATTTGTTTACCATAAAAACGGTTCTAGTGACTTAATCTTAAAAGATAGACATATACTGTCGCGGACATTTTTTTAGGTCATTTCAAGAGGAATAATTCTTTCTTACATATATTTTTGGTATCTTGAACCGTTTTTGCAGCGCATGCAATGGAAAGCCCTCAAGGATGAATAATTTTCCCCGTTTTTTTCACATTTTCCATTATTTCTTCGTTCCTAATAATTGCATCGCGATGTTATATAGCCTAAAGCCTTCCTCGATAAATGGTCTATTCAACTCAAAAAGAATTTTCCAATTCGAACCAGTAGTTCCTGAGATTAGCGCGTTCAAACAAACAAACAAACTTTTCAGCTTTATAATATTAGTATAGATTAGTGGGAAATAGGAAATGTAAGATACAAATAAATACGAAAGTAAGATATGAAAATTTGTATATTTTACTCGATCGCGTTTTACAAGTTGATTAATTTATTATTAAAATTATTTTTTATAATATGCATTTGTACAATTTCATCTATACCTAACTAAACTACAACATTTATTAAATATATTACACATCGCTAATATACAACATGCTTTTTACAATGATATTATAACTACATACATCTATTTGAGACTGGGAGCTCGTAACAATTCATTCGTTTACCAAATTATAGAAATCCACATACCAAGCCCCCTAAATATTGTCCGCTTCAATTTAATAAAGTAAGAAATTTATTAGCTCTTAATCTCATAACAAAATAGCGTATATTCGTATAACTTTAATTGTAGTAAGTAAACTTAATGCAAGCCGCAAGGATATGTATTTTAAAAAATATGTTGATTGTGGCGTAACTACATTTGTAACCTACTATGATTTCGTATGTTGCAAGGTGCAGCATTATGAATGCATTTCTTGATCTCTAGACAAATAATACAAACACATCCACAAATAATCATTTTGTTCAATGGTTTCCACACCATGAAATTGAGCGCCTTATATCATCATTCAAGAGTGTCATTGATTAATTTTGTGTATACAAATCCAATCCAAAATTACAGGCAAATTCCAAGTTTCTTAAGAAATGCATAAATTAACCCATTGACTGCCAGACATATTTAGAGCGTCTTGTCCTGGGTGCCAAGTTTTTATTTTGAAGAATACATGAAAGTTTACGAAATAGAATTATATTAAGTTACTGATATAATATTGTAATATCATTTACAGTAATTTTTACTGAAAAAAATATTAGATATTTTAAAATATTTTTAACTGAAATAGCCATTTGTAATTAATCTAAAATTGCAGCACGCACTACGAGATATCTCATAGCTGGCAGTTTTGATACACACGTTTAATACGAGATATCTCGTAGCTAGCAGCCAATGGGTTAACTTGCTATACATAGTAAAATAACTTTACCTATTTAACAATTCAGAATTACTACTCGATTCATATAGCAGCCATTGATTGTAAAGTATTATTGAGACATTACATAATAAAAAAAAAATCTTTTTAAAACAAAATTGAACAATACGACAGAGTATTTGAATAAACATAGCGAAAAATAATTAATTTCTTTGTCTTTAAAATATTACTTGTGGAACGCGTAAAACGCTTTTGCCATCTGGTATAATAAAATGAAAATTTAAGGACTGCATCCTAAGGACAAGGTATCGAAAAATTCACACTCGCTATCTAAAACTGACTATTCTATTGCAAAATGTATAAAAATTGGACGGACAACTCAACTCTCTACGGCAAATGAGCATCCAGCAATCAAAACCCGCCTTGCTACACTCGCGAAATAAAATTACCAAGGAGCAGACTCGTTCTTTACCTTAATAAATAGCTCCGGTCTACATCAATTGGCAGCCCTATCTTATCGGAAGTCCTATGTTCAACTACTCTTTGGTAATCTTGCACTTCTGGTCGCATATGATCACTTTCGTATAAGAAAACTCTAGCGTATCTAAGCGTCCTCGCCATGATGCGAGAGCAAGACATAAGAGTTAAGAGGTACTCGTTTGGTTTGAACCATCAAGGGCACATAAAAGCACACAAATTATCCTTAGGCAGACTTATCCAGTCCTGGATCATTGTTACCATTGAGGTTTTGATTATTCTCAATATTAAAACTCCCTGTCTAGTTCTATGGATATCGATAAATACTGCAGAACTCCATTAACCGAGACGTTATCCATAATTCTGCTTTTGTTTGACACTATCACGTTGAATTTGCTTGCTGTGTCTGCAATTTCGCATTCTGTACACCGATGTTGTACTTCTTTGCTCAAACCACTGTCCGTTTAGCGTGCTTGTTAGCAGATTGCTACTAGACTTCTTCAGCGGTTTTACTTTCGATGCTCTCATCGATTCATGATTTTTTCGTTCTAGACTATTCTAGAGCATTCGATTACTCCTATATCTGCAGTGTTGCAAGCGACGGCGGGCCGGGGTTGTTATGCGGTGTGAGCGGGGTGAGTGGTGTGGATGGGGCGGAGGGCGGTACAGCTGTGGCGGGGGTGAGGAGCGTATCAGGGGGTGGATCAGCCGCGCGGACCAGGACGCGCCGTATTTCTTGCGCTCGTGCAGCCAAAGTTCGCGCCGCCTCCGCCATATCGGCTACGGCACTAGCGCAAGGATACTGTTGCGCGGCCGCCTTCGTTTTGGCAACGGTTAACGCCAGCGCGTCGGACAGCGCGTCCGAACATCGTAGAGCTTTTGCTTTCAACCCAACGTGTTGAGCGCTTCTGTAAATGTTGAAAGCGTAATTAATAATTATAGAATGTAAAATTTCAATACGCAACAGTTTATTTTCGGGTACAGTATTTCCTCTAGACTATGACAGGACTCTTAAAAAAGGAATGAAAAACTCTCTTCAAGGTAAGGAACTCAATAAAGTTAAAATTAAGTTGAATTTGTCTAAAACGACAATGGATATGTAAATCTGTTTTATATAATGTTAAATAAAAAAACAAGTTTTCTTGAAAAGATTTTATGATTACCGGGATACATGAAAATAATCTCTAATAAATGGAATGATACTAATAATATTTTTGCTATTTCAAATATCTATGTTTATTTATTTTTAATTAGCCTTGTGTTAACTTTTTTTTTCTACTTATTAGTGCCTTTTTTGTATTTATTTAGGGGACTTTTACGTGTGTACGTATGTCAGCCCCGTCGTACCCTAATACAGAAATATCTAACATATGACATATGGTGCCATTGATCTGAACAGGCCAGACGCCTCATCAGATAATAGTTCTGTTAAGACTTTGTTAAATATCCCGACGTCTAGTCTGTTCAGACCAAAGGCACTGTGTTAAAGATTAAAAGAGGTTTTATATTCTGAGAATGATAGATGTCATAGCTTTCTTTTTGGTATTTTTAAATAAAATTATAAATTGGACGGAAATGTGAGATAATGTGTAGTGATGAAAATGCCCGGGAATTTTCCCAAAGTGCCCAGCACTTCCGCGAACATTTCGTAAATTCCCGGGAATATTCCCCATACAAGTTTTGGGCACTTTGGGAAAATTCCCAGGCATTTTCATCACTAATAATGTGTTTCATACCTATGTACTGTATCGCCGACGTGCACTATTCTATGGGCGCTGAGCACTACGAATTTGCCGTGCGCTAAAAAAACATCTGGAGGTTGTCCCATATCGATCGTGCGTAAGAATGCTTCGACCGCCGTCGACAAATGGGCGGCGTACGTCGCCGTTTGCGCTGCGTAGAAAGCAGCTAATTGCCTGTCGTCAGGGGGAAGATGCGTTGCAGCCGCTACTGCGCTAACCTGTAAACAGAGATGGGCAAAATGTAATCTGATTAATGATGAATGATTACAAAATGTAGTCGTAATTTTAATTTTATTGCTTTGTAATCATGATTAAATCTATTTAAAACATTAAGAAATGATAAATGTGTATACAATCTGGGATTTTGTAGTGTTAAAAACATTAATGAGCAAAATGCAGACAAATTAATGGTAAAAAATGTAATTGTTAATCATTTTTATTAATCTGATTACATTTTGCCCATCTATGCCTGTAAATTATACATTTCGATTATTCTCGATAATCGGCGCACTCGGACTATTAGCGTCTTAGAGTGAGATTTAAAAATGCTAATTGGACTTAACTTAATTTTGCTCAGAAAATAGATTCGTATTTAACAAAATGCTATAATGCAATACCTAATAAGAACTTGAGTATAGCCTATGTATTAACAGAGTGCATACCTTGAAATTAATTATGTGTAAAGATCGTCAAAGTGAGTCGCTCTGGTCTGTCATTTTTCGGTTTCAGCTTTTGTACGTCTAGTTGGTGTAACTTAAAGACCGTTTGTTATAGATATGTGAAGTCATCGCTTCGTGGTCATTGTCGTTCATGTGCCACATTGTATTTAAAAACTCGAAAGTATCAGTTTGTTGTGTGTGTGAGTTACCTCTCCGGCATGGTCAGCGTCTCTCACAAGCGTGTCGAAAGATGCTTGTAGTTTGTCGGGTAAAGCGGCTCGGATCTCTGCATTTCGTCGGCCCACCGCAACCCGGGACTCCAGCCTCACATAATCATATTCTTCAGTCCATTCGTGCTCGGCAACTGTTGCCGATCGTCTGTATTTATACACATCAATTATTAAGAAAAATACAATTAATTTTGTATGCTCGCTAAAACGGAGTGGTCCTCTACAACTTTCTTGTCATACAAGACTTGTGGAATGGGCTTCCAGGTGCAGTATTTTCTCTAGAATATGCAAAAGTCGATTAAATATAAAAGTTAATAATTCTCTTTTAGATCGTCGGCGCATTTATGACACTTCTTATTTTTAAGTTGTCCATAGGCGATAATAACCGCTTAGTGCTTACTGCATTATCATATCCGCCGCTGATATGCTCATGTGTTTTACACTGTGATCGTGAAAAAATGAACTGTAGCCTCATCTCAAGCAATTTACATTCACCATGGCTTTTGTCTTTATACAATGTGTCCGGACATGGACTAGCTATATTCTAAATACTTAAATATAAACTATTTTAAAGGTCCTTTACACTATAGGGATACACGTAAGTAATGTAAAACCTCTTAAGGGTGACTTTGATATATCAAGACTGATAACTTTTGTTTTACGACTTTTTCTAATTCAATCACTTTTTTCCCCATACAAAAAATAAATAAATCAAATTTGCAGTTTTGATCTTCTTTACACTCTGAAAGGCGGCGCGATATAACTGGGGCAGGCGATTTCGTAGCGTCTGCTGACTGAACTTTAAACATAGATCTAACGATTGATAGAAATCCCCACTAAAACTAAAAAAATATATATCTTAAAATGTGTTAAGTTTTGGCAAAAGTCATAGAACAAAAATTGTTAGTCTTGATGTACCTAAGTTACCTTTAAGAGGTTTGGCGTTAGTTACCAGTAACGTTGTATAGGCTTGGGTCCAATACACTTATGTGGCAGCCAAATTTCTTTTTTTTTAAATATAATATACATTTCTTTGTAATGAAGACGGTGGACAATATTATTGCCTTTCCACTAAGCCCATTTTTATCTCAATATGACTAAAACTTTGAAAGATATATTTTTTTGTACTTGTATAAAGCATTTTGCAACAAAAAAACAAAATGGCTGCCACATAGCGGGGAAGTGTATTGGACCCAAGCCTAGAGTGTAATTGAACTTTAAAATAGTTTATATTTAAGTATTTAGAATATCGCTAATCCATATCCGGACACATTCTATATTATAAACCACAATTCAATAAAGCTAAGAACCTGGGCACACGATACGTAGCGGTACCGGAACGTTGTCACGACGCAACTTTGTAAAAATACAGAAACAAACAAGATATAGAAAAAAGAAAATATAAAAGACAAAAACGTATAAACATGGCGAACTGGGCTCTGGCAGCTTAATGCCACAGATCAAGTCTACTACAGAGTACAGAGTACCTGCTGGTAAGTACAGTGTAGTCCAAAAACGAAAGCGACTATCAATGGACGAAAATCCATTGATAGTCTCCGTCGTCATGTCGGCCCATATATACCACGACTGAAGGTCTCTAGGTATATGAGCTACTGGATATACACAAGCTGATCCCAAAACGCGACAAGCCGAAACTGGTCACTATGACGGGCTTTACACCCATGTACTGTGGTCGCGATCCAGACGGGGACCGGAGCCCTACCACCTCGCTGCTGCTCGTTTAAGACCACCCAGAAGTCACGTGTAGAGAAACTAGGGTAAAGCCTACGGACGCGAGCAGCTTCGACTCCCAAAAGAAAAGATAATAATATATCTAATATAATATTATATATCGTATAAGCATAACAAATTTAAAAAAAGATAGAAAGTATTGGAAAAACTATAAAGTTCTGTTGCCGTAACGGGCACATTCCATCCCGTCTCCGCTCTCAAGGTGCGCCGCATCTCGTGAAACGCAAGTCCAACACGCGTGCGGCGCCACCGTCCCTACACATCGTGTGCCCCGACTGTCAACTCATCCACATCACCTCACTAGCTAATAAAACAGTACACAATCTATACACACCTGAAAAGTAACGACGCATTTCCGTTGATGAATGAGGCTGCTCTTCTTACATCTTCAGTGAGGGACCTGGCGCATGACACGAGTTGATCCAAGGCATCCTGCGTGCCGTCAGTGGGCTCGCGCTCTCGCTCGAGTCGCTCCGGGGCCCAGTCCCCAGCGTCCAGAGCGCTTGTAGCCTCGTGCGTTATCCGTTCCGCGTCTTTGAGCGCCTTCACCAACGGACGTAATTTCACTGCGATACCTGAAATTCCATCACTCTCACGTGAATTTTAGGACCAACGAAGCTACAATATTAGATCTTTTGCAGGAACTTGGCTTATTTAACTATTTTGTTACCAGCTTTCATAAAAGCTTATAATAAAATAAATTTGGATTTTGGGTGTCGAAGCTGCCCGCGTCCGTAGGCTTTACCCTAGTTTCCCTACACGTGACTCCTGGGTGGTGCTAAACGAGCAGCAGCGGTGCCCGTCTGGTTCGCAACCACAGTACATGGGTGTAAAGCCCGTCATAGTGACCAGTTTCGGCTTGTCGCGTTTCGGGATCAGCTTGTGTATATCCAGTAGCTCATATATCTAAAGACCTTCAGTCGTGGTATATGTGGGCCGATATGACGATGTAGACTCAATGGATTTTCATCCTTTGATGGTCGCTTTCGTTTTTGGACTACACTGTACTTACCATCAGGAACTCTGTAGTCACTATGTCGAGCCAGTGTAAAAAAAAATGTTCTAAACTGGGGGCCCAGACAAATTACATTCGATCAGCGATGACGTTAGTAGAAATGTGCAAAATTTATTGGATAGACATAAGCTTTAGAAAGGTCACGTCAAAACATTCAGTCAATTCCATACGTTATGCAAAACGTCAATTCCATATATTATGCACTTTCTTACTAACGTTACAGTTAATCGAATGTGACTTTGTCTAAGCCTAAAAGTCTTGCACTGTGCATTTTAAATGCTCTACATTGTTTTCGTCATTATGGACTGTACGCAGTCCAGCATGTTTTACACTAAGGTTTTACATGACTTTACATTTATTACATTTTACTGGCCTACATGAGAATAAGGATACATAGGATTGTTGCCTAAATCATACTTCACAGAAGGCATTGCTTCAAAATAAGTTACATAGCAGATAGTTTCACAGTTTTGTATGAGAAAATGAAATATAACTTTATCCAAACGGTATTACTACTTTCAAGCACTTTTGAATCATTAAAAAAAAAAGGAAAACAGTAATCAATCAATCATATACCATGAGTATTGTAATGAATACGCTACGAACTTATGGATATCGGACAAGTACACCTCAATATACGGTAGTTAGAATTTTTTTAGTAGTAGGCAGTGGAAATCGAAAGGTTAACTAGAAAATTACTATCGACAATGATACAATTTTAAAGTAACTTGACTAAAATACGTGGGGCTCGACTATTTGAGACCACTTCTAAAACCCTTACGAAGGATTCAATCAAATCAAATATAAGGTAGAAAATTGAATTACCTTTGTCGTGTGCATCGTGCGCGTTGGCTAGCGTGGCGTCGGTGAATACGGCCAGGTCGTGCAGCGCGGCGCGCAGTCGGGCCCCCGCCACACGTACGTCCAGAACCCGCGGCCGCAACGCACCGCGCCTCCGCCAGCCCGGCGTCACGTACGACAGCAGCCGCGACACTGCCGCTGACGCCTCCTCCTGCAACACAGCCATCATCATCATCGCATCATAAACCACCTCCCCATTATGTCTTAATTATCTGACAATAGGTCTCTAGTACTCCCTCAGTCAGCTCTCCGTGAGGGCCTTGCTCCAACAATCATCAGTATGCCAATTCAAGTGTCATTTCATTTAACATTTATTGATACTTAAAAGATTACAAAATATGATATTGCCAGCACGAGTTGCAACTATAAACTTCGTTTTGTAATAAGGCTACGTATATTTAAACAATTGCAATAAGTATTACTAAATAACTGAAAAATAACGTTTTCTTCAAAGGTTACAATATAATTTTGTAATTCAGAAATTCAAATCATGGTCTGTCTGGTAACTATTAACGTATGGAAGTCAAAGTTTATTCTGACCTGTAGTCTTTCGAGAGCTTCCAACGCAGCATCACAAGGTAAAGGTAACGCACGGGATCTTGGCACGTCATATGTACTCGACCCTGATGCAGCGGAGTGTACAGAGCTGCCGGAGTTAGAGTTCGCTGATGCACTGGACGTAGCAGAGGCTAAGGAACCGGTCCCACTGCAAGCGGAATCGGCACTGGCGGGCCGGGGAGCTCGGGGCGCGTCGTACCAATCGCCCAAAGGCCGTGGACAATCATACGTCGCAATTCTTTGCACCGGCATGGGCGCACGGGGCACGTCATAGTGTGAACATTCTTCGATCTACAAGAAAACAAAAATTTTACACAAAAACTCTTGTAAAACTTCTAATTTTTTTTTATGATAACGGTGTGGTTGGCGCATGTTACAAATGTCCTGTGAGAAAATATACGAAGATAAAGTACAACATAACAGCGTATTAGAGATGACAGACAAAGCGGAAATTTCCTAGTAAAATAGAGAAAACTAAAAAACTGTAAATTCCTGAATTTATCGCTCAATAAAGCATTTCATCGACGTACAAAGTAATCCATTCAAACAATACCAACAATATAAGTTGACTGACGATGTGACAAACAAACAATACTAATTTTGTTTGTTGAGCCATAAAACATGTCCAATCAGATCAGACGCCGTACACTCTTGTTCTTAGTAAAGTTACAAAAAAGTAATTAATATTATTTAACTGCTCGTTAATCGAATCATTCTCCTTTGTCCATGACACAACTAAACTGTTTTGGTTATACAAGTTATGTAAAGGTGAACATTGTTATTATTGGATCTAGATATAATCTGCGATTCATTTTTAGCTTCAGTGCGTATCGTCATAAAATAACCAAATTTTGTAAAATATTTATAATGTAAACCCGTGTGAGTATCATTCTTATGTCAAATAAGAGTAAGAAAAAATTTAGGTCAGATGGGTTCATTTCGACTAACCGCATAATTTTTTTAGATATACACCTTTATAGAGTGTTGTTTATATTTAAATATTAAGCCAATATTCTTAGGATTAAACAATAAATAGATTATTTAACTAAATTTAATAAGATTTGTCGAAAGTACTCCTTAACTGAAATTACCGTATCTAGACTATAATTACTTTGGTAAAAGCTGGCGACTGCTGCGTGGGTAAGGGCTGGTGGGCTACAGGCGCAGGATTCCTCGTCCGGCGCCTCTGCATAGCCCCGCTGGCGTCGAACACCCCGGCGACTATCCTCAGTCTGTTCCCCGGGCATATTCCCTGAAATCAACACCATAATCCTAATCAGTGATGCCAACTTAGTTATAACCCTAAGTTCAACGGATTTAACCTACTGAATCTACCAAAAAAATTGGATATTTTAGGAGTTTTAAATTTGTTAAATAGAGATAAAAATAAGGGAAAAGTGCATGTTTCCATAAGTATTACTTTAATACTGCTTATAGTGATAATGCCTTTTAAAAATGATAACGAAGTTTTACATATAGATAATACTTAAAAGATATTTCATTTTTTGGTTAACGCTTTAGGTGGTATAAAATATACTAAAAATATTTTTAGGTGGTAATGTTTGTTTGTAGTGGAAATTCTAAGTATACCTTCTAGGTTTACTTGATTACTCATAATTTAATAAAGGAATACGTGAGGAATATGCGTCATCGTAGCTGACGCGCCATCTCTTCGATAAGCGAATTTTAATACGCGTTAATTGATCAATATGTTTATTTTGTTTTATACGATTTCCACAAATTACAACTATGACGATAACTGTAATTATTTTATGTAATATATGGCAAGTAGGTAGTTACATATAGAAATCCTTACCGTCTTACAAGGATATATAGCGCATGTATTACTATATTTACTATGATCTGATACTTTCATAATTATCACAGTTCTTTGGTTTCAAGAAGGGACTACATCACAAATACAGGAATAGATATTCCCGTCCTTGTCTATTGGATTCTACGACTGTGGTTGCAAATATGTTAACATTTATCAAAATTTGCTTGACTGAGAGATTAGAAATATTATAATATATCATATGCCTTAGTCTTTAACCCTTTCAAGACAATTTTTTATTTTGAGAATAAAAATCTTTTATAGATTATTTTAAAACATAGGTCAAAGGTACCTTTTATATTAGAAAAATGACAAAAACGATTACGTTTTCCTAGGACATTATGTGACTAGAATATCGATACCAAATGAAATTGTTAATATGTGAGTGGTAAAATCTATTATATTCTTGACAAATGTAATAATTTTACGAAGTAACAAATACCTGGAAATACTTTTTAGTTTCACCGTACTTAAGGCGAACGTTAATCAAGAAATTTTACAAATTATTTGGCAACCGACTGCCACAAAACAGCGAAAGAAACTGTATTTTATGACCGATGGTCGTGAGTGTGGTTGTAGAAAGACACGGATTTTGGCGTTTTACTGTTTATTTGCACTTTAAGGCACACCGAACTGCGACGCACATGCACGTACTCCAGCCTTGTGTCTCGGTAGTCGACTAATTTGCTAGAGCATCCCTTGCGCGCGCGCATCCCTTACCCCGCGCGTCCCATAACACCCTAATGTCCTTTAGGGCGTTTAACACAAACGCGTATCGGGCGGCGTCTACATGCTATAAGTTTGTTTCACTCTGGTGTTATTATTAAACATAAATGTTAATTTACCTGCCGGCCCCTAAGGGAGCAAAGCCACCAGCCCTCGCTGCCGCCCGTGTTTTGCTCCAGCACGGTGAGGAGGTCGCCTCGCCGAAATGCTAACTCGTCCGGGGACTCTGCTATGTTATCGTACAAAGCACGCGCCATGCACTGGAACAAAAATTTGGAAATTATAATCTGCGAATAACAAATTCGAATGCGTAAGAAAAACAAGATAAGTGAAAAAAGTTAGGAGCTGCTGAAATTACTTTTACTACTAAGGCTTTTTTGCGAACGGAGGACTGATAAATATCAGTCTACACATTTTTAAAACAGCAGATTAAATATTCCTATGCTTTTTTTAGCCGAGATGTCCAATTTAATACCAAGCTTTGAACCTGTACCTGTAATGACAGATTAGGCCCTAATTTTTTATACACGCTAAACAAAATAAAGCCGCAAAAACTATACCTAATTAATAGTAATAATTCTTAACGCGAGCGAAGCCGCGGGCAAATGCTAGTTGTTAATATACCGACAATTTATACGAAACGATTTGCCATTTGAATTCTATCATGTACTTCTAAAGAAAAGAATTCTCTCTCCGCGTCTGTTTTTGCATCATACAGCGTATTTGGTCTTCAAGTAACGAGTTAATTGATACTTATTGTACGCGCTTGAATATCGGTATCATATCTTTTTTTGTTAACCCGGTGGAAATCCCTTCGGACCATGTGAAGGAGACTAGTAGAGAGGGCCACTCCCCCGGTGTGTCGGACTTGCACCGACTGAAACCACCGGGGTGCCAACTCTATTTTCTCTTTACCTTCTCCTGACCTGGGTATCCGTATACTTCCTACGGACCCGGCGAGCGACTGGCCTTGTCAGGCCTCCTCTCTGGGAAGGGATCATTTGTTACTCCCTCACTACCTCCCAATGAGGCGTCATGTGGGCACACACACGACGCCGGTCTTGTCCTCTCTGCCGGACGGCGGACGCCCTCAACGTCCACCGCCCGATCGGTCTCATACCTACTTTCCATTAGGTAAAATTAAGATCAAAAGTAATCTTGTTTAAATTAAACCAAAGTATACCTAGCATATACTTTTTCATTTAAATATTTATAACCGAGCTATTTCTCGTTACCTTAAATAGTGAAAGTTGCTAAAATTCACAACTCATTAATTTTAACTGCTCTAATTATTTTGGATCATTATACTATGAGAAATGTAAAAAACAGGCCTCAAAATAGTTTTATTATGGCAAACACAAAATAATTATAAAAATAAAAAGTTGCATCAAGCTGGCTTCAAAGTAAACACTGATGAGATCATAATTTAAACTTTAACTCTTGTAACCGCACCTAAATACGGACACGACGTACCTATAATAGTATTTTCCAGAACCCTTCGCTTTTTGTAGTAAGATTTGAATATAATGAAAATAATTAATTACGGTAAATGTTATGGCAAAACAAAAATAATGTATAAGCAGTAATTATACGCTTTAAACAATTACCAATATTAAAATGGAACTATGAATGAATCATTAAAATAGTAGGTACCATATGTCAACCCCGTATTTTACAGTGGTTATTGTAGTATTAAAATCATGGCACCCACGTAACGTAATACGACGTTCACACTAACAAAATTATTATTAATTTCGTGTTAACGCGCTATGCAATTAATAGTAAATATGCTTTTATATATACATAAGGTGTCTACAGTATACAAATCTGTATTATTCGGCTTTTACTGATAGACCACAGTCAATAGGACTTACAAAAGATATTTTCAAAGTATATAATCTTAAACTATGTGCCAAACGATCTAATAATACAACCATTTTTTAAGCAACAGGATAAAGTGTGGGATAATCTTCCTGAAAACCTAATCTCACAAACTTCACTTATGTGAACTAATTTGAAAATTGTCTGGACAAATACTTACTTACTCGCAAAAAGTAAAAATTTAAAAAAAAAATTGCTATAGCCGGCACTTGTACAGGCACAGCAGTTGTTTCAACTGTTTGCCTAATAATAAATAAATATGAGCTAAGCATAAATACTTATTTTACTAGGTTCATTCATTCAATATATATTATCATTAAAAAGTATAAAACAGTGCTTGTACAAATAAATAAAATTTTCATTCACTTTCATTTAAGTTTAAAGATCACAATATACAAGAAAGATCACTGAATATTTTTGAGGTCTTTTGAATGCAAAAAGCAACATATCTAAGCCCCGATTCCCGGTAATTTTTAGTACTCTGTCGTTATAAAACACCTGCCCCTTAGGCAGAGTAAATTTTTTTTATCGAAAAAGCGATAAGAAAATTGTAAATATAATAATCTAAGTGTAAATATATGGAAATGACATAACGTGTCAACGTGATATTTTGAAACTTTGTCATTTCCATATATTTTGCACTTTCTACTATAGTTTTCGTTTATGAAATGCTATTTTGTCTATGCCCTCTGAGTAAGCAAACTCAGATTTGGGTCCTAATGGTGGTAATGGTGGTGGTAATGGTGGTAATGACTTTTAGTGTTACTAAATATAAGGCAAGGTAATGCGGAAAAATGCCAATATACATGAATTATCTGTTCTTCTCAAATGTCAATTTTAACGGTATTTTACTTGTCATCAAATGTATTAGATTTATTTAGGATAGTTGGAATAAAAATAACAGTGTGAGCACGTCTTAATGATTTGGTTGTATATATTGTGCATCCTATGCAGCGTGCAGCTGCGACCGGAACAGGCGCGTGCTAAATCAGTCGATAATGACGGATTGTATTGTGCAACGAGCGAATGTAACTCCCTTACGTCTGTTTCCGATCGACACCATTATTATGTAATAGATAACAGAATAAATATTAATATTATATCGGAAACATTAAATAATATGCCTTTCAGGGTGGAAACAGATATTAATGCTTATATCTGTTATAGCTGATAACAGTTTAAAAATATTACAATTAATAATTTACATTCCTCAGATTAATGTTGTTAATACTTAACTGATTAAAATCGTTCAGTCTTAATTGATATAAAGGAAAAACATTTTTTTTTTTAAATATTATAATTCAGCTAACAATTTAATTTTTAATTTAATCTTAATACTGAATCTTTTTTTAACTGCTTCAGTTGCGTAGAGATGTTGCCTCATTGAGCGTTTTTTACCATCTGTATCATGACGAGTGTTCTGAAGAGCTATTTTAACCTTGTTTCTCCCTCTCCCTTCTATAAAGAACCACGCGCTCTGGTCTACGAAGTCACAGCTTTTAAGTAACTCACATCCCGGCTAGGACTAAGAGGTTCTCTAACTCTTACTTTTGCCGAGTTGTTGGGCTGTGGAGTGATCTTCCGGCAAGCGTGTTTCCGTGAAGAGATATTTATGCGGGCCGGCATGATCGCGGCGGTTATTGATTGTCGTTTTTTGGACTGCACTATACTTCCCATCAGGTGTGTGTGGTATCTATGCCGTGTTAGGATAAAAAAGAAATTGAGGGGCTCTATAACCTTTTAAATTAGTCTTATTTATTGTCAATAACTCAAAAATAATGATTTTCCTAATAATTTAGACAGTATAATAATCAGAAGTCAATGAGCAATTATTTACCTGCTTCGATGAAATCTTTCGTACACTGCTTTTTATTTTACAGATACACATTTTAACAACATCAACCCTTCGTATCTCATTCACTACACAAACGTAATCAATACACATTGCGCCGGTTAACATTAACATGTGCATTCGCTACAACGAAACTCAATATACTGAACCAAATAATGGAAAACAACAAGTTAAATATAAATATGTTTATATTATATTAATATAAATTATTAGAATTGTTTGCAGACGGGCGCCAACGCCGTTGAATCATACAAACGGCGTCATGGATGCAAGATGTCAATAGTCAATTAATGGCTTCTATCTTGAGCTTTTAGCCATCTATCAATACGAAAACATTAAATACATTTCGTATATTATATCATAACATGTATGTAAGACAAGCTGTAGTGTCCTGGCGTTGCTCGGGTCAAAATAATTTGTCCATTTGGGTATTGATTTTCCAAAAACGTCGAAATACGTATTTTTTATTTCTAACTAAAGATTTAAATATCTACTGATTTTCATAGTACTTACTTCAAGATTGTCAGATTTTAAAATATTTTTTCAACCTCTACTTCACCCTCTTGGGGATGGAAAACCAAAAAATCCGCCCTAAGTGGATGTCTACGTCAAAAATCCAAATGTCCACAGTGGTGCAGAACTCACAAATTCCGACTACTAACTGATCTTGAATAAAAACCAGTGCATTGCACTTCATAAATGTTACGAAGTCTTACGGATTACTTAATACTTTCACTGAAACGTTTAATGGGTTCTGCATCAATCAGATGACAAAGGTTCATAACCGGACGTGTTGAGTGAGTCAGCCGCCAGTTTTCGTTGTATTGATGCACGGTGTGGCCTGTAGGTAAACTGGCCGACCGCAGTCATCGGCGATCGCCGGTGAGGTCATAAGTCGACCTCAAAAAGTATACAAACGATGAATCTTCTACTAAATCAGGGTTTAATAAACAGTATATTTTCCTCTCTGGAATACGTAATAATTACTTATGACTACTCGTAACTGAGACGTACGTACAGGCTTTATAAAATTAATTTTAACAATTGATATAGTTGTCGCTTGTCACGTAGGCCTCTAAAAATTTTCCCATTTACAAATCTATATCTTTTAACAATGATGTTTTCAAAAAGCCAGTGTCAATTGTTATTGTCGTAGAACTTAGTCACGTCACACGTACTTCTGTTATTGTACCACGACGTAAAACGATCTTTTAGATCAGCATTGCAATGATGGCACTTCTTGTGTTGCAGTTTTCCATAGGCTATAGTGATCGCTTACTATCAGGTGGGCTTTTCGTCTGTTTGCTTTTACATAAAAAACCTTCTTGGAGCAAAATTCGTTAGCGGTTTTATTTGTAATAAAATAATAGGAACAATCAGGGTCCTCCTTTTCCCTCGGAAAAGGAACTCGTGTAGGTACCTGTAATAAGCGTAGCTACCGCCGCATCAGCTGTGTCAACGATACGGGGCCCCGAATGAGTGTAAGCAAAAATTTGTAAAATATTTTCCGCAATCTCACTTAAACATTTACGCCGTCCTTTACGAAAAAAAGAAAATAAAAAAATGTCCAACGTACTTATTAAAAATTTCATTTAAAAAATTACAAAGGCAATACAGTAATCTCTCCTAGGAACATTCATTGGAAGTAACTTATAATCAAATTATGCCTATTTTAATTCAATACGAGCAAGCGTTTTTGATTATTGTCTGTAAAATCTTTACCCTTAATTTGGGCCCCCGAAAATATTTAGATACCAGACTCACTTAAGGCACACTACGACACTTGATCTCTGTAATGAATTTACGTGCATACATTGTCTGGTAAATGTAAATGGCGTACAAAGAAAGAGGTTGGTATTGAAGTAAGACCGTGAGTGGTCAATTTTCCACCCTCATTCATCACCCGTAGTGTGTTATTGTCTATTTTTTTTTGTTTTTCGTTAAATATATAAAAGGTTTCGTTTGTTTTAGTATATTTAGCCTCAGATCTATTCCAGAAGTTTTTCGATTGCGAGATTCGCCTCAAATAAAGTTCTTTTGTAACACAGTAAATCATCCATAAAAAGAAACAGATAAAATAACCGTCAGAGTTATTTTTGGTTACCACAACGGAGAGTTATTATTTGTGTAGAATAGAAAAACAATTAATACTTAGTAATCAATGGCAGTGAACCTTACAAACCGCAATGACATTGTGTGTAAAATAAGAATATTGCAGTTGTTTTGCGGTTGAGTAAAATGTGAAATTAATAAAATAATTAAGTAAAGCTTGATTAAGTAATTCTGTAGCTAGGTATTTAACTTAATTTTTTACATAAATAAAGAAAATATAACTAAATTACCTACAATGTAAAAATCAGACATAATAAAACAATGATGTGCGGTTGGTACTGTTCGCGTCTGCAGGCTTTACCCTCATGATCTTATACGTGACCCGTGGGTAAGCTAACCAAGCGGCAGTACAATAGTAGGGCATCGGTGCCTGTTTGGATCGCAAGTACAGGACCTCTCGCGTTTCTAGATCAGCCTGTGCATGCCCAGTCACAAATACTAGAAACTACAAGACGAGACTAGCGTGGATTTCCATGTTTTTCTGACCCGTAGAAACAGTTCATTTGCTGGCTGACCGTGGTACACGTACAGGGGGTTTGTCACGGCTAACCAACACGAGGAGCTGCCCTACCATGCTGCATTTACTGTTGGGAAGGTTCATCGTGTCTTTTGGTGACCAGATATTGAGTTCCAGCAACTTACTCCGGGAGGTACGGGTGCCCTCTTGGCCGTCGGTTCAGCTATTTCTCGGGGGTGCTATGATCTGAACATTGCCTATGCCTGTTGACCTTCTCTCTATCAAGGGCCGTTTTTCTCTTCGCGTGCTTCTTTTTAGTCCGATTCATAACAGCACGAGTTTATATAGCAGATGTTACAGCGACGTTAATTCTCAAATCTACCTTTTCGATGGAGTCCTATGGTATTGAGTTCTTTCAACGGGACGTGAAGCGATGTTTATACAGGCCGGCATAATCATTAAGACTTTCGATATATTTTTATTTACTCAGGATATTTTAAAAGTTGGCTCTCTTAAAAATATTATGAAGGTATTTAATTTATCAAGGGTAAGCGAATTTCTTTTTATACTGGCTTGTCTAAATGACTACAACGCTCCTGAGGTTAAGTCCAGTGGAGTCCAAGTACAACAGCGATCATTAAGGCAAGAATTCATTAACAGTCCCCGCCGTCATGCCGGCCCTCATATAACACACCTGAAGGTCTCTAGGTATACGAACAACTGGATATACAAACTAACAAGTTTACGATAGCTTGAATTATAATTGAGCTACAACTATAACTAAACAAATATTAAATCTACTTACTCCTAGTGAATCTTGATCTGGGTTTGTAAACTACGATGCATCACAAACGGCACGTGCAGCAAATATAGCCCAGTCAAGCGTTTAGGCAGTTTTCGCGGTCGAGTAGTCAGTAGACATCACCATATGACAGTGGGTCGAAAATCAATGACGACCGTCGTCACTGACTGAATGGCGGGGCGCCGACCTACGAAGGTCGGTTTGCTCCCGTAGTACTAGTCGGCTATTTCACGCATGCGCTCGTTGACTCGACAAAATTTAAAACCGCCCATTTATTTAAATGCAATACCTATTGGAAGGAAACGCAAAGAACATCGCTGTGCTCTTTAGACCAACGAAATATTGATGTTGTTTAATTCGTACTTTGTCTTCACTTCCATCATGCATTTCAATTTAAAGTTATCAGAAATATTTAAAAATAGTATATAACAATGTAATAGAATATGTTAAAATTTAGGTTGTTTAGGAATAGTGAAATAAGAAAATAGTACATAAAGCTGATCATTATCCAAAACAATATGAATAACACAAAGAATAATAATAAAGCACATTTTCATTAAAATTTAACATCGTGAAAAAAAAACAAATTAAAGATTACCAGTTGAAATTAGTCTCTATGAATACAGTAACTAATGTAGTTCTGATTACCCCGGAAAGGATAAAGCACGACAATATATTAATTATTAGAAACACATATAATTTCAATCTTCCAAATAGGATAATTAATCGTAGCAATCAGAAACATGACCAGGAAATTATGGTATTCTGAAAATAGTCTTACCATATCGGTGGCAGTTTAATCGAGTGTCATGACGACCAATGTCTGGCGCCACGTGTCTAGACACCTATTATGTCTTTTTGTAATCATTATTTTTTCCTACATCGACTCCTGTGCTATTTTAACGGTTACCGTGAAAGATGTATGTATTGTCATCACGCGAAACCATATAGAGCGTCTTTATTACGAAAGTCTGAACTAATTAGCTAGTTAAAAGTAATATATTATAGCAACAAGTGGTCAAGGAACGAAACATTTATCGCTTAATATTATTATTTTTAATTATTTATGGGCGGATGCTTGACCTCCATCACACCTGGTGGAAGGTAAAGATGAGTCTCATGATCATTTCCGCCTAACAAATGCCTGTTCACTCTTCTCTTAAAAACTCCCAGGTCATAAGATCCCGGAAATATAGTCGCTGGAAGCATATTCCACTCCTTAGCCATTCGCATGATGAATATAGAAGCGAATCTTTTTATGCGGATATAAGGAACATCCACCACATACAGATGGTATCCGACTGGAAGTCTAGTGGTTTTATGATGGAATAGGGCTGATGGAGTCAAAGAATGTAGTTCCTGAGAACACTTTCTACTGTGCAACCAGTAAAGACTGCAAGGCAGGCGACTCTATGTCAAAACTCGTAATACATAATGCTCTAGGTAATATTCACTAGATATTAGTTAGTCAAAATATTTAAGAAATAACTATTAGATGAGAATTGATAATGTAGCAACATGTTTATGAAAGTAGCTGTAATCGCCGAACACTACCCCAACACCCATAATCAATTTACCTGCGTAAGTACAGCGAGATGGGGTAGATTGCAATCTGCTGCATACAACATCGTCAAGGAAAATATTCCTTCAAATTTTTCAAAAATTTCCAAATTTTTATATTTTGGTAATGGTGTTTTGGTAATGGTATTGCTAATGTATTCATTACCAATCTTAACAAAATATAAATTACTTAAGGATATGGCACAATTATTCATTTATATGACGATTAAAACACATTAAATGAAACGTATTACGTACTTGATTACACATGTTACTACATGATGACATGACCTTCTCGAATTAGTTCTTTATAAAGTAAGACGTTTTCAGAAACGTCTATTCAGATTTCTTAAATTAATTTATGAAAAGCTTTTTTAAAATTGAAGTATATCACATATTTATATACTAGGAACACACAAATAAAATTTAATGTCGAAATTTTATAATTTTTTTTTGATCTCAGATTGAATTTACTCTATGACCAAAGTTAAATTTGACTATAAGCATAAAAAAAATTGAAATAAAGAAATGAATAATCTATATATTAATACGTGAAAAATGTTGTACCCCTTTTTATGAAAATTGCGCGGACGAAGGAATATAAAATTTGGCACTTTTATAGTTTATATAGAGAAAGAGTGTAGAATGCTTATTTTTCTTTTTTTTTTTTTTAATAATGTATAAGAAATACATTAAATAAATTTGAAAAAATACATACTACCATCCATTGCCACAAACAATAGTATATATTACTCTTTTGTTTATGGTTAAAGTCTGTGGTCAAACTGAGAATAAATTATATATTGTTTGTCTTTAATACTATTTGTCTATAGCCTTACTAAATGTCAAACATAATTGTTATATGATAGATATTTGTGCTTTATATTGTAACGAAATTCATTTATTACAATACATGTATATTAGTTATTTTAAATTAATTATGGTCGAATTTATAATAAATTACTCATTTATTTGATTAAAATTAATGTTATAAATTAAACAGAAACGTTAGTTATCAAACTTGAGTTTTGAATGTAATAAGGTAAGGACGCTAACTCCTACGCACTGATAAATCTGACCTGCGTCGTTTAATGGTCAGCTATAACTTTACACCCGACTGCCTATTCACTGCTCAGTATCGTAATATTAAAATGATAATGTGAACATTTTATAGCCATGTAGCTAGACCAAAATTATTTTACATTTTTAAATTACTTAAAACCGACATTAAAATGAAATGAAGGTTATAGTTGTCACTTTAAGGGCCACGGTTACACTTTAAAAAATCTGTTAATTGTAGTTATTAATGATTAAGAATTAACAGCAAGTCTAATTCTAAGCTAAACTCTTTAGATTTATTTACTAAACTTCTTTAGATTCTTCTAAACTACTTAGAAAAATACCTACTAATTTAATTTCCAGATTCAAAACACGGTCACTTATCGTTCTTGAATGCTTTAAGCATGATTTATATAAACTTACAATCACCCTGGTGCTGAAAATTAAACTTTCTTGTTAATAAAAACTGTAAATATTTCTGGCGTACTTTTTGACTGTTAGTAGCGACAAAGGAAAAAAGAACAGATGGATGTCGAGGGGCTTTTGAATCGGCTCCCTCCTAGAGGGTGGAATCAAACGGAGGGAACAACGATGCAATATCAAACTGCAGTTTATAGATATATACATAGTGAAGAACGGAAAATTATTTTTAGATCTTTTTAACAACGACTAGAGTCCTTTGTCAACGTTAACTTTTTGCGATGCGCTGAACAATGGTAGTTGAAGCGTAAAATTATACGAGACTTTCTTGCATTTTTCAATTTTTCTGAAGGAATAATTAAAGTTTTGCTTTGCCAATTATTCTTCAAAAAAAGATCTTTTTTTGTCTGTCAATTATACATATCGAGGGGTGAAAAGCTAGTTGGTTTAAGCGACATTTTTTGGTGATATAGTAATATATATTTTAGGTAAACTAAATAGCCTTTCACCCCTCGATATGTATTATTTTTGACGTTTTGTTACAATTTACCTCTACGGAAACAAGGTTCTTACGTTTGTCATGTCATTATTATAATGGTCTTCCAGCCATTGCCGTTTCTCCTTCCTATTAAACAAGATCTTTTAGAAATAAAAAGGACTTTTGTGCAGGCCGGCATAATCACGGCAGCTATCTACTGAATAAAGATGTTTTTAATTAATCATTCAATGAAACTGTTAGCAATTGCGGATAATTTTTAGACTGCGGTATACTTAACATCAGTTTTAATATAGTTGCTTTACCGAATCAGGATTTCTACAAATCTGTTACCCACTTATGCATTCAGTAAAATGAGGAATGGTGCCAAGCTCCCGTACATGTCTGACACTTGTGGCTTGTGTCAACGTCTAGGTACTGGCAGTCATCCAACTTTACGTTTATTACTTCATAGAGTGGCCAGTAACTGTTAGTTCTCTGCACCCCGGTTTGTACATTACGGAACATCTGCAAACACGTGTGATATCCGTATGCTTTAATATAATATTAGTGTTTCTCAATATATACGTATCATGGTCTTGCGCAAGATTTAGACCGACTTAACAAGAATAAGACTGAGTCTTCAAAACTCTTAGCAGTTTCACATTAAGATCTTAATTTATCCCAGAGTTTCCTGAACTTTTTCTCGTAGACCACATTTTACATTTTATTGATATCAGAAGACCTGCTGTTGCTACATTTATAAGATATTTCTAAAAAATATGATGGTTAAAATATATGTATGTATATTCTCCTGTTTTTTATTTATTAAAGCCTTTTTCTGAAGTCTCAATAAGATCATTTTTCACCGAAATACAGCCTTTGGCAATAGAGTTAAAATTTTAAATTATGTTAGCTCATTTAATTTTTTGTGAATATTATTATCTGCTTATATTAATAGGTAAAGTCAAGTCAACATTTTTGTTCCTTACTCGAATACAAATAAATTTTCGTGGACCCCCCACTTACAACTTGTAAAACCCCATTTTTCACGCCCACGTAAACCCCTTTTTGAGTCTCCTGTGGACCCCTGGAGGTCCGTCTAAACCACTTTTGGAATCACTGATTTATACGAATATAGTCGTGCTCAATTTGTTTTCGTCCCGTTTTGAACAGCACTAGCTAAGTTAAAATTATGTTTCTTTTCCTTTTCTCTTTTTAAAGTGCTAACTGATTAATAATCATCGTACACAAACACACACACACACACACACCCTACACTACGTACACTACGGTACGCAAAAAGGACCGCAACAGTATAAATTTACTTGCTAACAATTATCGATAACCCTATGGCATACCATAATCCGATAGAAAATGAAAACAATATTGTAGCTATTTTCTAAACCGCACAATTGATTCATGTTCATCTCTGTTGTCTTATTTTGTTTCTCCTTCATTAAACAATCGCGCTAACTCAATACAGCTGTAGACATTGCAAAGCCGAATGGTAGCTCTCGAGGTAACTTCAAACAATTTCGTCTGATGCACAACTACACTTGAAATGTGAAGAGTACTGGCTATGATTAAACTCTGCCGCCACGTCCCCGCTTCAGTTCATTTTTCGCTCTTTGCCAACGGTTCAATGCAGACGGGACGAGTAAAAATGCAAAATTATTTGCTAATTCAACGCTAGTTTTCTATACTCCGCGTGTATATTAATATTAAAAACGGATCTTTGTTTTTACTATGCTGAAGTTAGTATTTTTTTAATTATTTAAGTGTAGACATAATTATTATGGATCATTCAAAACAAGACCAATAGATTTAACTTATCCATTGAATTAAAATAAGTCCAAAATTTTGTAACGAATCAAGCACTGTAAATTACTTTATTTCAATTTTTCGATATATTTTCATACATAAAATCTGTTCTTATATAAGTTAATTTGGCACTATGATATCATAACATCATATTCATATTATGTCCCTAATCTGTTTCCGTCATATATTACAATCAAACTGGAAAATAATTACATAGAATTTGTCGCAACCCATATTTTATGTTAATATGTAACTGTAAGGAGAGTTGAACAAACAATAATTTCCTGGAACAACACCGCAAATTCTGATTTCTTATTAACGACGGATTTCCTACCTAAATGTAAACATAGGTATATAATAAATATAAAAGAATCTCAATGCCTGAGCGTTACACACTTAAGTAATTTTTAGCGATAATTAAAGAAATACATTTATAGTGTGAGATTCATACTTTGTTTTGAGTTGTTTGGGTATTGGTTACATTATTGGTTACCATACCTATAAAAAAAAGTATATATGTGATAAATATATTTCTTTCTGTCTATTTTGTAATCCATATATCAGAAATCTACAAAAATTATAACAATAATTAAAAAATTAAGATTAAGTCATATTACTTCAAATTAAACTTAATTGAATTTATATAAAAAAATACTAAGAAATATTTTCTGTGATCATCATATTGACTACAATATACTATCTTCAAATATGTTTACGTAAATACGTACAGAATAATCTGAATAGATTAGTATGATCTCACAAAGCGAGGCTAAAATATAATTCTAATTCCTATGAGATCCCTTCTAGAGCCGCAGTTTCCGAAAGGGATCGTTTTTTGCCACCCTTCACATTTTTTATACACCGCATGCGTAGCTCGAAGTATTTTCATTATACTACCATTTCGCCTCCCCTAATGGACGAAAACAATACGCACACGTATTTAGACCTAAGAGACGGGAATTATCCAATTTCGCATCACACACTCAAAATCTTGCATACGTATCACATTCATCCATCCATTTAAAAGGCTGTGATGAGCCGTTTATTCAATAAAGTTACATTTTATCCTTAATTCTAGATTAAAAATAACTTATAACTAAAACGAATCTATACACCACAAAACATAACCTAACTTAGAATGGCCGATACACAAGTGATTTATTTATTTATTTAATAGCAATTTCACAGCACATTATAAGTCAGTTATATACAAAATAGGAAATAAAATAAAAATCTACAGTGCCAGAAACAAAGTTACGCATACATATAAAATTTTGATAGCACGTTTTGGGTCGCTCTCCGTATCCGAGTAGACAAGTGAGTGTGTGTGTGTGTGTGTGTGAGTGTGTGTAAATGCATTTCCTTGCATGTGTGTGTTAACAATAACATATATTATTAAACTAATTTATCTTATATATAATCCATAGGGACGGAATTAGTAAAATCCCGATAGTCTCAGTCTAACAAATAAAGTTAATTAGAAAACTGTAAAATATATACGGTATATAAAATTACTATTTAAGTTTCTAACAAGATATTCTAATTTTTATTTAATACTTAAACATAAGTATAAACAAACATAAATACCCATGAACGTGTATAGAAGGCCAAGATGTTGTGGTTAATAATTATATGTATGCAGTTGTATTCATTTTCGCCTTTATAATAGATCGCATTTCCAAAGTATACTAAATAATAGTTTCCGACCGAAAGTTCGGTTTCGGTTTCGGTTTCGGCCGAGTTTCGGCCAAAAATCAAGTTTCGGCGGCAGTTTCGGTTTCGGCCAAAATTGGCCGAAACTTTTGCCGAAACCGAAACTGATTTCGGTAGTTGTCCTACATGCTTGCCTAGCTTCGTTTCTCGCGGCAACGCTTTGACGGACGCTGGCGGCCCTGTTCAGGATTCGTGCGCCGTTCGCATTGCTTTTTTTTTCGAATTTACTCGTGTTTGTTGACCGAGAAAGGTCTTCACAACTTAACCGGGCGGGTGGGCGAACACTGAGGGTGCTCAGCCGGCAATTTATGGGTTGGGTGGCAATGCAAGGGCACCCCTGTGGGTACGAACCTCGACTTGGACCGCCAGCCAGAAATACGTAACCTAACGGTGACCTAATAGCGTTTCGGAAACGACTACCTTCAGAAAAAACGCCGAAAGAAACTCAAAGCTGCGTCGGAGTGTAACTGCGTCGTTTAGACGACAGTTGACGGATCTAATTCGCATTGCTCTATAGCAACACAACTTAGTCATTGCGTTATCACCCGACGTAAACATTCTTTAGAGGTTATGCTTTGATGGTACTGATTACATGTACGTTTTTGTTTCATTTTTTTACTTGACCACGTTGACTTTTATACTTGACCACGTGAGTTTCGGTTTCGGCCGAAACTGAAGCAACGGCAGAAATTTCGGTTTCGGTTTCGGACGGAAAACCAGTTTCGGTCGGACTCTACTAAATAATAACAAATACTCTAACAGGTTTTTGAACATTTAACTAAATTTATCTTACATACTAAACTATACTAACTAAACTACATATCTACAACTAAATTTATCTGGCTCTTGCAGTTTTCAGAATTCTACTGAAACGGGATGCCAAGGCTAAAATAGAGAAGTACTATATAATATTTTAATAGAAAAAAGATGGGGAGTATGTAGAGCAACGTAAACTGCCTAACCTGTTTAAATAATATACATATAATCCCAAAACAAAGTAAGTGCGTGCAAATGTAGCGCGTTTTTTCGTTTTCCGATGATTCTATGTGTCTGATTTATTTATCATAGCATTATTTACTTAGCTTGTTGTGTTCACTTGTTAGGAAACACCTTTTGTATTATTTTCGTAAGATTCGTTTATGTTTTGTATGTATTTGTGTGAAGTCCAGTATGTGAACCAAATAAAAAAAACAACATCACACACCAAATGAGAAATCTTTCTTTTGTATGTTCATGTGATGGTATTTGTCACGTGACTTCAAACAAAATATATTTTAGAGGTTGTTTGTCACCGGGTTCTAATGTCGTCACATCCTTAAAAGGTTTCATGTAAAACAGTTAAAGTAGGTCGTATGTTACACACGTGTGCCTGCTTACTTTTTACAGCTCCCTAGTTGGTTATACCACTGGGATAGTAACAACACTTGATTTAATTAGGGAGCCTCCACTCCAAAATTGCAAGTAGGTTGCTTATTTTTACTATTGGCATAGAGTAGGATGACTCTTCAAAGGGCCGTACTTAGATGACACGATTTTAATGTTGTCTGGTAAAGCTTAATAAATAAAAATCTCAAAAAGTCATAAATAAGATATCTTGATGCCCGTTTTGTTATATTCGGTAACTATGAAAATCTTTTTATATTATTATCATATAAATAAAAACGTAACTAATTCTATGATGTTAAAAAATAAAAAGATAATCACCCAAATCGAGCTACGTATACGGAGGCACGTAATATAATAAAACATATGTAAAAAAAATACAAAAAATACATATTTTTGTGGTGGTGCGATTGCCTAAACTGGGTCATGACTACAGTACACAAGTGTAAAGGCCGTTATAGTGACTCGCTCTGGCTTGTCGCGTTTCGGGATCAGCTTGTGGATCGTATATCCAGTAACGCATATACCTAGAGACTTTCAGTCGTGGTATATGTGGGCCGACATGACACGGAGATTAATAAAATAAATAAATAAAAAAATAAAAATAAAAAAGCCTTTTTTTTGTTATTTACTTTTATCTGCTAGATTTAGTGTTTGCTATTTCAAGAACCCCTTAGCGGGTAAAGGCCCCCTCCAAGGATGTCCAAGCATCTTTGTTTTGAGCTATTTCATGCCATCTTGGACGACGGAGATTATCAACGCATTTTCATCCTTTGATAGTCGCTTTCGTTTTTGGACTACACTGTACTTACCACCAGGTGCACTGTAGTCACTTTGTCAAGCAAGTGAAAAAGAAAATTACACGGATTGTAATCTTCTCTTTGAAATCAGTTAAAAGTAAATATACCCATGGAAATCGAGCTATGCAAGGTATAGCATTCAAATTTATGCACATAGCCTCAGTGGAATATGCTATACGTCAACAAGTTTATTGATAAATTGTTTTTTAAATTAAAGATCTTAAGGAGTTTGATAACATGTATGGGTAGCTTAAGTATGTTGTATGCACGAGTACAGGTAATCAATCGGCTACTTACAGATCAATCGTCGAGATAACACAGCGGGGACCTTTGGGTTTAAACTAAAAGGTAAAGCAGCATTGTTTTGATTAATAGCCTGTCGTTTTGACGCTTCTGTATGTCTATCAAAATGTTTTTCTCTGTTTGATGGCTTCAAAGTTACATGTGGTCATGTGAATGAATAATAAATTAATTTTATTTCACTAACAAAATAATATAACGAAAAAGAAAATATTTCTAAGAATAGGGACACTTTTCTTAACATTGTACGTAATCTGCATTGATAAATTTTGGTTCGCACACTTATTAAAAATGGCTTGAATCTGTTTAATTATGAATTAGGTTATTAGTAATAGAATTACAATATTCTAAGTATAGATAGAAATCAAGCCCTGTAGTCAGATGTTTGTAGAAACAATTTTTTGAGGAAAGTAAACTGGATTATACCTTATTATTTGTTTGTTTACGCTGACAGAAATACATTATATTATAATAATAATGAATAGAAGGTAATCAACTTTGATTTTGAATAATGAACGTACGAATCAGAAAACAAATTAAGCGATCGCATGAACCATTTGTAATCATTTAGAAACAGTCGTATAAATATGATACGATTTTGCCGTGCTTGTCGGAAATATTTTGGATTTCGATTTTAGCATTTAAGACCTGGTTTCAGTGACTGATTGCGTAGTCGTTTTCCATTGTGCATTTTATGAGTTACATCTGGTACCCTACATCGATCTATACGTGCGAGCTCGCATTAAATAAATCACGCGCCCTATGAATCTCTCTCATGAATGATATCCTATCAACGGCGCGGCACATAAGCTGATGTATATTTTTATAAACACTACTCTGACTTTGCTTACACTTTACTTAAAATACAAGTTCGTAATTGAGTAAAAATATATTATAGTGAGAACTATAGCCTAAGTAGCTATTCGTAAAGCCAAGTCCAAATGGAATACATTTGTGACTGATATAAATACTCAACTAAAAGAGCCATTCGTTTTATCAAAATGAAGATTATATCGTCAGCATCGTAATCAAATTATGTATAAGGCATGTAAATGTAAACTTAAAAGAAATAATTTTAAGAAATTTGTTTTCATTAAAAGTTAATAACAAGCAACAACTGTGAAAGTTAAAATTCAAATTCAAATTATTTAATACACTCCACAGCGTCCATAGATATGTTTTTAAATTTTTATGTTAGTTACAACTATCGACCGTGTTGGGCATGGCGTTTATGTAGGCAAGAGGGCTTCAATATTAATATTACTAGGGCACCATAACCCTTTTTATATATACATATATATATATATATATATATATATATATATATATATATATATATATATATATATATATATATATATATATATGTGTATTTTTTACGTTAAATTTCCCCAGTGTAAATAGTTATCACACAAAAATAATATAGTATATGTGTTTATAAAACATCATACAGAAATAACAATATTTGTAAATAAATAATATTTTCTTGTATGAATAATGGATAATAATTATTGAATAATAAATTAATAGTGTTATTTTTTTAAGTAAACTAAGGTTTTTCACAACTGCCAATACTCCAGTGCGATGACAATAATTTAAAACAATCTAGAATCAACAACAACTTTGTATTGAAATATGTTTGATGTGTAACAATCTAATTGCAACTTCAAAAATACGCACATGTTTATGACACATGATCAGACAGGAGACACTTATGTCGTAGACTTGACAGCGACAGCCCGAATTACATCCCTCGTTTGAGTGTCACTGACGCCGCATCAAACTCTCCCCATTCGATAAATTGATTTAGGTATAGATATCGTATATGTATACGTACGTATAACTCTACTATTATCTTATTCAATCCAAAAATACATTGACATGTATTAATTTAATTAAAAGGAAACCAAAAATTCTTAAAATATGTTAAAGAAACTCTTTTTTTTATTATTTACAGGCTCGCGCTTGACCTCAATCTCACCTGCTGGAAAGTGATGATGAGGCCGACGATGGAGCGCGTTCGCCCAGCAAATACCGATTTACTCGACGTTCGAAGATTACCATGTTGTAAGATGCTGGAAACACCGACGCAGGAAGTGAGTGGTACTCCTTCGCGGTTCACAGCAAAAAGGAGGAGGCGAATCGCTTCGTGCGAGGAGCTGGAATGTCAACCACATAAGGATGCAAACCCTCACGGAGTGTCGTCAATTTATGGTAGAAGGGGGTACACTTAAATCTATAAAGGTTTCACAGTATGCTGATATATAAAATTGAAGCAGTCAGGCAGGATAAATAAAAAAAGCAATGAGAATACTATAAAAAAATAAACGCAATATTGAGACATTGAGCAATGCCGGCATCACATGCTATACAGCTCAAGGTGCTAATACCTGTTTATTATGACTGAATTGTGGAGCTACTCTCTTGAAACCTGCAAGGGTGCAGTTGAAAATATCAATATGAGAGTAAAATTTATAACTGTTATACAAGCTGATTAAATATGTATTGCCAAGATACTTTGTTTTTGTGACTGGTGAATTGTGATTAAAATAAAAGGTATATTTAGCGATTGGTACTGTTCGTGTCCATTGGATTTTTCCTAGATACACGTAACCCCAAGGAGTGATAAACAGGCAGCAGTAACCTTATACATTCATACTTGGATTGTGACAGCGGTACTCGAGTACTAAGGCTGGGATTTATAGGCGCAATTTTAAGTTCGCTTAGACTTTACCAAAACATTACAATTTATATTACTCAATGAATGTTAAAGGATTTGGTAAGTCACCGATTTTGTTAACACGGACTTGGCTCTGTGAATACTATGGCTATACTCAAGTTCCTATTATGTATTCAGCTTTCTTTTAAAAGGAATTTAGTTGTTGAGAAATTTGCTAAGTAAAGTCGAAATAGCATCTATAAATCTGAACCTAAGTTCATCAGTTGCAACTTGGTTGAAATTTCAAGTTTAAACATTATACGATATTTTATTTTTAAACAGTAGAGAAATAAAACTTCAATTCTTGTTAAGGTAAGAATAAAAGGAAATATTTGAAAGTTCTGCTGTCTGTTGCCCTTTGCTCCAAGGACTTAATTAACCTTTTTTTTTCATACGAATCTCACTTAAAACTCAAGATTAAGTAAAAGCTGAGACGTTAGTTTACTCGACACATCGATGTAAATAAAAACTAAAAAATCACTCAACTAACTCTTTAGCTTTCCCTGCAAAGCAAATTGGATATAAATAAGGGGGAACTCCGTTTCAATGAAATAATCTATGTGCGATCATCTAAGATCAATTTCAGTATTTATCTTATAGATCTTCTCTATATTATTTTTAAATTGTAACTACGTTAAATTCCGTTATTTTAAGATGTTAAAATAACTGAATGAGATCGAGTATTCAGATGTAATAATTATTTAAAAAAAAAAACTATTATTTCTGCTGGACCAAATATTAGTGGTCAGGAAAAGGCTTTTACATCTCCATAGGGCGACAGGAAAGAGCATTTAATGTGCTCAGCCAAAAAAATGGCCTGTTTATATTGTTACACACCAAAATTACTAAACTAATCTTCATGAGACTTTTGAAACTCCTAACAGTTAATAAACAAATTCCAATTTAATGTCTTCTTACGATTGGTTAGGCAAAATTGGGGATATAACTTGATTAAAATACACTATAATACAAATTATTATTACAATTATACAAATTATTATATACATTTTTTTATTCAGCGGAATTAATTCAAGATACAGATTGGCCTGTTTGTAGCTATCCTCATTCTACACTAATGAGATTAAGTAAAATGGAATTTTATGTAATTAAAAAAACTGTATTTACGTATCTAATTCAACTTAAACAGGTGTATTTCATTATATTCATATATCATGCTACCGTAGACGAAGTCGCGGACTAAACTTCTAGTAAACCTATAAATAGGAAAGTTAACGATCCACAAATATAAACACACTTTCGAAATATGTCGGGTCGAGATAACATCAACTGAGACCCCACACTCCGTTTATAGCGGACTACCAATAAGTCGAATAACCTATAATAATGCGATAACAAGAGGAGGTTGTGATGATGTCAGCTTTATGTAATAAATATGCATTGTAAATATTAAATTGCATCCATTGTTTGAGCTGTTTGGTATTGCAGGATAATATCGTGACGTAGAATGGGCTGCTTTATCTATTACTTTGACCTTTGCGAAATATTAAGTAACTTTCAGTATTGTCTATTTATTTACCAATCTACAAGGAATATAGAGTACAAAGATTTTATTTAAAAATATTTTCAGCATGTATCCTTGGTTGCAGTGACGTGCATAGGATATTTAGACAGGGTAAGCAGAATTCGCGTAATTAATTTTAATATTATATGAAGATAGTAAATATTATATTGCTTTCATAGGAGAGATAAATGACGTGAATATAGAATAGAAGTAAATATAAATGGTTTCTTTTTTGTCTTACTTTGAGCAATATATTCCAGACTTATTTATCATTAGGGCATGCAATGCTTTCATGCATTTATGGAATGAACGCTACTGCTTGGTTGATTCATATAAGCGCAAAGTGGATATAGCCACTAATGTATTTCTCCTCACACCGAAAGGGATATATCATGACGATATATTATTGTTATTAAATCCTCACAGTGATTATTATAAACATAAAGAAAGCTACATTACATAATGGAAACAAGGCCTATGAAGCAAAAGACGAAAAAAAAATTTTTTTTCTTTGTTCTTTGTAGTTATTTGAATCATATGATCTTATCTCAAGTCTTTGTGGTGGTAGAGCGATTGGCCGAACTGGATCATGAGTTCTTGACTACAGTACACGAGTTTAAAGACCGTCATAGTGACTCGCTTAGACCTGTCGCGTTTCGGGTTCAGCTTGTGTATATCCAGTAAATCATACACCTAGACCCTTTCAGTCATGGCATGAGGGCTGACATGACGACGAAGACTATCAATGGATTTTCGTCCTTTGATAGTCGCTTTCATTTTTGGACTACATTGTAATTACCATCAGATGCACTGTAGTCAATTTATCAAGCAAAAAAAAAACGAATTCTACAAAAATTTTAAACTCAAATATACTACTCTATAAGCAACTTCGACATGTTGATTTGACTTGTTTGTTGCAATTAACAAGGCTTTTACCTAAAAAAATCAAAGAACACCCTGAGTTATATTTTTAAATGTGATTATATATGTCACTTGAATATTCTTATAAGGGAGGCGGGTGTATAATGCCATTCAATGTCGCTACCAGACGATGTGGGCATCGCATAATCTCACCGGGTCGTATCCTGGCACGCATGCTTAGAATTGATGACAGATATCCCTCGATCTATGCTACAAAAATGCGTATCGTGGTTTGGAGAGGTTGATTTAACACTTGCACAATAATTTATTAGTATGACCTCGTGTTCTATTGTACTTTGAATGAGGACGCAGATTGCGGCCTTCGGTTTGCTATCTTTTTGCATTAGTGTTTTACGTTTATACTAGCTGTCCCGGCAGACCTCGTTCTGCCCTATTTCTCTAAAACAAAGTCATATTGTTTTTTTTAATGTTAATAGCCTCCCCGTCAGATTTTTTTGAAAATTGTTTGAAAGAACCTGGCCTTAATGCTATATGTATAAAAATTTACAAATATTGACATTAATATTTATACGTCACTCAATTGTTTTGCCTTCCCGGAACCCGTCCACTTAAACACACACACATACATTACATTACATTACATTTAAACTTTATGGTATGGTGTTAAAGTTCAAATTGACTTTTAAATATTATTACGAATTTTTTGTATGAGAATATAGAAAAGTGTTGTTTTTAGACTTTTTCAGACAATGTTTTTAATTTTTCTCTCCGTAATAACCTTTCCCAGACTTCAACAAACACAACAAAAAAGAAATCAGTCAAATCGGTTTAGTCGTTCTCGAGTTTCGCGCTTATCAAGACATAGCTGATCCGGCACACGTAGTTTTGCTATATAAGTTATTGTAATATCTTCTATGATGTTCATTGAAATTAAGTGATGTCAAAGACAATTTTGTTCATAATTAAATACTCTTTATCAACAAAACATTTATTTGGATAAAGATTAACATTATTACGTTGATACAACTCTTAACAAATAATACATAAATTTCGACCAAATTTGTTTACCATAAAAACGGTTCTAGTGACTTAATCTTAAAAGATAAACATATACTGTCGCGGACATTTTTTTAGATCATCTCAAGAGGAATAATTCTTTCTTACATATATTTTTGGTATCTTGAACCGTTTTTGCAGCGCACGCAATGGAAGCCCTCAAGGATGAAAAATTTTGCCCGTTTTTTTCACATTTTCCATTATTTCTTCGCTTCTAATAATTGCATCGTGATGTTATATAGCCTATAGCCTTCATCGATAAATGGTCTATTCAACTCAAAAAGAATTTTTCAATTCGAACCAGTAGTTCCAGAGATTAGCGCGTTCAAACAAACAAACAAACAAACAAACAAACAAACAAACAAACTCTTCAGCTTTATAATATACGTTTATATTATAACTAAAAGTTCAGTCCGCGATTTCTTAAATAGTAGCAAATGTTAAAACTCTACTAGAGAGCTCACGTGAAATAGTTTACTTTACTTTGTACTATATAGAGTGGCCACTACTTAGAATAGGTTAAATTATATCTCTATTTCTGTCTCGATCATTGTTAGAAAACTTATATAATCATTGTATAGATACTATAAATAAATATTTATTTGTATGTAATGCACTTCTGAAATTGCCTCGAGTTGTTGGTCGAGTTATATCTCCAGTTCTGCTAAGCTGATTGAAATCAAAGAAGTAGTTATGTTAAATCTGATTTAAGTAGCATTCACCGGTTAATGGATTTACATGTTTTTTGTTGTTATTGCTATTACGTTTTTATATATTGTATCCACCCTTTAAATAAATATAATAAAATAGGGCGAAAAAAATCTGGTCCTATTTATTGTATTGATCTAAACCTGGACAACAAGGAGTAGTCTTACGCCCTTGTAATAAGATGAAGCGAACATTTGCCTCGTTATCGGCAGTGTGCAACAGAGTATCTGCTGGATGAAATATCAACTAGGGGCATGTGCTAATTTGCGCAAAATATATTAATAATTACTCACTACATCTAAATTACCGCTACACAGGCAACTAAATATACAATCTTTCCTAGCTTTGCCACAAAAATTACACGAAATTTCAAAATAAACAAACAATAAATCGTATTTATATGTATATGGAAATTAATTTAGAATTCAACTGTTTATATATCTATATATATATATGTATATATATATATATATATATATATAGATAATTTAAAGTTATAACCTTTATAACCTTATACAAAATACTAAAAAAAATTATTTAGTTCCACAATACTCGAATGACTTATGATCTGGAAGGTGTGGGGTATCCCATGAATCACCAATTTGTTTTTATTTCCGTTCCGTTGCGTTTAATTGACTTTCAGTTTTCTGAAACTTTAGTATTTAATACCAATATATATTAATTAACTATTTACAAAATAACTAAATAAAATAACACTGTGTAATAAAATTGTGTAAATGGATACTTTTATACAATATTCTTTTATTAAGCTGTATGTTGTAAGACAGAGATGGAACCAGAGATGGGCAAATTGTAATCTGATTAATGATGAAAGATTACAAAATGTAGTCGTAATTTTAATTTTCTTTCTCTGTAGTCATGATAAAATCCATTTAAAACATTAAGAAATAATAAATGTGTATACAATCTGGAATTCTGTAGTGCTTAAAACATAGATGAGCAAAATGCAGTCATATGAATGGTAAAAAACGTAAAATGTATTCGTTAATCATTTTCATTAATCTGATTACATTTTGCCCATCTATGGATGGAACTATCTATACTAATATTATAAAGCTGAAGAGTTTGTTTGTTTGTTTGTTTGAACGCGCTAATCTCAGGAACTACTAGTTCGAATTGAAAAATTCTTTTTGAGTTGAATAGACCATTTATCGAGGAAAGCTTTAGGCTATATAACATCACGATTCAATTATTAGGAACGAAGAAATAATGGAAAATGTGAAAAAAAACACGGAAAATTATTCATCCTTGAGGGCTTCCATTGCGTGCGCTGCAAAAACGGTTGAAGATACCAAAAATATACGTAAAAAAGAATTATTCCTCTTGAAATGACCTAAAAAAATGTCCAGGACAGTATATGTCTATCTTTTAAGATTAAGTCACTAGAACCGTTTTTATGGTAAACAAATTTGGTCGAAATTAATGCATTATTTGTTAAGAGTTGTATCAACGTAATAATATTAATCTTTATCCAAATAAATGTGTTGTTGATTAAGAGTATTAATTGTGAACAAAATTGTCTTTGACATCACTTAATTTCAATGAACATCTTAGAAGATATTACAATAACTTATATAGCAAAACAACGTTTGCCGGATCAGCTAGTAAATAATAAAGCTCCATGTAATAATACATAGAAATGCTCAATACCCTTAAAGGTTCAATGATTTGCTATAGCAGAGTTCATGTTTGCAATAACATGACCAAAATAGTTAACGTCTGACGCACGAACTCGAACTGTCATAGATGCATGTGAATGTTTCTAAAATAGGACGAAAGTCGCCAACAGTTGATATGGAAAGCTGTTTGTTCAAAACAACATAATTTACACGATTGAAAGTTCAATAATAGTAGGCAAAGAATTCTAATTCAATTGCAAGGGAAGCAGGCGCCGTCTGTGATATGAGGGCACCCATCGACCTTGTGCGTGCGTAGTTGTCGCGTCAAATGACCGCATGGCCACGGAGGAACAGTCTGACAACTATCGATAAACCCAACAGTGAGATACACGGCGCCCGCGCCGGCGCCGAGCACTAGCCAAACTGTTTTCGTCTTGCTATTGTATGCGAAAACAAGCTTATGAGCTCCTTAAATGTACGCAAATGTGCAATTACTGAATTATACATATCCGTACCTTTGTGAACGGCCCGTATATTTATACTAAAACCCAAGAGATATACAGGCTGATTTTATAAACCAGGGAGATATTCAGCATTCGATTCTAATCCCAAATATATAAGAATAGTGATATCTTAATATTTCCATTAAAACAAAGTAATTTATAGTCATGATATTAAGGGGAAATTACACGCATGATAGAATAAATAACAATTAATGATTAAGTAGGTATTTTGTCTCTCCTAAGCCAGGATGAAGTACGAAAGGGTAACGAGTCAATTACTTGTTACCTAAAATTATATAAAAGTAATATTATCTTCATGCCATTCAATCGTGCACCACACGCGCTGCGGTGTCTATACTTTTTACGGATCAATTCTCATTTGTTTATCAATGTTTCTTTATGATTTGTTAGGGAATATTGTTATTTAAATTTTTATTAGTTATAAGAAGGTACAAATTATTGTGTTCTGATATATCTCTCCCTCGTCTATAAAATCACACTGTATATCTGATTTATAAATTACGGATAGTTAATCTTTTTACAACGTTAAACCTGAAAGAAATTAAATGAAAGTAATACTCGTAGCGTCAGTCTGGTAATTGTAGCATGATTTGTTTATTTGAGATTTAGTACATCCAATAAAGTCATAATAAAAAATAAATTAGAGAATTTGCATATGTCATGGGCTTTGCAATGCCTCTTGAAAACTTTACTACAGTAGTGTTCGGAAACACTTTTACAGGGCAATATTTTATAAAATGAAAACACTATTAGGTAGGAAACATTTTTAAATATGTATCTAGCACTAAACCTACAATTATCAAAGCAATCTTTTATGCTCAGTTACCGACTTTCTCAACTTGCCCTTGGTTCTGTGAATACTTAGGCTATACTCAACTTCCGATAATATATTACGTTTTTTGTTAAAAATTGCTTAGATATTTATGAGGAAAGTCTTGGCAAATTGAAAATAGTGTCTACAAATATCAGCGTATTATTTACTATTCGTTTAGTCAGCCATAACCAACCGTCTTATAATAACGAGCACGCCTCTAGCCGGATATTGGCAGTCACCGTTGCACATGATCCGGAGTAATCCTGATCTATAATTAACTTTACTGTAGATTTCAAAGAATAGAACTGTTTGTTCCTTTTAACATTTTTGTAAAACAATATGTAAACCAAATTAATAATTTAAAAGTAATAATTGTCATTATACATTAAAACACAACTATTACAGTTTATATAAAAAAGAATACAATTTTTTGTACTAAAATTATAATAATTGCTTATAGAAATACATTATTAATCGTATCGTGTAGTTATTTGTTTATACAAGTTAGATTTTTTTTATGTACAACCTCATCGCGCTTTTGAGCAAAGTCATATTGACTTGCTCCGGACTGTTGCGGTCACAGATGGGCAAAATGTAATCAAATTAATGAAAAATAATTACAATTACATTTTGCGTTTTTCATCATTAATATTTTGCGTTTTGCACATTTTTGTTTTAAACACTACGGAATCCTCAATTGCATACATATTTATAACTCATTAATGTTTTGAAGGGATTTAATCATGATTATAGAGCAACAAAATTAAAACTACGATTACATTTTGTAATCCTTAATCATTGATCAGATTAAATTTGGCCCATCTCTGGTTGCGATTCGTAATCTGCTTATGTATGAACAATATAGAGGTCTTGCGCCGTGATATTTTTAGGGTGTTATAACGATAGTAGCTTTCAATGGATTATCATCCCTGGGTGGTCACCGTGTGATTTGAGCTGCACTTTGCTTACGATTACTTTTGATTTAGTCACTTTATCGAGTCAATATAAAAAATATAATTTGAAATAGTTCCAATTGAGTTCAAATGAAGTTCGGAACTTGCTTGAAATAGTCGATGTCCTGCTATCAGAATCA
Source organism: Automeris io (assembly GCA_036320925.1). Lineage (NCBI taxonomy): Eukaryota > Metazoa > Arthropoda > Insecta > Lepidoptera > Saturniidae > Automeris > Automeris io. The sequence continues at coordinate 12,388,055 of JAUDJH010000011.1, forward strand.
AACAATATATTAATTTAAAATATAGTCACCGTTAGCGTTTGGAGCTGTTTCTAATGGGAAACAGGATTTATAATGATTTTTGTCGAAATTAAATTTTATATCCATCACCTTCATCAAAAAATAGCTTTCTAGAAAGTTAACATTCATAATATCCTTCATTTAATGAGTTTTGAATATCATATAATATAATTATATATAAAAACTAAAAAAAAAATAAGTTGTAAAAAATATCTGTTTGTGAAGGCTGTACTGGGTCGCAAATATAAGATAGCGAAGTCTTTATGGACCGCATTGGTGAAGATAATATATAATTTTATAAAAACGTACAGATACAGGTAAATTCTATTGTCTATTAATATGTCATGTTCTTACATTATATGGAGAACGTTTACGTGTTTCTGAATTGAGTTTATATTACAAGTATTAAATATTATTACGTATTCTGTGCTATGGATACATATCCGCTGCGTAAACAATAAAGCTTAATCGATTTCATGTAAAACTAACGAGATAAAACCAACCTTATTCAAGACCCTACAAAATATATATTTCAATGACGCAGTGATAGTCAGAAAGAGTCTATGGGACAGGCGACACACCTGCAGATAATCTCTGCGACGCGCAAGATTATGTTTAATTCTCAGCTCCTATTGAATACTAACTTACGCACTACAAGATTTGTCACACACTCTTTTCTATGTAACAGAGACCTTAGCTATTTCTAGCAACAATATTTCACAAGGGAAATTATCTTTCGATATTGGTGTCTTCTTACCATGTTAATTTATTACTAGTAATCTAGTATATTATTGATGCTATAGGATAGATAACAATGTTGCGTAGTGTGACTATATTAATTTAACATGCTTTTATTATACATTTCAAGTTTTTTGCTTTAAGTAATATTTAAATTAATTACATAGGTTTTTTTTACTTCTAAATCTTCATAAATTAGCTCAGGCGCGCTTTGGAAGGAGATCGGTCAAGAATGACAGAGGCGCATTGACGGAGACTGTGGGTTCTGCGGTCATTTCTCCCAAGCCTCTGCGCTAGGAATTTACATTGTCTACAAAAAGCAAAGCATTTTTTATTTTATCATAATGATGTGCAATGAAATAGATTTTCACTTAGTATTTTTCCTGGAACGACAAAACGACCACATTACTCCTGATTGCAAGCACCGAAGGAACATAGTCAATTGACTAATTTTGATAGTAAAAATATTTATAGGAAAGTTTTTTTCGATAACGCTAACATTTAACACAACCTTTGGTTATGCAAGAGTATTGTACACAATAGCTGATAATTATTGTTGGCGTCAACGGTTATAACAAAACAATTAAGCAAATTTTTAGCAAACAACTTTCAAAACCAGTCAGCGTAATCTTTTATTGGGCAAATATACACGTAGTCATAAATAATCAACTACATACGTAGCTGAATCTGTTTTTCCACATCTTTTTCTCTTTCTTACATCCACTGTTATCAATTTTTTACTGTTACTAAAGAACAAATAGTTCGAGACAAATCATCACAATTGTTCTTTACAATATACTCAATAATAATTTAATCATAGTGGAGTATTATTCCGGATTTTTAATGCTTTTGTGTAAATAGTTTTAGAGCTTGAGAATGCCACATGAACTCTATGTATACACGGTTGAAATACTTAAGAAATATGCATTTAGAAATCTTTTCGCTATCAGGCTATCAGTTAATGAGTCAACTTTAGAAAAAAAGTTGAATGTTTATATTTATTGGAGAACTGGTCATTGAAACACTGAGTACCGGTCCCTCCTTATACTTAGTATTTCAATGAAAAGAAAAAAATGCGTACAACTTTAGAATTTACATAAAAGAAATAGATACAATCCAAGAACATTTTGCTTTGAAGTTAACTATAAATTAATGTGTTAATCTTATCTGTGTAAAATTGTAGTTTTATTTTTCTATATATTTTTAGGTTATTTGTAGTTTTCACTCTATTAAAAACATCAGGATTTTTTTTCACTTTGATTTCTTTAATTGATTGTAGCCTGAAATTTAATATAAAATTATTTTTGCAATGTTTTTATAAAAAAGAACCTACCTACCGAAGGCTGTTAATACGTAGCGTGCGGTGAGCCGCGTGCACAGCAAAATTAGCTCGAGAGCAAATGAACTCGATGCAAAAGGGTGCGTCCCGAGGGTTGGGTTTCATAATTAAAGCTCTATTTATACAAATGCATCGCTATAAGTCTTTAATCTCGTTTTCCGGGAATTACATACAGACTGAAATAGGCATGTATCGTTAGGCAGTTCGTGAATATTTTGATACCAACTATTTATGCCAGGAATGTTAAAAATAAAAAAAAAACCATAGTAATTTTGGCCAAACTGGATGTGAACACAAGTACAAAGACCGTCGTATAGTAACTAGTGTCAGCCTGTTTCATCTCGGAATTAACTTACGTACGATTCATATCCCTAGACAACTGTCGTGATATATGTACGTCGGCTGGCATTACGACAGTGACTTCAATGAATATTCGTTTATTGACGATCGTTATCGTTCATCGTATATAACCTGCTTTCCAAAAAATACATTAAAAAAACTTAAAAATCTATAAAACATTTTTGGAGAATTCCTTAATTTGTACAGAACAATTTTAGAAGAAATATTGGTAACAATGTCATATGGCGTGAGTTGTTGGAACGAAAAAAGGACAAGGGTGGAAGGGCGGTAACAAGATGAGCGGTCACGTGCGGCTGCCGGTCGCAGATAGCGTCCCTGTGTCAGACCCAAGCCATTAAATTTAAACCCATCGTAACGTCAACAGCAGAGCAATATGAATACAAACTGCTAAATATTAAAAAATCGTTTTTACGTGTTAAAAATCCATTTTCAAAATAAAATCTAGTTGATTATTTAATTACAATACAAGTATTTTAATAACACGGATCCTTAGATAAAAGAATGACGACTTATATTCTGCGTTAAAAAAGCACTAAAGCCAAATTAAGGTTGAAACTGAAAGAAACTGTAAACAACCATAACAATAACTGTGAAGATATAAATATATTTATTAATAACAGTTTGCATTTTATCAAATCAATTAGTACGACTAACATGTTAACAGTAAAAAGGCAAGAGGAATAAGAAAAAACAAGCAAACCGCGAGAACAATGTGTGAGGGTCCTGTGAATAAAAACAATAAAACATTCACACCGAGCCCCGGATCGGACCGTTCCCAATCAGGGATATTGACAAGGGACTGAGAATCCCGCTGCCAATAATTTTATTCCACGTGCTCGCTAGTGTAAATGAAATTCAATACTCAATAACGATGTCAGAGTTTCTGCTTTGACGTACTGACGATTTATTTACTACTAGATATACAATAGAATAAAAACGTCGAGATTACTTTATCGCACAGGAATGTATGGATTGCAATTTTGCCTTATTTGTGATGGTAATAAATTTATTTCTATAGAAAGAAAAGGAGTGCTTAACGAGCTATTACGAAAAAAACAAATTGCTTGTGACAGGTAAATAAATACTTTATTATTTAAATGAACAACTTAATGTACTATATGATTAATATGTATAAAATAATATAAAATATTTTATATACGTTGGAACCTAGGAATATACCTAGAAGAATAATTTTATTGTTCTTAGCTTATTTTGATAATGAATCTAATATAAACTTAAAATCTATCGTTTACATAAAAACATAAGTTTTCCTCTCAATTGTAAATTTAATTACAGTGCAAACTCTATATAACGACCCTCAATAGACTGTGCATAATTTGACGTTATAGAGAGTTGTTGTTAAATGGAGAGAAGAAAAATCTATATTAGAAAAAGAAAAAGATTATTTCAGACTAGTGTTAGTGTAATTACACAAATAATAATTTTTATTTCATCGCTATTGAGTATAGTCTGTTATTTTAGTCTGACGTCTTTTGCTGCGCTAGTAAATTTGTTGTTTTTTTTTTAATTATTTTAATCATATCTTGCGATATTGAGGCATCTTAGTGATAAAGAAAGTACTTTTCCAATCATTTAGCTGCTTTCAGAGCGGATTTCTTAGAAAGTTCGGTATGTGTAATGCCGACAGTCCTGTTTATTACGGGCTAGGATAGTAAAGCGACAAAAGAACGAACACAGCTGCTCAGTTTTTACTAATTTTGGCAACTTAAAAAGTACTTGATATTATTAAATTGCTGTCGTTATTGAGAGTGGGTCTAATGCTATATAGAGTTTATCATTTTATGGGAAACAAGCTAAACCAACCAAAGCCGAGTGTTATCGACGCTTTAGGGATTTTGTCGTTAAATCGAGTGACGTTACATGGAGGTTACATGCGTTTACAAAAAATACATAATTTGTAGAGATCAAATAATGTATTGTAACGATATCTTTCCAATGAGAAACAACCAAGTCCAAAATTATCCCGATGAGAATCCTTTTATAAATAAACTGACGTACATTACATTGACCATAAACTAAACATAAAAAACAGCAATATCTATAGCTATATCTTCTGTATATTTCAGTGGTGTTTGTTTATCTAATGCACAAATATCCGGGTCTGGGGCTTGACTAATCCGCTGACGAAACCATCGCACTTCAAATCTATTTATATTTCACATTGCAACTTTGAAATCTCGATTAAACTCATGGTGCTACACTCTGTGGGTATAAGGGACGTTATGAGTTTCCGTACCACTGCACTGTAGTCGAAAGTATCTGATGTCCGAAATGTATTAATATCTCAGTTACCGTATTCGGTATAAATAAATCGGATATTTTCGGATTACATCATGTTTCATAAATAGTAATCGATAATCAAGTCAAAAGTCCTTTATAATAGCTTGTTAAATTTATTTAATAAACAAGAACACTTCGCTTAAAGCTAAGCTATATTATTCACAAAAATAATTAAATGTAAGAAGTTTGTATAATAATATTTCCTGGCAGCACTGTCTGGATATTCGAAATCAAAATCGACTTTTCTGTTTTGTATAGTCGAGTTCCATATCGTTAACAACCCTAAGTATAATCCTTCGTCACAGACCACATAGGTACTGCCTCCGTTGAGTTTGATAGATCAGAATTTGTCTTTAAATGGAACAAAATTCATCTTGTTGTAGCGCAACTTGTTAATATAAAATCGGCAACTATTTTAAAGTCACAGGACTTTAAATAACTTTTATATTTCAAAATCCAAATTCTCCTTTTAATCTTCCTTTTCAGGTATTAAGTAAGAGATCCGTGCGTAGATGTAAGTGATTAAATAAATATTATATTTTTTAAATGTCGCAATATTTTTTTTATTGTTTAATTGTAAACGTTCCAGTACTTGTTTATACTATCAATTACAAACATACGAAAAAGTTTAATAAAAACATAAAAATATAAGACAATTATCATATCAGGGTCATATTATAATTCTAGGAACTTGATAAAATAATTTACTTTTATGATAGAAATATTTATTGGTTCAGATGCAAAGAGCTTAAATAAAAATTATATCGTGAAGTAGTGAAAAGGTTTCCACACGGTTTTCATATCCGCAATAAGAATACACGAAGACGTCACCAATCCAGTTTCTTTTATTGTGCTTCAGATTGCAACACATGTCTACTCCGTGACACATAAACTTGTTTGTCGAAGGTTCGGAGCAATTTGTTCCGGTCTCGCGAAATTACATATGCTTTGCTTACAAACCTTTGTGGTTTCCATGTAATTTAGGTCCTAGAACTATATTAGGTCCCATGTTTGTGGAATCAAATCACTTAATTCTATACTTACTAAATAAATATTTAAATCTATTGTGCTCATGCAAAAGAATTAGTTTGAGACCACTTTAAGGAAATTCGAAAAAAATACTGAAATAAAATAGATTTATTCAAGCAATAAATCTTGTTTTTAAAATACAATTTCCTTAAAGATTTTTTTTACCAATGTTTACTGTTCACGTGTAAGCAATAATTCGAAAAAGTGAGTAACCAAAAAAGTGCGTAATAATATTTCGACGTCCTGATAGCGCAGTTGAAGGTTACCCTACCTGTGATGCTCAAAGTCCTGAGGCTCTAGATTCGTTACCAGCAACTTTTCTGTGATAAGCAATGTATGTGCATATTTCGTCATAAGTCGTTGGCGCATCCCTACACTCAAAGGCCTCTCAGAACCGTAACATCACAATTGTTTTCAAGGATATTCTTGTCCCACTCTTTAGAGTTGTGGAATGGGTTGCCAGGTACAGTTTTTCCTTAGGGCTATGACTTGGGGTTCTTCAAGAAGACAGTGAATAAAGTTCTTGGTTGGAAAAGCAATAACAACTCTCTTTGTATTGTATTTGTCTATAAGCGGTGGAAACCACTTATCATCAGACGGGCCATAAATCTGTTTTCGCCAAAGGTTAAAATAATACGCTGTGAGTCATTGATATGGGTGGATGAATTTAAGTATGTATATAGTTATATAGTACCCGAGTGCAGGCAGTACGCAAGCTGAGTATGGGGCTAGGTCAATGTATGTAATTGTCCGTAAAATATTCTACTATATTCGATTCATCGTCACGTGATACCGCAGCGACAATTGCCAGAAAGACCTACGGGTATACCTCTCCATTATACTGTTAGATCCAAGGTAGAAAGCTGAACTTTAATCCTATCAGACAAGCATGATAGACGGTGCCCCCCTAGCCGCATAGAAACACACCTGTTGAACAACTTACTTGACCCACTACATCTAGTTACCGTTAATTTCACCGCAGACTGTGCAAACTTTTCTCGTTATCAATCTTTGATGAAGTTTGCAGTCGTTTGTTGCGATCGATACTTGCGTGTGGCGAATACACACACAATATGCGGACCATTAAACCTTGGACTAGATAAAATATAAAGCATGTATTAATTTTTTTAGAAGCAATGAAATTTAATCGGAATTGCTTCAACATGTGCATAGAATTGTGGAAATAATGCGCGATATTTTTTTTTATTACTTACAAGCTTGCGCTTGACCTCAATCTCACTTGCTGAGAAGTGATGATGAGGCCAATGATGGAGCGCGCTCAAACAGCAAAAACCGATTCACTCGACGTATGAAGATTCCCATGTCATACCATGCTGGAAACACCGACGCAGGAAGCGAGTTCCACTCCTTCGCGGTTCGCAGTAAAAAGGAGGAGGTGAATCGCTTCATGCGAGCAGCTGGAATGTCAACCACATAAGGGTGCAAACCCGCACGGCGTTTTGTCAATTTATGGTAGAAGGGAGTGGGGAAACTAAATCATACAATTCAGCCGCACACTCTCCAGAGTATAGCCTATAGAAAACCGAAAGGCAGGCCACTCTGCGCCGCCGGTGTTCCAAACGGAGTAGTTTACGCGACGTTAGAGCCTCATCGGCAATAAGCTCGGCGATCAAATTGCAGTGTAACAACGTTTTATTGACAATGTCTTTATTTTCCTGCGTATTTTTTATACCTTCCAGAGGTCTACCGTCGTACGGTCGTAGTATGTGAGAACTAGCTTGACCATGGTAACCAGAAAAGGACTCTCATCTCTTGACAGTCTCTGCTGTTCCTAGGCTACACTCTACCTTCCATCAAGTCCTCAGTAGTCGAACTAAAGCTAATATAGTTCAATATTAAATAATTAGCAATGTCTCCTAATGGTTACTTTGAAGAAATAAACTCTGATCGAGTAATATTTAAGCTCATTGGCAAACATCTGCAGTGTCATTATGGTTGTTTATATATCCTTACATATTTTTAACTGTCTAATGGATTTTTTATCGTTAAACATTTTAACGCTATATTACATTTTCTGAATTTATTTTATTTTTATGTTACTGATGACATTTCAAACATTTTCCGGTATTAAGCTCTGAGAACTGTCCATGAATAAAACTGGATCCATTAAAAATGCCAGCGCAATAAAATGTAATCCAAAATGTAATATAAATCGGAAATCATTAAATATTAAATAAATATGATTTTCTTGATTTAAAATTGTATATATGTAATTTATAACTAACATATAGATCTCTTATTTGATCAGTCAAAATACTTTGTTTCAATCATTCACTTATTTATTTGATTTTAAAGTACTGCTGACGTTATCGTAATCTTTTGATTCATTAACATAATTATGATATTAAAATAACCAGAGTTTTAATGAGCACGAACTTAATGTTAAGGTGACCTTTATAACAAGCATTGTGAATTCTTGCACTTTCCACTCATAGTGAAGAAATAAGCGAGATGTCTGTCAGATAAAATAACCGTTTTTAATGTAATATGACTTTCATATATTTTTGTATAGAAATGGGACATTTTTAAAACATTATCGATATACCTTTATGTTATCTTGACCATCATTTAAGAACGACTAACTTTTATTCAAATGCTTTATTATAATGTGGCATAAATTTGACAGGGATATCACATAACTGATAACACACAGGCCGTGCCTGGCGGCACATAAATCTAAACTACTAAACTAAAATGAAATAGTATTCTTTGCTATACCTAAACGAGTGCACTAAGATTATTAATAAACAAATATAATAATTCGTATATATTGGAAATCGAATAAAATAAAATATTGCGCTTGTTTATAGCGCCATATAAGCCAAAATAAGTCATAAGAACATTTAAAAATACTCATTATAAGGTAAATCTATAGATAATTCCACCAGTAGTAGATTGTTTGTCAGTGGAGACTTGGGGAACCCTGTTTTTTACAAGCTTTTACAATTATACCGGATTTAGTAAAGTAAAAGAGTTGAGTATCAAAGCAATAAACAGATTTGGTGGCAACGTAAGGAGTACGGGGTTCTGGGCGGCCCAGGAGGTAAGCCTTGGGAGATGCATATGTTCAAAAGTGGATCATTGCAGTCTGAAATCCAAACGGAGAGAGTCTGTTCTTAATTGAATTCCACAAGTTTACCTAGCAGTCGAGATACAAGAGTCGAAAATTGTTTGCGAGACATCAATTCAGTCAGCTGTCTCACTCTCGATCGCCTTGTAATCTGATGTAATGTTAACCTATGAGTTGCTTTTTTTATGTGGACAAGTGTTGATGGCCGGCACAGATCTTGACAACTCCACCAGGCTTAGGGGACGAGCACAGGTGCTCAACCAGCGAATTTATGGGTTGGGAAGCAACGCAAGGGTACCCCTGTGAGGACGGACCTCAACTTGGCGGTCAACCAGGGAAAGAACCTACGGAGATCTAAAGAAAGAAAAAAAAGAAAGAAAACGTTTTATTAACAGCAGCCATATAACAAACATTGAACAATAGAACACACATAAAAGACCAAAAACATAAAAAAGAAAAACCAACCAAACAATACATAAAAAAAAATGTTTAGGCCGCCGCCAATAAGGGCCCTGTCTCAGCTTGTGCTACAGAGCACTAGACTCTGCAGCGCTGGTATTCTGACAGGCCCTTGCGATCGACACAGCCACTTCACCGGAACAGCTCCACATATACAAACTCAATTAAGTATTTCAGTGATACAAATATAAAATCATTGTACATAATATAATACAGAAAAGACAAGCGTTTTGGAAGCTATTACCTTGAGAAGAACCACCGAAAGAATCTCAAAGCTGCGTCGGAGTAGAACAGTTGCTTTTAAAGTTTTTCTTGGGGTAAAAATTTTAAGACTGGTTGGTGAATATTTTTTTTTATTTCCTAATCCTTTTATTGCTAAAAGTTCGCCGCTTAGATTATTAAACATGACTAGACACATTATCCATTACACAAATGCGGAACCAATTAAATGTCTTCCATATTTGTTACACTTGGTATTTTATTCCTTCATGAGAACACTATCTCTATTCATATTAATACGCAAAGTTCTCAAATTTGCTGATATCAGTGTAAACCAATGCACAATCAGCCACACTTATAACATTTAAAACCATTCAGATTATTGTTGATATTTCAAACTATCTGACGCGCTAGTTACCCGCTTAAACAATATTTTTTTATAATTTCGTAAGCTTAACATGTACATTAATTAGGATGTAAAATGATAACTTATGACAAGTGTAAATATTTCTCAAACTGATAGCAAGCTATATGTAATACATAGAAGTGATGTGTGATAATATTTTAATAAGTAGGTCATCCTCAATCATAATTTAACTTTGGTAGCTTTGTTGTATGGTTCGCTTTGTAAATGGCGGAAGTAACAATAAAAATAAAATACCAACAGGCATATTTCAAGGGTTTACAGCGAAATTCGGTAATAATTTGAGATATCTTCAATTTACCAATGCCCTAATTAATTGTCCTTCTAATCAAAACACATTTGAATCATCTCCTAACAATAATGATAGATAAATCCGAATTTAACTCAGCTATAAAATGTTTATGAGATCGTCTAAAAAATCTTCGAATGTCGAGACCACCAGATGAGGAATTTCAAAAACCATAAAGATTCAGATTTCAATGAGTGCCGCGCGGTCACATTTTCGTCCAAACTAAGCGACCAGGCATCGACAAAAAATGCCAAATTTATTTTACTAAAAACGGATTCACGCTTGATCTCAATCACGCCCCGTGAAAAGCCATAAAGACACCGACGATGAATTGAAATATGCAGAGATTTACACTTTCCAGGAAGATTATCAATTTAAATTATTACAGCGTTGAGAAAATAGACTCTATGTTATACACCTTTTAGCAGTTCTCTTTATAAATTTTAAAGAAAACCGCTTATAGAATAAATAGACATAAAATCCACAATATAAAGGTGGTAGAAACATAACACCTCGGAGACCTTTAGTGAAATAGAAACTATGATAAGCACTAGTGATGTGGTTATTTTTGCTAACAATATCTAAAATAATTACAAAATATAGTCTATAGATGATAAGAGCCCACATATTTTGCGGCCATATTCAGGGAATACAACAAGTGCTAATACAAAAAAAGTTAATGAATGAACATATAACCACAATTTTAAAACTCTCAGACGAACTACTTGAGTCACAAAAATCATAAAAAGTTCACACATGGGGCATAGAAAAAGCTTTACCTCAATTCTTAGTAAAGATTATGCAAAACCATATGCTGGCTTCAAGAGCATTAAATAGCACCAAACTGCGTCTCGTCCACAAATGGTCCATATATTTCTGGGAATACATTCCTGCTTTTATAGTCGAGATAAGGCTTACATAATTATCCAGCCGATAACATAACACATTCCAATATCAACTAACTCATATAGTTGATACTGCTAGAGGAACTTTTCAAATCGGTTGGATAGCAATTGAATGAATGGACTTGAACGACCATTATAACTTATAAGTGATAGAAATGACGCAAAAGCACTGTAGATTGTAGGTATATGTAACTGCATAATAGTGTTCAAACAAAATTTCGGCCACCTTAGCAAAACTGTGTCAGACAAAAATGGACTGAAGTTTTAGCCGAAAAGCCGACATTAAAGAACTGTTAACAATATATACATTACATCGAAATAACATTATTTTTAACAAATAGCAAGGTAATTTTAATCAGCGTTTTTGTACAGTCAATATAAATCTTTAATTTTTTTTTGTTTTAATAATTTTATTTACTTCCATCTTTAGAAGATCTTGAAGATTTCTTAGGATTTTTAAGCCCTTATCTTCGGTTTCGGCCGTAGGTTGTTGTGAAAGCCGATTAATTGGCTTCGATCGGCTTTGGCAAGAAATCGACCTATGGTGGGACATGACTGCACGGTTAAAATGAACGCAAATTGTAGCCATAATGAACCATAATTATTTAATTTCACACTGCTACTGCGTACTTCTAGTACACGTTTGAAACAATTTAAAGTTGATACATTCTGGTCCTTTAAATGAACACACGTAAGGTTAAGAAGTATACATGGAAATACTACTGTAATTTGTTTATAGACATATAACATAATGTCGATATTTAGAAAACGTCAAATTATTTATCTGATATCATTAGAAATATCCACACATGTTCAGATTTTTTAAGTTACATCACATCACTATTGCGCTTTCCTATGGGTGCGCTTATAAACAAAAATCTCATAAGCAGAATCATATCCCATCCCATATTCGTAGATCCATAAGCACTAATTACCATACTAAAAATGTATTCCATATGGTACCTGCGTAACTTTAGTGCATAAGCAGACCATTTAACCACGGCTCTAATTGAGTATACATATGCTGAGAATATATTTAGATATTTTCATAAAATAGTACAACACATCTTCACAAAAAGATAACGAAACACAAATATGTCACGCATAAGATGTGTACACATCAGTACAAAGGCCACAGGATAATAGACTGAGCTCTGCTGAGAAATAGTCTTGAATAATGTGATTGTGCCTTGCGACGCGCACTTTGTCGGCTTGAAGTCACGGCTACGATGTACACATAATGTCAAAGCATATGTAGAAAACACGAAACGCGTTACCTCTTTTAAAAACCATAGTCAATATGTGAACTAACAACGTAGAGTCCTTTGACCTTAGAGGATTCGTAAAAACAATTAGAGCATTCATTTTCGAATAAGCTTTCTTAGTCTCAAATTACTGCGACGAACAGTTTAACCATCATTTTCACTTGAAGTTCATTTTTGGAGTAAGGAATTGTTTACTGCTCGAAATTGATTAAAATCAATTTCAAGTATTTATAAAAGAGTACCAATATTATAAATAGGAAGGTTAACTATATCTTTTTGCATTTTGACTGGGAAATTATTGATCAGATTTAACTCAACCAATCAAACCAATCAATCAAGTAATCAGATTGAACAGATCAAATTTTACTGAAATATAAATAAAAGTTTTGATACATTTAATATTTTATGGAAAAGTTTAGTAATAATAAACCCTAAAAAATATATTGTGTCAACAACAAACAATATATAATATCTCACGGAAATGTTAATACTTAACTTTAATTACTCCTCAATATTGCAAACATCTTTTAATGGTATTATCAAATATTTGTATCGTAAAAAACATTCTGATGCTTGTGTGTAGAATAATGTTTATTAAAACTTTTTTAAGCAGTTGCTCACAGAATAGTCAATAATTCAGTAGTAATAATGCCATATTTGAAAAATATTTAGGAGTCAAACTATTTTTATTGTCCGCACTTACCTCATCTCACACCAAGTTCCAAATTCCAATTTACCGATAACTTCTCATTAAAAACGGATAAAAAGCGCCCAAATATAACACATGGTTAAAAAAAAGTAAAATATGACTCGTTTACAGTCGAAATACAACTTTTGTATTGTATCTCACACAAAAGGGTGCGTTGAGTGAACCGGTATAATAAAAAGCCTTAATAAACAACCTTTACTATTTTGACACTAAGCTTTAAGTTATAGGGCATAAGTGTCATACTGTAAGGCAAAGGGTGGCTATTAGATTAGATGACAGATGAGAGTATTTCTATGGTTTATTGCGCTGGGGTTTTTCTAAAAAACGTGACTTCTGACGGTCGTTGACCTGCTACTGACTCCTGTGGGGTAATGAGCCAACTGATACGCCACAACGAGATTATTTGTACCCTTGATAAATATCTTCTCGCCTTTTTCGGAAGTTCATATTTTATAATCAGATTTGATCAAGACAAGTTCAAGAAGTAGGCAGTAAGCACTACTTGAATTCATATTATGCATTTGCTTTACAGCGTAGCTAATGCCTATTTTCATAAAATTTCATAAATATATTTATTTAAATTACTTGTTTAATAAGCATTACCACAAAACCCCATGATCTCCGGAAACCGTATAATCTGTTTGACTGTGGAGTCTATTTGTTTTATTTGTTGAATTATTTCAGTGCTAAAATCATATACTCTCACGCTATATCGCTTTAAGTGTGAGCAAAGATACATAAATTAATTTACTTGGTGCTTAATAGTCAACGTACATGTTGAACGTGCCCAGAAGCGCAGCTGATCACCTTTCTCATGGCATAACCTGGCATAACATATGATATTTTACAGATGCCTTGCGGATTTGCTCACTCTATGTTCCTTCTTGGTCAGGATGTGGTGCCTAAGTTCGTACTGAATCTATAAATATTTAAAGTTACGTACCCGAGTGTATCTACGACTCTTTATTCAATTGCCACTAAAGTTAATTTTATGAATTTTTTATCATATGTCTTTGATGACCCAGGATCTGTTAGGCGTCTAAAGAAGATTACACATGGAGATTAAAATCAACGATCATCTTCATTCATTCTTTCATCTTTTCGATTGAAAAATATTTGCTTGAATCTCAAATTAAATACGAAAAAGTAACTTTAGATATTTCTGTAATTTGACTTGATATTTTATTACTTGATATTTTATGGAACAGCCTGTATGTATGTAAATGTATTTTATTATCAATCTACCCTATCTCTATTATATTTTATTTAGTATTCTACATTTTTCTATGCTACTTAAAAGTATTCTATGTATTTATGGTCATACTTGTTTGTTGTACGTTATAAGGTATGTTTATGTATATTTGGTTCTAATATTTAAATAGCACCGTGACGTCCGCGCAATCGGTTCCCTTGAGCGTCGGCTGAAAATCAGCGCTGCATGGCGAATGCAGCGTCGCCCAGCATACGCTGAGCTGAATGCTCTTTGAGATGGGTAGCAGCACACAGGATACATGATGTGATGTTATGTATTCTTTCATTGTTGTTTTTATATAAATATGTTTGTTGTGTGTTGTTTCCTTTGCCTCAATAAACTTTTTCTTTCTTTCTTTCTTTCTTTCATGAATCTTACTTTTTAAGTACATAACACAACGAAATATATAACGGGTTTAAAATAATAAATCACTTTAAAATACGTGTGTTCGCAATCTGTAGTTATTAAGTCTCTGAATAAACAACGTGTCATTAAATTAACATAAGGCAATAAGTCTGGGAGGATACGACCGACCCGGACTGGGTTTTGAAACGAGTTCGAGTGCTTTTCTTAAAACCCCATAAGACGTAATGGTTGGGATGTTGCAAATCCTGTACTTTAAATCATAAGGTTTCCAGGTAACAAAACAGCGTGATCTTCATGTTTATAACGATATACATATGTATACACTAGCTGATCCGACAAACGTTGTTTTGCTATATAAGGTTTTGTAATATCTTCTAAGATGTTCATTGAAATTAAGTGATGTCAAAGACAATTTTGTTCACAATTAAATACTCTTAATCAACAACACATTTATTTGGATAAAGATTAATATTGTTACGTTGATATAACTCTTAACAAATAATGCATTAATTTCGACCAAATTTGATTACCATAAAAACGGTTCTAGTGACTTAATCTTAAAAGATAGACATATATTGTCATGGAATTTTTTTTAGATCATTTCAAGTGGAATAATTCTTTCTTACATATATTTTTGGTATCTTGAACCGTTTTCGCAGCGCACGCAATGGAAGCCCTCAAGGATGAATAATTTTCCCCGTTTTTTTTTCACATTTTCCATTATTTCTTCGCTCCTAATAGTTGCATCGTGATGTTATATAGCCTAAAGCCTTCCTCGATAAATGGTCTATTCAACTCAAAAAGAATTTTTCAATTCAAACCAGTTGTTCCTGAGATTTGCACGTTCAAACAAACAAACAAACAAACTCTTTAGCTTTATAATATTAGTATAGATACGTAATTAAGGACATAACATATCGTATACGTTGTAAAGAGTTTTTGGAAGACTTGAAAGATGTTTCAATCCAACTATTTTCTATATATCATTACGCCGATTCCTTATCAGGGCAGCGTGAATAGAACCCCACTTCCATCTATATTTGCTCATCTCTTATTCATTAATCCCTTTTTTCAATTTTCCTGATCCTAGGCACTTAACTTTTCCCGCTATTAGAACCTACTTTACTTGATATGTCTATGAAAATCTCGACTCTTGCTCCCGCTTATTTGAATATTAGTCGAGACTTTACGAAATGAAAATAATCAAAATACTTCTTGCAGTATAATAGAACAATAACAATCCATTTCTAGTTTTGAATAAATATTTAATTTCAGTTTTAATAGGGTTTGGCGAAAAATGGCGGATGTGGACCTAACGCGATGTGATCAGTGCCAGTGTTTTGATAATATTTTGAGTAAGAAAATGAAACAATTTTTTTTTGTGTATTTTTAACTAAAATTGTTTAATACACTCTCATTAATTATTATATTTACTAAGAGAGTTAACATTTTAAATAAACTTATATTTTATACTTAATAATGCGTGCTACTGTTCTTAACTACCTAATATAATACAATTTTAGAAAAATTGATTAGAAGCACTATATTAATTACAATTTAACTATATGTTTGCTTAGACTTAACTAAAACGTTACAATTTATATTACTCAATGATTTTCGAAGGATTTTGTAAGTCACCGATTTTATCTATATGGACTTGGCTCTGCAAATACTATGGCTATACTCAAGTTCCTATTATATATTCAATTTTTGTCAAAACGAATTTTTTTTTCCAGATTTTTTTTTTACACTGGCTCGACATAGTGACTACAATGTACCTGATGGTAAGTACAGTGTAGTCCAAGAACGAAACCGACTATCACAGGATTAAAATCCATTGATAGTCTACATCGTCATGTCGGCCCACATATACCACGGCTGAAGGTCTCTAGGTATATGAGCTACTGGATATACACAAGCTGATCCCGAAACGCGACAAGCCGAAACTGGTCACTATGACGGGCTTTACACCCATGTACTGTGGTCGCGATCCAGACGGGCACCGACGCCCTACCACCTCGCTGCTGCTCGTTTAGCACCACCCAGGAGTCACGTGTAGGGAAACTAGGGTAAAGGCTACAGACGCGAGCAGCTTCGACTCCCAAATTTGCTAAGCAAAGTCGAAATAGCGTCTATAAATCAGCCATAGAATCATAGTTCGAACAGACACAAAATACGGTTAATACAAATAGATAGAACCAACAACTAACAATAATTTATAATTAGTTACATACGTATTTACGTCATTGACTGGACATACACATGTTCTACTTGGTCTCGTTAAGATAAGTTCCTGTGCTGGCGCCACAACTTGTAAATTACTGACTATTATTATGTTTACGACTACTTTCGTTTGTTTTATAGTAAAAAAGTTGAATATCAAATCAAGTTTTCAATGACACAATTAAATAAAGCGCTCACATGCTTCAAGTGTAAACGCTGCTAATAATGTTTTAGACCAGATTGAATATTAATTTGCGTTTTGTATAATAATAGAAGCAATATACAACTAACTGTCAAAACAGTTGAAATTCCATAGTTTATTTAAACAATATTAATATACGAAATTATTAAAGATTTTATTGTATTTCTTTATGTGTCTTACATTAAAGAAATCAATGAAATAATACATTACAATATAATGGGATTAAAGTTTACATTTTCAAATGATTATCTTTTACTTATCCACATTTTTCATTGTGCCTTTAATTGTGAAGCAATAACTCTGCCAAACCTATATATCTCTTTATTTTTTTTTACTTGGGGAAAACCCTCATAGGACCATTGCCGGCCGCGAAGGGGATAGCGGCCGGGGCGTGCCGGATTTTTACCAGCTAAAGCCCCAAGGTGACTACTTCCGCGAATTAGTGGGGACTGCGGGTCCTGTAATCAATGCACCGCAGCCCCACTACGCCGCGCCTGACAGGCACAATCAAGAGGCTCCCGCACATCGCCTCCCCCGATACCACCTAGTGTACTTCGGCAGAGCGCGTCACAACGCACAGCCGACTTCTCGGGGGTCGTTTATCGTTCGCTCAAAGCCCCCACCCTGAAATACCTATGTATATCCTTATTGACGCTGGAAAGCATAGATGCTGTAACCCGGAAATTATGAATTTAAATCAGAGCCAAAAAGCTTTTAAAATTTTATTTTAAAAAATTATAACTCACTAGCTGTCCCGGCAGACCTTGTTCTGCCCTATTTCTCTAAAACAAAGTCACATTGCTTCCCCGTCAGATTTTATTCTGCCAAAACCTATTAGCCTGTCGGCTGTTTTTTGAAAATTGTTTGAAGGAACCTGGCCTTAATGCTATATGTATAAAAATTGACAAATATTGACATTAATATTTATACGTCACTCATTGTTTTGCCTTCCCGGAACCCGTCCACTAACATTTAAACTTTATGGTATGGTGTTAAAGTTCAAAATGACTTATAACGAATTTTTTGTATGAGAATACAGAAAAGTGTTATTTTTAGACAGTTGCAGGGAATTTTTAAAGTTTTTCTCTCCGTAATAACCTTCCCCAGACTTCAACAAACACAACAAAAAAGGAATCAGCCAAATCGGTTCAGCCGTTCTCGAGTTTCGCGCTTATCAAGACATTTAGCGATTCATTTTTATATTGTAGAAGAAGATAAACTGCTACATCTACAAGTATGATGTTTAGACATAAGAGATGAAATTTGAGCTAACCTATAAGAAAATGAGTCTCAATATTTTTTTAAGTTCCCTATATAAAGCTAAGCCAGTGTGTTATGAGTTAGGAGAAAACGCAAGGGTATCCTTGTGGGTAGGAACCTCAGCTGGCGCGGCCGGGGAAATAACTACCTATAATGATTCTACTAGCGTTTTGGAAGCGATTACCTTGAGAAGAAACGCTGAAAGAAACTCAAGGCTACGTCGGAGTGGAGTAAGAAGATATACATGTGATTTTTATATGTGCTTTATAAAAAAAAATTATATCTTGACTGACATATCATCGAAAAACCTAAACTACTAAAGCTGGAGACATAATTGTACATTAGGTTCGTTTATGACTTAGGTATCCACTAAGACCAATTTTTATATTCCACCGCTAGAGAGTAAAATAAGCGGTAAAAATAAGTTTGAAAATTCACCAGCTGTAATTGTCAATGGCAACTGGGCAAAGTCAGGCCGCTCCGCCGGATAGTACTTACATATAAATATTAAGAATTCATTTTCATAACTTTACAGAATTACATAGATGGTCATTTAAAACTCGATCATGTACTTTATATCTCACGAGGTAACAATTTGTAGGTTTCAGTGTGGAATACTAAATGTAACAAAACTCGTGTCATCGCTCTCATTTTGTTCGCAATGGAAACAAGTTTTAGGCCATTAACTTGTCAAAAACGAAACGAAATTGTTTTGATGTCTTTAAGAACAAGTTATCCATTTAGTTAGTTTAGTCGTCCTTTAGATTCACATATTTATTTATGCGTACCGTACAATGATCTGTGGATGGCAATGGACTCTTAAATTTTTAATAGCTATTGATAATGTCCAACCTAAACATAATTTATTACGCATAAATCAGTATATGTCAACGATTTTCAATCTGGTTCGCGTGATAAATTACAAATCTCTATATTTTCCTTATAAAACTAACTAGTTTTTTTATAAATAATCTATCTACACGCATATAAATATATTGATCAGTATATAAACATTTTCATATTATATTCATACACAAATAATCAGACTATAAAAGAGTGTTCGTTTGTAATAATGTCTCAATACTTTCAACAGCATTTTCAATATGGCCGATACATTCATAATTTGAAAAGCGTCCTCAGGAAATATATTATTTTAGGTACTTCAACTACTTTAATAGTAAAAACTTCGACGACACTTCGCGCTAGTGTAAGTATTCTCCTTGTGATAATCCAGTGACCTCCCAGACCATAGTGTAATTTATGTTTAATTAAAAAAGTTGCTATAACATTTCTAATTTGTAAGCCCTAATAAAACAGAACAGGAACGTACCATGTAACATGCTACCGGGTAATTAATACCCAGTGATGCCAGCTTAGAAGTTTTACCCCATAATTTAAGTGTTTTAAACACAGGAGTGGTAATTTTTAAGGACATCGATATTCTACGTAATTTCATACTGTAATTATTGCCATCAGTATTAACTCAATGTGATAATTTTAAAGATCTCTCAGAAATGATAAACATCAGTTTGGTTACATATTATGCATAATTCAATTTTTTTTTTGTATTTATGCCAACTTTATATTAATTTTAACTTTTTTCCGATGAGTGACAAAATTAGCTTAAAAATCTGATTTCATACTGTAATTATCGCCAGTAGTATTAATTCCTGGCAATAATTTTAAAGATATTTTAGAAAGAAATGACAACAGTTCCGTTACATATTATATAACTCAATATTTTTTATAACCCATCCATTTTTTTAATGAAATATTAATTTAATATACTTTTTATTATTATTCACTATTAATAACATATACATTTGTATTTAGGGAATTTTATATGGCGATTTAAAAATATTTTAGGGACTTATGGATAGAATTTATGGCAGAGGTGTTATTACTCTTAATATAACCACCAAAAACATCAGCCAAATTACTAATTAACCTAAATTGTATTTACGTTTTCCATTCTCGCAGGTGCATTAAAAACATACATTGTACTACGTTATTTTTAGTTTATAGTTCGCTAGCATTAAGTCCTATCGAAAGATGACTACGCATGACACCAAGTTTTGTTGGACGATCGGACAAGTGTTGAATTATTCATCATTCATGCATAGATTGAAATAAAGGTTGGGTGTCGGTATAACGTATCAGTAAGAAATTTGCATTTCAGGCGTGTCCTGATTTGTGCATGCTGTGTTTAGTACATTGATTTTCATCAGCAAAATTACTAGGCGTTACCCCATAATTACCTGAAATAAATTCTATAAATTTAAATTTTGAATATATCCACTATCATACCAACAAATCTGTGGTCATGTATAAATGTAGCCATAGACAATAACTTGCGTGGCTCAAGTGAAATTTTGTTATTTTCAAATTAACTGCAGTAATGCTTTGGACTTAAACACCTTAAATATGGGGAAATATTTCTCTCATATCACGAACTTCGTCATCCCTATTGTTACAGCATTTTAATTTTTATGCAACTACTACTGGGATATAATAATGCATTTGACTTAGATTACATGGAATCATCTCAATTAATTAGTGCAATGATTATAGTTTTGACGACGACTTTTATAACCTCTAATTCTGGTAGCCTAAAATAAAAAAGGATTAAAAACTTTGATGAAGTAAATTTCAATAATCTTTATTACATAGTATAATTGATATTTCTTATAGCAATAATTTCATTCGATCATCTTAGTGTATGAGAGCATGTAGATACATTGGATACTTTAAGCCGTTGTTTCTATTAAATTGATTTAAATATATCTTGTAATAATATAATAAAATATCATATAATATAACGTATGCAAGTGCGGAAACTACTGTTTTAGTGTAACTTTATTTATTTATTATTACCAGAAAATAGGAACTACTTATAAAGTTTTTCTTGCCAAATATTAAATATTATTGTTTATCCAGATTCCCATACTATTTTACTGTAATTAAATGACACAAAATTTGAAAATGGTGCAAGAACAAAAGTAAATAATAAAAACTTTACCTACATATTTATATCATGCTGTAGATAGATTAGCTTCAAAGAAACACTCCGGTAGTGGCATTACGTCGCGTAAAGTCACGACGCAAAGGCGTACAATCAGATAATATATTCCAACATTTCTAACGTTATGACCAAATTAGTTTTATAGCCAAGCACTTGTCGGAACTGCCTTAAAAATACTCTTAGTATTATTTTGTTTGTTATATTTTTAATTTTTAAGTCAGTAAATAAGAACTAACCAATTCTAAGATGAGTTTTAGAAGATTTTCTAACAATCAATTCTAGGGCGAGTAACCTACAGTGATCAAAATGCGCCATATTAGTTCTTTTTTAATTAATAATGTGTCATCAGTATATTATCGATATATTACTCCTACGATACTCTTTTGAAATCACTATAGAAATCATTTTCTTAACTACAAAAAAAAAACAAAAACAAAAATGATTAGGGTTAGGTTGACAATTTCGACTGGACGAATATGGTTTCTCAGGCCGGGGTGGAGTGATTAGTGAGGGTTTTTAGTCAATAGGAGTCTAACACCCTGGAGTCGCTGCCCTCACAGTAACACTGATGGTCTTATGTAGGATTTTGCCCCGGGTTACAAAAAAAGGGTTGACACTTTGTATTGAAAATCTGACGTATTAATTCATATTTAGCAAAACGCCGTGCTTTATATTTTCAAAATATACCTAATATTATTATTTTATTTATTTCAGTTGTATAATAAAATATTGCGATCATCCTATACACCCATGCAAATATGTAAATAAATACATGACAAGTATTTTCTATAATAAAAATTAAACAAATATTCGTATGATTATACATATTCAGTCTTGATACTTCATACATCAACATGGCGCCCAAAGCTGAATTCTAAGGAGGCGTCATTCAATCGATTCACTTTGTACAAACTTATTATGAATTCAGTGTGCATCAGCATTTTATCATTTATAGCTCCAACGCATGTTAACATCGTTCGTAAAATGTGTTTTATACGCGTATTATCTTGTAATTGGGTATATTCGTATCAATTTATTAGGACGTTATGGAAAAGAGTTTATACATTAAAATAAAAAAAGAATAATAATATATTATCACGCTATATCCCATTCGGGGTAAGCAGAGATACATTATTGGCATCTACTTTGCGCTTATATATCGTGCCCGACGCGACCAGTAGCTCAGCTGATCGCCGTTCTCAGGGTCTTGTTTACTCTTATAAGGGTAAAGGAACTCTTATAGAATCACTTCGATGTCAGTCTGTCTGTGTCACCCTTTTTCTTAGGAACGCATGTAAGTGACAAATTGAAATTAGTATTAAATTCTCAATCCCTTCTAGTTCTGTTTCTATGGAACAAATTTGTACGGAGCCCTCTGAGCGTGAATCCGATTCATACTTGGCAAGTTCTTTCAAATTCGTTCTTCTGTTAAAACTTCGTTATTTTCTTTATTCACAATTTTACTTTAAATACGCTAAATGAAAAGTGTTAAGAACAAGTTTGCAAATAATTATTCTTTTGTGTCGTTACAATGTCATAATGCCGAGAGGTCTCCATTTCCCACAAACGACTAGTTATTATACTATACTATACTTAGGGCTTAGCGCTAACAGTCCAAGAATAAAGTGACCAGAATTAGCATGATCCTGCATTTTAGGAACATTCAATCTCTAACTTTGAGCATAGTAAATTCATGGCTGGATAGACTTTTGCAATTTCAACTAGGACTTGGTAAAACATCAACAAAATTTTACCAAAAAATGCCATTTGAAATATTAACTTGTAGACGAAATTTAACTACAAGATTTTTTTTTTAATTTCACTTAAAATATGATTAACTTACATACTTAAAGGTTTATTTTATTATCAACATATATAGGTTATAGTTTATGTTGGGCTTATAAGTTTTTCCTTCAATCACTCAACAATACCAAAATTGATTTAGTTTTGACATTGGTACGTTAAATTATGGAACTATTGGTGTCTAAAAATATGGAACTATTTTATTTAACCTACCTAAGCAATAATTAGTAATGACACCGTACATATTGCACAAGTCGTATTTGTAACAATATACTTAAGCGAAGTATGCAACAGTGTGCGATTGTCTATCTATTAACCGCCGATAAAGCCGCCAGACTAACCACTTTCGCGAAACGCCGACCGGCTTTTAGCAAAAATTTGATCAGTGAAAGTCCACAGGGAATAGTGATGTGCCTTTTTAGTTCATTAGACAATTCGTAATAACAATAAATTTTATAAGTTTCACATTTGAAACACTGTATCTTCGTCCCTATTATCTTCATAATAAAAAATAATACTTAGGTATAGATGAATAAATAAGAGGGATAGTTCTAACACTACCCGAAGGTAATCACTATGACAGTTTTTTCAAGTATGTCACACCATTTACCAACACCATACCTCTTCACAAAAATAATTGAATTAAGATGCAGCATAGATGGGCAAAATGTAATCAGATTAATAAAAATGATTAACGATTACATTTTACGTTTTTTACCATATGATTGCATTTTAAGCATTTATGTTTTAAACACTACAAAATCCCAGATTGTATACACATTTATGATTTCTTAATGTTTTAAATGGATTTAATCATGATTACACAGCAAGATAATTAAAATTAAGACTACATTTTGTAATCGTTCATCATTAATCAGATTACATTTTGCTCATCTCTGAGATGCAGTAAAATTATTTTAGCACAGCACCAATCAACCTTCAATTGATTTACAACTATTTCCCAAGAATAATCTAGTAATGTCATTTTTTTTAATGTCATGTATCGCATAAAAGAAAGTAATAAAAAAACAGCATAGGTATTTTATTTAGTTGCTAAGTACTTGAGCTCTGTTGAATACGCATCTTTATAGTTTGCACCACACAGTACACTACAATGTGGAGTGTTTTATTCATGATTATAAGTATAGAAATTGCGTTGGTAGTTTGTATTTACGACTAACTACATATTTTCATAAAGTAAATTCCTTAGAATACATGTAATACCTGCTGTGGATAATTGCAAATTATTTCTTTATTTCTTTGTGATGCTCATACTTTAGACATACCTGTCTTCATAAATTCAATGCTTAGCGTTATATGTCGGGCTTAATACTAAGCAAACTATAAAGTACTTATGTTATACTATTGCACAACCTAATAGATTTTGCTACTTTATTTTTAATCAACTTTGCTACTTTATTTTTAACCTATATTCGAATTTCTACAAACCTGGTCTTTATCCAATACTATCTTTAACATTTGTTAATTAAAAAGTTTATCCATGTTGTAATCTGTATATTAATACACTAAGTTATTTGTTGCTATGTTGTTAATGTCCAATGTCAAAAACGGTTCTTAAGATTTAAAAACTATTTATACACTAATTAATGTTTTTTTTTTTTTCAAATAAATAGTTACATTATTGCTAAAACTATTTAAAAAATTTAAGGACCATTTTTAAAACGGGTGTAGTCTTTCTGTACTACGATTGATAACGTCATATATTTGTGTGTGGGATTTATTAAAATAAATAGTATTGTTTGGGCTAATATTTATTTCTTTCGTATCGTTAATTAATAAGAATATAACAAATAATCCTAAAACACTATAGAACTAATAAAGAAAACTGTCTCCTGTAAAAAATGCAAATTGTCGCTTACTTCTTCCGGAGCAGACGCGATATAATTAATACAATATTATTACAGTAAAAATTATCATATTTAATTGCATACAAAGTATTACATGAAGGGTGGGTATTTGATTAATTTACTGTTCTCATAACCGAAACTTACTTTCTCTGCAAAATTAATTCTTTTTCAATTTCCAATGAAGCACTTAGCTTTGATAGGTGAGATAAGCTCACCGCATAAATCTCTCTGATTAGAATCGGGGTCTTTTGTCGCTTACATTGACCTGTTTGCCTTTCTTTTAAAGCGCGTCTACATATAGTTTAGTTTAGCGATATCTATATCTATGATAAATGGATATCTAACTTTTAATCCTGTTGTGTTACGTTAGCTATATAAATATTTCAGGATTATATTTTCTAGTATTTGGTTTAACAGTTATAGGAACTTACATACCCTATTTAATAACTAGATAAACTGTTATTCGGATCAGTTATCGATTCATATGGAAATTTACTTTGTGTATATCATAGATGGGCAAAATGTAATCAGATTAATTATTAACGATTACAAAATATAGTCGTAATTTTAATTTCATTCCTCTGTAATCATGATTAAAACGCCTCCTAACATTAAAGTGTCATAATTGTGTATGCAATCGAGGATTCCTTAGCGTTTAAAACATAGATGGGCAAAATGAAATAGTAATCGTTTTTCGTTAATCTGGATACATTTTGCCCATTTGTAGCGTATATACAGAACAACGCTTCTTATATATATAAGGATATTCTTGATCCAGATTAAAATAGCTACTGTCGATTTCGCACGCGTTATCAAAACAAATGCAGATAGACTAAAGTGGTATGTTGCGTCGATAGTTTTATTTATCTACCAACTTGGTAGTGGAAGGCCGAGCTATCGGCAGATATGGAGTCAATTTGCAGTAATGCGGCGGGCTGGTTCAAGTTACTTTTTATAAATACAGCAGGTCGTTGACACGAAGACTAAACACGGTATTGCGACGTGTCAATGCACCGGGAAATTAACACTGACCTTCGACGCCATTGGTAAGCAGAAACATCGCTGGTAGATTTAATCGGATGACCTCTATAACACCACTGTTCCTGCTAACATTTGATCTATTTCCGTGCTTCCGGATGTTAATAGTTTACCATTTTAACTTTCTCTATCATCCAGCTATTTATCACATCCGTAATTATTTCAGTGAATATAAATAGCTTTAAAGTGTTTATTAATCACTATAAAAACAAACAGAAACAATAAATCTTTGACCTTATCGACCGTTTGCTTGTAATTTATTGCTAAATTAGCATCCGAAAACATTTTAACACAAAGGAAAAATCTTATTAAGTGATTTCACTCTAATGGCAAACTGAAGCAGGGAACAAATTGAAAAGTCACCAGGAAGTTATGACTTATAAGTATCATTTGTTGTGGACCGCAAAGTCCATTTATCACTCGGTATGTATGTAGGTACTAATTGTGACATCTTGTTGTCGGCAAGAACAAATCGTTAGTCATATCTTACTTACGTTTATGGTAAATGTATTATTTTTTACAGCAATGGTGACAGCTACATTCTTTGCTTGATGCAGTTAAACCATTAAATAGGTAACTACATATAGCAACTATAACAATTTTTAAAGGTTGATAACCAATATTTACTGTCAACTATGATCATTAATTATTCAACGACTGTCATTGACTGTTCCCGTCCCTTAGCAATCACTGCCTGTCTTGCACAACACTTTCAATCACGTGTGATGTAGTCAGTTTGAAGAGCCTAAATACAAAATGTATACTGAAAGTCGAAGCTTGTAGAAATAAATAAGAAATGTTCAGTGTCATTTTTATTCCTTTACGATGCTTCGGCCATGCCATTATATGTTTAAAAACTTATAAACCTGTCAAGTACTTTTGCATCCTAAAATGTCATTCCAATATTGGTTTAATCCATTGTTCACCATCTTATATAGTAAAACAGCTTATATTTATAAAGGATTTTCAGAATGTCTGTGTTTTCTTCGCTGTAGAGAGCAATCACTTTGATACAAAAAACGTCAACTTTAAAATGTAAACTAAAATAATACACAATCTATACCAGCTGAAATACGTAACTTAGCAATAAGTATCTACTGTCAATTGTCAATACAATGTGTCTATTCTATCTGCAAAATAATGCCTTGATTTTACTAGAAACTAGAATATTATTTTCTTGTCTTCAGCAAAAGAAGTACATAAAATTGCTAATAGTTTTTGTCAACGTCTCAAATGGGAAAAAATATTATAAATGATATTAGATATCAATGCGCAAAAACTGTATGCTACCGTTAGTTAGAAGAGGAAAAAAATGTAGATATTTTTTGCTGTTTCTGAGCTTTCGAATTAATCATCCACTCTTGGTATTTAAAACACTTCAACACATAACGGTATTTATAGAGGAGATAAACTTATAACTCAATGTGACCAAATTACCCACATACGATGGGCGATTTAAATACGCAGCTTTGCAGACAAATAAAGCCGTGTCGATACTTGCGAATTTATCATAAATGAACTAGTGTTAACTCGTAGGTGCCTAGTATTTTAAGAACATTAGATTTCTTAGTTTGAAAATTAAATTAAGTATGGTTTTCTATGCCATTTATTACAGTCGTGCAGAAATATTAATTATTTGGTAGATCCATAAATAAAGTAAATTCCTTTATCTTATTAACACTTCTTTATAAACATATTTAAATTAATTACAATAGTATTTATACAAAGCCTCGACATGTTTTCAATACAAATCTTTGTCAACAAACATGACATATAAAAGAGGTTTACATTTGTTATCACTGAATAACTATTGTAAAGTAGAAGATCTCGAATATAGAAACGTAAAAAATTATAAATTAAAATTACTACTATATATCAATGTCCGGAATAGATTGTTTTTAATATTTGGTAACACAAACTTCTCAACATTAGACTAGCATTATGAATATAAAACTATGCAGACCGAATTTATTATTTCGCTAATATTCTTTTTTAACTAAATTAAACTATTTGGTATAATCATTATAGATATCTCAACTTGCATATGGTCTATGTTTGTATATTTTATAATGATTTAAATATAACTTTATGTACTCATCAATGGCTTCAAATATAAAAAAAATTAAAATCATTAAGAGATCCATAAAATAACCTTCGTAATTACCGCAAGGTCTTGTTAGTCATCAATAAAATGTTTTATCCAAATTCACTAGTCCAAACATGGCTTAGCATTGACATCGTAATTTGTCACGGTTGCGATGTAATGAATGTGCTTAGACCAGTAGATATATATTTACTACTTAGATATATATTTACTAGTAGTAATATATAGCACAACTAACTAGCGACCCGATTGTAGGTCGATACGACGGCAGCCGCAAAATCGCAAGATCAATTGACCCGTCATACGCAACGCTCGAACATTTATTAACAAAGTCAAGATCCTCCTTAAGATATCTTTCATGGAGCTGTATTTGGGTTACAAATACATGTTTAAACAATAGTGGGTATTGTGTCCTTTACATTTGCTTAAGAATATGGACTGCTTTAAAAATATTTACGTTAATTTTTGTTACAATCGCGATCTTTTTTTTTTTAATCTATGTTTTAAAGGGCTTTTGACTGCCGCATGCAGTCATGCCAGCCCTATCGTGCTACACCATATATATTGATATAAAAAATAGAAATATAAACATTACACTAAGTGTTATAGACACACTGTAGAAGATAGAGAAACCTTAACGTTCCACTAAACTATTGTAAATAAATTTATAAATTTTGCGAGCTTCTCGACTACTGGGATTACTTAAATAACTTTGATAAATGCCTAAGTCCAAAAAGTTAACAAAGGATATCCAACATTTGTTGATGGAATGTGTCCAGAATAAGAAAGAAAGACAATCGCGATCTGTGAAACGATCCTCGTTAACCAACAGACAGACACATGCAACTTAGTAGTAATAAGTGTGAATATTTTTAATAAAATAATCTAGGTTCGAAATATTACTAGACACACATTCTAGCCGCATAAGCTTATAAGAAATTGTCACTATTTGAATGTTAATAAAAATCGTGTCAATAGACTATATTTACCTTTAATTATTTAATTAGTGGCCTGGTTAGGTTAGTGGCTAAGAAGTTCATTTCAGAACTACAAGCCATAAATCCAATTCCCACACGGAAAAAATATTTCTAACGTTAGTCTACTCGCAGTTGTTCCAAGTCTAGATTTTTGCGTATTTAAACTTTATATATATGTAAAAAATTACCCAGTGTTCTTACTACTTGCAGTTACACTGCAGTCTGTTCTAATCTTTTAATATGCAGTAGCGTTCATTCCATAGATGCATGGAAGCACTGCATGCCCTGACGACAAATAAGTCTTGACTAAATTCCTTAAAGTTAAACAAAAAAGGAACCATTTATATTAAAATCTATTCTATATTCACGTTATCTTTTCTATGAAATCAATATAATATTCACTATCATAATATAATATTCAAATTAATTACGCGAATTTTGCCTACCCTGTCCAAATACCCTATGCGCGTCACTGGTCATATAGATATAAAACAAACAAGCCTGGTTCTGGCAAAGGATATTTTTTGTAGAGCTCTTTGTCATATGTATAGCTTTTTTTTTTGAAGCGGACTAACTACTGATTGCCGGGAAAGGCATTTTCAACTCAACCGGGCTTAGTCTATGTATAGCTATTTGAAATTAATATTTATATGAAACAGAACTTGAGTTAAAGGGGAACTTAGGGGATACAATGTTTCTCCAAGTAATAAGGCTATGTGAAGGCATATCAGGTATTTTCTAATATTCCTAAACATTTTTTTGTTGAATGGGGAAATCCGCAATTAACTGACGCATTTATTTTATAATATAAAAATATAAAAATGAATCGCAAATTGTCTTGATAAGCGCGAAACTCGAGAACGGCTGAACCGATTTGGCTGATTTCTTTTTTGTTGTGTTTGATGAAGTCTGAGGAAGGTTAAAATTTTAAAAATTCCCTGCAACTGTCTAAAAATAACACTTTTCTGTATTCTCATACAAAAAATTCGTTATAAGTCATTTTGAACTTTAATACCACACCATAAAGTTTAAATGTTAGTGGACGGGTTCCGGGAAGGCAAAACAATTATTGAGTGACGTATAAATATTAATGTTAATATTTGTCAATTTTTATACATATAGCATTAAGGCCAGGTTCCTTCAAACAATTTTCAAAAAACAGCCGACAGGCCAATAGGTTTTGGCAGAATAAAATCTGACGGGGAAGCCATTAACATTAAAAAAAACAATGTGACTTTGTTTTAGAGAAATAGGGCAGAACAAGGTCTGCCGGGACAGCTAGTATCGGATAACATTTCGAATGAGAATATTTATCACATCTATACTAATATTAGGTCCTTACATATGAAATTGGCGTTTTGTATGGGAGGAACAAAAAGTCGAATATTTTTTAATATAATATATTTAATTAATCAAAGTATGAACCATTATTTTCTATGCACTTTTGCCATCTCATAGGTAGTTCATTGATCCCTTTACTAAAAAAACCAGTCGGACGGGAATCAATAAAATCTTTGAAGGCGATTTGGACTGCCCCATCGGAGTTGAATTTTTTCCCTTGCAAGAAGTTATCCAAATTTCGAAAAAAATGGTAATCTGTTGGAGCAAGGTCCGGGGAGTACGGAAGATGTCTTAGACTTTCCAATTGAAGCTCTTCTAATTTAGTAGCCGTCTGTTGCGCAGTGTGTGGTCTAGCGTTGTCGTGAAGCAGCAGTGGCGTGGAGCGATTGACCAGCCTAGGTTGTTTAGCCGCTAGCGTTTCCATCATGGTTTGCAATTGCTGACAATAGACATCAGCCGTAATAGTCTGGCCAGATTTGAGAAAAATGTAATGAACAATACCGGCACTAGTCCACCAAACGCTTACAAGTAACTTTTTTGGGGTTAATTTTCGCTTGGGGCAGGATTTGGCTGGCTGGCCAGGATCCAACCATTGCGCTGAGCGCTTCCGATTATCGTAAAGAACCCATTTTTCATCACAGGTAATGATTCGGTTTAAAATACCTTCATTATTGTGCCGGTTTAGTAATGTAACGCAGCAGTCGACGCGCGTTTGCCGGTTTGCTTCAGTCAATTCGTGAGGTACCCACCTTTCAACCTTTTTAATCTTCCCAATTTGCTTCAAGTGAATTAAAACAGTTTTATCACTAACATCGCAGCCTGCAGCTAACTCGGACGTGGTTTGCGATGGATCCGCTTCCACAATAGCCTTCAACTCTTCATTATCAACTTGAGTCTCAGGCCGTCCACGGGGCTTGTTCTGCAGGTCGAAATTTCCAGAACGAAAACGTTGGAACCAAAAACGAACTGTGTTTTCTTTTGCAACACGACCGCCATACACATCATTCACCCTTCGAGTTGTTTCCGCAGCACTAGTGCCACGGCGGAACTCGTACTCGTAAATAATGCGATATTTTAAGTTTTCCATTTTGTAAAATGAGTGACGCAAACAGAAAAAAAACAGAAGAAAAAAACAAATGAATGACGATCATCGAAGCACAAATACATGAGTCTATAGCTGTACAAATTTGAATTTGGAATTCCTTACCAAAGAGGAGAAATTTGTGATTAAAGTGGCCAGTACGAAAAACGCCAATTTCATATGTAAGGACCTAATATTATAAATCTGAAGAATTTGTTTGTTTGTTTGTTTGAAGGCGCTAATCTCAGGAACTACTGGTTCGAATTGAAAAATTCTTTTTGAGTTGAATAGAACATTTATCGAGGAAGGCTTTAGGCTATATAACATCACGATGCAATTATTAGGAGCGAAGAAATAACGGAATATGTGACAAAAACGTGGAAAATAATTCATCCTTGAGGGCTTCCATTGCGTGCGCTGCAAAAACGGTTCAAGATACCAAAAATATATGTATGAAAGAATTATTCCTCTTGAAATGATCTAAAAAAAATGTCCGTGACAATATATGTCTATCTTTTAAGATTAGCTCACTAGAACCGTTTTTATGGTAATCAAATTTGGTCGAAATTAATGCATTATTTGTTAAGAGTTGTATCAACGAAATAATATTAATCTTTATCCAAATAAATGTGTTGTTGATTAAGAGTATTTAACTGTGAACAAAATTGTCTTTGACATCACTTAATTTCAATGAACATCTTAGAAGATATTACAAAACCTTATATAGCAAAACAACGTTCGCCGGATCAGCTAGTCTCTAATATTTAGTTGGCTCGGAACGCGCGTACTATGTATGTAGTACTTGCCCTGATTCTCGCAGCGTGCCTTATCATCACTAAGACCGTCTCGTCCCATATCGCCCAAGTGTAATTGATACTTGATGTGGATTCAGCACGACGACAGATAAAACTCTCTCAAGCGTATCTAATAACACTAGTAGTTAGGAACAAGTTACTTGCATTTACAAAATTAAATCAAGACAGAAGGATAATTATTATATTACTTTGATTTTTTATTTGTTTTTTTTTTGTAGAAACTTTGCTGAGTGTGTATCTTTTTTATATATTTTTATTGTTGATATATTGATGTATGTTATTAAGTTAAAATAACAGAGTTATGAGTTGCTAAAACATTGCCACTATTCAGTGGCGTGCGTCCCATAAACAGCATACTTTTATTATATTTGGACTTTTAATAAATATATACACTTAAAATCTATTAATTACCTGAATAAGGGTCTCAGTATCCATATAGGATCGAATATTAAATCAATGTATATACTGCTTTTTTATGCTTCTATTGAATGCACGCCACTGCCATTATTATTGATATAGTGAATGTTGGTAAATATGGTGTGTTTATTTTTTTTGTAACATCTATCTTATTACAATCGTATGCAACAACCGTGGTTGGCAAACTTTAAGCGACAATTAGACTTTCTGGACCGATTCTGTACTACAAATCGGAAAATTTAGTAGAGTTGGACTTATTTCTAAAAAATATTATGGTCTAGGCTAATTCAATTCTTAATCAAACAAGTTTATTTGTCGCTTGAAGGTGCGTAGTGCTAAGGACGAGGCTGAATTTCTATACTGTAGTTCAGTAGCGTTCAAGCCATAAATGCATGAAAGCATTGCATGCCCTTACGATAAATAAGTGTGGAATAAATTCCTTTAACTCAAACAAAGAAGGAACCCTTTATATTCATATCTATTTTCACGCCATCTGTCTTCCCTATGAAAGTAATGTAAATATTTATTATCATTATATAATACGCGGGCCGGGATAAGTCTTGCCTTATGCCGTTGCACAAAATGCACCCTCGTAGGCGGGATGATTTTTAATAAAGAAGATTGCGATAATTTGAGACAATCAAGTACTTACCGAACAGCGGTATTCCAGGCACTTTACAACCACTCACTATGTATGTTTGTTAACGCGAATGTGGAGTATGGTTTTCAGAAGTTGTGTTGTGTGTTGCGAGTTTGAATTGTAATGAAAAAGGATGCCATGCGATGTTATAAAGTTTTAAAAGAATGCGATGCGGAGTTTTGTTTAAAATGCGAGACCGTTAAGAAAAGTAAGAAAAGAATGAAGTTCGCCAGGTGGCGTTGGCGATTAGGTGCGTTTACATATTTCTTAATTTTAATGCTCTGGGGTTACGCCGTTTGGCGTGACTATATAATATTCAAATTAATTATGTAAATCTGCCTACTCTATCCAAATACCCTATGCACGTCACTGTTGTAATTATTTATTCTGTGGTAACATCTCCAGGAGTTCAGGTGAATTGCGAAGTGGCGAGGCAAGCCGCCGGGAGTAGACTGCGTCAGCGGCCTCGATAACCACCACCATATAAGGACCTGGCGGCCGACGAGCTTGCGACAGCCAGGCAGGTATTTTAGGCCCTAAATTATTTACCTGCAACGCGCATACGATTAATTTTATTTAAAATGTCACGACGCCGCCTCAATAACGAGTGTTATACTTGAAAAGCGGTGAGCAATGAACACTTGCCATGTTTTAATTGACCACGTAACGGTTTTTACGTAACTTTTGAAGTAATATGTCATTTAGTGAGAATAACAGTAAAATTAATAACTAGCAATAGCTAAATCATTTTCTTAAATTCGTTCTCAATAAAATAAGACACTGTATAATTTCAGTTTTGTTTTATATTAGTTCAATAAAATGATTACACCGCACAAGCGTAATCCAAGATCAGCCGTGAAAGCTAAGGTATGAGAATTGCCCGGGCAGTAGACTAGAGAGAGTCTGCTGCCCGGATGAGAGGAAGGCGGTGCACTGAGTCCAGCGTATCGCCTGAGGGAGAGGCTTTGGAGGGGTGGGGTTTTTACTTCTACGCCAGGTAGCCTCAGCAAGACTTTTTACTCCCTGGGCGTCTGTATGAATTTCGTTTCCCAGATCCAGGTGGAGCAATTAGAGAAACACCCCGGGGGTTTTTAGTCAGTAGGAGTATGACACATCGGGGTCGCTGCCCTCACAGCGTCCTATGGTCCTAGATGGTCCTATGTAGGACTTTTCTCCGGGATACATAAAAAGGTATTTTATGTACATATTTTTTATTTTTTTCGACAGGACAAATGCTGTTACCTGGTAAAGGCCGTCACAACTACAGCTGACGAGAGGAGCGAGTACTTAGGCTGAGATTTATAGATGCAACTTTAAGTTTGCTTAGACTTTACTTAAATATTACAATTTATATTACTCAATGAATGTCAAAGGATTTGGTAAGTCACCGATTTTGTCAACACGGATTCGGCTCTGCGAATACTATGGCTATACTCAAGTTCCTATTATTTACTTAGTTTTTTGTCAAAGCGAATTTATTTTTTGAGAACTTTTCTAAGCATAGTAGAAATAGCGTCTGTAAATCTCAGCCTTTGTGAATTTACAATTACCATCGTCGGGCGTTTCTAAGTTCTGTGGCTTCTAAGTACCTTTATGTATAGATAATTGGATATAAGTTGATTTCAAATTATCATAACCTGGACCAAGACACTATAACTAAGTTTAAGACCATGTAACAGGGTCGCAATCCAGTCGTAGATTGGCATGCTATCACCCCTCTCTACTTGACATGACCCAAAATTCACGTATTAATTTAAACATCTTGTTTTTTATGTAGCATCACACGTCAAATTATATGTTTTAAACACTTTTAGGATTTCAAATCATCTATAATATTCAAAATACCACATACTTAGATAAAACTGAGCTACAAAGCGCATTAAATATTAAATCCCCATTCTAAAGTAGTGCAATGTCAGACGTCAAAAAACTGATTACATCATTGCCAAAAATGCCACTGACTTCCAAACTGGGTCGAACAATCGACAGTTCCGAGACAGTATTGATGGGTTATTATGTATCCTGTTAAGGGTACGAGGAACATTCTCGACATTGGCTGTGGAGTGGACAAAGGCCGCCGACGAGGTCGGACGAAGCAACAAGAAGACGAATTACCACTGGTTTTGATTATTTAAGGAATACAGTTCTGCGAAACCAAGCACGCGATGCTCTTATAGTAACGTAATTTGGCTACCACGTTTTTTGCCCCTTCGAAACTGGCTCGACAGGAAAAAGTCCATACTTTAGACTCGTTGCGGAATTTATTTGACTGGCAATAACGAAATTCATAGGAATCGTGTGAGTGATTTAAAATATTCTAAATGTCATCGCTCACATAGTTTTATGATTTCCTGCAATAGGAATATTGCTTTTATATGGTCATATAATCAATTTATTAATTTGCTTAAAAAATTCTAATATAATTTACTAAAAAAAAGTCTA
This sequence comes from Automeris io, assembly GCA_036320925.1. Lineage (NCBI taxonomy): Eukaryota > Metazoa > Arthropoda > Insecta > Lepidoptera > Saturniidae > Automeris > Automeris io. The sequence goes on from JAUDJH010000011.1 coordinate 12,424,052, forward strand.
CACCTAAAATCGTTTTGAAATTATGAAGCTAAAAGCATATGTTATAATTTATTACACGGCGAAACGACCCGATAGTTTGGTTGGTGTGGCCCTGCCCGCGATGCTGAAGATCCTGGTTCTGAATCCAAGTACTTCATAGTAATAAGAATAGTGAGCTAGTTATTAGTTAGTTAAGTGAATTCGTTATAATCATGAATGTATACATTTTGTCTAAAACCCAAAGTAGACTTACAAATCTACTAAGGGATTAGATCACTATAATTGACAATAAATATTATCATTGTTATAAAGTATAAAATAGATTATATTTATTTACTAGCTGATCCGGAAAACGTTGTTTTGCTATATAAGGTTTTGTAATATCTTCTAAGATGTTCATTGAAATTAAGTGATGTCAAAGACAATTTTGTTCACTATTAAATACTCTTAATCAACAACACATTTATTTGGATAAAGATTAATATTATTACGTTGATACAACTCTTAACAAATAATGCATTAATTTCGACCAAATTTGTTTACCATAAAAACGGTTCTAGTGACTTAATCTTAAAAGATAGACATATACTGTCGCGGACATTTTTTTAGATAATTTCAAGGGGAATAATTCTTTCTTACATATATTTTTGGTATCTTGAACCGTTTTTGCAGCGCACGCAATGGAAGTCGTCAAGGATGAATAATAGTCCCCGTTTTTTTTCACATTTTCCATTATTTTTTCGCTCCTAATAATTGCATCGTGGTGTTATATAGCCTAAAGCCTTCCTCGATAAATGGTCTATTCAACTCAAAAAGAATTTTTCAATTCGAACCAGTAGTTCCTGAGATTAGCGCGTTCAAACAAACAAACAAACAAACAAACTCTTCAGCTTTATAATATTAGTATAGATTTATGGAACTCCATCATTTTATAAATCTACACATAATAAAAAAAACAATACTTATATATACATAAAAAAAAATTCGCAAAATTTGTAAAATAATTAAATTACAGTCGATATATACTTATATATCTAGCCAAGTATAAAGGAGTATTTTACAATATCACCATTAATTAATTAGTATCCAGCCTCAATCCCTTTCCGGAAAATTTTTGAACAACATCAGATGATTAATTACATACGTCATACTATCGTGGATTTATTTTTATTTTAAGCCCTAATCAATCATACGCGTTACAATTAGCGGTTATATATTATTATAGGCCTACTGATTTTATCTTATTTCTTCCTATATAATAATAGCGAATAAATATACGTTTTGATTCGTTGAGGCTTTACATCCAAAATAATCTCTCTATAATGACTTTCTCAATATGAAGCGCGGAAAGGCAACAAAGAATACTATTTCAAGTTTCTGAAATAGGCAAATTCGTAATAATTTTGATAGTCTACTTCGATGTTATCATTTGTTCCATATGTCTTGATTTGAATCTTAAAAAAATTGTTACATATATCATCTCAATAATCAATATACTTATCCGTTATTCACCTAATACAGAAATCTTTGACCTCTATAGCGATATTTTTGTGATTAATTTATTGGACACTAACAACGATCTACAAAGGCAAATAATTTGTATATTATTTTTCTCATGCTATTCATACGAGTATTATAAATAACACTTGTTTGAAAACTTTCTTAGTCACACGTTTACAATTAGAATTACGCACATACCGTACCATAATAATTTTGCGATATACAAAGAAATTATACGAAACTTTCTATGAAAACAATAATGGTATATAAAGGGAATGCTTGAATGATGAATGGCGAATGACGTCGTTGGATATTAACCGTAGTTCACGGTGACAACAAAGGGACACTACAGTCAAAGTATTCTACGTTTATACAGTTGATATTTTTATAAATTTTTGGTTAATTTGCTTATTTTTCAATTTGTGGCTTACTAAAGAGTGAAGGCGACAGGCTTGCGTTATAGGCAGGCTTCTCTAATATTGAGATATATTACAACCTTATCTTTGCTCTAGTTTTTAATTTAAGGCCAAAAATATCAACTTTATAAACGTAAACTGCATTTTTTAATACATCGAATTCTCTCGGATCATCACCGCACGCTACTGATGGCCAAGACACTCATGTAAGTACGTTCTAAAACAAAACTATCGGCTCTTATTAACTGAATACTGGCATTAAGCGTTCGTAAACTAAAACAGAACCGCGCAGCTATCGTGTTATCGAAGCATTATCGAAATCGATAAAGTCGATAAGCAGAACTGATAGGAACGGACACGCAGAGATAAAGATCCGCGTTCAAAGTGAAACGCATCCATATCAGCGCGTACCTATTAGACAAGGAAAAAGCATACCTGAACATATATAGCACATTAGAATCAATACAATGCCTACCGTGTACAGTTGACCACACGTAAAAGAACCATCAGCTTATTTCCTAAAAGACAAATCTTGCTAAATAATATTAATTCTAGATGGCAAAAAATGACATGTTAGAACGTAGATCATAATAGATTGACGAACACATTTAATTCTTAGTTGGAGTTGAAATATTACAAATATAGATAAATTAGTAGTGTTTTTGTACAACAAATGACTTTATAAATTAGCTTTTTTCATTGACAATCGAGTATAAGTCCAGTAAAGAGAACTGAATATTAGCTAATAAGAAGAATCTATAATGCTAATATTAACTATATACAAGTTAGTTTTAGAATAAGGCACTTTTGAACCGGAACAACCAGAAAATCTAGTTTACAACGGCAACGCGACTGATTAAAAATCAGGTTTCGACTGCACCACATCTCATTATTAAGCCAGTGCCCATAATTTGCGTTACGTACGAAAATGTTTGATGATCATATTTAAGAAATGTATCAATCAAGAAAATGCTGTGGATATAAAGCAATTTCTATACTTCGGTATCACCAACAGGCAGATAAGTTTTGAGAAATAATATACTAGTAGTGTATATATACGCATTTAGAGGCAGTTATTAGTGTCTATAATTCCGTATTTCATTGCATAGCCTTTTTAAAATTGAGATGTATGATAGTGTATTTAATGAGTTCAACTAAGATTAAGACAATATACGACAGATAAGAATACAAATAGTTCATTTTATAAAATATTCTTGGCAACGTCTATTTTCATTGAATAAGAAAGGACGCCTTTATTTGTTTCCTTGTAATTCTAATAAACTATCATTTCGTAATATGTCTGAAGCAAATATTGTAAATAGAAACAGTTGATTGCACATTTGCTATCAGTCGACTAAAACAACATTTCCATTGTACTGCAGTAAGGCCTTTCTTATCACTTTTTAGATCCTTAACAATTTTACACTGCCGCTTAATTTCATGTTTCTCGCCCATAGACAGTTGCGCTTAAATCTTTTCGCTCTTTCGTTATTTAAAAAAAAGTTTTCATGAAATATATAAACACACGATCAAAATTTTTGTTTGTGTACACCGCTTAGTATCACAAAGTCTAACGAGCCTCCGGAGGACCGGTGGTACTTTCTGCCCGACGAGGCAGAGTTGTGTGAGCCACCGGTAGAACACGCAGGCGTGAACGTGTCAAGTAAAAAAATATCTGAAAAGTCTTCAGACAGTATATGAGATTGCTAATAATACTTACATAATTAGGACGAGCGGTTGTCAAACCCACTAACTACTGTACTTAGCTAGTATTCTAGCAGAGTAGGCAAAAATATTGCCGATTTAATTGTTAAGCAGTTATTACCTGTTACAACTCTTTGAAAATAAGCAATAGTCTTTCATACTAATCACTATTTTAAAAGTACCGACTAAAGATTGACACAAATAGAACACGTTTTACTCTTTTTTCCTTCTAACATTTTCAGCTTAAGTACGGACTTACTACATTATCAGAGCTAAGAGATTCATTGTGTGTAACTTTAACTGACATATTTTATCTAAAAACAAGATTTCTAAATAGTGTGCATAGAACCATACTTAATAAAGGCGAGTCATACAAAAGTTTCAAGTGATAACTTTTGTAGTAATTTTTACCTGTACTGAGCAACAAAATGAATAAATACCGAATACACAGTCTCGTACAAGAAACGATATGAAAACTTGTACCAGTGCCGGTGCGTGGTATATTTTTATAATTCTAGATCAGGATATAACTGTACATGGTGTCAATCTAACGTAAAGATAAAATCGCAGCGCTTCTCAGAACACATGAGTCATCGTAGAGTTATGTGAATAGTGTCCAATAGCACAAGAAATGCACTGACACTGTACTAAACTCATTAAGCAACTACTAAATACTCGTACTCATTATTAGTTGGAGCGAGAACTCAATGACTCAATGTCACTAAACAACACATCATTTAAATAATATTAAACGGCATTTTGTCATTGTTTTTTGTAAACTGACTCGACACAGTGACTGCACCATACCTGATGGTAAGCATGGTGCAGCCCAAAAAAACGCCAACGACTATCGAAAGGTAAGAAAAAACCCCTCGGTAGTCGCAGTGATCATGCCGATCTACACAAATATCTCTTCACGCTACGCTTAAAGGATCCCATATCATAGGATGGTGGGAACACGCTCGCCGGAAGACCATTCCACAGCCCAACGACACAGCAAAAGAAGGAGTTAGAGAACTTCTTAGTCCTAGCCGGGATGCTCAGATACAATGTTTTTATGTGTTCACATAAAAACAATAGTATTGTCCAAATTAGGTGAAGTCTTACGCATGTCTAAAATAGCCTAGGCTGCAAAAACAAAACCGTCTGCAACATTTATACAAATCTAGCATCGCCTTAATTTATACCCCTGAAAGCATAAGTGTGTCTACGCGCTGGTACGATTCTTTAGGATATTTAAAAATATATAATAACTGCAATCATAGATAGATATTTTATCGAATTATCTATTTCATATATTACTAGTGTCTTTAAAATTGAGAGTAGAAAACCCAGAAACGGTAAAAAATATATTAATTCAAGGATTCTTTGAAAATATCAACACTTCTTTTCTTCCTGATCGGTCCCTTAGTGCTGAGGATAGAGACTTCAATTTCATTCAAGAAACTAGCTGTCTCCATCGTTGGCATTTAACTGACAGATGGAGCATAGCACTAACGGGAAGCTCCAGCTGATCAGGAACCTATCACCACATAGGGCTTCAACCTTTGCGACTCTTGGCCCTTTTTCCAGTCCTGTAATTGGTATGTGCGAGAGAAAGCTAATATATAAGTTTAATTTACTGTTTGTGTAAACGAGTGAAGCTTGGTTAGGATTTTAAGATGGTGAAACGCTTAAAAATATAAGAACAGTAAGTATTTCAAAGGATGAATAGAAATTTCTAGAAGTGTTTGTGCGGATCATGAATAGATACGTTATCAATAATTATGTAATTATAAATATGGTATAATTAGATATATAAAGATAAACGTATATATTGCCTTTTATTCAATCAAGAAGAATTCAATTATTATAGTACGTACAATATTAGAATTAATAATGTTCTCTAAGTAATTGTAAGCTCCAAGCTAAATAGAAAAGTGAAAATTAGTATTGAATAAAAGCTACTCATGCCATATGGGTTAATGGATCAATAAAGCCTTGAACTTTACACAGAAACCATTATATCGATGCAATCATTTGTTTGGCTCGGTGATATAATTATATTTGTTATTTAAATTATTTAATTAATATTTTTTTCTAAGAATACGCAAAGTTGATATATGAACAGTTGTTTCTAATTTGTTTAAAAAATATACACATATCTTATTAGATATCAGTTCAGTTTAGTTTAATGTATGTATGTTCAAACCACAAAGTATGATTTTCATAGCACAAATAAAATTATTGTAATATTATGTAGATATAGACTCATTGCTCGTGTTTTAATGTGCTGTTTTTTACTACGATAGATCAATTGGTGTATACCCAGAAAAAAATATAATAAAGAACATATATAAATTCTAAGAATTCCTAATTAGGCAATATTTGTATAAATTTCCGTGCCGGCCTTTTATCAAATGCAAGCCCAGCTAGCTGCCAATGTCAAGTTTACTATCAAACCATACTCGAAAGGCAACCACGCCCACGTGGATTTATGTTCAATTAGAAAGATATAAAACGCTAAACAATGTTATGCGTTTTGTCCGTGATAAAATAACAGGAAATCAGGGTACCGTAGGGTAGTTTTGTAGGGTTAAAATACGGTGTATATGATACAGAATTCTCTCGACCAGGGGTCGGCAACCTTTTGAGTCGGAAGAGTAAAAACAGCTATACGGTTTCTCACATCCCAGCTAGGACTAAGAAGTTCTCTAACTCCTTCTTTAGCCGTGTCGTTGGGCTGTGGAATGGTCTTCCAGCGAGCGTGTTCCCACCATCCTATGACATGGGATCCTTTAAGCGTAACGTGAAGAGATATTTTGTGCAGGCCGACATGATCGCTGCGACTACCGATGGGTTTTTCTTACCTATCGATAGTCATTAGCGTTTTTTTGGTTGCACCATGCTTACCATCAGGTATGGTGCAGTCACTATGTCGAGTCGGTATAAAAAAAAACAATTTACAAAATTTCAAAGTTTTTAAGAGCCACAATTTTTGTTGCCGACAGTAGTATTTGCATTTGATAAAAAAAAACTAACTTATTTGACTTTCTTTTGGATGATCACCTCATGCCACTGTTAGCAACATTCACGTAGACATAATAAAGTTTAAAGATCTGTCTAGAGCAGGGGTCGGCAACCTGCGGCTCGCGAGCCACATGCGGCTCTTTGGATGTGAAGCTGCGGCTCTTTAGTTCCATACCCAAATATTATTTATTCCATAAAAATAAACACTAAAAACATAAAACTCGTTTTGAATCGTTGAATAAATAGATTAGTTGTTTTGTTATCAAAATAATTTATTTATGCAAGTACTAAAGTAAGCAGTAGTATTGTTGCCAAGAAATTTTTTTGTGGCTCTTTAAAAATTTTGAAATTTTGTAATTTGCAATTTTCGACTTTTCCGACATAAAAGGTTGCCCACCCCTGACCTAGTGACTTTCTGTCGTGGTATATGTGGATCGACACGACGACGGAGATTAACAACGAATTTTCATCCTCCGAAGGTCGCTTTCGTTTTTAGACTATACTGTACTTACTATCAGGTACACTGTAGTCACTTTGTCGAGCCAGTGTAAAAAAAGGTTTTATTAATTCTGTCCAACGCGTAGATGATCGAGCATATGTCCTCTTGAATAACATGCAGCCAGCATTAATAGAGTAATAAATTACTTTTTACCATTGGCTCGTTACAGGATCGAAGATGGTAACACAGTTTCAGGCTGGTCTATTCTCCACAGTGGGCTATAACTAGCTGTGGATACTGATGAGATGATGGAATTTTCGCAATTAGTAGGCTGTTCGCAATCCAGTCAAACATAAAGCCAAGTCCAGACATGTGTGATAATTGCAATTTCCGTGTATGAACAGCGGCACTACGAAAGGTATATCAAGCGTCTTCTAAAAGAACTTACTGAGCGACAATTTGCATATTTTACAGGAGAACTGTGCTCTTTATTACTCATAAAAATAAATATGTAATAATATGTAATAGTTACTCTATATTCCTTTCGGGTTGAGCAGAAATGGATTAATGTTTTATCATAATGATTTTTTTAATAAGTGGCGTTTTGAATATAGTAGTTCCGAATTTATAGCATACAATTAGAGGTTCTTACAGGTCTACGTGGGAATACAAGCCCTGAAAATCACTTACTATCTATGTTTATCTCTGAACGATAAGATAAGCGTATAGGTACAAGTATTTTTAAAAGTAATAATGTCACAATTATTCACGAATCGTATCACTTTTCACGTAGCTGTGTAGGTAAATTTATTACTTATATCTTAATGATTTACCATACAACTTTTGGTAAAGAATTTGTATAAAATTTTCTTGTAGAACGACATAAATTGATTGTGCATTTTTTTTGCGAAAGCATTCCTATTGGAATATTCTGAAGTTAAGGCGGCATGTATATACGCTACATATGAACGCGTTCTTCTTCAGGATGCATTATCCCGGCAAGACTCACCTGCGTGGGGAGCACAGTCTCCCTGGGCAGGGGTATCGACATTTTGCTAGCGGCGCCGGCCGCACCCCGGCGCTCGCCCAAGCCGCACCATCCACCGATCCGCCACTACGGGCCGCGCGCCCGCCCGTTGTCGGTCCTTTCGACGCCTCGCACAAACAAGAAAAACACTTTCCCGAAAATGCAATTTTCCACGAACGCAAACTACTCTCTCAACGCACCGTCCCTTTTAGAATTCAATTCAACATTTTAGAAGAGACGATTTATTTAGAAATTATCAACACAACAAATCCTAAGATACTGTGAAAAATCGTGATAAAAAAATAGAGACGTCGAACCGGCATCCACCGCGACAAGCACGAGTGTGCGACTGGCGCGCCGCTGGCGGCAACGGTGCGCGATGCCCACCCCACACCCACGCAACTCACTACTCCGAGCTCGTTCGGCACGCGAATCGCAATTCGCTCCGACCGCGATCACAGCGCGGGCTCGCAATGCAGCCTCCTTCATCTCAGTCGGGGCGGTTGCTCACTGCGTGCGAGCTGATTCCGCGGAAATACGTAAAAAGCTGTAGAAATATTTGTAAGATATTCTAAGCATTAATGTCATTACGCAAATATTTTCTGACCGCAGTAGTTTTTTTTTTTTCGGCATGTCCAACGTTAGTGGCCTGGGAAAGACCTTCACAACAAAACTGGGCTTGGTGGGCGAACGCAGAGGGACCCCAGCCAGCGAAATTTATGGGTTGGGCGGCTACGCAAGGGCACCCCTGTGGGTACAGACCTCGACTTGGGCGGCCGGCCAGTTGAAAAACGAACTTAACGGTGATCTACCAGCGTTTCGGCAGCGACTGCCTTGAGAAGAAACGCCGAAAGAAACTCAAGGTTGCATCGGAGTGAAACCGCAGTAGTTATAGTGATATTTTATAAAAACTCTGAACTGTGTAAAAATCTCTTTCGTGTCGACGTAATGCTTAGTGATAATTATAATGAGCTCTTACTAAGATACATTAATTCCCGGGTTTAAATTAGAGGGAGTGTGAAATGAAATATCAGAACAGGATCCGAGATTTCGAGGCTTGTATTTTCACTTATTCGCATTGGAGGCGGTGTGCAGCCGCCTTTAAGACTGGCAATCCTTGCCACACGGACACGTGCCCGAATGCGAGCACGGCGCGCTTTATCGAATGAGCGGCTGGTCATGCGCACTGGTTTGTACTACCACATCCACCGAGGCTCATTCATTTGCGTAGGTCCCGCCGCGAGTGGCATACACCTGAGCAAATATTATGGATCTTACTACAATAAGGCCGTTGTTTTCAAACGAAACCATTACAAAAGTAGAGCAAGCTTTAGCTTCGTTATTTACCTATAAATTTTAATTGGCTGGAAAACCAAAATTGCTTTTGGTTTAGAGTATGTTTATTTTCTTTATTATAATCGTAGTTAACTTAAAAAACGAACACTATTGTCCAGTGAAATCAGCATACAGATAGTGTTTTACTCTATACTATAAAAACTATTAAAAAGTAATAAGAACATGTTTCATACTACACTTTATAAATAAAAGGTGATAATGCATTTTTTGGAAGGGTAGATAGAATGAAATAAGCGTAGGTGTACCTCGAGGTTGTATTGATAATCAAATGGTAGTTCGCCCACTTTTCCTTTCTACGTTCACTGTTCCAGATTACGTCATTTACCAATAAACTATAGATAATATTATCGTCATTTATACAACTACAAAGGTAATTCAATAACAAATATAATTATGTAAACCAATATATCTTACATCAATTCCAATTACTTATTTCTTAGCGCTTTTTTTTAAATTTAGGTACAAGTATTCTTATTCTTACTGAATAGAACGCAGGTCTTCAAAATTATAATTTTACGTCTGAATGAATAAGGTCACTTCATCTCGACAATACCCACTGGCAAAAACTAGTCTCGATTTATTTGGCATCAATTTTTGTTTTACAAAATCTCTTAATAAGAGATGAGATCATGAGTCAAGTAAATGATGTCACATAAGAACATTCAATTCGTTAAAATTCCAATTGACCGATATAAAAAAGCAAAATCCAAAACATGAATCAAAATTGTAAGCAATTGCGCACTATATCCCTTTATAAAACAGAAACAAATTGATTACATCTCTTCAATTTTAATCCGGTCTTTATGTACCTTTCCTAAGGAATACTTACACCATCAGGCGTGGAGTAATCACAGTATCGTGTCAAGATAAAAAAAAGCAATACTATTTGAAGACTAAATATGATCTAATGAATGACAAATGTAATAATAACATATCGTCCACTATATCCCTTATGGGATGCGCAGAAATACATGGCATACCATATAAAAATAAACGTCATGTATATAAATGCCCTAAAAACGATCAGCTGTGCCACTGGTCACGTTGGGCACGACAAATAAGCGCAAAGTGGATATAGCCACCAATGTGCAATATGATAAATATAAACCAATATTTGGTTTGATTAAAATGAAGAAAAATCTGAAATTTTTTTTTTTATATTGAATTACGTTTATTACAATACAACAGTAAGTTTTTGGATTATAATGTGTAATAAAAATGGAAACTCTATCTTACATCATAATATCTAACTATACACATGAATGGGAACAGGGAAGCCTAACAGTGATTGACTTCCCACAGTTAAAAAACTTTATATCATTATCTTTCGAAGTATTCATTAACCATTTAAATACCGAGAAACCCAAGTCATGAAACTGTTTTTTAAATCAAATATGTACCAAAATGGTGTTTTTTATTGCCTTAAATATTCATTTCTATACCAAACAGTTATCCAAAATATATTTAATAACTCTTTATATATTAATTTATAAATTGAAATAAATATAAAAAAAGAATTAAAAGGAATGTAACAATACGAACCTGCACATCTTCCATACCGTGTTCACACAACGTCCACCGTCCATAAGTAGTCATTGTAATTACACTGTCAAGACAGTATTAATATGCAATATTTAAAACAAAAATATCAAAAGCCATGAACTCACAATAAACGCGAAATCACTACTAGACGTTATGCGACACCGCAGCTTCGACAAACAAACTGTTTAGTGTCTGATTAGCAGAACGTTCGCAAATCGGTACAAGACTACGACGGCCAAGCATGTGTAAATTGAAATTGATCGCTCGTTCAAGCCGCTCTCATTGGCGTGATTGAATAGAATTGATGGAACGGGCCTTGCAAGCTAGTTGGTCATTATTGACCCAATACAGAGGAAAATTTACGATGCACTATGATATATTATTGATGCTAGTATTGTGGCAAGCTGAACAGAATTCTATTAGAATGTTGCATATGAGGTGAAAAGCACATTGTAGTCCAAGAATGGCAGACTGCCAAGGGAGTACATTCCACTGACAGTCACCGTCGTCATGCTGAACCACATATAACTACCATGATTAAAGATTTTTGGGCATTTTTTTGTCCCGACATCCTTGGCAAGGCTTTTATATCTTTTACAATTTTCTTAACACTACATTGCCTAGAGCTGTCATTATGACTGTTTTTAAAGTTTAGTTATATAAAATATATATAAGGAGCCATTTTTTTTAATATTATGACTTTTCATATATTATCTTATAGCATTTGTTAATAGTTGTACTTACCTCCCAACTCTATTCCCTATATACGTATGTGCTATACTTATATTCAGTCTTTCTATTGTTAAATTATTATTTTTTTAACAATTTTATTCCTTCTTATATGCTTTATATTTATTCATAGTCTATTTTTCTCCTCGCAAAATCAGCCCGCCTATTTGTTTTTTACAGACCCGCGCGACGTCGTCGTTCACGAAGTCGAAGAAAGTTTAGCTATGATCTTGTTTGCGGAATAACTTGTTATAAGCCCCGTCATAATCTGCAAGTCATACGTGGACGTGGCAAATCTGGCACAATCCATCAACAAAACAAATGGTGGACCGTGTCAGCAATATAAGAGTCGCATGCGCACGCTAAGTTCTTCCTGAGCTTAAATCGGTGCAGGTATAATGCGAAACCACCATAGTATGTGAATGCCTTCACACTGGTCTGTAACAACCGGAACTTCTTTAAAAACTTGTGGGTCACAGCCACACACAGCGCAAGACGCAGTCAGGAAAAAGTCCTGCGTCAAGAATCCTGTGTTGCAGTTGTTGTATTACATCTGCCACTGTCATCATTTAATCTGTAGTAAGCATTTACAACATAGTTGTTACTACCTACTTATAATGCAATTACAGTAAAATTGCAGTCTTAATCTACGGCGTGAAATAGAATGGGGGGGGGGTATCTAACTATTGTTATTATGTCACGTGCGTGTGTATACAGTGTATGTGAAACTCGTACAAAACATAAAATTTGGTTTGTAATAAGATGGACAAGCAAACATATTGATTGGACAAATTACATTAGTGCTAATAGTACGTACGTTATGCAACAACTGTAATTAAGTATACTATCTCTATTGTGAACGCATAACACAACCGATTGACACAAAGTTCAACAATTTATAATATTTACCTGTATAAGAAATACGTAAGTATTTCAGTACCTGTACGTTACCTATTATTTCAGTGTAAATGGCATTTACGATTCTATTGACGCAGTTTAGAACATACAACTTCTGAGCTGCGGCTCGCGGGTTTGATCTCCACATGGAACAAATATTTGTATTGCCTACAGTTAATTGTCGAGAACAATTTTCTATAGGTCCATAGGTCTAGAAGGTTGTGCATATAAAGTTCAGCAAGTTGTTCACCAAGATTACAATACTAAAACCTAGTATGAGATAAAGGTTTTTAAAACATATAAAAATGTTAACTTTATTTTTGTACTAGCTATGTCCGCGACTTCGTCCGCGTGGAATAGTTATTTTGGGCATTTTAGTTAGTTATTTATTTTAAAATTGTAATATCTTCTAAGATGTTCATTGAAATTAAGTGATGTCAAAACAATTTTGTTCACAATTAAATACTCTTAATCAACAATACATTTATTTGGATAAAGATTAATATTATTACGTTGATACAACTCTTAACAAATAATGCACTAATTTCGACCAAATTTGATTACCATAAAAACGGTTCTAGTGAGCTAATCTTAAAAGATAGACATATATTGTCAGGGACATTTTTTTAGATCATTTCAAGAGGAATAATTCTTTCATACATATATTTTTGGTATCTTAAACCGTTTTCGCAGCGCATGGCAGCCCTCAAGGATGAATAATTTTGCCCGTTTTGGTCACATTTTCCATTATTTCTTTGCTCCTAATAGTTGCATCGTAATGTTATATAGCCTAAGGCTTTCCTCAATAAATGATCTATTCAACACAAAAAGAATTTCTCAATTCAAACTAGTAGTTCCTGAGATTAGCGCGTTCAAACAAACAAACTCTTCAGCTTTATAATATTAAGTATAGATTTACCTTAGCTAGGTTTCACATATTAATAAAAAAAATATTACTAGGGTAGTAAAAGTTTATTTTTAACTGAAATTAGTCGGATTACGAAATGAGGTTATTATACACTGTTGTTTCTATCGATTACTTCGTCGAGTCATTCTCATATCTCTTTCTATCTCATATTGCCGCATGTCTGCTCGTTCCAAGAAATCGCGGCGCTCCAGATACCTGAAAATAGAAAGGTCAATTGGAAATATGCAATAATAATATATAGCCATTGAACTGTTTTTTGACCTGACTATAAACTGTTGAAATGGGAAGCCTGGAATGCGCTCAGCCAGCAAATTTATGATTTGGAGACAGCGCGGAGCTGCGCAAGGGCACCTCTGTGGGTTTGGACTATGCCTGGTCTGTGATCTACTAGAGTTTAAAACAAGATTCACCTGAGTGGAGCCAGGGGAACATATAACATATTTTCATAATTATACTTGATTATTTGAATATTGAATATTTCCACATCAGATTTAGGTACCTACTTGCGTTCCATGATATATTTGTTTTGTTGGATAAATAAAATAGGATTATATAAATTCGACATTATACCATGGGCGTACTCAGGTTTTGTGTCAGGCTGGTGCAAATCAGAATTCTTCAAACCGGGTCCCACACTCTTACTTTTCCTTACAAACTACTTAAAGAAACCTACACTAAACATTAAGTATATATGAAAAACACCCGCAGGATATTCTGATATTTCTTTACAGAAGCCTAATTAAATAAATAATCATAAATTATAATAATACAATAATAATAATATTTGCGGAGGATAACACACATTGATCTAGTACCAAATTAAGCTTGCGCTTGTGCTATGAGTACTAGACTAAGATATACATACTTATATATAACTTAAAAGTGAATCGCAATAAACTAATCGGCTCATCACAGAAAAGTTTGCCGCTTCCGGAACTCGAACCCAGAACCTTAGCATCGTAAACAGGGTCACTCACTACTTACACACTACAAATTGGGTTATCAGGCCGTAAAATAGGTATTTTTATTTAAATTCTTTAAATAATTTCAAAGTAATTTTCGAGTACCATGAGCAATACTGTTTATGATATCTGGCATGAAAGAATCACTCATATCGCCAACAAATTTTCTATGTACACGGAGCATAGAGAGCCCATTTAATCTGTCTTTGTTCATAGTTGATGTCAAACATGTTTTCACGTCTAAGTGTTGAATGACCTTTTAATTGTAGCATAATAATAAGACATTGGGGCATTAGATTGTAGGAAGGTATACAAAGTCCCGGGGGGCAGATGCTTTATACAATGCTTTTACCATAGAAATAAGAAAATTGACATCACATATTTAATCATTTTAAAAATATATAAGGAATTAAATAGGGTCATTAAGTGTGCAAAATAAGTACAACTTTGCAAAGTTATCACTAGGTAATCAAGATAATTGTATAAAATTTATTTAATTTCTTAATAGCAGTTATAAGGAAGGAGCTTAATAATATAATAATCATCTACAACACTGGAGAAAATACAAGAGGAAATTTTTCAAAATAATCATAAATATGAACACAGTGTAGTTAATAAAAAAGTTGGACACCCTAAATATATATCCATATATAGACATTATACAGCTTCTTATGTATTAATGACCAACCAATATTATTTTTAGTGACAGTGGTGAAAGGATTGGCCAATTGAGGATAGTATCGACTGTTCAGGTTGCACCAAGAGCTATTGTTATAACATGTATAAATCAATCTCACTACTCGTTAAGGCTCCTTTCTTGCAATCAATAAGGACAGCTTCTAATTTTTAATGCATTCTTCAAACTTGATAAGATACTTTGGAGAGTAAACTATTTCATGGCAAATAGTAAACAATATCACTATGTTTTTAACATAAAGAAAGTCTCAGACAGTTGCTAGTAAATCTATAAAACATACCCATGTTTTCCTTTATTGTGATTACGAATCTCTTCTTCAATGCCTTCTTCCTGCTTGTATGTTGACCAGTCCAACTTTGATTTTTCTAATGTCGATAATTTATTCTTTTTGTTTATTTGTCCTAGAATGTTAGATATACCACCACCAGGTTTTCCACTTGCCTTCCTGGGTTGCGTTTGAGATGGTCCATCTAATTGACTACCTGCAAATATTTTATTGGCACACTGTTTAACATAAATATTTATAAACAACACATATTAGATATAACTATATTACATAAAATGTATATATAGTAATAAAATCATGAAAATATTTTTAAGTCTTTTATAATATCGTTTACCGTTATAGTGACTTGCTATGGCCTGTCGCGTTGCAGGATCAGCTTTAGTAGCAAGATTTCTATAGTTTTCATGATTAGTAGTTTTTCTGTTAAGAACAACAACTTAAAGAATAATAAAGGTGATAACAGGCTTTTCATGTTGTGTTCTCATCAGGAATAAAAAAATCGAACAAATTTGAAAATGTCAAAGCTATGTTTCATAATTTTGAGTCTTGTATAAGCTAATTAAAAATATTTTAATATATACCTGAGTTATAAAGTTCTCAAATGAACAGAAGAATTAAAATTGTTATAATAAACCTAATGAATTTGTAACATTGTCAACCTACACTTTATTTGCTATTGTTGCTTATTCTTATCTCAAACTGTAGAAAAGTGCCCGAAATAATAATTAGCTATCGAACGACAGCGGTGTACGCCATCATGAACATACTATCAGGTGTCTTATAATAACATTTTTGTGCTACCAAAACAGTACTAATAGTGAATTTCTATTATGCTAACGATTAGTTTAGTATGATAGGTTAGATTGTCATAAATTCAAACAAAAATTACCAAAGAATGTATTAATTTCTGTACTAAAAAAAAGTCACATTTACCTTCATCTGATTTAATTCTTTCCTTTATGACATTATTTTCAACAACAATTGTTTCCCCAGCAAATTCGAAAATTCTTTTTTCTCTATCTTTCGCATCATCCTTTTTATTAACATTAGCTTGGAGATTATTTAGGTTGGGTAATGTTTTGACTTGTTCACTAGATGTTACAGTATCTTTTTTCTTAGGTATAGTATCTGTACCTTCTAAAAATTTTGCCCACAAATCTTCTTCTTTTTTCTTTACATCTTCTGAATCAATTGCTTTGTCTTCTGGTTCTGATTCTTTTTCTTCTATTATTTGTTGTGGCACTTTTAACTTCTTCTTTCCTTTATTAATTTGTTTGCTTTTTCGTTTTTTACATTTTTGTTCACTTTCAAGTTCATATTGTTTTTCAGTTTCTTCATCCCCAGACTCTTCTTCCGAGAGCTGTTCCGGCTCACCTGGTACATAATCTTCATCACTTTCACTACCTGATGACATCTAAAATATATTAAGCATTATAATTAATTTTATTTGAACCTCTTTCTTGATTTTTTTAATGCATATATAATTTACTGATTTTTTTACATCATATTCCCTAGTTTAAATTGGTAAACTACTTACTAGCATTGGTTAGTAAGAGGTAGAATTACTATCTTCTGTGTAATTTAGGTGCAAAACATAGACTAGATTTAATTGTTAGCTAACAGTTATAAAAAGAAAACAGTTATAAAGAGAAACAATATAAAAAGAAAATAAAACTCAATAAAATGAACAATATAATAATATATTGATAATTAATTATTGAAATGATGTGATATTGTGCCACAAAAAACGTTATTACATTTTTTTCTTATTTCTATTTCTATTTTTAACGTTAGACACTTCATAAAAGTTGCTTCCAGTTTTGGAACGGCGATGTGCTCTCTCTTTTGCCCTTCTTTCTCTGGCTGTTACTTTTTTGGTTTTAGGCTCATCACTTATGTTAATCATACGTTTTTTAACAGTGTGCGGGATTTCTTCTACTGTGAATGCTCCACTTGCAGCTTCAAGTTTTTTTCGTTTCATAGCTTTAATAGTTTCTATATCATTAGTTAAATGATCTTCAACATCACTTAATTCCTGTTCGTCATTACTATAAAAATCGCTTATATCAGTTGAGGCAGTATCATCTTCATTTAATTCTACTTTGGATCCCACATCTTCATTTTCATCATCTATATGTTTTAATTCATCAGGAACAGATACTTTCTCTAAAGGTTTAACATCTTGCTCATTATCAAATTGTAGCCCTACTCTTATTTTGGCAAAATCCTGTGCTATTAAAAGTTTATTTATATTAATAACAGAATTTTCAGGTGTTTCAACTTCTTGATCTTTCTCTAGGTCTATATTTTCTGCTATTGCTTCTTCACCCTTTTTTTCTTCTACTATAGCTTTAACATCATTAAACTCATCATCTTTCGATTGCTTGGTTAAAGGAACTTCAAAGCCTTCTGGTGCTACATAGAAAGGTAATTTACCTCTTTGCCAGTCATTAAGAACCATTCTTGCAACTTGATTTACATCAGGCTCACCTTTTTTTAGTAATTTACCAGTTCTAGCTGCAAGTTTTTCCAAAAACTCTGTGGCATTTTCCCATCCATCAACTTTGTATGTTTTCACTAAATATTCTTTTCGAACTCTTTTTATTACTTCCTCAATATAATCATCTGGATTTTGTACCAATTCTACTCTTACAACTCCTTTAAGAACTTTTTCTGTATCTGTTTCAGCTGATGGATATACGATTCCAGGACAATCTATCAAAAATATTCTTCTCATTAGAGTTATGTATTGCCACACTTTTGTTTCTCCGGCTATTGGGGCAACTTTACAAACTTTCTTTGATCTCAGAGTGTTAATAACAGAAGATTTGCCTACATTTGGATAGCCAATTAATCCTACACTGATTTGTTTTTTGTCAATATGTAATTTAGCAAATTGTCTCAATAAATTAATAAGTGAACCTTTTCCAAATGGATGTGTTAGAGAAGCATGAAATGCTATAGTAGGGTATTCTGCACTGAGAATTGCAACCCAACGCTGTGTTACCCAATTAGGAACCAAATCAACTTTGTTAAGAATGAAAATCAGGTGTTTATGAGGTTTCTCTTGTCTGAGAAATTTTTCAACATAAGGACTTCTGGTTCCCATTGGATCTCTAGCATCAAGAACTTGTAACAATACATCAGAAGAGTCTATAACTTTATATAATTCATTCCATATTCTTTTACTCATGCCAGCACCAAAAACCCAGTCTCTTTGACTATCTTTTACACCTGTATCTTCTCGGACTCTGTCAATATCTTTCGTTTCATCATATTTATCAATATATTCTTCAACCGCCTTGTGCATGGCACCTAGGTCATTAAATTTTAAGTTAACTCTTTTTCTTTGCTTCTTTGGTCCAAAAGTTTTATCAAAACTTTCAGTATCTAACAAATGAACTCTAGCATTCTTCGCTTTTTCATTTAAAAGTGTTATTGGCAAATTTGTTGGTTTCATGATAACTTGGTACGGATTTTTAACAGTTGCACCAAACTCCTCTTGAAATTTTTGTAATGCATTTTGTGATATAACTCTGGAATTACCAAACCACTTTTGATTGGGTTCTACTCTAGCTTGAGTCCCTGAAGGTAGCCAGCCTTGAAACGGAGCAGGAGTTAAGATTTTACCAGTTTTATCTCTTTTGGCTTTGAAATTCCTGTACATTTGAAGCCTCTTGATAGTTCCCTTTGTTCTTGGATTTCCAACTCCTTTTAGTCCTTCCGTCGATCTATCCGGATTCATGGAGTGCCCAGATTTATTGAAGCCTTGCTTCCGGGGGGCACCCGGAGCAGATCGTACTTTACCCATTGTTGATAATTCAGCAATATGTTGGTCGCAATAATAAATTACCAAAATGTATAGATAATATGAAAATTTCAGATGAAAATAACGAAGAAAATATTAAAGAGGTTACAACAAATGTTTTTGATTTGAGGTTATTTTTATCGCACATTTGTCAATTTCATCGGTGCTAACTTCACGTTACTTAAAAACAACATAACGTTTTACTCATACAATGTTATCTATTTAAATAGACAGTAGTTAAAACTTAGTACAATAAATGGGAAATTATATACATACGATAGTTGATTAAACGAATATTTTACAGCTCAACAATATTTTTATTGATTCCAGTAGCAAGTATTCGAATTGACAAACATGGAACGCCCTCGTATCTTACTTCACGTTTTTGGTTTTTGTTGCTATAGTAAAAATAATATATCTCCAATAATATGAATAAAATTATAACTTAAATAAGTCACAAATCATAAATAAAAAATCCTTAAGTCAGCCATAATACAATTTTTGGACATAAAAAAGAAATAAATGTGATCAGTCTTTTTGCTAACGGTGCGTCTACACCACAGACTAATAAATGTCTACACCAACTAATACAAAAAATATTTCATGTTTCGCAAACATCTGCTTGTCTTTTCTCTTTCTCGTGTATTTACAAATAGTTTTCTCCTTCCCGCAATTTTTTATGTAAAAATCAAAACTTTTGTCTATGACGCATGAAAAAATGAGGTAAAAAATCACAAATCTATATGTTTCGCACAAACACAAAATAGAAAAAAATGTGCTATTTGTACAACATGAAATATTTACTGCAGACGCACCATAACAGTGACCCAATTTAGAGATTATTTGAATTACGATTTAGAAAAAGTTCACAAATTTCATATATTCGAGTTACTTGAAATACTGTTCTATAATAACAGGTACATATCATGGGTAGGTAGGTAGGTAGATCCCTATCTATCAACGAGTCAAATCAACGAGTGTTGTTGTGAACGTATTCTTTAGAAATGAATATATAGTGATTATTGTTTAACTGTTTTTAAAATAACCGGTACATGACAGGGAAATCAACGAATTATTGACAGCTGCTTTTTTATTTTTAACAATAGAGCATGTTTATTTAACTAATGCATTGAATCATTTATTCTGTCAATAATTTTACCTACCTAACTAGTCCGTTGCACTCTTGCAATGATGCACAGACAGCACAGAGTACAATAATATAGGTACTGATGTTTGACTTAACTGTCACTGTCAGTGTCACAAAATAGCGATTTATTTACTGAGTTTATCTTAGTTTTATCTGATTCTTAAGACAATATAATTTTAATAGGAAATATTATTTGTTTAAATTAAATATATTTGTACGAAAAATTAAATAAAGATAGTGAAATCCACCGAAGCTTTGGATTGTTAAGTAGTTATAACGTTCCCAATAGTAATTATTGTTTTGTATGAAAATTTTTACATTAAAAACCACCCCGATGCCTGAATGCCTAAATAAACGTAAGGCAACATGTATGACATGTTGTCTGAATTCCGAGTATCAGAATTCGACTCTTTTGTGGATATATTAAGATTGACGCCTGGTGATCCGTTAGATACGTTCGGTGAAATGTGGTATCCAGTGTTTTTATGGTCTCTGTGTTCTTCAGTATTTGTACACACTTGTG